>CAMTDV010000030.1:19687023-22187023 GCA_947069175.1 Scalesia atractyloides | reverse complement strand
GGTTATAAGTTTGTTTCCCCCCGTTATCCCTAACCCGGGATAACGGTTTAGTTCCATTATTCCCAACCCGAAATAATACTGATAGTTCCATTATTCCCAACCCAGAATAATACTGATAGTTCCATTATTCCTTACCCGGAATAATAATGCTGTCCCATTATTCATAACCTGGAATAATAATGTTGTTGGTTCCATTATCCCTAACCTGGGATAATATTGTTGATGGTTCCATTATCCCTAACCCGGGATAATATTGTTGATTCGTAATTAAGTTCAATGTTAATATATATAGGTAGCTAGCCTAAAGTTATGTCATGTAAGTGTTCGCGATCGAAGCTGACTGTTGTGCCTCCGTGTTGCCAGGCCTATCACTGACCATGGCGAAGTTAGGCCAAATTATTCACCCGTTGACCATACCCGGTCGGCTAGCGCGACTAGCTCGGATGGGGCTTGTCGGGCCCAGTAGTACTACTAATAATTTCCCCGCTATTTAAACCCAATACTAACGATCCGAGAGATTGTCGAGGACTTGTGTGATATAGCTGCTTAGTGACCATAACGTACATTAACATTAACTTAGTTACCGAATAGTTAAGTGACGTTAATTTCGTATAACGTAAAGAGATAGAGTTGTAGAGTGTATACATGTTTCTCTCCCTGTTGTTCAAAACCGGATAAAATTAGGGGCCGTGAACTCACCTTTAGTTGCTCGATTAGTGTAAGACAGAAGTCGTAAATGATGGGACCGCTAATTGCGTCCTAATAAGTCAATTGATTTCATGTTAGTGTGTGAACACACCAATACAAATCCTACACATAATTAACGCACAAAGCGGTACACACAATCACAATTCCTAACACTCAAACATGCATGCAAGTATCCTCATATGAACATAGTGATCAAAACAATTTATCATGAACACAATCCAATCCATGCAACACTTTGGTGCACACATTCGCAAGTTATCAAGTTTCAGCTTATATACTCATAATTCGGCTGTTTTCGAGGATTTTTATAAAATAGTTCCGACGTTCCAAAAATTCCAATTATTTTACAGAAGGTGACAAATATACTTTAGAATTTTATATAAATTTTTCAAGTCCTAACACTTTACCAATTATTCATAAATATTAATATGCTAGGCTGCAGTCAGATTCGTCGCTTTCTGACTGCAGTCCACGGAAGAATTCATTTAAAAATCACCGTTCGTCCAATTAACAAAATTCCAGTGGGAGTTTCCCGGAAATTTCCATATCTAGTTGCTGTACAAATTTTATGATTCGAATCCCTACAGATTATTAGATCCGACTTGATAAACAACTAACAAATTTTCAGGATTTTCACAGCTTTAGTTACTGAACTTAATTGGCCACTTAAAAATATCAAACGACTTCAGAAAAATATGAATCCAGCGCCATTAGAATCGTTTTTCAAAACTCTACGTTTTAGACTTCAGAAAATCCGTTTTTCGATAAATAATAACCAAGTTACAGCCAGTTGAATTTGGCTGTAAACACCATTCAGCATCCTGATTCAGCACTTTATCACAATATAACTCGCTTAAACTATCGATACATTGAACATATGCGATCAAGAACAGAATTTTCAATCATATACTATCATATATATCATACCCATGCAAACCCTAATCATAACATATAGTTTTTATCAACAAAACGCAGCCTAATGTCTCTAGATTCCGCTAATCATCTTAACCACAAACATCATAAATAAATCGGCTAACATAACACTACATTCAAACATATAAATCCGAATATGATCTTGCAAACAATGATAAATCCTAACCTTTAATAACAAGATCAATGAGCCGAGACTTGGACAAGAGCCGAGAACTAGATGGGACTGATTCGGATGTTGGCGAGACTTGCGACCGAGAAGAAGAATGGTGAGGGGAGGGCTGCCGCGATTCAAGAGGAGTGTAACAAGGCTGTCTTGCGATCGAGAAGATGAATGAGGGCTGCCGTCGGCTGTTTTCTCAACTAGGGTTTTCTGTTTTGTTTTTGTGAAGCAAGCTCATGCATGTGTGTGTATATATAGCGCAAGGGATGAAAGGGAAGGGAAAGGTTTACGGTTTAGGAAGCTCGCGACCGCAAAGGGGTTCGGGTGGGTTGGTTTGGGTCTAACACTTGGTCCTCAAGTTTGGTTAACTCCTTGAGTCGTAAGGCAATGAGGCCGGCTCGTGTCGCAGTTTGGTTCGATCCGTCTATATATTTACTATATATATTTCATAACTAAAACAAATCACTAAATCGAACATCACATAATAATTCACCAACTTATAAACGTTTAATACACATAGCACGTAATCCATTTGACAAGTTCACGAATTTATCGTAATTATTTCGAGCGTGCAATTTAAGTCTCCGAACCAAATTAACGTAGGAACGAATAACCGTGAAGTAGTGCGTTTAAGATATCTGAAAAACCGGGATGTCACATTATCCCCATGTTGAAAGAATTTTCGTCCCAAAAATTGAGTAAACGCGGTTTAGAATGCAGCGTACATGTTTAGAGTGCCACGCACAAAGATTTAGTTCGTTAACAATGGTACGCGAAATTACAAGAAATTCCCAAGTGCCATGCACAAAGATTCCCAAGTGCCATGCACAAGGATTTAGTTCGTTAACAATGGTACGCGAAATTATCCAGGTTGTCACATCATCCCCATGTTGAAAGAATTTTCGTCCCGAAAATTTAGTTGCTGGTATCGTTAGTTTGCTGCTCAGCTGCAAAGAGGTGTGGGTATTTGCTTTTCATTTGGTCCTCTCTTTCCCACGTGAACTCCGGTCCACGCTTAGAGTCCCAACGAACCTTAACGATCGGAATCTTACTGTGCCTTCGAGTCTTGATCTCACGATCCATGATCTCAATAGGTTGTTCCACAAAGTGCAGTTGTTCATCCACTTGGATCTCATCCAATGGAATGACTAGGGTTTCATCTGATAGACACTTCTTCAGATTTGACACGTGAAAAACGTTGTGAACTCCACTGAGTTCGGCAGGAAGGTCTAATTGATAAGCTACGGGTCCAATACGTTTCAAGATCACAAACGGACCTACGTACGTGGGTTTAGTTTGCCTCGTTTTCTAAAGCGGATTACACCCTTCCAGGGTGACACCTTCAGTAGGACGCGGTCGCCTACTTGAAATTCGAGCGGTTTGCGTCGTTGATCAGCGTAGCTTTTCTGTCGGTCTCGTGCCGCCGCCATGCGGTTTCTGATTTGTACAATCTTTTCAGTAGCCTCAAGTATCAACTCAGGGCCTGTGAGTTGACTGTCACCGACTTCTGCCCAACAAACCGGTTATCTACATTTACGACCATATAATGCCTCAAACGGTGCTGTCGATATACTCGTATGGTAGTTGTTGTTATACGAGAATTCCACTAAAGGCAGGTGGATTTCCCAACTATTCCCGAAGTCTACTACGCATGCCCTAAGCATGTCTTCCAAGGTCTGTATGGTCCTTTCGCTTTGACCATCAGTCTGAGGGTGATAAGCTGTGCTCATATCTAAGCGTGTGCCCAACGCTTTCTGAAGTGACTGCCAAAAGTTGGACGTGAAGCGAGCATCTCTGTCTGAGATGATGGACGTTGGCACTCCGTGCCGAGAAACTACTTCCTTAATGTAGATGCGAGTCAACTTCTCCATCTTATCTGTTTCTTTAATAGCTAGGAAGTGTGCGGACTTAGTTAAACGATCCACAATCACCCAGATGGTATCGCAACCACCCAAAGTTCGCGGGAGTTTAGTGATGAAATCCATCAAGATCTGATCCCATTTCCATACTGGGATCTCAGGTTGTTGGAGTAGCCCCGATGGCTTTTGATACTCTACCTTGACTTTTGCACAAGTCAAACACTTACTCACGTAGGTGGCTATATCAGCTTTCATGTTGGGCCACCAATATGCAGCTTTAAGGTCTTGATACATCTTGTCCGAACCAGGATGGACAGAGTATTGGGATTTGTGAGCTTCGTCCATGACTAGCTCTCTGAGGTTTCCGTAGAGAGGTACCCATATGCGATTCATGAAATACCGGGCTCCATTGGGTTTTACTTCTCAATCGCGTTCCATTTTTTCCCACCAATTCGGCCTTGATGTTTTCTTCCTTAACCGCTTCTAACTGCGCGTCGCGTATCTGTTCGGGTAACCCCGGATGAATGGTGAGCTGTAATGCTCGTACCCGACGAGGTTTCAAGTGTTCCTTCCTACTGAGGGCATCAGCTACCACGTTAGCTTTACCCGGGTGATACCGAATGGCACATTCATAATCGTTCAAGAGTTCGACCCAGCGACGCTGTCGCATGTTCAACTCCTTCTGATCAAAGATGTGTTGGAGGCTCTTGTGGTCTGTAGAGATTGTGCACTTCGTTCCATAGAGGTAGTGTCTCCAAATCTTAAGTGCAAACAATACTGCTCCCAATTCCAGGTCATCGTTGTGTAGTTTTTCTCTTGAACCTTTAATTGTCGGTAAGCATACGCGATGACCTTATCGCGTTGCATGAGTACGCATCCCAACCCCTGAATGGAAGCATCACAGTATACTACAAAGTCATCTGTCCCTTCCGGCAAGGACAGAATGGGTGCACTGCAAAGTTTCTGTTTCAGCAATTGAAATGCCGCTTCCTGCTTGTCACCCCAAGCATACTTGATGCCTTTCTGGGTGAGGGTAGTAAGCGGTTGCGAGATCTTTGAAAATCCCTCGATGAAACGTCTGTAGTAACCAGCCAAACCCAAAAATTGGCGGATCTCCGTCGGTGTCCTGGGTGCTTCCTAGTTTTTGATAGCTTCAATCTTGGCAGGGTCGACGTGGATACCCTTTTCATTTACGAAATATGCCCGAGGAACTGAACTTCCCGAATCCAGAAATCACACTTTGAAAGCTTGGCATATAGTTTCTCCTGTTGAAGTAATCCCAGCAGTAATCGTAGATGTTCCGCATGTTCTTCTTCACCTTTAGATCAATCTTGGAGCAGTAGCTTGACCCAGCAGAAATCACACTTTTCGAGGATTTTTATAAAATAGTTCCGATGTTCCAAAAATTCCAATTATTTTACAGAAGGTGACAACTATACTGTAGAATTTTATATAAATTTTTCAAGTCCTAACACTTTACCAATTATTCATAAATATTAATATGCTAGACTGCAGTCAGATTCGTCGCTTTCTGACTGCAGTCCACGGAAGAATTCATTTAAAAATCACCGTTCGTCCAATTAACAAAATTCCAGTGGGGGTTTCCCGGAAATTTCCATATCTAGTGGCTGTACAAATTTCATGATTCGACTCCCTACAGATTATTAGATCCGACTTGATAAACAACTAACAAATTTTCAGGATTTTCACAGCTTTAGTTACTGAATTTAATTGGCCACTTAAAAATATCAAACGACTTCAGAAAAATATGAATCCAGCGCCATTAGAATCGTTTTTCAAAACTCTACGTTTTAGACTTCAGAAAATCCGTTTTTCGATAAATAATAACCAAGTTACATCCAGTTGAAGTTGGCTGTAAACACCATTCAGCATCCTGATTCAGCACTTTATCACAATCTAACTCGCTTAAACTATCGATACATTGAACATATGCGATCAAGAACAGAATTTTCAATCATATACTATCATATATATCATACCCATGCAAACCCTAATCATAACATATAGTTTTTATCAACAAAACGCAGCCTAATGTCTCTAGATTCCGCTAATCATCTTAACCACAAACATCATAAATAAATCGGCTAACATAACACTACATTCAAACATATAAATCCGAATATGATCTTGCAAACAATGATAAATCCTAACCTTTAATAACAAGATCAATGAGCCGAGACATGGACAAGAGCCGAGAACTAGATGGGACTGATTCGGATGTTGGCGAGACTTGCGACCGAGAAGAAGAATGGTGATGGGAGGGCTGCCGCGATTCAAGAGGATTGTAACAAGGCTGTCTTGCGATCGAGAAGATGAATGAGGGCTGCCGTCGGCTGTTTTCTCAACTAGGGTTTTGTGTTTTGTTTTTGTGAAGCAAGCTCATGCATGTGTGTGTATATATAGCGCAAGGGATGAAAGGGAAGGGAAAGGTTTACGGTTTAGGAAGCTCGCGACCGCAAAGAGGTTTGGGTGGGTTGGTTTGGGTCTAACACTTGGTCCTCAAGTTTGGTTAACTCCTTGAGTCGTAAGGCAATGAGGCCGGCTCGTGTCGCGGTTCGGTTCGATTCGTCTACATATTTACTATATATATTTCATAACTAAAACAAATCACGAAATCGAACATCACATAATAATTCACCAACTTATAAACGTTTAATACACATAGCACGTAATCCATTTGACAAGTTCATGAATTTATCGTAATTATTTCGAGCGTGCAATTTAAGTCTCCGAACCAAATTAACGTAGGAACGAATAACCGTGAAGTAGTGCGTTTAAGATATCTGAAAAACCGGGATGTCACAGAGACGTTATCGTAACATCTCGTCGGAACGCCTTTATCAGAGGAACTGTGGATAGTACTCTTTTCACCAGAGAAGTTGATGGTCATCTGATTATAGTTAAAATCTACGTTGACGACATCATCTTTGGATCTACAAACGATAGTCTCTTCAAGGAGTTTGAGGGAATCATGAAAAAGAAATTCGAAATGTCCTCGATGGGCAAAATGAAGTTCTTTCTTGGTTTGCAAGTAGATCAGCTTCTGGATGGTATTTTCATTCATTAGACTAAGTATGTTCACGACATCTTGAAGAAGTTTGGAATGGAAAGCTTGAAGCCTCTATCTACGCCTCTTGCTCTAAAACACGGCATTTGCGTTGACGAGACTGGAGACAAAGTTGACGAGACGTTATACAGATCAATGATTGGATCGCTGATGTATCTGACGGCATCACGCCCAGATATTATGTATCCAACCTGCCTATGTGCCAGATATCAGTCAAGCCTGAGGATCTTACACATGCAGATCGTGAAGCGAATCTTCAGATACCTGAAAGGATGCCCAAGCACCGGCTTGTGTACCCGAAGAACGACAATTTTGACCTTACAGGCTATGCTGATTCTGATTTTGGTGTAAATAAATTGAACTCAAAATCAACTACATCGGGATGCCAGTTCTTCGGAACAAAATGGTAACCTGGCAGTGTAAGAAACAGACTACAGTTGCTCCCTCTACCTGTGAAGCTGAGTATATCTTCGCCTCCAGCTGTTGTTCACAGATTCTGTGGATTCAACAGCAGATGAGAGACTATGGTCTGCAATTTCTAGACACTCCATTGTATGTTGATAACAAGGCAGCCATTGATATAACTAAAAATCCGGTTCATCACTCACGCACAAAACACATTGAAATTCGTTATCATTTCATTCGTTATTGCTACGAAAAGAAATTGGTGAAAATAGAAAAAATCCACACCGATGAACAAAAGGCTGATTTTTATACCAAACCATTTTCTTTGTCACGATTTAAATATTTGCTGGGAATTAATGGTATGAAAAATTTGCTGACAATTGCGGACGCTGAGGTTGAATACGGATCGACGACGAGTTCGTGTGATCCACATTGGATTGTAAATATCTTTCTATTTTAGAATTTAGTTAAAAACTAAAATCCAAAAAGATGTTTGTTATTTTAGGGGGAGAAATGTTAGAGAAATTCAAAAACATTAGAGAAAATTTAAATCCAAAAACATATAAAAAATTCAAAATGTACAAAAACATTAAAAAAGACAAAAAGAGTTCAGTGTCATAAAAGGAAATGATAGTACATAAGTGGACTATCACAGTATGCTAAAGAATTTTAAAGTTTAATAAGTGATAAACGAGTCTTACTATGGATATGTCGATAGGCTTAACACGTTCAGTAAACTGTTTTCGAGATATAAACTAAATTTAGCAACTGCTTAAACTTGTGGATTAACATATCTTAGATATATGGACTTAGTACTCCGAAATTTCGTTTGAAAGATTGCCTGATTCTGAGATACGCGGTCTTTATAGATAGTTAATATCTGGGGTATTATACAAGTTCTTTTGATTTTGCGGAAGCAATGGCCTAGAACTCTTATAATAATTTCCCCAAAAATCCCCAAACTGCATGCAATATTGAAAAGAATCGAAAGATCTAACCATTTGTAGTGCTAAAAAGATTCCTTAAGTGGAACACACCTTAAAGACGAGCCTTCATCTCTTTATCTGTACGGTAGTACTAACCTGAGCTCTCAAGGTCTCGCATAACCCAGATACAGATATTAATTACGCCTATATTCACCTGTAAGATGAAATCTAGGGAATCTGGATGCGGGAGTATATTCAAGACGTGGGAACCGCAGTTAAGTCAAGTTTCATAAATCATACCTTAACATATCTTGAAACAGTTGAGAAATGTGGTAAAGCTTAAGTGGACAAACATATTGACAATCTAGGTAAACGAGTGTAAAACTTAAAGTTGGTTAAAGGTCAACGGTACTTGTGATATGTCTCATTCAACTGATATTATCCTTAGACACGAATTCACAAAAATATGCCTGTAAATATGTTTATACATAGTTTACATTGCCATGTACATAGTTTATCAGCTACGCAGATTAAAATTAAAAAGATTTTCGGTGTGTTTTAGCATAAATTTGCAAAAATTCAAAAAGATTTTATTTCTACATTGTTTTTTAGGAAACCAACGTTGGAGAACGGGTCTTCGAAGTCTGGTAAGATGCTAGAACTAGTCGGAATCTCTTTGACACGGGCTGGGAGCTAATCTGTTAATCTGAAAAAATAAAACGATAAAAATTTCATTAATTTGAAACTTTGTTTTTTGAAAACATCAACAGTTTGTTCGTAACGGGTCAAACCGGGGTCATTAACTTGGACTCGGCAGACAAGTCGGTTAACCAAGGTTATTAACTTGGACTTGGTCAACTGAGTGGATTTTTATAACTGGTAAAAAGTGGGAAAGTTCAGGGGTTAAAATTGAAAAGATGAAAAAGTTTAAAATTGTGGTTTGGCAAGTTCGGCCGAACTTACTAAACTGATTCAAGATTAACATCTAAGCAAGTTCGACCGAACTTGCTAAGAATGGCTGTGTTGTTTTATAGTTAAGTCCGCCCGAACTTGACTGGGCCTTCATGTTGGGCTTAATAAGTTCGCCCGAACTTGACTTTGTATAAATACCAATCAAGTTCGGTCGAACTCATTCAAGAACCTTCAAACTCTCTGAGCGAACTTGAGCTTTGAGAGAACTTGAACGATTTTGGCAATTTCACACCGTTACGCTGCCCAAATTAAGTCCGTTTTTGGTGATTAGCACACCAATTACTATGACAGAGGTAGAGATTTATCTTTGATCCATGAATTGACCTGAATCGAACCAAATAAATCTGGAATTTTAAAATCAGTTAGATCTAGCTGTTGTTGGTTAAAATTGAACATATATCCTGAATCTACAATTAAAATCGACCGTTTAACTAATTTTGATTGGATTGAAACTGTTGTTTGCATGGCTAATAGATTGTTCAAAGTTTGGAGAAGACGACAAGTTTGGCCGAACTTGTTGTCAAGTTCGACCGAACTTGAATAAGAATCAAACATGAATAAATGATCCAAGTACATCTTCGATCGAACTTCCAGAAAAAATTGAAAATAAAATGTATTGGATGTTCGCTCGAACTTATGTTAATAAAATCTGGATTGACTAAAGTGTAAGTTCGCCCGAACTTATATATGGAACATGTTTTAAGACATGTTCGGGCGAACTTGATCAAAACAGAATGTTGTAACACCATATCATGTTCGCCCGAACTTGATAAAGTGTTAGAAAATTTTTCTGAAATATCTCTTGATAAACGTGCTAATTGTTTTGTGTCATTTTTCTAGCACAGGTTCCAGCACGTGTAATTTCAGTAGAGTTCTCGAAGACTCACAACACGTGTATCACGCTCGACAAAACGATCTGTCCGTCACTTTAAGAATACGACAGTATATTGAAGTTTCTGGAAGAAAGCACTATTCGCAGAGCGATTACAGAGCGCACAGTGTCGTATCGATCACATATGTTAATTTCTGGATGAATGCAAGTTTGAGTGCTAATGAGAAGACAATTACTTCTACCGTGCAAGTTGGTAAAGCCGATTACGGTAACAGAAGATGATATTCGCAGAGTATTACAGTTCAACGATAAAGAAGATGATCCTATTTATCTTGATGAGAGGATGGTGCGTGGTTGTTTCTTAAGGATGGGTTACAAAGGACGCGTGAATAAGCCGACGCTGAAGAAAAGGGAAGTGCCAAACCCCTACAAGCTCCTGATGCACGCCATAATTCATACATACAGCCATCGCAAGGCCGGTTTAGATGATGTTCAAGATTACTTAGCTTGCATGGCAATGACTCTTATTCTGAAGAAGACGTTTAACTTCTCAAAGTTAGTTTTCACTCACATGTCGAAAAACATGGAAGATTCAAGACTATTCTTATATCTGAGATTTGTTCAAATGTTGATTGACGAGAAGTATTCTAATATTGCACGAGATCCGAACGATGTTTTATACTTAGTGCATCTTGATGAGACCACATAAAGAAGCTAATCAAATTTCAGAAGCAAGCTTCAGCTCCTGTTGCAAAGCCTGTATTCGGAGCAATTAAAGGTTCTAATTATATTGCGCTGCCAAACAACAAATGGAGAAAACATGGCAGTGACGATGAGAAAGAGCTTAACGGTTAGAAAGACTGGTTTAAGGAATTCAAACCTAAGGAAAGGAGTGAATGGTTCTTGAAGGCATAAACTGATAAGCTTAAGAAGAAACGAGTAGCTAAGAAAGTTGAAACGATGCTCGTCAACGAGGATGAATTTGAAAATGTTGAAGAAGTTGTTGGATCAAGTGCTGCAGGTGTTATTGAGAGTTAAGAGACTGTGAAAACGACTCAAAATGATGTTATATCTGCTACTTCTGAAAATGAAGATAATTCTGATAAAGAAATTCCTGCTAAAGAGCCAGAAAAGACTGAGGCAAAGATTAGAGCATAGAAAGAAAGAGAACTGGATGCTGATTTTGATCCAAATGCAGAAAAAGAGTCCAATGAGGATAGGCCTAAGAAATCTAAACGTGTTAAGTCTGCAACTGTTTCGTCAACAAAGACTACAGGGTCTCCTCAGACCAAAGGAAAGAGAAAATCAATGAAAGAGCACAAGACTATAAGTAAGAGTCGCAAAAGATCGTTGAAAAGCACAGAAGTCCCACAAGAACCTTCTGGTGCTCAGGAGAAAGGAGTCACACAAGAACCTCCTCCACAAGAACCTCCTGTTATTATTCATGCTGAAGCTGAAAGGCCAGGAGTTACACAAGAACCTCCTGTGTCTGGCTTTGTTGAAGTTCCTATCACTGAATCTCCTGTTGCTCCAACGGCTTCTGTTCCTGAAAGTTCTACGCCAAGGAAGTCAACACCAAAATATGCAACACCGAAGACTCCAGGAGGGCCTAATGTGTTTGGTGATATGCACAATGATCCTATAAGTTTGCAGGATCTAAACGATTTCCTCCCAGAAACAAATGTTGAACTTCTAGAAAAGCGCGTGAAGGTGTTAGAAGAAAAAGTAACGCAGAATGAAGTTCAACAAGCAGAGCTTATTAACAAGATGAATCAAAGAGCTGTCGAAAAAGAAATGTTTGATGACAAGGTGAAGGTGTTAGAGAATGAAAGAGAGCATCTCAAAGCGTTGATCGAAAGTCTGCAAGATGCTAATGCGAAAATGCAGACAGAAATTTCAGAGTTAAAGTCTGTCCAAGTCCTAAATGATCGAAGATTCTCCAGGATGCAGAAAGTGTTATCTAATGCACTGGATATCAACTTCATCACTGAATATGATTGTCTAGATCAACAGGAAGCTAAGGAACGAGCTGAAAAAGAATTAGCTGAGAGTGGCAAAGGAAAAGGGGTTGAAGGTGAGGCTCCTAAGTCTTCTGATGTTCCAGAGAAACTTGTTGAAGAAAATATTGTCATAGCTTCTGAGTGTGATATTCCTAAGGTTGACGAATCTGTCAAGCTTTCTAATCCTATCACTGCTTCTGAAGAAAAGACGATGAAGAAGCTGAGAAATATGATAAAGAGGATGAAGAGGAAGGAAGTTACGAGGATTGGAACATTGGTGATGATGATGATGACGATGACCATGGTAATGTTGGTATTAGAGTTTCTGAAGCCAAAATATCTGATGATTTTGATTTTACTGCTCTAATGGACGATGAATCGAATAGAATGGAAGATAAAAGTCAGGGGAGTCAGGGCAAAAAGGGCTAACTGATGATGATATAGATATGACAAATGTTGATCGTTCTGCAAAGCCAGTTGCTGCTATTCCCGCTAAGCCTTTAATGTTACTGTTAGAACACAACATGGAGGAAGGTGAATATGTACATAACTACACGAAGGAGGATTTAGCTAGATTGATCGAAGTTGAAGCTGAATCGTTAGAGTTTGATTTTGAGGAGGATGTGATGACTGTAAATCCTTTCGAGCCAAATGATTATCAATATTAAAGACCATTCAAAGCTGATGAATACAATCGAGTAATTGTGGAAGATTGGTCTTCAGATGACGAATCAGATCAGAAAGTGAAGTATGTCGGTTTAATTCAGATAGTTTTCCTACTTTTGAAGAGATGTACAAGCAGCTTGATGAAGATATGTTGAAGGAAAGGATTGCTGAATCAGTTCGAGAGGGTAAAGTACCTAAGCCCATGACCAAAGAAGAGATAGCTCAAGCGAGAAAGTCTTGGTTTAAAGAAATGCGACACGAACGCAAGTTTCGACGTCCTGTTGTATTCTTTAACAGAAATAAAGACGTTTCTTTGGGAGATATTTTGAGCTGGGGTTGGTTTAAAGAGCTTAACGTATATGCAATCAAGATGGAGTTTGGAATGCAATACTTCAAATACCTTGCTGATTTCAAGACATTACCGTATTGGGATGTAGAACAGTTGGTACAGACGGTGAATGTTACATATTACATGAAGCCGATTGATCAATTATTGTGGAAAATGATTAAGTATGAAGCGCTTAAAGGTTGGAATTATTGGAAGCCTTTTATTCCTGGTCGCAGAGTGAAGATAAACATGGTAACTGTAAAAAAAGACATAACGTTAATAATGAAACGTGCCATGAGAAATATGCTGCTAATGCCGATTGAATAAGACTACTATCCTTTGTTCAAGTGGTGGCAGATTGATCCAGCAACGTGTGAAGCTGTGATTGTGCTAAAGTTTGAAGAACATCTGGATATTACCAAGGAACGGGTTGAAGTGATGGGTTATCTGGGCATGAGGGGTTTATGGAGGACGATAAGGATTCTAGATCCTATGTGGCTTGTGAACTGCTCGAGAGAAGATATGAAAACCTTGTTCTACAACAAGATTGTTTTTGAAGAAGGTGAAATGGTACAAGCTATGCAGTTTCAAAAGGTTGTGAACGTTTGTTATGCGCGCGAAGTCAATTCTGGAAAGATGTGGCAAATAAAGTGGAGGGATCTGGAGGGAGTTGAGTTTTTAAAGGAGGAAAACAGAAATGGGGCGATTAAAGAAAGAATGGAAAAAGCGGTAAGGCAAAATTCCCTAAGAATGGCTAACTTTAAAAGACCACCGCCAACTGATCAAACGCCTGATCGAAAGCAAGAACGAAGAAGGAAGCCGTTCAAGAACTTCTTCGGTCGTGTACGTTAACGTTTATATGAAGAAAGAGTTTTTGAAGACTGATACAAGACGAAGAATATATCTAAGGGGGAGTCTGTTGGTGCATAATGTATATGTCTTAGTCTTATATCGAGTCTGTATAGTATAGCACTGAATAAGCTAGGTGTTTGAAGTATTTATGTTATATTGTAGCAAGTTCGCCCATGACATCATGTCTAGCCAAGTTAGGCCGAACTTGCTTAGGCAAGTTCGGGCGAACTTAGGCACCTCATGAGCGAACTTCCATCTCTATAAATACCTAGCTAGCCTACTTCATTTGTAACTTTGGCATTTCAGAGGTGAAGCTCTATCAGTTTGTAACCAGAACGTTAGATCAATAAAACTGACGATTAACTGATCAAATCTTGTCTATTGGTAAACATGACGTAATATTTCCGCTATTATGGACGTTAGATATCAAATTTAGGTTCCTAAGCATCGAGGATTGGTCCTACACAAATCAGGATAAAGTTTCCAAAACAAAAGTAGAGGAGGCTAAGCAAGCTTTACAAGAACAAAATGTTCAATCTCAACCTCTTGCTACTGAGCTCACTGCTCCTGATGATCAGGGCTTTGCAACCACTACCCTAAAACCCACATTAGCAGTCTCCAAAAAGAAACCAAAGAAAATATCTAGAAAACCCACCAAACCCAAAAAGGGCCCTCCAGAAGATGAGATCCAAGAGGTTAACCCAGTGATAACACAAAAATCACTTGAAAACACTGCTGCTACTTCTTCACAGCAGATGTTAGAATCTCAACCTGGCTTTGAAACTCCTCATTCTTCCTCACAAAAGGAAAAGGTTGTAAACACAGGGACACCAAATTATGAAGCTCTGGATCCACTTGGTTCCATCTTCCATAGCCCCTCTCCCAAGGCAATGTCTCTTTCTGCACCACAACCATCACCAACAAAATCACTCCCACCAACAGTATTGCCTTTGCTGAATACAATTGACCTAGAACAAACATTAACCCGTTCTTGTCAACAACCTATCAATGAGAATATACTCCAACAAGTGACTGGGTCTGATTCTATGCTCATTGCTAGCCCATCAGTAACTGAAGAGGATACATCCCTTGGGTTACATGTAACCCTTGGTGATAGTTCAACAAGAGCAGCCACTACAATTGCTAAACTACCAAGTTTTCAATTTGACAGTGGTTACATATATAAGACTCTTTTGAAGGCAACCACTGTTGAGGCTACCAAGGTAACCTCTGTTCTAGTGGGAAGTCAGATGATCTTATTAAATTAGGTAATGATCTATGTTTGAAACAGGGGTTGAGACTCGTGTTCATGATGACATAGATACAACTACCTTTTCTGGTAGGAGTTCAGATGATCCTATTAAATTAGGTGATGATCTAAAATTTCAGGATTTGACGGAGAGAGTTACCAAAATAGAAAGCTCTGTTGATGAAATCAAGGATTTACTGAAAGAGTTGATAGCTACAAAGAGCCAACCCTCTGTCCTATCCACTGATGACCTCAAAGAAGCCGTAGACCCTCTGTTTCAACAACAAAAGTATTTTGCTGATCTTCAACACAAGCATCAGATGCAAGAACTTAGAAACATGGTTGATGCCAGATATATGGACACATCTGCAAATATCAAGGCAATAAAGGCTCATCTCCTGCAAACCACTTGTGCTTCTCCTCCTACAGTAATTTTGGTAAACACTGATGATGCCAAAAAGGGGGAGACACCTTTAAAGAAAGAAGTGCTAAAGGTCAATGACAAAGGTGCACATCCAACAGTGGTTATCGCTAGACCAGATGGTTCTAAAAAGATTGATGAAACAGCTTACATCTTTGCAAGGGAAAAGGAGAATACAAAGAAGAGGGTAATGGTTGAGAGCAGAGCACTGGTGGAGAAAAAGATAGCCCTACAAAAAGAAAAAGAAAATGTTGGATCCTCAACAAAGAAGATGCCTGCTAGAAAAACAAGGCAATCAGCATGAACATCCATTCCTTCTAAGACAGCTACTATCCCAACCATAACCTCTGCTCCCTTAAAAACACTTACACCTCCTTCTTCAAAAGCAGTTGATAAACAAATCCCTACAGATGTTACAACACATGTTGTGTCAACATCTGTTGATATAACAGAGGTTATAACAAATATTGATACAACCACTACTATGGTCATATTTCCAACTTCCACTATATCTCTACCCACACCCACAAGAATACCACAATCACCTAATCTCAAATTCAAAAGGAGAAAGACCACAAATGTTATACTTGATGACAAGATTATCCCTTTTCCTATACCTGTGTCATCAAAACCAGTGTCCACCACAGCAGTTACTCAATCTTCTTCTTCTCAAATTACAAAAGTGCCTCTTGCCACTCAGTTCCCATTAGAGCTACAAGCTGTTAAACCAGAGATCAAATCTTTCTTTTCAGAAGAAGATCCAGATTAAAGGGAATTTCTATCCTTGAAAGGTTATCCCAAACCAAGAAACTTGGAAGAATATAAGAAGCTTAAAGTCAAATAAGCAGAAGATATCACCAAAAGGGATACTCAGGGAAAGTCTGACAGAGTAATTCAAAAATACTGGCAATTTCAGTTGAGCAAAGTCAGAAGTATAGAAGACTATGCAAGAGACTTGTCAAATCTGTAAGAGAGAGAAGACAAAAGCCTTAAAGAAGACTACATCAATCACATAATGGAAACCAAGTTATATAAGGCTACAAGGGCACAGTTCAAAGACAGGTCTATGAGAGAGTTGGAAGAAGAAGTACAAAGAATGCAAGACATGCTAAAAATCCTCCCAAAAAGCTAACTCCTCCAGATTGGAATTAACACAAGAGGTTGCCTGAATAGAATTTGAAGATATGGAAAATGAAGGAAGAATTGATTGCTGCTAATTGTGGGTTGAAGAACCAAATCATGAGGTGGACAGATGTTAAGGTAATTGATACATATAGATCACTTGAAAAGAGAAGAAAAACATATCCATCCCTACCAAAGAAGCCAGAGTATCCAGCAGAGGATAAAGCTCAACAAACCAAACACTCTTCAAAACCATCTGAAACATCTGCTATATTAATTATGGCCTTGAATCAAACAAAAAGGCAAAGGGATATGGTAGAAGAAGATAAAAGAGTGTTTGAGCACATAAAGGAAGGCTTCCAAAATATGATTAACTTCCATACTGAGGAGACCAGTCAAAAGCTTGCAGAAGATCTATCTCAAATGGCACAACAAACAATTTTTCCCACCTCAACAATAACTTTCCATCCAAGAAAGCCATCAGACCGAAAAATTCTAAAGTGGAAAGTTGATAAAAACTCCCATGAATTGACTCTACTCAAGTCTGATGGTACAACTACCAAGATGAGTATGGGGGGTGCATATGGGCTGTGTGTAGAAGACCTCCAAGAACTCTTAGATCTGGTGCTGGAAAAGGTTGACGATGATGAGGAATCTCTAAACTTCGAATTGCAATTCAAAGGTCAAATCAGAGATCTCCTGTTGAGGAATAAAGACCAAGAAAAAGGGTTTTTGGCATCATCTGTTCCAGGGGGAGATTGTTTGGATTGAACCCTTTACAAAGGAACAGATGATAAAAAGCCAAAATACACTATCCGCGGTTTAGTCAATACTATTAGAGTTTAGATCCTCTAATCTCTAAACTCTGCCTCCCAAAAGTCTAATACCTTTGCATCATCTGTTGCAACAATTGCCAAAGGTCTGATAGAAGAAAAGGAGCAGAGCTTAGCCATCAGGGTTTAGTTTATTTGTTTATAATTTCAATGTAACAGTGCTTTTGCACTAACAGTTGTTAGGGATCAGTGTTTCTAGTTAGTTATTTTTTGTTAGATGTCACTATCAACCCTGGCGTCATCAAAGATGCCCAGAGGTTATATAGTTAGTATAAATAGTAGTGTCGATGTAATAGTACAATTCGTCTTCTTAAAAAGATCTTTACACCAATCATATTCTTCCATTTTCTATACTACCAAGCTTTATTATAATAGGCTGAGGGGGAGTTTGTGAATCACATGCAAAGTTTACATACTTGAAAGCATGATGATGATGAAAACAAACGACCTTTACTTGTAGTAAAAGTTTTCCATTCTATTCCACTACATTTACTTTAAACTTCAATCATATTTCCATTTTTGAAACAAAAACTACAAGTAAATCAAACTCAGATCCTAACAATTTCTTTAACAATCAAAGCCATGAATCATCATCACAAAACCTATGTTACTCCCAGACATTTTGATGCTGATGTTTTATTTTCACATATGTTTCAGGAGCTTATGTTTGACCTTGAGCATGCTTCACACTAGCCGTAGTTGGTCCTTAGTGACTTTTAAAATTTGCAAGACAATTATTGTACTTTATTGTATATTTCCAAGACAATGTAAACAACTAACTCAATAAAACAAAACTTTATTTGCCATGTGTTGTGAAACAATTTGTAACGTGACACCCCAATGTTTTCGCCGCGTGTTGTTGTATATTACGAGATTGGGATGTTACAAACAATCCATGGGTAATTCCCATGAAACTCTATTTAGAAAATTTACTTCACAGGACACACATAATTCCTACAAAATAATTATGTATTTATAGAGATTCCACTTGAACTATCTCAATTGTAATTGGTTGATAGAATGTTGGTTTGTGTGCCTATCCATGTGTCATGTGGCTTATCTTCTTTGTATACCAACTAGTTCCTTTTTTTTTGTTGAACGCTATCATAATTTTAGGATATTTAATGTGTTCATGAGATATATCTTATGAACACAAATCTTTGATTTATATCTTGTATGCTTTATAATGCCCCGCTAAAATATTTAAGCCTTGTAACCTTGTAGTGATCTTTTAATCAAAGAATTAGAAGCTTAATTATTTTCTTTCTCGGTCTTCATATTAAGTGCTTATGGGACGGTTCATCAGTCGGTTCGCTGTTGGTGCAGAATGTCTATGTCTTAGTCTTATATCGAGTAAGTATAGATTGGAGTTGAATAGGCTAGCAAATCGAAGTATTTATATATATTGGGGTCAAGGTCGCTGGTGTTGAACTTGGAATGTCAAGTTCGGCCGAACAACGAACTTGTAACCCTATAAATAGCTAGCATGTCTCACTCATTTGTAACTTTGGCATCTTATAGGTGAAGCTCTGTCAATTTGGAGACTTGACGTTATATCAATAAAATTGACGATTAGTTGACTAATTCTTGTTGTTTGGTAATCATGTCATAATATTTCCGCTATTAGGGACATTAGATATCAAATCTAGGTTCCTATGCTATTAGGATCGGTCCTACAAATGGTATCAGAGCTAGAGAAGCCTGATTTGATTGATATCAAGACAAGAACACTTCTAATTCTACTCCATTCTTCTATTTTTCTTAACTTTTACACAAAAATGAAGAATTCAAGGGCAAATTATGTCCAATTTTTAATATGACATGTTATATACATCAGAGATAAACCCCTGAGAGTTTGGAGACTAAAATCAAACGAAGTGTTGTCAAATTGTTGCAAAAACCATGTTTTTCAAACACACTTCCGTCGAACTTGTTAGCCTTGTCAAATTGTTGCAAAAACCATGTTTTTCAAACACACTTCCGTCGAACTTGTTAGCCAAGTTCGGCCGAACTTGAGCTAAAAAGTCACTTTTTCAGTAGGTTTTTATCAAGTTTCGCTCGAACTTGAGGAGATTTTGAAAGAAATTAAGCTAAGTTCGCTTGAAGTTGCTAAAAGTTCATTGATATTTTATCAAGTTCGACCGAACTTGATAAAATTCAAGAAAATTTAGCTAAGTTCGCCCGAACTTGGGAGATTCTTATAAATTTCAAACTACAAGTTCGCTCGAAGTTAAATCTCAGGAAATTTGCAAAACAAATCATAAGCTCGACCGAACTTGTGATTAAAATCTGAAATTCTTCATTTCACTACAAGTTCGACCGAACTTGTAGTAAATCTAACAATTTTCAAAGTTTTTAGCGTACATGTCTCGATATTCGCGATGGATGATCTACAGAGAGCCTATATGACAGCAATGGATACATCCAATGCTAACGTGATTCAACAAGTCAATCTTGACAACGAGATGGGCACGTCCGTTGAACCACCGAAGTTAATGAGTATGGACGAGTATGAAGCATGGAAGGAGAAATTTACTTATAGGGTTCAGGCCATGGATTTCCAAGGTTGGGTGTCGATTTGATGTCTAATGTCCATAATAGCGGAAATATTACGATATGATTACCAAACAACAAGAATTAGTCAATTAATCATCAATTTTATTGATATAATGTCAAGTCTCCAAATTGACAGAGCTTCGCCTCTAAGATGCCAAAGTTACAAATGAGAGAGACTAGCTAGCTATTTATAGAGTTGCAAGTTCGTTGGTGGAGGGATGAGTTCGAGGGAACTTGCCTAAGCAAGTTCAGCCGAACTTGACATTCCAAGTTCATTCTCCAGCGAACTTGTCCTCTAGTTACATAAATACTTCGTTTCGCTATCCTTTTCAACTCTAATCTATACAGACTCGATATAAGACTAAGACATAGACATTCTGCACCAACAGACTCCCCCTTGGATATCTTCTTCGTCTTTGTACAGTCTTTAAAAAACTCTGTCTTCAAATAAACATTAATGAACACGACCGAAGAAGTTCTTGTAAGGATTCCTTCGTCATTCTTGCTTCGGATCTGGCGTCTGATCTGTAGGAGGCACTCTGTTCATGTACTGAAACCTTCTAAGCCTTGCCGCCCTACCTTTATCGTGTATCGCTTCTAGACGCTTTTCTTCTTTCAGAAATTCAACTCATTCTAGCTCCCTCCAATTTGTTTACGACATTCTTCCGGAGTTCACTTCTCGAGCGTAGCATACATTAATGACCCTTTGATATTGCAAGGCTTGTTCTTTCTCACGTTCTTCAAACACTATCTTGCTGTAAAACAAGCACTTGATGTCTTCTCTCGAGCAATTCACTAGCCACATCGGGTCTAGTATCCTGATTGTTCTCCACAACCCTCTCATACCCTGAAAACCTAATATTTCAACCTTTTCCTTCGTGATATCCAAATGTTCTTCAAATCATAAAACAATAACAGCTCCGCATGTAGTAGATCAATCTTCCACCACTTAAACACAGGATAGAAATTCTGTTCGATTGGCATTAAGGGCTTGTTCCTCATCGCTCTTGGTCGTTTCATAATCAACGTTATATCCTATTCCCCTGTCTTTTCATTTGTCTTGATGCGATGACCTGGAATAAACGGCTTCCAGTATTTAAATCCCTTTGATGCTTCAAACTTGAACATTTTCCACAATAACTGATCAATATACTTCATATGATAAGTAACATTCACGGTTTGGACAAGCTCCTCCACATCCCAATACCGTAAAGTCTTGAAATCAGCTAAATATTTGAAGTATTGCACTCCAAATTCCCTTTTGATTGCATAAACATTTAGCTCCTTGAACCAATCCAACTAAGAATATCTCCCAACAACACGTCTTTATCTCTAGTAAAGAATGCTAGAGGACGTTGAAACTTACGTTCGCGCGACATCTTTTGAACCAGGACTTCTTAGCTTGAGCTATTTCCTCCTTTGTCATTGGTTTCGGAACTTTTCCTTCTCGTATAGATTCTTCAATCTTTTCTTTCAACATGTCTTCGTCTAATTGTTTGTACGCCTCCTCAAAAGTAGGAAAACTATCAGTGTTAGGACCGACGTACTTTGCGGTTTCATTACTTTCATCATCAGAAGACCAATCCTCTATGATAACCCTGTTATACTCATCAGCTTCAAACCTACGAATGTACTGATAATCATTTGGCTCAAATGTGTTAACATTGAACACTTGCTCTTCAAAATCAAGGTCAAGTACTTCAGCATCAACTTCGATCAACTTGGCCAAATCTTCCTTAGTGTAGTTGTGCACGTACTCGCCTTCCTCTACATTATGTTCAAGCATCAAGATCAAAGGCTATGTGGGTACGGCAGCAACAGGTTTTGCAAACCTATCAACATCAGACATGTCAATCTATTCAGTTGGCCCTTTTTGTCCTGACTCCCCCTCAATTTGATCATTCATCTTGTTTGATTCATCATCCACTAGAGAAGAAAAATCAAATTCATTAGAGACTTTTGTTTCACTGATTTTCATACCAACTCCTCCCTGTCATCATCATCATCATCATCATCATCCGCATTATTCCAATCTTCATAATCAGAATCATCTTTCTTGTCGTCATCATTTTTATCCTCATCTTCTGCTTCTTCATCGTCCTTTTCTTCAGTTGCAATTACAGTATCAGAAGGCTTGACAGATTCGTCAACCTTAGCAATATCGGACTCAGAAGCTTTTTCAACTTCTTCAACAGGCTTTTCAACTTCAGAAGATTTAGGTACTTCACCTTCAACACCTTTGCCCTTGCCACTAGCTGCGAGTTCTTTTTCAGATCTTTCTTTTGCTTCTTGCCTATCCAGACGATCGTATTCGGCAATGAAATCAATACCCAGAGTATTAGATAATACTTTCTGCATCCTTGTAAACCTTCAATCATTTAGGGCTTGAATCGTCTTTAGCTCAGCAATTTTTGTCTACAGCTTCTCATTTGCGTCTTGCAGACTCTCAATCAAAGCTTTGAAGAATTCTCTTTTGCTTTCCAACACTTTGACTTTATCATCCAACATCTCTTTCTCACCTGCGCTTTGATTCATTCTTTTGATCAACTCAGCTTTTTCTTCTTCATTCTTGGCTACTTCATCTTCCAAGATTTTCACACGCTTCTCTAGAAAATCAACATTTGTATCCAGAAAGAAATCATTCAGACTTGAAGACTTATTGGCTCATTCTGCATATCACCAAACAAATTTGCAGTTGGAGTAGACTTTGGAGTAGCAGTCGTTGGAGTGGACTTCTTAGGGGTAGTACTTTCAAAATGAGAAGTCGTTGGAGGAACCGGAGATAAAATAATAGGCACTTCAAGTAATCCAGTCTCAGGAGGTTCTTGTGTGACTCCTGGACCATCTGCCTCAGGTGGAAAGATCACAGGAGGTTCTTGTATAACTCTTGGACGTTCAGCTTTAGATGAAATAACAACATGAGGTTCTTGTGTAGGAGGTTCTTGTGTTACTCCTTTCTCCTGTGCGCTAGAAGGTTCTTGTGTAACTTTTGCATTTTTGGCTTTCCTTTGTATCGACGACTAGTAGGTTTCTGAGATTTCTTTGCTTTCTTCCTGCCTTTTTCCTGAGGGGACCCTGTAGTCTTTGTTGATGAAACTATAGCAGACCTCACATGCTTAGCTTTTTTCTTGGGTCTTTCCTCGTCAGACTCTTTTTTCAAGATTTGGATCAAAATCAGCATCAGTCTCTTTGACTTTTTCTGCCTCAATCTCTGCTATTGTCTTTTTAGTAATCTTCTCGAGAGAATCATCAGAATCATCGTCATTCTCGGAAGTAGCTGATATAACATCATCTTCTTGAGTCGTTTTCTCAACTTCTTAACTCTCAGTAACAATTGTTGCGCTAGAACCAGCTTCAGCTTGAACATTAACAGGTTCGTCTTCATCCACAAGCATTTTATCAACTTTCTTAGCCGCTCGCTTCTTTTTAGGCTTTTCGACTTAGGCTTTTAGAAACCATTCACTTCGAGCTTTAGGCTTGAAGGCTTTAAACCATTCCTTCTCGTCATTTAATTCTTTCTCGTCACCGCTACCATCTTTTGTCCATTTGTTGTCAGCCGGCGCAATATAATTTTCATCTTTAATCGCCCCAAATATTGGCTTTGCTACAGGTGCTGAATCTTTCTTTTCAAACATTATCAACTTCTTAACAGTAGTATCATCAAGGTGACTGAGATATAAGACGTCATTCGGATCACGTGCAATGTTTGTGAACTTCTCATCAATTAGCATCTGCATAAACCTTGGATACAAACACAATCTTGAATCATCCATGTTCTTTGACATATGCGTAAAAACAAGCTTAGAATAGTTGAACAGCTTCTTTAGAATTAACGACGTTTTCATGCAGGCCATGTAATCTTGCACATGGTCTAGGCCCGCTTTACGGTGACTGAAAGTATGAACAATAGCATGCATCGGGAGCTTATAGGGGTTAGGAACTTCCCCTTTCTTCAGAGTCGGCTTATTCACACTGCCCTCGTAACCCATCCTGTAAAAACAACCGCTCACCATCTTTTCCTCCCAGAAAATAGGATCGTCTTTATCATCATTAAACTGCAAGATCCTTCAAATATCATCTTCAGTAATAGTGATTTCCTTAACTTCATTTCCGACTTGAATAGATGAAATAATAGTCTTCTTATCTTCGCTGAGCTTTGCGTTCATCCAGAAATGATAAGTATGTGAACGATAAGACAATGTGCGCTCTGTAATGGCTCTATGTATCGGACAATCTTTTAGGAACTTCAAAATACTTTCGTACTCCTTCAGCGACGGACATATCACCTTGTCAAGTGTGATGCAATTATTATGGAACTTAGAGAAATCCATAGAAATCACTCGCGCTGGTACCTGAGCCTGAAACACGATGCAAAACAATTAGCACGAATTACGAGAAAAAGTTACAAAATTTTTCAACACAATTCCATCAAGTTCGGGCGAACATGATATGTGCATAACAATCTGATTTGAGTCAAGTTCGCCCGAACATGTCCGACACATGTTCAAACCAAAGTAAACTAAGTTCGGGCGAACTCATTGTTATCACATTTCAAAAAATTTTAAACACAAAGTTCGGGCGAACTTCCAAATCATTCACAATTCAGTTTTTCATAGAAGTTCGGTCGAACTTGTGTTTTGATTAGTTTTATTCTGATTTGTTAACAACTTCGGTTGAACATGATAACAAGTTCGGCAAACTTGTTGTCATCTTCAACATAATAACTCCAAGAATCGACAATGGTCTTTTTAACCAAATTAAACTTGATTATACGGTTGATTTATGTCGATAAACATGATTTTAGATTCAATTTGTCCAACAAACCCTTAATTCTATCAATTTTAACAATTATAGATCTGAGTTCATCAATTCGGTTAACAGTTCAAGAATCAAATACACACCTCTTCCATTGATAGTGGTATGCAAATCACCAAGATCAATTAAAATTTCGGTAGTATAACGGTATGATTTTACCAATTTCACACAATCGCTCAAATGGGTTCTAAGCTCGCTCAGATACAAAGTTTGCAGATAATGAGTTCGCTAAACTTGCAAGGTATTTATACCTTGACAAGTTCGGGCGAAATTGAGGGCCCAAAGTATAAAGCCCACCAAAGTCCGGGCGAACTTACCTCTTTCAAACAGCCATTCCACAAGTTCGGTCGAACTTGTTTAATTGTTGAACATTTATTAGTTTAGCAAGTTTGGCCAAACTTGCCAAACCCTATTTTCAAAACTTTCAACTCAACTTTTTTTTTGCAATTTAGACCTTGAACTTTCCACTTTTTACCAGCTATGAAAATCCACTCAGTTGACCAAGTCCAAGTTAATGACCTTGGTTAACCGATTTGTCTGCCGAGTCCAAGTTAATGACCCCGATTTGACCCGTTAGGAACAAACTGATGATAATTTTCAAAATTAAAGTTTCAAATTAATGAACTTTTCATCATTTTGTCTTATTAGATTTTACAGATTAGCTCCAAGCCTGTTGTCAAAGAGATTCCCACCAGTTTAGCACCTTACCAGACTTCAAGATCCGTTCTCCAACATTGGTTTGCTGAAAACAATTGTAGAAACAAAATCTTTTTGTATTTTTGTAAGCTTATGCTAAAACACACTAATAATCTTTTTGGATTTAATCTGTAAAGCAAATAAACTATGTACAGGACAATGTAAACTATGTACAAACAAATTTACGGACATATTTTTATAAATTCGTGTCTAAGGATCATATCAGTTAATTGAGACACATCACCAGTACCGTTGACCTTTAGATGACTTTAAGTTTTAAACTCGTTTACCTAGATTGTCGTGTTTGCCCACTTAAACTTTACCATGTTTCTCAACTGTTCCAAGATATGTTAAGGTATGATTTATGAAACTTGACTTATCTACGGTTCCCACTTCTTGATTATACTCCCGTATTAAGATTCCCTAGATTTCATCTTACAGGTGAATATAGCGTAATTGATATCTGTATCTGGGTTAATGCGAGACCTTGAGAGCTCAGGTTAGTACTACCGTACAGACAAAGAGATGAAGGCTCGTCTTTAGGGTGTGTTCCAATTAAGGAATCTTTTTAACACTGCAAATGATTAGATCTTTTGATACTTTTCAAGTTTGCATGCAGTTTAGGGGTTTATAGCGAAAGTATTATAGAAGTTCTAGGCTATTGCTTCCGCAAAATCAGAAGAACTTGTATAATACCCCAGATATCAACTATCTATAAAGACCTCTTATCTCAGAATCAGGCAATCTCTCAAACGAAATTTCGGAGTACTGAGTCCATATATCAAAGATGTGTTAATCCACAAGATTAAGTAGTTGTAAAATTTAGTTTATATCTCGAAAAAAGTTTACTGAACGTGTTAAGCCTATCGACACATCCACAGTAAGACTTGTTTATCACTTTTAAACTTTACATTTCTTTAGCATACTGTGATAGTCCACTGATGTATTATTATTTCCTTTTTGTGACATCGAATTCTTTTTGTTTTCAATGTTTTTGTACTTTTTGCTTTTTTCATATGTTTTTGAATTTTAAAATTTTCAAATGTTTTTGTATATTCTCAAACATTTATCCCCTAAAATCAAAAACATATTTTTTATATTAGTTTTTAATAAAATTCTAAACTAAAAAGATATAGGCAAACCAATGTGGATCACGCGAACTCCTCGTCCGATCCGTATTTAACCTCAGCGTCCGCACCTGTCAGCAAATTTTTCATACCATTAATTCTCAACAAGTATTTAAACCGTGAAAAAGAAAATGGTTTGGTATAAAAATCAGCCTTCTGTTCGTCGGTGTGGATTTTTTCTATTCGCACCAACTTCTTTTTGTAGTAGTCATGAATAAAGTGATAACGAATTTCAATGTGTTTAGTGCGTGAGTGATGAACTGGATTTTTGGTTATATCAATGGCTTCCTTATTATCAACATACAGCGGAGTGTCGAGAAATTGTAGACCATAGTCTCTCATCTGCTGTTGTATCCACAAAATCTATGAACAACAGCTGGAGGCCAAGATATACTCAGCTTCATAGGTAGAGAGAGCGACCGTAGTCTGTTTCTACACTGCCAGGTTACCATTCTTGTTCCGAAGAACTGGCATCCAGCTGTAGTCGATTTTGAATTCAACTTATCTACACCAAAACCAGAATCAGCATATCCTACAAGATCGAAGTTATCATTCCCGGGTACCACAAGCCGGTGCTTGGACATCCCTTCAAGTATCTGCATGTGTGATATTCTCGGGCTAGACTAATATCTGGCGCAAAGGCAGGTTGGATACATGATATCTGGGCGCGATGCCGTCAGATACATCAGTGATCCTATCATTGATTTGTAGAGCGTCTCATCAACTTTGGTTCCAGTTTCGTCGATGCAAATCCCGTGATTAAGAGTAAGAGGAGTAGATAACGGCTTCGAGCTTTCCATATCAAACTTCTTCAAGATGCCATGCACATACTTGGTCTGATGAATGAAAATACCATCTGGAAGTTGATATACTTGCAATCCAAGGAAGAATTTCATTTCGCCCATCGAAGACATTTCGAACTTCTTTTTCATGATGCCCTCAAACTCCTTGCAAAGACTATCATTCGATGATCCAAAAATGATGTCGTCCACATAGATTTGAACTATAATTAGATGACTACCAACTTCTCTGGTGAAAAGAGTACTATCCACCGTTCCTCTGACAAAGCCTTTTCCCACGAGATGTTGCGATAACGTCTCGTACCAAGCTCTTGGGGCTTGGTGTAAACCGTAAAGAGCTTTATCAAGAAGATATGCTTTCTTTTTATTGAGTGGATTGACAAACCCTGGTGGTTGTCCAACGTACACCTTCTCGCGTAATTTTTCGTACAGAAAAGCTGATTTGACATCCAACTGATAGACTTTAAATACTTTCCATGCTGCGAATGCAAGAAATATACGAATGGATTCTAAGCGAGCTACTGGTGCGTAGACTTCTGTGTAGTATATCCCTTCCTGGTGGTGAAATCCTTTGAAACAAGCCAAGCATTGTTTCGAACTATAACCCCTCGATCGTCTCGCTTGCATTTAGAGACCCATTTAGTAACAATCGATTTCTGACTTTCAGGTAGGTCTACAAGCTTCCACATGTAACCCTTGTGCAAAATTCCGAGCTTTCAAAAACTTTTTCTTTGAAGGCATTTCGATAACCGATACTTAAACGTAACCCGTTTAACGCAACGTACACATCGGGACGAGGACATGAGCTAAACATACCCTAAATATCCTTTATGTAACTTAGAAATAAGTTTTGCAAGGTTTGGTATGTCAAAGTCAAGCCTATTCGATCACGAGGACTATTTATGACAAACTACAAAAGTCTGCCGATTCTCGTAGCGGCGCAGACTCTGGAACAAGGAGATAAGCTACACATACCCTAAATAACCTTTTACATAACTTACATATAAGTTCTGAGGGCTTAGGAATGACAAAAACATCTTTATGCAATTTCAGGGGCTATTTTGCAAATTATGCGAAACTATGCCAATTTGCGTATTTCGCTATCCGAAATATGTACGGACATCCAAAAATTTTTGTAATCATTAAAATTTTGTATTTTAATGATTTGAATGCAAAAATATTATTCGTCACGCATTTACGGTCATTTGCGCGTCCGTTACGACTTTCGTCGTAATTAACTGAAAACAGCAACCGTACGACCAAACTAACCGACACCTGAAATATATTTGGACATATTTCAAGTTTCCTATGCTTTATCTTCCTTATAAAGCTTAAAAATGGGTTTAACTGGTGTTCAAAGTGCCAAAACACGTCGAAAAACAAGTTTTAGGCTGCAGGGACCTGTTATGCCAATTCTGAAACTTAGGAATCCCAGGCGCCACGCGAGAGACCCCCCAATCTCCCGCGACGCACGGGGGATGCCCAGTTATAGAAAAAAAATGGGAACAGCTATTTTACAGCTTTAAAACCCAAGATTCGTGATCTCCAAGTTCTAGCCCGGTCTTGACGCGTCTTTGAACATGTGGAATGATCCTAGAATGGTCCTTGACACTTGTGATCATCAAATTCATCCTCCACAACTATAAATAGGTCCTTGATCTCACATTTTAACTTGCTCATTCCTTCCCTTTCTCTATATAACTCTAAGAGGAGAATACCCACTTTGTTGGAGGTCTCCCAACTGAGTTTTCTAAGTCTTTTTCTTCATTCTTGGTTCCCTTGAGCACAAGTAAGTGTTCTAGCTTAGCCTTGTTCATTCATTTTAGCTATTTCAAGCTAAAATTCAAACAGTGTTTGACTTTCAGCTTAGACCATTAATTGGTCAAAGCAAAGTTCAAATGAACTTTGCAACGTGATCGTAGTCACGATGGTTATGATCCATAGCGATCATGCCTACTGATTACCACGTTTCCTAGTTGAAGTGACGAGTCAAGGTTTCGGTCAATAATGCGCAAAGTGCGCATTATACGACGGAACTATTTTCGGGTATCAAAACACTTTGTTTTGATAGCAGTTTTATAAACTTAGTTAGACATGTTAAACATGTCTAACTCGTCAGTTTTAGTTTAGTACTTGTTTAGGGTCGTAAGTCGAGTGGTCTTGACTACCGCTTTGACTTTCGAATCCGACCCATTTGGTCACCTTTAGGATCCGACCAAGCCCATTATTATGACCATAGTATTATAGGGAATAACCCTCTGAGGTTATACCTTAAGGTCATACCGTTTGGTTAGTCAAATGACAAGTCGAATATGTATTCCTTATAATTCCGAAAATACCCTTTTTGCACTTAAATTAGTTTTGAACATATAAGAGCATTGTTTTGACATCTAAACTGATTATACAACTTATATAAACTAATTTTGGCATATTAGACTTATCATAGGACATATTTAACCACCTGAACCCATAGTTACGTTTATGACCCGTTAAAGTGGGGTAAACCACTTTAGCAAGCCGTAGCGAGTCAAAACTCTCTGAAATGCTTTCAATTCAGAATGTTTGATATTATAAACCATAATATACAAGATCCAACTCTTGTTTGGTTTATATACCTCATTCTATCCAATCTCTCGTTTTCAAGTTCGACACACTAACATGTAGTTATCAAATACACTAGGAACCACTTCGACACTTGAACTCTTAATCCTTTGAGCTTTGTTATATCATTTGAACAAGAACTATATGCAATCCCAGGCGAGTACATTGCTCCCCTTCTTTACCTTTTCCAAATGTTTTGGGGTGATTCATATGTGTAATCAATTTTTCACAATGTATGGCAATTATATGTTTACTAAGAGCATTTTTGTGCAATATTCCTTTTATGCAAGACATGACAATTGGGGACACGAAACAAATCCTTATAGTATCTTTCTATCTTTATAGATTGATCCTAGTAGGATACTTGAGGTACAGTCTTAAATCTTCTATCTCTGTAGTAAGGTTTCTAAGAAGTGCTTACACGCCGATGACGATGGTTATTGTTTATGTGTAGAGATTGTTGGTGAATTAGATATCAAAACTAGAATAATACAATAAGAACATGGTGGATACGCCGCTGGTACTTCCTATATATAAGTGTGCTTATTGTATTACCCTTCGTAGCGTTATCCGACTCACCCATAGGATTTAGGACTTTATGATTCAATGTGACTAAACCAAAGCATAGTTTGATATTCTAAACAAAAGTATAGCCTGATATACTAAACCAAAGTATAGCCTGATATACTGAACCAAAGCATAGCTTGATATGCTACCAAATCCTTAAAACATCTATCTATCTTTATAGTTAGATACCCGTAGGATGTTTAAAGTACTAATTGGTAGTCCTTTATTGGATTATGTGTACTTTAATGCGTATTTGACAAGACAAGTGACTAAACTATATCCCTAACGCATCTATCTATCTTTATAGTTAGATACCTGTGGGATGTTTAAAGTACTAATTGGTAGTCCTTTATTGGATTATGTGTACTTTAATGCGTATTTGACAAGACAATGTGACAAGACAAGTGACTAAACTATATCCCTAACGCATCTATCTATCTTTATAGTTAGATACCCATGGGATGTTTAAAGTACTAATTGGTAGTCCTTTAATGGATTATGTGCACTTTAATATGTATATGACAAGACAATGTGACCAAGACGGTGATTATGTGGTTATTGTGATTAGTTGTGATCTAGATAACGAAACGAGTGTAATACTATAAGAATATGGTGGATACGCCGGTGGTACTTCCTATGTTCTTATTGTATTACTCCTGTAGCGTTATCCAAATCACATTAGGATTGTGTGTTGATTGATTCAAAGTACAATATTCAAATCCTTATAGAACTCTTTCATATTTTTATATGTTAGATTCTTAGAAGGATAACCAAAGTATTATTTTAAATCATTGATTTGATTTCTAATAATACTCACGCAAGTTATGACAAGTTTTCAATATTGTTGTTATTAATCCTTGATTGGATTTCTAATAACACACTCACAAGTTTTATGATCAAATTCAAGGTGATTACAATGAACGAAGTACAATTTTCAATGACATAAAAATTACTTAGTATTAGTCATGTTGCTATACACAAAACTATTTTGTCACAAGTTTCATAATCAAGTTAATGTATTGCAATACTAAATCTTTTTGCCATTCTTTGGCTTTAAAGAGTCCATTTTCAATAGACGACTCTTGTAGTTGTCAAAGTATTGCAACACTAAACTTTTTGCCATTAATCTGGCTAACAAAACTATGTACTCGCCAACATTATTTGTTGATGTCTCGTTTCACATATGTTTCAGGTTTCGATTATTCAAGTTTGCTGCATATAGGAATGCATCCGGACTTTAGACTTCTTTAATCAAAAGACAACTTCATGTTTTCCTTGTATTGTAAAACGATGTTAATGATAGTGAAACAATTTAGTATCAGTTGTGCCTAAGCAATTTGTAACGTGACTCCTCGATATTTCCGCCGGATGTTGTTGTATTACGCGATCGGGGTGTTACAGATTGGTATCAGAGCACTGATTATAGGGAATTAGGTTATTAGAATACCTTTAACCTAGTCTATAGGGGCCCGAACATGAGTAGACTTAGGATCTCCATCCTAATCCTCATCCTTACTCGTGCCACAATTATTCTATGAGTTACCAATCATCTATCCTTAGATGATTTATCCTAAATCCTTAGGCTTATTACCTCAAAGTATTCCTCAAAACATTTTTCTCAACAACATTTTCATTGGAATACTTCTCAAAATGTTTTCACAAACGCTCTCAACAAAATTTTCTCGACCTATTTATCTGAAACATTATATCAGAAAGGTTACTCAAAATGTTTTACTCTCAAACATTTTCATCGAAATCTTGGGTTTTAATAATGTGAACTCATGCAAGCCGGAAGGGTGAATGCATGTACCATGAGTTTTCTGTCTAAGGTTAGAGTGTTCGTACAAATCCGAATTTTCAGACCGGTCACTCTTACCTAGGAACTCTTAGGGTGAGTGTTCACTTATAGGCTAAAGCATGTCTTCTCGAAACATTATGAAAACCCATCTAGCTTGATCAGTCGAACGATTCCTAAACACTACTACTCGTATGACACTACTCTGACATGTTACCTTCGGTAATATGTTACGACAATATTCAACCCATCCGAAACAAATTTCACTTTTATCTCACGACACTTTATAATACTACATGGTTTTCAAATACTATTTTTCGCTTTTCAAATTTTCAAAATTTTATTTATTTTTATAAGAGTTTTCAAAATTTATACACGAAGTTTCTTTATATATATATTCAGTTAGAAATATTTTTGTCTTAAAAATTAATTTTCAAAAGTAAAGAAATTTTAACACAAACCATTAACTTGGTTTGTATTTTGTCATCCAAAATTATAACAAAAGTTTATTTTCAAACAAAATTCACAACACTATTCTTCTAAGTACAAGAACACGATTTTGAAACGAATAATAAGTTGATATTTTCAAATCACTATGGCGCTTAGATTTATAACAATTTTACAAAATCAAACTTATTTTGTTATAGCTACTTCTTCGAGATGCCTCCTCATCGTGACGTCTTGAGGAACGCTGAAATGGCAGCAATGATAGTCAGCAAATAGCTGTTGTACTCCCAAACCTCGTGGCCTAACTCAATCAAATCTACTACAATAACAACAACAACAATGTTCATACGCCATGTAACTACAAACAATTCAACTCAGCTAAACCACTCGAGTTTAATGGGTCTGAAGGAGCAACTGGGCTCCTACAATGGTTTGAGATTATAGAAAGCACATTCCGCCATGGTTAGTGTCCTAATGAGCGCAAGGTAGAGTTTGCCTCGAGGGTTTTCCAAAAGAGAGCACTCACTTGGTGGAACGGAGTCATGAGAGACAAAGGTGCAGAAGTAGCTATGGCACAAACGTGGGAAGAATTCAGGAATCTTATGATGAAAGAATTGAGTCCACGACACGAAATAAGGCTACTTGAAACCGAATTCTATCACCTTAAACAAGATAGTGGGGAAAACCGTGCCTACACTGACCAATTTGAACAGTTAAGCCTACTCTGCCCCACTATGGTCACACTTTGGATCGGGAAATTAAGAAATACATTGATGGCTTACCTGATCTAATTCAAGATATTGTCACTGGCAACAAACCCGCAACGCTTAGGGAGGCTAAGGAATTAGCCGCTACCCTAACTGACTCCCAAGTTAGAAAAGGGAAACTTTTTCGAAAGGGAGACAAGAAACGAACTATACAAAAGAAATAAAGTGAAACAAACGGTGAACCTTCCAAAAGTTCTAAGAAGCGTAAGGCTTCAAAGAATTATATGATTGCCACACCAATTCCACTAAACTCGATACCCTTTAAGGGATTTTATCATGGAAAGCAACCTCGGTGTAATCGTTGCAACTATCACCACCCAACAAATTCTCCATGCCGCTAGTGTACAATATGTGGTCTTTTTGGACATCTAGCTGCACCTGTCGTATCCAAAACCAAGCAGCCCCTACCCAAACTCGTCCTCGCTACCCAGCTGGAGCATGTTTCAATTGTGGTGATCCAAATCATTTCAAGCGAAACTACCCTAGACTTGCTAATGCTGACTTAGCTCATGGACGAGTATTCAATATTAATGAGGTTCACATTGATGATCAAGCACTCATGATCATTTGAACCTTTACGTCTTCTGTTTGTCAACCAAAAACAATGAACATATTCCAATATTATTTGAAATGACAATATAAATTTCAAGAAGTTTTTCTTCATTCTTATTATTCGTATTCCATTTACAAATTCAAATGTGATTACACTGAGTGTAGTTTACAACTACAAACTTCGAGGATTCTGTTCTTTAGGAACCAAATCTCGCAATTTAGCATATTGTGATTGCACATTAATGCATTCATACAAGTTCTGCATGACAATTTCTACGAACACTATGTGAGTATCGCCACTACTTTTGTTTTCATGATATTACATACATGGTTTTTTAACATAATATGTATAGCACATGATTACAAATACCTTTCCGCTTAGTATGTTAACCTAGCATACCTAGTAGATCATTTCAAAACATTTTCACGACATACTTACATTGTTGTGACAATCCATGCTTAGTATATGATGCACGCTATCTATATGACTAGTGTAAAACATATATTAATATTGTACTAGGATGAAATACCTGCTACTAATTTTGTTGGATGCAAAACAAGTAGTGTTAACATTTCTAGTATGAAACACAGTCGATTCAATAGATGTTGTGTTATGATGATGTTTATTTAATTTTAGATGTTACTTCGACCTTATTATCTGTTTCCTTTACTTAACAAGAGGAGCTATGTGGACCAGGTGACGAAACACATAATTATGGGTGCACACTTAATTATGGGAATCGACACATGAGAATCATAATAAACCTTGTTAAGATGATGGCATAAAATCTAGAATGATTAGGTAACGGGAAGGGTATGACGCAAAGACCACGGTGGATACGCCGATGGTACTTCCTATATATAAGTGTTCTTATTGTGTTATTGTTCGTAATGTTACCAGAGTCACTTAAGGGTTTTATGTTATCTTGGACCACTATGTGATTGGGTGATTATTTGTTATCTGTTTATTGAATGCAATGAACGAGATGAGTACATTCATTAACTCTATTCGAGTCAACCGGGAGCATATTATGGTGTTAAAGGTGTTGACCCGTCTCCTATGCATGAGATGCTCATGGTACATGGGATGTACCTCGTGGGATGTTAGAAACCATGTACGTATGGCCAGACTTGAATGTACACCCCTTTGTTTGCTATGGATTTACACTAAGTGCCTTAGTATAACATAGTGCCATACAAAACAATTTTTACACACTCGATGAAACAATTTTTATACATCCGATGACACTTTAAAGATTCATGAGTTCTAAAGGGTTTAAATACCTTAAGATACCCTGAATATCCTTGCTCACACATTGAATCCCCCCCCCAAAAATTTCGAACACCAAACAATGCTCCGCATTTTTGGAATCTAGCACTTTGCCCATCTTTCAATCATTTCAAATACACTCTGCAATCTCCTTCGAATAAATTTCTGGACAAAATTTCCTAAAGTAGGGGAGACAGTAACCCTTGTGCAAAACTTCGAGATTTCAAAAACTTTTTCTTTGAAGGCATTTCGATAACCGATACCTAAATGTAACCCGTTTAATGCAACATACACATCGGTACGAGGACATGAGCTAAACATACCCTAAATATCCTTTATGTAACTTAGAAGTAAGTTTTGAAAGGTTTGGTATGTCAAAATCAAGCCTATTCGATCACAAAGACTATTTATGACAAAGTATGAAAGTCTGCCGATTCTCGTAGCGGCGCACACTCTGGAACAAGGAAATAAGCTACCCATACCCTAAATATCCTTTTACATAACTTAGATATAAGTTCTGAGGGCTTGGGAATGACAAAAACATCTTTATGCAACTTTAGGGGCTATTTTGAAAATTCTGCAAAACTATGCCAATTTGCGTATTTCGCTATCCGGAACATGTACGGACATCCAAAAAAATTTTTAATCATTGAAACCTTGTATTTTAATGATTAGATTGCAAAAATATCGTTCGTCACGCATTTACGGTCATTTGCGCGTCCGTTACGACTTTCGTCTTAATTAACTCTAAACCGCAACCGTACGACCAAACGAACCGACACCTGAAATATATTTGGACATATTTCAAGTTCCCTATGGTTTATCTTCCTTATAAAGCTTAAAAATGGGGTTAACTGGTGTTAAAAGTGCCAAAACACGTCGAAAAACAAGTTTTAGGCTGCAGGGACCTGTTCTGCCAATTCTGAAACTTAGGAATCCCAGGCGCCACGCGAGAGACCTTCCAAGATCTCCCGCGACGTGCGGGGGATGCCCAGTTATAGAAAAAAATGGGAGACAACTGTTTTACAGCTTTGAAACCCAAGATTCGTGATCTCCAAGTTCTAGCCTGGTCTTGACACGTCTTTGAACATGTGGAATGATCCTAGAATGGTCTTTGACACTTGTGATCATCAAATTCATCCTCCACAACTATAAATAGGTCCTTGATCTCACATTTCAACTTGCTCATTCCTTCCCTTTCTCTCTATAACTCTAAGAGGAGAACTCCCACTTTGTTGGGGGTCTCCCAACTGAGTTTTCTAAGTCTTTTTCTTCATCCTTGGTTGCCTTGAGCACAAGTAAGTGTTCTAGCTTAGCCTTGTTCAATCATTTTAGCTATTTCAAGCTAAAAGTCAAACGGTGTTTGACTTTCAGCTTTGACCATTAATTGGTCAAAGCAAAGTTGAAATGAACTTTGCAACGTTATCGTAATCATGATGGTTATGATCCATAGCGATCATGCCTACTGATTACCACGTTTTCCTAGTCGAAGTGACGAGTCAAGGTTACGGTCAATAATGCGCAAAGTGCGCATTATACAACGGAACTATTTTCGGGTATCAAAACACTTTGTTTTGATACTAAATCAGTTTTATAAACTTAACCTTTAGGATCCGACCAAGCCCATTATTATGACCATAGTATTATAGGGAATAACCCTCTGAGGTTATACCTTAAGGTCATACCGTTTGGTTAGTCAAATGACAAGTCGAATATGTATTCCTTATAATGCCGAAAATACCCTTTTTGCACTTAAATTAGTTTTGAACATATAAGAGCATTGTTTTGACATCTAAACTGATTATACAACTTATATAAACTAATTTTGGCATATTAGACTTGTCATAGGACATATTTAACCACCCGAACCAATAGTTACGTTTATGACCCGTTAAAGTGGCGTAAACCACTTTAGAAAGCCGTAGCGAGTCAAAACTCTTTGAAATGCTTCCAATTCAGAATGTTTGATATTATAAACCATAATATACAAGATCCAACTCTTTTTTGGTTTATATACCTCATTCTATCCAATCTCTCGTTTTCAAGTTCGACACACTAACATGTAGTTATCAAATACACTAGGAACCACTTCGACACTTGAACTCTTGATCCTTTGAGCTTTGTTATATCATTTGAACAAGATCTATATGCAATCCCAGGCGAGTACATTGCTCCCCTTCTTTATGTTTTCCAAATGTTTTGGGGTGATTCGTATGTGTAATCAATTTTTCACAATGTATGGCAATTATATGTTTACTAAGAGCATTTTTGTGCAATATTCCTTTTATGCAAGACATGACAATTGGGGACACGAAACAAATCCTTATAGTATCTTTCTATCTTTATAGATTGATCCTAGTAGGATACTTGAAGTACAGTCTTAAATCTTCCATCTCTGTAGTAAGGTTTCTAAGAAGTGCTTACACGCCGATGACGATGGTTATTGTTTATGTGTAGAGATTGTTGGTGAATTAGATAGCAAAACTAGAGTAATACAATAAGAACATGGTGGATACGCCACTGGTACTTCCTATATATAAGTGTGCTTATTGTATTACCCTTCGTAGCGTTATCCGACTCACCATTAGGATTTAGGAATTTATGATTCAATGTGACTAAACCAAAGCATAGTTTGATATTCTAAACAAAAGCATAGCCTGATATACTAAACCAAAGTATAGCTTGATATACTGAACTAAAGCATAGCTTGATATGCTACCAAATCCTTAAAACATCTATCTATCTTTATAGTTAGATATCCATGGGATGTTTAAAGTACTAATTGGTAGTCCTTTATTGGATTTTGTGTACTTTAATGCGTATTTGACAAGACAAGTGACTAAACTATATCCCTAATGCATCTATCTATCTTTATAGTTAGATACCCGTGGGATGTTTAAAGTACTAATTGGTAGTCCTTTATTGGATTCTGTGTACTTTAGTGCGTATTTGACAAGACAATGTGACAAGACAAGTGACTAAACTATATCCCTAACGCATCTATCTATCTTTATAGTTAGATACCCATGGGATGTTTAGAGTACTAATTGGTAGTCCTTTAATGGATTTTGTGTACTTTAATACGTATATGACAATACAATGTGTCCAAGATGATGATTATGTGGTTATTGTGATTAGTTGTGATCTAGATAACGAAACGAGTGTAATACTATAAGAACATGGTGGATACGCCGCTGGTACTTCCTATATATAAGTGTTCTTATTATATTACTCTTGTAGCATTATCCAAATCACATTAGGATTTTGTGTTGATTGATTCAAAGTACAATATTCAAATCGTTATAGAATTCTTTCATATTTTTATATGTTAGATTCTTAGAAGGATAAGCAAAGTATTAGTTTAAATCATTGATTTGATTTCTAATAATACTCACGCAAGTTATGACAAGTTTTCAATATTGTTGTTATTAATCTTTGATTGGATTTCTAATAACACACTCACAAGTTTTATGATCAAATTCAAGGCGATTACAATGAACGAAGTACAATTTTCAATGACATAAAAATTACTTAGTATTAGTCATGTTGCTATACACAAAACTAGTTTGTCACGAGTTTCATAATCAAGTTAATGTGTTGCAATACTAAATCTTTTTGCCATTCTTTGGCTTTAAAGAGTCCATTTTCAATAGACGACTCTTGTAGTTGTCGAAGTATTGCAACACTAAACTTTTTGCCATTAATTTGGCTAACAAAACTATGTACTCGCCAAAATTGTTTGTTGATGTCTCGTTTTCACATATGTTTCAGGTTTCGATTATTCAAGTTTGCTGCATATAGGAATGCATCCGGACTTTAGACTTCTTTAATCAAAAGACAACTTCATGTTTTCCTTGTATTGTAAAACGATGTTAATGATAGTGAAACAATTTAGTATCAGTTGTGCCTGAGCAATTTGTAACGTGACTCCTCGATATTTCCGCCGCGTGTTGTTGTATTACGCGATCGGGGTGTTACACCACACTCCTAACTTCTCGAACTGTAACAGTTCCTCTTGCATTGCTTGTACCCAGTTTTCATCGTCTAACCTTCAGAAACATTCTTTCGCTCTATCTGGGATACGAAACATGAATAGTAGCAATACTCTTGAATTGTAGCAACACGAGTATAGAAACAACTCAAAGCTTTGTTTATTTAACTCCGTGTTCTCACACCAGCTTGTAATTCGCCTATTATAGAATTCGACGGATGATAAGAATATGATCTTGGCATCACTTCGCCTGGAACAACCATATTATTCTCTTGATTTGTGATATTTTGATCTACCACTACTTCAACTTTAGGAGGACTACTCGGGCTTGCAGATTCATTAATTAAACTTGTAATCTACCTCCTTCTTCTTCTGAAGAAGATTCTCCATCAGCATAGAATGTTGGAGCCTCGTCCGAGTCTGAACTCTGTGCTTAAGAAAGATTAGGAATCACTGTAGTATTGACTGGTTTTGTAGTCTGTGTCACTTGTTCTGTTTGAGTTTCTTGACCACCGCTATTACTTGAACTAGCCCCAGAAGAAGATGATCCCAACGTGGGTTGATTAACCACAATTGGTCTGACAATTTGCTCTTGATTTGCTGATTGATAAATATAATAAAGAGCTTCAATTTCTTCATCAGATGGTTCTTCAGGTAAATCAAATGATTTCCACAAGTCTTGATAGTTGAATAACCATGCGTCACCTTTTCTCTGAACAGGATCCGTATAGTTAAAACAAACAACATGTTGTGCTTCAATTACTCTTCTCAACGAGGGAACATAAACTCTTCGCAAAGGACTTGCATATCTGACAAAGAAACCTTCGAGTGATTTAGCTCTAAATTTTTCATCTTGATCGATTACAGTACATGGCGCTCCAAATGGTTCTAAGAAATTCAAATTCGGTTTCCGTCGGTTGATCATCTCAAAACAGGTCTTCTTCGTTGGTTTTACTGTTAAGACTCTGTTAAGTGTGTAACAAGCCGTTGCAACTGCTTCACTCTAGAAGCTGACTGGAAGCTTTGATTCTGCAAGCATGGTTCTTGCAGTTTCGATTAAAGTTCTGTTCTTCCTTTCAGCGACACCATTTTGCTGTGGAGTGTAGGGTGCACTAAACTCGTGCAAAATCCCTTTAGCGTTGCAGAATTCCCTCATTTTTGTGTTTTTGAACTCAGTACCGTTGTCACTTCTAATGCGTCTCACCGGAAGATGGTACAGGTTCTCAAGTTTCTTGAAAAGAATCACTAAGTTTTCAAACGTCTCATCTTTTGATTCTTGGAAAAATATCCACGAGTATCGGGAATAATCGTTTGTTACTACCAAGCAGTAGAGATCTCTATAGATGCTTCGGACATTCACTGGACCGAAGAGATCCATATGAAGTCTTTCGAGTGGCAACTTTATCGAATTGAAAATCTTTCTTGGATGAGATTTTTTGATATGCTTTCCCTTTATACACTCGAGACAATTATCTGACATACGAAAACTTTTCAGATTCACACCTTCCACCAAATCATTATGCACCAAATGATTCCTCTTTCTCAGGTGAGTGTGGCCCATCTTTCTGTTCCATAAGATTGACTCCTTCTTAGTAGCTTTCGAGACAAAACATTGTTCCGTTTTTGAAGAAGTAGTAGCATTTCCCATGTCAGGAACATACAAATCATTCTCTCTTGGTGCACGCATGAGTATCCACTCGTCTGGTATTTTAAATCCTGGTTTGATGATCATGCATTCTTTATCATTGAAGTGAACGGTAAACTTCTTATCACAAATTTGAGAAATACTCAAAAGATTGTTCTAAAGCTCTGCAATGTAGTTCACTTGATCAAATGAAACAACTCCGTTAGAGAGCTTTCCGTCGGCGACAATCCTTCCACCTTGGTTTCCAGCAAATCCAACATATCCGCCGTTGATAGCTTTAATGTCGAACAAGAGCGCTTTCATTCCTGTCATATGTCTGGAAGCTCCACTATACAGAATCCACTTGGAAAGTACGGATCTCCGGAGCCCCTGCACATTTCAACAATTAGTTAAACAGCACGACCCGAGCCTTCTTGGTCTTGGATTGAATTAGATAACCATCATTGTAATCAAATTCACGCTCGCCAGCATAATCAAATTCATATTCATCATCTAGATTTTCTATGATATTTATGTTTGAAAACTTCGCTTTCTTTTTATCTTTCAAACATTTAAAATTTTCCAATTTTGATTTCAGATTTTGATTCTTTCATGTTATTACTAGTCTTAATAGGCTCAGACTTAGTGATTTCAGAGTTTGATTCTTTCATGTTATCACTAGTCTTAACAGGCTCAGACTTAGTGATTTCAGATGTTGGCAACTTTCTTTTTGCAATCAAGGCTTGTGATTTTATGTTACCTTTTTTGATGTAAAACTTTGTTTCGTTTGCTTTTGAAGATTCACCTTTTTTGAAAGTTGAATTTGCAAACTTCTTTTCAGATTTAAGTTTCTCTTCAGGTTTTGATTCTTTTCTTTTCAAAATCGTGATCGGTTTTACAAACTCTGATTTCTTTGGTTTCACAACATCTGAACTTTCTTTCCTTAGAAGATAAGCCGGTTTAGATTTCGGACACTTCCGTGCAATATGACCAACTTCGTTGCACTTGAAGCAAATCTGATTATCATGTGAGTGTCCACTAGTGGATCTTACACCACTTGTGGCTTTCGCCTTATCTCGAAGTTCTTTGTGTTTCTTATACTTGTCTTTTGATTGCTTCCCAATCAAACTCTCCTCATGAACCGTGTTTGTCCCATAAACGAATTTCATGTTTTTATCTTTGTACTCTTGAAATGGTGACATTTTCTTAACCGGTTCTTCTTCCTCATCAAGACCCAACCCAGCTCTCCGGTTTTCCGGATGATCACCACCCTTTCTCTGGTAGTTAATGTAATTTCTTTTGGGTTTAGAATAGAATTTCTTTTCATTTTTCTCCAGGTCATCTGATGTAACTTCAACCAATTTGAACAGTTTATCCAATTAATCTTCTGTAAGTAATAAATGTAGTGTCTTTATAAACAATGTGCTTGTACCAGAGGTGTCTGTTGCATCCTGTATTTTTCTTTCGCTACAAGTCGGGGTGTGACAAGAATCTTGTTTCTGGTATATCTTGAGCTTCTTTAAAGTTGTTTCATCCATGTGGCTCAAGTATAGAATATCGTTCAGATCTTTCACAATGTCTTTAAACTTTTCGTCAATCAGCATTTGAATGAATCTTGGATACATCACAAGTCTTTCCTTGCCCATGTTCTTCGACATAAACTTGAATATCACTTTCGAGAAGTTGAATTTCTTGTTAAGTACCAATGCAGTAACCATGCAGGCCATATAGTCTTGAATATCGCCAAGCCCTGTTTTCCTATGACTGAAAGCGTGAATAATAGCGTGAATCAGAAGCTTGTACGGTAGAGGAACACCGCCTTTCTTTAACGTTGGCTCATTTGCGTGACCTTTGTAGCCCATACGCTAGAAACATCCCTTTACCATCCTTTCCTCGAAGCTTATTGGATCATTTTCATCATCGTTGAACGCTAAAACTCTTCGAATATCTACTTCAGTGATCAACAACTCTTTATCTTCAGAACCAACTCTAACTGTAGACTTTATCACTTTATTTGCTTTGTCATAGGATGCTGCATTCCATAAAAAGTAGACGTGTGATCTATGTACGACGTGTTTATCCGTTATCGCCTTCGTGATCGGAATTCTGCCCAAAAACTCTAAGATCTCGGAGAATGCTGTCAGCGTAGGATAAATCTTCTCGTCCAGCAAAATATAAGTGTTATGAAAGTTGTTGGATGTTCTACAGACAAAGAAAACAATCAACTTAGCAATTTTGACAATTTTCAAACAATTTACATCATGTTCGGGCGAACTTGATGCCTAATATTACCAAATATAAACAGCTTCGCTCGAACATGTGTGATACAAATGATTTTCTGATTTTCAACAAGTTTTGGTGAACTTGTATTGTTAAACAGGTTTTTGAACTTTGTTAAACAAGTTCGGGCGAACTTGTTAAACTTTCAAGATTCATTCACTATGATGACAACTTCACCCGAAGATGTCTCAAAACATCTCCAACAAGTTCGGGTGAACTTGTCATCATCTCCAACAGCAAACCTACAACAAATTTCATATGTCCAATGGCCAATTTTATGGTTTGTTAATGATGAATACATGTTTATTAAACCATTTCATCGTTCAATTTTATCAAAATGGCCCTAGATCTACTTGTTTTAACATTGTCGGTCTAAGATCAGTCCAAATACATTCAATTCATGGATGATGTATGTGATTTATACCCCTACCATTAACATAAGTGTGCCAAACACTTATATTTAGACTTAATTTCAGCAGCACAACGGTATAAACTCTTCAATTTCAATTTCTCTCACAATCGCACATATAAGTTCGCTTGAAGTAATCATCTGATGAAATGAAGTTTTGAGCGAACTTCCTATTATATACCCAGTCAAGTTCGGGCGAACTTGACTCTCAAACATTCATTTTCTTTAAACAACTTGGCTCGAAGTTCTCATAAAGAGAAACAATTCTAAACCTATAACTTCGGCCGAACTTGATAAAGATCAATTTCAAACTTTTGAATTTTTCAATTTTAACCCTGAACTTTCACATGTTTACCAGTTATGAAAATCCACTCAGTTGACCAATTCCAAGTTAATGACCTCAGTTAACCGATTTGTCTGCCGAGTCCAATTTAATGACCCCGGTTTGACCCGTTATGAACAAACTGATGTTTTCTTCAAATTAAAGTTTCAAATTAATGAACTTTTCATCGTTTTCGAGCATTTTGATTTTAACAGATTAGCTCCCAACCCGCTGTCATCACGATTCCAACAACTTAGCACCATTCGGAACTCCGAAGATCCGTTTTCCATCATTGGCTGTTGAAAACAATGTTGAAATAAAATCTTTTTAAATTTTCGAAAGTTTATGCTAAAACACACTGAAAATATTTTTGGTTTTATATCTGATATCAAATAAGCTATGTACAAACATATTTACAGACACATTTTATGAATTCGTGTCTAAGGATCATATCAGTTGATTGAGACGTATCACCGGTACCGTTGACCTTTTGATGACATTAGGTTCTAAACTCGTTTACCTAGATTTTCGATATGTTTGTCCACTTAAACTTTGATACATTTGTCAATTGTTCCAAGATAGCTTAGATAGAATTATGAAACTTCAGTCAACTATGGTTCCCATCTTAGAATATACTCCCGTATCAAGATTCCCTAGAGTTCATCTTACAGGTAATCTGCTCGCATTTTGTAGTCTAGGTGTGCCTTAATCATGTTTTTAAACCAAGATCAATTCTCATATCATTGTAATTATATGCAGGGTGAACATGATGAGCTTGAGGCGAAGTTTTTTGAAGAGAGCGCAGCACTTGAATTGAAATACCAGAAACTGTACGAGCTGCTGTACGCAAAGGTGTTGTTATATATTTAGATAACTACAAGACGCACCGTGAGATTGGCATTTATGATTTCTCCCATTACTATGTTTACATTGCATACTAATTTGTAGCATTTGAATAGCACAAACTGATCATGCAAGTTGTTTCCACTTGAATGGTTATGTTACTTTTTGTGTAGATAATCAACGTTAAGTATAACGTAATTGATATCTATATCTGGGTTTTGCGAAGCCTTGAGAGCTCAGTTTAATACCACCATATCGACAAAGAGATGAAGGCTCGACTTTAAGGTGTGTTCCAATTAAGGAATCTTTTAAGCACTTCAATTGATTAGATCTTTCGATTCTTTCAATTTTGCTGCAGTTTTAGGGATTTTTAGCAAAAGCATTATAGAAGTTCTAGGCTATTGCTTCCGCAAAATCAGAAGAACTTGTATAATACCCCAGATATCAAACATCTGTAAACACCTCGTATCTCAGAATCAGGCAATCTCTCAAACGAAATTTCGGAGTACTAAGTCCATATATCCAAGAGATGTAAATCCACAAGTTTAAGCAGTTGTAAAATTTAGTGTATATCCCGGGAACAATCTACTAAACGTGTAAAGCCTATCGACACATCCACAGTATGACTTGTTTATCAGTTTTAAAACTTTACAAATCCTTAGCATACTGTGATAGTCCACTAATGTACTATCATTTCCTTTTTGACACAAAATTCTTTTTGTATTTTTCATGTTTTTTTTACTTTTTGGTTTTTTATATGTTTTTGTATTTTCTCGTTTCATTTCTCCCCCTAAAATAAAAAACATATTTTGTATTTTAGTTTTTAAGAAATTCTAAACCTAAAAAGGTAACAAACCAATGAGGATCATGAGAACTCGTCGTCCGATCCATATTCAACCTCTGCATTCGCACCTGTCAATAGATTTTCATACCGATAAGCCTCATTAAGTATTTAAACCGTGAAAGAGTAAAAGGTTTGGTATAAAAATCAGCTTTTTGTTCATCGATGTGGATTTTCTCAATTCGTACCAATCTTTTTCATAGCAATCATGAATAAAGTGGTATCGAATCTCGATATGTTTTGTTTGAGAGTGATGAACTGGATTTTTTGTTATGTCGATTGCTGCCTTATTATCAACATACAACGGAGTGTCAAGAAATTGCAGACCATAGTCTCACATCTGCTGTTGGATCCATAGAATCTATGAACAACAGCTGGAGGCCGAGATATACTCAGCTTCACAAGTAGAGAGAGCGAGCGTAGTCTGTTTCTTACACTGCCAGGTTACCAAGCGTGTTTCGAAGAACTGGCAACCCGCCGTAGTTGATTTTGAGTTCAATTTATATACACCAAAATCAGTATCAGCGTATCCCGTCAAATTGAAGTTGTCATTCTTCGGGTACGACAAGCCGGTGCTTGGACATCCCTTCTAGTATCTGAAAATGCGCTTCACGATCTGTATATGAGAAATTCTGGGACTAGACTGATATTTGGCGCAGAGGCAGGTAGGATACATTATATCTGGGTGAGATGCCGTCAGATACATAAGTGATCCTATCATCAACCTGTAAAGAGTATCATCAACTTTGGTTCTAGTTTCATAGATGCAGGTTCCGTGATTGAGTTCAAGTGGAGTAAATAACGACTTCGTGCTTTCCATCTCAAACTTCTTCAAGATGTCATGAACATACTTGGTTTGATGAATGAAAATACCATCTGGAAACTGATCAACTTGCAATCCGAGGAAGAATTTCATTTCGCCTATAGAAGACATCTCGAATTTCTTCTTCATGATTTTCTCAAACTCTTTGCAAAGATCTTCATTTGTCGAACCAAATATGATGTCATCCACATATATTTTTACGATAATCAGATGACTTCCAACTTCTTTGGTAAATAGCGCACTATCCACTGTTCCTCTTATAAAGTCGTTGCCAACAAGATGTTGAGATAACGTGTCGTACCAGGCTCGCGGGGTCTGATGCAAACCATATAGTGCTTTATCCAGAAGATACGCTTTCTTTTAGTTCAGCGGATTGACAAAACCCGGTGGTTTGCCGACGTACACTTACTCTCGAAGCTTACCATATAGAAAAGCTGATTTCACATCTAATTGATACACTCTAAATCCTTTCAAAGCAGCAAATGCATGGAAAATTCTTGACTCCAATCGTGCTACTTGTGCATACACTTCTGTGTAATCAATTCCTTCTTGTTGATGGAATCCTTTGACAACGAGCCGAGCTTTATTGCGCCTATAACTCCACGATCATCGTGCTTGCACTTGAAGACCCGTTTGGTATCTATCGCCTTTTCATTCTCCAGAAGGTCAACAGATTTCCATACCCCCAACTTTTCGAATTTTGTAGTAATTCTTCTTGCATCACAAGCACCCAATTCTCATCTCCTAAAGCTTCAGAAACATTCTTCGGCTCAATCTGGGATATGAAGCATGAATAATAGCAATACTCTTGAGTCAGAGCTACTCGAGTATAGAAACAACTTAAAGCTTGGTGGATCTGGCTCCTTGTTCTTACACTAGCTTGTAACTCACCAATTATGGAATTCGATGGGTGGTATGAATAAGATCACGGCATCACCTTACTTGGAACATCAACAGTATTTTCCTGATTAGTAATATTCTGATTTACCACTTCTTCAACTGCAGGAGCACTAGAAGACGCTTCATTTTGATTACTCGGGCCAGCAGATTGATTCAACATACTTGTAATCTGTGACATCCCGGTTTTTCAGGTACTTTATCTTCATTTGTTTCTACGCTAATTTAATTCGGAGAATTAATTACGCACATGCTATAATTACACTAACTTTAGTATTTCGGGAATACACGATATTTGGAAATTTTAACGGGTCGTATCTGATTTACGTCCAACGTGTTATTAGGCGTTTGTGAATTTATTGCGTCACGCTCCAATTACGTGATTTAATATTCTATAAAAACTTCGTATCGCGAATAATTGTCGAGGCGATATAGGTGTAGTTATTTAACGAGTTATAATTATCGGTTAGTAAATTTTAATTGTAAAGCCGAACCGAACCGATCCTGTGAAACGTTTCAACTTCGTGACCAAGCAAGCCCAACCCGCCACCCACACCCCTTGCGGACCTGGCAACACAGAGGCAACAACAGTCAGCTTTGATCGCGAACTCTTAGGTGACATAACTCTAGGCTCGCTACCTGCATGTTAACATTGAACTTAATTACTAAACAACCCTATTATTCGGGGTTAGGGATAATGGAACTATGTCATTATCCTGGGTTTGGGATAGCGGGGGAAACAAACTTTTAAACAGAACTTGCGAACTTATAAAACCTGTGAACTCACTCTTCTATAATGTTGACACTTGTTTCTTTGAATTTTCTCAGGACGCTAAGAGCACTAGGTGCACTCACTTTGCATTTGAACAAGACATATTTATCGAGCCTTATTGAACATTTACCTTTGGATTTTCTTTTGGTTTTAGCGTTTATGTTGGCGCCCTTTACTTTACATTAATGCTTCCACTAAACATTGATACTTTGAAAATGACTATGCTTGTTTACAATAACTATTTTTGGAAAACGTTTAAATAAATCATATAGAGTCGTTCGACATTCCTAGTGTCTGAGATTCTGGTTTGTTCACACGCCTCACGGTAAAACTCCGCAAGTGGAAATCTGAGGGTGTGACAGATTGGTATCAGAGCCACTAGCTATAGAGAACCAGGTTTGCATTTAAAGTAGACCTAAACTATAGCTGTTACACGACACTAGACATATCTGGCACCGAACTGTGATATCTTGTTATGTGCTATGCTATGTTTATTTTATATGACATAAATTATTATATACGCAGCTCGTAACTAACTTCACCAACCCGGCAGGCTATGTCATCATCATCATCCGACAGTTCTCAACGATCAAGGCCGCCGGGGAAGGCACCCATGGTCGAACCCTCACCACCTCGTCGTGTGGAGACACGCTCAGCTGCCAGGAAAAGACTTGCTCTAGGAGGGGAGTCGTCCTCCCGTCAAACCACTGCTGTACCGGTCGACCCGGTTGTTGGGATTGAACCCTATGAAAGGAACAGACAATATAAAGCCAAATAACGCTATCCGAGCTGTGGTTCAACTATCAGAGATAACAACCTCTGATGTACTTACACTACTTTCCATAAAGATTGCTCATCCTATCATATTCCTTCACAAAGCTTCAAGGTCTGCCAGAGTTAACAAGGGACAGAGCATAGTGATCAGAGTTTAGTCATTAGCTTAGTTAATCAATGTAACAGTGCCAAGCACTGATAGTTAGTATAAGCAGTGTTTAGAGTTAGTTACATATTAGTTTCCTGTCACTATCAACCCTTATGTCATCAAAGATGCTCAGAGGTTAGATAGTTAGTATAAATAGGCAACTCATGTAACCTTTAAACTCGTCTCTTAAAAGATCAACTTTCGCATATCATCTTCTCTACATTTTCTCATTACCAAACTGTAATTGCAAAGGCTGAGAAGGAGTTTGTGAATCACATGGAAGTTAATCAACTTGAAAGCATAATGATGATGAAAACAAACGACCATTGCTTGTAGTAAAATTTTTCCATCTTAGTCCGCTGCAAATCTCTTTTAGTTCAATCATTTTCCATTTTTGAAACAGAAACTACAAGTAATTCAAACTCAGATCCTAACAATTGGTATCAGAGCTTGATTCATCAAATTCGATCTAACAATCGATTTGGTTCGAACAGACTCCTCTCTTGCTAATCACTTTGGTTGTTTTTAGCTTGATATTCAGAGTTTTATTACGTTCAAAGTTTTGAAAACACAATCTATGAAAAATTAACTGAAAATGTCTCAAAACACACAGGATGCCAATTCTGGTTCCTTGTTCATACCACCGATGCTCAAAAGAAATGAACATTTCATTTGGCAACGACGGATGGGTCACATCCTTGCTCAGCAAAACACCGGTTGCTGGAGATCTGTTGCTTATGGACCTCACGTTCCAATGTTTCCAAGCATAGAGGATCCAACCAAACAAGTGCCAAAAAATCCTGAAAACTTTTCGGAGCAGGATTTCTAGAAAATTGAATTGGATGCTAAGGCATTTAGCATAGTTGCTTCGGCCTTACCCAATGAAATTTATGTTGGTCTACTCCATTGCAATAGTGCTAAGGAGTTATGGGATGCACTTAAGGAGTAATTTGTGGGACTGAGGAAGTGATAGAAAGTAATAGAGAAGTTCTAAATCAGCAGTCTGAAACGTTTTATCACTTGATAGGAGAGTCTCTAACACAAAAATTTGAACGTTACAGTTGTCTCATCAGTGAACTTAGACTGGTTAACGTGGTCTTTCCTAATTCGACTGTCAATACTCATTTCCTTAGATCGTTACCAGATAAGTGGGAGACGGTAGCTTATGTAACGCGAAAATCTGTTGGGTTTAAAGAAATGTCATTGACACAACTTCATGGGATACTCCTCACTTATGAGAGAGAGTTAAACCAGAAAAAGAAGTTGCAAGATTCTGGAAAAATGAATGATGATTACTCATTGGGTAATACAACTCTTTTTGGCCAAGAAAAGGGTTCTGGCAGCATAAGGACCAAAGTTATGATCACTATATAGATATTACATCTGGTGGGAACTTTGGATCTGAAATATATGCACCCAACTATGCTTTTACTGCTAGTGCGGAAAGCCAAACCTCTGAAAATCTATCCTTTGTGCTGAATGATTTACAACACATTGAACCTTCCGATCTTGAGGAAATGGATATTTTGCACCAACTGGCTCTATTGAGTGTTAGGGCTAGTAAATTTTATAAGAGAACTGGTAGAAAATTCCCAGGTTTGCATGGGGGTTGAAGGTTGGGCTGGATAAATCAAAAGTCAAGTGTTACAAGTGTAATAGGCTAGGACACTTTGCCAGAGAATGCAGGTCTCAAAGTTCTGGACCAATAGTGACTCATCATGGCCCTAGACCTCCTCAGCACACACAAAATATTGCTCATTATTCCCAATATGCCCCTGCTCAACATGTTCAAAACACTGCCCACTTTGCACATCCTGCTACCACTGTTCTTGTGCATTATGTTCAATCCACTGCTCCACAAATTCAATATGTTCAGGCACCATCTCATCCTCAAGTGCTTGTTCAACAAACACCCATTGTTACACAACCTGCTCAAACCACTGCTAGTCCAGCAAAAGTTGGTCAACAAAGCTTTTTCACACAAAGTTATGTTGACTGGAGCAGTTTGCATGAGGATTTGACTGATGAAAACTTTGCTTTAATAGCCAAAAATGATGTTGAACAAGAATTTTGTTTAATGGCCTTAGAGACAATTGCTAAAGATGTTGAATCTGTGGAGATAGTGTCAAAATCTGATGAAGTTCAAGTTTGTGATGAAACAGTGGTTTCAAGTGAAGAAAGAGAAAATGCTGCTGATAAGGAAAAGAACTCTCCTACTGACCCAAGGAACACTGATGTGTGTGAAGATGAGTGTGATTGTGCTCTCATGGCTACTACAAAGGTATCACCTCAGATCCTTAAAGATCTATGTTCTGACAAATGCATCATTGCTTTTGCAAACATGAAAAAGGTGAATGAACACCTGAGAAAAAAATTTTAGAAGATGAACTTAATTTTGAAAAACTGACTAAAGAGTTAAAATCAAAGTTAAGGGAAAAAGATTCTGAAATGAGTAGCCTAAGGCATGAATCAAGCATAACCAAGGACCAACTACAAACTATGGTAAAAATACCAAGTTTGTAAAAAGGAGTTAGAAGAAACCCAAATCACTTGTGAAAAATGGGTTGAGTCCTGCAAAGGTTATGAAATTATGCTTGATGCTCAGATCAAGAGCAACATCAAGTTTGGTGTAGGTTTTAGAGCTTATGACCAAAATGAGAAAAATGTTGTTGAAATTGATTCTGAGTTGGTTGAAGTTGTCCCTACAAATTTGGCTGGTGAAGAGATAAAAATCACAGATAAAGCTGGAAACAAAATTGTTTTGGAAAAACCATAGGTTTCAACAAAAGATAAAGAAATTGAAAATATCAGTTTAAACCAACCTGGTCAGATGAACGTGATATGTTAGAGAACTTTAAGCCAATGGAATTCCCAACCACTAATGGTATTAATGCCCCAAAAGCACTGGTGATCCCTATCAAAGATGTGCCAGTAGAGGTTACAACCACTGTTGAGAAAAAAGTCTGATAGGAAAAGAAGAGTAAAGATTAAAAACTTGTTTTTTGAATTTTTTTAAAAAAGAAATCATGTGGCTGCAGATTGTTTTCTTTTAAAAACTTATGACATTAACAAAACTTGTGTTATCAAAAACTCTTCAAGATGCACCATCTGCAGCAAAACAAATCACTCTACTCAACAGTGTGCCTATCTCAAAAACTATGAACAAAATGTAAAAGAGATCAAGGCAAAAGCACTTGAAAGAGAAAGTTCAAGTTCTGCTAGAAATAAATCCGAGCAGAGTTTTGAACCAATTGAAATATCTATTACAAAAGCCTTAAACAAAACCTCTGTTCAAAGAGAGGTCAAGTGACAGATGCCCCACCTTCAAACTCATTTCCAAGAGGGTATGCCAACCTACTTATAAAAAGGTTCCTCATGCTTATGAAGGCTACAAAAACCTTCAAAGCAAAGAGTAAACAGGTACCCTTATGGATACAATCATCTGATAGGAAATGGTCAAGAGCAGATGTTACAAGAAAATTTCAAAACCACTGACCATTGTCCTAGACTTGAGGCTGGACCATCTGTGACCCCATCCAAAGTCATTTTAGCTTTGGAGACCAATCTTAACTGATCTATTTACTTAAATGTGCAGGGACCCTCTACTTGCCTTGATAGCTTATGGTATATAGATAGTGGAGGTTCCACGCACATGACAGAATGTAGAGCCCTTCTCAAGGACTTCATGGCTCATGGGGGGGGGGGGGGGTGATATATCTTTTAGTAATAACTCAAAGGGAAAGGTTTTAGGGTCTGGGTCGGTTCTGGCTGGTAAACTCAAGTTTTGAAAATGTGAATTTGATTGACAATCTGAAATTTAACCTGCTGAGTGTCTCACAAATGAGTGATAGAGGATATGGATCCTTCTTCACTAAGAAAACTTGTCAAATTGTGGGACCAGAGGTTGTTAAAAGGATTGATCAAATCATTGCTAAGAGCAAAGCACAACTCACTGCACACAGAAGTGGGAATGTGTATGTCGTAGATATATTAAAAGATAATCCTATGTCTGGGACATGTCTATTCTCAGTTGCTTCTAGCTTTTCCTGTGATGAACATTGTGTTTCCTGTTTAAAAGGCAAACAACATAAAAGTTCTTTCAAATCAATTGAAGAGTCCAAAACAAGCCATTGTTTACAACTGTTGCACATGGACTTGTTTAGCCCAGTGCAAATCATGAGCTTAAAACACAAATGGTATTGCCTAGTGATAGCTGATGATTTCTCTAGGTTTACATGGACGTTCTTTCTTCATTCTAAGGATGAAACTGCAAGCACTTTGCAAAACTTTGTCAAACAAGTAGAAAAGCAATTTGATGTTCCAGTAAAAATCTTTAGAAGTCACAATGGAACAGAGTTTAAAAATAGGGAGTTGGATACTTTTTGTGAGTCAAAAGGAATTGTTAGACAATATAGCATTCTAAGAACTCCAGAGCAAAATGGGGTGGTTGAAAGGAAAAACAGAACCTTAATTGAATCAGCAAGAACTATGCTAGCAGATTCTGGTTTACCCTTTACCTTTTGGGAGAGGCTATAAACACTGCTTGCTATGTTCAAAACAGAGTTTTGATTAACCCCAGGCATCAAAAGACTGCCTATGAGATTTTGTATAAAATCAAACCTTTGATTTCATATTTTAAAGTTTTCGGCTGTCCATGCTTAATTTTGAACATAAAAGATTCTATATCTAAGTTTACAGCCAATATTGATTGTGGTTATTTTTTGGGATACTCAACCACTGCCAAAGCCTATAGAGTTTTTAACTCTAGGACAAAGTATGTTGAAGAAACTTTGAATGTGAAGTTCAATGAACTGTCATCACTGAAAATCCCTGCAAATCCACATTTGCAATTTTCCTGTAAAAGGCTTACCTCACAAGCAATTTTCCTGTGATGAACATTGTGTTTCCTGTTTAAAAGGCAAACAACATAAAAGTTCTTTCAAATCAATTGAAGAGTCCAAAACAAGCCATTGTTTACAACTGTTGCACATGGACTTGTTTAGCCCAGTGCAAATCATGAGCTTAAAACACAAAAGGTATTGCCTAGTGATAGTTGATGATTTCTCTAGGTTTACATGGACCTTCTTTCTTCATTCTAAGGATGAAACTGCAAGCACTTTGCAAAACTTTGTCAAACAAGTAGAAAAGCAATTTGATCTTCCAGTAAAAATCTTTAGAAGTCACAATGGAACAGAGTTTAAAAAAAGGGAGTTGGATACTTTTTGTGAGTCAAAAGGAATTGTTAGACAATATAGCATTCCAAGAACTCTAGAGCAAAATGGGGTAGTTGAAAGGAAAAACAGAACCTTAATTGAATCAGCAAGAACTATGCTAGCAGATTCTGGTTTACCCTTTACCTTTTGGGCAGAGGCTATAAACACTTCTTGCTATGTTCAAAACAGAGTTTTGATTAACCCCAGGCATCAAAAGACTGCCTATGAGATTTTGTATAAAATCAAACCTTTGATTTCATATTTTAAAGTTTTCGACTGTCCATGCTTCATTTTGAACATAAAAGATTCTATATCTAAGTTTGCAGCCAAAATTAATTGTGGTTATTTTTTGGGATACTCAACCACTGCCAAAGCCTATGGAGTTTTTAACTCTAGGACAAAGTGTGTTGAAGAAACTTTGAATGTGAAGTTCAATGAACTGTCATCACTGAAAATCCCAGCAAATCCACATTTGCTGAAAATCCCAGCAAATCCCAGTTGAAGAGCTTTTTGATTTAGATAAATTCACATTTGCTGATGTTTCTATCAAGCTAGACAATGCAGGTACACCACAATCATCTGAAGAAGATCAAGATCAAGGATATGACTGTGTGCTTCCACAAACAAAAGTCTATTCTTTAAACAGAGGATCAAGTGCTACAAGCTCTTGTGTAAACTCTGCCACTTCTGGATCAACAGTGGTTGATACTCAAACCACTGCCAGTTCACAAAATCAAACATCTGTTGATAAAAGTCTTACATCTGGGCACCAAAATCATCAGAATGTTACCTCTATACCCCCAATACCACCACCACCATTCTCATTAGTGGTTGATACTTCAATTCACCAGCAGAGGTTTGCTCAGACGATACACATTTGCAGCCATCACCTCAAAATGCTATTGTTCCATACCAAGGTAATTTGATTTATCTCAAAAGCCATCCAGCAGATCAAGTTATTGGCAACATCAAATCTAGGGTGCTCACACGAAGCCAATCCCAAAATATTTGTCTTTTTGCTGGTTTTCTATCACTCATACAACCAGCCAAGTACTAAGAGGCACTGAAAGACAACAGCTAGGTAGAATCCATGCAAGAAGAACTCCTTCAGTTCAAAAGACAACAAGTTTGGGAGCTTGTGCCACTGCCAAAAGATGTAAGTTCAATTGGCACAAAGTGGGTCTTCAAGAACAAAACTGATGAAAGGGTTATTGTTTTCAAAAACAAAGCAAGGCTCGTGGTTCAAGGCTACAGACAGGAAGAAGGTATAGACTATGATGAGACTTTTGCTCCTGTAGCAAGGTTGGAAGCTATTCGCCTGTTCTTAGCTTTTGCTGCTAACCACAACATAAAGGTGTTTCAAATGGATATAAAGAGTGCATTTTCGTATGGAAAAATCAAAGAAGAGGTGTATGTCTGTCAACCTCCAGGTTTTGAAGATGAATTCCATCCTGATCATGTCTACAAGCTCAACAAAGCATTGTATGGCTTGAAACAAGCACCAAGAGCCTGGTATGAAACTCTATCCACTTTTCTCTTATCCATAGGGTTTAATAGAGGTAAAATAGATAAAACCCTGTTTTTAAAATGGAAAGGAAAAGATTTGATGGTTGTCCAAATTTATGTGGATGACATCATTTTTGGTTCCACAAGCACTGCTATGTGTGAAGAGTTTCAAAAACTCTTGGCAGCAGAATTTAAGATGAGTGCAATGGGTGTGCTCCAATGTTTTCTTGGTCTTCAAGTTAAACAATTGCACAATGGTACATTTATCCATCAAAACAAGTTTGTGAAAGAACTGCTTCACAAGTTTGATATGGATGATTGTAAACCATGTAGCACACCCATGGCAACCTCCAAGCTAGTCACCATTGATGGTAAAGATGACCTTGTTGATCAACTCTTTATAGAAGCATGATTGGGTCTTTATTGTACCTAACTGCATCCAGGCCAGACATCATGTTTGCAACATGTGTTTATGCCAGATCACAGGCATTACCTAGAAAGTCTGACCTTATTGCTGTAAAAAGAATATTCAGATACATAAAAGGTGCTCCCACACTTGGTATCTGGTATCCAGCTAATGGGAATATTGAGCTTTCAGGTTTTTCAGATAGTGATTTTGCTGGGTGTAAAACTACAAGGAAGTCCACATCAGGAGGATGTCAATTCCTAGGTGATTGTCTAGTGTCTTGTCAAAGCAAAAAGCAGGTTGTAGTTCAACATCCACTGCTGCGGCAGAGTATATTGCTGCTGCCAGCTGCACTTCTCAACTCTTGTGGCTTCAAAACAAGTTGCTGGATTTTGGTATCACTCCACTAAAGACTCCACTCAAATTAGACAGTCAAGCTGCTGAAAATATCATTAAAAATCCAGTTTCTCATTCAACTACAAAGCACATTGACATCAGACATCACTTTGTGAGAGATAGCTATGAAAAAGGTTTGATTCTTTGAATCATGTCCATACTTCAGATCAATGGGCAGATGTTTTAACCAAGGCATTGGATACATCCACCTTTGAAAATTGATCTCAAGGCTTGGTATGCTAAACATGGATTAAAAACAAGTTTTCTTGTAAATCCATGTGTACGTAGCATCAAAATGTTTTCAGAAATTCAAAAATTCCTTAAAATAGTTTAAAATTGAAAAAATTTTAATAAATTTTTAAAAGTCTGATCACAACATCTGTTTGCTCAAAACCTCTAATAAGCTTTAAAATCGTATCCACTGATAAAGTGTATCCTCTGACTTCTATTTTTCCACCTATTCAAAACCACTAATGGCTATCCTCTAATAGTGTGAACAAAATCAGTATTGTCCAAACCACTGTCCTAAAACACTGGTTTGCCACATCTGCGGTTACTTTTCTCCTCAGAGGTTACATGTCGCCAGATGTTACCCATTAGATCTTGCAACAGATGCCACGTCCTGTTCACTTTTTCAAAACCCCTATAAAACCCATGTTTTATCTCACCAGTGGTTACCCTAAACTGTGTCGATTTCAAAATCTTAAAACATCCTTTTCAATTTTAAATTTGTTCATTTGGTTTTTCTCTCAAACACCATGGCTCCCAAATCAAAATCTTCTAAATCCAAAGCAAAATCGCAACAAGAACCTCCACCTTTCACTCTCATAATCAAAACCACACACAATTACACTGCCATACTTGAAGAAAACGATGCAAATACTCGCTATCATCCAATGATTCTAATTTTGAAAAAGTCTAAATTCTTGCACAAGGTAACCGTCAAAGCCCCCATTTATATTGATGCTCTTCGTGATTTCTGAAAAAATGCAAAGGTTCACTCCTCTGCTGATGGTGTTCCTTATACTATAATTTCAAGAGTAGGGGGAGTGTTGATGCAAATTAGCCCCCAATCGATCTCTCAAGTTTTCAAGTTAAATGACATACAACACCCTGTGTCATTTCGCATTAATGAGATCCAAAGAAGAGATTCTGGAAAGAGGTTATATCAGCTAGATGAAAGGTATGACCATTTTTAAACCTAACTTTCCTACTGAGATGAGATTTTTCTTTCACACAATTCTTACTTGTCTCTCAGCAAAATCCACTTCTTCCAATGAAATCCCATTGAACATACGATATCTGGGGTATGCAATTTTAACTGACACCGATTTAAACTACTCCCAGATATTGTTCAAGGATCTGGTGAATAATTTTAAAAATATTGAAAAAAGAAAAGCTTTTTTGATGCATCCACGGTTCTTGAGTGTTTACTTACAGGATCAAATTAAAGGTCCTGAAAGTAAAATTGGCGCCGTGGTTAATCCACGCCGCCTTAATCATGAAACTTTCACCAGAATAACAAACAAAGATAAAGTTGAGAAAACACAAGTAGAGGAGGATGAGCAAGTTTTACCAGAACAAAATGTTCAAACTCAACCTCTTGCTACTGAGCCCACTACTCTTGGTGATCAGGGCAACACAACCGCTGCCCTGAAATCCACACCAAAAATTTCCAAAAAGAAAACCAAAACAACTTCCAAAAAGCCCACCAAACTCAAAAAGGGTCCTCTGGAAGATGAGATCCTAGAGGTTAACCCTGTGACAACACCAAAGTCACAAACCACTACTGCTACTTCTTCACAACAGATGGTTCAAACATCTCCCCCGGCTTTGAAACTCCTCTTTCTTCCTCGCAAAAGGAAAAGGTTGTAGACACAGGGACACCAAATTATGAAGCTCTAGATCCACTTGGGTCTATCTTCCACAGCCCCTCTCCCAGGGCAATGTCGCTTTCTACTCAACCACCTTCACCAATACCTTCACTTCCACCCACAATTGTACCCTTGCTGAATGCAATTGAATTAGCTCAGACACAAACCAACACTTCTCAACAACTTATTACTGAGAATATACTTCATCTAGAGGTTGGGTCTGATTCTTTATTCATTGCTAGACCATCAGCAAATGAAGAGGCTACATCCCTTGGGTTACATGTAACCCTTGGTGATAGTTCAACACAAGCAGCCACAACAATTGCTGAACTCCCTAGTTCTCAGTTGGACAGTGGTTTTATTAATAAGACTTGGTTGAAGGCAACCACTACTGAGGCAACACCTGTTACCTCTATTGTGGGAAGTCCCCAGTACCAAGACAAAGGGGCATCTATGTTTAAAGCTGGTCCTAAAACCACTGCTCATGATAGCATAGATATAACTACCACCAATGGTAGGAGTTCAGATGATCCTATTAAATTAGGTGATGATCTAAAATACCAGGATTTGACGGAGAGAGTGACGAGAATAGAAAACTCTGTTGGTGTAATCAAAGATTTACTAAAGCAGATGATTGCTACAAAAAGTCAACCCTATGTTCTATCCACTGCTGATCTCAAAGAAGCTCTTAACCCTCTGTTTCAACATCAACAACATTATTTGGATTTGCAACACAAGCACCAGATGAATGATGTTAGAAACATGTTTGAATCAAGGTATTAAAATACTGCAGCAGATATTAAAGCCATCAAAGCCCATCTACTCACAACCACTAGCCATGCACTCCAACGGTTATATTTGTTACAACAGATGAAGCCAACAAGGGGGAGAAACATTTGGGTCCAAAGAAGCTAACAATAGATGATGATAAGGCCAGGCCTACATTGAACATTCCAAGGCCTGATGGTTCAAAGAAGAAAGATTTAACTGAAGAAATTGTGGCAAAGGCAAGGGCTAGTCACAAGAAGAATGTGATTGAGGAGAGCAGAGTGTTGGTTGAGAAAAAGATTGATCAGCAAAAAGAAAAAGGAGAGGTTGGTACTTCATCAAAAAGAGCTCCTGCTAGAAAAGCCAGGCAACCAACATCCACACCTCCTAAAACTAAGCCTGAAACCAATCCAACCATGAAAACCTGTGCCTCTCAAAAACCTATCACATCTTCAAAACCACAACCCACATCCACACAAGCAGATGTTACAGCAACTGTTGATACAGCAGAGGTTGCAACAGATGCAACTCCATCCACTGCCATGATCACATTTCCCACATCAACTCAACCATTATCCACACCACCAAAAATCCCACAACCACCATCACCTACTTTAAGGTTTAAAAGGAGGAAAATCACAAAAGTGATAAATGATGATGAGATCTCTACACCTCTTCCACTATCATCAACACTAGTGATCCCCACATCAGTGCTTACAACTTAGTCAACTCTTAAAGTCATTCCTGCATCAAAGTTGTATCCTCTTGATTTACCAGCAGTCAGGGAAGAGATCCTAAGTTTCTTTTCATAGGATGACCCTGACAAAAGAACAATTCTATTCCCTGATGGCTATCCAAGACCAGCAAATGTTGATGCCTATCTAGAATTGAAAAAGAAGCAAGCAGAGGATATTGCCAAAAGAGAATCAGTTGGGCAAAATGATAGAGAGATACAGATTATCATGTCCTTTCAACTAAGTAAAGTCACCATTCTACAAACTTTTGTCAAGGATCTGAGCAACCAGTTGTCAGTAAGGGAAGATAAGTTGCTCAAGAGTGAACTCATTGAGTATATCATGGAAAAGAAGATGTATAAGGCAACACGGCCACAGTTCAGGGATTGGAGCATAGATGAACTGAGGGAGGAAATCAACAGAATGCAAGAATATTGAAAGACCCTCTTAAAAAGCCAACTCCTCCCAACTGGGATTTATACAATAAAGATATCACTGCCTTGAAGTTGAAGAGAATGAAGCAAGAACTAATTCAAAATCATATGGTTCCAAAAACCAAGTGATGAGATGGGGTGAGGTAAGGGTGATAGACACTTACAAAAGTTTGGAAGAGAGAAGGAAAAAGTATCCATCCATGCCTCCCAAGCCTGACTATTCAAAAGAAGATGCTATCCTCAGAGCTCAACTCTCTAAAAAGTCCAGCTCAACATCTGCCCACTCCACACTTGCCCTGTAACACAGGAAAAAGCAAGGGGAGATGAATGAAAAGACTGACAAAGAGTTTGAGGATATATTTATCAAAGAAGGGATTTAGAGTATGATTGATTATCACACAAATGATACAAGTGTCAAGCTTGCTAAAGATTTATCAAAGATGGCTCATTTACAAACCTCTGCAATAAAAGCTCCTTCAAGAAAACCATCAGACCCAAAAATTCTAAAATGGAAGGTTGACAAAGACACCCATGAATTGACATTGCTCAAGTCTGATGGTGCAGCCACTAAACTATCCATGGAAGATGCTTATGAGCTTACAGTAGAAGACTTCCAAGAACTACTATGTTTAGAGCTGGTGAAGGATGCTGATGACATGGAACCTCTTAACTTGGAAATTCAATTCAAAGGTCAAATAAGGGAATTCCTTCTGAGGAATAAAAACCAAGAATAAAGTGTTTTGGCATCATCTGTTCCAGGGGGAGATTGTTGGGATTGAACCCTATGAAAGGAACAGATGTGTAAAGCCAAATAACACTATCCGAGCTTTGGTTCAACTATCAGAGGTTACAACGTCTTATGTACTTACACTCCTTTCCATAAAGACTGCTCATCCTATCATCTGCCTTCACAAAGCTTCAAGGTCTGCCAGAGTTAACAAGGGACAGAGGATAGTGATCAGAGTTTAGTCATTAGCTTAGTTAATCAATGTAACAGTGCCAAGCACTGATAGTTAGTATAACAAGTGTTTAGAGTTAGTTACATATTAGTTTCCTGTCACTATCAACCCTGACGTCATCAAAGATGCTCAAAGGTTAGATAGTTAGTATAAATAGGCAACTCATGTAACCTTTAAACTCGTCTCTTAAAAGATCAACTTTCGCATATCATCTTCTCTGCATTTTCTGATCACCAAACTGTAATTGCAAAGGCTAAGGGGGAGTGTGTGAATCACATGCAAGTTAATCAACTTGAAAGCATGATGATGATGAAAACAAACGACCATTGCTTGTAGTAAAAGTTTTCCATCTTATTCCGCTGCAAATCTCTTTTAATTCAATCATTTTCCATTTTTGAAACAAAAACTATAAGTAATTCAAACTCAGATCCTAACACCGGTCAAGTCTTTAGAAGTGGGGGACGATCCGCTTAGAGCTACACTGAGGAAACATCAGGAGCAGCTGGAGAGAATGCAAGAGACTATTGAAGCTCAGGGATGGCTGATACGCTAGCTGACCGGTAAGACTGAAGAGCTCGAGGAAGAGCAAGTTGAGGGTAGGAGAGTTCGAGGTACTTTTGTTAGGGACGTTCGTGCTGAGAAGTTGAGGGCTGACTGGCTCGAAGATAGAGTCCTTGAGTCCGCTTGGAAGATTCGGGAACTGGAGCAGAACCAAGCACCACCAATTCTAGTTCCCGCACAAGCACCGGCCCCTCCAGCGCCGGTAGAAGACGAAGAGGAGGATCCAGAGGAAGACCCAGAGGAGATTCCGAAGGAAGAGAGCCGGAACAGGACCCGACTGTTGAAGCTGAGAAGGCTGAAGAGGATGGCGGCAGTGACAGTGACTTGGGGGATGGAGACATAGACGACTAACTCGTCCCGCCAATCGTCGTTTTGTTTTGCTTAGTTTGTTTGTTCCCATTTATGTTTGAACTTGAAAATTTATAATTAAACTGATATGTTTGGTTGGTATTTTGTGAGACATTACAATTTATTTAATCGAATGTTCCTTTTGATTGTTTAATTTGTTGGGTTGACATAATTTGTGTAATGATTGAAGTGTGGAATATGATAACTATATTGGATATATACTTATCGGTATGTGTTTGTGTTGTTTTGCGAAGAACTGAAATGGCAACCAGACATCGCGGAAATGTCGACATGTCAGCCAGGAACTGACGGCTTTAATCCAACAACATGTGAACGCTGCTCTGGCAGGTGCTCCTAACGCCCCAGCAGGTAACAATTATTAAATTTTCATGGGAAAATCTAATAATTCGGCTAATAGACTTTCGCGCTGACTACCGATCCTCTATTCTCAGGAGGGGGTCTTAACCCCTATAAAATGTTCTTGGATGCGAAACCAAGCAAGTTCACGGGAGCTGAAGGACCCATAGGACTGGTCCGTTGTGTCGAAAAGTCCGAATCGGTTTTTGCAATGTGCAACTGCCTCGAAGCTAATAAGGTCAAGTATGCTTCCTCCACGTTGGAAGATGGAGCATTAACATGGTGGAACGCACAAGTCCAAACGCGTGGGCTTGCTGCGGCGAACCCAATGACCTGGACCGCGTTCAAAGCCCTAATCAAGGAGGAATACTGTCCGCGGGACAGAGTTCAGCAATTGGAACAAGCGTTGTGGAACCATAAGATGGTCGGGTCAGAAATTGAAGCAAACACGGCAAGACATCACGATCTGGTGTTCCTTTGTCCCGATTTGGCTAACACCGTCACTAAACGACTATAGTTTTATCTTGGGGGACTGGTCCCTCATATCCAGGGCATGGTAATGTCTAGCAACCCTACAACGGAGCAACAAGCAGTTAGGCTGGCACATAAGCTCACCGATAAGGCGGTGGGGCAAGGGAAGTTGCCGGCTAGGGGCGCAACTGAAACTGTCCCTAACAACAAACAGAAATTTTAAGACTCATCAGCTCGGTAGTCTTCATCAAACCAGCCACAACAAGGAAACAAGAAGCAGTCCAACAACTTCAACAACAACCGGGGTCACAACAATCAGTCTGCCGACAACACCCAGAAATCGAACGGCTATGCGGGTCGGAAGCCGCAATGTAATCGCTGTAACCTCCATCATCACGGCCCTTGCATCAGAACTCGCTACCAACGATGTGGCAAAATGAGACACGCGGCAAAGAATTTCTGCAGGGAGATTATGTCATGACAGAATCAGAACCAGTTCCAGGGTCAGCAGCAACAGTAGCAGGGTAATAACCGTGGATGCTACTAGTGCGGTAGCACTGCCCATTTCAAGCCGGACTGCCCGCAACTTCGCAACAACAAAAACAATGGTGTGAATAATAACAACGGAAAAAACAATGGCAACAATGGTAATGGTGGCACAGGAGGTTCCAAAGGACGTGCATTCACGCTTGGTCGTGGGGAGGCCAGAAATGACTCGAATGTGGTCACTGGTAAGTTTCCACTTAACGGTCATTTTGCTACTGTACTTTTTGATACGGGTGCGGATAGGAGTTTTGTATCTGAGCCCTTTAGGAAGAACCTAAATCTCACACCTAAGCCCTTAGAGACCCCTTACGTCATAGAACTAGCCGATGGTAACTCTGTAGATGTGACTCATCTAGTAACCGACTGCCAACTTAAACTCGCAGGTCACACATTTACCATTGATCTGATGACAACTACTCTGGGTTGTTTTGACGTGGTGGTTGGAATGGACTGGCTGTCTGACGTCCGAGCTGAAGTTCTCTGTCACGAGAAAGCTATCTGTATCCCACTCTCTAACGACGAAGTGTTGGTGGTCCAAGGCGAGAAGATAGGCATCGTCACGAACATCATCTCCTACATGCAAGCTCAGAAGTATCTTCAGAAGAAGAACTCTTTTGCCTTGCTCGCACTTGTCACCGAGCAGCCTAAGTACGAGAAGCGGGTTGAAGATATCCCCATCGTCCGTGATTTTCCAGACGTGTTTCCAGAGGAGTTACCTGGTCTTCCACCACATCGACAAGTACAGTTTGAAATCGAATTGGCGAACCATTCAACTCCTATTGCCAAGGCCCCGTACTGGTTAGCTCCAGCAGAGTTGCAAGAGCTGTCTACCCAACTTCAGGAATTGTTGGATAAGGGATTTATCCGACCCAGTACTTCGCCATGGGGAGCTCCAGTCCTTTTTGTCAAGAAGAAGGACGGGACCTTCCGCATGTGGATCGACTACAGGGAGCTCAATAATGTTACCGTCAAGAACCGATACCCCTTACTTCGCATCGACGATCTTTTCGACCAACTTCAAGGGTCAAGCTACTTCTCCAAGATCGATCTACGGTCCGGTTATCACTAGCTACGCATCAGGGAGGATGATATCTCCAAGACGGTGTTTCGCACTCGGTATGGCCATTACGAGTTCTTGGTCATGCCCTTTGGTCTCACCAATGCACCCGCGGTGTTCATGGACCTCATGAACCGCGTGTGTAAGCCCTATCTCGACAAGTTTGTCATCATGTTCATCGATGATATACTCATCTACTCTAAGAGCGAGGAAGAACATGCTGAGCATCTACGGTTATTGCTTGAATTACTTCAACAGGAGAAACTATATGCCAAGTTTTCGAAGTGTGATTTCTGGATTCGGGAAGTTCAGTTCCTCGGACATATAGTGAATGAAAAGGGTATACATGTGGATCCAGCCAAGATCGACGCTATCAAGAACTGGGAAGCTCCCAGGACACCGACAGAGATCCGCCAATTCTTGGGTCTGGCGGGTTACTACAGATGTTTCATCGAGGGATTTTCCAAGATCGCACAACCGCTTACCATTCTCACTCAGAAGGGCACCAAGTATGTTTGGGGTGACAAGCAGGAAGCAGCGTTTCAATTACTGAAGCAGAAGCTTTGCATTGCGCCCATTTTGTCCTTGCCAGAAGGGACAGATGATTTTGTGGTATACTGTGACGCTTACATTCAGGGATTGGGATGTGTGCTCTTGCAACGTGATAAGGTGATCGCATATGCATCCCGACAGTTGAAGGTCCACGAGAAGAACTACACAACACATGACTTAGAACTGGGAGCAGTTGTGTTTGCACTACAGTTCACTATTCATTATGGTTTACCCAAACAGATTCGCGACGCGCAGCTAGAAGCAGTTAAGGAAGAAACCATCAAGGCCGAATCTATGGGAAAGATGGAACGCGATTGGGAAGTGAAACCCAATGGTATCCAGTACTTCATGAACCGTATATGGGTACCTCTCTACAGAAACCTCAGAGAGCTAGTTATGAACGAAGCTCACAAATCCTGATACTCTGTCCATCTTGGTTCGGACAAGATGTATCAAGACCTTAAAACCGCGTATTGGTGGCCCATCATGAAAGCGGATATCACCACCTACGTGAGCAAGTGTTTGATTTGTGCAAAAGTCAAAGGGGAGTACCAGAAGCCATCAGGGCTACTTCAACAACCTGAGATCCCAGTGTGGAAATGGGATCAGATCGCGATGGACTTCATCACTAAACTCATGCAAACTCCTGGTGGTTACGATACCATCTGGGTAATCGTGGATCATCTGACTAAGTCTGCACACTTCCTAGCGATCAAATAAAACAGATAAGATGGAGAAGTTGACTCGCATCTACATTAAAGAAGTAGTACATCGGCACGGAGTGCCAACGTCCATCATTTCAGACAGGGATGCTCGTTTTGCGTCCAACTTTTGGCAGTCACTTCAGAAAGCGTTGGGTACACGCTTGGATATGAGCACAACTTACCACCCTCAGACGGATGGTCAAAGTGAAATGACCATTCAGACCTTGGAGGACATGCTTAAGGCATGTGTGGTAGACTTCGGGAACAGTTGGGAAAACCATCTGCCTTTAGTGGAATTCTCGTATAACAACAGTTATCATACGAGTATTCTGGCACTGGTCTGTTGGGCAGAAGTCGGTGATAGTCAACTCACAGGCCCTGAGTTGATACTCGAGGCTACTGAAAAGATTGTGCAGATCAGAAACCGCATGGCAGCGGCACGGGATCGATAGAAAAGTTACGCTGATCAACGACTCAAACCGCTCGAATTTCAAGTAGGTGACCGCGTCCTACTGTAAGTGTCACCCTTGAAGAGTGTAATTCGTTTTGGAAAAAAGAGGCAAACTAAATCCATGACAAATAGGCCCATTTGTGATTTCTAAGCGTATAGGGCCCGTAGCTTATCAATTAGACCTTCCTACCGAACTCAGTGGAGTTCACAACATTTTTCACGTGTCTAATCTGAAGAAGTGTCTATCAGATGAAACCCTGGTCATTCCATTGGATGAGATCCAAGTGGATGAACAACTGCATTTTGTGGAACAGCCTACCGAGATCATGGACCGTGAGGTCAAGACTCGAAGGCACAACAAGATACCGATCGTCAAGGTTTGTTGGAACTCCAAGTGTGGACCGGACTTGACGTGGGAAAGAGAGGACCAAATGAAAAGCATGTGGAGTTCTTGAAAAATTAGCAAACCCTAAAACCCTTTCTTCCCTTGGTGATACTCGACGGCAGCAGCAGCCCCCCTCGGTTCGCGCAAACAGCCCTCGTCTCTCGGATCGATTCAAGCCTTGTCCCGGTTTGCTAGTCTCCATCGTTCAAGGTTAGGGTTTTCGATTGTGTTATGATGTATGTGATTATCTTGTGTGGACTTGATCATGATTATGTGCTTGTATGATTGTTGTTATGAAAAGTTTTGTTGTGTGGGATTGGTTCGGATGAGTATGCGAATGGTTGCGTCATCATGATGTGTTTGTGTGTAAGAAACATAGGCTGCGTTTTTCATTACAAAAACTATGATGTATGTCTAAGGTTTTGAAATTTTGAATATAGATGCATGATAATTAAAGTATAACATGCTGCAAATCATTATTATGGATCATGGTGATCATTAGGAGGGTTTCAGGTGGAGTTTAAGGGTAAAACAGTAAGCTGATGCATGAAGACAGCCAACTTTAGTTGGCTGTAAACGAACCGTTATAAATCAAAAAAATTATTTTCTGAAGTCTAAAAGATAGGTTTTCGAAAAAATCTGCTAATGGCACTGGAATCACATTTTTCTGAAGTCGTTTACTATCTTAAATGTATGATTTCGTGCAGCATCTGAAGCTACGTTTTTTTCTGCAGAATTGATGTGTTGTTTGCGGGGTCATATCTCGTTGCGCACGTAGGTTTAGGACACGAACTTTGTACAGAAACTGGATATAGTATTTTATGAAAATCTCCCACTGGAATTTTGTCAATCGGTTAAACGGTGATTTTTAAATGATTTTTCTCGTGGACTGCAGTGAGAAAGTGACGAATCTGACTACAGCCTAGTAAATAAATTCATATAAATAATTGGTAAGGAATTAGGATTTGAAATATTTACACAAAATTCTAAAATCTAATTGACACTTTCTGTAAAAAAATTGGAACTTTTGGAACGTTGGAACTATTTTATAAAAATTCCCGAAAGCAGCCCAGTTCTAAACGTACAAGCTGAAATATGATAACTTACTTTTATGTGTATCTAAGTGTTGTATGTGCTATCCTGTGTTTGTGACAAGTTGTTGGTTGCTATTTCGTATAGTGACACTTTGCATGAATGATTATAGTTTTGAACTTGTCATAACGTGTTTCGTACTGTGTGCTAGTTACGCGTAGGGTGTTGTGTCCGTGTGCGTTCACACACTAACTTTGAACTGGTTGACATGATAGGACGTGATTAACAGTTCCATCCTTTACTTCTTTTGCACTTATCTAACCTAGCAACTTAAGGGGAGTTCACGGCCCATATTTTATCCAGTTTTGAACAACAGGGGGAGAAACATGTGTACGCTCTACAACACTATTTTTACGTTATGAGAAATTAACGTCGTTAACTATTCGGTAACTAAGTTAATGTTAATGTATGTTGTGTTCACTAAGTTCACGGAAGTCCTCAACCAACTCTCGGATCGTTAGTGTTGGGTTAGATAGCGGGGAAATTATAGTAGTACTACTGGGCCCGACAAGCCCCACCCGAGCTAGTCGCGCTAGCCGACCGGGAATGGTCAACGGGTTATCAATTTGGCCTAACTTTCGCCATGGTTAGTGATAGACCTGGCAAAACAGAGGCAACAACAGTCAGCTTCGATCGCGAACTCTTAGGTGACATAACTCTAGGCTCGCTACCTGCATGTTGACATTGAACTTAATTACTAAACAACCTTATTATTCTGGGTTAGGGATAATGGAACTATGTCGTTATCCCGGGTTTGGGATAGCGGGGGAAACTAACTTTTAAACAGAACTTGCGAACTTATAAAACCTGTGAACTCACTCTTCAATAATGTTGACACTTGTTTCTTTGCATGTTTCTCAGGACGCTAGGAGCGCTAGGTGCACTCACTTTGCAATTGAACAAGACATTTTTATTGAGTCTTATTGAACATTTACCTTTGGATTTTCTTTTGGTTTTGACGTTTATGTTGGCGCCCGTTACTTTACATTAATGCTTCCGCTAAACTTTGATACTTTGAAAATGACTATGCTTGTTACAATAAATGTTTTTGGAAAACGTTTAAATAAATCATATAGAGTCGTTCGACATTGCTAGTGTCTGAGATTCTGGTTTGTTCACACGCCTCGCAGTAAAACTCCGCAAGTGGAAATCTGAGGGTGTGACATAATCTGCTCAGGTTCTTCGTCAGAAGAAGATTCTCCATCATCATCAAACGTTGGAGCCTCGTCAGAATGAGAATTTTGTGCTTGAGAAACATTGGGTTCCTTTGTAGCATTAACTGGTTCTATAGCCGGTGTCACTTGTTCAGCATGAGTTTGTTGAACACCGCTATTGCTAGGACCTGCACCAGAAGAAGATGATCCAACAGTTGGTTGATTAACCACTATCGGTCTGATAATATGCTCTTGGTTAGCCAATTAAAGAAGATAATATAACAGAACAATGTCTTCCTCAGAAGGCTCTTCTGGCAAGTTAAATGATTTCCATAGTTCACTATAATTGAACAACCAAGCATCGCCTGCTCTCTGAATTGGAGTTGTATATTGAAAACAATCGACGTGCTGTGCTTCTACCACTCTTCTCAGACTTCGAAGATATACTCTCTTGAGTAGACTTGCATAGCCGACATAGAAACCATCTATCGATTCGGCACCAAACGGTTCTAAATACTTCAGATTTGGTTTCCTTCGGTTTAGCAGTTCAAAGCAAGTCTTCTTGGTAGGTTTGACCGTCAAGACTCTGTTCAATGTATAGCATGCTGCTACGACTGCTTCACTAAGCATAGTTCTTGTTGTTTCTATTAACGTTCTGTTCTTCCTCTCAGCCACTCCATTTTGTTGCGGAGTGTATGGAGCACTGAATTCGTGTAAGATGCCTTTGTCGTTGCAAAACTCTTTCATTCGGGCGTTCTTGAATTCTGTACCGTTATCACTTAGGATTCTTCTAATAGGTAGATGGGACAGATTTTCAATCTTCTTGAAGAGAATCATGAGATTATCGAGCGTTTGGTTTTTTATTTCTTGGAAGATAACCCATGGAAATATTGAATAATCATCGGTGACGACAAGACAATAACTATCTCCAGATATACTACGAAAATTCACTGGACCGAAGAGATCCATATGCAGTCTTTCGAGCGATAGCTTGATGAAATTAAAAATCTTCTTTGGATGAGACTTTTTAACTTGCTTTCCTTTCTTGTATTCAAGACAATTACCAGTCATGTGAAAGCTTCTAAGATTCACTCCTTCAACTAAATTATTGTGAACCAAGTGATTCATCTTTCTGAGGTGTATATGACCCATCTTTCTGTGCCAACGAATTGATTCTTCTATGTGGCCTTCGTTATGAAACATTGAGCCGACTTTGAAGTAGTTGTAGGAACACTCATATCTAGCACATAAATATCATTTTCGCGAGGAGCACACATGGGTATCCATTCTTCTGGAATCTTAAAGCCCGGTTTAATGATCATGCACTCCTTGCCATTGAAATGGGTGGTAAACTGCTTATCGCAGATCTAAGAAATACTAAGAAGATTGTTCTCCAGCTCGGCGATATAGTTGACTTTATCAAATGAAACCACACCATTCGATAACTTTCCTTCTGCAACGATTGTACCTCCTTGATTACCCGTGAATCCCACGTACCCTCCATTGATTGCTTTAATATCGAAGAGTAAGGCACGCACGCTATCCATAATCCACTTCGACAATATGGATCTTTGGAGCCCCTACACATGCAAAGAAACTATTTAAAGAGGGAAACCCAAGCCTTTCCGATCTTGGGTTGAATCGGATAACCATCTTCGTAATCAAATTCACACTCATCTGCGTAATCAAAATTGCCATCAAACATCTCGTCCAATGTCAACTTTGAAAACTTTTTAATTTTATCTTCCTTCGTTTGTTTTAGAAGATCTCTTTTTAATTTGGGAAGATCATTTTTGAGAATCCCTTTATCAATCTTTGTTTCTTTGGATTCTTTAACATTGATTGAACTATTGATTTGACATTCAGTTTTGAATGAAACAGACTTTGCACTTCAGATGATGATGATGTTTTCTTAGCTACCCAAACTTGAGATTTCACTCGAGCTTTCTTGATGTAAAATTTTGAATCTTTGTTCTCATTTGATTTAGAAGTTGAACCTTTTTCAAAAATTGATTTCTCAATCTTAGATTTGATTTTAGGTTTCTCTTTGATGTTAGATTCATTATTTCGTCTTATGATCGTGATTGGCTTTACGATCTATGGGCGCTTAAGATTCTGATCATCTGAAGTTGTCTTACTTCGTTGATACATAGGCTTTGATTTCGGACACTTGCGAGCAATGTGACCAACTTCATTGCATTTAAAGCAAGTCCGAGTCACGAAGTTCCTTTTCCTTCTTAAACTCATCATTCGATTGCTTTCCAATCAAAATTTCTTCCTGAAACGTGTTAGTCCCAAATACGAATTTCATGTTTTAACTCTTATATTCGTGAAATGGTGACTTCTGTTTCTTTTTCGGTTCATCTTCAACTTCCAAACCCAAACCCACTCTCCTGTTCTTACGAAAGTCACCACCATTCCTTCGGTAGTTGTTATAAACTTTCTTGGATTTTGAGTAAAACTTCTTTTCATTTTTCTCTAGATCATCTGATGATACTTCAACAAGTTTGAATAGTTTATCAATTTGATCTTCTTTCACATTTCGAATCGCAAAACTATTGTCGAAATATAGTCTATCTGAGTCCTTAACTTTGTACATCACAACGTTAGATCATCACTTAGGCTATTTTCCGATGATGTATCATCATTTTCGGATTATGATTCCGAACTGTTCAAACTTGAGTTGGCGCTCTCAAAGCTGCCATCATCAGAATCATTTCCCAAAACATTTTCAACCACATTTTTCACAACTGCTTCACTGTCATCATTTGATGTCGTGTAGACTACATCAATGTTCTCAGGCAACATATCATTTGTTTCGGATAAAAGTGTTATATTAGTTGCCTTCTCAATCCCATCCACTTTCATGTGATGGAGGTGGAACATTGCTATACTCTTTATGCTTCATACCTTTTGGTTTTTCAACATTTTCCTCTGATTTAATCGTAGGAAGAATGTGATCGATGACATAAGCGTTAGTTGTATAACTAAGCAAAAGTTGCGTAACCCGTTCAGTTTCTATTTTCACTTCTTGAAGCTCTTGTCTTGTTTCAGCAATGGTGTTTATATACATGTTAATTACTTCTTGTTTTTCAATTACCGTTGCTTTTAACATTCTTATTGTGGCACCTTGTTCTAAATTAGGTTTTCCAACATTATAATAAGTGCCTTTTATCTTATCATAAGCTTCTTTCATCGTGCGATAATCATATCTAAAATTTTCGTTATGCATATTTAGTTCGCTTATAATTTGAGATTTCTCAACACATTGCTCACAAGGTTTTGTGCACTTTGTGCAAGGTTTTTCAACCTCCACAACTTCCTTTTCAATCACCTTTACCTCTGAACACACCTGTTTCAGATTCGTCATCATGGCTTTGTCAGGAATCTTTGGGAAATTCTCTGCAATCATCTCCTTTATTACGTCAATGACCTCCTCGACCTCTGGTTTCTTTTCTTTAGCCACTTTCTCTTGCGATGTATTTCCGAAGCAACCTGCAAAACTATAATCAAAGTTAGGAGAGATAATGTTCTTCATATTTGTTTCATGAAAGATCATTTTCTCTACCTGTGTTCTTTGCATATATTCTTCTAAGATCGCATTCTCCAGAGCTGCATCGTCAACCATTGATTCTGATTCATCCATGATCTCTGCCATCAGTGCAACTCCAGTCTTCTTTCCAATATACTTATTTCAATCAAACCCTTAGTCTTCATGAGACACAACTAGAGCTTGTTCAGTTGGCTTTGAGGAATTTTCTTGACCTTCAACTTGAGTTCTCTTTGGATATGGCTTGTACTGCAATGCTTTCTTGTAATAGTCATTGTTGTTGCCAAAATGACTTTGATTGCCGCTTACTTCTTGATTCGTGCACTCGCGTTTGAAATGCCCCTTTTGTCTTCATTTGAAGCACGTTACTTTTTACTTATCAAATCCAAGCTTATTGCTCGAGTTTCCAAGTCTCTTCCAGTGAGCGCAACAAACTTTCTGACTCTTCTTATAATCGAAGCTAAACTCCACTTGATATCCATCAGTTCCAATTCCTCTTCATCAACTTGATCGTAATCCTCAGCCGTCATTTCTGGATTTCCGATCTTCCCCGCAACTAAGCTTTCGTATGATTCGAGTACGGTTGCAAGAAGTACTATATGTTGTTTAGCCACTTGCTCAGGGTACACATTCTTAAGATTGACTGCAATATTGCATTGGAAAACATTTGAATCAGAACTGGAATGATTTGTCTGATTTGTCTGATTCGGTTGATTCTGGAACATAAAATTTGAACTAGCACTCGAATATCCTGTGTTCAGTGGACTCAAATCTTAACTCGGGTATGATTGAGTGTTCTTTTAGATGAATGATTCAAAGAATTCATATTCGCACTAAACGCCTTTTGAATTTTCGGACTCGAAATATCCTGAACACCTCCTTTTTAATATATACCTACATCTTGCACAACATTTACATTCTTTGATTTGGCCATGTTTAACAACTCCATTTCATGTCTTTCTAACTTGTCAATGAAAGATGATAGCCTGAAATGCATCCAACTCAGACTATTCTTCAATACCATCAAGTATGTCGACCACTCCCCCTCAGGTAGTGCATCAGCCAACTTATCAATCGTCTCTTCATCAGTTTTATGCATATTATGTCTTCGCATCTGAACCATCAACTGACAATATCTATCAATCATCTGCTTCATGGTTTCGCCTTTGAATATCGTGAAAATGTCAAAATCATTCTTGATTAAAGCCTTCTTTCTTTTAATCATCTCGGTACTTCCCAGATATTTAGCACAAAGAGCATTCCACAGCAACTATGACGTATCACATTCAGGTAGCAAGATCAAGATGTCTTCTTTCACTGATTGTTGTATCAGATTGATCATCTACTTTTCTGCCACATACACATCTTTATGTTCTGGTGTAAACTTAACCAAAGCAAGATCTTGACCACGTTCATCCTTTGGCCATGTATATCCAGTTTTTACGGCAACCCAATTGTAGAAATGATTTGCTTGAACCCAGTTCACAAACTTTTCCTTCCAGCCTCAAACTCATCCATGCTCATCAAGTTTAGCGGCTTTGTAGAAGTTCCCATCTCATTATCCAGATCATCTAGTTTACCGCGTTTGCATTTGCGTTAGCATTAGATGATGAAGCCTGAGCTGTTCCCGTAGCAAAAGCATTATGATAATAATCCATCTCGAAAATCAGACGATTTTAACTAAAAACACGTTCAAAACACTTGAAGATTGATTAGCAAACTAACAAGTTCGGGCGAACTTGTGAAAAAAACAGATTTCAAATTCAATTTTAACAAGTTCGACAAGTTCGGTCGAACTTGTGATTACCCTTTGAAAAATTTCCAATTTGAATCAAGTTCGGGCGAACTTAATGAAAATTTAAAAAAAATTTGACAAGTTCAGGCGAACTTGATTAAAATTTTCTGAAAAATTCAACAAGTTCGAGCGAAGTTGGTTAAAATCAACAAAAATTGATGATTTTAGACCGATTTCGGGATTGGACGTGTGCCTTAGTGACTTAAAACATGATAGAAAATTTATTTATATTTTGTCTGTTTATCCCAAGACAATGTAAACATTTAACTTAATAAAACAAAACTTTAATTATCATGTGTTGTGAAACAATTTCCTGTAACGTGACTCCCCGATGTTTCTGCCGTAGTTTGTCGTTTTACGCGATCGAGGTGTTACAGGGGAAGATATGTTTAACAAAGGAAGGATCGGGGAGTCTGAGAAGCAGATAAAAGAGCACGAAAGTCAAATCAAATTTCTGGAAGATGACAAGAAAAGTCTAAAGGATCTGTTATAATCTTTGGTAAATGAAAGTGAAAGGGATCAGGTGATGCACTTCAAGGTGTTAGAAAATGAGAAGATGATCAAGCAGCTTCAAACGAAGAACTTTGACTTGGTAATGAGGCTGTCAAGTATAACTGCTGAGAATGAAAGCCTACACCTGGTGGTTAAAGAATTGGTGACTGAGAAGGCTGAGAATACAAAGAAGTTTGATATGCTTTTCAAAGTACTGATCAAAAGATATGGGATCAAGTTCGTGGTAGAACATGCAGAGATTGAGATAGAAGAAGTTCAAGCCAAAGTAGCTGAACGAAAACGTATAGCTGAAGCTGAAGCTTCTAAGAGTGGGAAAGGAAATGAACCAATTGTTGAAATTCCTGTTATTGAACAAGTGCTCCTATGGTTGAATCAAGTGCTCCTATCGTTGAAGAAGTACAACTTATTGAGTCAAATGCAACTATTGCTGAAAAGGAACAACTTGTTGGTACAGAAGAGCCTCTGATGAACTTTGTGCTTGTTGGCAAACCCATTGATGTTCTCGTGATAAACTATGTACTGATAGGAGAAAGTGTTGGCATCACAGAAATTACTAGAGTTCGTCTAAAGATTTTAGAGAAGAGAAAGTTTTGGGCAGAAATAGATAACGAAGTTGATGCGTACTTTGAAGATGAGGATGAGAAGAAGGAAAAGGTTGATGATGCTGATAATACAAAAGATGATAAAAAGGATGATGACAACTAGGGGGTAATGATGATGACTCTCAGGGGGTACGGGTCTAATTGCACATGTTGCTAAGATTAATGAAAAGTTTGATTTTGATGCGTACTTGAATGACTCTACGAATTAGGATGATGAACAAGTTCAAGGGGAGTCAAAGGACCCTGCTAATGAATCTGAGCAATCGAGAATCCTCACAGCGACTCCTGTGTCGGTTGTTTCTGCTGTACAAAAGCCCCGAATCTTCTATCTTGAACATGATGTAGATAAGATGAATTCGTGCACAACTACACAAAAGAAGATATTGCTAAAATGCTTGGTGTAAACGAAGAACCCTCCGTGTTTGATTGCGAAGATAAATTGAATAACATTAGTACTTCTCCTAATGATTATTTCTACAAGCATGTGCCAGAAGTTGATGATTATGATCGGGTTGTCGTGGAGGATGACTTTGATGAATACGTTAACGAATATATTCAGGTGAAGGAACAGATGACTTCCCAGCCTTTAATGAAATGTTTGCTAATGCTAATGATGAATTGTTAAAGCAAAAGATAGATGAAGTTGTGAAAGAGGGCAGTGTTCCTAAGAGTTTATCAAAGGAAGATATTGTTTCTATGAAAAAGCTAGGGTTTAAAGATACGCCTGCTGAATGAAAGTTCAAACGTCCTCTAGCATTCTTTACTCGTGATCCTGATGTATTGTTGGGAGATATCATTTGCTGGGGATGGATCGAAGAACTGGATGTCTATACGATTAAAAGGGAGTTTGTAGTGCAATACTTCAGATATTTGAATGATCTAAAGTCATTACCATTCATGGATATAGAAGAATTGGTGCAAACGAAATCGTTCAATCTCAAGATCAAATTTCACGATCAACATCTCTGGAAGCTGATAAAGTATGAAGCTCTTCATGGTTTTAAACACTAGATTCCTCACAACCCTAAAAAGATTATTAAGGTTGATCTAGTGACGAATGAAAAGGATGTAACATTGATAGTCAAATGGCCACGTGCAATGAATAATATGCCTTTGATGAAGATTGACAAGATTTATATAAGATATTCAAGTGGTGGCACTATGATTCAGAGACTGGTGAAGCAGTGATCCTAGTTCAGAATGATGATTCTTGGAAGATCACTGAGGAGTTGTCTGAAGCCGTGATTGCTCAGAAATGGATTTATGGCTTGTGGAGAGGCATTTGTGTTCTAGACCTGATATGGCTAGTGAACTGCTCGAAGATATAAATTATTCTATAGCAAAATCAGTTTCGAGTAAGAAAAAGGAGCAGGTGTTGCAATTCCAGAAGGTTATTAATGTTTGTTATGCTAATGATAGAAATTCAGGTAAAGTCTGAAATACCGACTGAAGAAAGCTGGAAAAGAAAAAGCTACGAAAGAAACAAAAGAAGGAAGCATGAATTGCTGAGAAAGGGAAGCAAGCTTCAATATAGAGATTCCAGTTCGGGAATACATACAACATACCTCCTCCGACAGATCAAACGCCAAGTTACACTGAGGAGCGTCAAAGACCGAAAAAGTACTTCCTTGGGAAATAGCGTCAATTTCTTTTGAAGATTTTGAAGACTGACCAAGACTGCGACAATATCAAGGGGGAGTTTGTTGGTGCACTATGTCCTTAGCCTACGTCTTAAGGTCACGTCTAATGTAAATGGGCTTAAAAGTAAGTTTATTATGTGTTTTGTATGTTATAGGGTCACCTCGTACGAGGTGCTATCCAACTCGTACGAGGCACACTTGGACACCCTTGTGCGATCTGAGCATGTCTATAAATAGCAACTCAAGGGTGTTGTGTAGTTAGTTGTTGTCTGATCAAGAGGCGAAGCCCTGTCAGTTTTTGTCTGTAATTCTTAAACGCTTATCAAAACAAGATTGCAGAACATTGAAATAGTAATCTTGAAACTTATCAATGACGAATTCCGCACGTTGATTAGTTAAAGTCCGGTCCGGTGCTTCGATCCTCCCACAAGAAGGGTTTCAGTAGAAAGGTGAACAAACAAAAGAAGGGATTGAGTGTGGGTTTTATACGACGGTTGTGGTGTCAAGTGAGTTAGGGATTTCATTTATGAGCATTAAAAAATAAAAAAAATATAAAATAATAATGAACGGAAAAAATCTCAAATCTATAAAAATAAAATTAGACTTCAAAAGTGACATTTTATTTTACAATTTCAAAAGAAACTGAATAGGTTAATTATGATGAATAGCTTATGATAAGTCTCGTGATTTGAGTATTCTCTGAGGTGCTGCTATACATTGAAAAGTGATGTTTCATAAAACTTCTAGACTTTATTAAATTGGGCCTACGATTTGAGCTGTGAAGTCAAAGATTCAAGTATATTTACAAATGAAGCTTTAAGTTCTAAATCAATCTGCCCAATTTATGATGAAGATCTGGCAGATAATGCTAAACTCTTGAACAATCTGGAGAGTTTGACATTAGAAAAAAATTAAAAGAAAATGAAAAAGAATTTCAAAATAAAATAAAAATTTTAGAAAATGAAAAATTAAATATTAAAAAAGATTTTAAAAATCAAGTAAAACGTTAGAAAATGAAAAATTAGTTTTAAATGAAAATAATTTTGAAAAACGAAAAGAAATAAAGTTTTTTCTTGAGAAAATAACTAAACTTGAAAAAGAATTTGAAATTGCTAATAATAAATCGAGGATTTAGAAAGAAACTTGAAAGGTTTTTTTACCTCGTCCTTAATGCTAGATCATATCGTTCGAAAACCAATTGATGATGATGCTAATGATGATAAAAATGCTAAAAAAGAAATATTTTTGATACTAACAGAAAACTTTCAAGAAATTATTCCGCCATTTGCTGAAAAAGGTCAATGTTCAACTTCTAAGCAAAATGGGGAACAAAAACAAAATTTAAAAAATTTTGAAGGTAACAATAAAAGATCATTAGTTCAATCATCTAATCTTTATAAAAATTTACAAAAATCTGAAAAACAAAACTCACTAATATTTGAAAATAAGTGGTGCAGGTTTGACCACAGTGCTTTAAAGACAAACCATTTTAATAGAAGAAGCTGAAATGACGACTATTACACATCAAATCAATGTCATAATTCGAGTGTATAGATTAACAGAGAAAATTGGTGTGATAACAGGGTGTGTTACAACTATGGAATCAGTGTACACATTGTGTAAATTGTTTAAGTCAGAGTTTTGATACGAGAAGGTGTTATAATTGTCAAATCAAATGTCATATTGCAAAAGATTGTCCGATAAATTCGAGGAGATGATCGCTGGATAAATTTTAGGGGAGAAAAGAAAAGTTGCGAAGAAAACTGAGAAAGTAGAAGAAAAGCCCAAAGAACATAAAGTGAAATTATCGCAAGGGCAGAAAGACAGATTGAGGAAAAAGAGACAGAAAGCGAGATACTATTTGGAAAATATTTTGTCCTCGGATACGACTGTTTCAGATAAAAATTCTGAAGATCGTTTTACTCTACAAAGATTGATCAGTCATGTAAAACGAATTCATTAGATACAAATCTAAGGACAAAAGAGAGAACAATGGAAGAAAAATGGTTAATCAAACAGTTAAAAAATCAAATCAAGTGAATTTTTAAGATGAAGTTTTTATCAAACTGTTTGAATATAAAAAAGAATGTGAATGTTTGTTTACTTCATATGTTAATGAATTTGGTAAACCTAAATCCAGAATGGATTGGGTTCCAATTCAAAACTAATTGAAGTTTGTTTGAATGTGCAGGATAACCAAGCTTCAAGCAAAACGTCATTTCAGAAGCAGTGGTTGTTCATGCAGAGAGACAGGATTCATATTCCACACAAACAAAATGATAGTCTCGCGTGCACATTCATAAAAAGTCGTTAAATGGTTAAAATGGAAGATTCTTATTTTCGATTTCGAAAAGATGTTTTCAATTTTAGTAGGAGAAAAAATTTAAAATTGTCAAAATCCTAAATCAATAATTTCTGTAAAATTGAAAAACATCATTTCAAAATCATTTTAGATAGACAAAAACTTTCAAAAAGCCAAAAACAATAGAAAAACTCAAAATGTCAAAAACATTGAAAATGAAGATGAGATTACTTGTGCAAAAAGAGGAAATGATAGTACATCAGTGGACTATCAGTGCATGCTAAAGATATGCATTGTTTAAAATGGTTAAACAATCCCACTAAAGATGTTTCGGTAGGCTCAGCTAGATTAGTAGTTTTGCGATAACGATACAAACTTAAATAGAAAAGCCTAGTTCTTGTGGGAAACACGGTTGAACGCATAGTACTTCATTTTGTCCTTCATGACTATGTACCTACTTGGTAATCGATGAATGCTGAAAAACTAAAAACCGGTCAGTTTGTGAACTTTCACAACTTACTGAAAAGTCACTGTGATTGTGTATTTCATTTTGCAAAGATTTAAACTTGTTTTCTTTATTTATTTTGTATACGAAAGTATCAAACTGGATGTTAGTGCCTGAATGTTTATGTGTTATTTTACTTGGTGTTTCGTTTAAATCGTGGATCAGCTCTACGCATATGGGAATACCGACATGTTGATTAAGAGTTATACAACTTGTTTTTGTTTGTTATTTTGTTTAAACATTGGACTTTCTCTGCGTATCGAAAGATCGACTTGATTGTTAATGTTTAAACACTCTGCATTATTTTCACATATATCACAGTTGATGAAAGTTTAAAGGCATTGCTTGAGTCAGTGTATTACATGATTAGGGGATACGCTGAGATCGTGGGGTCCATAAGAACTTAGTGCAAATTTATGTACCTTAACATATTGGTAAGTACTATGAAAGTTTTTAGAATGAGTTTAAGTGGACAGCAATATCAACAATCCATGTAAATTGTTTAAACTAAGTGTTTCTTAAAGATCAACGGTGCATCTGATATGTCTCAGTAAAACTGATACGATCCTGTAGCATGTATTCTTACAAAAATATATACTGTAAGTATTGCATTTCAGTATGTTTATTTTTCTGCATTCAATGTTAAAAATCCAAAAAGATTTTCTTTCAAAATCTTCCATGGAAACCTGATAATGTTGAATGTGAGTTAGACCAACGAGACTGTTGAGATACTGTTTGTGTGGATACGTGTGTTAGTTCTTAAATGTCAAATCTTAGAGATTCGGAGCATCATTCAAGGGGGAGACTATGGTTTCACTTGAAGATGCTATCCAAGGCAGAACAAGACTTAACATTATAGATGTCTAGCTATGTCCAAGGGGGAGATTGTTAGTGCACTATCCGTGTGGCCATAGATAGAAATCTAATTGTACGTGTAATGTCAATAGTCTTGAGTCTGTATTATACCGGACAGAGGTTCGCTAGGTTATGTTAGGATTGTTTAGTACAGGTTAGTGTTAGGTCCTAAAAGTGTGAGACTGACGCATCAAATTAATGCAACGACTTGTGGTTGCGAACTGGGATTATTTGGGTTAGTTTATGTTAGATATTGGACCTTTATAGGTAACTTGGGCATGCCATAGGCTATGTGGGCCAGGCAAGCCCAAGGGAAGCCCATGAGGGGCATGGGCAAACCCTAGGTATAAGTAGAACATTATGTCATTTCTAAGGTAAGTTCTTGAAAGCCTTTAGAGAAGAACAAGGGTAGCCTCCACCATTCTAGAGAGAGAGACTTTGTATCAGACGGATTTGCTATTCGTAGTAATAGAATCGTATGCAAGTTTAAAAGTGAACCGCGTGTTATTATCGTTCATCTCGATCATCTTGTTCTTATTTCCTGGGTTTCTTGAATATCATCAAATTTGGATTCCGCCCATCGTGTGTGATTATTTGATATCGTTGGTTGATCCAGATTATTCGGGACTTACAATTGGTATAAAAGCCTAAAAGAACCTGTTTCTAGGCTCGGTTTATTATTAAACATTCAAGTTTTTCGGAATTTTTTGGCTGGTGTTCTTCGTGTTCTTCATCGTGTTCATAAGAATCTTTAAAAAATCATTATATTTTTGCTATTTTGATCTTGCTGAAAAGTGTTTAAAAGTTGTTTACTTTATTTAATTATTTAAAAAAAATTATTTTATTCAAATCAAAAACTCCATTCGAACTTCATCTCGGATTCGTCATCATCAGAATTCATCAAAAGTCAAAATCCTTTGAACATTTAGGTGGTGTTTGTTTTTTTCAGATGCAAAAGATCTGCAGTCTGCGGACCACATCTGTAAACGTCTGCACGAGAGGAGGTGGATGAAATGTCTGCAGAGTGTAATAAAAAGAGTGTTTGATTATATAACATATTCCAACGTCTCCACTATCTTCCTTGCCAAAACCCTAATTCCTACAAAACCCCATTTCTTTTCTCTGCAACCTAACAACACACACCAGTACACTCTCCTTCTCTCCCGCATAAACCGGTCGACCGGAGACCGAGCCCAACGCCGTCACCGGCTGGCCACACACCTCAACACCCTCCCCTCCTTCTTCTTCCCTGTAACACTTCCCCCACCGAGCCAGTCTAACACATCCACAGAGAGAACGAGAGGACAGCGAGGGATAGGTCTTTAAGATAGAGAGAGGGAAAACATTGATAGAAGAGGAACGGTGGTGGGGGAGACGGGTGTCGGAGGTGGAGGTAGTGGCGGAGTGTAGGTGGAGCAAGGCTGGAGCAGGTGGTGTCGGAGGTGGAGGTGGTGCCGGAGGTGAAGGTGTCGGCTAGAGAAGTGGAGGTGCTAGGGTTGAGACCAGATGGGTTTTTTGAAGAGGGAGAAGAGTCTTGAAAAGGTTGGAAGACATAAGGACAGGTCTGCGTGGGGAAGAGGTGAGGAAGAGGTTTTTGGTTGTAGACCCAAAGATCTGCGTATGGTCTGCACGGCGCAGACATAAGAGTTTCTAAAGTACTTCTAGAAAAACACAATCACCCCCTTAGTCATCATCATCTCATCATCTTTTGTCAGCATATGTCGAATATATCTCTAACATATCCGAAACACATTTCGAACATACATCGTCATCTTCTTTGTTCTCCATCATCTTATCTTCTCCGTAACCATCTTCACGTCACCATACACTGTCATCATCTCCTTCCCGTTCTGAATTGGAAACTACCTTCGTCCATCATCAACTCCGGTCACCAACGCTACAACCTTCAACGATCTCATCACCATCATTGACGTCCATCGATCATTGTTATCATCACGAGCCTCCTCCCTCACCATTAAGTCACCGTCGCTGGCGCCTTTTGAGTCGTCTCCGATCACTCAACTCACCATCTCTGTCACGACCACCCTTCACCACAATGCACCTCCGACAACCACCATCTCTCTCTCTACACTCTCGTGAACGAAAACAACAACAATTGAAGTTGTTGTTGTCGATGATTCAAAAGAGTTATCGCTGAACAATGGGTGTGGTTGCTTTTTTTTGGAAGTTATTAGGTTTGTGACAAGCTTTGATGTTAAATGGTCTTTGAAAGTGTCAGGAAAGAGAAAGAAGGAGAGTTAAAACGTTCATTTGTGACAATACAGTGTCGGGAAAATGGTTCTTTGAAAGGGTCAGTTTAGTTCAAGGTTTTTATAATATTATTTAATAATAATTCTAAAATCATTAGCTAATCATCACCTAATCATTAACTATTATAATGATTAGGTAATCATTACTTAATAATTAATTATAATAATTATTATAATATTATTAGGTTTTTCTTTAATATAAATTAAATTATATCAAAAAAAGAGAAGAATGTTTATATATATATATATATATATATATATATAAGGTTTATAAATTTTATAGAAAACTTAAAAAAAATAAAAAAAGGGGTTTGTTTTGTTTTGTGCTAAAGTTTTGACAGATTTTTGAGGTGCGGTACAGGATACGGGTTCGTTCGATTGCAAAGTGTTTGGGTTAGCATGTTCATGGGTTCTTGCTTGAATTATATTTCTCGGTTTTTGATCACGAACATTGTTTGAATCAAAGATATCTACAACACAAGCTCAGTACTCAAACATAGTGTTCAACCCAGTTTTTTTCAGCCCAGTCTGCAATTCCAACCCGAATGCCAACCCGAACATTGTTTTCAGCCCTATTATCAAAACTACCGTTAACAGCGCTGCACCCCAAGTACAAAATCAAAACCCGAACCAGCGGGATCAAGTGAAGGAAAAGCTGAACGAGTTTATAGGAGATTACAATGTTGATCCTGTAGCGGACTATGTGATGCGTTTGCTTAAAAGTAGGAGGCGAAAAGAGGAAATAAGGAACCATATGAATAGCTTTTGGGTGATCTTTGTGACAACTTGTATTAGACAATTTGGAGGTGTATGCAAGTTTGATCTTTCTGTCTTCATCTTATTTCTTTTATTGATTCATAGCTTGTTTGTGTGATTCCGCCACCAATCAAGTTACGTGTGATATTGTAGGATCCGTTTTCAGGACTTACAGTTGGTATCAGAGCTTCCTTGGCTAGTTGAAGTTGAAGTTGTTGTTTGAGCTTAAGTAATGGGAACCATTGATCTCTCTGAATTCATTGCCACATCAGCCTGTGTTGCCTCCTATCCCACTGGCATCTTCTTGCAATCCCTGGCGAAATGTCCTGGTTCATGACATTTGTAGCACCTTAACTTGTCTTTAACAGCACCTGACCTAATGTTTGACAAGGGACGACAACCATATCTCTTCTGAAACTTTTCTGCTTTAAAATCTGCCATAGCCGAATTCCAAGTGGCATCCAGTTCTTCAATGTCTTCCTTGACTACTTGATTAATCTCTGTAGCAAGAACTGGTGGAGGCAGCAAGTCACCAGCAAGGAAAGCATTTAGGCTATTGAGCATAGAGGATGCTAGAGCTAATTTTTCTTTATTCTGCTTAGTAAGGAAAGCCATGTTTTCAGCTGAGGGTGGATTGGGTATTCTGAGATGGCGAAGGGATCACTGGACTATAAACCACGTTTGCATGATGAGGATATTGCTGAATAGTAGTCGGTGCAACTGAGTTGTTTGGAAGAGTCGCTCCACACACATAGCTTGTTTTCTGACTTGAAGTTGTGTTGGAGTTAATGGACTGAAAATGACTTTTGGATTCGGATTACTGTTTGTCACAGGGCTGAAGACAATATTAAGATGACCAGGATAATTTTGAGACATCAGTGCATTGTTAGAGCTGGTCATCCTAGCTGCAACCATTGAGTTCTTGTGATTTAGCTCTCTCTCTCTCTGTTGATTGGCAATTTCACAAGACTTGATGGTAGCTACCAGCTCATGAGGGTCACTTCATTTTAGTTTTTAGTACGCTTAATCATCGACACATCTGCATCCCAGCTTTTTGGCAGTGAGTTCAACAGTTGACGATTCATTCCAGTGGTGGTAATGGAGATACTAGCATTGTTCATCTGTGAAACTAGCTTAACAAATTTCCTGACTTGATTATCCACAGTTTCCCCGTAAATGTGATTAAACGAGATGAATTATTGATTTAGCATGTTCACTCTGCTAGCTTTCATATCGGTGTATCCTTCGTACATATTTTTTAGCACATCCCAAATTTCCTTAGCATTTGTACAACGTCTTTCGAAATTGAGATATCTGGACCAAGAGCGATAGTTAGTTGACGCATTGCCCTGCTCACTTCGTCCATGACTCTCCTATCTTCGTATGACCACAGATGTTCAGGCTTAGGAATCTGAGTCATGGGATCATCCTCTGTTCAGTACATAAGGGTTCTAGGACCATTGTGAATGCACCTCCAGACACTAGGCTCCTAAGCCTTGCAGTATTGCTCAAACCTCCAGGACAATTATAATAGTCATCTCTGTTCAACAACCTTGGAATCTTGGTAGCCGTACCGATGATTTGATCTAGTTCTTGATGTAATGCCAGATTCTGGGATTAGATAGCAACTAAGGTAGCATTGGAGAGATCCGCATCAGTCAAAACTCCGTTTGGGTTCATCATTTTTAAGTTTTACCGAATAAAGATTAATTATATTTTAATTAAAATGACAAGTCCAAAAGCCTACAAAATCCGAGATGCAGGTCAACTCTTAACAGTAACTTGATTGGAAATGAAAAGTATGATCCGAGATAACGATGACAATCTGAGATGGAGAGTATGATCCGAGATAATAACGACAATTCAAGATGCCAAGAAGATTAAGACAAACTTCAACTGTGACGACCCGAGATGGACTCGAGATGCTTGAGGATCTATCCAAGATAGATTCGAGATACAAGTAGAGTGATCGGAGATGCAAGTAGTGACTCGAGATAGAGTTCGATATGCAAGCAAGTTCGATCCGAGATAATTCGAGATGCTTGAATTTTATCCGAGATCTTCAATAGATGTATCCGAGATAAATTGACATGTATCCGAGATATTCAATCTACGACCCGAGATGGTCCGAATCACAGTAGAAAGTCAGGAGCAGCTTCGAAACGGTAGCGGGTATAATCCGAACTGGTGTGATATCAAATCTGGCCCTGGAAATAGGCTTTGATACCAAAAAGATTAAAGTAATTAGATAAATAGTGATATCAGATCCGAGATGGACACGTTACAACTGGAGACTGAGCATGCAAGAATGATGTCAACATGATTACATGATGACATCACAAGGTATTAATAATAACATCAAGTTTATACAGAAGAGTTAGTTTTGCATGGAATTTATGATCGTACGAGGTGAAGTATTTCGTTTGTACGGGGAGACATCAACACCTCTATAAATATCAAGACAACAACCTTGCACAAAAGAACCTCTCGCACAAACAGATCATTCAAGCTTCATCAAGATCATAGTCTAGATTAGGAGAATTTGTAGCGAATACGTTCTCGTGCACGATTAAGGTGCGGTTTAACGGATTCCGTACGTTAAACCGGATTAAACGCAGATCTGGTGTTCTTCAGTGAAACGATCCGGACCTACGAATCCACACATGTAACCTCACAAAAGGATTGTGTTGTAAGCACATGGGAACCAAAACAAGAGATAAATGATTCAATTGAACATTTATTCTCAATCCCCTCTCCCAGGGTTGTTCATCTTTTTACTCCTCCACCCACTACAACCACCACAATACATCTCACAATATAAACATTGCTTGATGCAATTGACCATAGTGACTTGCATAGACCAAGCTCATGTTAATCACCTGTCATTGAGAGCATGCCACAAAAAGTGACAGGTCCAAGTCAAGTCATTGCTAGCCCTCAAGCAAAGGATGGTACACCTCTTGTTTCCCAAGAGACATTTGCATGTTTTTCAAGAGAGGCAACCACTACAACTATTGAGACAAGAGTCCTACAATTGGACAGTGGTGACATGACTAAGACCTCCTTGAAGGCAAAAATTGTTGAATCAACAATGGTTCGTTCAATATCAGTTTGAAGTCCCAAGTACGAAAAACAAGGGGCACTTGGTTCAACACCAAGTACAACTACCTCTGGTGGGAATTTAGATGATCCTATTCATTTAGATGATAAATTAAAATATCAAGATTTGATGGACAGTGTCACCAAATTGGAATCTTCAATTGATCAAATCAAAAAATGGTGGCCAATCTGGTGCAAAACTCTAGACCTCCGCCAACAAATGTTGAACTTGTAGAGAAGATATGGTTCATGCCCAATCTTATCTCCCACTTCAAAAGCAGCTTGCCTATGCCACTCACAATATACACATGGAAATGATCAGGAATATGTTTGGAATATGATTGAAGCAAGGTACAATGATACTCAAGTCACCACCTAGGTATCCTACAAATGATGCAAAAAAGGGATAGTGATAGCATGATAAAACTTCCTCCCCAAACAAAAAGAGCTCAACAAAAACCTGATACATCTGTGCCAAAAAGGCTAAGTTGATCCTTTACACCTAATATCTGTTGGCATTTCAAAACTGAAACATATGTTATATCCACAACAACACTTATCACACCATCAAAGATTGCCATACCTATTACACAAACGAGAAAAAGAAAAGCAACAACCTCACCCATCAAAGTTACCTCATCACTTCCATCTGTGAACCTTTTAAAGCTATCCAGATTCAAAGAATATCTAGAGATCAAAAGAAGCAAGCTAAGTGGATGGTTTTAGAAAGAAACCAAGGAAAAGATGACAAACAACTTAACAAATCTTTTCTTAGGAATACAAAAAAGTAGATGCCTTAGAAAGTTATGCTACAATGATTTGAAAAAATCTCTCTCACAGTCCAATAATTATGACAACCGTGAAAAATCCCGCTAAACTTTGACCGTTATAAGTCCGCGGTAATTGGACGTGACGTGTATATCATGATACTTGTTGTGATTATGTGGGATGATATGAATTCTTAATACTAAGGACGAAACCAGGGACACCATAATTGGTCCCAAAACTTTAAAGCACGCTTAAAACAATAATTGTGTGAAAAACCTAAAAACATGTATGACTTGTTTGGCAAATCGGTGCGAGGTTGGTGTCCTTAGCCTGTAACAACATGTTAAACGGGAGCTTTCCGTCTAACAGCGCATTAAACATGTGACGATGATTATTAGGCCAACGATGGGGCTATTTAAGATTTTGAGTTCACGGAACATCTTAGTTACGAGCCATAGACTATGATCTAAGATTTGAAGACATTCGGAGGATGGGCACGCAAAAGGAGCCCGTTTGGCAAATCGGGGACCCGTATGGGATTCGAAAACGAACCTGAACACAAGAACGATGATAAACATCATCTTTTAACGCGAAAAACGAAGCACGACAAAGCGAGGGTGGGGTAGGGGCACCCCACCTAGTAACCGCCCAACCCCCCTTAATATATATATTCTTTTTATTTTTGTTCTCCATTTTTACTCTAAAAATATGCCTTGAAGCTCAAGAACTCAGCTGATCTTCAATCAATTTCAACCAAATCAAAGGTATCTTGCAAGTTTCATATAATTTTGATGTTGATTCTTGAGAAAACATGAACTAGACAAAGGAAACTCTTTTTAATCCATGATTATGGATGATTTAAACATGGTTCTTGGCTGAATACACCTCAGGGATTTCCTGATGTTATATGGTAGCAAAGATCACAAAACTTCGGCTTTTGGTACCCTAATCGACCAAAATCGAATAACAAAGTTCTTAACCGAAAAACAGCGAAACAAGGCTTGATTGACATGAGTTATGGCATGTTTGGATTGTACTTGATATGTAGGTACTGAATATAGCACCCACACAATTCTGGACTTAAGAAAAACACGCAGGAACGAAGCTTACGCTAGGTATAACGCCGAAACCTTCGATTAAGGTAGGCAGAATATTGTTTGGTCTATAACTTGGTCCGTGATGCTTTGATTGAGCTGAAATTTGGTGTGGTGATGTATGGTACTAAGAGGAATGTCCACGTCAAAATTTAGAATTGTTTGAATTTTCTATGATTTTTGGCGAATTTTTGACTATATTACCGAAAGAAATTCCGAAAAATACCAAACTGAACAAATAAATCACCAAACTTTATAGAAACACTAAGGAACATAGAGATAATGTTCTGGGAAGTTTGGGAGTCCATTGATTGAATTTTAGTTTGGGTTAAAAATCTGCGTTTTTTGGGGTTTTCAGTAGCCGGAAACGCACTGAAACAAAATCGGAAACATCCTAAATTTTTGTATGGAGTTGCTGGACATATAAGGAGCTTTCTAGAATATTTTGAGAATATTTGGACATCGGATGATAAGCAATGTGAATTATTCGGTTAAATACTGTTTTACAAATAAATTATTTGAGAAGTTAAAATAGCTAAATAAATTCCCGAATTATTTTTCCCATAATCTACATATTTTTACTGAATTGTATAAAAATTTCAAAAATTCTATAAAATATGTAGATTAAATGGGATTTTTTGGCTTTTAAAACGTTTCTTTTAATTAATTTCGGCGTTTACTGGACAATGAACCTGGCGGAACTGGGAACGGACCGAACCCTATCTTGACTATAATTGGAACACCGGGAGTATTCTGGAAAGTTTCAGGGTAAGCTGGACACGCTAGGTGTGTTCCACCACCGTTCAGGAGACTCCTCGACGACGAAAACGGAAACACAAATTCGGGAGGCCTAGATCCTCCAAACTTTTCCTTAATAAATTCTTAATCTTTTCTAAATGACAATGTATTGGCACTGTCTAGATCTTAGTGTTGTTATCCGAACACATAGAACAACCGACTTTGGCTGGCACGCGAACCGATTCCCGAGAGCCAAAAGTAAAACTGATCCTACCCTAACATCCATCACCACACCAGAATACTAGATGTACAATATGACCTGAAAATACCCACTCGGGCCCAAGTTATAGGCGTTACCGACTTAGCGACTGATATTGGTAATTACTTGCATGATTACTGTTAGAGCCAAACCAGCTTGCATATACTCCTATTGCGCCCTGTGATACTGCTATCCTGTGAGTTTCACTCCGCCACTATTAAATTGTTTTACTGTTTTCTGGGGTGATTTGCATGTTACAAACTATGTTAATTGCACCAACGTGTGATGATATGAATTACCTAACACACGAGCTATCCCTACTACAAGTGATTAACGTAAGCCGTGGGCAGTGGATAGTACTATTGGTCTGATAAACCCAGTTGCTACTACCGAACTGTGTGTCGGCAAACAGGCAGTTGCACGTGTCCTAAACTCGGTTATGTTGTTAGACATAACTACACTGGGGCGTTGAACTGCACAGTGTCACACCCCGACCCGCAGCGGAATAAGAGTCGGGGCATAAATGGGTTATCACCAAAGCTCATGACATTTACTAATATGTTTCATATTTAATAAAGTCAAAGTTACATTTCCAAATATCCAAACATGTTCATTCAATACAAAGAAAATAAACCAAACATAACAATCCCAACTTTAAATCGTTTTATTCTTCTAGTCCAAGTCCTATGTGTTCCTAGCTGCTGCTGGTTCACCTGTATCATGTGTAAAAATGGGGGTTTTTGGGTCAACATAAGTTGGCGAGTGAACCTTATTAGATAAACATTTATTAATGAATTACTTGTTAGTTTATCAATGAAAAATTATGCATAATCATAGATGAGCAAATGTAAATAATCAAGCAGTGGCAAATAGCAGTCACGACTATAACATACAATAACATATGACAGCATACATTAACATACAACATACGATAAATAACTTAAATGAACTGTGCGATCAAGGCTCAATCAAACGGAGCTGATTGTATTGCATGTACTGAAAATGAAAATGTCTGTGCGATCAAGGCTCAATCAAACGGAGCCGATCGTATGTGGGCACGCTAGGTTCAACCTCATAATGAAATGGGGAACATGCTCAACGCTCATAATGTAATGGGAGACGGCGGCCTATGAAATTGCATGTACTGAAAATAATAAATTGCATCCAACAATAACTACACAACAGAAACAAACTGAATACACATGTTCATGATATGATGTATGCACAATGGTTTAATTATAATATATATACAAAGACACATGATACACCCCAAAACGTGATTAAACGGGGAATTTGTAAAGATTCACTCATATTGGGTGCGTTGGATTGGAGATGGTGAGATACGCACGAATTAGATGAGCGGAACAACGAGAAATACTAACGTAAATAATAACGGAAAAATATATTAAATGAGTGGATTTTATTAAGGATTTTAATGAAATTTTTAGATATATTTTTGTGAGTTTAAGGCTATTTTCTATCTTTAAAAATGTTATTTTTAAGTATTTTTAATTGATTTTTTAAATTAAATTAAATAAATAAAAATATAAAAAAATTGTTTATTTTGCGTTGACCGTTGACCGTTGACCTGTTGACTTGTTGACCGGTTCGGTCAATGACATGGTTTGCGGTGGGTGAGGCTCGAACCCGAGACCTCTCGTACGCGTGCACGCAGCTCTACCAACTGTGCTACGTGTCTAACCCGAAATAATCTTGTTTCTAATTATATTTATACACTTATTCAGTTTAACCGAAATTCTTTTAATTGCAAAAACATTTTAATTCAACGGACCGGTGCCAGTGACGGGTTTCGAACGCGCGACGTGTGACTTAATGTTGCACACAGTCCACCGCTGGACTGTGTGTCTAACCTGGTTATTATCTCGGTTTTTATTATACTTAACAATTAACTGAGTTAACCCGGTTTAGTTTTTAAACAAAAAGGCATTTTATTACATAAGGAGTGCGTGTAGCAGGGATCGAACTCGGGACTTGCGTGTGTATTTTGCACACAGTCCACCGCTGGACTGTGTGTCTAACCCGTTTAAACTACCAATTTTAATTATACTTATAGTATTGTCAAAGTTCATCTTCTTCACTGGATTTTTACCGACAGCAGTTTACATCATTAAAACTTGTTAATTCGATTGCTAAGCATTACACAAACTGATAAGAGATAGCAGGGATGACAATTAGAGGAAAAACATACCGGTGAACGATTGGTTACAGAGTTCCGGCAGGCGTCGGTCTCTGTTTTTGTGCACCTCAACTTAACAGACGATTAGCCGTTTTTGATTAGTCCATTGTGGAATTGAAGTGATAAACAAACGTTAACGATGTGTTTGAAGGTCCTTACCGTTTCACAGACGGAAATAAAGACTTTCAGAATCTTTCCGGCGAACTGAAATTAGTTGAATACAGCGCCTGAATTCGATTTCAATTGAGTGGTTTAAGTTAGAAATAGCTTAAGAATTGTTGAACTGCAATAATATTGAGAGATTTACTGTTTGAGGATGAATACGGTTTTCCGGCGAGATTTGCAGAAAATTCCGGCGAGCTGATTTAAGCGTTCTGATGGTCTGAAAATGTGACGAAAATGAAATGGGATGCTGGTATGATATTTCTGAGTCGCGAGAGTGGTCTGGAATTGAAGTAATTGAGACTTTGATTCCTTTCGGTTATAAAAACCGATAGTAATGGAAATTGATGTTCAATCACCTCTGAATTGATTAAAGACATCGGTTCATCGGTTATGAACGTGAATGCGCGAGTAATCAAACGATCTGACGATTGATTTGCCGATTTCTGTTTCTCAGTTGGCGCAGCCGGTTTTAACCGAGTTTGTGTATAAATCTCATTTGTTTCCTAGAGATAACAGAAAACACAAAGTGGCGGAGTGGTGATGTGAGTGTGTGTTAAGGCGTTGGAGTTGTTCTTGGCTGACCCGGGTTCGAGTCCCGGCAGCAACATAATTTTTTATTTATTTTGTTTTAACTTTTTATCAAATATAATTTTTATAGTTTAGTCTATTTATTAATTATGTATCGTTTTAAATCAAAATAATCATAAATATTCAACGTAACTTTTATAACTTGATATTCGATTAAAAATGGAGCGGGTTTTGAAAACCCGATTTTTACAAATGTTACACACAGGACGCAGTTGGTGGGCAGGGGGTGTCTGTGTGACACGACCTTGCGGGCTGAGGTGTCTGTTGTGACACGGCCCGGGGTGTGCTGAGGTGTCGAACGTGACACGGCATGGTTAAAACAGTCATGGTTTCACTTGTACACTCGTGTAATTCCATCTACGATCTATGACTATTGCAATTAAACTTGTTAAAGCATTCTGCTACAAAACAACCAAACTAGTGAAACTCACCGGCTCGTTTAGCTGACCCTTTTTAAAAGTAACATGCATTTCAAGTAACTTGAGACTACGGTGATCTGGAAATGTGGTTCAAGACGTGTTTATAGACAAATACTGACATAGACGCATGTGGCTTAGAAGACTTCTGTGGTTCGTGGTAACACGCAGTTGTAACATACATGTAGTATGTAATCAACATTTTGGTAATTTAAAAAATGCAGTGTCTTTATAAACAACGCGCTTGTACCAGAGGTGTCTGTTGCATCTCGTGTTTTACTTCTGCTGCTAATTGGGGTGTGACAGAAGATGTTATCAGAACCATTGGTTATAGAAAATTAGGTGCCTTTAAGGAACCTAGACTATAACTATAGGCTCGGACCTTAGTGAACATCATTGGAAAAATTAAGCCCTACTAAAAGTAGTTAGTGAACACTGTAAAGTCTCCTACTGGCGAGTACCAGGATGGCCTTGTGGGGCAAGTGAGTTATTATGGTCCGGAACGTAATAACAGACTTGCTCATACGAGGCAGTGTTGGGAAAGTCGCGGTAATAAACACACTTAAATACGTGGAGTGATACATACGTGTACCAAGGTCATAGTGTGTGGATGTTTGTGCGAGGATTGATACATGAATTGGGATCGGTGGATAATACGTTACTACATATGCCTTCGGGATAGGCAGAAAACTGGCATTACAGTCCATTCGACATTCCTACTGCTCACATAACTAATACCCACTAGAGTTGGATTCCTATCACTCATACAGTGGTTACATATATGTTATGATGTTAGAACTCAAGTCTTTGTTACGATACGATCTCACCAACTCTATCCTTATAATTACTATAACGACGATTACATACCAGAATGGTACTTCAAAAAGAACATAGATACACAAAAAACGCGCAGGTCGTTTTGATAGACTGGTGGACATGTACAGATCCTTACTCCACTTCTCGTTGTTTCACATTTGATTGTTATACAATCGCAGAGTTCAAACATCTTATGAAACTTTGTCGTCCTTGGATCAACGGTTCATTTGATTGTCCGCTGGATGCCTCTTCTGCTTACAATATTGGCTTTAGCCTTCACGTCGTGTGATACTATGATGCTTAGTGGTACTCCTTAGCACATGTTCCGATTTATGTTAAGTATGACTATGATGATCTCCGGGTTATGGAGATGGCGTGGAGTGCGTGAATAAGTTACCCTTCCCGTTGTCATTCGATTCCATTAGGTATAAATTTTGTGATTATATATATTCCTTTGAAACGCTTTGCATTGTGGAAGCTCGTTTTGTGTTACCGTTGGTTACATTGTGTTCTTTACGATTAATGATTGTTTCGGATTTCAGTTGGTTATTCGCGGAAAGTAATATGAGGCCCGAATATCTTGGTGAACGGAACATTGAACATGCATATGGGTGTGGTGGATATGTTGCGGTACTTCCAGTATATAAACACCCGGCTACATTATCAAGGTATCGTTACTCAGGGCAGACGGGCTTCATGTTGCGATTCGTTCGGTTATGTTTTGGGCAATGCAGTGTTGAGACTTCGACCATATTTGATGCGATAGATGATGCCACAATTATCGTAACTACGATGTCTATACACGTTTGCGGTAATTCTAAGTGAAAGGTAGTTTGGGTCGACATATAACGACCCTCGGGTTAATCTTAGGGACGGTCTTTTTTTGAATTCCTAATATGACTTTCTAGGGGTACTACACCCTGGTAGTACTGTGTGCCGAACAATTTATGTATAGCTGGTGATAACTTACCCGCATCGATTTACCCTATGTTTGATTCATGAAATGTAACAATGTTTCTGTCTTTGGTAAGGCAATTCAGCGTAATGTATTTCTTTTGGAGGGAATTGCTAGAACGTATAGTCGTATGTTAGAAATCATTACGTTATGACGAACAAACTAAACTTATGTCGTCAGCCGTCATCTATAAAGCTATTCGGTTAAAGTGTATATTTCCTTTACCAGCTGTTGTTCGCTAGTAATACAACCTCTAATTCTTAGTAAGGACACGTCATTAGCATCTGTATTGTTAACCCAAGGGGATTTAGCGGTAGCACATAAATGGACAAACTTATCTGATGTAATCAAAGTCGGCAAGGAGTTGTGTGGATGCGGATCTACTTGTAATAAGACTCGTGGAGGTGAAAACATTTTTGTCCATATTCCTCGTAACCGTTAATACTTCGTATTAACCGAACACTCATATGTATACGTTTATTTATAAATATACAACATTATCCGCAGTCCAACCCAAGTGTCAATTTAGTAAATCCCGGTTTGGGGTGACGTAACCTCAGTGCAAAGTACGAAGACTAATCATGAAGTAGTCCGACTCATTGTTCCAAATAAGTAAAATTCTCCTTACGAACATTGTTGAAAGTGTTGAGGTTCGGTACATGTAGTTACTAATTTAATACACCCTATCCTTTTAGTCAATGTTCAGCCTTGCTGCGATACGTTAGCTTCCTATGGAATTACGGTAGGTATTTCAGTAATAAAACCAAGTGGCATACAACCTTCAATCCTATCGATTTCGTCCAAACCAATACAAGGTAAATCCCCACTAACTCGAAGTAATAATGAATGAGCGGTACGAAGGACCTGTAATGAAACTACCTCTTAATGCATATTTAATAAACAAAGTTACACAAAGCGAATTTTTCGTCGGATGATGATTTGGTTCAAAAGGCGGTATTTAAAAGAATCATATAAAATTTTTATATATCAAACAATCCTTTGTTTTAAGCCTCGCATATCTTAGTAAAAATGTTCTAATGAAGATGAGGTCCCATTTGAGAGTGATGAACTGGATTTTTAGTTATGTTGATTGTTGCCTTATTGTCTACATATAATGGAGTGTCAAGAATTGCAATCCATAGTCTCTCACCTGTTGTTGTATCCATAAAATTTGTGAACAACAACTTGAAGCCGAGATATACTCAGACTCACAAGTAGAGAGAGCGACCATGGTTTGTTTCTTGCACTACCAAGTTACTAGTCGAGTTCAGAAGATCTGGAAACCGGCCGCTGTACTTTGCGTTCAATTTGTCAAGACCGGAATCAGAGTCTGCATATCCTGTCAGATTGAAGTTGTCCTTCTTTTGATACCACAAGACGGTGCTTGGACATCCCTTCAAGTATCTGAAAATACATTGCACGATCTGCATGTGAGATATTCTAGGACTTGACTGATAACGTGCACAGAGGCAGGTAGAATACATGATATCCGGGCGAGATGCCGTCAGATACATAAGTGATCCTATCATCAACCTGTAAAGAGTATCATCGACTTTGGTTCTGGTTTCATCAATGCAAATTCCGTGATTGAGTGCAAGAGGAGTAGATAATGGCTTCGTGCTATCCATCTCAACTTCTTCAAGATATCATGAACATACTTGGTTTGGTGGATAAAAATACCGTCTGGCAACTGATCAGCTTGCAAACCAAGGAAGAATTTAATTTCACCCATAGAGCTCATCTCGAGTTTCTTCTTCATGATTTTTTCAAACTCTTTGCAAAGATCATCATTTATTGAACCAAAGATGATGTCATCCACATAAATTTGTACGATACTCAGATGACTTCAAACTTCTCTGGTAAATAGCGTACTAACCACTATTCCTCTAATAAAGCTGTTGCCAACGAGATCTTAAGATAACGTCTCGTACCAGGCTCTCGGGGCCTGATGCAAACCGTACAATGCTTTATCCGAAAGATAGGCTTTAATCCTTTCAGCTTACGTGGTGGTTGGCCGACGTACACTTGCTCTCGTAGCTTACCGTACAGAAAAGCTGATTTCATATCTAATTGATACACTTTAAATCCTTTCCAAGCAGCAAATGTAAGGAAAATTCGTATTGACTCCAATCGTGCTACCGGTGCATATACCTTTGTATAATCAATTCCTTCTTGTTGATGGAATCCTTTGACCACGAGCCGAGCTTTGTTGCACACCATAACTCCACATCACGCTTGCACTTGAAGACCCATTTAGTATCTATCACCTTTTGATTCTCCGGAAGGTCAAAAAGTTTTCGTACCCCTATCTTTTGAAACTATAATAATTCTTCTTGTATCGCAAGCACCCAATTTTCATCTCCCAAAAGCTTCAGAAACATTCTTCAGCTTAATGTGGGATATGAAGCATGAATAATAGAAATACTCTTGAGTCGGAGCTACTTGAGTATAGAAAAACGTCAAAGCTTTGTTGATCTGACCTCTCGTTCTAACACCAGCTTGTAATTCACCAATTATGGAATTCGATGTGTGGTATGAGTAAGATCTCGGTATCACCTCACTTGGAACATCAACAGTACTCTCCTGATTAGTAATATTCAGATCAACCACTGCTTCAACTGCAGGAGCACTAGAAGACATTTCATTTCGAGTACTTGGGCCAGCAAATTGATTCATCATATTTGGACCGGTGTCACTTGTTCATCATGAGTTTCTTGAACACCACTACTGCTAGGACCTACACCAGAAAAAGATGATCCAATGGTTGGTTGATTAACCACTATCGGTTTGATAATCTGCTCTTGATTAGCTGACTAATGTAGATAATATAACACAGCAATGTCTTCTTTAGAAGGCTCTTCTGGCAAGTCAAGTGATTTCCACAATCGACGTGCTTTGCTTCTACCACTCTTATTAAACTTGGAAGGCAAACTCTGTTGAGTGGACTTGCGTGCCGACAAAGAAACCATCTATAAATTTGGCACCAAACTTTCCGTCTGAACCAATGACTGTACAAGGTGCGCCAAAGGGTTCTAAATACTTCAGATTGGGTTTCCTTCGGTTTAGCGATTCAACGCAAGTCTTCTAGGTAGGTTTGACCGTCAAGACTCTGTTGAATGTATAGCATGCTGTTGCGACTGCTTCACTCCAGAAACTGACAGGAAGTTTTGGATCAGCAAGCATAGTTCTTGTTGTTTTTATTAACGTTTTATTCTTCCTCTCAGCTACTGCATTCTGTTGCAGAGTTATGGAGCACTGAATTCATGTAAGATACCATTGTCATTGCAAAATTCTTTCATTCGGGCATTCTTGAATTCCGTACCGTTATCGCTTCGGATTCTTCTAATAGGGAGATGGTACAAATTTTCAATCTTCCTGAAGAGGATCATGAGATTATAGAACGTTTCATCTTTGCTCTCTTGGAAGAAGACCTATGAAAATCTTGAATAATCATCAGCGACGACAAGACAATAAAGATCTCCAGATATACTTTTCACATTCACTGGACCGAAAAGATCCATATGCAGTCTTTTGAGCGGCAACTTGATAGAGTTAAGAATCTTTCTTTGATTAGACTTTTTAATCTAGTTTCCTTTCTTGCATTCCAGACAATTATCAGTCATATGAAAGCTTCTAAGATTCACTCCTTCAACTAAATCATTGTGAACCAGGTGATTCATCTTTCTGAGGTGTATATGACCCATCTTTCTGTGCCAAAGAATTGATTCCTTCTCTGTGGCCTTCGTCATGAAACATTGAGCCGACTTCGAAGTAGTAGTAGCAATACTCATATCCAGCACATAAAGATCATTCTCGCGAGGAGTGCGCATGAGAATCCACTCTTCCGGAATCTTAAAGCCAGGTTTAATGATCATGCACTCCTTGTCGTTGAAATGGGTGGTAAACTGCTTATCATAGATCTGAGAAATACTAAGAAGATTGTTCTCCAACTCAGCGATATAGTTGACCTTATCAAATGACACCACACCATTAGATAGCTTTCCCTCTGCAACGATTCTACCTCCTTGATTTCCCGCGAATCCCACGTACCCTCCATTGATTGTTGTAATATCGAAGAGTAAGGCACGCATCCCAGTCATGTGACGTGAAGCTCTGCTATCCATAATCCACTTTGACAAGATGGATCTTGGGAGCCCCTGCACATGCAAAGAAACTCTTTCAGGAGGGAAACCCAAGCCTTGCGGTCTTTGGTGGAATCGAGATGTCATAAGTAGGAACTTGCAAATCAACATTTAACAACTTCTGATCAATCTTTGTGTTATCGACATTTTCATTTTTGACTGATGCAGTAGTTGTCGTTGTATCTTCAGATTATGATGGTATTTCTTAGCAACCCATGATTGAGATTTCATTTGAGCTTTCTTGATGTAACACTTTGAATCTTTGTTCTCATTTGATTTAGAAGTTTCGCCTTTTTCAAAAGTTGATTTCTAAATTTTAGATTAACTTTTAGGTTTCACTTCAAAGTTAGATTCATTATTTCTCTTTAAGATTGTGATTGGTTTTACGATCTCTGGGCGCTTAAGTTTCTCATCATCTGAAGTATTCTTTCTTCGTTGATACAAAGGCTTTGATTTCGGACACATGCGTGCAATGTGACCAACTTCATTGCATTTGAAGCAAGTCCGAGTATCAGTAGAATGTCCACTCGTGGGTTTTACTCCACTTGTGGGTTTAGTCTTATCACAAAGTTCTTTTTCCTTCTTAAGCTCCTCATTCGAGTGCTTCCCAATCGAATTCTCTTCCTGAACCGTGTTTGTCCCAAACACAAATTTCATGTTTTTATTCATATATTCGTGAAACGGTGACTTTTGTTTCTTTTTCGTTTCATCTTCTACTTCCAAACCCAAACCGGCTCTCCTCTTCTCAGGAAAATCACCACCATTCCTTCGGTAGTTGTTATAATTTTTCTTGGGTTTTGAATAAAACTTTTTCTCACTTTTCTCTAGATCATCTGACGACACTTCAACAAGTTTGAATAGTTTATTAATCTGCTCTTCTTTCACATTCCGAATCGGAAAACTATCATCAAAATATAGTCTATCAGAGTCCTTAACTTTGTACATTACAACGTTAGGTTCATCACTTAGGCAATTTTCTGATGAAGTATCTTCATATTCAGATTGTGTTTCAGAACTATTTAAACTTGAGCCGGCGCTTTCAAAGCTGCCATCATCAGAATCATTTCCCAAACATTTTCAACCACATTTTTCACGACTGATTCACTGTCATCATTAGATCTCGTGTAGACTGCTTCAATGTTCTCAGACAACATTTCATTTGTTTCTGACAAAAGTGTTACGTTAAGTGCCTTCTCAATCCCTTCCACTTTCTTGTGGCAGTAACTTGCGCATAATGGAGGTGGAACATTGCTATAATCTCCATGCTCCTTACCTTTTGGTTTTACATCAGTTTCTTCCGACAGAATTGTTGGAAGAATATGATCGATGACATAAGCGTTCGTAGTGTAACTGAGCAACAACTGTCTTACTCGTTCTGTTTCAATTTTCATTTCTTGAAGCTCATGTTTGTTTCAACAATGGTATTAATGTACATATTAATTGCTTCTTGTTTTTCAATTACCATTGCTTTTAACATTCTTATTGTGACACCTTGTTCTAAGTTAGCTTTTTCAACATTGCCATAAGTGCCGTTCATCTTATCATAAGCTTCCTTCATTGTACGATAATCATTCTAAAATTTTCATTATGCACAACTAGTTAGCTTATGAGTAAGGATTTCTTAGCACATTGTTCACAAGGTTTTGTGCACTTTATGCAAGGCTTTTCAACCTCCACAACTTTCACAACTTATTTCTCAATGACCTTTACCTCTGAACCCACCTGTTTCAGATTGGCCATCATGGCTTTGTCAGCAATCTTTGTGAGGTTTTCTTCATCCATCTCCTTTGTTACATCAATGACCTCCTCGACCTCTGGTTTCTTTTCTTCAACCACATGCTCTTGCGATGTAGCTTCAAAGCAACCCACAAAACTAGAATGAAGATTAGAAGGAATAATGTTCTTCATCTTTGTCTCGTGACAGATCATCTCCTCTTCTTCTGTTCATTGCAAATACTCTTCTAAGATCGCATTCTTAAAAGCTGCATCACCTACAATTAACTCTGATTCATCCACGATCTCTGCCATTAGTGCAACTCCACTCTTCTTGCCAATATAATTATTCCAGTCAAACCCTTCGTCTTCATGAGACACAGCTAGAGCTTTTTCGGTTGGCATTAAGGAATTTTCCTGAACTTTTACTTGAGTTCTCTTTGGATATGGCTTGTACTGCAACGCTTTCTTGTAATAGTCATTGTTGTTGCCAAAAGGACTTTGATTGCCGCTTACTTCTTGATTTGTGCACTCGCATTTGAAATGTCCCTTTTGTCTGCATTTGAAGCACGTTACTTTTGATTTATCAAATCCAAGCTTGTTTCTCGAATTACCAATGTCTCTTCCAGTAAGCGTGACAAACTTAGTGACTCTTCTAATAATCGATGCTAAGCTCCACTTGATATCCATCAGTTCTAACTCTTCTTCATCAACCTGATCGTAATCCTCAACTGTCATCTCTGGATTTCCGCTTTTTCCCGCGACTGAACTTTCATATGATTCAAGCATAGTTGCAAGAAGTGCCATATGTTGTTTGGCCACTTGTTCAGGGAAAACGTTCTTCAGATTAACCGTAATGTTGCACAGAAAAACATTTGGATCAGAACTAGAATGATTTGTCTGATTTGTTTGATTCTGGAACAGAGAATTTGAGCTAGCACTCGAATATCCTGTGTTCGGAGGACTCTAATCATAACTCGGGTATGATTGAGTGTTATGTTGACTTTGGAACGAATGATTCGAAGAATTCATATTCGCACTAAACACTGTTTGAATTTTAAGACTCGAAATCTCCTGAACACCTCCTCGGTAGTACAGACTCACTTCTTGCACAACATTTGCATTCTTCGATTTTGCCATTTTCAACATCTCCATTTCATGTCCCTCCAATTTGTCAATGAAGTCTGATAGCTTGTAATGCCTCCAACCTGGATTATTCTTCAATACCATTAAGTAGGTCGACCACTCCCCCTCAGGAAGTGCATCATCCAATTTATCAATCGTCTCTTCATCAGTTTTATGAATATCGTGTCTTCGCATCTAAACCATCAAATGACAATATCTATCGATCATCTGTTTCATGGTTTCGCCTTTAATCATCGTGAAAATATCAAACTCTTCTTGATTAAAGCTTTCTTGCTTTTAATCATCTCAGCACTTCCCAGATACTTTGCACATAATGCATTCCACAACATCTATGACGTCTTGCATTCAGGTAACAAGATCAAGATGTCTTCTTTCACTTATTGTTGTATTAGGCTTATCATCTCTACCACATATGCATCATTAAGTTCTGGCGTAAACTTTACCAATGAAAGATCTTGATCACTTCATCCTTTGGCCATGTATATCCGGTTTGAACAGCAACCCAACTGTAGAAGTGATTTGCTTGAACCCAGTTCACGAATTTCTCTATCCAGCCTTCAAACTAATCCATGCTCAGCAACTTTAGCGGCTTAACCGAAGTTCCCAAATCATTATCCAGATTCATCTGGTTTACCGCATTTTCATTTGCGTTAGCATTTGATGTGGAGGCCTGAGCTGTTCCCGTAGCAAAAGTATTATAAAAAATTCATCCATCTCGAAAAACAGACGATTGTTACTGAAAACACGTTCAAAACACTTGAAGATTGATTAGTAATCATACACGTTCGGGCGAACTTGTGAAGAAAACAATTTTCAGATTCAGTTTTAACAAGTTCGGGCGAACTTGTATGAGAATTTCAGAAATTTTCACTTTAGAACAAGTTTGGGCGAACTTGTGATGACATTTAAAAAATTTCCAAGTTTTACCAAGTTCGGGCGAACTTAAGGGAAAATATCAACAAAATTTTGACAAGTTCGGGCGAACTTGATCAAAAATCTCGAAAAATTTCAACAACTTCGCGCGAAGTTGGTTAAAATCAACAAAAATGATGATTTTAAACCAAGTTCGGGCGAACATGATATATAAGTTTGAGCGAAGTTTAGTTATCAAACATGGTTTTTTGACATTATTGACATGAAATCGATCGAATTTGGTTCTGAAACTTTCAAGGGTTTGTTATTAGGTGATTATGTATGATATATTCAATTTTTAGCCATTTTTAACCGTGGATTTATCAATTTTATGAAAAATTGTAGAAAAATGAAAGAAATTGGTAGAAATAGAGAGTGTCTTGTGTATACCTCAGCAAATTAGGTATCTGGCTCTGATACCACTTGTTATCACAAAATTTGGCAAACCTAAGGTAAACGTGCGGAATCCACTTGCATAGGCGACATTGTAGACTCGTTTTGTACTGTTTAACACTATTTCATTAATGTTCAAACGTTACAGATCCTGGAAACACTTGGACAGAGCTTCTTCGTGAAAGTTGCAAAGTTGTTCCAATGAAAGACCCAAAGACAACTATATATAGAGCAACAAGTTCGCTTGAAGTGTGACTTGGATAAAACAAGTTCGGGCGAACTTGATCTTCCTTCACCAAACTTCGGCCGAACTTGTGCTTTACAACATAAATACATCAAAAATCTAACAATCGCAAGCCCTAATCTCACAGACTCGATCCAAGACCTAGACAATAGACATCATGTATCAACATGGACTCAAGAAAAACACGCAGGGACGAAGCTTACGCTAGGTATATCGCCCGAAACCTTCGATTATTGTAGGCAGAATATTGTTTGGTCTATAACTTGGAATTTTCTATGATTTTTGGTGAATGTTTGACTGTTTTACCAAAAGAAATTCGGAAAAAATACCAAACGGAATAAATAAATCACCAAACTTACGGAAACACTAAGGAACATATAGGGAATGTTCTGGGAAGTTTGGGAGTCCATTGACTGAATTTTGGTTCGGGTTAAAAATCAGTGTTTTTGGGAGTGTTCAGCAGCCGGAAACGCACTGAAACGAAATCGGAAAAATCCCAAATTTTTGCATGGAGTTCCTGGACATATAAGGAGCTTTCTGGAATATTTTGAGAATTTTTGGTCATCGGATGATAAGCAATGTGAATTATTCGGTTAAATACTGTTTTACAAATAAATTATTTGAGAAGTTAAAATAGCTAAATAAATTCCCAAATTATTTTTCCCATAATCTACATATTCTTACTGAGTTGTATAAAAATTTCCAGAATTTTATAAAATATGTAGATTAAATGGGATTTTTCGGCTTTTAAAACGCTTCTTTTAACTAATTTCGGCAGTTTACCGGACAACGAACCTGCTGGAACTGAGAACGGACCGAACCCTATCTTTACTATAATTGGAACACGGGGAGTATTCTAGAAAGTTCCAGGGTAAGCTGGACACTCTGGGTGTGTTCCACCATCGTTCGGGAGAATCACCGACGGCGAAAACGAAAACTCAAATTCGGGAGGCCTAGATCCTCCAAACGTCCGAATTTCCTTAATAATACTTAATCTTTTCGAAGTGACAATGTATTGGCATTGTCTAGATCTTAGCGCGGTTATCCAAACACACAGAACAACCGACTTTGGCTGGCACGTGAACCGGTGCCCGGAAGCTAAACGTAAAACTGATCCTACCCAAACATCCATCACCACACCAGGATACTAGATGTACAATATGGCCTGAAAATACCCACCCGAGCCCAAGTTATAGGCATACCGACTTAGCGACTGATTTTGATAATTACTTTCATGATTACTGTTACGGCCGAACCAGCTTGCATATACTCCTATTGCTACCTGTGATACTGCTATCCTGTGAGTTTCAGTCCCCAACTTTTAAATTGTTTTACTGTTTTCTGGGGTGATTTGCATGTTACAAACCATGTTAATTGCACCAAATTGTGATGCTGTGAATTACCTAACACACCAACTATCCCCACTACAAGTGATTAACGTAAGCCGTGGGCAGTGGATAGTACTATTGGTCTGGCAAACCCAGTTGCTACGACCGGACTGTGTGTCGAAAAACAGGCAACTGCACGCGTCCTAAACTCGGTTATGTTGTTAAGCATAACTACACTAGGGCGTTGAACTGCACGTGAAGCAGTTGGTGGGCTGGGGGTGTCTGTGTGACACGGCCCGGCGGGCTGAGGTATCTGTTGTGATACGGCCTGGGGTGTGCTGAGGTGTTGAACGTGACACGGTCACGGCACGGTTAAAAAAGTCAAGGTTTCACTTGTACACTCGTGTAATTCCATCTACGATCTGTGACTCGTGCAATTAAACTTGTTAAAGCATTCTGCAACGATACAACCAAACCAGTGAAACACACCGGCTCGTTCAGCTGACCCTTTTTAAAACTAACATGCATTTCAGGTAACTTGAGACTAAGGTGATCTGGATATGTGGTTCAAGACGTGTTTATAGACGAATACTGACATAGACGCATGCGGCTTAGAAGACTTATGTGGTTCGTGGGAACACGCAGTTGTAACATACATGTAGTATATAATCAACATTTTGGTAATTAATAAAATGTAGTGTCTTTATAAATAATGCGCTTGTACCATAGGTGTTTGTTGCATCCCGTGTTTTACTTCCGCAGCGAATTGGGTGTGACAATAATAGATCTTGATCTCAAACCACGTCATGGAAAAGAAGCCCTATGATGCAAACAAAAGAAAAGGTAAAAACCTTTCCAAACTACAAGAGACTAGAAATTTGAAGAGAAAAGGATCGCTTAGTTCCTAGAACGCAAGGATATGATCAAACAGACTTCCCCATAAAGACTCTAGTTGACCCTACAGAGCTTCAATCTGCAAGGAACATCTCAGTAGCTGCAAGAAGCTATCTTAAAAGACAATTAGAGATGTCAAAAAAAAAAGGTAAAATACAAAAAGATGAGCTCATAAAAGAAGGTCTCAGAAGTCGACTGAAATATAAGAGCTCAAATATAAATCAAGCAGATCTACTTGAGAACCTCTTGGGAAGACCTATTTCCCCAAATTCATCTGCAATAACTCTGGTCCTAACAAACCCTCTTGGCCTCAAAAGTTTAAAATGGAAATCTAAGAAGATCAGTCATGAATTAACTCTGCTCAGGGCCAGTGGGGAGATGCAAAAGATTTCAATGTATAGTGCATCAAGACATAAAATTGAAGATCTGCAGGACTTAATAAGTCTTCCATTGGAAAAGGATCGAAAGACACGTTCTCTCTGAACTTCGAATTAAAATTTAATGGCCAAATCAGAGAAAAGTTGATTAGAAATAAAGACTGATCCATTAAACTTCTGTTTTGGAATCATCTGTTCTAGGGGGAGATTATTGGCATACAAAAGAATAGATGATATTCAAAAGACAAAAAATGCATTTTGATCAAGAAATAAACAGTTGATAAAGCATTCTCCTCCTAAAGAGAGTGAATTTTGAATAATAATCAGATCATCTGTTGAAGACATGCTATCTGTTCAAGCCTTGGAACCACTCTTGAAGAAGAAACAAGCACTAATCAGAGGCCAAAGATCTGTTGAAGTAAAGCTCTGCTCAAGAAGACCAAACATTTGTTTAGGCCAAACAAATGTTTGGTATAAAGCAACAACGATTTGAAGTTCAGTGGTTTCATCAATGTAACAGTATTTTGCTTTGAAATAGAGTTTTCATGTAATAGATCAGATGTTAGATCTCTGTAGATGTTTGCTAACACCTGTGGAATTTTTCTATTAGGAGTGTTAGGTGTCACTATTAGGGTAACGTCAGCCGTTTGCAAACAAAGCTTTCGTACTTGTATATATAGATCACACTTGCTAGAGACCTACTTATCCCATTCATTCATTTTGTACCGAAAGCAAAGTGTGCGATCAGGCTGAGGGAGACATTGTATAATCATCATATTGTACGTGTTATCATTTCATTTCAGTAGATAACAGTTGTTGATATATCTTCCTACTTGTGTTTTTGTAATATTTGCATTAGAATTTACAAATTATTTGTTCTTAAATTGTTTAAAACTCATAACTACTAAAATTCAGAGTCTACAGTTTTAAAGAACAGAGTTAATTAATGTAACAGTGTTAGTCAAAATAGATGTTTAGGGCATTTAATCAAAGCTAATTCCAACAGATGTTTCTAACATCTGGTGGAATCTTTTCTGCTGGGAATATGAGATGTCGCTATCATAGTAATATCAGCCTTTGAGTGTGAACAAATGTTTGTACTTAGTATAAATAGATGTCACATATTAGAGATCTATTTTATTAATTAAGATCCACCTGTTAGAGATCTATTTATCATTTGAGATCCTTATTGTATGAAAGAAGAGTAATCAGTCGGGGGGGGGGGGGGGGGGAGGGGTTGTAAAATCATTTTTGTAATTGTAATAATTTTATTTCAATATAAAACAGTTTGATAAACTTTCATCTCTTGTGTGTTCATATAACTAGCTGCAAGTCCATCTTATACTAATCATTCATGTATATTTAGTTCACCAAATATATGCACACAAATTAAAACTCAGATCCTAACAATTAATTTATGTTTAGATTGTGGCCTTAGTTTATTTCACTATTATTAGATGTGATGTATAGCTTTTTTCAATATGCAAACCAATTCGGTGATGGAGTAACCAATTTGATAAATACGTAATTATGCTTGCATGTTCATGGTCTAAATCAAAACTAAAGATTCTCTAAACTGTGTATTTAATGAACCTTCATTGACATTTACAAGGATAAATAAAAATCTTTATTCTAGACTCCTAGATCTAGAATGGTTAAATTTTGCTCTGACATTCACTTCAAATTCATCTTTACATTACGTGGTGTATAATACACTAGATTCCATCATTCTTCGTTTAAATGTAACCATATAGAATGCAACGTAAAAGCAAGTACCTGTGATTGAAGTGCATCAAATAAATAAAACCATAAAGTTTTAAATTATTTATGTAGTTATTGTAATAGCATAAATTAAACTGGAATCAAGCCGTTAGTAAAGGTTCGATTTTGTTTTAGTTTATAATGGTACAAGTTCGATTTTGTTTTAGTTTATAACGGTACAGGTTCAGTTTTACTTTTCAATGACCAAAAGCCATGCATCACTAACAATTTTAGTTTGGTTCATATTTGACTTAAAAATGTTCAAAATCGAACTGTGAACACTCTAAGGAATGTTAGAAGAAGTTTGGGAGTTGATTTAAAGCCTTAATTTGCAGCCTCTTCTTGATTCATGTATTCCTCCATGAACATTCACCCATTGACTTAGACTTTTAGTTAGTAAAAAATGAAAACCGACTACTTTCCTAGCTCAATCCAGACTTTGTAAAGTTTAGAACTTGACACAGTTAGCCCCTCAAATCTTATTTGTTGAGTTTTAGTCTAATCAAAACTAAATTAAAGTGGAAGATTGTCGGCACCTCACTAACAAATATTTTTATTAATGATGAATAATCTACAATTCTTTGAATTGAATTATAAATGTAGTTGGTACTGAATTGCATAATTGTTTAATATAATAAATATTGAGGGTATGTATGTAATTCTCATTCTTGGAATTGAATATATAAAAGCACGAACAAAACATATTTTTATGTTGTTAAGATGATGAGTTGTTATCAAAAGCGTTTAGTATTTTGTTAAGTGTAAATAAAAGTCAGGAAACAAGACATAAAAGTATTATATTTTACTATAAAAGACAAGTGTCCACTTTTGGTTTGTTTAAAAGCAATTATTCCAATTTCTTTACTTTATTTAGCTATCAAAAAGAACTATAATTATTTAAAGTGCTGCCATTACTCTACAGCAAATAAAGTAGGTTTCAGATTAAAAAAAAAAGATTAATCAAGTGATTAAACAACACCTATTGTCTTAATAAAAACAAAATATTCCAGCTGGTGTTTCCAAGTGCTACCCTGTAAAAGAAGACAGGATTTTAGTTTTTGTTTATAATAAATACATTAACATTCGCCCAGCAACTTATACTTGCATAAAAATTGTCCCACACAAGTTTTTACTGTTTATTAGAGATGAAGTCATTAGAATTATTTTTTTATTCATTACATTTCAAAATCAACATTCAATTTTTTTGGGACCAGTATCTATCTTTAAGCAGTACAATAACTAAAAAAATATAACAGCTGTTAACCGAAATTTTTACAAGTATACAAGTAAAGAGCATGGATATTAGTTTCTGAGTTTACAAGTAAAGAGCATAGATAATAGTTTGTGAGTTTACTCAATAAAACGTGATTAAAAATTTGTTTAAATATTTTTTTTATAAAGCAAAATTTCTTTAATTATATTGTTTGTGAGACTTGAAGTCAAGACCTCCAAACCTAGGTGTTTTAAAGACTTTGGTTTATTAATAAGCCACCAACCCCATTAGTAAAAAAATATATAAAGAGATATAATCTTGATAATATTGATAAAAATATATATTAGTTAATTAACATAATTAGCACTTATAGTTATCATTTTAAGTTTTATAAAATCATGTCAAGAACAAATAAATGGCCAAGAACTAAAAAAGTGTTATCAATATATTCTTTTATTTTGACATCCTCTGTTCACCTATTTATTAATCATTTTTAAACAATAAAATTAGCCAGATAATATACTGCTTTCTCCATTATATGTTAATGCCTCTCATGTTATTGTGTGAGAAACACTAATTAGCTTGCGGTACATTTTACACAACAAGTTCATTAAAATAATACATCATGTTCATATTGTTCAGTTTCTTTAACTATGTTGGAAAAATAGCAACCAAAGTGAAAACAATTGGGACATTTTAGAATGAATGCCACCCATGTGGCTGTAGCACAAGAGTTGTACTTGTAGAAAGATATAATAAACTTGGATATCTTGGATATGATTTTATTCACCATGGTTACATAGACCTGGATTGGTTACAGATTATAATTGTCATGTAGCATGATTAATGAGACATAAATTACGAAAACATGTATCAAGTATCATTACAAAATCTTTCTCAAGAAAGATGAGACCAAACCCCCATCATATATTTGGATGTTAAAGATAATACATGCAAATACATAAATAATTCTAGAAAAAAAAAGTTAACAATGTGATTGCTATAACATGTTCCTGCTAAATCACAGTATACTTGGCTTTAAACATAGTTTCCTAATTTGTTTGAGAGGTTCCATATGACAAAAATATGACTCATACCTTGTGGTCCATCTACATTCTAGCTAGTACCCTCCTACGAATTCAATCTTGGGTCTATATAAATTTCATTTATGCTTCATAAACATGTGAGTATAGAGTTACAATTCAAAATTACCAAAAATTCAGATACTCATAAGCATCCAAAAATACACTTTGACCAGCATAATCAAATCATGCCAATAGATTTCTAGTATTTTTTTTTTATCTTTTCATTGAGGATGAAGAGATTTCTAGTTAAATGATAAAATTACATATCTTATAGTTACAATAGTAGTAACTTCTCACAACATAGGGGTTGTGGCATCCAAGTTAACTTTCTACAAAATAGTCTGAACAATTTCAAACCATATTATATACAGATAACTAGATCATGTCATATCAAGTTTTTCTAATACATGGAAACAATATGTATAACTAAAACAAATGAGTATCACTGATGTAAAAGATATCGAAGTATCTATGTGTGTGCGCGCATGTGAATTTGTGAAAACATCAATTAAATAAAACTAGAAAAATAAAGATCTAGAACCACCACAAAATTGACAATAAGTAAAATCGATAATATACCATAAAAATGGGTAGTAGATCAGATCTGATCCAGAATTTGAGTGATTTATTTATGCCTCTTTTTGTGTTGATCCTTTCTCTGTCTTCCCACAGCTTTATTGAACCACAAAAACTGAATTCGAAATGACTAAGATCAGATCAAGAACCATATGCAGTTCAAGAAAGCTGTGGAAGAACATAAAAAGCACCACTTTTAGAATCCTCACATATTCCTCATCCAAACCCTAATTAGGGTTCTTGAAAAAACACACGTGAGAGAGGGAGAGAGAGAATTGGTGTGTTAAAGAGTAGAGGGGAAGTGACTATTTATAGGAGAATAGAGGTCTTTACCACCAATCCCCAGAAGAATATTAGTTGTATAATATTATTTAGGCCATCTTCTCCTCCCTTAATTTACATTAATTAGTCATTAATAAATAAATAATGGCTCCCTATTCTTTCATATGAGTAAAACTCGTTCAGGAACAGAAGCGATCTTAATAATATCATATAAGGCTACTATCTATTTGAACATTTAGGGTGGGGATTAGGTCTTACTTTAGTGTGAAGGTGTTACCCCGTTGATTTGATGTAATTCGAGTGAAGAGTTCGGGAATCGTCCGACAGAAAGTTTATTTACGTTTCTATTTTTTAATAAATAAACGAACATAAAGAAGAAAAATCATGAATTAGTTAAATTACCTAACACGAACAGAGGTCTTGTTCGTTCAGTTGTTTTCGTGAACGTTCGGTAATGTGTTCATGGACGTCCATTCATTTATGTTTGTTCATGTTGGTTTATTATGTTATTCATTAAAGATTATTATACAGTTATTTTTTTTGTATAGTTTTTTTATATTCTTTAATTCTTATTTATTTAATTATCCTAACAAATGAAATAGGAAAGCTCATTCGTATATTATTTATGCACTATTCCCCCTTCTTTCTTTTAATCACATCAACGAATGCTATTGACTTCCGTTCTATGATTAGGGCTTAAAGTTTTAGCGCTATTCCCTCCGACATCCACCTCTAGCCTTTGCCGCCTCCTCAATTTTATTTATGTCTGTTTGTGTTTGTGAACACGTTCATTTTCTTAATTAACGAACGTGAATACAAAATCTCATTCGGTAAGTGTTAATAACCGATTCATAAACACTTTATTTTCATTTTTTTATTAGTTTTGAAATGTATAAAGGACAATTTTTAAATAAAAATATTTGTTAACGTACCCTTCAAATTTTGGTGTTAACTATTAAACATTCTAATGATTTTTAAAACAACCGTAGTGTTTGTATCAATTTTTTCACATGTCAGTGGTGTTGGTAAATTAGATAAAGTTTAGGATAATAGAAAGTCATAAATTCAACTCTTATGGTGTACAAGTTAAAAAATAAATAAATAAAAGATAAAACTTAACTTCAGTTTTTCAAATGTTTATGATTTTCATATTTCACATTTATTTACAATTACACGATTAATTCTATGGTGTCTCAAAAGTATCATATTGAGTACTAAAGGTTTCATATAACATGTTGAGTTTTATACTTTGTTCTTGTGTACCAAAACCCATGGCTGTTAAATTTTACAACAGGTTTTTCAAAAAAATAAAACATTAAAAACATTAAGGGAGTTACGAAAACTAAAACAGAAAACTTCAACCTAATACCTAAACCAATTATCTTTAAGAAACCATATAAACTAACAGTGCAATCGTGTAATATATGAATCATTTAAAATTATGGTTAGGTATACGTCGTCTATATTATAAGTGAATCATTTAAAATTCTTGCTTAGCTATACATGGTCTATATTTTGCTTCAAGTTTTTTTAAATTCTAATGATATACTTCAAAAATAACTGTAGGAGCTATAATTGACTCTTTTATAACTATTGGTTCATGTGAATTTAATCGTAGTACTCTTAACTCACCTAAAAATCATGATCTCCTGGGTGAGGTCCGATTTAAGCAGTTATTAGATTAAACCAAGCCGCTTAAACTTAAGATCAAAATAAACCGTTGAAAATTAAAACTGAACCAAACAGCTAGTATCGTTACTAATGCCTTAACATGTGTACTTAAACACCCCCTTTATGAGTCGAACAACAAGAGTAGTAGATTAGAAAACATCATAACAATAATAAAAGTTGAATTTGGTGGTCACGTAAGTGGTAGACTGGTGGATAAGTAAGGGCCGCAATTCTTGATACGACACGCTAACCCGACACGAAAAAAACAGGTTTGGGTCGATTAATATGACCCGTTTTAAAAACAGTTTGGGTTGAACCTTATTAAAAACTGGTGGGGTTCGGGTTGACCCATTAACCCGTATAACTATTTAAGATAAAATCTTTTATATTTTTGTTTTTGTTTTTTCGGTTTCTATTTGAATTGGTTAGTTATAATAATATTAGTTTTGACATATTACATTATTTATTTGTCGCATTCATATCATATTCATCATTAAACATGTAATCGATAATCTGTTTAAAACCAACAACTCACTTACAGATCGTCAACTTGTATGACTCCTTTAAGAAATACGGGTTAAATAGGTCGGGTTCGGGTTGACCCGAATTTATATGGGTCGGGATAGGGTTGAAATCTTTGACCCGAATAATAATATGGGTCAGGTTTGGGTTGGAATATTTCAACCCACAAACCCGCCAACCCCAACATGTCAACCCGCCAACCCATCAACCCGACACGATTGACACCCATATGTTAGATTGTTAGGTTTAGAGAACAGTGAGTTAAGTGAGTGAGCGAGTGACAATGAACTAAAGGCGATCCATGAAGAGCCCAATTTGAATGATATTTTGCCCATCATCCGAAGCATAAAAATTTAGCATTGTATGGCTCAATTCCAAGATGCGACTACCTGATAAATTTTTGAAATTTTGAAGCCGATGGACCAAAAAAACAACCCCAGTCAATAATTAATTTGATGGTCTAACGATTTTAATTACCCAAAGTAACCTCCACCTCGGGGAGTATGAAATTGCATGCCTCCCAATCTACTATTGCATTAGTATGTGTAAGTGCACCTGTTGATGATAAATGTTGGAGTCTGCACTATGAAGACTCTTCAGGGTCTATTTTGTAATAATTGAATAGTTTACATTTTGATGTTGTCCGATTTGGTAAGTGTGATTTGTCTGAATATGTTATATATTTGGACACCACCTCTTTTGGTTTTTGTTGTTATGACCGAATTTGGTGAATCAGGTTATTATCCTTACTTGGTTGCTTGTGAGGTTGTGTTCGAATTTGTTAAGTTACTGATTTGGACTAGGTGCTTGACAGGACATGTTGTCCATATATGTTAGTGTATATCCGGACATGATGTGGTCCGTATTTCGTTCTTGTATATATATTCTCAGTGAATGAATGCTAGACAAAATTTTTGGCAATATATCTTTCTGTGCAAGTTTCTCTCTAGTGTGTGAAGCAAAATCCTAGCTACTGTGTATTCTTGTGTGTGTTAGTAATCTCTGAATACTTTGTGGATTCATGGATTGTCAATCAACATATCTGTTCTTCTACATCATGACCTTCACAGCAGTTCGCATCACATGGTGGATTCCGCACACGCGTGAGTCGGTGGTTCGTGTTAGTGATCCTGTTCGGGTGTTCGAGGTCCGTAGGTGGGCTTACAAGTGGTATCAGAGCAGGCTCTATATAGAGAGTGCTCTTACCGCAGTAGGTTTCGTGTTGAGGTTAGATTCATTTATTGGTTTTGTTTGATTTCTTGAGGGTTTTCTATTTTCCAGGGTTTTCATCTATTTATTATGACTTAATGGATTTCATATCTATTTCTTGATTTTTCATGATGGATGGTGATTAGGTTTTAGTATTGAGTGTTTTTCTTTGTTTTGACTGTTGAGATTGTGTTTAGAAAGTGTCAGATCTTAAGTTTCTACAAACTCTCTTGGTTTTTGCTGAAAAACTGAAGAAGATTGCTGAGGTAAGCAATCATCAGATCTACTTTTGGATTGTACACTTTCCGAGTATACACATATGTCCGTGTTTGTTAATTTCGTATTTATTGATGACCTAGTTTGAAGTCACGCTTGGGAAATAAATTCAGAAGTTGGTTACTTGGATACTGATCTGAATTTAGACACTCCGGAGTTTCAGTCCGAGCTTAAAGTGTCCGAATTTGGGGATATTATCCATTCCGGATTTGGATATAACCCTATCAGAATTTGCGGGTTTTTATCCGAATTTGTTCAAAATTCATTACCCGAAGTTGTTGAGATCTCTGGTCCAAATTTACTACATGTTGACTATACGAATTTAAGCTTTTTGATTGTTGGGATTGAACCCTTAACAAAGAAACAGATGATTGAAAATCAAAACATCTATCAGATGTTGATCCTGAATAACAGAGTTTACAAGCTTTGCTTAGAACCACTCCTCAAGCTTAAAGTATGCCTTACTAGCACTGTCAAAGACAAAGCCCTGTTATAAAGAGAACATCTGCTGGAAGGGAACCTCTGATGAAGATTAAAATTAGTGTTTTACTTTATCAATATAACAGTGTCTGTATAGCAGAGTTTAGTATTATGAGTGTTTATAGTTAGTTAGATTTGTTAGCTGTCACTATCACCTCTTACGTCATCAAAAGATGCTCAGAGGTTTGAATGTACTATATAAAGACAATGCATTTGTACTGTTCTATCTATCTATCAAAAGATCATTTCTACTTTGCATCAAATCATCTTCTTTACATTCTTTACATCCAAATATTAGGTTGAGGGGAAGTTGTAATTCACATGCAAAACTTATCAGTTTGAAAGCATGATGATAATAGCAATCTTCCATTAGTTGTTGTTGTGGGTGGAATTTCGTAACTCATATCCTGAAGATATATCCTGACTTTGCTTGATTAATTACAGCGACCAGGATACTGAACCAGGATATTGGTAACATCCTGCTGGGTATCCTACTCGCTACTAACGATTTTCTTTGGATACAAGGTACCAACGTTCACAAAGTTAGGTCTTCCTGAAGACTCGGTCATGGCAGTTAGAGGAAAGACGTTAGAAGCCTGAAGAAGAGGTCCACAACGGTCAAGAGGGAATATTCGCAGCATCGCAAGATTATAGGATAGTTTGTTATTTCTGTTTGCTATAAATAAGAATGTACAGATCGATAGAAACACACACAACCTCTCCGACTCTTTTACTCTCTTTGAAGCTACGATCACTCACAATCACATTCACCAACACTTACACTAAAACTTAGCTGATCCGTACTTTATCCTGAAGTGTATCCTGATTTTCAAGCAATAAGAAGAACAAGGCAGCTGACTATTGTCAGCTCCCGAGGTTTTATGAGGTCGGTCTAGAAAGATCCAGGGCTTTCCTCGTACATCTTGTGTCAACCTTTACTTTATATGCATTGTCTTTACAAACTGATATAGTTCTATATCCTGGAACTATATCATGAAACTACTTATATTTTCTACCAAGTTAACACATTTTTGTCACATAGCACACTACCTCACAAACTAAATTTGATCACTAAATTGCCTGTAATTTTTTACCAAAACAATTTGACACCCACCGTGGGGCAAGTGGTGCTATTTTAAATAAAAAATTTGCTAAAAACACTAATTGGTTCTTTATTCTCTAATCTTTTTGCAAGATTATTTTTGATGGCTTCTCAGTCAGGTTTGAGCTCTTCTTCGATGCCTACATCGGCCCCTGTTGCAACTGGTTCATTACCTCTTCCACCTCCACCAGTCTAGACTTCCCAAAGGAGGAATGAAAGCCAAACAACTCGAGACACTACTGCTGCTCAAAGTGCTTCCAGATCTGGGGTCTCTGGAAGAACACCGATTTTAGCTTCTAATGATGAAATCTTATCTTTGTTTGGTAATATACAGGATCAAATGAAGAAACAACAGGAAACTAACCAGCTCATGATGAAGGAAATACAACTCTTGAACTCCAACTCCAAGACACCTACTGAGGATATTGTTACCCCTTTGCAGCCTAGGATGCTGAATTTTAATTCAATTGTATATACTGAGCATAATAAGGGCAACGTCATACCGAGTCACTTGCGAAGCAATATCCCAGAAATCCCCATATCGGCTAGGATATCGAATGTCAGTGATCCAGGATATGCTCCGGGATTTGGCCAAAATCGCCAAGCTGGTAACTTGTCCATTAACACTAATATGCCTACTGCTAACAACTTTGAACCTTCACAGGATACATGTGCAACATCGACATTGTCTAGAGAACTCCAAAAATTGAAGGATATGATATCAAGTGTGCCTGGGGAAGTGCAGCCAATACCAGAAGTATCCCAGGATAGTCACAACATATCCCGCTTTGCTCGCCATATTTGTGATGCAGAAATTCCAAAGAGATTCCAAACCCCTAACATGAAGCTAAATGATGGGACGACGGATCCTGAGGAGCATGTTGCCCAATACATGGAAAGGATGGAAATGAATCCTATCCCGGCGGATCTCAAAGAAGCATGCCTATGCAAAGGCTTCGGTTCCACTTTAACAGGATCAGCCTTGAAATGGCTTCTAAATGTTCCACCTAATTCTATTACTTCTTTTGCTCATTTAGTTAACTTGTTTAATAGTCAATTTTCTTGTAGCAGGAGCTTTGAGAAACTAACAAGCGACCTTTACAGGATAACACAAGGACCACAAGAATCCCAAGGGATTATGTTAACAAATTCGGCAGGGAATCCCTTAATATCCCGATTCTTGATGTTGCTACGGAAGTACAAGCATTCAAGATGGGGTTACAAAAGGATTCCCAATTCTATCAGAATCTTTGTTGATGCATAATGTCTATTGTCTAGGTCTTGGATCGAGTCTGTATGTTTAGTGCTTGAATTGTTAGATTTCAAAATGTACTTATGTGTTAACATACAAGTTCGGCCGAAGTTATAGTCGGCTGATCAAGTTCGGCCGAACTTGATCTAGCCAAGACTATCTTCGACCGAACTTCTATGCCTATATATAGATAGTCATGGGCCTCTCATTGTAAGAACATTGCAACATTGACGACGAAGTTATGTCTGTTTGGAAACTGAATGTATATGATTTGGACATGAATAAATAGACAATTAAACAGTAAACTTGTGTATTTGATTAACATGTCATATAATTTCCGCTTATATTGAACATTAGATACAAATTAGGTTTCTTAACATTGGAGGATCGGTCCAAACAAGTGGTATCAGAGCCATGGATACCTAATTTGCTGAGATCTACACAAGACACTCTCTATTTCTACTCATTTCTATCATTTTTCTTAACTTTTTCACAAAATTGATGAATTCATGGACAAAAATGGCTAAAAATTGAACATGTCATAGATAATCACCTAAATACAAACTCCTGAAAGTTTCAGAATCAAATTCAGTCGAATTCATGTCGAAATTGTCAAAAAACCATGTTTTGTAGCCAAACATCGCTCGAACTTACCATACAAGTTCGCCCGAACTTGACATAAAATCAACAATTTTGCTGATTTTAATCATCTTCGCTCGAACTTGTTGAAATTTTCAGTGAAATTTGACCAAGTTCGAGCGAACTTGTTCGTTTTTGTTGAAATTTTCATTAAGTTCGCCCGAACTTGGAGAAAACTTGGAATTTTTCAAAACTAAACATAAGTTCTCCCGAACTTGCTTTCAATTGAAACTTTTTGAAAAATTTCATACAAGTTCGCCCAAACTTGTTGAAATGGAATCTGAAATCTGTTTTCTTAACAAGTTCGACCGAATTGTCAGTTTGCTAATATGTTTTCGAGTGTTTTTTAACGTGTTTTCAGTTAAATCGTCTGATTGTCGAGATGGATGATTACACTTTTGCTTCAACAGTAGCTTCAACATCTAATGCAAATGCAAATGCTAATGCGGTAAACCAGATAAATCTGGATAATGAGATGGGAACTACTACAAAACCGCCAAAGTTGATGAGCATGGACGAGTTTGAAGGATGGAAGGAAAAGTTTGTAAACTGGGTTCAAGCCAACCAATTTCACAGTTGGGTTGCTGTTGAAACTGGATACAAATGGCCAAAACATGAGTGTGGTCAAGATCTTGCTTTGATTAACTTCACACCAGAACATAAAGATGCATATGTGGCTGAAAAGAAAATGACCAGTTCGATACAGCAATCTGTAAAGGAAGACATCTTGATCTTGTTACCTGAATACGAGATGTCACAAATGCTGTGGGATGCTCTTTGTGCTAAATATCTGGGAAGTGACGAGATGATTAAAAGCAAGAAGGCTTTAATCAAGAAAGATTTTGACATTTTCACGATGATCAAAGGCGAAACCATGAAACAGATGATTGATAGATATTGTCATTTGATGGTTCAGACGCGAAGACACGATATTAAAAAAACTGTTGAAGAGCAGATTGATAAATTGGCTGATGCACTTCCTGAGGGAGATTGGTCGACTTACTTGATGGTATTGAAAAACAGTCCGGGTTGGATGCATCTCAAGTAATCATCTTTCATTGACAAGTTAGAAGGACATGAAATGGAGTTGCTGAAAATGGCCAAATCAAATAATGCAAATGTAGTGCAAGATGTAGGTGTGTACTACAAAGGAGGTGTTCAAGATATTAAAAGTCCAAAAATCCAAACAGCGTTTAGTGCGAATATGAATTCTTCGAGTCCTCCGAACATAGGATATTCAAGTGCTGGTTCAAATTCTCTGTTCCAAAATCAACATAATAAGACAAATCATTCTAGTTCTGAAGAACGTGTTCCCTGAGCAAGTGGCTAAACAACATTTCGCACTTCTTGCAATCGTACTCGAATCATATGAGAGTTTAGTTGCGGGGAAGATCGGAAATCCAGAAATGACTGCTGAGGATTATGATCAAGTTGATGAAGAGGAATTGGAACTGATGGATATCAAGTGGAGCTTAGCATCAATCATAAGAAGAGTCACGAAGTTTGTAGCACTCACTGGAAGAGACATTGGTAATTCAAGCAACAAGCTTGGATTTGACAAGTCAAAAGTAACAAGCTTCAAATGTCGACAAAAAGGGTATTTCAAACGCCAGTGCACCAACCAAGAAGCAAGCGGCAACCAGAGTCCTTTCGGCAACAACAATGACTATGATAAGAAAGCGTTGCAGTACAAGCCATATTTAGAGAACTCAAGTTGAAGTTCAAGATAATTCCTCAAAGTCAACTGAACAAGCTCTAGTTGTGACTAATGAAGAAGAAGGCTTTGATTGGAATAAGTATATTGGAAAGAAAACTGGAGTTGCTTTGATGGCAGAGATCATGGATGAATCAGAATCGATGGTTGATGATGCAGCTCTGGAGAATGCGATCATAGAAGAAAATCTGCAAATAACAGAGGAAGAGGAAATGATCTATCACCAAACAAAGATGAAGAACATTATCTCTCCTAACTTTAATGCTAGTTTTGCAGGTTGCATAGAAATACATCGCAAGAGCAAGTGACTGAAGAAAAGAAACCAGAAGTTGAGGAGGTCATTTACATGACGAAGGAAATAAATGCAGAGAACCTCACAAAGATTGCTGACAAAGCTATGATGGCAAATCTGAAACAGGTGGGTTCAGAGGTAAAGGTGATTGAGAAGGAAGTTGTGAAAGTTGTGGAGGTTGAAAAACCTTGCACAAAGTGCACAAATCCTTGTGAGCAATGTGTTGAGAAATCTAAAATCATAAGTGAATTGAACGTGCATAACGAAAATTTTAGACATGATTATCGCACGATGAAAGAAGCTTATGATAAGATGAAAGGCACTTATTGTCATGTTGAAAAAGCTAATCTAGAACAAGGTACAAATATAAGAATGTTAAAAGCAACGATAATGGAAAAATAAGAAGCAATTAACATGTATATAAACACCATTGCTGAAACAAGACAAGAGCTTCAAGATATGAAAATCGAAACTGAAAGAGTTAGACAACTTTTGTTCAGTTATAAGATGAAAAAGCTAATCTAGAGCAAGTTGCAAATATAAGAATGTTAAAAGCAACGATAATGGAAAAACAAGAAGCAATTAACATGTATATAAACACCATTGCTGAAACAAGACAAGAGCTTCAAGATATGAAAATCGAAACTGAAAGAGTTAGCTCAGTTATACGATGAACGCTTATGTCATCGATCACATTCTTCATACGATTAAGTCGGAGGAAAATGTTGAAAACCAAAAGATATGAAGCGTAAAGAGTATAGCAATGTTCCACCTCCACTACTTGCAGGTTATTCTCACAAGAAAGTGGATGTGATTGAAAAGGCAACTAACATAACACTTTTATCAGAAACAAATGATAAGTTGCCTGAGAACATTGATGTAGTCTATATGACATCAAATGATGACAATGAAGCGGTTGTGAAAAATGTGGTTGAAAGTGTTTTGGGAAATGATTATGATGACGGTAGCTTTGAGAGCGCAAACTCAAGTATGAACAGTTCTGAATCACAATATGAAAATGACGATACATCATCGGAAATAGCCTAAGTGATGATCCTAATGTTGTCATGTACAAAGTTAAGGAATCTGATAGACTATATTTCGATGATAGTTTTCCGATTCGAAATGTGAAAAAAGACCAAATCGATAAATTGTTCAAACTTGTTGAAGTTTTATCATATGATCTTGAGAGAAATGAAAAGAAGATTTACTCAAAACCAAAGAAAGTTTATAACAACTACCGAAGGAATGGTGGTGACTTTCTTGAAAACAGGAGAGCAGGTTTGGGTTTGGAGGTAGAAGATGAAGTGAAAAAGAAACAAAAGTCACCATTTCACGAATACAATAATAAAAACATGAATTTCGTTTATGGGACAAATACGGTTCAGGAAGTGAATTGATTGGAAAACAATCAAATGATGAGTTTAAGAAGGAAAACGAACTTCGGGATAAGGCTAAATCCACAAGTGGAGTAAAACCCACGAATGGACATTCTGATACTTGGACTTGCTTCAAATGCAATGAAGTTGGTCACATTGCTCGCAAGTGTCCGAAATCAAAGCCTGTGTATCACCAAAGAAAGACATTTTAGAAGATGAGAAACTTAAGCAACCAGAGATTGTAAGACCGATCACAATGACTTAAAATGAAACAATGAATGTAACATCGAAGTGAAACCTAAAAGTGAATCTAAAATTAAGAAATCAACTTTTGAAAATGGTGAAACTTCTAAATCATATGAAAACAAAGATTCAAAGTTTTACATCAAGAAAGCTCGAATGAAATCTCAAGCTTGGGTTGAAAAGAAAACTTCATCATCATCTGAAAGTGCAAAGTTTGTTTCAGAAAAAGTTGGAAATGTCAAACCAATCGAGTCAGTCTATGTTAAAGAATTCAAAGAAATAAAGACTGATAAGGGTTTCAAAATTAAAACGAGATCTTCTTAAACAAACAAAGAAAGATAAAATTGAAATGTTTTCAAAACGGACATTGGACGAAATGTTTGATGGCAATTTTGATTACACAGATGAGTGTGAATTTGATTACAATGATGCTTATCCAATTAAACCCAGGACCAAAAAGGCTTGGGTTTCCCTCTTTAAGTAGTTACTTTGCATGTGCAAGGGCTCCAAAGATCCATCTTGTCGAAGTGGATTATTGATAGCGGAGCTTCACGTCACATGACCGGGATGTGTTCCTTACTCTTCGATATTAAAGCAATCAATGGAGGCTACGTAGGATTCGCGGGTAATCAAGGTTGTTTCTTCATAATGGGCTACAAAGGTCACGCAAACGAGGCAACTATGAAGAAAGGCAGTGTTTCTTTGCCTTACAAGCTTCTAATTCATGCCATTATTCACGCTTTCAGTCATAGGAAAGCAGGGCTCGACGACATACAAGATTACATGGCATGTATGGTTACTGCATTGGTACTGAACAAGAAATTCAACTTCTCAAGAGTGATCTTTAATTTCATGTCAAAGAATATGGGAAAGGAAAGATTGGTGATATTTCCGAGGTTTGTGCAGATGTTGATTGACGAAAAGTTTCAGAATATAGTGAAGGATCCAAATGATATTCTGTATCTAAGCCATATGGATGAAACGACATTGAAGAAGTTAAAAATATACCAGAAACAAGACTCAGCACCTATTTCAAAGCCTGTATTTGGTGCAATCGTTAAAGTTGACTACATCACGCCTCCTGAAAACAAATGGAGAAAGGATGGCAGTGGTGATGAGAATGAAGAAGCTGCTCTGTTAACGAATTTCAAAGAAAAAAGAAGTGATTGGTACATCAAGTGTGTGGTTGTAGTTGAGAAACAAAAGCGTAAAAGGGCATCGAAGAAAGTTGAGACTATGTGAATGACGAGCCTAACGAGAATGTTCAGAATGTTGAGAGTTCTAGCGTTGCGGCTAGTGATGAAAGCCAAGATAAAGATGATGAAGTTATATCTGCTACTTCAGATAAGGATGAAGAATCATCTGAAAATTCTGCGGACGTTAGAGAAAAAAAAGCAGAGAAACAGAAAGAAGAGGAAACATTGAAAAAACATGGAGAAGATCTTTATGTTCCTTCTGATGAAGCTTCCGATGAAGATAGTCCGAAAAAGAAGTCAAAGCACACAAAGTCTAAAGCTGGAGATTCAAAGAAAGCTACAGGCTCTCCGAGCACAAGAGGGAAGAAGAAAACTCAAAACCGCATATATGTCAGTCAAACAAAGAAAGGAGTTATACAAGAACCTCTTGAATCTGGTTTTCAGGATATTCCGATCATAGAATATGTTATTCCTCCAACTACTGTTATACAAGTTCCACCAACTACTGATACTGAAGAGCCACCAACTGTTACAGAAGTTCCTATTCAGAGTACGCCTATTTCTACGCCAAATCCTGCAACAAAGGGTACTCCTCAGAAATCAAGACAATCAACTCCTCAAAGCGCAAGGGCAAATGAATTCAAAGATTCTTTTGGTGATATTCCAGACAACATTACACATCCTATCACAGCCGAAGATCTTTCAATCTGGTTTCAAGATACTCTGGTGGATATGCTAGAAAAGAGGATCAAAGTGTTGGAAGATAAGATTAAGTAGAATGAAATCGAGAAAGCAGATCTGGAAAAGAAAGTAAAGCAAAGTGATGTGGAAAAAGAAATATTGCAAAACAATGTGAAGTTTCTAGAAGATGATCGAGGTTACGTGAAAGCTATGGTCAAAAGTTTGAGTGCTGCAAATGCAAAGTTAGAGAAAGAAATAGTAGAACTGAGAACAGAACATGATATTAATGACAGAAGGTTTGCAGGCTGTAGAAAGTTCTAACTAATAGCCTTGGCATCGACTTCAAAGCAGAATATGATCGGCTTGATGTTCAGGAAGCAAAAGAGAAAGCTGAAAAAGAGTTGATAGAAAGAACAGGGCAAAGGTAAAGGGGTGATTGATGGTGTCCCTAAACCAATGAATGTATTGCACTCAGAATCGTAGATAGGCGACCTCCTCAGTAAGGGTCATTTGAAAGAGTTTCTTAGTAGGAAGAAATCGAGGAACCAAGATCTTGAAAAAAGTACCGGAAAGGGCTCCTCCACCACCTGCGGATGCCCAAATTATTAACTTCATTTCTGGAGGCTTAGATATATGTAGAACCTCATTCTTTGCAGCAAAAACGCATGCCAATGAAACCAAGCTAGAAAACAGAGACATGCCTATTAGGACCTCCACTAACTCAACAGAAAGTTATATCCTTTGATGAGGATGATCGTGTCGATATCCAGGATTCTCATCATGATGGCTTAGTTATTACCTTGTTTATTTCGAATCATTTTATTCGCATGATCCTTATGATGATGGAAGCTCTATGAACATCATCCAACTTGATTTCCTAAAAAGGATGCACATCCCGAAATCAGAAATAGTTCTAAGATCATTAGTCCTTGTAGGATTTAACGGTGAAATGAAGAACACCTTGAGGGGGTAAACTCTATACAAAAATTTCATGTTATTGAGAGTTTGTCTTGTTGCAATGTGATCCTTGGCAGACCCTTGATACATAACATGAAAGATGTCCCTTCAACCTAGCACCAATGTGTTAAACTACCAAATTATTGAAAAACTTTCTGGTCAAAAATACTTTTTTTTAGTTGGGTACTCGAGTTATAACCAAATTGCAATTCGCCCGGATGACCAACACAAGACCACCTTCACATGTCCTTATGGCATTTTCGCTTTTTGGCGAATGCCATTTGGGTTATGTAATGCCCCTGCCACTTTTCAATGATGCATGATGAGTATTTTTTCGGACATGGTCGGGGATTCACTTGAAGTATTTATGGACGACTTTTCCATTTTTGGCCCAACTTTTAAGTCTTATCTTGACGAATTAGGAAAGTTTTAAAAAGATGTGTTGAGGCAAAATTGGTGCTAAGTTGGGAGAAAAGTCATTAGATGGTGCAAGAGGGTATTGTGTTGGCCCATGTCATTTCGGAAGGGGGAATCAAAATAGACAAGGCAAAAATAAGGGTAATTTCATCTTTGCCTCCAACGAAAAATGTTAAAGGGGTATGTTCATTTTTGGGACATGCGGGTTTTTATCGAAGATTTATTAAAGGATTTAGTGTAATTACTAAACCTTTATGTAACTTGTTAAAAGATGTTCCTTTTTATTTTACTAACGAGTGTTTGCAAGCTTTTAACATTTTGAAGGAACAGTTGGTGAAAGCTCCTATTTTGCAACCATCGGATTGGACGAAGTCGTTCGAGATAATATGTGATGCTAGTGATAGCACTATTGGAGCGGTTTTGGGTCAAAGAGTTGATAACAAGCTTATGGTGATTTACTGTGCGAGTAACACATTATTCGAGGTGCAACTTAATTACACCACCACGGAAAAAGAATTGCTTGTGGTGGTGTATGCCTTGGATAAGTTCTGGTCTTACATTTGGGGGAACAAGGTGATAGTATATTCGGATCATAGTGCGGTTCGTTATTTGATGGAAAAGAAGGATGCTAAACCGCGTTTGATTCGTTGGGTATTACTTTTGCAAGAGTTTGATTTGGAAATCCGAGATAAGAAAGGTTGTGAAAACATAGTGGTGGATCATCTATCACAGATTCTGTTGGAAGTTATTGACGATACGACCTAGATAAAAGAAAGCTTTCCCGATGAGCAATTGTTAGCCGTGTCCACCGTATCCACACCATGGTATGCTTATTATGTCAATTATTTAGCCACGGGTGCGATTCCAAGTCATTAGACAAAGAAAAGAAGACAACAATTTATGGTTCAAGTGAAACAATACATTTGGGATGAACCGGATCTCTTCATGATCGGAGTGGATCAAGTTATTCGGAGGTGTATTTCCGACACCTAGCTGTTGGAGTGTTGACCCATGCTCATGCATCCGCTTGTAAGGGTCACTTAGTGGTTAAAAGACAGGATACCGATTCCTCCGACATGGGTTATTGGCCTACAATTTTCAAAGACAAAAGGTGGGTAGTATTTCAAGGAGGGATGATGTTGGTGCAGAATGTCTATGTCTTAGTATTATATTGAGTCTGTATAGATTAGATGTGAATAGGCTAGAAAATTGAAGTATTTATGCGTTAAAGGGACAAGTTCGCTTGAGAATGTTTGTGAGAAGTCAAGTTCGGCCGAACTTGATTACGTCAAGTTCGGGCGAACTTCTATCCTCTCTAACGAACTTGGGGCTCTATAAATAGCTAGCTTGTTTGTTTCATTTGTAAATTTGTGCACTTTGAGGTGAAGCTCTATCAAATTGGAGACTCGACGTTATATCAATAAAATTGATGTTTAACTGAATAATTCTTGTTGTTTGGTAATCATGTCATAATATTTCCGCTATTATGGATATTAGATATCAAATCTAGGTTCCTATGCTATCAGGATCGATCCTACAAGTAGTATCAGAGCTAGAATAGCCTGATTTGATTGATATCAAGACAAGAACACTTCTAATTCTACTCCATTCTTCTATTTTTCTTAACTTTTACACTAAAATGAAGTATTTACGGGCAAATTCTTTCCAAATTTGAATATGTCATGTTAAATACATCATAGATAAACCCCTGAGAGTTTGGAGACTAAAATCAAACAAATTGGTTTCAAATTGTTACAAAAACCATGTTTTTCAAAACCATTTTCATCGAACTTGTAAGCCAAGTTCGACCGAACATGACTTAGGAACTCACTTTTTGAAGTGATTTTCTATCAAGTTTGCTCGAACTTGAGGGTTTTAAGAGAAAAAGTGTTAAGTTCGCTCGAACTCACTCAAATTAACTCACTCAAATTTCATTGAAATTTTATCAAGTTCAGTAAGTTTACCATAAGTTCGCTCGAACTTGCAAACTAATCTTGAAAATTGTGATAAGTTCGATCGAAGTTAGTCTCTCAGGATCTTTTTCAAATCAAAACTCATAAGTTCGACCGAACTTCTGTGTATAAGTCTGAGATTCTTCATCCAACTACAAGTTCTACCGAACTTGTAGTAAATCTAACAATTTGCAAAGTTTGAACGTGTTTTCAGCGTACGTGTGTCGATATTCACGATGGATGATCTACACAGAGCGTTTACGTCAGGAGTGGGTACATCCAATGCCAATGTCACACAACAAGTCAACCTTGACAACGAAATGGGCACGTCCGTCAAACCTCAGAAGTTAATGGGTATGGACGAGTACGAAGGATTGAAGGAGAAGTTTAGTTATTGGGTTCAAGCCATGCATTTCCAAAGCTAGGTAGCTATTGAGAGAGGTTATGTCGGTGCGTTAGCCGAAAATCAGCAAGTTCTGGAAAAGTACAAGTACACCACAATACAAAAGGATGAATACATTGCTAAGAAAAAAATGATCAGTCTCATTATACAATCCGTTAAAGAGGATATTTTGGTCTTATTGCCTGAATACATGACTGCAAGAGAGCTAGGGTTGTCACTGCAAAAGAAATATCAAGGAAGCGCAGAGATAATCAAGAGTAAAAAAAGCTCTTATCTTGAAGGAATTCGACATTTTTACCATGTTGAAGGGCGAGACAATGAAACAGATGATTGAACGATTTTGTCATCTGAAGGTCCAAATGAGGAGACACGGTCTAGAGAAGACAGAACCGGAGTACATCGACAAGCTTGCTGATGCATTACCTGACGGAGAATGGACTACCTACCTCATGGTCTTGAAAGAAAGTCCGAATTGGGAATTCTTTAAGCTGGCTACATTCATCGACAAACTAGAAGGTCATAAGATGGAACTTCTAAAGATCGCAAAGTCGAAGAATGCTAACATTGTTCAAGATGTTGGTCTGTATTACAAGAACGGAATGAAAGACAACATTTCAAGTCCAAAGATACAAACAACATTCAGTGCAAATATGAATTCTTCGTCACAGAATCAACCACAATATGACCAAAGTCCATAGAGTTCTTCGTTTTCGAGCACTGGTTCAAATTCTTCATACCAGAGTCAAGCAAGTCAATCTAAACAATGTTGTTTCTGATCCGAATGTGTACAAATGTAACATTGCTGTCAATCTAAACAATGTTGTTTCTGAGCAAGTTGCAAAACAACACATCTTCTCGCCATAGTTCTAGAATCATTTGAAGGTCTAGTAGCAGGGAAAATCGGCAATCCTGAAACGACCGCCTAAGACTACGATCAGGTGGACGAAGAAGAGCTTGAACTGATGGACACTAAATGGTCATTAGCTTCTATCATTCGAAGGGTGACAAAGTTTGTTGCACTTACAGGCCGATATATCGGAAATTCAAGCAACAAGCTAGGGTTCGACAAATCGAAGGTCCTTGTTTAAGATGCCGACAGAAAGGGAATTTCAAAAGAGAATGCAAAAATCCTGAAGTGACGGGAAATCAGAGTCCATTTGGAGGTGGAAACGAATACTACTAGAAGTCACTTCAACATAAACCATTTCCGAAAAAGACTCAAGTTGAGATTCAAGAGAAATCATCCAACAATACCGAGAAGGCAATGGTTGCTACCAACGAAGATGATGGTTTTGATTGGAATTCTTATATTGGAAAGAAGATAGGAGTTGCATTGATGGCTGAGATTGTAGAGGATACTTCTGCCAAAGACGCATCAACAATGGAGAATGCTCTACTGGAATAGTACCTGCAACAACAGGAAGAAGAAGAGATGTATCTTCACATGAAGACACAGGGTATTATAACATCTAATTCAACTTCTAGTTTTGCAGGTAACTTTGATGGAAATTCTCAGGAGCAAGTGGTCGAGGAGAAACCGATTGATGAAGTAATCATTGATATTACTCAAGAAGTTAATGATGAAAACCTCAAGGACATTGCCAATAAAGCTATAATGGCAAATTTTACCAAGGTAGGTCCAGAGGTAAAGGAAGTTGTCAAAGTGCAAGTTGTGGAGGTTGTAAAACCTTGCACAAAATGTACCGAGCCGTGTGCTAAATATGCCGAAAAATCACAAATCATCGCTGAACTCAATGTACATAATGAACATTTCAAATACGATTATCGTACAAAGAAGGAACCGTATGACAAAATGAAAGATGATTATGGCAGGCTTGATAGAAATAATATTGAACAACACGATAATATAAGGATGTTGAAAGGTACAGTAATGGATAAACAAAAAGCAATAAACATTTATATCAACACCATTGCTGAAACCAAATAACTACAGGACATGAAAATTGAAACAGAACGTGTTCAACAACTTTTAAGAAGTTATACAACTAACGCTTATGTCATTGATCATATTCTTCCTAGATTTCATCGGAAGAAAATGATAAAAGGTCTAAAAAGAAAAATGGTAAAGAATACAGCAATGTTCCTCCACCCCTATGCGAGAAGTATTGTCGCAGAAGTGTTGATGGGATGGATAAGGCACTCAACATTGAGTTGTTATCTGTAAAGAAAAATGAGTTGCCGGAGAACATTGATGTAATCTATACTAAATCAGATGATGACAATAATGCGGTAGTTAAAAATGTTGTTGAAAATGTTCTGAATGATTCTGATGATGGCAGCTTTGAAAGCGCCACCTCGAGTTTTAACAGTTCTGACACAAATTCTGAAGATGACGATACATCATCAGAAGATGATCTATGTGATGATCCTAACGTTGTCATGTACAAGGTTAAGGAATTTGATAGATTGTACTTTGATGACAGTTTTCCGATTCGGAATTTCAAAGAAGATCAATTGGATAAACTATTCAAATTGGATAAACTCAACTTTCAAAAAAGGTGAAACTTCTAGGGCAAACGAAACAAGTTTTACATCAAAAAGGCAAACACTAAATCACAAGCCTGGATTGCTAAGAAAAAGACAACTGCATCTGATGTTATCAAGTCTGAGCTTGTTAAGACCGATAACAAGAAACAAACAAAGTCTGAGACCAAATCCGGAACTGTCAAATCTACAAGTGGTAATAATTCAAAAGGTAAAAAGAAAGTGAATTTTGAAAACGTAAATGACAGTGGAGGCTCAGATGGAGATTATGAAGATGATTACCAAGTTTTCTATCCAAAACCAAAGACTAAAAAGACTTGGGTCACGCTCTTTAACTAGATTTTAACATGTGCAGGGCTCCAAAGATTCGTTCTATCGAAATGGATTTTGGATAGTGGAGCGTCCATGCATATGACGGGAATGAAAGCTCTTTTCTTCGACATAAAAGCTATCAACGACGGATATGTTGGATTTGCTGTTAAACAGGGTGGAAGGATCGTCGCCAAACGAAAACTTTCCAATGGTGTTGTTTCATTTGATCGCGTGAACTACATTGCAGAACTGGAAAACAATCTTCTGAGCATATTGCAGATTTGTGACAAACAGTTCACGGTGCATTTCAACGACAAAGAATGTAATATTCTGAAGCCTGGTTTCAAAATACCTGATCAGTGGATTCCAATTCGAGCCCCGCGCGAGAATGATCTATATGTCTTAGATATGGGCGTCGCTACCACTTCATCAAAATCAGCACAATGCTTCGTGACAAAGGCTACTGAGAAAGATTCTATTCTTTGGCATCGAAAGATGGGGCACATTCATTTGCGAAAAATGAATTTCTTGGTTCATAATGATCTTGTTGAGGGTTTAAATCTTCGGAGCTTTCATATGTCTGATCACTGCCTAGAATGTAAAAAGGGAAAGCAGATCAAGAAATCACATCCGAAGAAAATTCTTAACTCAATCAAGTTGCCTCTTGAACGTCTCCACATGGATTTATTTGGTCCTGTCAATGTTCGAAGTATTTCAGGAGACTTATACTGCTTGGTCGTCACAGATGATATTCACGTTACTCATGGGTTTTCTTCCAAGAATCAAAAGATGAAACGTTCGAAAACTTGGTGATTCTTTTCAAGAAGCTAGAAAACCTTTATCATCTCCCTGTACGACGAATTCGTAGTGACAACGGCACAGAGTTCAAGAATAATAAGATTAGATAATTTTGCAATGCTAAAGGGATTCTACATGAATTTAGCGCACCTTATACTCCACAACAAAATGGTGTAGCTGAAAGGAAGAACAAAACTCTAATCGAAACTGCAAGAACCATGCTTGCAGACTCAAAGCTTCCAGTCAGCTTCTGGAGTGAAGCGGTTGTAGCGGCTTGCTAACACTAAATGGGTCTGTTAATGAAGCTCTGGGGGACGAGAACTGGGTGATAGCAATGCAAGAGGAACAGTTACAATTCGAGAAATTGGGTGTTTGGAGGCTTGTAGACTTACCACCGAAGCAGAAAGCTATAGATACGAAGTGGGTCTTCAAGTGTAAAAGAGACGATCGGGGTGTAATAGTCAGAAACAAAGCTCGGTTGGTTGTCAAAGGATTCCACCAGCAAGAGGGTATTGACTACACAGAAGTATACGCACCGGTTGCACGATTAGAGTCTATCCGCATTTTCCTCGCGTTCACAGCTTGGAAAGGATTTAAGGTGTACCAGTTGCATGTAAAATTTGCGTTTCTCTACGGTAAACTTCGTGAACAAGTGTACGTCGTCCAACCACCGGGGTTTGTCAATCCGCAAAACAAGAACAAAGCTTATGTCCTAGACAAAGCCTTATACGGATACACCAAGCCCTGAGAGCTTGGTATGAGACGTTATCGCAACATCTCGTTGGGAATGGCTTTACGAGAGGAACCGTGGACAGTACTTTGTTTACCAGATAAGTCGGATCTCATCTAATCATTGTACAAATCTATGTGGATGATATCATCTTCGGTTCTACGGATGACAGTCTTTGCAAAGAGTTTGAAAGGATCATGAAGAAGAAATTCGAGATGTCCTCCATGGGTGAAATGAAATTCTTCCTCGGATTACAGGTCGATCAGTTACCAAACGACATATTCATTCATCAAACAAAGTATGTTCACGACATTCTCAAGAAGTTTGAAATGGATAGCTCGAAGCCGCTTTCAACTCTGCTGGCACTGAACCATGGGACTCGCATTGACGAGATAGGAACCAAAGTTAATGACACACTCTACCGATCGATGATAGTATCTCTGATGTATCTGACGGCATCTCGCCCAGACATCATATATCCTACCTTCTTATGTGCGAGATATCAGTCTAGTCCTCTAGTGTCACACATGCAGATAGTCAAGCGAATATTCCGTTACTTGAAGGGATGTCCAAGCACCGGCTTGTGGTATACAAAGAACGACAATTATGATCTAACGGATATGCTGACTCAGACTTCGGAGTGGACAAGCTGAACTCGAAATCTACAACGGCAGGATGCCGGTTCTTCAGAACACGTTTGGTAACGTGACAGTGTAAGAAACAGACCACGGTCTCTCTCTCTACCTGTGAGGCAGAATACATTTCTGCTTCCAGCTGTTGTTCTCAAATCCTCTGGATTCAACAACAGATGAGGGATTATGGTCCGCAGTTTCTTGATACGCCTTTATACGTAGATAACAAAGCAGCTGAAGAAACCCTAGATCAACTAGACTAGAATCTAAGTAGATCTATGGAATGGGCTCTGCATAAAAGGTTTAACCCTCCGTTTGGTTTCACGTTGGATGATGAATAACATAGTACTTCGGCCGAACCTACAAAACAAAACACCGTTAGCTCGCCACGGGGAGAAGGGGGTTCTCTCCGTGACCACCCTCCGGCGTGAGAATAAGTACAGGTAGTCAGAAGTAAGTATTGTAAGAGAGAGAGTAGTTGAGAGTGAATACCTTTCCTTGAACTCCAAGTTTCTTATTATAGCCAGTGTTTGGCGCCAAAAAGAGAGATTGTTAACTTTAACGGAATCTTTTGCTATTCCGTTAATGTTTGTTGGCAATCCGTTAGTGCACACAGATCGTGAGCTCATCAGCGGTTAGGGAGGTGCCACGTGTCAACATGAGATCACTACATCTTATAAATGTGAGCATGCCATCACCGTGATCTTCCTCGGCCGTCGAGATGCTGCCATGTGGCAATTGGTTATAACCGAAAAGATGCTTGCATCATTGGGTGTTAATGGCTTCTAGAAGGTTTCACAGCTGTTACCCATCTATTATTCGCCACGTGTACATTCTGTTATAACAGAAAAGATTCCCTTGCTTCTGCACCAAGTCAAGGATTTTGCTAAGGGAAAGTTTCTTAGGATTTACTGTTTCCTTGCGTGAGAAGCGCAAGTTAGTTAACTGCTCTTCCTTCTTCTTCTTACTGCTTAGCGCAACGTTTGGTGGATACTTGCTTTGATATAAATATCTGAGCAAGGTTTGTGCATGAAGCATTATCCAACGAGAATGTTCAAGGTTAATTTTGAACCTCGCGCGAGCCCGTGCAAGGTAGTTAAATGAAGCATTATCAAACGAAAATGTTCAAGGTTAACTTTGAACCTTGCGCGAGCCCGTGCAAGGTAGTTAAATGAAGCATTATCAAACGAGACTGTTCAAGGTTAAGGTTTAAACCTTGCGCGAGCCCGCGCAAGGTAGTTAAATGAAGCAATTATCCAAAGAGAATGTTTAGGCTTTTAACTTTGAACCTTGCGCGAGCCAGTGCAAGGTAGTTATATGATCCTTTCCTCTCTTGGATATTTGGCGTAGAGTTCTAATAAATCCTATTTTGGAAAAGAAGTCGCGCGCAGTTTTCTTAGAAGTTATTAATGGGTATGTTTTTCTTGATTGGCGCAAGGTTTTTGGGACCATACCCCTTCAAGTCACCCCAGTCCAGTGTTGCTCCTATGTAAGAACAAAAAGTAGGTGGAGCACTGGACTTAAGATAAATGTGATGCGCTGGGTAAGGACTAGCTTTTTATTGCTTTATGCATCTTGGTGACGTGTCGTAAGTGAATTTTGAAAAAGTATTTGAATTTCAAATATACTTAGACACGTGTCACTCATCCAGATGGCGTAGTTGGTGATGACGCACGTTCTTGAGATGTGGTGGTACTGTTGACAGCCCAACAATACATGTCTTACGATATTTAATGCTAAGTCGGCGACACTCGCGCGCGTGGGGCGGTTACTGTTCCCCACTCGCCCCTGCTGTTAATTGGGGATACGTGATCGTCGCAAAAGTCGCTGCAGTCAAATCGTGCATTAATTGCGAATAGTATATAAAGGGATCAACGATCCATTTGCTTCCTCACCAGATTGCAACTTGAGAGAAATTTGTGTTCATATCTTCTGGCGACCTTCAAAGTTTTCTATGTATTATTCAAAGTTTGAGTTATGGCCACCAGTGCAAGTTCTACTGAGATGTCGTCTCCAAGTTTGCCACCGTTAAAGTGGTCGAAGAAAGATTTCGATAATCTTGCTACCAACTTTGTTTTTGCTCCGTCCTCGAAAGCGTTTTTCCGGTGGCGAATGCCACGGCGGCTGATGCGCCGGCCGGCTACATTACATTATTTTACGATTATTTTGCCGAAGGGAACTTCCAGCTTCCGGTGGCCCATTTCTAGGTGGAAATTCTTTGTTTTTACAAGATTCAAATTTCTCAGTTGAGCCCGAAGGGAATTGTGAGGATCCGACATATTGAGTTTGTTTGCCGGTTGATGCTGATCATGCAGTCGGTCGAGAAGTTTAGAGTTTTCTACCAGTTGCACTGTTCGTTGGGTTTTTATTCGTTCCAACAATGTGTGCAAGCCAAACGATTGCTGTTGGTGCCTCCGAAGTCTTACCACGACTGGAAGCAGAAGTTCTTCTTCATCAAGGCGGCGGTGATCCCGATGAAGATGACATTCTGGGCCGGTGATGAGATCGAGTTGGAGACCCTTCCCATACCTGCCGACGAGGTATGGTATCAAGATATTAAAGATGTGCCCAACATTGTTTTGCCTGAGAGGGCCCTCATTGCTGCCGGGATGAGTATTTTTTGGAAGAAAGAACGCTGGGAAAAAACCGGTGTATACTGAAGATGGAACTGGTACGTAACCCTTTAACTTCCTACTAATATCTTTTAATAGATATGTATTGACGCAAAAATGCTTGTTATGTAGCTGCGCCTCTCTACTTGGTCTCTTTCAAGAGAGAGAAAGGGAAAATGGCCGTCGTGCCTATTGCTGATGGTGAGGAAACTTGGTTCTCGCAAATCTTGGGAACTTTGAGTTGCCCAAGAAGGAGGATCTGGAGGCGCAACCATCTTCGAAGATTGGTAAATAAGTTCTTATAAAGCCTAAGTTGATATTCTAATATTACTCTTGAACATTTTTTCTAAGTAATATTGCAATATAACTAATGGCGCAACCTTTGCTCAATATGATTGATTATGTAGGTGATTTGCTAAACTTGGGCGTAGGCCCTGATTCGAAGAAGAAGAAGAAGAAACCAACTGCTGCTGCAGCTGCTGTGCCTCCCCCTTCCAACCAAGAGCAAAAAACCTAGCCACGAGCTGCTGAGAAAGCTGAGGCAAGAAAGGTACGCGTCTTGTGTCTGACTCTTGGTGCAATTATGTGGTAGTGTCGGACTCTCTGGAGGGTCTTGCGCCTGTAGGTTTGAAGAAACCGAAGCCCGAACCCATTGACACTTCTTCTCTTCCAGTTGCGCACCCAGATGATGCCTTGGAAGTACCTTCTAGCCCGGTAGAGGCGTTGAAGCACACTTCTAAGAAGAGGAAGTAGGCGGAAACTAAAACCCCTGTGCCAACAAAAGTTGCGCGCCCGCGCATTGGCAAAAATGGCAAATTGGATGCCTTTGCAAAGAAATTCTCACCTGGTACGCTTAGTTTGTTGCGCATTTCGGTCAAAAAGTTTCGCAGAATCTTATATTTGGAATTTGTTGATATGCTTTTGTAGAGAAAATGGTGAAGGCTGCGTCAGCCACCTCATCTGCTATACCATCGCCGCGCAGGTCTGAGAACATAGAGGAGGGAGATGCGGGGCAAGAAACTCCTATGTTTGATGCTGATCCCATCGTCCTGGAAAATATTGAGAAAGTGGCTTCGGAAGAAGAGCTAAAAAATTTTGATGCTGAGAATCCTACTGGCGAGCAGGTTAAAGATACAGCTACAGATGTTGGGGTGAGAGATACTACTTTCGTAGAACAAGAAAAAATATCTTCCCCTACGCCGGAACCGTCAAACTTGATATCCAAGGGAGCTGGACCTTCAACACAAAGCGAAGGCTTTGTGTTTGTTGAGGATTCGGAGGAGGAGTCGCCCATTCGCCCAGAGGAGACGCCTGGGGACTATTATTATCGTTCTTATTCTGAGGGTGGGCCTCCGCGATTCATCAGCCCGTGTGGAAAGTTAAACAGGGTGATGTTTTCACTGATTGGCACTCCTGCAAGGAGTCGTATAAGGGCATCTTCCCGTCAGCGGAGGTGAAGCGCCAGGAAGAAAAAGACCACGAGGCTTATTACGAGTCATATTTGCAAGAGTCTGCCCTTGCCTCTTCCACAAAAAACAGGATTGTGCGCGAATGGCGCAGCATGAACAAGGAGTGGGATGAGGTTGAGCTTCAAAAGGCAAAGGCCAAACTTGAGAAAGAGGAGACGTTAAAGATGCTCGTCGATTTTGAGGCGGAAAAGGCCCAGTTTGAGGAAGAGAAGAAGACTAAAGAGTGGGCTGCGCTGTCGTGGAAGCGCAAGTGTGAGGCCTCTGCTGCGCAATATCCGGACGAGCACAAGCGCTTTGTTGAGGCTTGTGATCGTGATAACAAAGAAACAATTCTCTGTGCAAGGAAATTGAGAAACTCAAGAAAAAGAAAGCTGATGCAGTTGCGGCAGCAGAAGAGGCGCGCTCACACAGAGAAAGGAGCGAGCAGAATGAGGTATCAACCAAAATGACTCTCCTTTTAAAGAATAAATAATTTGATGATCTAACAGCTATACTATTTGACCTGGGGCGGCTGCAAGATGAGGTTGATAGTTAGAAAAAAGATATCAACCTTCACCGAACAGAGAAATCTGAGTTGATCCGCCGTTGACTAAAGGCGAACAAAAAATTAACAACACGGAGATCGCTCGCGCTACAGCAGAAAGTTTGACCGAATCCCTCATGAACCAGCTTACCTGGTTGTGGGAGTACGGGATTGTTGAGGTAATATTCTCTTTTCTTTATATATGTCTGGTTTGAATGTCCAACATATACTGATCGTATTTGTATACAGATCGTAAATGCCATCCTAAACTCTACGGAGTTGGATAAGAGAGTGGCAGAATTGATGATGCCGGCGCGCAATGACGGGCATGCCGAGGGCTATAGAGAATGCACTTTGCACGTGGCACATGCGCTGAAGACCGAATGGGATACAAGCCGTGCAGCCACGCATGGGCTAAATACCACCACAATTTATTCTGCTGCTAAAGAAAAATATGACCAATTGCAGATTCCTATTATGGACCTTGTGGATGCCGCGCTGTAGCAAGATGAATTTGTTGATAAACTAAAGGAGATCTTTTCTTCAACAGAGAAGCAGGCGGAACCAAATCCATAGAATAGGAGATTTGTAATTTTTTACTTTGTGATAACTTGTAATATTGCTGCTGCGCAAGTATTGTGGATGTGAATATAATATATTTCGGCTTTACAATGTTTGCATGGGACCAATTACTTGTGTAGGATAGACAAATGAACAATTTCTTTTCTCATGTGTGAGCCTAAGTATTAAGTTAGCTTGTGGCTCATGAGTTTGTGTTTTTGTTTATCCAAAGGAATTGCATGTATTTGTAAATGAACATATACAAGACTGTAAGTAGTGGCAAAGTATTTTATTCATACTGATAAAGCACAAAGCTACGGCTGCCACTAAGATTACATAACAAAATAAAGTAAGCAGTCTCGTTACGCAACGGTCAGAAGTTTCTTAGAGGACTGAGATTACATATAACATCGGCGTAGTTGTTGGGCGTTCCAGGTTAGAGGAACGCTGGATCCATCCATACGCTTCAGAGTGTACTCGCCTTTTCCCAATACTTCATTTATCACGTATGGACCTTCCCATCGCGGGGCTAACTTCCCCGGTTTTTCGGCATTCAACGCTTCATTATCGTGAAGAACAAAGTCACCAGGCAAAAAGGAACATATGCGCACCCTTTTGTTGAAATACTTTTCAAGCTGGGACTTGTATTTAGGTTCGTGAAACGCTGCGTTTCCTCGTCGTTCTTCCAATAAGTATAGGTCGATGCGCCTTTGTTCTTCGTTATCTTGTTTTACCAAAGCTAGCATTCTTGGAGATGGTAACCCAATTTCGGCAGGAATCACCACCTTCGTGCCGTACACAACGCTAAAAGGAGTTTCTCCAGTGCTAGTCTTGGGCATAGTTTGGTGTGCCCACAAGATGCTAGGCAATTCGTCAACCCACCCCCGCTGTGCCATGCCAAGGCGGGCCTTGATACCGTCACCCAACTGTTTGTTTATGCTTTCAACTTGACCATTTACTTGTGGGTGCGCAACGGAAGCGAAAACATGCTGGATTCCCATTTCGGTCATCCATGTTTGCAACTCTTCAGCCGTTAAATTTGGACCTTGTCTGTAATAATGCGCATGGGCAGACCAAAACGGCAAATAATGTATTCCCAGATGAATTTGCGAATTACCATCACTGTAGTAGAAGCTAAAGGTTTGGCTTCAACCCATTTGGTGAAGTAATCGACCGCAACAATGATAAACTTTACTGCGCCGGGCGCATCCGAAAATGGTCCCACTAAATAAATGGCCCATTGTTGAAAAGGCCAAGCTGTTGTGACGGGTACCAAAGGATTCTTTGGGCGCAATGTTTTAGGGGCATGCCTTTGGGGCAGGACATGCATTTGCGCAAGATCTCTACCGCGTCAACGTACATTCCGGGCCAATAATACCCTGCGCTTTTCACTTTGGCTACTACCATGCGTGGCCCAGAATGTATACCACATAGCCCCTCATGGACCTCCCTGATCAGGTATTGCGCATCATGTTTGTTAACGCAGCAGAGTGAAGGACCCATGTAAAAGCATCGATACAGAATACCGTCAATCATATCTTATTGAGGGCTTTGCATCGTAACTAACATGCTTGCGCTTTATCTTCTGGTAAAGAACCATGTAATAAATACATCATTATTGGAGACATCCATGATGGATCTCCTACTTCGACCATTGTCACTTGTCTGAGAGGGACTGATGGATTATTTAAAACCTCGATGCGAACTTCCTTTGCCAAATGTTTGAAACTAGTTGCTGCGAGTTTACTTAAAGCGTCAGCATGTTTGTTTTCGCTTCACTTGACGTGTGTGACTTTAAATTGTTGAAACTGTGCTATAAGAGCCTTGGCTTGCGCCAAGTACAAAGCCATGATATCTCCCTTTGCATCGTACGTTCCAATTACTTGCTTAGCAACTAGTAATGAATCAACATGGGCTTCTAAATTTGTTGCACACTTTTTGATAGTGAGGTGTAAGCCTGCTAGGAAAGCTTCATATTCAGCCTTGTTGTTGGTGCTTTTAAAATCCAACCGAATTGCATATGTGAATTCTGCTCCCTCTGGACTCATTAATCGAAGACCTGCTCCAGCCCCATCACTGTTTGATGCGCCATCTGTAAACAATGTCCAGGCTCTATTGTCTATGACTGGGACTGGGTTTTGAATTGCTTGGCATTCTTCAAGTTTATCGGCGGGAATTTCAACGATCAAATCTGCCAAAACATGGCCTTTGATAGCTGGTCTAGGTTTATAACAGATGTTATAACCTCCCAATTCTATTGCCCATTTCGCAAGTCGTCCAGAAACGTCTAGTTTGGCCAGGACTTGGCCAATGTGAAAATTTATTAAAACTGTAATAACATGTCCTGGAAAGTATCTTCGCAGCCTGCGAGAAGCATAGACCAATGATAAAACTAATTTCTCCATAATTGAATACCTTGTCTCTGGATCGTTCAACGTCTTGCTGATATAATAAATTGGAGACTGGACCCCTTCGCGCTCTACCAACAAGACAACACCTACTGCTACCTCAGATGCAGCAAGATATAAGACCATGGGTTCTTTTTCGCGAGGAGCAGTAAGTGTGGGAAGTTGAACTAAACAATCCTTCATCTGCTGGAAAGCTTGATCAGCGTCAGGAGTCCATGCGAACTCTTTGCTCTTCATATAATTGCACAAGGTTCGAATAAATGGATAAGACGTTGCAGCATGATTGGCGAGGAAGCGGTTTAGCGTAGCTAACCTTCCAGCCAAACGTTGCATCTCTTTGATGGTAGTAGGAGAAGACATTTTTTGTATTGCCTCGATCTTCTCAGGATTAACTTTGAAACCGTCTTTGGTGATGATGAAACCCAAAAATTTGCCCTCCTCCATGCTGAAGGAGCATTTGCTTGGATTTAACTTTTGATTACCTCTCGCAGAAAATCAAAAGTTCGGTGGATGTTGTCTAACATAGTGTCTTCTGAATTACTCATAATGACCAAATCATCAATGTAGACTTCCACAGTTTTCCCGATGTCGTCTCCAAACACTGTATCCATCAATCTTTGATAAGTAGCTCCCGCATTGTGGAGACCAAAAGGCATTTTGGTATAACAAAAAATGCCCTTCTCTGTGTGAAAAGTGGTTTTAACGTCGTCCTCTTTTTTCATCAGGACTTGATGATAACCTTTATAACAATCAAGAAAACATTTCCAGCAAAAGGAAGCTAATGAGTCAACCTTTTTATCAATCTCAGGAAGAGAATAACAATCTTTTAGACACGCCTTGTTTAGATCTTTAAAATCTACGCACATCCGCCATCCGCCATTATGTTTCTTTACCGTGGCTGGGTTTGCCACCCAGGTTTGGTATTTGACTTCGCGTAGAACACCAGCATTTAATAACTCGGTGACTTGTTCGTTCATCGCCTCTGTCTTTTCTGACCCGAGGCTGCGCTTTTTTTGCACAACTAGTTTTGCTGACGGAAATACATTCAGGCAATGTTCCGCAACATTGCGCGGGACACCGACCATGTCGGCAGGTGTCCAGGCAAAAATGTCTTTGTTGCAAAACAACAGTAGTTTAAGCTTTGCGCGAATTTCAATAATGACGGCAGGCCTTAATAAGATTATTTGCTCAGGATACATATTGTTGAGTACCCACTTTTCTGGTTCGTTACTTGGCACTGCCTTGACAGCTTTCATAACTGGTTCTTCAATTGACATGATTTCTTTCCGCGCGTAAAGTATAGCTATTCCATTTGGTGTCGCAAAACCACAGGCAGCATGCGGAGCGAAAGTAATCATACTAAAATCACGTTGCGCGCGGCGTCCCAATTGTACACCGTGACGGGAATTTGCCGGCATCACCATGTTGATGTTACTCGTTCGAGAACACCTCCCATCAGATAAAGTAACAGGAAAAAAGGATTTGTCATAGAGGAAAGACAGCCTCATTGCAGAACCCAGTTAATGGAAAAACAACTTGTTCCAAGCGTGCCTTATCCTCAGGATCTAGCTGCTTGAAGCGTTGGTCATACATAATATCTATGGAACTACCCAGATCTATAAACATGTAGTCTATTTGTTAGTGTCCAAAGATACCTGTGATAACTACTAGCGAGTCTTCTTGAGGACCTCCTAGCACGATAGAAAAAATGACTTGCTGTTCGCGCCAAGTGTTGTTTTAAAAATGTTGAAGGCTACGCTTGCGCGATGATCCACCTTGGATCATGAAAACATGCTGTTTCATTTTCTTGTTGCTAGGCCCTTCGTTCTCGCACGTAATCTGTTTAATCTCTTTGCGCACATTCTGGACTAGATGTGTGAGCTTCCCACTTTTTAATGCTTTTTCAATCTCCGTGCGCAGACTGATGCAGTTATCTGTTGTGTGGCCTGTGTCTCTATGATAGTCATAGAACAAATTGGGTCTTGGCATTTTTTGTTTTTCATTGGTTGTGGCTGTTTGAACTGATAATTCTCAGTGCTGAGAACCTCAGCCGGAGATTTCGTTAAGGGAGATCACTGACGTTCCCTATTCTCTTGCTTAATTGCTTTTTGAGCTGTTAACTTGTTGATTGTTGCTTGCGCATCAATTGGTGAATAAGGAGAGTACGAATTCTGACTTGACTCTTTCCAATTTCTCTTTATACTTGCGACTACCTCTACTCAGGTCTTGCGGGCGATTCTGAGGTAGAGGTGGCCTATTAGAACTTAAGTTGCGCTCAGTCTGGGCATAGACCTTGTCTGCTGCCATGAGTTTATCCCAGTTTTTTGGAAGGCCAGTTGTACCGGACAACACTTCAATCATTTCGTCGCACCTTACCGCATACATGAACTGCGTGCGTATAAGGTCTTCATGGACATCTCCAATCTCCAACACCTCTTTATTGTAACGTGTTATAAAATCTTCGAGGCTTTCATTGTCCCTCCGCCAGATGTTCATTGCATCTGGGGAGTCATGCACGTAACGTCGTTGTTGACTAAGAATTTCTCTTTTAAGTCATTCCAAGAGGAAAGTTTACCTGCCGGCAAATTATCAAACCAAAGTCGCGCACTGCCGGTAAGGGTTTATACAAATAAGTGACACCACATTGGCAATGTCCAGCACCCAAGTAACCCTGCACCGGTAAAGAGGCGCATGTGATCATCAGGATCGGTCAAACCATTAAACTTTCCAACGTTGGATGGTAATTTCGCTCGCTCCAACGGAGCTAGTGCTATCTCTCTGGTAAACATTGATTGTTCAGCTTCTTCGGTTGGGCGATACACCAAATTGTAATCATGCTCAGCTTCTGAATTGTATACTTCGCGTACTTTTGGCCTGTAACTAGCACGATCTGCAGATATTCGATTTTAAATACTTGCACTATCCTTTTCCTCATAGGTTCTATCGAGCTCACCGTGTTGGGTGTCCCATTTCTGCAAAGACCGCGGGCCCAAACGAGAGTGGACAGATGCGCGATGCTGAACGTTGTCTTCTTGCCTTCTATTACTAGAATGAACAGGATCATTCGTGTTTTTAGAATACATTTCTGTTCCATCTTCAGGCATGCACGAAGGGGAACGAGCATGACTTTGAGTATTATAACTCAAAACTCGAGGTGCCGGCGAAGCACGGACCTGAGGAGCATTAACCGGAGCTTGAAAAGCTGGAGTTCCGGTTTGGGCACATAACTGAGCATACATAGCATTTAGAGTCGCTTGAGATTTGATTAACCATGATAATGGAGTCTCTCCAGGTGGTAAAATCGGCGTAACGTCAACCTGAGGAGCCGCCGGGCGGTACAACAATACTCGCATGATTAGGATCATACTGAACATTGGCTTCGTCGGAAGAATCCTCAACTATTTGTCCGTCGACCTGAGGTCCGACAACAACGCGTCGAATCCCTGATCGAGGACCTTGAAAAGATCATTCGTCCGCCATGATGCTACAGATCTAAGAAATCGATGGGCGGCAATGAAGAAACCCTAGATCAACTAGACCGGAATCTAAGTAGATCTATGGAATGGGCTCTGCATAAAAGGGTTAACCCTCCGTTTGGTTTCATGATGGATGATGAATAATACAGTACTTCGGCTGAACCTGCAAAACAGAACACCGTTAGCTCGCCATGGGGAGAAGGGGGTTCTCTCCGTGACCACCCTCCGGCGTGAGAATAAGTACACGTAGTCGGAAGTAAGTGTTGTAAGAGAGAGAGAGTAGTTGAGAGTGAATACCTTTCCTTGAACTCCAAGTTACTTATATATAGCCGGTGTTTGGCGCCAAAAAGAGAGATTGTTAACTTTAACGGAATCTTTTGCTATTCCGTTAATGTTTGTTGGCAATCCGTTAGTGCACACGGATCGTGAGCTCATCAGCGGTTAGGGAGGTGCCACGTGTCAACATGAGATCACTACAGCTTATAAATGTGAGCATGCCATCACCATGATCTTCCTCGGCCGTCCAGATGCTGCCATGTGGCAATTGGTTATAACCGAAAAGATGCTTGCACGATTGGGTGTTAATGGCTTCTAGAAGGTTTCACAGCTGTTACCCATCTATTATTCGCCACATGTACATTCGGTTATAACAGAAAAGATTCCCTTGCTTCTGCACCAAGTCAAGGATTTTGCTAAAGGAAAGTTTCTTAGGATTTACTGTTTCCTTGCGTGAGAAGCGCAAGTTAGTTAACTGATCTTCCTTCTTCTCCTTACTGCTTAGCACAACGTTTGGTGGATACTTGCTTTGATATAAATATCTGTGCAAGGTTTGTGCATGAAGCATTATCCAACGAGAATGTTCAAGGTTAACTTTGAACCTTGCGCGAGCCCGTGCAAGGTAGTTAAATGAAGCATTATCAAACGAAAATGTTCAAGGTTAACTTTGAACCTTGCGCGAGCCCGTGCAAGGTAGTTAAATGAAGCATTATCAAACGAGATTGTTCAAGGTTAACTTTGAACCTTGCGCGAGCCCGCGCAAGGTAGTTAAATGAAGCATTTATCGAAATAGAATGTTTAGGCTTTTTACTTTGAACCTTGCGTGAGCCCGCGCAAGGTAGTTATATGATCCTTTCCTCTCTTGGATATTTGTCGTAGAGTTCTAATAAATCTTATTTTGGCAAAGAAGTCTGCGCGCAATTTTCTTAGAAGTTATTAATGGGTATGGTTTCCTTGATTGGCGCAAGGTTTTTGGGACCATCCCCCTTCAGCACCTGTCGATATAACCAAAAATCCGGTTCATCACTCACGTACTAAACATATTGAAATTCGTTATCACTTCATTCATGACTGCTACAAAAAGAATGTTGATGCATATGTCTGTTGCCTACGTCATCGTATAATATCGAGTCAGTATTTAGGATCGAAATGTCGAAGTTTATGTATGTAAAGGGTCAAGTTCGCTTGAAATGTATATGTTGTAGTAAAGTTCGGCCGAACATGACTAAGCAAGTTCGCCCGAACTTGCACTCCCCAAGCGAACTTGCACTCCTATAAATAGGAGTCTTGACATTTCATTTGTAACTTTAAGAGATTTTGTCACAACAGAGGCGAAGCTCTATCCAAGTGTTTCCAGGATCTGTAACGTCCACTAATCAATGAAACAGTGCTTAAACAGTAAAGAACTTGTCTACAATGTCGCCTTTGCAAACGGATTCCGCACATTTACCTTTGGTTTGACAAATTAGGACCAGAAAGATCCGTACAACAGACCCTCAAAGAAGTTGGTGCGAATAGAAAAAATCCACACCGATGAACAAAAGGCTGATTTTTATACCAAAGCATTTCCTTTAACAAGATTTAAATATCTAATGAGGCTTAACGGTATTAAAAATTTGCTGACAGGTGCGGAAGCTGAGGTAGAATACGGATCGGACGACGAGTTCACGTGATCCACATTGGTTTGTCATATCTTTCTAGTTTAGTATTTATTAAAAACTAAAATACAAAAATATGTTTTTGATTTTAGGGGGAGATATATATTACAGAAAATACAAAAACGTATGAAAAATTTAAAAAGTACAAAAACAAAAGACCAAAAGAATTCGGTGTCACAAAAAGGAAATGATAGTACATTAGTGGACTATCACAGTATACTAAAGAAATGTAAAGTTTAAAAGTGATAAACAAGTCTTATTGTGGATGTATCGATAGGCTTAACACGTTTAGTAAATTGTTTCCGGGATATAAACTAAATTTTACAACTACTTAATCTTTTGGATTAACACATCTTGGATATATGGACTTAGTACACCGAAATTTCGTTTGAAAGATTGCCTGATTCTGAGATACGAGGTCTTTATAGATAGTTGATATCTGGGGTATTATACAAGTTCTTCTGATTTTACGGAAGCAATAGCCTAGAACTTCTATAATACTTTCGCTATAAATCCCTAAACTGCATGCAACCTTGAAAAGTATCGAAAGATCTAATCATTTGCAGTGCTAAAAAGATTAAATGGAACACACCTAAAGTCGAGCCTTCATCTCTTTGTTGATACGGTGGTATTAACCTGAGCTCTCAAGGTCTCGCATTAACCTAGATACATATATCAATTTATATTCACCTGTAAGATGAAATCTAGGGAATCTTGATACGGGAGTATATTCAAGTAGTGGGAACCTCAGATAAGTCAAGTTTCACAAATCATACCTTAACATATCTTGGAACAATTGAGCAACGTGGTAAATTTTAAAAGGACAAACATATCGACAATCTAGGTAAACGAGTTTAAAACTTAAAGTCACCTAAAGGTCAACGATACTGATGATATGTCTCAATCAACTGATATGATCCTTGGACACGAATTCACAAAAATATGTCTGTAAATATGTTTGTTCATAGTTTACATTGTCCTATACATAGTTTATCTGCTTTATAGATTAAAACCAAAAAGATTTTCAGTGTGTTTTAGCATAAACCTACAAAAATGCAAAAAGATTTTGTTTCTACATTGTTTTCAGCAAACCACTATTGGAGAACGGGTCTTCAAAGTCTGGTAAGGTGCTAAACTGGTGGGAATCTTATTGAAAATGGGCTGGGAGCTAATCTGTAAAATCTGAAAAGTCAAAACAATGAAAAGTTCATTAATTTGAAACTTTGATTTTTGAAAAGTTTGAAAAGTTCAACAGTTTGTTCATATCGGGCAAACCAGGGTCATTAACTTGGACTCGGCAGACAAATCGGTTAACCAAGGTCATTAGCTTGGACTTGGTCAACTGTGTGGATTTTCAGAACTGGTAAAATGAGAAAAGTTCAGGGACTAAATTGCAAAATCTTGAAAGTTTCAAAATTGGTTTAAGCAAGTTTGGTCGAACTTACATAAGATTTAAAGTTTTGTAATTAAATCAAGTCTGACCGAAATTAGGTTGTTTATTGTTGAAATTGGGTTAGTTCGTCCGGACTTACTCTGGGCTTTCAAGTCATGGGCTTGCAAGTTTGCCCGAACTTGCATAGGTATAAATGCTTTGCAAGTCCGGCCGAACTTCAATAACAGTTAAATAGATCCTCTGAGCGAACTTAGCCTACTTGTGCATTATTTTTTAAATTGGCAAGAATCCATCGTTACTCTGCCGAAATATCATTTGATTGTGGTGATTCACACACCATTCTCAATGGTCGAGGTGTGTAATTGACAATTGAACCTTAATTGATTGACTCAGATCTAAAATTTTAAAATCTAATAGAACTAGGGGTCTAATGGAGAAATAAATCTTAAAATCATGATAATCATCATAAATCGATCGTAGATTTGAGTTGGAATTGATTAGAATGGTCTTTATTGAGATGAGCAGGTTTTGTTGAAGAAGATAACAAGTTCGGCCGAACTTGTTATCTAGTTTGACCGAACTTGCTAATAAAACATTTGTAAAATCTGATGAGATCACAAGTCCGACCGAATTTAAGTAAAATTTGAATTGATAAAGATTTGGAAGTTCGTTTGAACTTAGGTTTTAGAAAGTTGAAATATGTAAGTTCGCCCGAACAAATATTTGATATATTGAACGTGTGATGTAACATGTTCGGGTGAACTTGACTCAAATCTGTTTGTTACATCCACATCAAGTTCGCCCTAACTTGATGTTAATGTGTTGAAAAAAAATTTTGTAACTTTTTCTCGTAATGCGTGCTAAGTGTTTTGTGTCGATTTTCAGGTTCAAGTACTAGCGCGGGTTATCCACGATGGACTATTCTAAGTTCCATAACACATGTATCACACTCGATAAGGCATTGTGTCCATCACTGAAGGAATACGAAAGCATTCTGAAGTTTTTGAAGGATTGTCCGATACACAGTGCTATTATAGAGCGAACTGTATCTTGTAGATCGCACACTTATCACTTCTGGATGAATGCAAGTCTAAGTGCAGACAAGAAGACTATTATTTCGTCAGTTCAAGTCGGAAACGAGAACAAAGAGATTACAGTTACTAAGGAAGATATTCGCAGGATCTTACAATTCAACGACGACAAAGATGATCTTATTTTTCTAGACGAAAAGATGGTACGGGGTTGTTTTTGTCGGATGGGATACAAAGGAAGTGTAAACAAGCCGACGTTGAAGAAACGGGAAGTCCCAAACCCCTACAAGCTTCTTATGCATGCTATTATTCACACATTCAACCCCAGAAAGGCGGGTCTAGATGATATTCAAGATTATATGGCCTGCATGGAAACAACGTTAATTCTGAAGAAGCCGTATAACTATTCTAAGCTTGTATTCACTCACATGTCAAAGAATATGGAAGATACAAGATTGTGTTTATATCCGAGGTTCGTGCAGATGCTTATGGATGAAAAGTTTACAGACATTGCACGTGATCCAAACAACATTTTATACTTTAGTCACCTCGATGAAACCACAGTGAAGAAATTCTTAAAGTTCCAAAAGCATGATTCAACACTTGGTACAAAACCAATATTTGGGGCGTTGAAAGATGAATATTATGTTGCACCGCAAGAAAACAAGTGGAGGAATGACGGTAGTGGTGATGAGATAGAGTTGAATGCTGAAAAGGAATGGTTTAAAACATTCAAGCCGAAAGCTCGCAGTGAATGGTTTGTCAAAGCTGAGACTAAAAAGGAAAAAACGTGCGACTAAGAAAGCTGACACTATGTTAATAATGAAGATGAGCTTGTTAATGTGCAAACATAGGCTGGATCGAGCGCAACAGTTGTTACTGAGTGTCAGGAAGTCGAAAAGACTACTCAAGAGGATGATGTGATTTCTGCTACTTTTGAGAATGATGATGACAGTGATGATTCAATCGAGAAAGCTACCAAAAGGTCAATAGCAGAAAAGTTCAAAGAAACTGATGCTGATTTTGATCCTAATCTAGAAAAAGAGTCTGATGAGGAGAGACCTATAAAAAGAACGAAACATGTGAAATCTGTAGTAGCTTCAACGGCAAAGACTATAGGGTCTCCACAGGCAAAAGACAGAAAGAAACAAAAGAAAGCTCAGAAACCTGCAAGCAGAAGGTATACGGGAAAGCCAAAAAGCACAGAAGCTACACAAGAACCTTCTGGTGCACAGGAGAGAGGAGGTACACAAGAACCTCCTACAAAAGAACCTCCTGTTGTTATTTCTTCTGAAGCTGAACGTCCAAGAGTTATACAAGAACCTCCTGATATCATTTCATCTGAAGTAGAAAGGCAAGAAGTTACACAAGAACCTCCTGAGTCTAATTTACTTGATGTACCGGTGATTCAGTCTCCTGATCCTAAAGTTGTTCAACCAAAAAGCTCAACTCTAAAGAAGACTACACCAAAGACTGCTACTCCAAAATCAACACCAAAAACTCCAAAGATCTATTTGGTGATTCCAAATGAACCAGTGGATCTTCAATATCTGGATGATTTCTTTCCTGAATCAGATGTTGATGTTCTTGAAAAGCGTGTCAAGATTTTAGAAGATAAAGTACAAAAGAATGAAGAAGAGAAAGCCGAGCTAATTAAGAAAGTCAATCAAAGCTCAGTGGAGAAATAAATGATGGATGATAAGATCAAGGTGTTGGAAAGTGAGCGTGGATTCTTCAAGGCTTTGATTGAAAGTTTGCAAGATGCAAATGAAAAGCTGCAAGCAGAAATTGTTGATCTGAAAACGATACAAGCCCTAAATGATCGAAGATTTACAAGGATGCAGAAAGTGATATCAAACAGCCTTGGTATTGTTTTTATTGCCGAATACGATCGTTTGGATAGGCAAGAGGCAAAAGAAAGAGCAGAGAATGAACTTGCAGCGAGTGGCAAAGGTAAAGGTGTTGAAGGTGAAGCACCAAAATCTTCTGAAGATGCTGAAAAGCCTGTTGATGAGAATATTGAGAAAGCTTCTGAGTCCGAGATTGCTAAGGCTGACGAATCTTTCAAGCCTTCTGATGTTGAAATTGTTACTGAAGATAAGGACGATGATGAAGCCGAAGATGAGCAACAAGATGATGAACCACCGACAGATAATCCGAAAGATGATTCTGATCACGATGGAGGTAATGATGATGATCCGAGTGGTACAGGTATAAAGGTGGTTGATGCGATAATGAATGAAAGCTTCGATTTCACAAGTCTTATGAATGATGAAGCAAATGCCATGAATGAACAGAATCAGGGGAGATAGGGCAAACAGGGCCAACTGATGATATAGATATGAATAATGTTGATATATCTTCAAAGCCTGTTGCTGCAGTACCGACTAAGCCTTTGATTTTGATGCTTGAACACAATGTCGAAGAAGGCGAGTACGTGTATACTAAAGAAGATATGGCCAAGTTGATTGAAGTGGATGCTGAATCTCTGGATTTTGATTTTGAGGAGCAAGTGCTGAACGTGAATACTTTTGAGCCGAACAAGTATCAATATCAACGTAGATTTAAAGAAGATGAATACAACAGAGTGATAGTGGAAGATTGGTCCTCTGATGATGAAAATGATGAAGCTGCGAAGCACATTGGTCCTAATACTGATAGTTTTCCTACTTTCAAAGAAATGTACAAGCAATTCGATGAAGATATGTTGAAAGAAAATATTGTAAAATCTATTCGAGAAGGAAAAGTTCCGAAGCCGATGACAAAGGAGGAAATAACTCAAGCTAAGAAATCCCGGTTCAAAGAGATGCTGCGTGAACGTAAGTTTCAACGTCAAACATGTGTCGTTGGGAGATATCCTAAGCTGGGGTTGGTTTAAAGAGCTGAATGTATATGCAAGCAAAAGGGAATTTGGGGTGAAATACTTCAAATATCTAGCTGATTTCAAGAGTCTACCGTACTGGGATGTTGAGGAGCTTGTTCAAATGATAAATTTAACATATCAGATGAAATTCATTGATCAGTTATTATGGAAAATGATCATGTTTGAAGCGACAAAGGGTTTTAGATATTGGAAGCAGTTCATTCCAGGTCGTCACATCAAAACCAATAAGAAGACAGGGGAAAAAGATATAACGTTAATCATGAAACAACCGAGAGCTATGAGAAACATGCCTTTGATGCCAATCGAACATAATTTTTATCCAGTGTTTAAGTGGTGGCATATTGATCCTACCACTTGTGAAGCAGTGATAGTTTTATGATTCGAAGAACATCTGGATATCACAAAGGATAGCGTCGAGGTATTAGGATTTCAATGTATGAGAGGTTTGTGGAGAACGATCAGGATACTAGACCTGATGTAGCTAGTCAATTGTTCAAGAGAAGATATCAAATGCTTGTTCTAAAGTAAGATTGTATTCGAAGAACGTGAAAAGGAGCAAGCAATGCATTATCAAAGGGTTGTTAATGTCTGCTATGCACGTGAAGTTAATTCTGGAAAGATGTGGGAAACAAGCTGGAGGGATCTTGAACGTATTGAATTTTTAAAGGAAGAAAATCGTCTCGAAGAGATACATGAAAAAGGTAGGGCGGCAAGGCTCAGCAGGTTTCAATTTTTGAACAAAGTGCCTCCTACAGATTAGACGCCAGATCCGAAGTAAGATAGACGAAAGAAGCCGTTCAATAACTTCTTTGGTCGTGTGCGTTAAAGTTTTTATTTAAAGACAGAGTTTTGAAGACTGATAAAAGACGAAGACGATATCCAAGGGGGAGACTGTTGGTGCAGAATGTCTATGTCTTAGTCTTATATCGAGTCTTTATAGATTAGATGTGAATAGGCTAGAAAATTGAAGTATTTATGCGTTAAAGGGAAAAGTTCGCTTGAGAATGTTTGTGAGAAGTCAAGTTCGGGCGAACTTCTATCCTTTCTAGCGAACTTGGGGCTCTTTAAATAGCTAGCTTGTTTGTTTCGTTTATAACTTTGTGCACTTTGAGGCGAAGCTCTGTCAATTTGGAGACTCGACGTTATATCAATAAAATTGACGTTTAACTGATTAATTCTTGTTGTTTGGTAATCATGTCGTAATATTTCCGCTATTATGGACATTAGTATCAAATCTAGGTTCCTATGCTATCAAGATCGGTCCTACAGATGAAATGCCTTTGCAACCCATTTTGGTAGTGGAATTCTTTGATGTATGCGCTAGTGACTTCATGGGCCCTTTTCCGAGTTCAAATGGGTATTTTATATCTTGGTGGCGCTGGACTATGTTTCAAAATGGGTCGAAGGAATAGCTACAAGGACCAATGACCATTCCGTGGTGTGCAAATTCGTTCAATCTAACATATTTGCTCGTTTTGGGATTCCGCGGGTCACCATTTTGATGGTGGTTCGCATTTTAAAATTTTCAATTTCGGGAAGCTATTAAAACTCTATAATGTGAATCACCGAATTGCTACCCTGTATCACCCACAAACGAGTGGCCAAGTTGAAGTGTCTAACCGACAAATTAAAGAAATTTTGATGAAGACGGTATGGGTCGATAGAAATGATTGGTCGGGGAAATTGGTGATGCTTTGTGGGCTTATCAGACCGCCTACAAAACTCCTACTTGTACGACTCCTTATCGGTTGGTGTATGGAAACTAATAACATTTAGCAATGGAGTTAGCATATCGTGCACAATGGGTAATAAAGAACGTTAATGCAGAGTAGAAAAAAGCGGGTGAGTTGAGAAGGTTGCACTTAAATGGGATAGAAAAAAATTATGGATGAAGCGTATGAATGTGCATCCGCACACAAAGGCAACCTAAAAAAGGTTCATGATGCAAAGTTGCGAAAAAGTACTTTTGAAGTGGGTTAAAAGGTGTAGTTGTACAATTCAAGGTTAAAGTTGTTTCCAAGAAAACTTAAGAGTAAGTGGATGGGGCCATATGTCATTACAAAAGTGGGTCGGTTTGGCGATGTAGAAATTGAAGATTTTCAAGATCAAACGAAACAAGTAGTGAAGGGACATCAGCTAAAACCATACTTGGAAGGCACGAACATCAACATGCTTGATGTTGATGAGGTGGGCTACTTTCTACGCTCACAGGATGAGGAAACAACTTAAGAGGCCTAGGTTTGTTTAGTGTAGTTTAACTTAGTTTCGATTAAATTGTTACCGTTCTTGTCATGGAGTGTGTTTGACCCAAGTGTTGGAAATTCTTATAAATTTTTCTTTACCACTATGTTGGGTACAACACGGGTATTTCATGGGGGGTAGGTTAATTTTTGTTTTTATTTTTGTTTTTTAAAAATAACTTAAAAACCCTAAAAATTACAAACAAAAAATCAATTTTTTTTTGCAAAATCTTATATGCGCAGCGACCACTGTAGCTTACGGTGGGTTCTGGGTTAATAAACCCTTTATGTTGAATATCTACTGTCTTGCGGTAGTTTTCTTTTGCCACTGTCTATTGTAAGCTACGATAGGCACTGTAGCTTACAGTAGCCCTGGCGAGATGGGGTCCGGGTTTAGTAAAAAAATCAAATTTATCTCATCCAGACACACGACTTTAGCACCTTTTGACCACATATTTCCTCTCCTTCTTCATTCATCTTCCCAACTCAAGAACCCTAACATACTTCATCCTTTTGCCATTTTCTCAATTCTCAACCAAATCAAGTGATTTTTGGGTCTATGTTGACTAGAATTTCACAAGGGTTCTGAGTTTGAGCTTGTGTTGTGAAGAATCTCGCTTTTTGGTGATCAATTTTGGACATTTAGGTCAGAAAATTTGTGGTTCTTTGTGGGTTTTGGCTTAACTTAAAGTGTTTAGTATTCTCATCTTATACAAAGCAAAGGTAGGCATATCTTGCATTCTCTCTATTTCTTCTCTTAATTTTCCTGTATTTCTTCCAGTTTGGAGGAGTTGGCTTTTGTGAGGATCTTTTAGCATTTCTTGCATTCTCTCTATTTCTTCTCTTAGATCACTCACAGTCCAATCCTTGAACTGTTCCCTGGTGGCTTTGTACTTCTTGTTGGTCATGATGTGCTCAATGTAGTCTTGTTTTAGACTTTGATCTTCCATTTCTGACAACTTCTTGCACAAGTCTTTAAAAAATCTTCCAAAACTCTGACTTTGCTAAGTTGGAACTGCATATAGTTCTGCACTTCTCTATCACTTTTACCTGTTGTATGTCTTTTGGCTATATCCCCTGCTTGTTTGGCTTTAAGTAGTAAATATTCATCGATATTTGCTGGTCTAGGATAGCCTTCCAGAGATTGGATGAGTCTTTTCTCATGATTTTCTTCAGAGTAGAAAGACTTGATTTCTTTCCCTTACAGATGGTAAATCAAGAGAAAACTTTACTGCTACAGGAACTATTTTCAGTGGTTGATCAATTGCTTGAATGGAAGATTGAGGAACAGATGTTGTAGAGGTCAGAGGTTGTGCTGACAATGGAAGTGGAGCAGGAATGATCTCATCTTCATTAATGACCTTGGTGACCTTTCTCCTCTTGAACGTAAGTGCAGGTGATGGTGGATGATCAGGAATTCTTGTGGGTGTTGGTATTGGTTGGGTGGGCGTAGGAAAAATGATAAAGGCAGTGGATGGGTTAACATCTACTATAACCTCTACTGTGTCAACATCCGCTGACACAACAGGTGTTGTAAAATCTGTTGTGGTAGAAGTAGGTTTAGCTTTTGGAGCAGGTGTAAGAGATTTTGTGGGAGCAGAGGTTTCAATGGTTTGAGTAGCAACAGACTGAGTTTTAGAAGGAGTGGTTGCTGGTTGCCTAGTTTTTCTAACTGGTCACTTCTTTGTTGAAGTACCAACCTCTTCTTTTTCTTTTTGCAGTGCTATCTTTTTCTCAACCAACACTTTGCCCTCATCTCTTACCCTCATCTTATTCTTCATCCTTTCATTGGCCAAGAATTTTTCTGTTTCATCAATTTTCTTTGACCCATCTTGCTTGGGTATATCCACTGTTGGTCGTACAGCTCTTTCAAGCTTTAGCACTTCTTTCTGTAAAGGTTTCTCCCCCTTTTTGGCATCATCATTTTTTACCAGGATAACTGTAAGAGGAGTGGTACCAGTGGTTTGAAGGATGTGAGCCCTGATTGCCTTGATATCTGCAACTGTATCCATGTATCTAGCATCAACCATGTTTCAAATTTCTTGCATTTGATGTTTATGTTGGAGGTCAACAAAATATTTTTGTTGTTGAAACAAAGGGTCTAAGGCTTGTTTGAGATCATCAGTGGTTATGACAGAGGGTTGGCTCTTTGTAGCTATCATCTGCTTCAATAGATCTTTGATTTCATCAACAGAATGTTCAATTTTGGTTACCCTCTCCCCTTGTATTTTAGTTCATCACCTAACTTAATAGGATCATCTGAACTCCTACCAAATGTGGTAGTTATATCTACATCATTATGAACAAGGTTTTCAACCCCTGTTTCAAACATAGATGCCCCTTTTTCTTGGTCCTGGGGACTTCCCACATAAGCAGAGGTTACCGTAGTAGCCTTAACAGTTGTTGCCATCATCAGAGTCTTAGGTATTTAACCACTTTCCAATGGTAAACTTGGGAGTTTAGAAATTGTAGTGGCTGCTCTTGATGAACTATCACCTAAGGTTACATGTTACCCAATGGATGTATCCTCTTCAGTTGCTGATGGGCTAGCAAAGAATAAAGAATCAGACCCAATCACTTGTTGAAGTATATTCTCATCAATAGGTTGGTGAGAAGAACTGGTTAATGTCTGTTCCAACTCCATTCCATTAAGCAAAGGCAACATACCAGGTGGTAGTGATTTTGTTGGTGAAGGGTGTGGTGCAGAAAAAGACATTTCCATGGGTGTTGGTGCATATGTCTGCTGCCTTCGTCATTACACGAGAACGGGTCTGGAATAAATAAGAGTTTCTGAAGACCGAACAAGACAAAGTAGATATCCAAGAGGGAGTCTATTGGTGCATAATGTCTATAGAATAGTCTTGTATCGAGTCTGTATAGAATAGAGCTGAATAGGCTAGTGGTATGGAGTATTTATGTAAGTAGTAGTCAAGTTCGCCCATAAATTGTGTGTGTAGACAAGTTCGGCCGATCTTACTAAGGCATGTTCGGGCGAACTTATACTCTCCTCCAGCGGACTTGCACTATTATAAATACCTAGCTTGCCCAATTCATTTGTAACTTTGTTAATTCAGAGGCGAAGCTCTGTCGGATCCGGATCTTGAATGTATTGAACTTTAGATCAATGAAAACAACCTTTAAATGAGTAATTCTTGTTATTTGATTAACTTGTCATTAGTTTCCGCCTAATCGGACAATAGATAACAAATTTAGATTCCCGAGCTGTTCGAGGACGTTCCTACAAGTGGTATCAGAGCCTGGATACCTGAATTTGTTGAAATCAAGACAAGAATCTCTCTATTTCATCTCCATTCTTCTATTTTTCTTAACTTTTGAATAAAAAGGAAGAATTCAGGGTCAAATTTTTTCCAATATTCAATATGTCATGTTAAATACATTCGTGGTAAACTCCTGAGAGTTTGGACATCAAATTCAAACGATTTGACATCAAAAAGTAGCAAAAACCATGTTTTTGAACATGCCATGGCCGAACTTAACATCAAGTTCGACCAAACTTGATTAAAATCTTACTGATTTTCATCAAGTTCGACCGAACTTGATAGAATTTTCAAGATTTTTCAAGAAGTTCGACCGAACTTGAGTAAATTGTTTGTTTTTTTCACGCAAGTTCGCCCGAACTTGATAGTCATCTTGAAAGTTCATCTAAGTTCGACCGAACTTATCTGTTTCTTGATAAATTTTTCACATGTTCGTTCAAAATCAAAATCTTTATCCAAGTTCGACCGAACTTGGATTAAAACTGAAAATTTTCATCCTACAACTACAAGTTCGACCGAACTTGTAGTAAAGTTTTATCGTGTTTTCAGCGTACGTGTCTCGATTTTCAAAATGGAAGATTTCCATAATGCATTTGCAGCTGGAGTAGCACAAGCCTCAACGTCAAATTCAATTGATGTTAATCAGATGAACCTCGATAACACCGAAGTTGATGAGTATGGACGAGTTCGAGGGATGGAAAGAAAAGTTTGTTAATTGGATTCAAGCGAATCAATTCAACAGCTGGGTTGCGATTAAAGATGGTTATACATGGCCTGAAGATGAACATGATCAAGATCTTCCATTGAACAAATTTTCAGCGATTGACAACGAGAAATATGTTGTTGAAAAGAAAATGATCAGCTTGATACAACAATCTGTCAAAGAAGATATCTTGATATTATTATGAGAATATGATACTTCTCAAGAATTATGGTATTTTCTTTGCGAAAAATTCAAAGGAAGTGATGAAATGATCAAGAGCAAAAAGGCGCTGAATAAGAAAGAGTTTGAGATCTTCACGATAAGGAGAGACAATGAAACAAATGGTTGATAGATATTGTCACCTCATGGTCCAGATGCGAAGACATGATATCAAGGGAACTAACGAAGAGCAGATTGAGAAGCTGGCCGATGCACTTCTAGAAGGAGAATGGACAACGTGTCTGATGATTCTAAAGAACAGTCCGTCTTGGAGACATTTTAAGTTGTCATCGTTCATTGACAAACTTGAATGTCATGAAATGGAATTGATGAAGATTTCAAAATCCAAAAACACTAATGTTGTTCAGGATGTCGGAGTTTATTACAAAGGTGGTGTTCCAGATACTTCGATTCAAAGTCCAAAAATCCAAACGGCATTTAGTGCAAACATGAATACATCAGCGCAGTTGTCACAAAATCAGTATTCTCCAAACACTGGTTATTCATATGTTGGTTCAAGTTCTTTTTCCCAAAGTCAATCTCATCAGACAAGCCAATCCACTACTAATTCAAACGTTTTTCAATGCAACATAGCAGTAGATTTAAAGAATGTGTTTCCTGAAAAAGTTGCAAAACAGTACATAGCACTTCTTACTACAGTTCTGGAATCGTATGAAAGTCTTGTTGCTGGAAAGATCAGAAATCCTGAAATGACAGCTGAGGATTACGATTAGGTAGATGAGGAAGAGTTGGAACTGATGGACATCAAATGGTCCTTAGCATCGATTATCCGGAGAGTTTCAAAGTTTGTAGCACTCACTGGAAGGGATATTGGTAACTCAAGCAATAAACTTGGTTTTGACAAAACGAAAGTTACTTGTTTCAGATGTCGACAAAAAGGGCACTTCAAATGTGAATGCCATAACCAAGAAGCTAGTGAAAACCAAAAACCTCTTAGAACCGGTAATGAATATTACAAGAAAGCGCTGCATTACAAATCATATCCGAATAGAACACAAGTTGAAGTTGAAGATAAAGCTGCAAAGAAAGCCGAACAAGCTCTTGTTGCCAATCATGAAGACGATGGTTTCGATTGGAACAAATACATCAGAAAGAAGACTGGTGTTGCTATGATGGCTAACGTTGTGAATGAATCTGAGACATCATTTGTGGAAGCTGCTGTCGAAAATGCTATTCAAGAAGCATTAATGCAGAGGGCTGAGGAAGAAGCTGTCCTTGAGGATGCAGTTCTGGAAAGATACATGCAACAAACAGAGGAAGAAGGAATAGCTTACCTTGAGACACAAATGCAAGAAGAGTTTAAAGAAGAAGCCGAAAAGGTAAAAACTGAGGTAAGAATGTCTGAAAAGGAAGTTGTGAAAGTTGTTGAGGTTGAAAAACCTTGCACAAAGTGCACAAGTCCTTGTGAACCATGCCTTGATAAGGTCAAAGTCATAAGAGAATTGACTGAACATAACGAAAACTTTCGTTATGATTACAGAACCATAAAAGAAGCTTATGACAAAATATCAGGCAAATATAAACATGTTGAAAGAGCTAATGGTGAACTCAATGCTAATGTCACAATGTTAAATGCCACAATGTTAAATGCCACAATTATTGAAAAACAAAAGGCAATTAACATGTACATTAATACAATTGCTGAGACAAAGCTTGAGTTTCACAAAATGAAAATTGAAACAGAAAGAGTCAGACAATTACTAAAAAGTTACACCACAAACGCATATGTCATTGATCACATTCTTCTTACGATCAAGTCGGAAGAAAATGTTGATAATTCAAAGCGTAAAGTTTACGGAAATGTTCCTCCACCATTTCTTGCAAGTTACTGCTGCAAGAAAGATAACGACATTGAAAAGGCATTTAATCTTTTACTTCTTTCAGAAAAGAAAGATAAATTGCTTGAAAACGTTGACGTAGACTTTACGAAATCAAACGATGACAATGAATCGGTGGTATAAAGAATGTCTTGGGACAATTAAAAGCGCCAACTCGAGTTCAAATAGTTCTGATTCGCAATCTGAAGTGACGATACATTATCAGAAAATGATCTAAGTGATGATCCTAACGTTGTCATGTACAAGGTTAAGGAATCTGATAGATTATATTTCAATGATAGCTTTCCGATTCAGAATGTGAAAGAAGATCAAATTGATAAACTGTTTAAACTGGTGGAAGTCTCATCAGATGATCTAGAAAAATGAAAAGAAGTTTTATTATAAACCAAAACGGAATTTTAACAATTACCGTAGAAACGGTGGTGATTTTCCTGAGAACATGAGAGAAGGTTTAGGTTTGGAAGAAGCTGAAGATGAACGGAAGAAGAATCAGAAATCAACGTTCCAGGAGTACAAAGGGAAGAACATAAAGTTTGTGTACGGAACGAGCATGGTTCAGGAGGAAAGCTTGATAGGTAAGAAGTCAAACGATGATTTCAAGAAAGAAAAGGAACTTCGGGACAAGTCTAAGTTCGCAAGTGTAGTAAAACTCACTAGTGGACAGGTTCATGATACTCGAACTTGCTTTAAATGCAATGAAGTTGGTCACATTGCTTGCAAGTGTCCAAAGTCTAAGCCTGGGTATCCCCGAAGAGAAGATGCTTCAAGAGAGGTAAAACAAAAACAATCTGAAAATGATCAAAATAGGATTGTAAAAAGAAACAGTGACTTAAAAGAATGAAACGTAATATTGAATCTAATCTTGAAATAAAACCTAAAATTGAATCAAAATTTGAAAATTCAATTTTTCAAAAAGTTGAGACTTCAAAGTCAAACATTGATTCTAGGTTTTATATCAAGAAATCTAGAGGTAATTCTCAAGCTTGGATTGCTAAAAAGAAATCACCTGAAAAAGTTAGTGTTTGTGATAAAACCGAAAATGTCGAATCAATCAAGAAAGATAAAAGTAAAGTTGATTGTGAGTTTGAAGTTTGTGATGTCGAATATGCTTATCAAAGAGCATAAGAAAGTGATTAAGAAGATGTGTATGAGGAATTATATCCAAAACCTAAGACCAAGAAGTATTGGGTTGAACTTTTTAACTAAATCCTTTCATGTGCAGGAGTTCCAAGATCTACTTGATCAAAAGTTGACTCTGGATTGCGGAGCAGCAAATCATTTTAACTTATCCAGAAATGTCGTATCTTTGTCATTTTGAGCGGGAGTAGTTAAGAAGAAAAGTTTTTTGAAATTACAAGTGGTTGTTAAAAGGAAAAATTTGTAAAGTTAAAATTATCCACACCGTTGATCAGAAAAACTGATTTCAAAGTTCTTACAAAGTTCAAACTGCTTTTACAAGTGGTAAATGAGTTTACTGATTGTTTGTTAAACAATTGCAGATACAGGTTTGAGAAAAAGGATCGGACGACGAGGTCACGGGATCCACATTGGTTTTTTACATTTTTAGAAGAATTTCTTTAAACTAAAATCCAAAAGTATGTTTTTATTTTAGGGGGAGTAAGAAAATTTTAAAAAATTGTTGAAAAATAAAAAACATATGAAAAAGTTGAAAATTCAAAAACATTGAAAAATTCAAAAAGTTAAAAAACATCAAAAAAGAGAAAAAGAATTTGTTTGTCATAAAAGTAAATGATAGTACATCAGTGGACTATCACAGTATGCTAAAGAATTGTAAAGTTTAAAAGTGATAAACAAGTCTTACTGTGGATGTGTCGATAGACTTTACACGTTTAGTAAATTGTTTCCGAGATATAAACTAAATTTTACAACTGCTTAATCTTGTGGATTAACACATCTTGGATATATGCACTTAGTACTCCGAAATTTCGATTGAAGGGTTGCCTGATTCTGAGATACGTGGTCTTTATAGATAGTTGATATCTGGGGTATTATACAAGTTCTTCTGATTTTGCGGAAGCAATAGCCCAGAACTTCTATAATTCCTTTGCTAAAAACCCCAAATAGCATGCAAACATGAAAAAAATCAAAAGATCTAATCATTTGCAATGCTGAAAAGATTCCTTAAGTGGAACACTCCTGAAAGACGAGCCTTCATCTCTTTGACTGTACGGTAGTACTAACCTGAGCTCTCAAGGCCTCGCATAACCCAAATACTGATATCAATTACGCTATACTCACCTGTAAGATGAAATCTAGGGAATCTGGATTCGGCAGTATATTCAAGAGATGAGAACCATAGTTAAGTCAAGATTCATAATCGTCACCTAACATATCTTGGAACGATTGAGAAACGTGATGAAGTTTAAGAGGACAAACATATCGACAATCTAGGTAAACGATTTTAAAACTTAAAGTCTCAAAAAGGTCAATGGTACTGGTGATATGTCTCAATCAAACTGATATGATTCTTAGACACGAATTCACAAAAATATGTCTGTAAATATGCTTGTACATATTTTACTTTACTTGTTAAAAGTTCTGTAAATATTTTACTTACTTTTTAAATCCAAAAAGATTTTCAACAAGCCATGTTGGAAAAGAGATCATCGAAGTCTGGTAAGAAAAAGTTCATTAATTTGAAACTTTAAAATTAACAAAAACATTAGTTGTTCACAACGGGTTATAGCCAAGGTCATTAACTTGGACTTGGTAAACAAAATTGGTTAATCAAGGTCATTAACTTGGACTTGATCAACTAAGTAGATTTTCACAAATTAAATGATAAAAAAATGTGAAAGTTGAAGTTTTTTATTAAACGTAAAATGCTTCAAGGTCATTAATTTGAACTTGAAATAACTGAAAAATAAAGATTTGAAGTACAAGTTTTGTACAGGTGGTATGGAATGCATGTGGTACAAAATTTCAAAGTTAGAAACTGAAATGTTTATTTGAATTCCCAAGTACTTTGAAACAGGAAGTAAAGTTTTAGGGGAGCAGGATGAAACGTGATTGAAGATAAAGCTCAAAGCTAGGGGGAGCTTGGAGATTAAAGTTCTATCAAGATTAAATTGAAGAAAAGAGAACGTTTGAAGATCATAAAATTTAATGCTTATTCAAGGATAAAGATAAAGACTCAGGAACTTATTTGAAGTCTGATGATTACAAGGTGTTCAAAGAAGACTATGACACTTGAAGATTATTACTGTTAAAGGACGTCAAAGATGCCTATGAAACTAGATGACTGCGGCAACATCCAAGGGGGAGTCTGTTGCCTTCGTCATTACACGAGAATGAGTCTGGAATAACCAAGAGTTTCTGAAGACCGAACAAGACAAAGTAGATGTCCAAGAGGGAGGCTATTGGTGCATAATGTCTATAGAATAGTCTTGTATCGTGTCTGTATAGAATAGAGCTGAATAGGCTGGTGGTATGGAGTATTTATGTAAGTAGTAGTCAAGTTCACCCATAAGTTGCTTGTGTAGACAAGTTCGGCCGAACTTGCTAAGGCAAGTTCGGGCGAACTTATACTCACCTCCAGCGGACTTGCACTATTATAAATACCTAGCCTGCCCAATTCATTTGTAACTTTGTCAATTCAGAGGCGAAGCTCTGTCGGATCCGGATGTATTGAACTTTAGATCAATGAAAACAACCTTTAAATGTGTAATTCTTGTTATTTGATTAACTTGTCATTGGTTTCCGCCTAATCGGACAATAGATAAACAATTATGTTCCCGAGCTGTTCATGGACGTTCCTACACTGGGAGATGGGTTGTGGAAGATAAACCAAGTGATCAAAGAGCTTCATAATTTGGTGTCCCTGTGTTTACAACCTTTTCCTTTTATGAGGAAGAAGGAGGAGTTTCAAAGCCATGTTGAGATTCTAACATCTGCTGTAAAGAAGTAGCAGCAGTGTTTTGTGGTGATTTTTGTGTTATCACTGGGAACTCATCTTCCAGAGGACCCTTTTTGGGTTTGGTGGGATTTTTGGTAATTTTCGTTGGTTTCTTTTTGGAGATTTTTGGTGTGGGTTTCAGGGCAGTGGTTTTAGTGCCCTGATCACCAAGAGCAGTGGGCTCAGTAGCAGGAGGTCGAGATTGAACATTTTGTTCTGGTAAAACTTGCTCTTCCTCCTCTACTTGTGTTTTTGAAACTTTATCTTGATTTGTGATTCTTGTAAAAGTTTCATGAGTTAGGCCGCCTGGGTTTGTAACCGCGCCTTGTTTAACATCATCATCAGGTAACTGATTATGAAGGTAAACACTCAAAAATCTTGGATGTATCAGAAAAGCTTTTTCTTTTGCAATGTTATTAAAATTTTCCACAAGATCATTGAACAAAATCTGGGAAAAGTTAAAATTGGACCAGTTAAGATGGCATAACCCAGATATTGGATGTTCAATGGGTTTCGTTAAAAGCTATGGTCTTGATTGAGAGACAAGTTAAAAGAGTATGAACAAAAAATCTCATTTCGGCAGGAAAATTGGGTTTGAAGATTGTCATACCTTTAAGTTGCCCATTATAACCTCTCTCTAAGAATTCGGCTTGCATCTCACTGATAGGAAACGACACAGGATGTGCCATATCATTCAATTCAAACACATGTGAGATTGATTGAGGAGTAATTTTCATCAGTGTTTTTCCCACTCTGGACAATATTATATAAGCAATTAATAGGCAGTCTTTTAATGCATGGGGTTAATCAAAACTCTGTTCTGAACATAGCAAGCAGTGTTTACAGCCTCTGCCCAAAAAGACAAGGGTAAACTAGAGTCTGCTAGCATAGTTCTTGCAGATTCAACTAAAGTCTTGTTTTTCCTTCCAACCACCCCATTTTGTATTAGAGTTCTTGGGACACTAAATTGTCTAGCAATCCCTTTTGACTCACAGAAAGCATCCAACTCCTTGTTCCTAAACTCTATCCCATTGTCACTCCTAAAGATTTTTACTGGAAGGTCATATTGCTTTTCAACTTGTTTGAAAAAATTATGCAATACACCAGTAGTTTCATCCTTGGAGTGTAAAAAGAAAGTCCATGTAAACCTTGAAAAATCATCAACAATGACCAAACAAAATCTTTTATTCATTAAACTCTTGATTTTATAGGGCCATACAAATCCATGTCCAGCAATTGCAAACGTTGGGTTTTTTTGGACTCTTCAATTGACTTGTAAGAACTTTTATGTTGTTTTCCTTTTAAACAGGAAATACAATGTTCTTCACAAGTAAATTGCTTTTGTTGTAAACCTCTGACAAGACATTGTTTAGAGAGAGTGGTGATAATTTTCAGATTTGTGTGACCAAGTCTCCTGTGCCATAACTCTGTCTCTTTGCTGGAAGCAATTGAGAATAGGCATGCATTAGACATATGGTTATCTTTCAATATATCAACCACATACGCATTGCCACTCCTATGAGCAACAAGTTGTGCTTTACTCTCAACAATGATTTGATCAATCTTTTTAACATCCTCTGGTCCAACAATTTGACATGTTTTCTTTGTAAAGAAGGATCCATATCCTTTGTCACTCATTTGTGAGACACTCAGAAGATTGAATTTTAGATTGTCAATTAAGTTAACATTTTAAAATTTGAGATTCCCAGCCTGAACACACACTGACCCCAACACCTTTCCCTTTGAGTTGTTATCAAAAGATATATCACCCCCTCCATGAGCCAAAAAATCCTTGAGAAGGGCTCTACATCCTGTCATGTGCCTGGAGCCTCCACTATCTACGTACCATAAACTATCAAGGCAAGTAGAAGCTCCCTTGGAAGCAGTCATAAGAGCCCAATAACATTCTTCTTCACACACCTTTGTAGACCATGGATCAGATTGAGAGGTCTTTTCTTCATCAACAGTGTTTTGAGAAACCACTGGTGTAATCACTGCTTCATCACGACTTTGAACCTCATCAGATTTTGACATTAGTTCCTCATACTCATAACCTTGAACTATAGTCTCTAAGGCCATTAAACAAATATTTTCATTGTCAAAATTATTTTTAGCCATTAGAGCAAAGTTTTCACTAGATAAATCCTCAGGCAAACTACTCCAGTCAACAAAGCCTTCAGTAAAGAAACTCTGTTGGTTGACCTCTGCTAGAGCAGTGGTTTGAGTAGTTTGAGTGGCATGTGGACCTTGTTGCACATGCACTTAAGGTGGTGCTTAAACATATTGAATATGTGGAGCAGGTGTTTAGAAATAGTGGATAGGAACTGTAGTAGCAGGATGTGCAAAGTGTGCATGGTTTTGCATTTGGGTACAGGGGTATAATGGGAATAATGAGTAGTGCTTTGAGGTCTAGGGCCTGGATGAGTCATAATTGGACCTGCAGTTTGAGATCTGCATTCCCTGACAAAGTGTCCTAACTTATTGCAGTTATATCATTTGTTTTTGGATTTATCCAACCTATTGGGATTGAACCCTATGAAAGGAACAGATGATAAAAGCCAAATAACACTATCCGAGCTTTGGTCAAACTATCAGAGGTTACAACCTCTGTTGTACATACGCTGCTTTCCCTAAAGACTGCTCTCTTATCATCTGTCTTCACAAAGATGCAAAGGTCTGCCAGAGCTACAAGGATCAGAGGATAGAGATTAGAGTTTAGTCATTAGTTATATAATCAATGTAACAGTGCTAAGCACTGATAGTTAGTATTAGCAGTGTTTGTAGTTAGTTACATTTAGTTTCCTGTCACTATCAACCCTGACGTCATCAAAGATGCTCAGTGGTTAGATAGTTTAGTATAAATAGGTAACTTGTGTAACTGTTTAACTTGTCTATCAAAAGATCAACTTTCGCATATCCTGCATTTTCATACTACCAAACTTCAATTGCAAAGGCTGAGGGGGAGTTTGTGAATCACATGCAAGTTTACCAACTTGAAAGCATGTTGGTGATGAAAACAAACGACCATTGCTTGTAGTAAAAGTTTTCCATCTATTTCCGCTGCAAATCTCTTTTAAACACAATCATTTTCCATTTTTGAAACAAAAACTACAAGTAATTTAAATTCAGATCCTAACAATTGGTATCAGAGCTTGATTCATCAAATTCGATCTAACAATCGATTTGATTCGAACATATCAGCTCTCTTCTATTAGTTTGCTTGTTTTGCTTGATAAACAAAGTTTTATTACGTTCAAAGTTTTTAAAACAGAAATCTGTGTAAAATCAACTGAAAATGTCTCAAAACACACAGGATGCCAATTCTGGATCCTTATTCAAACCGCTGATGCTCAAAAGAAATGAATATTTCATTTGACAATGACAGATGGGTCATATCCTTGCCCAGCAAAACACCAGTTTCTGGAGATCTGTTGCTTATTGACCTCACGTTCCGATGGTTCCAAGCACAGAGGATCCAACTAAACAAGTGCCAAAAAGTCCTGAAAACTTTTCGGAGCAGGATTTCCAGAAAATCGAATTGGATGCTAAGGCATTTAGCATAGTTACTTCGGCCTTACCCAATGAGATTTACGCTGGTCTACTCCATTGCAATAGTGCAAAGGAGTTATGGGATACACTAAAAGAGCAATTCGGTGGGACTGAGGAAGTGATAGATAGTAGTAGAGAAGTTTTAAATCAAAAGTATGAAACGTGTTGTCACTTTAAAGGAGAGTTTCTAACACAAGAGTTTGAACGTTACAATTGTCTCATCAGTGAATTTAGACTGGTTAACGTGGTTTTTCCTAATTCGACTGTCAATAGTCATTTCCTTAGATCGTTACCTGATAAGTGGGAGACAGTAGCTTATGTAAGACGAAAGTCTGTTGGGTTTAAAGATATGTCGTTGACACAACTTCATGGGATACTCCTCACTTATGAGAGAGAGTTAAACCAGAAAAAGAAGTTGCAAGAATCTGGTAAAATGACTGATGATTACTCATTGGATAATACAACTCTTTTTGGCCAAGAAGAGGGTTTTGGCAGCAGTAAGGACCAAAGTTATGATCACTATATAGTTATTACTTCTGGTGAGAACTTTGGATCTGAAACATATGCACCCAACTATGCTTTTACTGCTAGTGGGGAAAGCCAAACCTCTGACAATCTATCCTTTGAGCTGAATGACTTGCAACATGTTGAACCTTCTGATCTTGAAGAAACGGATATTTTGAAACAATTGGCCCTATTGAATGTTAGGGCTAGTAAATTCTATTAGAGACCTGGTAGGAAATTTCCAGGATTGTATGGGGGGTTGAAGGTTAGGCTGGATAAATCAAAAGTCAGTGTTATAAGTGTAATAGGTTAGGACACTTTGCTAGAGAATGCAGGTCTCAAAATTCTGGACCAATAGTGACTCATCCTGGCCCTAGACCTCAGCACACACAAAAAACTGCTCATTATTCACAATATGCCCCTGCTCAACATGTTCAAAAGACTGCCCACTTTGCACATCCTACTACTACTGTTCCAGTTCATTATGTTTAATCCCCTGCTCCACAAATTCAATATGTTCAGGCACTATCACATCCTCAAGTGCATGTACAACAAGCACCCATTATCACACAACCTGGTCAAACCATTGCTAGTCCAGCAGAGGTTGGTCAAAAGAGCTTTTTCACACAAAGTTATGTTGACTGGAGTAGCTTGCCTGAGGATTTGACTGATGAGAACTTTGCTTTAATGGCCAAAAATGATGTTGAACAAGAATTTTGTTTAATGGCATTAGAGACAATTGCTGAAGGTGTTGAATCTGTGGAGATAGTGTCAGAAACTGATGAAGTTCAAGTTTATGATGAAACAGTGGTTTCAAAGGAAAATACTGTTGATAAGGAAAAGAACTCTCATGCTGACCCATGGAATGTTGATGGGTGTGAAGATGAGTGTGATTGTGCTCTCATGGCTGCTACAAAGGTATCACCTCAAATCCTTAAAGATCTATGTTATGCATCATTGCTTTTGCAAACATTAAGCAGGTGAATGAAAACTTGAGGAACAAAATTTTGGAAGATGAACTTAATTTTGAAAAACTGATTAAAGAGTTAAAATCAAAGTTAAGTGAAAAAGATTCCGAAATGAGTAGCCTGAGACATGAATCAAGCATAACCAAGGACCAATTCCAAACTATGGTAGAAAAATACCAAGTGTGTAAAAAGGAGTTAGAAGAAATCCAAATCACTTGTGAAAAATGGGTGGAGTCCTGTAAAGGTTATGAGATTATGCTTGATGCTCAGATCAAGAGCAACATTAAATTTGGTGTAGGTTTTAGAGCTTATGACCAAATTGAGAAAAATGTTGCTGAAATTGATTCTGAGTTGGTTGAAATAGTCCTAACAAATTTGGCTAGTGAAGAGATAAAAATCACAGATAAATCTGGAAAAAAAATTGTTCTGGAAAAATCAGAGGTTTCAACAAAAGTTAAAGAAATTGAAAAATATCAGTTTAAACCAACCTGGTCAGATGAATGTGATATTTTAGAAAACTTCAAACCAGTGGACTTTACAACCTCTGATGGTATTAAAGCCCAAAAGCACTGGTGATCCCCATCAAAGATGTACCAGCAGAGGTTTCAACCACTGATGATAAGGAATCATGTGACTAGAGGTTGTTTTCTTTTAAAAGCCTATGACATTAACAAAACTTGTGTTATAAAAAAAATCTTCAAGATGCACCATCTGCAACAAAACAAATCACTTAAATCAAGAGTGTGCCTATCTCAAAAACTATGAGCAAAAGGTAAAAGAGATCAAGGCAAAAGCACTAGAAAGAAAAGGATCAAGTTCTGCTGGAAATAAATCTAAGCAGAGTTAACCAACTGAAACATCTGTTACAAAAGCTTTAAACAAAACCTCTGAAACATCTGTTACAATAGCTTTAAACGAAACCTCTTTTTCTAGAGAGGTGCAAGTGACAGATGCCCCACCATCAAACTCATTTCCAAGAGGGCATGGCCAACCAGCCTATAAAAGGGTTCCTCTTACTAAGGAAGGATACAAAAAGCCTTCAAAGCAAAGAGTGAATATACATCCCTATGGATACAATCATCTGATAGGAAATGGTCAAGAGCAGATGTTACAAGAAAAAATCCATACCACTGACCATTGTCCTAGACTTGACCATCCGTGACCCCATCCAAAGCCATTTTGGCTTTGGAGACCTACCTTAACTGATCTATTTACTTGATATGCAGGGACCCTCTACTTGCCTTGATAGCTTATGGTATGTAGATAGTGGAGGTTCCAGACACATGACAGGATGTAGAGCCCTTCTCAAGGACTTCATGGCTCATGGGGGTGATATATCTTTTGGTAATAACTCAAAGAGAAAGGTTTTAGGGTCTGGGTCGGTTCTGGCTGGGAAACTCAAGTTTGAAAATGTGAACATAATTGATATTCTGAAATTTAACCTGCTGAGTGTCTCACAAATGAGTGAAAGAGGGTATGGATCCTTCTTCACCATGAAAACTTGTCAAGTTGTGGGACCAGAGGTTGTTAAAAGGATTGATCAAATCATTGCTAAGAGCAAAGCACAAGTCACTACACACAGAAGTGGGAATGTGTATGTGGTAGATATGTTAAAAGATAATCCTATGTCCGGAACATGCTTATTCTCTGTTGCTTCTAGCAAAGAGACTGAGTTATGGCATCGAAGACTTGGACACACAGATCTTAAAACTATCACCACACTCTCAAAACAAAGTCTTGTAAGAGGTTTGCCTCACAAGCAATTTTCCTGTGATGAACATTATGTTTCCTGCTTAAAAGGAAAACAAATTAAAAGTTCTTTCAAAGGTATTGCCTAGTGATAGTTGATGATTTCTCTACGTTTACATGGACCTTCTTTCTCCACTCTAAGGATGAAACTGCAGTCATTTTGCCAAACTTTGTTAAACAAGTAGAAAAGCAATTTGATCTTCTCGTATAAATCTTTAGGAGTGACAATGGAACAAAGTTTAAAAATAAGGAGTTGGATGCTTTTTGTGAGTTAAAAGGAATTGCTAGACAATATAGCATTCCAAGGACTCCAGAGCAAAATGGGTTGGTTGAAAGGAAAAATAGAACTTTAATTGAATCTGCAAGTACTATGCTTGAAGACTCTAGTTTATCCTTGTCTTTCTGGGCAGAGGCTGTAAACACTGCTTGCTATGTCCAAAACAGAGTTTTGATTAACCCCAGGCATCAAAAGACTGCCTATGAGATTTTGTATAAAATAAAACCTCTAATTTCCTATTTTAAAGTTTTTAGCTGTCCATGCTTCATTTTGAACTTAAAAGATTCTATATCTAAGTTTGCAGCCAAAATTGATTGTGGTTATTTTCTGGGATACTCAACCACAGCTAAAGCCTACAGAATTTTTAACTCTAGGACAAAGTGTGTTGAAGAAACTTTGAATGTGAAGCTCAATGAACTTTCATCACAGAAAACCCCATCAAATCCTGCAGAGCTTTTTGATTTAGATAAATTCACATTTGCTGATGTTCTAACAAGCTAGACAATGCAGGTACACCACAACCGTGAAGAGAATATCAAGATCAAGAATATGATTGTGTGCTTCCACAAACAAAAGTCTATTCTTCAAACAGAGGATCATGTGCCACAAGTTCTTGTGTAAACTCTGCCACTTCTGGGTCAACAGTGGCTGATCCTCAAACCTCTGCCAGTTCACAAAATCAAACATCTGTTGATAAAGTCCTACAATTGGGAAACAAAATCATCAGAATGTTACCTCTAAACCCCCAATACCACCTCCTCCATTTCCATCAGCGGTTGATACTTCAAATTCACCAGCAGAGGTTAGCTTAGATGATACACATTTGTAGCCATCACCTCAAAATGCTATTGTTCCATACCAAGGTGATTTGATTTATCTCAAAAGCCATCCAACAGATCAAGTTATTGGCAACATCAAATCTGGGTGCTCACACGGAGCCAATCCCCAAATATTTGTCTTTTTCCTTGTTTTCTATCACTCACACAGCCAGTCATGTACCAAGAGGCACTGAAAGACAACAACTGGGTAGAAGCCATGCAAGAAGAACTCCTTCAGTTCAAGTGACAACAAGTTTGGGAGCTTGTGCCACTGCCAAAAGATGTAAGTCCATTTTGTACAAAATGGGTCTTCAAGAACAAAACTAATGAAAGGGGCATTGTTGTCAAAAACAAAGCAAGGATCGTGGTTCAAGGCTACAGACAGGAAGAAGGTATAGATTATGATGAGACTTTTGCTCCTGTAGCAAGGTTGGAAGCTATTCGCATGTTCTTAGCTTTTGCTGCTAACAACAACATAAAGGTGTACCAATGGATATAAAGAGTGCATTTTTGTATGCAAAAATCAAAGAAGAGGTGTAAATCTGTCAACCTCCAGGTTTTGAAGATGCATTCCATCCTGGTCATGTCTACAAGCTCAACAAAGCATTGTATGGCTTGAAGCAAGCACCGAGAGCCTGGTATGAAACTCTATCCACTTTGGTCTTATCCATAGGGTTTACTAGAGGTAAATAGATAAAACCCTATTCTTAAAATGGAAAGGAAAAGATTTGATGCTCGTCCAAATTTATGTGGATGACATCATTTTTGGATCCACAAGCACTGCTATGTGTGAATAGTTTCGAAAACTCATGGCAGCAGAGTTTGAGATGAGTGCAATGGGTGAGCTCCAATGTTTTCTTTGTCTCCAAGTAAAACAATTGCAAAATGGTACATTTATCCATCAAAACAAGTATGTGAAAGAACTGCTTAAAAAGTTCGATAAGGATGATTGTAAACCATGTAGCACACCCATGGCAACCACCAAGCTAGTCACCATTGATGGTAAAGATGACCTTGTTGATCAAACTCGTTATAGAAGCATGATTGGGTCCTAACTGCATCAAGGCCAGACATCATGTTTGCAACATGTGTTTGTGCCAGATCAAAGGCATTACCTAGAAAGTCTGATCTTATTGCTGTAAAAAGGATATTCAGATACATAAAAGGTGCTCCCACACTTGGTATCTAGCTAATGGGAATATATAGCTTTTAGGGTTTTCAGATAGTGACTTTGCTGGGTGCAAAACTACAAGGAAGTCCACATCAGGAGGATGTCAATTCCTAGGTGATTGTCTAGTGTCTTGGCAAAGCAAAAAGTAGGTTGCAGTTTCAACATCCACTGCTGAAGCAGAGTATATTGCTGCTGCTAGCTGTACTGCTCAACTCTTGTGGCTTCAAAACCAGTTGCTGGATTTTGTTGTAACTGCACTGAAGACTCCACTCAGATTGGACAGTCAAGCTGCTGAAAACATCATTAAAAATCCAGTTTCTCATTCCACTACAAAGCACATTGACATCAGACATCACATTATGAGAGATTGCTATGAAAAAGGTTTGATTTCTTTGCATCATGTCCATACTTCAGATCAGTTGGCATATGTTTTAACCAAGGCATTGGATACATCTACCTTTGAAAACTTGATCTCAGGAATTGGAATGCTAAACATGGACTAAAAACAAGTTCTCTTATAAATCCATGCGTACATAGGATCAAAATGTTTTTCAGAAAATCAAAAACTCATCCTTAAAAATAGTTAAAATTGAATTTTTCAATAAATCGTTAAAAGTCTTCTCATAACATATGTTTGCTCAAAACCTCTGATAGGCTTCAAAATCTTATCCACTGATAAAGTGTATCCTCTGTCTTCCATCTTTACTACTTTTTCAAAACACTGATAGCTATCCATTGATAGTGATAACAATCACTACCTCTCTCATCAGAGGTTACACGTGGCCAGATGTTAGCCATCAGATCTTGCAACAGATGCCATGTCATCGTCAGTTTTCAAAACCCTATAAAAACCTTGTTTTATCCCTCACCAGTGTTTACCCTAAAACTGTGTCGATTTCAAAAAATTTCCAAACATTTTTTCTCTGTAACACCATGGCTCCCAAATCAAAATCTTCGAAAAAATCTACACAAGAACTTCCACCTTACACTCTCATAATCAAAAACCCACATAATTATATCGCCATACTTGAAGCAAACGATGCAAATACTCGCTATCATCCAATGATTCGAATTTTGCAAAAGTCGAAATTCAAGCACATGTTAGAAGTCAAAGCCCCAATCTACATTGATTCTCTTCATGACTTCTGGAATAATGCTAAGGTTCACTCAACTGTTGCTGGTGTTCCTTATACGATAATCTCAAGAGTAGGGGGAATGTTGATGCAAATTAGCCCCCAATCAATCTCTCAAGTTTTCAAGTTAAATGACATAATCCTGTGTTATTTCCCCACAATGAGATCCAAGAAGAGTTTCTAGAAAGAGGTTACGAAAGCCAGATGAAAGGTATGACCATCTTTAAACCTAACTTTCCTGCTGAGATGAGATTTTTCGTTCACATAATTCTAACTTGTCTCTCAGCAAAACCCACTGCTTTCAATGAAATTCCATTGAACATGCAATATTTGGGGTATGCAATTTTAACTGACACAAATTTTAGCTACTCCCAGATACTGTTCAAAGATCTTGTGAATAATTTTCAAAATATTGAAAAAAGAAAAGCTTTTTTGATTCACCCACGTTTTCTGAGTGTTTACTTACAAGATCAAATCAAAGGTCCTGAAAGTAAAATATGCGTTGTGACTAACCCAGGCCGCCTCAATCATGAAACCTTTACCAGAATAACAAACAAAGATGAAGTTGCGAAAAAAAAGTAGAGGAGGTTGAGCAAGTTTTACCTGAACAAAATGTTCAAACTCAACCTCTTGCTACTGAGCCCACTGCTCTTGGTGATCAGGGCACCACAACCGCTGCTCTCAAGCCCACACCAAAAATCCTCAAAAAGAAAACCAAAACACTTACCAAAAATCCCACCAAACCCAAAAAGGGTCCTCTGGAAGATGAGATCCCAGAGGTTAACCCAGTGATAGCACCAAAGTCACAAACCGCTGCTGCTACTTCTTCACAGCAGATGGTTCAAAGATCTCCAACCGGCTTTGAAACTCCTCCTTCTTCCTCACAAAAGGAAAAGGTTGTAGACACAGGGACATCAAATTATGAAGCTCTAGATCCACTTGGTTCTATCTTCCACAGCCCTTCTCCTAGGGCACTGTAGCTTTCTACAAACCCACCTTCACCAATACCCACACTTCCACCCACTATTTTACCATTGCTGAATGCAATTGAATTAGACCAGGCACAAACCAGCACTTCTCAACAACATATTACTGAGAATATACTTCATCAAGAGGCTGGGTCTGACTCTTTATTCATTGCTAGCCCATCAGCACTTGAAGAGGCTACATCCCTTGGGTTACATGTAACCCTTGGTGATAGTTCAACTCAAGCAGCCACTACAATTGCTGAACTCCCAAGTTCTCGGTTGGACAGTGGTCTCATTAATAAGACTTGGTCGAAGGCAACCACTGTTGAGGCAACAACTATTACCTCTGTTGTTGGAAGTCCCCAGTTCCAAGACAAAGGGGCATCTATGGTTAAAGCTGGTACTAAAACCACTGCTAAAGATACCATAGATACAACTACCACTTCTGGTAATATTTTAGATGATCCTATTAAATTAGGTGATGATCTAAAATATCAGGATTTGACGGAGAGAGTTACTAAGATGATAGCAGATGATAGTTACTAAAATATCAAAAATTTACTGAAGCAGATGATAGCTACAACAAGTCAACCCTTTGTTCTGTCCACTGCTGATCTCAAAGAAGCTCTTAACCCTCTATTTCAACATCAACAACATTATTTGGATCTACAACACAAGCACCAGATGAATGATGTTAGAAACATGGTTGAGTCAAGGTATCAAGACACTATAGCAGACATTAAAGCCATCAAAGCTCATCTACTCACAACCACTGGCCATGCACCTCTAACGGTTGTCTTTGTTACAACAGATAAAGCCAAAAGGGGGAGAAACCTTTGGGAAACAAAAAGCTGAAAATAGATGATGATAAGGCCAGACCTACATTAAATATTCCAAGGCCTGATGGTTTAAAGAAGAAAGATTTAATTGATAAAATTATGGCCAATGCAAGGGCTAGTCACAAGAAGACAGTGATCGAGGAGAGCCGAGTGTTGGTTGAGAAAAAGATTGAACAGCAAAAAGAAAAAGGAAAGATTGGTACTTCATCAAAGAAGACACCTGCTAGAAAAGCTAGGCAACCGACCACCACACCTCCTAAAACTAAGCCTGAAACCAATCTAACCATCAAAACCACTGTCTCTCAAAAACCTATCACCTCTTCAAAACCACAACCCACATCCACACAAGCAGATGTTACAGCATCTGTTGATATAGTAGAGGTTGCAACAGATGCAGCTCTATCCAATACCATGATCACATTTCCCACATCAACTTATCCATTATCCACACCACCAAAAATACCACCACCACCATCACCCACGTTAAGGTTTAAAAGGAGAAAGATCACAAAAGTGATAAATGATGATGAGATTCCTGCACCTCTTCCACTATCATCACAACCAATGACCTCCACATTAGAGCTTACAACATCTTCAACTCTTGAAGTTACTCCTGCAGCAAAGTTGTTTCCTCTTGATTTACCAGCAGTCAGGAAGAGATTCTAAGTTTCTTTTCAGAAGATGACCCTGACAAAAGAACAATCTTATCCCTTGATGGCTATCCAAGACCAGCAAATGTTAATGATTACCTGGAATTGAAACGAAAGCAAGTAGAGGATATTTCCAAAAGAGAAACAGCTGGTAAAGGTGATAGATAAATACAGATTGCCATGTCTTTTCAACTAAGTAAAGCCAACATCTTACAAAATTTTGTCAAGAACCTGAGCAACCAGTTGTCAGAAAGGGAAGATAAGCTGCTCAAAAGTGATGTTATTGAGTATATCATGGAGAAGAAGATGTATAAGGCAATAAGGGCATAGTTCAGGGATTGGAGCATAGATGAGCTAAGAGATGAAATCAACAGAATGCAAGAAATGTTGAAAGACCCTCTCAAAAAGCCAACTCCTCCCAACTGGGATTTATGCCAGAAAGATATGCCTGAAAAGGACTTAAAGTTGAAGGGAATGAAGAATGAACTAATTCAGAATAACTATGGTTCGAAGAACCAAGTGATGAGATGGGGTGTGGTCAGGGTGATAGACACTTACAAAAATTTTGAAGAAAGGAGGAAAAAGGATCCATCCATGCCTCCTAAACCTGATTATTCAAAAGAAGATGCTATTCTCACAACTCTCCAAAAAGTCCAGCACAACATCTGCCCATTCCACACTTGCCCTGTTACACAGAAAAAGGCAAGGGGAGATGTCTCTAAAGACTGACAAAGAGTTTGAGGATACATTTATCAAAGAAGGTATACAGAACATGATTGATTATCCAACAGATGATTCAAGTGCCAAGCTGGCTAAAGATTCATCACAAATAGCTCCTTCTCAAACCTCAGCAATAAAAGCTCCTTCAAGAAAACCATAACACCCAAAAATTCTAAAGTGAAAGGTCGACAAAGATACCTATGAATTGACACTGCTCAAGTCTGATGGTAATGCCACTAAACTATCCATGGAAGCTGCTTATGGGCTTATAGTAGAAGACTCCCAAGAATTATTATGTTTAGAGCTGGAGAAGGATGCTGATGACATAGAATCTGTTAACTTTGAACTTCAATTCAAAGGTCAAATAAGAGAATTCTTCCTGGGGAATAAAAACAAAGATTAAAGTGTTTTTGGCATCATCTGTTCCAGGGGGAGATTGTTGGGATTGAACCCTATTAAAGGAACAGATGATACAAAGCCAAATAACACTATCCAAGCTTTGGTTAAACTATCAGAGGTTTCAACCTCTGTTGTACATACACTGCTTTCCCTAAAGACTGCTCTCTTATCATCGGTCTTCACACAGTTGCAAAGGTCTGCCAGAGCTACAAGGATCAGAGGATAGAGATCAGAGTTTAGTCATTAGTTAGATAATCAATTTAACAGTGCTAAGCACTGATAGTTAGTATTAGCAGTGTTTGTAGTTAGTTACATTTAGTTTCCTTTCACTATCAACCCTGACGTCATCAAAGATGCTCAGTGGTTAGATAGTTTAATATAAATAGGTAACTTGTGTAACTGTTTAACTTGTCAATCAAAAGAGCAACTTTCACATATCATCTTTTCTGCATTTTCATACAACCAAACTTCAATTGGAAAGGCTAAGGGGGAGTTTATGAATCACATGCAAGTTTACCAACTTAAAGCATGTTGGTGATGAAAACAAATGACCATTGCTTGTAGTAAAAGTTTTCCATCTATTTCCGCTGCAAATCTCTTTTCAACTCAATCATTTTCCATTTAAGAAATAAAAACTACAAGTAATTTAAACTCAGATCCTAAAACAACCCCACTTTCAACCCCCCATGCAATCCAGGAAACTTCCTACTAGTCCTTTTGTAAAATTTACTAGCTCTTGTGCTAGGTAATGTAAAATATCCATTTCTTCCAGATCAGTGGGTTCAAAATGTTGTAAGTCATTCATCTCAAAGGACATATTGTAAGAGTTTTGGCTGTCCCCATTTGCAACAATAGCAAAATTGGGTGTGTAAGGATCAGAAGTAAAATTGTTTCCAGAAGTTATGTCAATATAATGATCATAACCCTGATCCTTCCCACTACCAGAACTCTCTTCATGACTATAAAGAGCAGTGTTACCCAAAGTATATTCGTATGTTGCTTTCCCAAACTCTTGCAACTTCTTTTCCTGATTCAACTCTCTCTCATATGTGAGGAGTCGACCATGAAGTTGAGTGAGGGTCATCTCTTTATAACCAACATATGTTCGAGTAAGGTAAGCTACAGTCTCCCATTTTTCTGGTAACGATCTTAAGAAACGACTATTGACAGTCGAATTAGGAAATTCCATGTTAACCGTTTCAATTCACTGATGAGACAGCTAAAACGTTCGAACTATTGTGTTAACAACTCACCTTTTACGTGACAAAACGTCTCATACTGTTGATGTAGAACTTCTCTATTGTTTTCAATCACTTCTTCAGTACCACCGAATTGCTCTTTTAGTGCATCCCACAACTCTTTTGCATTATTGTAGTGGAGCAGTCTAACATAGATTTTGTTGGGTAGCGCGGAAGCAACAATGCTAAACGCTTTTGCATCAAACTCTATTTTCTGAAATCCTGCTCAGAGTAGTTTTCAGGACTTTTTGGCATTTGAGTAGTGGGATCCTCTGTGCATGGAACCAGTGGAATATGTGGTTCAAACACAACGGATTACCAACATCCGGTGTTTTGCTAAGCGAAGATGTGACCCATCGACGTTGCCATATGAAGTATTCATTTCGTTTCAACATCGGTGGTTCGAAGATAGATCCAATGTTGGAATCTGGTGTGTTTCGAGACATTTCTGCTTGTTTACAACAGATTTGTGTTTTAAAAACTTTGAACATAATAAAACTCTGTTTTCAAGTAAAACTATCAAACTAATTAGCAGGGAGCGCTGATCTTTCAAATCCAATTGAATTTAACCAAATTTTGATTGACCAAGCTCTGAGACCTATTGTTAGGATTCGAGTTTGATTTACTTGTAGTTTTTGTTTCAAAAATGGAAATATGATTGAATTGAAAAGTAAATGCAGCGTAATATGATGGAAAACTTTTACTACAAGTAAAGTCGTTTGTTTTCATCATCATCATCATCATACTTTCAAGTTGATAAACTTTGCATGTGATTTACAAACTCCCCCTCAGCCAATTACAACACAGTGTGATAGTACAGAAAACTCAGAGAAGATAATTGGTGAATGATCTTTTAATAGACAAGTTTAACTAGTACATCGATTCACCTATTTATACTAACTATCTAACCACTGAGCATCTTTTGATGACGTTAGGGTTGATAGTGACATTTAACAACTAAATAACAAACTGAAAACACTAATCACTAACATCTGATAGTGCAAAGCACTATTACATTGATTATTTAACTAATACAAGTAAAACGTTGATGACCATCCTCTGCTCCTTATCTTCTGGCAGACCTTTGGCCGATTGTTGTGACAGATGATGTAAAGGTAGCAGATCTTAGGAAGACAGAGTTTAGGTGACCAGTGGTTGTAAACTCTAATAGTTGGACCAAACCGCAGATATTGTGTTTGGCTTTATTTCATTTGTTCCTTTGTCTAGGGTTCAATCCCAAGAGGATGCGAGACCGTTGCTTCCGGGTGAAATTGATGAACCAGACAATGAGGTAGAGGTTCAAAGTGGTGATGATGACTACCAGTATGACCATAATGTGGTACATATGGAAACGAAACAAGCTGGATCGAGTAGTGGTGTGAGAAGAAGAGGGGCACCTCGGCCGGGTTATGCAAGTGGGGCATTTGATTACACACAACAGCTGTTTGACCCGAATTGGGCCCATCAGGGGACCATACAGGAGGTTGTGGATAGTAGGAGACCTCCCATATTTTCTGATTGGGCCGAGACCAGCCAAATGCTATTTGATCATCAGACTTATATGGGGGCGAGCATGGAGAGGGCGCTTAAAGAAAACTATGACCATCAAGCAAAATGGAATCCCGCCCATACATAAGCCTTTAAATAAGAGATGAATAATCGGTACATTGATGATAGAAACTGGCGGATGCATGATGCATGGCATGCGGGTCAACCGGTTGTGGCCGACCCGTCATTGGTGGATTACACTACTTTGCCACCTTATGATGGTAGTGTATCATACCCCACGCCGCCATTTCACCACTCCATGTGGGTGGATCCGCATCATGTCATGCACGATGCCGCTCAGCAACAAGGAGGTGAGGGTAGTAACAGTGGTGCCTTTGGTTTCAGAGAGTTCTCAGACATGATGACGTCCATCTTCGGGCCACCTCAGCCGTGTTATTATTAGTCAGGTTTTTTCTGCTCCTATTTTGTATAGTTGTTTGTATTAACTTTCTTGTGATGTGGGTGGTTTTGGTTGGGTTTTGTGGTTTTGATATGTTGGGGTTGTGAAGGATGGTGGTGTGCTAGTTTTAATTGTAGATATTTTGTTTTATAAAATGGGATTTGAGAAAAGAAATCAATTGTGGTTTGTGTTTCGTAAGCGATCGTTCCTTCCAAGGCCATACATTGGGGACAATGTATCCCAAGTGTGGGTATGGGGGAAATTTTTGAAAATTTTTAAAACCAAGTGTGTACCATCCGAATGGAACACTTGACATTAGACCCGCATGACACACCAGCATCCCTTTTGCCCTTTCATTGTGAGTGCTTGAGCCACACATTTACTTAGTAAATATTTATTCTTTGATGAGAGTGGCGATGTATGGTTTGTGTAGTAGACCTTGTGCATTAAATTCGTTTTGAAGCCTTAGCTAGCATGTTTATGAAAATGCTAAGGGCATTTAGGTAGCTTTGTTGTGATGTGTGAGAGTGTGGGACTTGGGCGGTTGGACCTCATACGTTTGATATATGAGCTTGGTAGCAAGAGGGGCGGGGGTTTGGTCTATTAGTAGCCATATTTGAGCCTATTGCCTATTATTTGATAACACATGCGTACCTTCCAAAAATTTTACCCGATTGAGAAGACCCGGTCTAATAGCTTAGTATTTAGTGTTTTTGTGATTATTTATATGATATTTAATAAAAAAAAGAATGATAATAAATGTGGTAGTAGTTTGAAAGAAAAAGAAAAAAAGCAACAAAAAAGAGATGCAAGGTTTTGTAGTTAGTTTTATTTGCTTAGATGTAATAACCTGTTAAGCCCCTTTGATTTACATGCATGCTGTAGCATTATCTAGGCGAAGATTCGATTTATGCATAAGCTTATTCTCCCACAATTAAACATTTGTGTTGAATGTTTTTTATCACACTTTTTGCTAGTTATCCTTTACCACCGAGAGGAGTGTTATTATGAGGGGTGTGTCATGTGGTTTGCTATAATTAGTAAAAGGCAACAATTATTTGCTTGGTTTGATTTAGATCGCTTGTTTGAGAAAGATAATGTTGTGGTTATTGATAGTAGATTGTTTGAATGAGTTGCTTGGGGGCAATCAACGGTTAAATGTGGGGAAATGACGGGTGGTCTGTAGGACAACCCTTAAGTACTATAAACGGTATTAAAACCGTACACTTAGGTGGGTAATTGTTTAGAGTTGGACGACTACAGTTATATGTTGATTCAGGTACAAAAGTGCATAAAAGAAACGGGAATGAAGTGCGGGAAGGAAGTGTAGCAACTAACGTGTTGGTGCATGTTTGTGACAACCACTTTTAGATTCTGGTCTTTGGATATCTTGTAATTAGTGAAACGATAAACAGTTAGCGGGTTTAGCTTTGTATTAGTGAGTTATTAGTGATTGGGCCAAACCTAACCCACATTGGGGGAATGGTATGCGAATTGGGCCTGTCCAATTCTAGGGCTTGTGTGAAACCAGCCCAGAATGCATGTCTTGTGTTATATAAACAATGTTATGCATTAGGATTCGGTTAAGCACTTGAAATCAGTTTACAAAGAGTTTAGAGAGAGAGCAAATTCGTGACTATTGTGGTGGACAAATTTGTGAGTGCTAGGATCTTAGGATTGATTGTTAAACAGTCTGTTTGAATAATCAGTAAAGATAAGTTGCTTTGTTTTACATTAATCTGCTTCTACACCTTTCTGTGACAATCTGATCTAGAGGATTCCGCACTCTAGATTAGATAAACGATTCTGCGACGATCCATAGGAGTAAGGGGACCTACAACTGGTATCAGAGCATTAGGCTCTTGATTGGCTTGGTTCAGAATTGTTTGCTGTAGAAAACTAGGGTTTTTGGGAGTGTTGAAGGCTACTGCAAATTTGGAGCTGATGTTTGGTGTTCCTGCGTTTTTAATTCTATTGTGTTTATAGGATTTTAGAAGAATTTTGGCTGAAAAACTTGAAGATTCGAAGATTTGTTCTTAGTGTTCTTAGTTTGTTCTTCATTTTTTATTTAAATTTTGCTGATTTTGGTTGTTTGATTTTGTAGGATTGTGCTAGAAAAGAGATAACATCTTTCCATGATTTGAAAAGATTTGATAAAATCCTAAATATCGGATTTGCTGTTTGCCTGGATTGATGATCAAGTTACTGCTAATTTCGCAGATCAGATCCGGCGTATTTGTTGAATCGCGTATTTAACAATTACGCAGTCTGGACCTATGTAATTGACTAGGTTGCGTTTTTAAATCCAAAGGCGACTTTAGTAACCGTCTTAATAGTCCTCGGTGACATTATTACGGTGATCGGCGACTTTACTAGTCGTCATAATACTGAACTGATCAGGTAGCGAAATTAACCAGCGAAATTAACTCTGCGAATTTATCTTGGTTTGCGTATTTGGAGTTGGAGAGCGAAATTAACTAGGACACACCTGCGTAATTAACCCCTGGACTTTGACTTGCTAGTGTAATTAACCTAGTTTAATTAATTTTGAGGGGTGGATTAATTTTGGGGGTGCGTATAGTGTATTAACGTTTTCGTAAAAAGAGAACCATTCGTAAGGCATGGAAATTCTGAAAAAGGTTTTCGACATATTATATCATTGGATTCGTATCGTCGAGACGAGTTTAACGGTGTAATTAGTAAAAACATTTTTCAGACAGTTTTTAACCGTTTTTAGTGAGCCGGTTCGTTAAAAATGTCGAATATGTCAAATTTGAAGAACTTGTTGAGAATGGAGCATGAAGTAGGCACGACGAACAAACCGCCAAAGATGATGAAGGTTTAAAATTACCTTACGTGGAAAGACATGTTTCAGTCGTTTGTTGAGTATCAGGACACGGGAATGTGGATCTGTATTGTCGATGGGTACACAAACCCAACTCATGTGTTCGAAGGCAGACAACGGGTCACATCTTATGTCAATATGGAGGATGCAGACAAGAAGATGTATGAAGCTGAAAAACATGCTCTAGCTGCTATCAAAATGTATCTACCAGAGGAAATTAAACACACCTTTAAGAGGTACACGAGTTCAAAAGAGATGTGGGATGCATTAGAGAAGCGTTATCAGGAAAATGCTGATGTGAAGAAAAACAAGATTGATCTGCTGAAGAAACAATTTGCTGTTTTTAAGTGCATGAATAACGAGTCCCTAGAAGATATCATTACAAGGTTTTATCATCTGATGACGGAGATAGAAATTATGATATAGAGGGATACAATGATACTGAGATCAATGACAAGTTGCTAGATGCTCTACCTACTAAATGGGATATTTACACACTCATGATCAAGAGAGAAGCTGAGTATACGACTATGGACTTGGAAGAAGTTATCGGGAAGCTGAGAGCTTACGAGCTCAACATGACGAAGAAGAAGAAAACAGGTTATGATCAGGTTCAAGATCCTGGAGTTTACAGAGGCATTCCATCTTCATCTTCTCACAACGCTTCGAGTGACTCAGCAACGGCATTTCTCTCAAGTGAATGTGAAAAGTCTTTGATGATAATGGTTAATTGTGTTTTGTTGCCTCAACGGAAGGTTCAAATGCATGGAAGAGACAACTGAAACAACAGCAGACTGGTTCCAATAATAGCAGGATTCCAAATTCTATGCCCATGAGTGTGAAATCAGCTGAGAATCAACTGACGCTCCTTGCCTCGTTTCTTGCTTCATATCAGAATTATATACAGGGCAAGATAACAGATCCAGCAGCACTGGACGAAGATTATGAGCAGATTGATCCAGACGATTCGGATGAGATGGATATTCAATGGCAGATGGCCATGATAACTCTTAGGGCTAAACGGTTCATGAACAGAACTGGGAGGAAGTTTATTGGCAAAAGGGTTGGATTCGATAAATCCAAGGTTCGATGCTTTAAATGTCAAAATCTTGGGCATTTTTCTAGAGAGTGCCAAAGACAAACAGGAGAATCACAAAAATCTTCCACGTTTCATATTTCATCTAATCAAAGTTCATCCAATGGTGCATCACGTGCACTTGTTTCCACTACTTCTCTAGATGGTTCATATGATTGGAGTATTCACCTTGAAGATGATGAAACCATAACACAAGCTCTAATGGCAGAGATCGTTACTATGATCGAAGAAGGTCTACAAGATGAGGGGGAAGCTAGTGATGTTGTTCACGAGGAGAGTTCTGAAGAAAAGATTGGGTGCAAGTGAAGAAGCTGAAGTTGCTACAGAACAAATTGTTGCTGAACAAGTAAAGCCTGAAGAGAAACCAGCTAAAGAGGCAAAGACTGATGATGTACAAGTGCAATCTAATGAAGAAGAGAAGGTCAAAGCCAATCTTGTTGCATTAATGGCCGATTTGTGTAAAGCTACTGGTGATGTAAGTTCACAACCAGTAAGTTTTGTCTGCATGAGTTGCAGTGAACTAAGAGGTACAGTTGAGAGGTTGTCCACACATAACCAAAGTCTGGTAAATGAAGTAAATGGTCTAAAAGAATCAAACTTTATCATAAAAAGAAAAGAGTCTCAATATCTAAAGAAAATAAAATCATGTGAAGCTGATGTTAAAACCTTAACTGAAAAATTCAATAAAGAGCTTCAAGTGATAGATTTATCACATGAGACTATGGGAGATAAAACAAAAGAACTGTCTGACAAGTGCCAAGAATTATCTGAAGCACAAGTTAAGATGGCTGAGCTTCAAAGAAGGATAGACCAGTTTCAAAACACGTTTTTTGTAATGAATCACATGATGGGAAACTTAAAAAAAGTATTGATCGAACAACGGTGGGATTTAATGAAGTTCCTCCACCAGTTAATCAGGATTATTAATTTTTACCACATGAAGATGATTTAACAGATTTTGTGTATGGTGCAGTTGTGGTTGAGCCGATGACTGTTGACTTACCTGATAGTTCTATATCTGAGAATGATGTTTCTGAGTATGACGTGGCTGATGTCGAGAAGGAGACCAAGCAAGACACTGTTTTCAAAAATAAATCTTCCCAATCTAAAAAAAACATTTTGTTAAAAGGTTAATTTTGTGAAAGGGGATGAAATGAAAAATAAGAATATTGTGATTGAAACAGAGTCAAATGAAAAGTTTGTTAAAGATAAAATGAACAAAGGAAAATCAAAAGAAACAAACGTTGGTCCTTCAAAACCGTCACCCAATTCATCAAATCTGTTGGTGCATATGTTTGTTGCCTACGTCATTATATATCGAGTATGAGTGATTAGAGCTTAATCTGTTAGAAATGAGGCGTATTTAAGGTTATCATAGGCCAAGTTCGCTGGTAATAGTGTGTGTGAAGTCAAGTTCGGCCGAACTTGACTAGGTCAAGTTCGCCCGAACATCTTCTCCCACCAGCGAACTTGTGCAAGTATATACAGGTGCCTTGGTGACTTCATTTGTAACTTGGAAAGATTTTGGCACAGAGACTGCGAAGCTCGGTTGGATCCGGTTCTCGAATGTATTGAACTTTAGATCAATGAAAACAACATTTAAATGAGTAATTCTTGTTATTTGGTTAACTTGTCATTAGTTTCCCCTAATCAGACAATAGATAACAAATTTAGGTTCCTATGCTAATCGTGGAGGTTCGTACAAGTGATATCAGAGCCTGGATACCTAAATTTGCTGGAATCAAGACAAGAATTTGTCTTATTCTACTCCATTCTATCATTTTTCTTAACATTTTCACATATTTGAAGATTTCTTGGTCAAAAATGGATGAAAATTGAATATTGACATGTAAAATACACTTGTGGTAAACCCCTAAGAGTTTGGACATCAAATTCAATAAAATTGATATCCAAAAGTTGAAAAAACCATGTTTTGGAAACAAGTCTTGGCCGAACTTAACATCAAGTTCGACCAAAGTTGATTAAAATTTCATTGATTTTAATCAAGTTCGAGCGAACTTGATAGAATTTTGACGATTTTTTTTGAAGCTCGCTCGAACTTGCGAGATAATCCAATATTTTTAAGCAAGTTTGACCGAACTTGAATAAAATTTTGTTGAATTTCTCACACAAGTTCGCCCGAACTTGATAATCTTCTTGACAGTTCACATAAGTTCGACCGAACTTACCTGTTTTCTATTGAAATCTTCACAAGTCCTTTCGAAGTAATTAACATTTGAAATTTTCTCACCTAAGTTCGACCGAACTTGATTGGATGTGATAAACTTGAATATTGTCATATAAGTTCGACCGAACTTGTTAAAAACTGAAATCAAAAACTGATTTTCACATAAGTTCGACCGAACTTATCTATTTCTAATGAAGTTTCAAGTGTTTTTTATCGCATTTTCAAATAAGTGTTCAGATTGTCATAATGTAATATTTCCATAACGTGTTCGTCTCACAAGTAGCTTCTTCATCAAATTCTAATGCTCTTGCGGCGAACCAAATTAATATTGACAATGAAATGGGTACTACGACAAAATCGCCAAAGTTAATGAGTATGGACGAATTCAAAGGATGGAAGGAAAAGTTTGTAAATTGGATACAAGCAAATCAATTCAACAGTTTGGTTGCAGTTGAAGATGGTTACAAGTGGCCAAAGGATGAGCGTGATCAAGATCTTCCGCTGAACAAGTTCTCACCGGCTGACAAAGAAAATTATGTCGCAGAGAAAAGAATGATCAGCTTGATACAACAATCAGTGAAGGAAGATATCTTAATATTATTGCAAGAATATAATACTTCGTAAGAATTATGGCACTCTCTCTATGACAAATTCAAAGGAAGTGATGAAATGATCAAAAGCAAAAAGGCCTTGATTAAGAAAGAGTTTGAAATTTTCTCTATGATTAAAGGTGAGACGACGAAGCAGATGATCGATACATATTGTCACCTCATGTTTCAGATGCGAAGACATGATATCAAGAGATCTAATGAAGAGAAAATCGAGAAATTCGCCAATGCAATTCCTGAGGGAGAATGGACAACATATCTAATGATTCTGAAGAATAGTCCATCTTAGAGACATTTCAAATTGTCATCTTTCATCGACAAATTAGAAGGTCATGAAATGGAGTTGATGAAGATTGCAAAATAAAAAATGCTAATGTTGTTCCAGATGTCGGTGTTTATTACAAAGGAGGTGTTCAAGATACTCCGATCCAAAGTCCGAATCAGAGTTCTCCGTATGCTGGATATACAAGTGCTAGTTCAAGCTCTTCATTCCAAAATCAAAACAATTAGTCGCATCAGTCAAACCAATCTAGTTCTGATTCAAATGTTTTCCAGTGCAACATAGCAGTTGATTTGAAGAATGTATTTCTTGAAAAAGTGGCCAAACAGCACATAGCACTTCTAGCTACTGTTCTTGAATCGTATGAAAGTCATGTTGCTGGAAAGATTGGTAATCCGGAAATGACTACCGAGGATTATGAACAAGTGGACGAAGAAGAGTTGGAGCTGATGGATATAAAGTGGAGTCTGGCATCTATCATCAGAAGAGTTACCAAGTTTGTGGCACTCACTAGAAGGGATATTGGAAATTCAAGCAACAAGCTTGAGTTTGACAAGTCAAAAGTCACATGCTTCAGGTGTTGACAAAAGGGACATTTCAAACGTGAATGCAACAATCAAGAAGCAAATGGAACCAAAATCCTTTCGGCAGCAACAATGAGTATTATAAGAAAGCACTTCAATATAAGCCATATCCAAAGAGAACACAAGTTGAAGCAGAAGATAAATCTGCAAAGAAAACCGAACAAGCTCTTGGTCATGAAGAAGATGGTTTTGACTGGAACAGATACATCGGAAAGAAAACTGGTGTTGCTATGGTGGCAGAGGTAGTGGATGAATCTGAGACATCGTGATGCTGCTTTGGAAAATGCCATTCTGGAAGGATATATGCAGAGAGCTAAGGAAGAAAAAATAGCTTATTTTGAGATGCAAAGGCAAGAAATGTTGAAATCAGAGGTTGAAAAGGTAAAATCTGAGGTAACTGACAAGGAAGTTGTGAAAATTGTGGAGGTTGAAAAACCTTGCACAGAGTGCGCAAAGCCTTGTGAATCTTGTATTGAAAAGGTCAAAGTCATAAGATTAATGACTATACACAACGAATATTTTCGTTATGATTACAGAACCATGAAAGAAGCTTATGACAAAATAAAAGACAGATATAAAAATGTCGAAAGAGCTAATCTTGAGCTCAGTGCTAATGTAAAGATGTTAAATGCCACAGTAATTAAAAAACAAAAAGCAATTAACATGTACATTAATACTATTGCTGAAACAAAGTGTGAGCTTCATGACATAAAGATAGAAACAGAAAAGGTAAGACAATTGCTGAAAAGTTACACCACGAATGCTTATGTCATTGATCACATTCTTCCTATGATTAAGTCGAAGGAAAATGTTGATAAATCAAAGCGTAAAGAATACGAAAGTGTTCCTCCACCACTTCTTGCTAGTTATTCCTACAAGAAAGATGATGAGATTGAAAAGACATTTAATATAATACTTTTATCAGAAATGAAAGATAAATTGCCTGAGAACATTGACGTACACTTTACGAAATCAAATGATGATAATGAAGCGGTGGTAAAAATGTGGTTAAAAATGTGTTGGGAAATGATTCTGATGAATGCAGCTCTGAAAGCGCCAAATCAAGGTTGAACAACTCGGAATCACAATCTGAAGATGACGATACATCATCTGAAAATGATCTAAGTGATGTTCCTAATGTTGTCATGTACAAGATTAAGGAATCTGATAGATGATCTTGAGAAAAACGAGAAAAGATTTTACTCAAAATCTAAAAGGAATGCTAACAACTACCGAACATTTGGTGGTGGTTTTCCTGAGAACAGGAGAGCATGATTGGGTTTGGAGAAAAATGAAGAAGAGTCAAGAAGGAACCAGAACTCGCCATTTCATGAATACAAAGGTAAACACATGAAGTTTGTGTATGGGACGAATACGGTTCAAGAAGAAGGTATGATTGGTAAGAAATCAAATGATGAATTCAAGAAAGAGAAAGAACTTCGGGACAAGGCTAAGACCAAGTCCACAAGTGGAGTAAAACCCACTAGTGGACATGTTTCTGACAATCGGACTTGCTTTAAATGCAATACAGTTGGTCAAATTGCTCGCAAGTGTCTGAATCTAAAGCCTGTGTTTCCGTGAAGAAAAACGGGGTCAAAAGAGGAAAAGAAAAAACAACCCGAGGTTGTCAATTCTGATACAGTGTCAAATAGAAACTATGAATGTAAATGCGAAGTGAAACTGAAAACTGGATCAAAGTTTGAAAACTCAAAATTTGAAAAAGGTGAAACTTCAAAATTAAATGAAAACAAAGATTCTAGATTCTAGATCAAGAAAATGAAAAGCAAGTTACAATCCTGGGTTGCTAAGAAAAAGTTTTCATCATCTGAAAAACCAAAGTTTGTTGCTGACAAAACTGAAAATGTTAAATCAACCGAACTAGTAATCAAAAAGACAAAGAAAGAAAAGGTCAAAACGTTTTCAGAATCAACATCGGACGAAATGTTTGATGATGATTTTGAATATGATGATGATTTTGAAAGTGTTTATGATGCTTATCATGTCAAAACCAAAATCAAAGAGGTTTGGGTTTCCTTATTCAAGTAGTTGCTCTGTGTGCAGGAGTTCCAAAAGATCCGCTTTGTCAAAGTTATATCTGGATAGCGGAGCTTCATGTTTCTTAACTTATTCAGAATGTCAACATCTTAATCATTTTGAGAAAGAAGAAGTTGGAAAAGGAAAATTTGTCAAAAATCAAATTGTGCAAATCCACATGTAAATGAGGTTAATGGTTTATTTGTTGAACAAATGCAGATGAAGATGCTATAAAAGGATCAGACGACGAGTTCTCGAGATCCACATGGGTTTGTTATCGTTTTAGAATAGTATTTTTAAAATCTAAAATCCTAAAATATGTTTTTGATTTTAGGGGGAGTAAGAAAATTTAAAAAAATTGTTGAAAAAATCAAAAACACATGAAAAAGTTGTTAATTCAAAGACTTTGAAAAATTTAAAAAATTTAAAAAATAAAAAAAACATTGAATTTTACAGTATACTAAAGAAATGAAAAGTTTAAAAAGTGATAAACAAGTCTTACTGTGGATGTGTCGATAGGCTTAACACGTTCAGTAAATTGTTTCTGGGATATAAACTAAATTTTACAACTGCTTGATCTTGTGGATTAACACATCTTGGATATATGGACTTAGTACTCCGAAATTTCGTTTGATAGACCTGATTCTGAGATACGAGGTCTTTATAGATAGTTGATATATGGGGTATTATAAAAGTTCTTTTGATTTTGCGGAAGCAATAGCCTAGAACTTCTATAATACTTTCGCTATAAACCCCTAAACTGCATGCAATCATGAAAAATTTAAAAAATTTAAAAAATAAAAAAACATTGAATTTTACAGTATACTAAAGAAATGAAAAGTTTAAAAAGTGATAAACAAGTCTTACTGTGGATGTGTCGATAGGCTTAACACGTTCAGTAAATTGTTTCTGGGATATAAACTAAATTTTACAACTGCTTGATCTTGTGGATTAACACATCTTGGATATATGGACTTAGTACTCCGAAATTACGTTTGAGAGACCTGATTCTGAGATACGAGGTCTTTATAGATAGTTGATATATGGGGTATTATAAAAGTTCTTTTGATTTTGCGGAAGCAATAGCCTAGAACTTCTATAATACTTTCGCTATAAACCCCTAAACTGCATGCAATCTTGAAAAGTATCGAAATATCTAATCATTTGCAGTGCTAAAAAGATTCCTTAAATGGAATACCTTAAAGTCGATCTTTCACCTCTTTGTCTATACGGTAGTACTAACCTGAGCTCTCAAGGCATCGCACAACCCAGATACAGATATCAATTACGCTATATTCACCTGTAAGATGAAATCTAGGGAATCTTGATACGGGAGTATATTCAAGAAGTGGGAACCATAGATAAATCAAGTTTCATAAATCATATCTTAACATATCTTGGAACAATTGGGAAACATGATGAACTTTAAATGGACAAACACATCGACAATCTAGGTAAACAACTTTAGAACTTAAAGTCTCAAAAAGGTCAACGGTACTGGTGATATGTCTCAATCAACTGATATGATCCTTAGACACGAATTCATAAAAATATGTCTGTAAATATGTTTGTATATAGTTTACATTGTCCTGTACATAGTTTATTTGCTCTCAGATTAAAATCAAAAAGATTTTCAGTGTGTTTTAGCATAAACTTTCTAAAATTCAAAAAGATTTTGTTTATTCATTAGTTTCAACGAGCCAATGATGGAAAACGGTTCATTGAAGTTTGTAAGGTGCTATAATGGTGAAATTTTTGTTGACATCTGTGAAAAAAAATAAAAAATGATCAAAAAAGTTAAAAAGTTCATTAAATTGAATCTTTAAAATTTGAAGAAAAACATTAGTTCAATCACAACGGTTTCAAACCGAGGTTAATTTGGACTCGGTAAATGAAATTAGTTAACCAAGGTCATTAACTTGGACTTGGTCAATCAAGTGGATTTCATATTTGAAAATTTTATCAAAAGAAAAAAGTCTTAATTGTTAAAAGTGTTCAAGGTCATTAATTTGAACTTGAATATCTAAAGTTTTGAAAAGATTAAAATTTGAAATGTTGATGGTACAAAATTTCAAAGTTTTGAATCTGAAATGTTTATTTGAATGTCTTAAGAACTTTGAAACAGAAAGTAAAGTTTTAGGGGAGCAGGATAAAACATTGAAAAATTTCAGAAAGCTCAAAGCTAAGGGGAGTTTGAAGTCTAAAGATCAAAGCAAAGGGGAGTCTGAAGACTAAAGCTAAAAGCTAGGTGGAGCATGTTGATTAAAGTTTTATCAAGACAAAGCTCAAGAAAGAGGAAGAGGACATAAAGATCAAGATGTTAAAGTTTATTCAAGATCTAAAGATTGGAAGAGTCAGAAGATTTTAAAAGTTAATGACTACGACAACATTAAAGGGGGAGTCTGTTGGTGCATATGTCTGTTGCCCTACGTCATAATATATCGAGTCTGAGTGATTAGAGCTTAATCTGTTAGAAACGAGGCGTATTTAAGGTTATCATAGGCCAAGTTCACTGGTAATGGTGTGTGTGAAGTCATGTTCGCCCGAACATCTTCTCCCACCAGCGAACTTGTGCAAGTATATAGGTGCCTTGGTGATTTCATTTGTAACTTGGAGAGATTTTGGCACAGAGACTGCGAAGCTCTGTCGGATCCGGTTCTCGAATGTATTGAACTTTAGATCAATGAAAACAACATTTAAATGAGTAATTCTTGTTATTTGGTTAACTTTGTCATTAGTTTCCGCCTAATCGGACAATAGATAACAAATTTTGTTGGTGCATAATGTCTATGTCTTAGTCTTATATCGAGTCTGTATTGTATAGAGATGAATAGGCTAAGTATATGAAGTATTTATGTTTAGCATAGCTAAGTTCGCCCATGTGTGTCACATGTATACATGTTCGGCCGAACTTCTTAGGGGTGAACTTGCAATAGTATAAATACCTAGCTAGACTACTTCATTTGTAACTTTGGCATTTTGGAGGCGAAGCTCTGTCAGTTTGTAACAAGAACGTTTGATTAATAAAACTGACGATTAACTGATTAAATCTTGTCTATTGGTAAACACGACGTAATATTTCCGTTATTATGGACGTTAGATACAACATTTAGGTTTCTAAGCATCAAGGATCCGTCCTACAAGTGGTATTAGAGCTAGAACAGCCTGATTTGATAGTATCAAGACAATATCACTTTTATTCATCTCCATTCTTCTATTTTTCTTAACTTTTGAACATAAAATGAAGAATTTACGGTCAAAATCTTTTCAAATTTGAGTATATCATGTAAAATACAACAAAGATAAACCCTTGAAACATTGGATACCAAATTCAACTGAATTCATGTCAAAATTTAAAAAAAACTATGTTTTGGAAAACCCCCAACTTCGAACTTGTTAGCCAAATTCGGCCGAACTTGGTCTAAAAAGTCACTTTTCAAGTGAAGTTTTAGCAAGTTCGCTCGAACTTGTGTAATTTTTTAAGAAATCTTGATTAAGTTTGCTCGAAGTTACTGATTTTCCATTGATTTTATAGCAAGTTCGACCGAACTTGTGTAATATCAAGGAATCTTAAGTAAGTTCGGCCGAACTTACTAGCATTTCATCAAAGTACTATTAGCAAGTTCACTCGAAGTTTCTGTTTGGTTTCTGTTGTAAGTTCGACCGAAGATCAAGCATAATTTCTCAAAACATAAATCACAAGTTCAATCGAACTTGTAGTAGATCTAACATTTTCAAAAGTTTTTGAATATTTTCAGTGTCTACGTCTCGTTATTCACAATGGATGATATGCAAAGAGCTTTTATGTTTGGAGCTAGTTCTTCGAATGCCAACATGATTCATCAAGTCAATCTTGATAACGAGATGGGGACGACTGTTAAATCGCCCAAGCTAATGAGCATGGACGAGTATGAAGCATGGAAGGAGAAATTCACAAATCGGGTTCAAGCCATGCATTTCGCAGGCTGGGTGTCGATTGAAAGAGGTTACACTATTCCGGTAGATGAACATTAGCAAGTCCTTCAAAAGTACAATTACTCGACAGTACAGAGAGACGAATACATTGCTGAGAAAAAGATGATCAGTCTCATCCAACAGTCTGTCAAAGAAGATATCCCGATTTTGCTACAAGAGTATACTACTGCAAGAGATCTTTGGTTGTCATTACAGAAGAAGTATCAAGCAGTGCCGAAATGATGAAAAGTAAAAAGGCGCTTATTGATATCTTCACCATGTTAAAGAATGAGACCATGAAGCAAATGATCGAACGCTTCTGTCATCCTAAAGTTCAAATGCGAAGACACGGTCTCGAGAAGACAGAACAAGAATACATCGACAAGCTTGCTGACGCACTACTAGATGGTGAATGGACTACTTATTTGATGGTTCTGAAAAATAGTGATAAGTGGGATTTCTTCAAGTTGTCAACATTTATCGATAAACTCGAGGGCCATGAAATGGAACTCTTGAAGATTTCAAAGTCAAAGAACGCTAATTTATTTCAAGACGTTGGGTTGTACTACAAAAGTGGATTGCAAGACACATTTCAAGTCCGAAAATTGGGACAACATTTAGTGCGAACATGAATGCTTCTCCACAGAACCACAGTCAATCACAGCCTCATTATGATTAGAGTCCACAGAGTTCGTACTCAAGCACTGGTTCAAATTCATCTTATCAAAGTCAAGCAAATCAGAATCAACAAACAAATTTTGATTCGAATGTATACAAGTGCAACATCGCAATGAATTTGAACAATGTTGTTTCGGAACAAGTTGCTAAACAACATATGTCTCTTCTCGCCACTGTTCTGGAGTCATACGAAAGTCTTGTAGCCGATAAAATTGGAAATCCCAAAAGGACGGTAGAAGATTATGACCAAGTGGATGAAGAAGAACTCGAGCTGATGGATATCAAGTGGTGTTTAGCATCTATTATCCGAAGAGTCACAAAGTTTGTTGCACTCACTGGCCGAGAAATCGGAAATTCAAGCAACAAGTTGCGCTTCGACAAATCAAAAGTGACGTGCTTCAGATGTCTCCAAAAGGGACATTTCAAGAGAGAGTGCAAGAATCCTGAAGCAACAGGAAGTCAGAGTCCTTTCGGAGGAGGCAACGAGTATTACAAGAAGTCACTTCAATATAAGCCATTTCTGAAGAAGACTCTGGTTGAAATTCAAGAGAAACCAAATATCAGCAGAAATGAAAAAGCTATGGTAGCATCAAATGAAGATGATGGTTTCGACTGGAATTCTTACATCGGTAAGAAGACCGGAGTTGCGTTGATGGCTGAGATAGTTGAAGATACTTCTGTAGAGGAAGCAGCAGCAGCGGCAGAAGCAGCGGCTGTAAAACAAATTCTGCTGGAACAATACTTGCATCAACAACGAGAAGAAGAGGAGTATATCCACATGTAGAAACAAGGAATTTTATCTCCAAACTCGTGTGATAGTTTTGCAGGTTATTTTGATGGAAGATCTAAAGAACAAGTGGTTGAGGAGAAAACAATTGATGAAGAGATCACCAATGTTACACAAGAAATGAATGGTGAAAACCTCAACGACATGGCAGATAAAGCTTTAATGGCAAATCTAACCAAGGTAGGTCCAGAGGTAAAAGAAGTTGTCAATGTACAAATTGTAGAGGTTGAAAATCCTTGTACAAAATGTACCGAACCATGTTCTGAGTGTGCTGAGAAATCATCGCTGAAAACAATGTGCATAATGAACTTTTGAAATACGATTATCGCACAATGAAGAAAGCGTATGATAAAATGAAAAATGATTATGGTAGGCTTAATAGAAATAACATCGAACAACATGATACCATAAGAATGTTAAAAGGAACAGTAATGGATAAGCAAAAAGCTATTAATATCTATATTAACACTATTGCTGAAACTAAGCAACAACTCTAGGACATGACAATTGAAGTAGAACGTGTTCAACAACTTTTGAGAAGTCACACATGTAATGCGTATGTCATTGATCACATCCTTCCGACAATTCCATTGGAAGAGAAACCTAAAAGGAAAATTGGTAAAGAATACAGTAATGTTCCTCCATCCCTTTGCGAAAAGTATTGTCGCAAATCCGCTGATTGGATGGATAAGGCACTCAACATTGAGTTGTTATCTGAAAAGAAAACTGAGTTGCCAGAGAATATTGATGTGATCTATACTAAAACAGATAATGACAATGTTGTGGTTAAAAAGGTTGTTGAAATGTTTTGAACGATTCTGATGAAGGCAGCTTTAAAAGCGCCGACTCGAACTCAAAGAATTCAGATTCACAGTCCGAAGATGTCGATATATCATCGGAGAATGATCTATGTAATGATCCTAATGTTTTCATGTACAAGATTAAGGAATCTGATAGATTATACTTTGATGACAGTTTTCCGACTCAGAATGTGAAGGAAGAATTATTAGACAGATTCTTTAAACTCGTGGAAGTCACATCAGATGATCTGGAGATCAAAGAAAAGAACTTCTATTCCAAACCTAAAAGAAATAACTACCGAAGGAATGGTGGTGATCATCCAGAAAACCGGAGAGCTGGGTTGGGATTAGAGGAATCAGATGAACCTAAAAGGAAACCGTCACCCTTTCATGAATACAAGAATAAAAACATGAATTTTGTATATGGGACGAACACAGTTCATGAGGAAAGTTTGATCGGGAAACAATCAAACGATGAGTTTAAGAAACAAAAAGAACTTCGAGATAAAGCAAAAATTGCAAGTGGTGTAAACCCACTAAAGGACATCAACATGATTCTCGGACTTGTTTCAAGTGCAAGGAAATTGGTCATATTGCACGTTACTGTCCGAAATCAAAGCCGTCTTATCTTTGAAGGAAAGAAAGTTCAAATGTTGTGAAACCGAAGCAACCAGTGTTTGAAAAACCTGTAAAGATTTTGAAAAGAAATGAATCAAAAGTTAAAGTTAAACCTAAGTTTGAAAATTCAATTTTTGAAAAAGGTGAAACTTCAAAAGCTAATGAAACAATTTTTACTTGAAGAAGGCTAACGTAAAATCTCAAGCCTAGATTACAAAGAAACGGTCAGCAACATCTGAGATCACTAAGTCTGAGCTGGTTAAGACTAGTGATAGCAAGAAAGAATCAAAATCCGAAATCATAATTGAAACCACATCTGAAAATGTCAAAACTGCAAGTGGTAACAATTCAAAAGATAAAAAGACGGTAAAGCTTTCAAACATAAACATCTCAGAAAATCCAGATGATGAATATGAATTTGATTATGCAGATGAGTGTGGATTTGATTATGCTGATGAGTGTGAGTTTGATTTTGACGATGATTATCCAATTCAACCCAAGACCAAAAAGGCTTGGGTCTCGCTTTTTAAATAGATTTCTGAAATGTGCAGGGGCTCCAAAGATCCGTACTTTCTAAGTGGATTTTGGATAGTGGAGCGTCCAGACATATGACAGGAATGAAAGCGTTGCTATTCGACATTAAAGCTATCAAAGGTGGATATGTTAAATTTCCAGGTTACCAGGGTGGAAGGATAGTCGCTGAGGGAAAACACTCAAATGGCATTGTTTTATTCGATCGCGTGAACTATATTGCAGAGTTGGAAAACAATCTTCTAAGCATATCGCAGATTTCTGACAAGAAGTTCATGGTGCATTTCAACGACAAAGAGTGTATTATCTTGAAGCCGGGATTCAAAATACCAGATGAGTGGATTCGGATGCGAGCACCTCGGGAGAATGATCTATATGTTCTTGATAAGGGTGTCGCTACCATTTCATCAAAATCAGCACAATGTTTTGTGTCAAAGGCTACTAAAAAGGATTCTATTCTTTGGCATCGTAAGATGGGGCATATTCATTTGCGAAAAATGAATTTCTTGGTTCATAATGATCTTGTAGAAGGCATAAATCTTTGGAGTTTTCAGATGAATGATCTTTGCATAGAATGCAAAAAGGGAAAGCAGATCAAGAAATCTCATCCGAAGAAAATTCTAAACTCAATCAAGTTGCCATTTGAACGTCTCCACATAGATTTATTTGGTCCTGTAGATGTTCGAAGCATCTCAGGAGACTTATATTGCTTCGTCGTGACAGATGACTATTCGAGATATTCGTGGGTATTCTTTCAAGAATCAAAAGACGAAACGTTCGAGAACTTGGTTATTCTATTCAAGAAACTCGAGAACCTTTATCATCTGTCGGTCAGATGCATTAGAAGTGACAATGGCACAGAGTTTAAGAATAACAAAATGACGGAATTCTGCAACACAAAAGGGATTCTGCATGAGTTTAGTGCTCCCTATATCCACAGCAAAACGGAGTAGCTGAACGGAAAACAGAACTTTGATTGAAACTGTGAGAACCATGCTTGTAGATTCTAAACTTCCAATCAGCTTCTGGAGTGAAGCAGTTGTTGCGGCTTGCTACACGCTAAACAGGGTTCTCACTGTCAATCCAACAAAGAAAACATGTTTTGAGATGATAAACCGACAAAAGCCAAATTTGAAGTTCTTAGAGCCATTCGGTGCACCATGTACCGTAATAGACCAAGATAGAAAATTCGGAGCTAAATCTCTTGAAGGTTTCTTTGTCGGATATGCGAGTCCGTTGAGAAGAGTATATGTTCCTTCATTGAGAAAGGTTATTGAAGTACAACACGTGGATTGTTTCAACTATACGGAACCTATTCAAAGGAGAGGTGACGCGTGGCTGTTAAACTATCAAGACCTTTGGAAGTCATTTGACTTGCCCGAAGAACCGTCTGACGAAGAAGTTGCAGCATTATATTATCTTCACCAGTCAGCGAATCAAATGCAAATTATTCAACCAATTGTGGTTAATCAACCCACGTTGGATCCATCTTCTTCTTGCGCAAGTTCAAGTAATAGTGGTGTTCCAGGTGAAAATATTTCTAAAACATTAGCAACACCTACTACTCCTCCAACAAATGCCTCTACTGAACTAGTGAATACAACAACGGAGCCCAGTATGCCTTATAATCAGAATTCAGATTCAGATGAAGCACCAACATTTGATGCTGATGGGGAATCATCTTCTTCAGACGAGGAAGTGGAGCAGATAACAAGTCTTCTTAATCAATCTGCAGACCCGAACACCAAAAATGAAGCTTCATCAAGCTCTCCAAACGTTGAATTGGTTGTTGATCTCAACATCACGAATCAGCTAAACTCATTAGATGTTCCAAGTGAAGAATTGCCGCAATCATATTCCTATCATCCGTCAACAAATATTATCGGAGAACTTCAAACTGGTGTTAGAACTCAAGGGCAAATTAACAAAGCACTCAGTTGTTTCTATACTCACGTTGCTCCAACCCATAACTATTGCTTCTATTCTTGTTTCATCTCCTAGATTGAGCCAAAGACAGTTAACGAAGCTTTAGCCGATGAAAACTGGGTACAAGAAATGCAAGAAGAACTATTGTAGTTTGAGAAGTTAGGAGTGTGAAAGCTTGAAGACCTACCAGAAAATCAGAAAGCAATTGATACAAAATGGGTCTTTAAGTTTAAACGTGATGATAGAGGGGTTATTGTTCGTAACAAAGCTAGGCTTGTTGTTAAGGGATTTCACCAGCAGGAAGGGATAGATTACACGGAAGCCTACGCACCAGTAGCTCGCTTGGAATCGCTTCGAATCTTTCTAGCTTTCACATCATGGAAAGGATTTAAGGTCTATAAATTGGATGTCAAATCGGCTTTTAAGTACAGAAAATTACGCGAGAAGGTGTACGTTGGACAAGCACCGGGGTTTGTTGATCCACTCAACAAGAAGAAAGCATACCTACTGGATAAAGCTCTTTAAGGTCTACACCAAGCCCCGAGAGCTTGGTATGAGATGTTATCTCAACATCTTGTCGGCAACGGCTTTATCAGAGGAACTGTGGATAGTACTCTTTTCACCAGAGAAGTTGATGGTCATCTGATTATAGTTCAAATCGACATCGACGACATCATCTTTGGATCTACAACGATAGTCTCTGCAAGGAGTTTGAGGGAATCATGAAAAAGAAATTCGAAATGTCCTCGATGGGAGAAATGAAGTTCTTTCTTGGTTTACAAGTAGATCAACTTCCGGATGGTATTTTCATTCATCAGACTAAGTATGTTCACGACATCTTGAAGAAGTTTGGAATGGAAAGCTTGAAGCCTCTATCTACGCCTCTTGCTCTAAATCACGGCATTTGCTTTTATGAGACTGGAGCCAAAGTTGACGAGACATTATACAGATCGATGATTGGATCGCTAATGTAACTGACGGCATCGCGCCTAGATATTATGTATCCAACCTGCCTCTGCGCCAGATATCAGTCAAGCCCGAGGATCTTACACATGCAGATCGTGAAGCGAATCTTCAGATACTTGAAAGGATGCCCAAGCACCGGCTTGTGGTACCCGAAGAATGACAATTTCAACCTCACAGGCTATGCTGATTCTGATTTTGGTGTAGATAAGTTGAATTCAAAATCAACTACAGCGGGATGCCAGTTCTTTGGAACAAGAATGCTAACCAGGCAGTGTAAGAAACAGACTACGGTCACTCCCTCTACCTGTGAAGCTAAGTATATCTCGGCCTCCAGCTGTTGTTCACAGATTATGTGGATTCAATAGCAGATGACAGACTATGGTCTGCAATTTCTTGACACTCCGCTGTATGTTGATAACAAGGCAGCCATAGATATAACTAAAAATCCGGTTCATTAGTCACGCACAAAACACATTGAAATTCATTATCATTTCATTCGTGATTGCTACGAAAAGAAATTGGTGCGAATAGAAATAATCCACACCGACGAACAAAAAGCTGATTTTTATACCAAACCAGTTTCTTTGTCACGGTTTAAATACTTGTTGAGAATTAATGGTATGGAAAATTTGCTGACAGGTGCGGATGCTGAGGTTGAATATGGATCGGACGACGAGTTCGCATGATCCTCATTGGTTTGTAAATATCTTTCTAGTTTAGAATTTTGTTAAAAACTAAAATCCAAAAAGATGTTTTTGATTTTAGGGGGAGAAATGTTAGAGAAAATACAAAAACATTCAAAAGATTTTAAAATTCAAAAAGATTTAAAAAAATTCAAAATGTACAGAAACATTGAAAAAGACAAAAAGAATTCAGTGTCATATACGGAAATGATAGTACATCAGTCGACTATCACAATATGCTAAAAATAGGAAAGTTTAAAAGTGATAAACGAGTCTTACTGTGGATGTGTCGATAGGCTTAACACGTTCAGTAAACTGTTTTCAAGATATAGACTAAATTTAGCAACTGCTTATTCTTGTGGATTAACACATCTTCGATATATGGACTTAGTACTCCGAAATTTCGTTTGAAAGGTTGCCTAATTCTGAGATACGAGGTCTTTATAGATAGTTGATATCTGGGGTATTATACAAGTTCTTCTGAATTTGCGGAAGCAATGGCCTAGAACTTCTATAATACTTTCGCAAAAAACCCTTAAACTGCATGCAATATTGAAAAGAATCGAAAGATCTAATCATTTGTAGTGTTAAAAAGATTCCTTAAGTGGAACACACCTGAAAGACGAGCCTTCATCTCTCTGTCTTTACGGTAGTACTAAGCTGAGCTCTCAAGGTCTCGCATAACCCAGAATCAGATACCAATTACGCTATATTCACCTGTAAGATGAAATCTAGGGAATCTTGATACGGGAGTATATTCAAGAAGTGGGAACCACAGATAAGTCAAGTTTCATAAATCTTACCTTAACATATCTTGAAACAGTTGAGAAATGTGATAAAGCTAAAGTGGACAAACATATCGACAATCTAGGAAAACGAGTTTAAAGCTTAAAGTCATCTAAAGGTCAACGGTACTAGTGATATGTCTCAATCAACTGATATGATCCTTCGACACGAATTTACAAAAATATATCTGTAAATATGTTTGTACATAGTTTACATTGTTCTGTACATAGTATTTCAGCTTTACAGTTTAAAATCAAAAAGATTTTCAAAAAGATTTTCGGTGTGTTTTAGCATAAACTTGCAAAAATACGAAAAGATTTTATTTCTACATTGTTTTCAGCAAACCAATGTTGGAGAACATATCTTTGAAGTATGGTAAGATGCTAGAACTGGTGGGAATCTCTTTGACAACGGGCTGGGAGCTAATCTGTTGAATCTGAAAAGTCAAAACGATGAAAAGTTCATTAATTTGAAACTTTGATTTTTAAAATTTCAACAGTTTGTTCGTAACGGGTCAAACCGGGGTCATTAACTTGGACTCGACAGACAAATCGGTTAACCAAGGTCATTAACTTGGACTTGGTCAACTGAGTGGATTTTCATAACTTATAAAAGGTTGCAAAGTTCAGAGTTTAAAATGAAAATTTGAAAAAGTTTGGTTTTAGGTTATGGCAAGTTCGGCCGAACTTGCTAAACAAATCTTGTTTAACAAACAACAACTTTGACCGAACTTGTAGATGGATTGTTGAGTTTTTAAAAGTTAACTTTGCCCGAACTTAGTTGGGCTTATGTGATGGGCTTGCAAGTTCGCCCGAATTTGACATGGTATAAATACCTTTCAAGTTCGGCCGAATTCACTTATCAGCAAACACACATTCTCTGAGCGAACTTAACCTTTGGAGAGTTTTTGGAGCGAAATTGGCATTTTAGCGTCCTTATTCTGCCTGATTTTAGTCTGTTTTTGGTGATTTACATACCAATTACCATGGCTGAGGTGAGAATTGGAGATTGATCCATGTTTGAACCGTAAACAATTGAAACGAGATCTGAAATTGTTAGTAGTGGTAGATTTAGGTGTTTCTGGACAAAATTAAACCTAAAATCAGAACTAACACTTAAAATCGACCGCATAATTGTTTTTGATTGGCCTGAAACGATTGTTGATATATTGAACAAGTCTGGTTGGAGAAGATGACAAGTTTGGCCGAACTTGTTATCAAGTTCGACCGGACTTGCATCAAAATCATGATGAAATAATTTAATGCATCTTCGACCGAACTTATTAAAAAAATCTGAATTCATTAGAGTGTTTGTTCGCCCGAACTTACTCTTGGACTTTGAACATGTTATGTACATGTTCGGGCGAACTTGAACAAAACACAAAGTATTAAGACATACCAAGTTCGCCTAAACTTGATAAAAGTGTTAGAATATTTTTGAAATTTTTTCCCGATAAGCGTGCTAATTGTTTTACGTTGTTTTACAGGCACAAGTTCCAGAGCGTATAATCTCAGTGGAATTTTCTAAGACACACAACACCTATATTACGCTCGACAAATCGATATGTCCATCTTTGAAGCAATACGACAGTATATTGAAGTTTTTGGAAGAAAGTCCTATACATCGGGCTATTACAGAGTGCACAGTGTCATATAGATCTCATATTTTTCATTTTTGGATGAACGCAAGTTTATGTGAAGATGAGAAGACGATCACTTCAACTGTGCAAGTCGGCAATGAAGTTAAACCGATTACTATGACTGAAGATGATATTCGACGGATTCTGCAATTCAACGACAATAAAGACGATCCAATTTACCTCGACTAAAAGATGGTTTGTGGTTGTTTCTTCCGTATGGGATATAAGGGGAGAGTGAACAAGATGACGCTGAAAAAAGGAGAAGTGCCAAATCCCTATAAACTCCTAATGCACACCATGATTCATACATTTAGTCATCGCAAGGCCGGTTTAGACGATGTCCAAGATTATTTAACTTGCATGGCAACGACGCTTATTCTGAAGAAGCCGTTCAACTTCTCGAAGTTAGTTTTCGCGCACATGACAAAGAACATGGAATATTCAAGGCTACGCTTATATCCGAGATTTGTTCAGATGTTAATTGACGAGAAGTCATGAATATTGCATGATATCCGAATGATGTGTGATACTTAGTTCATCTTGATGAGACCACACTGAAGAAGCTCATACAGTTTCAAAAGCAAGCTTCAGCTCCTGTTGCAAAGCCTCTATTCGGAGCGATCAAAGATTCTAATTACATTGCCCCGCCAAAAAACAAATGGAGGAAAGATGGTAGCGACGATGAGAAAGAGCTTAACGCTGAGAAGGAGTGGTTTAAAGAGTTCCAACCAAAGGCAAGGAGCGAATGGTTCTTAAAGGCAGAAGCTGATAAGCCTAAAAAGAAATGTGCTGCGAAGAAAGTCGAAACTATGCTTGTCGACGAAGGTGAACCAGAGATTGTTGAAGCAGTTGCTTGATCAAGTTCTGCAGGTATTATTGAGAGTCAAGAGTCTGTGAAAACGACTCAAGACGATGTTATATCTGCTACTTCTGAAAACGAAGATGATTCTGATAAAGAAATTCCGGTGAAAGAGCCAGAAAAGACTGAGGCAGAGAAAGAAAGAGAATTGGATGCTGATTTTGATCCTAATGCAGAAAAAAAGTCCGATGAGGATAGGCCTAAGAAATCTAAACGGGTTAAGTCTGCAACTGTTTCGTCGACAAAGACTACAGGGTTTCCTCAGACTAAAGGAAAGAGAGTCAAAAAAGAGCAAAAGGCTGTAAGCAAACGGTACAAAAGATCGTTGAAAAGCGCAGAAGTAACACAAGAACCTTCTGGCGCACAGGAGAAAGGAGTTACACAAGAACCTCCAACACAAGAACCTCCTGTTGTTGATATAAGTGAAGCTGAACGTCTAGGAGTCACACAAGAACCTCCTGTGATTGTTGGATCGGAAGCGGAAAGGCCAGGAGCTACACAAGAACCTCCTGTGTCTAGTTTTGTGGAAGTACCGATTATTCAATCGCCTGTTGCTCCAACGACTTTTGTTCCTGATAGTTCTACACCAAAGAAGTCTACTCCAAAGGCTACGACTCCAAAATCTACACCAAAAACTCCAAGAGGGCCTAATATTTTTGGTGATACGCATAGTGATCCGACAAGTCTGCAGGATCTAAACGATTTCTTCCCAGAAACAAATGTTGAACTTCTGGAAAAGCGAGTGAAGGCGTTAGAAGAAAAAATAGCGCATAGTGAAGTTGAAAAAGCTGAAATGGTTAACAAGATGAGTCAAAGCGCTGTCAAAAAAGAAATGTTGGATGACAAGGTGAAGGTGTTAGAGAATGAAAGAGAGTACTTTAAAGCGTTGATCGAAAGTTTGCAGGATGCTAATGAAAAGATGGAAACTGAGATAGCTGATCTGAAGTCTATCCAAGCCCTAAATGATCGAAGATTCTGCAGGATGCAGAAAGCGTTATCTAATGCACTGGGTATCGACTTCATCAAAGAATATGATCGTCTAGATCAACAAGAAGCCGAAGAACGATCTGAGAAAGAATTGGCTGAGAGTGGCAAAGGTAAAGGAGTTGAAGGTGAAGCTCCTAAGTCTTCTGATGCTACAGAGAAACCAGTTGAAGATGTTTCGAAAGCTTCTGAGTCTGATATTTCTAAGATTGACGAATATGTCAAACTTTCTGATCCTATCACTGCTTCTGAAGAAAAAGATGATGTAGAAGCTGAGAAAGATGATAAAAACGATGAAGAGGAAGGAGGTTATGAGGATTGGAATGTTGGTGATGATGATGATGATTACGATCAAGGAGGTGATGATTTTGATTAGGGTGGTACAGGTATAAAGATCACTGAAGTGAAAGTCTCTGAAGATTTTGACTTTACTTCACTTATGGATGACGAGTCAAATAAAATGGAAGATAAAAGTCCGGGGTAGTCAGGGAAGACAGGGCGTTCAGATGATATTGATGGGACAGATGTTGATCGATCTGCTAAGCCTATTACTACAATACCCACGAAGCCGTTAATGTTGATGTTAGAACATCAAGTAGAAGAAGGGGAGTACGTGCATAACTATTCGAAAGAAGATCTTGCGAGATTAGTTTAAGTTGAAGCTGAAAGCTTAGAGTTTGATTTCGAGGAAGTTTTAAATGTTAACACAATTGAACCAAATGATTATCAGTATCAAAGACGATTTGAAGCTGACGAATATAATCAAGTAATTGTTGAAGATTGGTCTTCAGATGATGAAACAGATCAGAAAGCAAAGTACATTGGTCCTAATTCAAAAAGTTTTCCTACATTTGAAGAAATGTACAAGCAGCTTGATGAAGACATGCTGAAAGAAAGAATAGCTGAATCAGTTCGAGAGGGTAAAGTTCCTAAGCCCATGACCAAAGAAGAAATAGCTCAAGCGAGAAGTCTTGGTTCAAAGGGATGCCATGTGAATGAAAGTTTAGACGTCCACTAGCATTTCTTTACCAGAGACAAAGATGTTTCTTTGGGGGATATATTGATTTGGGGATGGTTTAAGGAGCTTAACGTATATGCAATCAAAAGGGAGTTTGGAGTGCAATACTTCAAATACCTTGCTGGTTTCAAGACATTACCTTATTGTGATGTGGAAGAGTTAGTGCAGACTATGAACGTTTCATACCACATGAAGGTTGCTGATCAGTTATTATGGAAAATGATCAAGTATGAAGCGGTGAAAGGATTTAATTACAGGAAGCCTTTTATTTCTAGCCGCAGAATCAAGACAAATAAGAAAACGGGGGAAAAGGACATAACGTTAATTATGAAACGTCCAAGAGCCATGAGAAATATGCCACTTATGCCGATTGAACAAAACTTCTATCCTTTGTTCAAATGGTGGCAAATAGATCCAGCTACGTGTGAAGCTGTTATCGTGCTAAAGTTTGAAGAACATTTGGATATTACTAAGGAACGGGTTGAAGTGATGGGTTATCAGGGCATGAGGGGTTTATGGAGGTCGATAAGGATTCTAGATCCTATGTGGCTTGTGATCTGCCGGAGAAAAGATATCAAAACCTTGTTCTATAACAAGATTGTTTTTGAAGAACGAGAAAAGGTAAAAGCGATGCAGTATCAGAAAGTGGTTAATGTTTGCTATGCATGAGAAGTCAATTCTAGAAAAATGTGGCAAACGAAGTGGAGAGACTTAGAAAGAGTTGACTTTATAAAGGAGGAAAAAAGAAATGAGGCGATTAAAGAAAGAATGGAAAAAGCGGTAAGGCAAAGTTCTCTAAGAATGGCTAATTTTAAAAGACCACCGCCAACTCATCAAACGCTTGATCCAAAGCAAGAACCATGAAGGAAGCCGTTCAAGAACTTCTTCCGTAGTGTGTGTTAACGTTTATATGAAGACATAGTTTTGAAGACTGATACAAGACGAAGACGATATCCAAGGGGGAGTCTGTTAGTGCATAATGTCTATGTCTTAGTTTTATATCGAGTCTGTATTGTATAGAGCTGAATAGTATAGGTATATGAAGTATTTATGATTAGCATAGCTAAGTTTGCCCATGTGTGTCACATGTATACATGTTCGTCCGAACTTGCAGTAGAAAGTTTGGGCAAACTTGAGTCTCTTATGGGTGAACTTGCAATAGTATAAATACCTAGCTAGCCTACTTCATTTGTATCTTTGGCATTTTGGAGGCGAAGCTCTGTCAGTTTGTAACCAGAATGTTTGATCAATGAAACTGACGATTAACTGATTAAATCTTGTCTATTGGTAAACATGACGTAATATTTATGCTATTATGGACGTTAGATATCAAATTTAGGTTCCTAAGCATCGAGGATCAGTTACACAAGTTTAGGTTCCCGTGCTAATCCTGGACGTTCCTACAAAATCCATCAACTTCAAAGCCTTCACCAAAGACATCTTTTGCTAAAAGATCATGCTTTAATTGTCATACAAAGGGACATGTCGTCAGTTGTTGTCCTTACAAGAAGGGTGAAGCACCTTTAAAAGAAAAGAAGAAATAAAAATCACCAGAAAAGAAGGGTGATTGTGAGTTGAAGACATCAAACTCACCGAAGAAATATGTTGTTGAAGACAAGGCTGAAAAAGGAAATCAACAATTTCCTCGTTTTCAAAGAAATCAACCAAGGTTTCAGCCTGAGTCTCCAACTGGCAGATTCAACAGACCTAGAAGTAGTTCACCTAAAATGAATAATTTTAATGGTCAGTCAAATAATTTCAGAGGTCAAAGTTCACAACAAAGTCGATACCACGCTAGTGGTAGTCGAAATTTTTACACTAATGACTAGAGAAATTATTACAATCAAAATTTTGGATATCTTTCGGGCATTCATCAGAACTGGGACTGGAGACCTAGTGGAAATCAAAATTTCCAAAGGTCACAAAGTCCAAACATGTATAGGAACCCTCAGGACTAGAGACCTATTGGAAATCAAAAACCATTTCCGTCAACAGGTCTGAGATCCAAGACTCCTACTAGGAGTGATGAAAATCGGATGGATGTTTCGGTAGTTGATGAATTTGGAAGACCCAAGACCATTAAGGCTTGGGTCCCCCAAACTAACTAAATTTGTTTTGGTTTGTGCAGGACCTGCTAAGGAGGCTGATCAACTTGTGGTATGTTGACAGTGGCTGCTCTAGGCACATGACGGGGGATAAGTGGTTGCTGAAAGATTTTGAAGAAATAAATGGAGGTTATGTGAATTTTGTAGGAGCAAAAGGTGTAAAAATTACAGGTCAAGGGAAAGTGACCAATGGGAAGATAACCTTGGACAAAGTTAACTATGTCGAGCAGCTCAAACACAATCTGATGAGCGTGTCGCAAGTCTGTGACAAGGGTTACTCTGTCCACTTTACCAAGTCTGAGGCACTGGTGTTAAAACGGGTTTGATCATTCCTGATGATTGGATAGCAAGGAAGAATGATACCTATGTCATGGACATGAGTGTACATGATTCTTCAGTGGTGACTACATGCTTGTTGTCGAAAGCATCTGAGGCGGAATCGATGTTATGGCATAGGCACATGGCACATATCCATTACTAGAAAATGAATTATATAATTAAAAATGGTTTAGTGGAAGATGTGCCTATGCAAAAGTTATCTATGGATGATAAGTGTCTTCCTTGTAAAAAGGGAAAGCAACACAGAAAACCTCACAAGTCTAAAACCGTGAATTCCATTGCCTCTCCACTTGAATTACTTCATATGGATTTGTTCGGTCTAGTGAATGTAAGGAGTACCGGAGGAAAAATTATCGCTTTGTTGTTACTGATGACTTTTCTCATTTTACTTGGGTTCTCTTTCTAGTGACAAAGGATGAGAGCACATAAATGTTGATCAATCTTTTTCAAAAGTTGAAGAATCTACTTCAGACAAGAATAAAGCGCATTAGAAGCAACAATGGCATGGAGTTCAAGAATTGGTTGCTGGATATGTACTGTCTCCGCAACGGGATAGAGCATCAATTCGGTGCTCCATACATGTATAGGAACCCTCAGTACTAGAGACCTAGTGGAAATCAAAAACCATTTCCGTCAACAGGTCTGACATCCAAGACTCCTACTAGGAGTGATGGATATCGGATGGATGTTTCGGTAGTTGATGAATTTGGAAGACCCAAGACCATTAAGGCTTGGTCCCCAAACTAACTAAATTTGTTTTTGTTTGTGCAGGACCTACTAAGGAGGCTGATCAACTTGTGGTATGTTGACAGTGGCTTCCCTAGGCACAAGACGGGGGATAAGAGGTTGCTGAAAGATTTTGAAGAAATAAATGGAGGTTATGTGAATTTTGCAGGAGCAAAAGGTGGAAATATTACAGGTCAAGGGAAAGTGACCAATGGGAAGATAACCTTGGACAAAGTTAACTATGTCGAGCAGCTCAAACACAATCTGATGAGCGTGTCGCAAGTCTGTGACAAGGGTTACTCTGTCCACTTTACCAAGTCTGAGGCACTGGTGTTAAAACCGGGTTTGATCATTCCTGATGATTGGATAGCAAGGAAGAATGATACCTATGTCATGGACATGAGTGTACATGATTCTTCAGTGGTGACTACATGCTTGTTGTCGAAAGCATCTGAGGCGGAATCGATGTTATGGCATAGGCACATGGCACATATCCATTACTAGAAAATGAATTATAAATTAAAAATGGTTTAGTGGAAGATATGCCTATGCAAAAGTTATCTATGGATGATAAGTGTCTTCCTTGTAAAAAGGGAAAGCAACACAGAAAACCTCACAAGTCTAAAACCGTGAATTCCATTGCCTCTCCACTTGAATTACTTCATATGGATTTGTTCGGTCTAGTGAATGTAAGGAGTACCGGAGGAAAAATTATTGCTTTGTTGTTAGTGATGACTTTTCTCATTTTACTTGGGTTCTCTTTCTAGTGACAAAGGATGAGAGCACATAAATGTTGATCAATCTTTTTCCAAAGTTGAAGAATCTACTTCAGACAAGAATAAAGCGCATTAGAAGCAACAATGGCATGGAGTTCAAGAATTGGTTGCTGGATATGTACTGTCTCCGCAACGGGATAGAGCATCAATTCAGTGCTCCATACATGTATAGGAACCCTCAGTACTAGAGACCTAGTGGAAATCAAAAACCATTTCCGTCAACAGGTCTGACATCCAAGACTCCTACTAGGAGTGATGGATATCGGATGGATGTTTCGGTAGTTGATGAATTTGGAAGACCCAAGACCATTAAGGCTTGGTCCCCAAACTAACTAAATTTGTTTTTGTTTGTGCAGGACCTACTAAGGAGGCTGATCAACTTGTGGTATGTTGACAGTGGCTTCCCTAGGCACAAGACGGGGGATAAGAGGTTGCTGAAAGATTTTGAAAAAATAAATGGAGGTTATGTGAATTTTGCAGGAGCAAAAGGTGGAAATATTACAGGTCAAGGGAAAGTGACCAATGGGAAGATAACCTTGGACAAAGTTAACTATGTCGAGCAGCTCAAACACAATCTGATGAGCGTGTCGCAAGTCTGTGACAAGGGTTACTCTGTCCACTTTACCAAGTCTGAGGCACTGGTGTTTAAAACCGGGTTTGATCACTCCTGATGATTGGATAGCAAGGAAGAATGATACCTATGTCATGGACATGAGTGTACATGATTCTTCAGTGGTGACTACATGCTTGTTGTCGAAAGCATCTGAGGCGGAATCGATGTTATGGCATAGGCACATGGCACATATCCACTATTGCAAAATGAATTATATAATTAAAAATGGTTTAGTGGAAGATGTGCCTATGTAGAAGTTTTCTATGGATGATAAGTGTCTACTTCAGACAAGAATAAAGCACATTAGAAGCAACAATGGCATGGAGTTCAAGAATTGGTTGCTGGATATGTACTGTCTCCGCAATGGGATAGAGCATCAATTTAGTGCTCCATACATTCCGCAAAGAATGGAGTGGCAGAACGGAAAAACAGGACATTAATAGAAGCTGCTAGGACCATGCTTTCTGATTCTAAGCTTCTTGTCATCTTTTGGGCAGAGGCTGTGAATACAGCTTGCTATGTTCTGAATAAGGTTTTGACGGTTAAACGACACAATAAAACGTGTTAGGAACTTCTGAGAAACCGTAAACCAAATTTAGAAAGGCAAGAACCGTCTGTGACAAGGGTTACTTTGTCCACTTTACCAAGTCTGAGGCACTGGTGTTAAAACCGGGTTTGATCATTCCTGATGATTGGATAGGAAGGAAGAATGATACCTATGTCATGGACATGAGTGTACATGATTCTTCAGTGGTGACTACATGCTTGTTGTCGAAAGCATCTGAGGCGGAATCGATGTTATGGCATAGGCACATGGCACATATCCATTACTAGAAAATGAATTATATAATTAAAAATGGTTTAGTGGAAGATGTGCCTATGCAAAAGTTATCTATGGATGATAAGTGTCTTCCTTGTAAAAAGGGAAAGCAACACAGAAAACCTCACAAGTCTAAAACCGTGAATTCCATTGCCTCTCCACTTGAATTACTTCATATGGATTTGTTCGGTCTAGTGAATGTAAGGAGTACCGGAGGAAAAATTATTGCTTTGTTGTTACTGATGACTTTTCTCATTTTACTTGGGTTCTCTTTCTAGTGACAAAGGATGAGAGCACATAAATGTTGATCAATCTTTTTCCAAAGTTGAAGAATCTACTTCAGACAAGAATAAAGCGCATTAGAAGCAACAATGGCATGGAGTTCAAGAATTGGTTGCTGGATATGTACTGTCTCCGCAACGGGATAGAGCATCAATTCGGTGCTCCATACATGTATAGGAACCCTCAGTACTAGAGACCTAGTGGAAATCAAAAACCATTTCCGTCAACAGGTCTGACATCCAAGACTCCTACTAGGAGTGATGGATATCGGATGGATGTTTCGGTAGTTGATGAATTTGGAAGACCCAAGACCATTAAGGCTTGGTCCCCAAACTAACTAAATTTGTTTTTGTTTGTGCAGGACCTACTAAGGAGGCTGATCAACTTGTGGTATGTTGACAGTGGCTTCCTAGGCACAAGACGGGGATAAGAGGTTGCTGAAAGATTTTGAAGAAATAAATGGAGGTTATGTGAATTTTGCAGGAGCAAAAGGTGGAAATTATTACAGGTCAAGGGAAAGTGACCAATGGGAAGATAACCTTGGACAAAGTTAACTATGTCGAGCAGCTCAAACACAATCTGATGAGCGTTGTCGCAAGTCTGTGACAAGGGTTACTCTGTCCACTTTACCAAGTCTGAGGCACTGGTGTTAAAACCGGGTTTGATCATTCCTGATGATTGGATAGCAAGGAAGAATGATACCTATGTCATGGACATGAGTGTACATGATTCTTCAGTGGTGACTACATGCTTGTTGTCGAAAGCATCTGAGGCGGAATCGATGTTATGGCATAGTCACATGGCACATATCCATTACTAGAAAATGAATTATATAATTAAAAATGGTTTAGTGGAAGATGTGCCTATGCAAAAGTTATCTATGGATGATAAGTGTCTTCCTTGTAAAAAGGGAAAGCAACACAGAAAACCTCACAAGTCTAAAACCGTGAATTCCATTGCCTCTCCACTTGAATTACTTCATATGGATTTGTTCGGTCTAGTGAATGTAAGGAGTACCGGAGGAAAAATTATTGCTTTGTTGTTAGTGATGACTTTTCTCATTTTACTTGGGTTCTCTTTCTAGTGACAAAGGATGAGAGCACATAAATGTTGATCAATCTTTTTCCAAAGTTGAAGAATCTACTTCAGACAAGAATAAAGCGCATTAGAAGCAACAATGGCATGGAGTTCAAGAATTGGTTGCTGGATATGTACTGTCTCCGCAACGGGATAGAGCATCAATTCAGTGCTCCATACATTTATAGGAACCCTCAGTACTAGAGACCTAGTGGAAATCAAAAACCATTTCCGTCAACAGGTCTGACATCCAAGACTCCTACTAGGAGTGATGGATATCGGATGGATGTTTCGGTAGTTGATGAATTTGGAAGACCCAAGACCATTAAGGCTTGGTCCCCAAACTAACTAAATTTGTTTTTGTTTGTGCAGGACCTACTAAGGAGGCTGATCAACTTGTGGTATGTTGACAGTGGCTTCCCTAGGCACAAGACGGGGGATAAGAGGTTGCTGAAAGATTTTGAAAAAATAAATGGAGGTTATGTGAATTTTGCAGGAGCAAAAGGTGGAAATATTACAGGTCAAGGGAAAGTGACCAATGGGAAGATAACCTTGGACAAAGTTAACTATGTCGAGCAGCTCAAACACAATCTGATGAGCGTGTCGCAAGTCTGTGACAAGGGTTACTCTGTCCACTTTACCAAGTCTGAGGCACTGGTGTTAAAACCGGGTTTGATCACTCCTGATGATTGGATAGCAAGGAAGAATGATACCTATGTCATGGACATGAGTGTACATGATTCTTCAGTGGTGACTACATGCTTGTTGTCGAAAGCATCTGAGGCGGAATCGATGTTATGGCATAGGCACATGGCACATATCCACTATTGCAAAATGAATTATATAATTAAAAATGGTTTAGTGGAAGATGTGCCTATGTAGAAGTTTTCTATGGATGATAAGTGTCTACTTCAGACAAGAATAAAGCACATTAGAAGCAACAATGGCATGGAGTTCAAGAATTGGTTGTGGATATGTACTGTCTCCGCAATGGGATAGAGCATCAATTTAGTGCTCCATACATTCCGCAAAGAAATGGAGTGGCAGAACGGAAAAAACAGGACATTAATAGAAGCTGCTAGGACCTGCTTTCTGATTCTAAGCTTCTGTCATCTTTTGGGCAGAGGCTGTGAATACAGGGTTGCTATGTTTTGAATAAGGTTTTGACGGTTTAATTTAACGACACAATAAACAGTGTTAGGAACTTCTGAGAAACCGTAAACCAAATTTAGAAAGGCAAGAACCGTCTGTGACAAGGGTTACTTTGTCCACTTTACCAAGTCTGAGGCACTGGTGTTAAAACCGGGTTTGATCATTCCTGATGATTGGATAGAAGGAAGAATGATACCTATGTCATGGACATGAGTGTACATGATTCTTCAGTGGTGACTACATGCTTGTTGTCGAAAGCATCTGAGGCGGAATCGATGTTATGGCATAGGCACATGGCACATATCCATTACTAGAAAATGAATTATATAATTAAAAATGGTTTAGTGGAAGATGTGCCTATGCAAAAGTTATCTATGGATGATAAGTGTCTTCCTTGTAAAAAGGGAAAGCAACACAGAAAACCTCACAAGTCTAAAACCGTGAATTCCATTGCCTCTCCACTTGAATTACTTCATATGGATTTGTTCGGTCTAGTGAATGTAAGAGGAGTACGGAGGAAAAATTATTGCTTTGTTGTTACTGATGACTTTTCTCATTTTACTTGGGTTCTCTTTCTAGTGACAAAGGATTGAGGACACATAAATGTTGATCAATCTTTTTCCAAAGTTGAAGAATCTACTTCAGACAAGAATAAAGCGCATTAGAAGCAACAATGGCATGGAGTTCAAGAATTGGTTGCTGGATATGTACTGTCTCCGCAACGGGATAGAGCATCAATTCGGTGCTCCATACATGTATAGGAACCCTCAGTACTAGAGACCTAGTGGAAATCAAAAACCATTTCCGTCAACAGGTCTGACATCCAAGACTCCTACTAGGAGTGATGGATATCGGATGGATGTTTCGGTAGTTGATGAATTTGGAAGACCAAGACCATTAAGGCTTGGTCCCCAAACTAACTAAATTTGTTTTTGTTTGTGCAGGACCTACTAAGGATGGCTGATCAACTTGTGGTATGTTGACAGTGGCTTCCCTAGCAAAGACGGGGGATAGAGGTTGTGAAAGATTTTTGAAGAAATAAATGGAGGTTATTGTGAATTTTTGCAGGAGCAAAAGGTGGAAATATTACAGTCAAGGGAAAGTGCCATGGGAAGAAACTTGGACAAAGTTAACATTATTGTCAGCAGCTCAAACACAATTTGATGAGCGTGTCGCAAATGTTGTGACAAGGGTTACTTGTCCACTTTACAAGTCTGAGGCACTGGTGTTTAAAACCGGGTTTGATCATTCCTGATGATTGGATAGCAAGGAAGAATGATACCTATGTCATGGACATGAGTGTACATGATTCTTCAGTGGTGACTACATGCTTGTTGTCGAAAGCATCTGAGGCGGAATCGATGTTATGGCATAGGCACATGGCACATATCCATTACTAGAAAATGAATTATATAATTAAAAATGGTTTAGTGGAAGATGTGCCTATGCAAAAGTTATCTATGGATGATAAGTGTCTTCCTTGTAAAAAGGGAAAGCAACACAGAAAACCTCACAAGTCTAAAACCGTGAATTCCATTGCCTCTCCACTTGAATTACTTCATATGGATTTGTTCGGTCTAGTGAATGTAAGGAGTACCGGAGGAAAAATTATTGCTTTGTTGTTAGTGATGACTTTTCTCATTTTACTTGGGTTCTCTTTCTAGTGACAAAGGATGAGAGCACATAAATGTTGATCAATCTTTTTCCAAAGTTGAAGAATCTACTTCAGACAAGAATAAAGCGCATTAGAAGCAACAATGGCATGGAGTTCAAGAATTGGTTGCTGGATATGTACTGTCTCCGCAACGGGATAGAGCATCAATTCAGTGCTCCATACATGTATAGGAACCCTCAGTACTAGAGACCTAGTGGAAATCAAAAACCATTTCCGTCAACAGGTCTGACATCCAAGACTCCTACTAGGAGTGATGGATATCGGATGGATGTTTCGGTAGTTGATGAATTTGGAAGACCCAAGACCATTAAGGCTTGGTCCCCAAACTAACTAAATTTGTTTTTGTTTGTGCAGGACCTACTAAGGAGGCTGATCAACTTGTGGTATGTTGACAGTGGCTTCCCTAGGCACAAGACGGGGGATAAGAGGTTGCTGAAAGATTTTGAAGAAATAAATGGAGGTTATGTGAATTTTGCAGGAGCAAAAGGTGGAAATATTACAGGTCAAGGGAAAGTGACCAATGGGAAGATAACCTTGGACAAAGTTAACTATGTCGAGCAGCTCAAACACAATCTGATGAGCGTGTCGCAAGTCTGTGACAAGGGTTACTCTGTCCACTTTACCAAGTCTGAGGCACTGGTGTTAAAACCGGGTTTGATCACTCCTGATGATTGGATAGCAAGGAAGAATGATACCTATGTCATGGACATGAGTGTACATGATTCTTCAGTGGTGACTACATGCTTGTTGTCGAAAGCATCTGAGGCGGAATCGATGTTATGGCATAGGCACATGGCACATATCCACTATTGCAAAATTAATTATATAATTAAAAATGGTTTAGTGGAAGATGTGCCTATGTAGAAGTTTCTATGGATGATAAGTGTCTACTTCAGACAAGAATAAAGCACATTAGAAGCAACAATGGCATGGAGTTCAAGAATTGGTTGCTGGATATGTACTATCTCCGCAATGGGATAGAGCATCAATTTAGTGCTCCATACATTCCGCAAAGAATGGAGTGGCAGAACGGAAAAACAGGACATTAATAGAAGCTGCTAGGACCATGCTTTCTGATTCTAAGCTTCTTGTCATCTTTTGGGCAGAGGCTGTGAATACAGCTTGCTATGTTCTGAATAAGGTTTTGACGGTTAAACGACACAATAAAACGTGTTAGGAACTTCTGAGAAACCGTAAACCAAATTTAGAAAGGCAAGAACCGTCTGTGACAAGGGTTACTTTGTCCACTTTACCAAGTCTGAGGCACTGGTGTTAAAACCCGGTTTGATCATTCCTGATGATTGGATAGTTATGCGAGCACCAAGGAAGAATGATACCTATGTCATGGATATGAGTGTACATGATTCTTCAGTGGTGACTACATGCTTGTTGTCGAAAGCATCTGAGGCGGAATCAATGTCATGGCATAGGCGCATGGCACATATCCACTATTGCAAAATGAATTATATAATTAAAAATGGTTTAGTGGAAGGTGTGCCTATGCAGAAGTTTTCTATGGATGATAAGTGTCTTTCTTGTAAAAAGGGAAAGCAACACAGAAAACCTCACAAGTCTAAAACCGTGAATTCCATTGCCTCTCCACTTGAATTACATCATATGGATTTGTTCGGTCCAGTGAATATAAGGAGTATTGGAGGAAAATATTATTGCTTAGTTGTTACTGATGACTTTTCTCATTTTACTTGGGTTCTCTTTCTAGTGACAAAGGATGAGAGCACAGAAATGTTGATCAATCTTTTTGCAAAGTTGAAGAATCTACTTCAGACAAGAATAAAGCGCATTAGAAGCGAAAATGGCAAGGACTTCAAGAATCGGTTGCTGGATATGTACAGTCCCCGCAAGGGGATAAAGCATCAATTCAGTGCTCCATACATTCCGCAAAGAATGGAGTGGCAGAACGGAAAAACAGGACATTAATAGAAGCTGCTAGGACCATGCTTTCTGATTCTAAGCTTCCTGTCATCTTTTGGGCAGAGGCTGTGAATACAGCTTGCTATGTTCTTAATAGGGTTTTGACGGTTAAACGACACAATAAAACGTGTTATGAACTTCTGAGAAACCGTAAACCAAATTTAGAAAGGCAAACCATTTGGGCTTCCATGCACGATAATTAGAAATAAAAACCAACCAAAATTTTGTGAGGTCGCTGACAAAGGATTTTTCCTAGGTTATGTCGACGGTGCACCAAACAAGAGAGTTTTTAATAAAACTAATGGTAAAATTGAAACGGTTTTTAATATTGAAATTATCACATATTCACCCAAACAGTTAAGCTCAGGTCCAGCCATCCTATATGATTATGATCTATGTTTTTAGTCTTTTAAATTTCATGAGTTTTTCGATGCAGGTGATTTAGAAGTAATTCACAGCTTGGCTCGGATGAATATGATCGTGCTTTTGGTCCGAGTTCAAGTGTTCCAAGTGTCGTTGTTTCAGGATCTTCCTCAAATGCAAATGCAAATACAGAAGTAGCGGATTCCAGTGACAGTGAGCCTGAACCTCTTGAGGGGGAGGACTTTACTAATCCGTTTGCTGATCAACATGTTCAGGGGGAATTGGAGCAAATCTAGAGACTGACTTGGAAGTTGACACCATTGTTATAACATGAGCAAACAGAGATCATCCAGTGGAGAATATTATAGAGGATCCGAATGCAAGTGTTCAGAAAAGGAAAAGTATTGTAGAAGGTTCATGTATGTATGCTACGATTGAGTAGACTGGTATTATCAATGAGTGCTTGTATAGCTTTTTTATTTCTCAAGAGGAGCCGAGGAATGTCCATATGGCTCTGAAGGATAATTCATGGGTAGAAGCTATGCAGGAAGAAATAGCTCTGTTTGAGAAGTTGAAAGTTTGGGTGTTAGTTGATTTACAGAGGGAGAAAGAGAGATTGGCACCAAGTGGGTGTTCAAGTGTAAGAAAGATGACCGAGGGATCGTGACATGGAATAAGGCTCGGTTAGTGGTAAAAGGGTTCAATCAGCAAGAGGGGATTGATTATAATGAAGTGTTTGCACCCGTTGCAAGGTTGGAAGCAATTAGGTTGTTTCTAGCTTTCGCATCATTCAAGGGCTTTAAAGTTTATCAGCTTGACGTGAAGAGTGCATTTCTTTACGGGAATGTCCAAGAAGTGGTGTATGTCTCATAACCAGATGGGTTTACTGATCCAGACTATCCAGATAGAGTATATAAACTAAACAAAAAATTGTATGGATTGCATCAGGCACCCAGGGCGTGGTATGAGATACTGTCAGCTCATTTGTTGAAGAATGGCTTTGAAAGAGGTCAAATTGACAGTACACTTTTCATTACGAGAAAGAAGGAAGATTTTCTGTTGGTACAAATATAAGTCGATGATATCATTTTTGGTTCATCTGATGAGAGCATGTGTCATGAGTTCGAAGAGGTGATGAAGGGTAAGTTCGAGATGAGTGCAATGGGTGAGTTATCATTCTTCTTAGGGTTTCAAGTTGAAAAAAAGAAGGATGGCATCTTTATTTATCAGACGAAGTATGTGTATGACATTTTGACTGGTTTCAAGATGGAGGATTGCGCTACTTTTAATACACCCATTTGTGAAAATCACAACATTGGTCTAGATGCTGAGAGTGTGGACGATGTTGATCCTATTCAATATAGGGCCATGATTGGATCGTTAATGTATCTTACTGCTTCAAGACCAGACATTGGATCGTTGTGCCAGATATCAAGCTAATCCAAAGGAATCGCATATGAAGGCGGTGAAGCGTATTCTTCGTTACTTAAAGGGGAAGCCTAAGTTTGGGCTATGGTATCCTACTGATGGTGACTTGAAGTTTATTGCATACACTGATTCGGATTTCGGAGGTTGCAAATCTACAAGAAAATCTACCACATGTGGTTGTCAATTCTTAGGGCGAAGACTAGTTTCATGGCAGTGTAAGAAACAAGCATGTGAGTCTCGTCTTCGTGTGAAGCTGAATACATTGCTGCAGGTAGTTGCTGAACACAGGTTCTGTGGATCCAACAGCAAATGCACGATTACGGTTTGAATTTCACTCGCACACCTATTATGATAGACAATAATGCCACAATCTCCATAACAAATAATCCCGTAAAACACAGTCGCACAAAACATATTGACATTCGTCATCACTTTATACGGAATTGTGCTGAAAAACGAATGATTGAACTGCATAGAGTTGACACACTAGATAACCTGGCAGATCTTTACACTAAAGCTTTTGACATGGCTTGATTTGAATATCTAGTCGAACTCAACGAGATGAGGAATTCTGAATAACCAATTTTTCAAAAGAATTTTGTAAATAGTTTATTGCTTTCTTAAAAAAAACATAAATAATATAAATAAACAAAAAAAATTAGAAAACCATAAAAAAAAGAAAAATCCAAACGAGTTTTCCCTGTGTTGAAAAAGAAGAAATGATATAGCAAGCTAGATTGTCACATTGAAACTGAAATTAAATTGTTTAAGTGTGATAGCAGCTTCATCATATAATGTATCAGTAGGCAAGAAACATGAAATAATCAACTTACCATGGTGATATAAACATAAAGAATTGAGTATGATTGGGTAACATATCATTGGCGTATGGTTTTCTAACCTTAAATCTTGCGTTGATAGATTGCCGAAATCTGAAGTTTTGGGTCTTTAGCTGTTATTTCATCTAGGGTATCAGGGTTGTCCTTCTGCTGCATCCAGATATATGCTGACCTAGGCACAACCAGGATATCTTAAAAGAGCTAAAATTGCCAAATCCCAAAAATTGAAGAAACTCTCCTCGAGAGTCATTCAAATGTGCAAAATGCATAAATCATACCAACATTTGGTATTTGTCTTAACCCTCGATGGATATTGGTTTCTTTGCTGTACGGAAGTACTGACCTGATCAACAATTATTTGACGTTGTAAATCTAAAAGGATGAATTTCGGTATACTCACCTACTACGATGAATCTTCGTGGGAATATATCCCAAAGTGGGACATACTAGTACATTTGTTTAAAATTACCTTAACATATCACTAGGTAAAGGTACTTGAAATGTTCATGTGTTTCGTTTAGGTGGACAAACATACTGGTAATCGTCTTGAACTGCTTTTCACGAAAATTACTAAAAGAATTCTCTAAAAGTGTGAAAACAGTTTGATTAGGCTGATATGATCTTCTTAACAAGTGATTCTCACAAAAACAGAGTGTTTATTTTCTTGTTATTTATTTGTTTTCAGAAAATTATAAAAACCCAAAAAGATTTTATTTTTCTTTAAAAATTCTTAACGTACGGAAAATGGTTGTTCTTGGAGGAATTGTTACCAAAAGAGGGAGACGGTGTTAGAAGATGAGTTCAAAATATTTCACTTTACAGATTCTAGTGGTGTTAAAAAGTTTTGAGTGTTGGTGTTGAGATGAAAAATTGCTTAATTAAAGTTTACACATCTCTCGATTAATAAAAATTTATTAAATGCTTATGGTTTCTTGAGATGTTTGTTTTGTATACAGATGTTGCAATTTGCTCTTGTGAAGCAAAGTGAAGTTTAGTGAAGAGTAGTCTGATTGAATGCATGGTAGAATCCTCCTTTCTACATTGCTTAAAAGGTTTGAAGATGTGGAAGATTGCTATGCAAATGCTGAACTAGAGTTTACTCAAGTTCTAACAACTTTGAAGATTTGGTGATTTGATGCATCAGCTTAGGGGGAGTCTGTTGCTCACATAAGCTATTGAAGCTGAAGCTATCAAAAGACCAATGACGATGAAAGATTACATGTAGAATGCAAGAAGATTGAAGACAAAGTTTTTATGAAGCGATTGTCAAGGGGGAGTCTGTTGGTGCATGTTTGTAACAACAGCTTTTAGATTCAGGTCTTTGGATATCTTGTAATTAGTGAAACGATAAATGGGTAGCGGGTTTTGCTTTGTATTAGTGAGTTATTAGTGATTGGGCCAAACCAAACCCACATTGGGGAATGGTATACGAATTGGGCCTGTCCAATTCACAGGCTTGTGTGAAACCACCCAGAATGCATGTCTTGTGTTATATAAACAAAGTTATGCATAAGGGTTAGGGTTAAGCACTTGAAATCAGTTTACAGAGAATTTAGAGAGAGAGCTAATTCGTGACTATTGTGGTGGACGAATTTGTGAGTGCTAGGATCTTAGGATTGATTGTTAAACTGTTTGTTTGAATAATCAGTAAAGATGAGTTGCTTCGGTTTTACATTAATCTGCTTCTACACCTTTCTGTGACATCTGACCTAGAGGATTCCGCACTCTAGATTAGATAAACGATTCTGTGACGATCCATAGGAGTAAGGGGACCTACATGACGGATGTGAGATGTGAAAGATGGAAGTTTGATGGAAATCAAGATGAGCCAACCCGCCCTCTATCGTATCTTACGGTAGCTACCATAAGATACGGTAGCTTCAGATCAATAATTATGTACCGTAGGACAGAAGATACTCACGTATGATTCTTGTAAGCCACCATAAGCTACGGTGGCCACTGTAGCTTACGGTGGCACCTAACGTGAAATATGTGACTCCAACTTATATGTTGGATCTTGTGACTTTTGGGATATCTTACCATTGTTTTCTGGTTTGGAACTGGTTAGAGGCAATTTTGGGAGTGAGGCAACACTATTTTGGGCTTTTCAATATAGTTTTTCTACCTTTGATTCACATTAACATTGGAATTGAAGCGCTAATCAATCGAACAATGGGTGGCTAAGTTTTCATATGTTTTCCCTTGGATTGTAAGGTTTCGAATTGAATGTTTTATGATTGTTTATGTTATTTCTGACATAGTAGTTTGATCTTTATGATTATATTGCTATGGTGATTATGAGTTTGATTTGTAATTGATGTTATTGTTGATTTTCGTATTCTGAACCATTAGTTCTTGGTTCCATAGGCAATCATGATTTATTGTGAGGGATTCGGGGTTGGTTATACTAAACTGGTTATCGGGTGACTACAATGAGTTTTGTAATCCAACTACTTAGTCCCCTTTTATCACAATCAAATGCACATTCACGAACTATGTCTATGTGGTTTATCTCATATTAAACTTTCACATTAACATTCATAGAAACCTGAAACCAAGGGAGAACAACCAAATCACTGAAATTATTTTTTTTCTGCATTTTAGTTTTAATTTAGTTAATTTGCAAAGCTACTTAGTAAATGCATTTTCCACAAACTCCCTGTGTTCGATACCTATTTACCACTATCTATTTACTATAATTGATTTGTTTTTTAGTGTGTCTTTGACTTCACGGCACAGGTCATGACAAGATCCAAATCTGGGTCAAAGAGCAGGAAGACCTCTGAACAAGAGGGTGACCTCTTCGACATTGAGAAGCGCCTCCATGATGCTCTAACTGAGGTAAGGATCCTTGATCCTGTCATTGTATTTTACCTTTTCATGGGATCCTGTATCCTAAACTCTATTTACTGTTTTGCACGAGTTTAGCCGCGTGAAGATCTACTATGAAAGAGGATCACTGCATACAAGGAGACTTTGGCTGGGATGCGCTCCATTGCGGTTTCTAAGAACATGTAGGTCCGTTGTACGGATCGTTCTAGTCCTAATTTGGCAAACCTAAGGTAAATGTGCGGAATCCGTTTGCATAGGCGACATTGGATACAATTTCTTTATTATTTAACACCGTTTCATTAATGAATACACGTTACAAATTCTGGAAACACTTGGAGAGAGCTTCGCCGTGTAGTACACAAAATCTCTAAAATCTTACAAATGAAAACCAAAGACACCTGTATACACTATGACAAGTTCGCTTGAAATGGGACATGACCAAGTTCGGGCAAACTTGTCCATGTACATTACAAGTTCGGCCGAACTTGTCTCATAACATACATAAACTTAACGTTTCGCTCCGAAACACAGACCCGATATTATACGATGACGTAGGCAATAGACATATGCATCAACATACTCCCCCTTGGTTGTTGCCATAGTCATCATTCTTCAATTAAGTTCCTGAGTCATTAGTATTCTCTTGATCATTATTTCTTGAATAACATTAACTTCCCTGATCTTCATATCTTCTACAATCCTTTTCTCTTTTCTTAAGCTTGTCTTGATAAAACTTTAATCACCATGCTCCCCCTTACTTTGAGCTTTTTGGTATCTTCAATCAACGTTTTCATCTAGCTCCCCTTAAAATCTACTTCCTGTTTCAAAGTTCCTGAAACTTTCAAATAAACATTTGAGATTCAAAATTTGAAATTCTTGACACAAACATATCTAATTTTAATCTTCTTATCAGTTTTAAACCCTCTCACTTAATCAAGTCCAAATTAACGACCTTGAATATCTGATTCATGTATCAAGTTCAACTTAATGATGTGATACCCATGACGAAACCAGGTACCCCATAATTGGTCCTAAACTTTAAGTCACGCTTTAAACTAATTGTGCGTAAACTTTGCAAACTTATATGACTTGTGTGATAGGCTGAGCAATCCTTATTATGTCTCGGAAGAATCCAAGAGCACGTCATGGTTAACATGACACTATTAAGGACCAACGATGCGAGGTTGGTGTCCTTAGCCTTGAACAACGTGTTAAACGGAGACTTGACGTTTAACAGCGCATCAAACCATTGACGTTGATTATTAGGTTACCGGTAGCATCATTTAAGATTCTGAGTTCCAAAAACAACTTAGTTTTGTGCCATACTGTGGCATAAGGTTTGAAGTTAATCGATGCCCGGGCACGCAAAACCAAGCAGCTTCCCGGTTAGGGAAACACCTTCGTTTCGGGCATAACGTAAGGCAACCAAATGTGCAAGGAACGATCGATCAAGCTTAAAAACACTCAAACATATGTAAAACGAGGCTTTCATGATTAAAACGTAACCGTGCTCGGATTTCGAGATGGTTATGCTCAGTTTTTAAAACCGAGTCTTTTGATAGTAAGAACGCGAAAAACGGAACCCGTTTCACAAATCAGAGACGCGCCCGGGCCCGAAAACGAACCTAAACGCAACACCGAAGATAAACATCGTCTTTTAACACATTTTACGAAGCACGACTAAGCTACTAGTGGGGTAGGGGTACCCCCCTTATTTTATTTTTTTTCTTTTAAATTCTTTTATTTCTTTTATTTTCACTTAATTACTTCAAGAAATATGCTCTCTAACACTAAATCTCAGCTGATTCAACATCCAAACAACATCTAATCAAAGGTAGAAACCTTGATTCTTATGGTTTTAATCATGTTTTCTTGATTATACATGAGTTATAACCGAAAAACCTTTTTAATCATTGAATTTTGATGGTTTAAACAAGTTTATGGGCTGAATAAGAACACCATGGGAATTCCCTGGTGTTACATGGCAGCCATGGACACAAATCTTTGGGTTTTGATACCCTAATCAACACTCATTCGACAAAAATCGCATAACTATTTGATTAACCGAGAAACCATGAAACAAAGCTTGATTGATCTAAGTTCTAGCATATTTGGATTGTACTTGATGTGTAGGTACTGAGCATAGCACCCAAACACTTCTGGACTCACAAGAAACCCGCGAAAATGAAGGTTGCGCTAGGTATATCGCCTGAAAACCGAATCTAGAGTAGGAGGATTATTGTTTTGACTATAAATTGGTCCGTGATATTTGGATTGATTTGAAATTTGGGGTGGTGATGTAGGGTATTGTCAGGAAGATGCATGTAACATTTTAGAATTTTTGGAATTTTCTATGATTTTTGGTGAATTTTTTACTGTTTTATAGAAAGAATTTCAGAAATATTATCAAACAAATTCAATAAATCACTAAATTTTACACAGACACTATGGAAAATATGGGAAATGTTCTGAGAAAATTCGGAGTCCATTGCTTGAGTTTTGATTTGGGATAAAAATCCGCGTTTTTGCGAGTTTTCGGTAGCCTGGAACGCACCGAAACGAAATCGGAAAAATATCAAAATTTTGTGAGAAGTTCCTGGACATGTAAAAGGTGTTTTGGAATGTTTTTGGAACTTTTGGACCCATTATGCTAATTATTGTTATTTATTTGATTAAGTATTGTTTTACAAATAATTTATTTAAATAGTTAAAATGCCAAAATAAATTCCCAAATTTTTTTCCAAAATCTACAGATTTTTCTGAGTTATATAAAAATTTATAGATTTTTATTCAAATTATAGATTAAATGGGAATTTACGGAATTAAAAATGAGTTATTTTAAATCAATTTCGGCGATTTACCGTATAACGAACCAACCGGAACTGGGAACTGACCTAACCTGACAAATACTATAATTGGAACACCGGGAGTATTTGGGGAGATTCCCGGGCAAATTGGACACTATGGGAGTGTCCTAAGACAGTTCGAGGGAATTCCCGACGGTGAAAATGGAAACTCAATTTTGGGTGACCTAGACTCCACAAACGCTCAAACTCCCTTGATGAAAAGTTAATCATTCTTAAATGAAAACGCTTTGGCACTATGGTATTCTCATACCATTATCAGAACACGTTAAACTACTGACTTTGGCTGGCACGCGAAACGGTGCCTGGAAGCCAAACTGAAAACTAATACTCTTCTGACGTCCATCACCATACCAGTGTCCTATTGACTCAATCCGGAGTAAAAACTCCTAACCAGATCCAAGTTATAACATTACCAACTTAGATATTGATTTGAGTCAATACTTGCATGTGTGTACTAAAGTTGATCCAGTTGCTTGATCACTCTTGTGTGTTGAGACTACTACATACATGGTGAGTTTTCGCTTCCCTGCTTTTAAATTATTTTCTGGTTTTCTGGGGACTTACATGTTAAAACTGTGTTGATTACACCAAATTGGGAGTGTGTTTCACTTCCTCACTTTTAAACTGTTTTATTGTTCTCTGGAATGATTTGCATATTACAAACCGTGTTACTTGCATCAACTTGTGATGATGTGAATTATCTAAACCACGAACTACCTCCCCACTACAAGTGATTAACGTAAGCCTTATCGAGCAGTGGATAGTACTATTGGTCTGACAAACCCAATTGCTCCGGCCCCGTGTGGCCGGTAACAAGGCAACTACACGCGTCCTAAACTTTGTTATGTTGTTAGGCATAACTACATTCGGGCCGTTGGGCTACACGTGACGCAGCCGTTGATCTTACGTGTCGAGTGAGAGACGGCCCGATGTGCTGACATGTCGAGTGAGATATGGCACGAGGTGCTGAAGTGTCGAAGGAGACACGGCACAAAAGTCCAGGTTTCACTTGTGTCCTCGTGTAATTCCATTTGTGACTTTGACCTGTGCAATTAAACTTGTTAACACATATTGTTACACGACAATTAAACCAGTGGAACTCACGCAGCGTTTAGCTGACCCTTTTCAAAATTAACATGCATTTCAGGTAAAACTAAATTAGAGTAAGGAACGTGCGTGTGGATGGCTTGGGTAGTAAACTGTAGCAGAATAAGAGTTGTGGTAGCTCGTAGTACCGTACTTGAACTGTGGTTTGTAATATGATACTATTAGTATGTTGTAACCGAGGTTCCCTTTTTATTTGATATCATGTTTTTAAATTATGGGGAATTACCATGTGTCTGCCGCACCCTGCAATCGTCTTCCGCTGCGAGTCGGGGTGTGACAAATGATCTTGATTAAACGTTTTAACACTAAACTGACACATTTATTCAAATGTAAGTTTCAACTTAATGAACTTTTAAAACTTTTCAGATCAATTTTCAAAAGTTTTTAGATTTTTTTCAGCAACTCTAGACTTTGAAATCAGCTTTTCAATATCAGTGGTCAAAACTAAAAGATAATATAAACTTTTTTGTTTTATGAAAAGAATATCAAACTCTAAGTATGTACAAACATATTTACAAACACATTCTTGTTGAGTTTGTGTTAAAGGATCATATCAGTTTTTAAGATAAATCACAAGTACCACTAACCTCTTCATGACACTAAGTTTTAAACAAATTTACCTAGATTGTCCATATATTTTTCCACTTAAACTTCAACACATTTCTCAATTATTCCAAGATATGTTAGGTAGAATTAATAAACTTGACTTAACTATGGTTCCCATCTCAGAATATACTCCCGTATCAACATTCCCTAGATTTAATCTTACAAGTGAGTATAGCGTAACTGATATCTGTATATGGGTAGTGCGAGGCCTTGAGAGCTCAGGTTAGTACCACCGTACAGACAAAGAGATGAAGGCTCGACTTTAAGGTAGTGTTCCAAATTTGGAATATTTTGACTGCAATTGATTAGATCTTTCGATTCTTTCAATTTTGCTGCAGTTCTAGGGGATTTTAGCAAAAACATTATAGAAGTTCTAGGCCATTGCTTACGCAAAATCAGAAGAACTAGTATAATACCCCAGATATCAATCATCTATAATGAACTCGTATCTTAGAATCAGGCAATCTCTCAAACGAAATTTCAGAGTACTAAGTCCATATATCCAAGAAATGTTAATCCACAAGTTTAAGCAGTTGTAAAATTTAGTTTATATCCCGGAAACAATTTACTAAACGTGTAAAGCCTATCGACACATCCACAGTAAGAATTGTTTAAACTTTTTAAAATTTACAAATCCTTAGCATACTGTGATAGTCCACTGATGTACTATCATTTTCTTTTATTCACAAAACTCTTTTTGTCTTTTTCAATGTTTTCGTACTTTTTGTATTTTATATGTTTTTGGATTTTCTGAAATTTTTTTCTCTCCATAAAATTCTAAAACATATTTTTGGAATTTTTTATTTATAGAAAAACATTGACCAACCGATGAGAATCATTTCAATTCTCCATCCATTACCGCTTCACAATTTTTCTTTTTAAGCATTCTCCCCCTCATGATGACAAAAACCTTGACACTATTTGTGTTTATAAAACATTTTCCTCCATGATTTTTGTCTGTTCAACAGTGAGGGTACTGTGAAATTTTTTAGATTTTCTCTAAAAATTTGTAAAATTTTCAAGTAAACGTATTTAGAATTTCAAATCCTTTGTAAAAAAATGGCCTTTATATGAAAGTGGATAACCGGCCCATTATCTTCATTATGTGCTACGGAACTCCATTCTCAGTAATTTGCTTTTTCCTTGGAAGTTCCTGCACAAAAATTCAAACAATTAGTTGAATAATGACACCCAAGCCTTTTCAGTCTTAGGCGTTGTTTCTTCAATCTTAATTTTGATTTTCTTTACACAATCATGTTTATTTAGGAGTTTCTCAAGTTTTGGAAAGTCCTTAAACTTTCAATTTTCACTGATTGTGTAACTTCTTTTTCTTTTACCAACCATGTTTGATTTTTCTGAAAAGCTTTCTTGAAATACAATGTAGAAACTTTTTGTTCATTACTATTCGAGGATTCACCGGTTACAAAATTTGAAAATTTAGTAATAACCGGTTTCACCTTGTTTGTCATTGCTATACATTGGTTCAAAACATAAGTTGGTACTCCAGAATTTTCTTATCAATATGAACATGTTTAGATTTAATTTGTAAACAATTTCTAGCAATGTGTCCATTTATCCCACATTTGTGACACAACCTGTTATCATATCGATCTTTTCTATCAAACCATACACTCAAATCGTATCATTGATTTGATATGTGGTAACCATCTTTCCTGTTTCTACTATAAACATGATTTGACGTTGAAGCACTGCGGTCCGTCCTGCACCACTTATTTTCAAATTTTTGTGAATTTTTATAATGATTAGATGATCGTACTAATGAGCTTTTATTTTTCTTTTGAAAAATTTTAGAACTTTTAGAACTTTGTTATTCCTTTTGTTTTCGTTCTCCATTCTGCTGAGAAGGTTTTTGCATTGATCATTCACCTTTTTCAGTAGATTGTAGAACAGTTTCTTGAAATTTTTCTTTTAGTTTTAAATATATTTCATTTTTATCCTTAATAAAACTTTCATCATAAGTATCATCATTCGCAATCCTCAATTATGATATCATCATAATTTGTGATCTTGTCACTTATTGGGATTTCCTTTTTATTCTCATTGATCGATTTTGTACATATCTGATCTAGAATTAATGACGAGTTCACAAAACCTTTCAACCTTTTTTTTTCTAAATCAACAACTTTATTTTTAGCATTCTCAACTTCATTTTTAAATTGAGTTATTTTCTCAAGATGAGAATTTATTGCTTTTTGATTTTCAATATTAATTTTTTCAAAAACAAATTTTTCATTTTCTAAAATTTTAATTTGATTTTGTAAAACTTTTTCAATTTTTAGTTTTTCATTTTCTAAATTTTTTTTCATTTACTTTTAACGTTTTATTTTTTAAGGTCAAACTCTCTAGATTGTTCAAGAGTTTAACATTATCTGCCAGATAATCATTCAGATCTACATCAAAGACTGGGCAGACTGGTTTAGAACTTAAAGACTCATTTGTAAATGTACTTGAAACTTTTTCTTCACAGTTCTTTGCCATTATACTCCATTCTCTCTTTACCGATCATTTAAACTTTGTGCTTCCCGATCATTTCCTTGATCACTGATTATACCTGCAAAAGATTGACAAACTTTAGGATTTTCCATTTTGATCACAACCTCATTTTCATTTTTTGAATCTTTCATCTTTTCAATCATAGGAACGTGATCGCAAATATCGCTCATAAATTCATAAAGATAATTGATGCTAAATATAAATTGCTTTTTCTTGATTCTTCCACAAAATCATTCCATTCTAATGGTAATGCATTTTCTAATTTCAAAAACTTAGCATCAAGACTAAGATAACACCCATTATAACGAGTTAAATGCCTATTCATGACAGAAAAACACTTCAAAACTTTTTTTTTGCATTTAAATTGTTCAAATCTTTCTTCCCAAATGGCCATACATTTATCATGATTCAAATCAGAAGACAATTCTTCCCAATCATTCATTTTCTCAAAATTAATACCTTCCATTTCTGACGAAAAATTTAGTTTTCAAAAGCTTTATGCAAAATTTGACTTTTTAATCGACAATATTAACCTATCGGTTCGCTAAAAACTTTTAAAATTTTTCGAAAAAGAGTTTTTACCCGATTATATCTTTAAAATCGTCTCGTCAATACGAATCTAACGATATATAACGTCCGAGACGTTTTTTCTAGAAACCCTTGGACAAGTTCAGGCGAACTTGTAACAGCTTGTGAGACAAGTTCGGGCGAACTTGTGTAGAAAACACTATCAGATTCATCAAGTTCGGGCAAACTTGATGATTTTTTAAAAAATTCCAAGTTTTATCAAGTTCGGGAGAACTTAAGGAATGTTTCAACAAATTTTGACAAGTTAGGGCGAACTTGATCAAAATTCACTGAAAACTTTTACAACTTCGAGCGAAGTTGGTTAAAATCAACAAAATGAAAGATTTTAAGCCAAGTTCGGGCGAACTTGTAGTCTAAGTTCGAGCGAAGTTGAGCATTCAAACATGATTTTTTGACATTTTTATATGAAATCAGTTGTTTTTAGCTCTGATCTTTTCAAGGGTTTTACTATTATGGATTTTACGTATTATACTTGAAAATCAGTCCATTTTGTCCGTGTAATGTCCAAGAAAAGTTTAAAAAGAAAGAAATGAGTAGAAGGTAAGATGTTCTATGTCCGATGTCTTCAAATTAGTCCAATCCTGCTCTGATACCACTTGTAAGTCCGTTGTACGGATCGTTCTGGTCCTAATTTGGCAAACCTAAGGTAAACGTGCGGAATCCGTTTGCATAGACGACATTGGATACAAGTTCTTTACTGTTTAACACCGTTTCATTAATGAGTAAACGTTACAAATCCTGGAAACACTTGGACAGAGCTTCGCCGTGTAGTACACAAAATCTCTGAAATCTTACAAATGAAAACCAAAGACACCTATATATACTATGACAAGTTCGCTTAAATGGGACATGACCAAGTTCGGGCGAACTTGTCCATGTACATTACAAGTTCGGCCGAACATGTCTCATAACATACAAGACTGCTGCTAACGAACATGTGAAAGAGGCAACGGAGGAGGCTAAACTCAGCGCTGCCAAGGCTATCCTTCAATCTAGGATCAAGATGGCCAACGAGGCTGGTGATCCGGATTTTGATAGGTCTTCCTGGGAGATAACTTCCTTGGGGATGGCCTTGAGTAACCTTGGTGGTGATGAGGATCCGGATATGACAGTTGTGGTTGCGCGTGAAGAAGGATATAGCGAGGTGCAGAAAGAGGTTGAAGAGAAGGCTAGAGATGGTACCAGAGCTGATGGCACAACAGTGGGCAATGAAGGATAATGTAGATGAGGCCTGAGCCTACTTTTTACTTTTCATGTTTTGGTGTTTTGATTTGAGCAATTTGGGTTTGTAATTTCTAAACAATAGTTTTAGGTTTAAGGATCACTATCCTTCAGACAATCGGTAGGATGAAAAAGGTGAAGGGATCCTCTGTTTGTGGAATGAAGCCTTTATTATCCTGTTTTTTTTTATTTCCGCACAAACTTTAACCGTTAGATGAACCCGATCCGGCTTGGATGGATGGTTCACATTTTTGCTAGTGAAATCCAGGGCGGATACTTTTGATAAATATTAACGGGCATTAATAATATTAATATTTTGACTATGCTTGGTGTTGTGCATATATCTTTAAAGTTTTAATTCGATATGTTTATGTTTCCATACTCAACTAGATAGTTTGTGAAGTTCAAAAACTTAAAAAAAAATTAGGTTGTAAAAAATTTACGAATAACAAATTCTAAAGAAAACCCGCTTGGATATGAAACATATATCCTTTATTGAAGGGTTTAAAGTACGATCAATTAAACTAAAGGGGAAACATACCAGAGAATCCAAGTTAGGATTCTATATCCTTTATATGTACCATAGCATAAATAAACCAATAAAATTAGTTAGAGTGTAATGATCAGGATCCTTTCCTTGTAGAACTTGTGAATCCTTAACGCTTCAAGAATCTATCAACATAAACTTGGGACTAAGCCAAACAAACTGAGGACAAGCCCAAATAAACTGGGGACAAGCCCAAATAATACTGTGGTCTGGCCCAAACTAGGGACAAACCCATTTAAGTGACATGAAAATGCCGAAACTTAGCTATTGTGAAAACATTAGAAACCTTACGATAACGGATGTATGGTACAATTACCATTATACTTGAGATCCTACATGTGGCCAACAAAAATGAAATTGTCAACCACTAAGCGTTTACCGGTCCCATTGGCTCGAACCATACTTAGATAAACGTGCGCTACTAGCGGAGTGTCAAAACCCAAATCATGTGAAAGGTGAAAACTCTGTAAACGTAAGAAGGTATAATATACCTTAAACGTGGGAGAGAGGTGACCAACCCCTTAATCCTCTGTTAACGATGTTAAACATTTCTACAAAAACTTAAAACTTGAAAGAATTGGATGTTAAATATCTAACACCCTTTTCTCATAATATATAAGATTAAAAGTAAAGAAGAATTTAAGGTAAATTGTTACCATTGTGAGGATCCTGAATGCTTGAGGATCCTTGATCCTTGTCACATAAAATACCTCTTGAGATGAATAGAATTCTAGGTCGTTGGTAAGAGATCACCTTCCATGGTTAGTAGACGGTATGCCCCATTTCTTTCCTCTGCTTCTATTAGATTGGGGCATTCCCACTTGGGTGCCAACTTGCCATCAGCTGGGTTAGTTGTATTCTGAAATGCTTTCCTTAGAACCAAGTCTTCAACTTGAAGTCGTCTGATCCTGACATTCATATTGTATTCCCCAGCCATCCTTTGTTGATAACTGGCTATCCTTATTCTTGGTAAGTCTCTGAGCTCATCCAAAGATCCTTGGTTTCTTCAAGTTGTTAAACCTCTAATTCAGCTTCCCTTTGATAGCAGTCCTTGGTTCATATTCTATATCATATGCACTAATCTGGACTGCCCATTTCGCCATTCTTCCTGACATTTTAGGTTTCCTCATAACATTCTAAATGGAAAATTAGTTTTCACAATAAGAGTATGTGTTTCACAATAATGTCAAAGTTTAGTGGAAGCCATAATCAGTGCAAGAATTAATTTCTCTAAATGAGTGTACCTAGCTTCGGCATCAAGAAGTCTTTTAATTACATAATATATCGGATGTTATTGACCTTCATGATCTTTAACTAACACTACACTTACTGCTTAACCTGAGACAGCTAAGTACAAGGATACTGGCCCACCGTCCTCTGGTTTCATTCGGGTTGGTGTTGAGGATAGATAATCCTTGAGAGCCTTGAGCGCAACTTCATGCTTTTCTGTCCACTCAAATTTCTTCCTCAGGATATCATAAAAATCCTTGCACTTCTCTGAAGACTTTGAAATGAACCTAGTCAAGGTCGCAGTCCATCCGTCAGCCTCTAGACATCCTTGGCATTGGTAGGAGATTTTGTGTTCACAGTCGTGTTTATCCTCAGAGCTTGCTTCAATCCCTCCTTTTGTCACCATGTAGCCTAAGAACTTCCCAGCTTTGACACCAAAGTGGCATTTTGAAGGATTCAGCTTCATGTTGTATTAATCAAGGATATTGAATGTCACTTCAAGATCCTTGAGATGATCCTCAACTTTGTCGTCTATATAAACATCCATAGTGTCTCCTATCAGCTCTTTGAACATCATATTTACCAGTCTTTTGTAGGTGACACTTACATTTCTTAGTCCAAAAGGCATTACAATATAACAGTATATGCTAGTAGGAGTCATGGATGTTGTATCCTCTTGGTCAGATGGTTCCATTTGAATTTGTTGGAATCCAGAGGAAGCATCCATAAAGGTTAGCAACTCATGTCCTGTTGTTGCATCCACCATGGAGTCTGTGGAAGTGGGAAAGGACCCTTGGGGCATGGCTTTTCTAAACCTATAAAGTCGACACATACCCTCCATTTTTGTTTTTCTTTTGAACAACCACCACATTGGCCAACCAACTTGGAGACTTAACCTCCCTAATCATACATGCCTTCAAGAGTTTGTCTACCTCTTCTTGGATAATAAGATTCCTTTCAGGTGCAAATTTTCTTCATTTTTAATGAATTGGCCCAAAAGATTTATCAATTCCCAGTTTATGTGTTATAATATCTAGAGATACCTGTCATGTCCTCGTGTTTCCAAGAAAAGGTAGACGTTCTTCTTTTCAGGAAGGATACAAGATCCTGCTCTATACTGTCAAGGATCCCGGATTCTATGTGGTCTTTGATTTCAGGATCCTGAGGATCAATTATTACTTCCTTGATATCTTGTTCTGCTGCCTAAAAGACATTCCTTGGAGGTTGCTGTGATTGTTATGATGCCATTTGTTTTGAAGCCGGTTTCACTAAAGAGGTGTAACAATTCTTGGCCTCTTGTTGTTCGCTTTTTATCTTCACTACCCCCAAGGTGTCGGTAGTTTTACACATTAGTGGTAGGTTGATGGGACAACTTTCGTTTCATGAATCCAGGGCCTGCCATGGATCGCATTGCAACAAGTCAAGCAGTCAAACACATTTTTTTTGTATAGAGTTTACCCCCTCGATATAGATTGGGAGTTTCATGTCCCCTAGCATGTTCTTTGTTTCATTGCTAGGACTGATGATCTCAGAATTATTTCTATTTTCGGGATGTTCATCTTCTTCAGGACATAAAGTTGTATGATGTTAATAGAGCTTCCACTATCTATGAGGATCTTGCAAACAAAGTGATTAGCAATAAACAAAGTAATAATTAGGCCATTGTGATGAGGATCCTGAATATCAACACGATCATCCTCATCAAAGGACATAACTTTCTGTTGAGTTAAAGTGGAGGTCCTAATAGGCCTGTCTCCATTCTCCAACTTGGTTTCTCTGGCATGCCTCTTTGCCACCGAGAACGAGGTTCCACAGATATCTGATCCCCCAAAGATAAAGTTGATGATTTGTGCATCAGCCGGAGGTGGAGCAGCTTTTTCTAGAACATTTTCAGGTTCTGGATCCTTGACTTCTTCCTGCCTAGCAGTTCTTTCAAGTGCCCCTGACTGAAGAAATAGCCAATTTCCCTCCTTAAAGCTATATATTCATCTGTCAAATGTCCAAAGTCTTCATGGTATGCCCACCACAAGGACTTATCCTTGAAGGAGTTTGACTTCTCATTCTTCCTTGGCCACCTAGCTTTTTCACCTAAGTTCTGCAAGACAAGCATCAATTCACTATTATCAACAAAAAATCAATATTCAGATATTCAAGGATATTCTTCCTCATCTTCTTCTTGTTCAACTACATGAACATTTTGATTATCAGGCTTGGAGTACGGCTTGGATCGATTATTCTTGTAGAAGGATCCTTGCTTCTTATCGTTGTACTCTTGTTTGTTAGACCTAGTGAGCCTGTCCTTTATTCTTTTATCATCCTTTAACCGAATGAATCTTAGTGCCCTATTTCTTACATCATCCAATTTCCTGCAAGGGGTCATGACAAGGTCATCGTAAAACGGAGAATCCTTTTGTAATCCCTTTTTAAATGTCTCAACAGAAGTTGCAACATCTAGATTCGGGATTTCCAAAGATTCTCTCCCAAAACTTGGTAACGTAATCCCTTTAGGGTTCATCACGAGCCTGGGTTATCCTATATAAGTCACTAGTTAGCCTTTCAAAAGTTATACTGTACGAAAACTGATTATTAAAAAGGTTAGCTAAATGTGAGAATGAAGTAATGGAGTAGGGAGCAAGACTTAGCAGCCATTTTAGTGTTGATCCAGTGATTGTGGATCCGAATCCCTTACACAAGCAACCTGGTATTGTGCCACGTGCTCCTCTGGATCGGTTGTTCCATCGTACAACTTCATGTTGGGTGTCTGGAAATGTTTTGGGATCTCTGCATTTCATATAGGTGAGGCAAAGCAAGACACCTTGTGGCTTCCATCCGGTTTTTTAGTATTAGGCTTAACTATTCATGGAATGTTGGATATCATATCTATGAGCTTCTGTTGCTCCCTGACCTTGGCCTGACTGATCCCTGCATCCTGCATGAAACCATAATTAGTATCCATAAAGGTGTTATGAAAATTGTTACCTCCTGTTTGGTGTAAGGGTGGTATTCCAGAAGTGTATTGGGGATAAGACATGTCTGCTGTCACGGTAGGGCCTGATGAAGCAATAGTTTGCATTAGGATGAAGTCTCCATCATGGACTTCCGAGTTTCTAAGTGGTTGGCTCTTTGAGGATCCTTGATCTTGAAAGATGTTGAATCCAGGATATATTGGTGCTGAAGGCCTTGATGAGTAATCTATGGATCCTTGAACCTAAGATGAGGATCCTTGAGGTTGGTACATTCCCTGTGATCATCCATGTTGGTAGAAGGATCCTTGAGGCTAAGTCATTGCCAATGATCCTTGCTGAAGGATAGAGGATCCTTGAGGCTGGTACATTCCCTGTGATCCTCCAGGTTGGTAGAAGGATCCTTGAGGTTGAGTCATCGTCAACGATCCTTGCGGAAGGATCGAGGATCCTTGAGGCTGGACAGTAGATCCCTAGAATGTTTGATTGATGATGATGGAGTAGCAAAATCCAATGCCCTAGGCATCACCGGAAACTGATCTTCTACCGGTCTCTTTTGCTTCTTGATGTCATCAGTTTCGTGAATAATCCTCTGGTTGGTTTTGTCTTGCTTCTCCATGTAGCTTTTGATCTGCGAAAACAAAACAGAATTATCACTGTTAGTATTAGTAGAAGATCAAGTACTAGAAGTTTTGGATCCTTGGAATACATATGATGTCTTCTTCTGAGCATTTTCCACATTCTTCTGGAATGGTGGGGGAATAGGAGGTAATGATGCAACGATTTGAGATGAGGTAACCGCCGACATGGCACTTGAAGTAGATTTTCCGTGAGTTGCCATGGAGTTGATGAAAATGAAAGGAGATGAACATAATTTTTTAGAATTGAAGCACCACTTGCCCCATGGTGGGCACCAAATTGTTTTGGTCAAAAATTAGTTTAAGGATAATGTAACCAAATTTTGATTGCGAGGTTGAGTGCTTATGTGTATGAACAACAATGTAAGCGATGGTAAAATGAAAATGACAATGAACACCAATATTTGTACGAGGAAAAAGCCCTTGATCCTTGTGAGATCTCCGGCACAAAAAACCTCGGGTGATGGAAACTACCGATCACCAACTATATTGAACAAAAATATTAAGATCAATACAACTTCGGATGATAATTAAGCTCAATACAAGTAATTGCTAACGTGTTTGAGAGAGAGCTTTTGAGTGTGTAAGTGTACGGGTGACTGGCTAATTGTTCCTAATGAGCTCACTATCCCCTATTATAATTGGAAATATCTAATAACTAACTATACGAAAAAACAAGGGAGCTCCCACGATCCTTATAACGGCTATTGCCTCATTTTCACATGCTTAAATCCAAGCATATTCCACGATGTTCTAGCTTGACCAAGTCTATCTTTCATACCTACATCACATTTAAATAACATATCGAAGACAATCATTAGAAATCGTTACAAGGATTAAGTATCCTTGATCCTCCCAGTATACGCTACACAGCGCGAGGATAATACATCCTTAATACACAGAAGGACCAATGATCCATAAATAATTAAAACCAACCCTGACATCAGGTAGAATGGCAAAATGGGCAGCCAATCTTAGTGCATATGATATTAAATATGAACCAAGAACTGCCATCATGTCTCAAGCTTTGGCTGACTTTGTGGGTGATTTTAGTAGTGACCTACAAAAGGAACCTAAACTAGAGGTTCAACAACTTGAGGAGACTAAGGATCCCTGGATACTCTTCACGGATAGAGCCTCAAATGTCAAAGGAACTGGACTAGGCATACTACTAAAATCACCACAGGGGGGCATAATACCCTACTCCATTGCATGTGAATTCTAAACCACTAACAATGAAGCAAAATATAAGGCCTTCATAGCAGGTTTACAATTCGCTAAGCAAATGAGGATTGGGTATCTTCAAGCGTACATAGGTTTGTTGCTAATTACTAACCATTTTAATGGGTCATATAATGTCAAAGGGGAGAAACTAACTAAATACTTAAAAATAGTCTGGAATCTGGAAAATTCTTTTGTTTTTCAGCTTAACACATGTGCCCATTGAGGAGAATGCAGGGGCAGATGCCTTATCAAACCCAGGATCATCCTTTAAAGTACCAGAGGATGTGAGGATACCTGTCATCCACATTCTTTCTCCAGCAATAAAGGAAAATGAATCAATGGAGATAGTTGAGGATTTGCAATTGTTCCCAGTGATGTGCAGTCAAATTCCGGATCATGTATCCTTCCAATTATGAACTACATTCAGAAGGGGGAAATTCCCACACGGGAGAATCCTAGAGCCTTCAGGGTTAAGGTATCTCAATTCACTATAATAAATAACACGTTGTATAGAAGATCTCTTGCAGGTCCCATTTGCGATGTATTGAGGATCCAAAAATTTAAGAGGTCGTGAAGGATTCTCATTAAGGAGACTGTGGAAATCATACTGGGAGCAGAGCATTATTCTCAAGGATCCTTATGACATGTTACTATTCGCCTACAATGAAGAAGGATGTTGTAGAATATGCAAGGAAATGTGATGATTGCCAAAGACATAGCAACATCCTATATCAGCCAGCAGAGCCTTTATATCCAATAATTTCCTCTTAGCCATTCATGAAATAGGGGATGGATATAGTAGGCAAATTCCCAAAAGCACCATGTGGAAATGTATTCATGCTAGCCATGACTAACTGCTTCTCCAAATGGATAGAAGAATGAGCTTTTGTTCAAGCCAGGGAAAAGGAAGTCATATCCTTTATTAAAAGAAATCTTATTACTAGATTTTTAATCCCTTCTGAATTTTTATATGTGAAAATGGATCCCAATTTATTGGGAATAGAACTACTAACTTTTATGACAACTGCGGAATTAAGATGATCACATCAACATTGTCGGGAAAATGGGTCTTTAAATATATAAACTACCGAAAAACTACCATATGGCGCTTAAAGATAGCACGTGGTGTGAGGCTATGCTGGAAGATTTGCCTCAGTTTGTCAAGCTGAAGGTTTGGAACCTGGTAGATCTTTCGAAGGGCCAGCATGCCATCAACGCAAAATGGGTCTTTAAATATAAAAAGGACGATAAGGGCGTAGTCGTCAGGAATAAGGCTCCTTTGGTAGTGCAAGGGTTTAATCAGGAGGAAGGTATAGACTACACAGAGGTTTATACACTGGTAGCTCGACTTGAAGCAATCCATTTGTTCTTAGCCTTTGCAGATCAAATGCGCATCCAAGTCTATCAGTTAGACGTCAAAAGCGCATTTCTTTACGGGAAGTTCCAAGAAACTGCGTATGCCTCCCAGCCGCCGGGTTTTGAAGCTCCAGATTCGTCGAACAAAGTTTACTTGCTGGACAAAGCTTTATACAGTCTCCATCAGGCTCCACGTTCCTGGTACAAGACGCTTTCAAAGTATTTATTAGCAAATGGACTGACTCGTGGTGCAATAGATTCCACACTCTTCATCTTGAAGAAATGGGGAGATTTCCAGATTGTGCAAATATATTTCGATGACATTATTTTTGGTTCTTCAAATGAAGAGCTTTATCGGGAATTCAAAAAAGTTATGACATCGAAGTTTGAGATCAGCGCGATGGGTGAGCTGAAGTTTTTCCTTGGGTTGCAAGTGGATCAAGAAAAGAACGACACGTACATTCATCAGACGAAGTACGTCCACGAGATCCTAAAATGATTCAACATGGAAGATAGTCTCCCTTACAAAACATCGTTTTCTGTCTTACAGCATCTCGTCCCGACACATAGTTTTCTGTCCTTTATGTGTCTGGTACCATGCTAATCTGAAAGAATCGCATTTGACAGCCGTCAAACGGATTTTTTGGTATCTAAAAGGTAAACCAAGGCTTGGATTTTGGTATCCAGTCGAGGGAGACTTAGACTTGATAGCGTATGCGGATGCATATTTAGGCGGGTGCCCAATTAATAGGAAACCAACCTCTGGTGGTGCTCAACTGCTTGCAAGCTGTCTGATATCCCGGCAATGCAAGTAGTAGCTTGTAGTGTCGTTGTCCACATGTGAAGCAGAGTACATATCCGTTTCGAGCTGTTGTGCTCAAGTCTTGTGGATACAACAACAATTGCGGGATTACGGTTTGAATTTTACACAAACTCCCATCATGGTAGATAACAATTCAGCTATATCAACAACAAATAACCTAGTACATCACTCACGCACAAAGAACATAGATGTTAGTGATCATTTTATACATGACTATGTTGAAAAGGGTGTAATTGATGTAGTTAGAGTTGATACTTTAGACAACTATACGGACCTGTTTACAAAGATATTTTGGGGATCTGGTCCGAATGATCGGTTTGATAAACCTCGAGTAGAATGGTTTCAAAATCCCTCATGGAAACTTTGTTTTCCTTTCATTTGTATAGTTTACTGTTTGTCGTTAAACTATAAAATCCAAAAAAAAAGATTTTACTTGTAGGATATTTTTATAAAAATCTAGAAACATTAGAAAATAAAAAATTGAGAGCGCGTCAATTGTGAGAGGAAATGATAGTACACCGGGAGTCAGATTGTTTACAGGGTATCTTACAAAAAAAAACCTTAAACTACTTGCCAGCTTCGTCATATGTTGTAACCATAGGTTTTACGTGTAAATAAGAAACTCTTTTTGGTATACAAAGATAACGAACTGCGTAACTTATGTGTAGCATCTCTCGGATATATTGTCTTATTACCATAATTTTGTTTGAGAAATTACCAAAATTTTGAGATACTAGGACTTTATATTTGATTATTATCTGGGGTATTATACTTGATATTCTTATTTTTCGTCAGCAATACCCTAGACCTCATATAATACTATGCTTACCGCTTCGTTTTTGCACAAACCCCCGAGGTGGATTTCTTTACTGCCTAACAATCATCACCGATGATCTGTTCTAAAGTTTGTCACCATCAGGTGAACAACTTAATATATATGTTACCAGGTACATAATATTAAAATACGTGTAGAAAAAGACACCAAACTATTGGTACACCACCTTAAAGTCAAGCCATCATCTTTTTGTCTGTGCGGTGGCACTAACCTGAGCTCTCAAGGTTTCGCAATTTTAGCCGGATACAGATAATAGTTGCATATACTCACCTATAAGATGTAATTTTTGGTAGTTTTGATACGGGAGTATATTATGAGGTGGGGAACATAGTTACATCAGTTAATAATACACTTAAATGCATATCTTGAAAACAGTGTTCGAACACGTGCTAAAGCTTTAGTGGACAAGTATATCGTTAAACATCTTGAACTGTCTCTATCATTCTAAGTGCTTAAATCGATAAATGGATACTAACGGTGTATTTTGATAGATAAGCCGATATTATCTTCTTGCCCGCGTTTTCACGAAAACATGTTGCTTGTGTATATTTACTTTCACATTTCTATAAGTATTTGTGACATTTGCGCCTTTTTAATCATTATAAAATTCCAAACAAATTCACAATCAATGAAACCTTGTGTTTACTTTCCAAGATTTGTTTAAACTTTTGACATTCACGCATTCTTTGTTCAATTTCGATCCTTCAAACCTTTCTGGAAGTGAAATCATAAACCATATGCAAACGCAATCATTTTAACGTGACATACACTCCAGGACAAGGACATAAGATAAACATACCCAAAATACCCTTTACATAACTTAGAAATAAGTTTTGAAGGGTTCGGTATGGCAAAAACATGCTTATTCAAGTTTAGGGACTATTTGCGACAACTGCGAAAGTCTGCCAATTCTCGTATTTTTGAATACGAACCATATTTACACATCCAAAATTTTTAGTAATCAATAAACTCTTGTATTTTATTGACATGAATGCAAAAATTTCAATATTTGTACAATTTCAGTCGTTTTCATTTTCGTTATAATGTTCGTCGTAAATAAGCGAATAACCCAACCGTACAACTGAACGAACAGACATCCACAACATTTTTGGGCAAAATTCATGTTACATATGCCTTAACACCTTTATAAAGCCTAAAAATTAGGTTAAAACGGGTTAAAGGTGACAAAACACCACAAAACAAGTCTAGGGGCCAAAGCTGCCAAACATTCAAACTTTGTGCCTGCTCAAGGGCTTACGAACCATAATCACAAGTCCATACGGTCCGTAAGGACCCCCTAGCACAGCAGCTTTGCTGTCAAGCACATGTTCATTCCATGGCCTCCAAGCTCGCAATTTTTCCACCAATTCACCTCCTTTGGACATGTGTGTTGACACTCATTAGTCCATAACACCTCATGGGACACTTGGCATGATTTGGTGATCCTTTAATCACTATAAATAGCCTTGCTCATCCATCATTTTCACTTGCACCTTCATTTCTTCTTTCTCTCTTCTATTGGAGCTTGCTTCTGCTTATAGAGGCCTCCTACTGAAGTTCTAAGCCTTCCTTGAACACATGTAAGTGTTCTTTCCTAGTATTGTTTATTATTTTAACTTATTTTCAGCTAAAAGTCAAACAGTTTGACTTTCGGTTCTGTCCATTTTTAGTCAAGTCAAAGTTCAATGGAACTTTGCAGCGTGATCGTAATCACCAAGGTTATAATCCCTAGCGATTGCACCTTCTGATTACCACGTTTACTAGTCGAAGTGACTTGTCAAAGTTTCGGTCAAAGATGCGCATTATGTGCATTTTACGACGAAACCATTTTGGGGTATCAAAACACCAAGTGTTGATACAAATCATTTTTTCAACTTAGTTAGACATGTTTTGACATGTCTAACTCGTCACTGCTAGTTTAGTGCTTATTTAGGGTCGTAAGTCGAGCGGTCTTGACCATCGCTTTAACCATAGTTGCATAGGAAACCTACTGAGATTATATCGTTTTTGTGATACGTCGTTTGGTTAGTATTATTATAAGTCGCTTTTATGTTCTTTAAAAATGACCAAAATGCCCTTTTTGTGCATAAATTCATTTTAATCATATGTAATCAATTTTTTGACATATAAACCATTAGATCACGCGTTTACGCAAATGACACGTTTCATAACGGGTCAAAAGCACTTAGGATCACACTCAAATCAGAATGTTAAGTTTATTAAATAATGCCATATGAGTTCCAACACTCTTTTGATTTATAAAACTCCATTCTATCTGATCTGTCGATTAGAGTCCCGACTTATTAACATAGTTATCCGATATTAGGAACCATTTAAATCCTTGATTCTCCAAGCGTTGTTTGATCTTATATACAAGACTTATACGCAATCCCAAGTGAGTACATAGTCTCCTCTTTTATGTTTTTCAAATGTTTTGGGGTGATTCATATGTGCCAATCACTATTTTCTTGTTTTCATGACATTATACATTTTTTGCCTATCTAGTACATATAGTACATGATTTTCAAAGACATTTTACTTCGTATGTTGACTTAGCATACCTAGTACATGATGTTCAAGGACATTTTGCTTCATATGTTGACTTAGCATACCTAGTACATGATTTTCAAGGACATTTTGCTTCGTATGTTGACTTAGCATACTTTACCTTGTGTTTGATTCGGGTTGATTTTGGTCTCTAAAATATTGGGGTTTTCATCTAAATTTCAAGAACTTGGTGTTCTTGTTGAAGAGTTTGAGAGTTGAGTGTTCTAGTGATAATGGTGGTGTATGTAGATGATTATTTGCTTAGGTTTTGTTTTAATCTAGTTTGTGTTGGGTTTGATAGCTTGCTAAATGTGTTTGGTTGGTTGATTGTTGAAGATGGTGAGTGGGTGTTCTTGGAGGGAAATTTTGGTTTGGTTTCTGCATGAAGAAAATGAATCGTTTTTCGAAAATGTTCACCTTTTGATCCAAAATTATAATTGAAAATTTTTATCAAAGTGTTTGCCGGATTTCTGAGATACCGAGTTTATCCTTCCGTAGTTCGAATGGGTTTAGACTTGGCTATTGATGAAGTTATCCGTATAAATAGTTTGATTCTGAGTTTATTAAACTTTGTGTTTATCAAAGTTGTCCAAGTTTTAATCAGTTCGGAATTTAATACGTTTAATTTGTCCGGATTTAAACGAGTTTGTTATGTCCGAGTTTAGTCTATCCGTACATATTTGATTTGAGTTCAGGTTTGATAATTTAAACAGTTAGTCCGGATTTCCCCTCATCTTCACTCCAGATTTATTGTGATCACATGTCCGAACTTAACTGACTTTATCTTGGTGAAAGATATTCCGATTTTATCAATGACTTGTTACATGGTTCCAGTTTTATTTATTAGTCCGGAATTAACAAATTTGTTTTGTCATGTTTAGTAGTTGTTTCACATAGTCTGACTTTCTTTATATCTGGTTCCTCTGAATTTATTTGTTAAGATCGGAGTTATACTATTCAAACTCTATGTGTGATATACTTTTGTATATGTTCTGTTTGCAACAGTTTACTCTATGTATATATTGTTCACAAACTATGTATCTGGAAACTATTCTAAACATTCATATATCACTTGTGATTGTTTAATTTTTTTCAGATATGGCCGAACAACCATTCTAACCTCCTCCAAACCAACAGCAAGTACCAGAACGTGTTTTGATACCGAAACACAATCAAGTTGCTATTCTAAATGAAAAATTGCGTGGAAATGAAGATTATGTGTAGATCATTCCTTTTCTTACAAGATCTCGAGTATTTTTTGCTATTTCTACCGATATTCGATAGTAGTCGCTTATATGCAAGATTTTTGGACGACGACTCATGTGAACAACAATGTAATCGAGGCTACTGTAAATGGTCATCAGTTGACTATTTCAGAGGAAGTGGTTTGATATGCATTACAATTAGGTTCATTGGATTATGGAGAAGTTTTCTTTGTTGCTCAGATTTGCGATAGCGCTCTTATTAGTTTGGGTACTCGGGAAATATGCCTATACGACAAGTTTACAAAGGAATGCTTCTGGAGAAATGTCATTTCTTTAACCATGTTATAATGTAGTGTTTCGCTCCAAGAAAGTCGGGAATGGATGGAATGGGTCATAATTGTCTATCGGCTATGACTGGAATTACGAGTTAATCAGCCATACAACTTCGCACGCATGATATTCCAAGTGCTATAGGCTCAAATTGGGTATGTAGCAGGTGATACTCATTTAATGATGCTATATCCTCGTTTTCTGATGATTATATTTCGACATCTTGTTCTGGATCTTCCAATTCATGATGGTTTAGCTACGCTCTTACTTAAAGCTATGGGTATACATATTTTTTGTGATAGTCGTAAAGCTGACGTATCTACTCACTCTTCACGCTTTCCTGAACTTCATCTGATGCTAGGTACTATTCTGGTGAATAGCACTAAAATTACAACCTAGAAAATGATGTTACTTAGAGAAACATTTATGAGGGTGTTGATCATATTTTTGGAGCAGGTGAGGATGAAGATGATGCAGCTCCTATTAATCTTCAATAGCCGATAGGTGTTCAACATCAGGTTGATCCTTAACAACCACCAGTGTTTATTGAAGAAGCCGTTGCTCATGATCCTGAGGTGGCGGAACCAGCGGTAGTCGAGCATGTTGCTGAACCGAAAAGTGTTAGATCTGATGTAGCTAGTGAACTTCACGCTTTCAGATTTGAATAAGTTGAAACGTCTCTCTGTCTCTAGTATCTGGAAGAAGACCAGGAGCTCGCTCTTCCGATCATTTGGGTTGTCAGTTCTGCGTGAAGAACAAGGTTGGAGCGCGAAGTGACTATTCAAAGATCTGATCTTCACAAGACTTCCAGATCCGCATGTATCAATGGGGAGTCTGTAAGTGAACCTGTTGAGGATAAATGTTGGAGTCTTCCCTATGCAGTTCTTCACGGTCTATTTTGTAATAATTGAATAGTTTATGTTTTGAAGTTGTCTGATTTTGTATGTGTGTGTTGTTGTTGATGCATATGTCTGTTGCCTACGTCATTATTTATCGAGTCTGAGTGAATAGGGCTTAATCTGTTAAAAATGAGGCGTATTTATGTGTGATATAGGCCAAGTTCGCTTGAGATTGGAATTGAGAAGTCATGTTCCGCCGAACTTGACATAGTCAAGTTCGCCCGAACTTCACACACTCTCCAGCGAACTTGCACTTCTAAAATAGGTGCCTTGGTTATTTCATTTGTAACTGGGAAAAACTTTGGCATTTTGAAGGTGAAGCTCTGTCAGTTTGTACTCTTGGCGTTTGATCAATAAAACTGATGTTAAACTGATTAATTCTTGTCTATTGGTAAACACGACGTAATATTTCCGCTTTTATGGATGTTAGATATCAAATTTAGGTTCCCGAAAACGTCACGAACATTATATATCGTTAGAATCGTATCGACGAGACGATTTTAAAGATAATATCCCGTAAAAATTGTTTTTGGAAAAATTTTAAACATTTTTAACGTACCGATTGTTGATTAAAACGTTAGTTTTTGCTAAAATTGTCTACTACTAATCAGTTTTCGAGTGTTTTATTGTATTTTCAGATAAGTCTTCAGGTTATCAAAAGGAAAGATTTCCACAACGTGTTCGTTTCTCAAGTGGCTTCCTCATCAAATGCGAACATTCTTGGGGCGAACCAAATGAATATCGACAATGAAATGGGCACTACGTCGAAACCGCCAAAGCTAATGAGTATGGATGAGTTTGAAGGATGGAAAGAAAAGTTTGTGAATTGGATATAAGCAAATCAATTCAACAGCTGGGTCGCACTTGAGGATGGTTACAAGTGGCCAAAAGATGAGCGTGATCAAGATCTTTCGCTGAACAAATTCTCACCGACCGACAAAGACAATTATGTTGCTGAGAAGAAAATGATTAGCTTGATCCAACAATCAGTAAAGGAAGACATCCTGATCTTATTGCCGGAATATGAAACGTCACAAGAATTATGGCATTCTCTCTGTGACAAATTCAAAGGAAGCGATGAAATGATCAAAAGTAAAAAGGCCTTGATCAAGAAAGAGTTTGAGATTTTCACGATGATCAAAGGTGAGACTATGAAGCAGATGATTGATAGATACTGTCATCTCATGGTCCAGATGCGAAGACATGATATCAAAAGATCTAATGAAGAGCAAATCGAGTAGTTGGCCGATGCACTTCCAGAAGGAGAATGGACAACATATCTGATGATTCTAAAGAATAGTACATCTACAAGACATTTCAAGTTGTCATCTTTCATTGACAAATTGGAAGGTCATGAAATGGTGTTGATGAAAATTGCTAAATCAAATATCCTAATGTTGTTCAAGATGTTGGTGTTTATTACAAAGAAGGTGTTCAAGATACTCCGATTCAAAGCCCGAAAATTCAAACAGCATTTAGTGCAAATACAAATTCTTATCCAAATCAAAGTTTTCCATATGCTGGATATACAAGTGCTAGTTCAAGCTCTTCATTCCAAAATCAGACAGGCCAAGCAAGTTCTGATTCAAATATTTTCCAGTGCAATATGGCAGTTGATTTGAAGAATGTATTTCCAGAAAAAGTGGCTAAACAGCACATAGCACTTCTCGCTACTGTTCTCGAATCATATGAAAGTCTTGTTACTTGAAAGATCGGTAATCCAGAAATGACAGCAGAAGATTATGATCAGGTAGACGAAGAAGAATTGGAGCTAATGGATATCAAATGGAGTTTGGCATCTATCATCAGAAGAGTTACAAAATTTGTGGCACTCATTGGAAGGGATTTTTGTAATTCAAACAACAAGCTTGGTTTTGACAAGACAAAAGTCACATGTTTCAGGTGTCATCAAAAGGGACACTTTAAACGTGAATGCAACAATCCAGAAACAAGTGGAAACCAAAATCCTTTCGGCAGTAACAATGAGTACTACAAGAAACCTCTTCAATACAAGCCATATCCAAAAAGAACGCAAGTCGAAGTAGAAGATAAATCTGCAAAGAAAACCGAACAAGCTCGGTTGTTACTCATGAAGAAGATGGTTTTGACTGGAACAGATACATTGGAAAGAAAACTGGTGTTGCTATGATGGCAGAGGTAGTGGATGATTTTGAGACATCTTATGTTGATGCTGTTCTAGAAAACGCCATCTTGGAAGGTTACAGGCAAAGAGTTGAGGAAGAAGAAATAGTTTACCTAGAAACGCAAAAGCAAGAAGCTTTGAAACTAGAAGTAGAAAGGTAAAAGCTAAGGTAAGTTTGTCTGAAAAGGAAGTTGGGAAAGTTGTGAAGGTTGAAAAACCTTGCACAAAGTGCGCAAATCCTTGTGAACCTTGTCTTGCAAAGGTCGAAGTCATAAGAGAATTGACTGTACATAATGAAAATTTTCGTTATGATTACAGAAACATGAAAGAAGCTTATGACAAAATACAAGGCAAATATAAAAATATCGAAAAAGCTAATCTTGAACTTGGTGCTAATGTAAAAATGTTAAATGCAACAGTAATTGAAAAAACAAAAAGCTATTAACATGTACATTAGTACCATTGCTGAAACAAAGCGTGAGCTTCATGACATAAATATAGAAACAGAACGAGTAAGACAATTGTTAAAAAGTTACATCACAAACGCTTATGTCATTGATCACATTCTTCCTACGATCAAATCGGAGGAAAATGATGGTAAACCAAAGCGTAAAGAATACGGAAGTGTTCCTCCACCACTTCTTGCAAGTTATTCCTGCAAGAAAGATGTTGAGATTGAAAAGGCTTTCAATATATTTCTTTTATCAGAAAAGAAAAATAAATTGCCTGAGAACATTGACGTAGACTTCATGAAATCAAATGATGACAATGAAGCGGTGGTTAAAAATGTGGTTAAAAGTGTTCTAGGAAATGATTCTGATAAAGGCAGCTCTGAAAGCGCCAAATTAAGTTCGAACAACTCGGAATCACAATCTGAAGATGACGATTCATAATCAGAATATGATCTAAGTGATGATCCTAATGTTGTTATGTACAAGATTAAGGAATCTGATAGATTATATTTTGATGATAGTTTTCCGATTCAGAATGTGAGAGAAGATCAACTTGAAAAATTTTTCAAACTTGTAGAAATTTCATCAGATAATCTTGAGAAAAACGAGAAAAGATTTTACTCGAAACCCAAAGGGAATGCTAACAATTATCGAAAGTTTGGTGGTGATTTTCCTGAGAACAGGAGAGCAGGATTGGGTTTGGAGGAAAGTGAAGAAGAACCGAGAAGGAACCATAAGTCGCCATTTCATGAATACAAAGGTAAACACATGAAGTTTGTATACGGGACGAATACGGTTCAGGAAGAAGGTATGATCGGTAAGAAATCAAATGATGAATTCAAGAAAGAAGAAGAACTTCGGGACAAGGCTAAAACAAAGTCCACAAGTGAAGTAAAACTCACTAGTGGAAATGTTTCTGATAATCGGACTTGCTTTAAATGCAATATTGTTGGTCATATTGCTCTCAAGTGTCTGAATTTAAAGACTGTGTCAAAACATGAAAAGCAAAAACAACCAGAGATTGTAAAACCTGTCACAGAATCAAATAGAAACTATGAATCTAAAGATGAAGTGAAACCTAAAACAAGTTCAAGGTTTGAAAACTCAATTTTTTAAAAAAGGTGAAACTTCAAGGTTTAATGAAAACAAAGATTCTAGGTTCTATATCAAGAAAGCGAGAAGCAAGCTACAATCATTGGTTGCTAAGAAAAGGCTTTCATCACAGAAAAACCAAAGCCTGTTGTTGACAAAACTGAAAATGTCAAATTAACCAAGTCTGTAATCAAACCAACGAATAAAGAAAAGGTAAAAATGTTTTCAAAATCGAGATTGGATGAAATGTTTGATGAAGATTTTGAATATGATGAAGAGTTAGAATATGGTTATGATGCTTATCAGTACAAACCTAAAACCAAAAAGGTTTCGGTTTCATTTTTCAAATAGTTGTTTCAGGTGCAGGAGTCCCAAGATCCACTCTATCAAAGTTGATACAGGATAGCAGAGCTCCATGAGTTTTTAACTTATCTAGAAAGTCATAATCTTTGACGTTTTTGAAATCACAAGTGATTGAAGAAGAAAAAAATTTAAAATTTTTTGAGAAAATCCACACCGTTAAATAGAACACTGATTGTTATATTGTAAAATCTTTGAAAATTGATTTCCTACAAGCACTAGTGGTTTCTACAAGTTGATGATATCATAGTTTAATGGTTTGTTCTGCTGACAGGTCATGATGCAGAAAATGAAAACAAAAGGATCGGACGACGAGTTCTCGGGATCCTCAGTGGTTTGTTACATTTTTAGAAGAATTTCTTTAAATCTAAAATCCAAAAATATGTTTTTGATTTTAGGGGGAGTAAGAAAATTTTAAAATTTTTAGAAAAATAAAAAACATATGAAATAGTTGAAAATCCAAAAACATTTATAAAATTCAAAACATACAAAAACTTTGAAAAAACAAAAAGAATTTGGTTGTCAAAAAGGAAATGATAGTACATCAGTGGGCTATCACAGTACCGCAAAATCAGAAGAACTTGTACAGTACCCCAGATATCAACTATCTATAAAGACCTTGTATCTCAGAATCAGGCAACCCTTTGTAGGAACGTCCATGATTAGCACGAGAACCTAAATTTGTTATCTATTGTCCAATTAGGCGGAAACTAATGACAAGATATATAAATAACAAGAATTACTCGTTTAAATGTTGTTTTCATTGATCTAAAGTTCAATACATTTGAGAACCGGATCCGACAGAGCTTCGCCGTCGCTGTGCCAAAATCTCTCCAACCCTTATAAATGGAGTCCCAAGGCACCTATATGTAGTGTTACAAGTTCGCTGGTGAGGGACAGGCCATGGGTAAGTTCGCCTGAACTTGACCTAGTCAGGTTCGGCCGAACATGACTTCTAACCTACAATCATGGGCGAACTTGTCTCAAACTTATCTTAAATATGCCTCGATTCTAACAGTTTAAGCCCTATTCAGTCAGACTCGATACATAATGACGTAGGCAACAGACATATGCACCAACAGACTCCCCCTTTGATGTTGCCGCAGTCATTTTGACTTTTAAAATCTTATGAGTCTTCTGATCTTTAGTTCTTGAATAAACTTTATCATCTTGATCTTTATATCCCCTTTCTCTTTCTTGAGCTTTATCTTGATCAAACTTTTTAAACCAACATGCCCCCTAGCTTTAAGCTTTAGCCTTCAGACTCCCCTTTACTTTGGCCTTTAGACTTCAAACTCCCCCTAGCTTTGAGCTTTCTGAAATCTTTGGACAATGTTTTATCCAACTCCCCCTCAAAGTTTATGTTGGTTCATCATGTCTATGTCTTAGTATTATATCGAGTCTGTATTGTATTGAGCTGAATAGGCTAGGTATAGGAAGTATTTATGTTTGTAATAGGCAAGATCGCCCATGAAGTGTCATGTAAGGCATGTTCGGCCGAACTTGTAGTAGCAAGTTCGGGCGAACTTGTATCTCCCATGGGTGAACTTGTGTCTCTATAAATACCTAGCTTGCCTCATTCATTTGTAACTTTGGCATTTTGTAGGCGAAGCTCTGTCAGTTTGTAACCAGAACGTTTGATCAATAAAACTGATGATTAACTGATTAAATCTTGTCTATTAGTATACATGACGTAATATTTCTGCTATTATGGACGTTAGATATCCAATTTAGGTTCCTTAGCATCAAGGATCGGTCCTACAAGTGGTATCAGAGCTAGAACAGCCTGATTTGATAGTATCAAGACATGATCACTTCTATTTCATCTCCATTCTTCTATTTTTCTTAACTTTTGAACATAAAATGAAGAATTCATGGTCAAAATCTTTTTCAAATTTGAGTATATCATGTAAAATACAACAAGGATAAACCCTTGAAAGATTGGTGACCAAATTCAACCGAATTCATGTCAAAATTTTGAAAAAACCATGTTTTGGAAAATCATCAAGATCGAACTTGTTAAGCATGTTCGACCGAACTTGGTCTAAAACATCACTTTTCAAGTGATTTTTTAGTAAGTTCGCTCGAACTTGAGGTATTTTGGAGGAAATTCTTGCCAAGTTCGCTCGAAATTTATCAATTTTTCACTGATTTTATAGCAAGTTCGACCGAACTTGTGTAATATCAAGGAATTATTGAGTAAGTTCGCTCGAACTTGCTTGTGTTTCATCAAAATTCTGATAGCAAGTTCGCTCGAAGATACATTGGATTTGTTTCTTTCAAAAGTTCATAAGTTCGACCAAAGATAACACAATTTTTCAAAAACAAATATCACAAGTTCGACCGAACTTGTGATAAATTCAAGAATTCTTCATTCAAAACTACAAGTTCGACCGAACTTGTAGTATTTCTAACATTTTCAAAAGTTTTTGAAAATTTTCAGTGTACACGTCTCGTTATTCACAAAGGATGATATGCAAAGATCTTTTATGTCCGGAGCTAGTTCGGCGAATGCCAACGTGATTCATCAAGTCAATCTTGATAACGAGTTGGGAACGACTGTTAAACCGCCTAAGCTGGATGAATATGAAGCATGGAAGGAGAAATTTACCTATTGGGTGCAAGCCATGCACTTCGCTGGCTGGGTGTCGATTGAAAGAGGCTACACTGTTCCGGTAGATGAACATCAGCAAGTCCTTGAAAAGTACAATTACTCGACAGTACAAAGAGATGAATACATTGCTGAGAAAAAGATGATCAGTCTCATCCAACAGTTTGTCAAAGAAGATATCCTGATTTTCCTATCAGAGTATACTACTGCAAGAGATCTTTCGCTGTCATTACAAAAGAAGTATCAAGATAGTGCCGAAATGATCAAAAGAGAAATGGCGCTTATTCTAAAAGAGTTCGATATCTTCACCATGTTAAAGAATTAGACCATGAAGCAAATGATCGAGCGCTTCTGTCATCTTAAAGTTTAAATGCGAAGACGTGGTCTCGAGAAGACAGAACAAGAATACATCGAGAAGCTTTCTAACGCATTACCAGATGGTGAATGGGATACTTATTTGATTGTTCTGAAGAATAGTGATAAGTGGGAATTCTTCATGTTGTCAACGTTTATCGACAAACTCGAAGGACATGAAATGGAACTTTTGAAGATTGCAAAGTCAAAGAACGCTAATGTAGTTCAAGACGTTGGGTTGTACTACAAAAGTGGAATGCAAGACAACATTTCAAGTCCGAAAATTGGGACATCGTTTAGTGCGAACATGAATACTTCTCCGCAGAACCAGAGTCAATCACAACCTCATCATGATCAGAGTCCACAGAGTTCGTACTCAAGCACTGGTTCAAATTCATCTTATCAAAGTCAAGCAAATCAGAATCAACAGTCAAATTCTGATTCGAATGTATACAAATGCAACATCGCAGTAAATTTGAACAATGTTGTTTCAGAACAAGTCGCTAAACAACATATATCTCTTCTTGCCACTGTTCTGGAGCCATACGAAAGTCTTGTAGCCGGTAAAATTGGAAATCCCGAAATGACGGCAGGAGATTATGACCAAGTGGATGAAGAAGAACTCGAGTTGATGTATATCAAGTGGTGTTTAGCATCTATTATCCGAAGAGTCACAAAGTTTGTTGCTCTCACTGGCCGAGATATCGGAAATTCAAGCAACAAGTTGGGCTTCGACAAATCAAAAGTGACGTGCTTTAGATGTCGCCAAAAGGGACATTTCAAGAGAGAGTGCAAGAATCCTGAAGCAACGGGAAATCAGAGTCCGTTCAGAGGAGGCAACGAGTATTATAAGAAGTCACTTCAATACAAGCCATTTCCGAAGAAGATTCAGGTTGAAATCCAAGAGAAACCAAATAGCAGCAGCAATGAGAAGGCTATGGTAGCATCAAACGAAGATGCTGGTTTCGACTGGAATTCCTACATCGGTAAGAAGACCGGAGTTGCGTTGATGGCTGAGATAGTTGAAGATACTTCTGTAGAGGAAGCAGCGGCAGCGGCTGTAGAACAGATTCTGCTGGAACAATACTTGCATCAACAACGAGAAGAAAAGGAGTATATCTACATGCAAAAACAAGGAATTTTATTTCCTAACTCGTGTGATAGTTTTGCAAGTCATTTTGATGGAAGCTCTAAAGAACAAGTGATTGAGGAGAAAACAATTGATGAAGAGATCATCAATGTTACACAAGAAGTGAATGTCAAAAACGTCAAGGACATGGTAGATAAAGCTTTAATGCAAATCTAACCAAGGTAGGTCTAGAGGTAAAAGAAGTTGTCAAAGTACAAATTGTAGAGGTTGAAAACCTTGTACAATATGTACCGAACCATGTTCTGAATGTGCCGAAAAATAAAAAATCATCGCTGAAAACAATGTGCATAATGACTTTTGAAATACGATTATCGCACAATGAAGGAAGCGTATGATAAAATGAAAAATGATTATGGTAGGCTTGATAGAAATAACATCGAACAACATGATACCATAAGAATGTTAAAAGGAACAGTAATGGATAAGCAAAAAGCGATAATATCTATATTAACACCATTGCTGAAACTAAGCAACAACTCCAGGACATGACAATTGAAACAGAACGTGTTTAACAACTTTTGAGAAGATACACATGTAATGCATATGTCATTGATCACATCCTTCTGACAATTCCATCGAAAGAGAAACCTAAAAAGAAAATTGATAAAGAATACAGTAAGGTTCTTCCACCCTTTACGAGAAGTATTGTCGCAAATCCGCTGATGAGATGGATAAGGTACTCAACATTGAGTTGTTATCTGAAAAGAAAACTGAGTTGCCAGAGAACAACATTGATGTAATCTATACTAAAACAAACGATGATAATGCTGTGGTTAAAAAGGTTCTTGAAAATGTTTTGAACGATTCTGATGAAGGCAGCTTTAAAAGCGCCGACTCGAGCTCAAAGAATTCAGATTCACAGTCCGAAGATGACGATACATCATCGGAGAATGATCTATGTGATGATCCTAATGTTGTCATGTACAAGATTAAGGAATCTGATAGATTATACTTCGATGACAGTTTTCCGATTCATAATGTGAAGGAAGAATTATTAGACAAATTCTTTAAACTCGTGGAAGTCACATCAGATGATCTGGATATCAATGTCCAAACCTAAAAGAAACAACTACCGAAAGAATGGTGGTGATCATCCGGAAAACCGGAGAGGTGGGTTGGGATTATAGGAATCAGATGAACCTAAAAGGAAACCGTCACCATTTCATGAATACAAGAATAAAAACATGAATTTTCTATATGGGATGAACACAGTTCATGAGGAAAGTTTGATCGGGAAATAATCAAATGACGAGTTTAAGAAACAAAAAGAACTTTGAGATAAAGCCAAAATTGCAGGTGGTGTAAAACCCTAAAAAGGACATCCACATGATTCTCGGACTTGTTTCAAGTGCAATGAAATTGGTCATATTGCACGTTACTGTCCGAAATCAAAAGCGGCTTATCTTCGAAGGAAAGAAAGTTCAAATATTGTGAAACCAAAGCAACCAGTGTTTATAAAACCTGTAAAGATTTTGAAAAGAAATGAATCAAAAGCTGAAGTCAAACCTAAGTTTGAAAATTCAATTTTCAAAAAAGGGGAAACTTCAAAGGCTAATGAAAGCAATTTTTACATCAAGAAGTCTAACATCAAATCTCAACCTGGATTGCAAAGAAACGGTCAACAACATCTGAGATCACTAAGTCTGAGCTTGTTAAGACTAGTGATAACATGAAAGAATCAAAATCAGAAATCATAATTGAAACCACAACTGAAAATGTTAAAACTACAAGTGGTAACAATTCAAAAGATAAAAAGACGGTAAAGTTTTCAAACATAAACATCATAGAAAATTCAGATGAAGAATGGGAAGTTTATTCTTTAGATGAGTGTGGATTCGATTATGCTGTTAAATGTGAATTTGATTTTGATGATGGTTATCCATTTCAACCCAAGACCAAAAAGGCTTGGGTCTCGCTCTTTAAATAGATTGTTGAAACGTGCAGGGGCTCCAGAGATCCATACTTTCTAAGTGGATTTTGGATAGTGGAGCGTCCAGGCATATGACGGGAATGAAAGCGTTGCTATTCTACATTAAAGCTATCAATGATGGATATGTTGGATTTGCAGGAAACCAGGGTGGAAGGATAGTCACCGAGGGAAAACTTTCCAACGGCGTTGTTTCATTCGATCATGTGAACTATATTGCAGAACTCGAGAACAATCTTCTGAGCATATCGCAGATTTGTGATAAGAAGTTTACGGTCCATTTCAACGACAAAGAGTGTATTATCTTGAAGCCAGGATTCAAAATACCAGATGAGTGGATTCTGATGCGAGCACCACGTGAGAATGATCTATATGTTCTTGATATGGGTGTCGCTACCACTTCATCAAAATCAGCATAGTGTTTTGTGACAAAGGCTACTGAAAAGGATCCTATTCTTTGGCATCGTAAGATGGGGCATTTCATTTGCGAAAAATGAATTTCGTGGTTCATAATGATCTTGTAGAAGGCGTAAATCATCAGAGTTTTCAGATGTTTGATCATTGCTTAGAATGCAAAAAGGGAAAGCAGATCAAGAAATCTCATCCGAAGAAAATTCTAAACTCAATCAAGTTGCCATTAGAAGATCTTCACATGGATTTATTTGGTCCTGTAAATGTACGTAACATTTCAGGAGACTTATTGCTTGGTCGTGACAGATGACTATTCGAGATATTCGTGGGTATTCTTTCAAGATCAAAAGACGAAACGTTCGAGAACTTGGTTATTCTATTCAAGAAACTCGAGAACCTTTATCATCTGCTGGTCAGACACGTTAGAAGTGACAACGGCACAGAGTTTAAGAATAACAAAATGAAGGAATTCTGCAACGCAAAAGGGATTCTGCACGAGTTTAGTGCTCCCTATACACCACAGCAAAATGGAGTAGCTGAACGGAAAAACAGAACTTTTATTGAAACTGCGATAACCATGCTTGCAGATTCTAAACTTCCAATCAGCTTCTGGAGTGAAGCGGTTGCTGCGGCTTGCTACACGCTAAACAGGGTTCTCAATGTTAAACCAACAAAGAAAACAAGTTTTGAGATGATAAACCGACGAAAGCCAAATTTGAAGTTCTTAGAGCCATTCGGTCCGCCATGCACTGTAATAGACCAAGATGGCAAATTCGGAGCTAAATCTCTTGAAGGTTTCTTTGTCGGATATGCGAGTCCGTGGAGAAGAGTATATGATCCTTCATTGAGAAAGGTTATTGAAGCACAGCACGTGGATTGTTTCAATTATACGGATCCTATTCAAAGGAAAGGTGACGCGTGGTTGTTTAACTATCAAGACCTTTGGAAGTCATTTGACTTGCCCGAAGTACCATCTGACGAAGAAGTTGCAGCGTTATATTATCTTCACCAGTCACCGAATCAAGAGAAAATTGTTCGACCAATTGTAGTTAATCAACCCACGTTGGATCCATCTTCTTCTAGCGCAAGCTCTAATAATAGTGGTGTTCCGGCTGAAAATGTTTCTGAAACATTAGCAACACCTACTACTCCTCTAACAAATGCCTCTACTGAACCAGTGAATACAACAACAGAGCCCAGTATGTCTCATAATAAAAATTCTGACTCAGATGAAGCACCAACATTTGATGCTGATGGAGAATCATCTTCTTAAGATGAGGAAGTGGAGTAGATAACAAGTCTTCTTAATCAATCTGCAGGCCCGAGCAACAGAAATGAAGCTTCATCAAGCTCTCCAAACGTTGAATTGGTTGTTGATCTCAACATCACGAATCAGCAACACTCAGTAGATGTTCCAAGTGAAGAATTGCCATGATCATATTCCTATCATCCGTCAAGAAATATTATCGGAGAACTTCAAACTGGTGTTAGAACTGGAGGGCAAATTAACAAAGCACTCAGTTGTTTCTACACTAGCGTTGCTCCAACCCAGAACTATTGATTATATTCATGTTTCATCTCTCAGATTGAGCCAAAGACAGTTAATGAAGCTTTAGCCGATGAAAACTGGGTACAAGCAATGCAAGAATAACTATTGCAGTTTGAGAAGTTGGGAGTGTGGAAGCTTGAAGACCTACCAGAAAATCAGAAAGCGATTGATACAAAATGGGTCTTTAAGTGTAAACGTGATGATAGAGGGGTTATTGTTCGTAACAAAGCTAGGCTTGTTGTCAAGGGATTTCACCAGCAGGAAGGGATAGATTACACGGAAGTCTACGCACCAGTAGCTCGCTTGGAATCTATTAGAATCTTTCTAGCTTACGCATCATGGAAAGCATTTAAGGTCTATCAATTGGATGTCAAATCGGCTTTTCTGTACAAAAATTACGCGAGAAGGTGTACGTTGGACAACCACCAGGGTTTTTCGATCCACTCAACAAGAAGAAAGAGTACCTACTGGATAAAGCTCTTTGTGGTCTACACCAAGCCCCGAGAGCTTTGTATGAGACGTTATCGCAACATCTCTTCGGCAACGGCTTTATCAGAGGAACTGTGGATAGTACTCTTTTCACCCAAGAAGTTGATGGTCATCTGATTATTATTCAAATCCACGTTGACGACATCATCTTTGGGTCTGCAAACGATAGTCTCTGCAAAGAGTTTGAGGGAATCATTAAAAAGAAATTCGAAATGTCCTCGATGGGCGAAATGAAGTTCTTTCTTTGTTTGGAAGTAAATCAGCTTCCGGATGGTATTTTCATTCATCAGACTAAGTATGTTCACGACATCTTGAAGAAGTTTGGAATGGAAAGCTTGAAGCCTCTATCTACACCTCTTGCTCTAAATCACGGAATTTGCGTTGACGAGACTGGAGCCAAAGTTGACGAGACGTTATACAGATCAATGATTGGATCGCTGATATATCTTACGGCATCGCGCCCATATATTATGTATCCAACCTGCCTCTGTACCAGATATCAGTCAGGCCCGAGGATCTTACACATCCAGATTGTGAAGCGAATCTTCAGATCCCTGAAAGGATGCCCAAGCACCGGCTTGTGGTACCCGAAGAACGACAATTTCGACCTCACAGGCAATGCTGATTCTGATTTTGTTGTAGATAAGTTGAATTCAAAATCAACTACAGCGGGATGCCAGCTCTTCGGAACAAGAATGGTAACATGGCAGTGTAAGAAACAGACTACAGTCGCTCTCTCTACCTATGAAGTTGAGTAGCAGTTGTTCACAGATTCTGTGGATTCAACAGCAGATAAGAGACTATGGTCTGCAATTTCTAGACATTCTGCTGTATGTTGATAACAAGGCAGCCATAGATATAACTAAAAATCCGGTTCATCACTCACGCACAAAACACATTGAAATTTGTTATCATTTCATTCGTGATTGCTACGAAAAGAAATTTGTGCGAATAGAAAAAATCTACACCGACGAACAAAAGGCTGATTTTTATACCAAACCATTTTCTTTGTCACGGTTTAAATACTTATTGAGAATTAATGGTATGAAAAAATTGCTGACAGGTGCGGACGCCGGAGGTTGAATACGGATCGAACGACGAGTTCGTGTGATCCTCTTTGGTTTATAAATATTTTTCTAGTTTAGAATTTTGTTAAAAACTAAAATCTAAAAAGATGTTTTTGATTTTAGGGGGAGAAATGTTAGAGAAAATACAAAAACATTCAAAAAATTTTAAAATCCAAAAACATATGAAAAATTCAAAATGTACAAAAACATTGAAAAAAGACAAAAAGAGTTCAGTGTCATATAAGGAAATGGTAGTACATCAGTGGACTATCACAGTATGCTAAAGAAATGTAAAGTTTAAAAAGTGATAAACGAGTCTTACTGTGGATGTGTCGATAGGCTTAGGACGTTCAGTAAACTGTTTTCGAGATATAAACTAAATATAGCAACTTCTTAAATCTTGTGGATTAACATATCTTGGATATATGGACTTAGTACTCCGAAATTTCGTTTGAAAGATTGCTTGATTCTGAGATACGAGGTCTTTATGGATAGTTGATATCTGGGGTATTATACAAGTTCTTCTGATATTGTGGAAGCAATGGCCTAGAACTTCTATAATACTTTCGCCAAAAATCCCCAACTGCATGCAATATTGAAAAGAATCGGAAGATCTAATCATTTGCAGTGCTAAAAAGATTCCTTAAGTGGAAAGCACCTTAAAGATGAGCCTTCATCTCTTTGTCTATACGGAAGTACTAACCTGAGCTCTCAAGGTCTCGCCCAACCCAGATACAGATATCAATTACGCTATATTCACCTGTAAGATGAAATCTAGGAAATCTTGATACGGGAGTATATTCAAGAAGTGGGAACCACAGATAAGTCAAGTTTCATAAATCTTACCTTAACATATCATGAAATAGTTGAGAAATGTGGTAAAGCTTAAGTGGACAAACATATCGACAATCTAGGTAAACGAGTTTAAAGCTTAAAGTCATCTAAAGGTCAACGGTACTGGTGATATGTCTCAAACAACTGATATGATCCATAGACATGAATTCACAAAAATATGTTTGTAAATATGTTTGTACATAGTTTACATTGTTCTGTACATAGTATTTCAGTCTTACAGATTAAAATCAAAAAGATTTTTGGTGTGTTTTAGGATAAACTTGCAAAAATACAAAAAGATTTTATTTCTACATTGTTTTTCAACAAACCAATGTTGGAGAACGGATCTTTGAAGTCTGGTAAGATGCTAGAACTGGTGGGAATCTCTTTGACAATGGGCTGGGAGCTTATCTGTAAAATCTGAAAAGAAAAAATGATAAAAAGTTCATTAATTTGAAACTTTGTTTTTGAAAATATCAACAGTTTGTTCGTAACGGGTCAAACCGGGGTCATTAACTTGGACTTGGCAGACAAATCGGTTAACCAAGGTCATTAGCTTGGACTTGGTCAACTAATGGATTTTCATAACTGGTAAAAGTTGGAAAGTTCAGGGGTTAAAATTGTAAAATTTGAAAAATTTTTGAAATTGTGTTTGGCAAGTTCGGCTGAACTTGCGAAACAATATCAAGATTAACAAACAGCAAGTTCGACCGAACTTGCTAAGTAATAACTGTATTGTTTAAAGGCTAAGTCCGCACGAACTTAGTTGGGGTTAACAAGTTCGCCCGAACTTGACTTGGTGTAAATACCAGTCAAGTTCGGCCGAACTCATTCAACAGCCTTCAAACTCTCTGAAATGAACTTGAACTTTGAGAGAACTTGAACGATTTTGGCAATTTCACACCGTTACGGTGCCCAAATTAAGTTTGTTTTTGGTGATTAGCACACCAATTACTATGACAGAGGTAGAGATTTGTCTTTGATCCATGAATTGACCTGAATCGAATCAAATAGATCTGGAACTTTAAAATCTGTTAGATCTAGGTGTTGTTGGTTAAAATTGAACATAAATCCCGAATCTACAATTAAAATCGACTGTGTAACTAATTTTGATTGGATTGAAATGGTTGTTGGAATGTTGAACAAATTTGAGTTGGAGAAGATGACAAGTTCGGCCGAACTTGTTTTCAAGTTCGACCGGACTTGCATTAAAAGTGTTTTGTTAAAACTGAAACTAATGCATGTTCGACTGAACTCATGAAAAGGAAATTTTGAATTGTTTAGAATGCAAGTTTGCCCGAACTTATTGATAAACAATGAACATGTGATGGTTACACGTTCGGGCGAACTTGAACAAAACAGAATGTTGTAAAACCATATCAAGTCCATCTGAACTTGATAAAGTGTTAGAAAATTTTGTGGTTTTTCTCGATAAACGTGCTAATTGTTTTGTATCATTTTTCAGGCACAGGTTCCAGCACGTGTGATCTCAGTAGAGTTCTCTAAAACTGACAATACGTGCATCACGCTTGACAAATCGATCTGTCCGTCGCTAAAAGAATACGACAGTATACTAAAGTTTTTGGAGGAAAGCCCTATCCACATAGCTATAACAGAGTGCACAGTATCGTATCGATCAGAATTGTTCATTTCTGGATGAATGCAAGTTTAAGTGAAGATGAGAAGACAATCACTTCTACCGTGCAAGTTGGTAATGAAGTTAAGCCGATTACTGTAACTGAAGATGATATACGCAGAGTGTTGCAATTCAATGATAAAGAAGACGATCCTATTTATCTTTATCAGAGGATGGTCAGAGGCTGTTTCTTCAGGATGGGTTACAAAGGTAGCATGAACAAGCCGACATTAAAGAAAGGGGAAGTGCCAAATCCCTACAAGCTTCTGATGCACGCCATAATTCATACTTTTAGTCATCGCAAGGCAGGGTTGGATGATGTTCAAGATTACTTAGCTTGCATGGCAAAGGCGCTGATTCTGAAAAAGCCGTTCAATTTCTCGAAGTTAGTTTTCACGCACATGACAACATGGAAGATTCAAGGCTATGCTTATATCCGATATTTGTTCAAATGTTGATTGACGAGAAGTACACGAATATAGCATGGGATCTGAATGATGTGCTTTATCAAGTTCATCTTGATGAGACCACAGTGAAGAAGCTCATAAAGTTTCAAAAACAAGCTTCAGCTCCTGTTGCAAAGCCTGTATTCGGAGCGATCAAAGATTCTAAATACATTGCGTCGCCAGACAACAAATGGAGAAAAGATGGTAGTGACGATGAGAAAGAGCTTAACACTGAGAAAAAAATGGTTTAAGGAATTCAAACCAAAGGCAAGGAGCGAATGGTTCTTAAAGGCAGAAGCTGATAAGCCTAAAAAGAAACATGCTACGAAGAAAGTCGAAACTATGCTTGTCAACGAAGATGAACCAGAGAATGTTGAAGCAGTTGTTGGATCAAGTGCTACAGGTGTTATTGAGAGTCAAGAGACTGTGAAAACAACTCAAGATGATGTTAGTTCTGCTACTTCTGAAAACGAAGATGATTCTGATAAAGAAGTTCCGGTGAAAGAGCCAGAAAAGACTGAGGCAGAGATTAGAGTAGAAAAAGAAAGAGAACTGGATGCTGATTTTGATCCTAATGCAGAAAAATAGGCCGACGAGGATAGGCCTAAGAAATCTAAACGTGTTAAGTCTGCTTGTTTTGTCGACAAAGACTACAGGGTCTCCTAAGACAAAAAGAAAGAGAAAGTCGAAGAAAGAGCAAAAAGCAGTAAGCAAAAGGTACAAAAGATCTTTGAAAAGTGCAGGAGTGACACAAGAACCTTCTGACGCACAGGAGAAAGGAGTTACACAAGAACCTCCTACACAAGAACCTCTTGTTGGTTATATAAGTGAAGCTGAACGTCCAGGTGTCACACAAGAACCTCCTGTGATTGTTGCATCGGAAGTGGAAAGGCCAGGAGCTACACAAGAACCTCCTGTGTCTAGTTTTGTGGAAGTACTGATTATTCAATCGCCTGTTGCTCCAACGACTTCTGTTCCTGAAAGTTCTACTACAGGGAAGTCAACACCAAAAGCTGCAACACCAAAGTCAACACTGAAGACTCCTGGAGGGCCTAATGTGTTTGGTGATATGCACCACGATCTGATAAGTCTGCAAGATCTAAACGATTTCTTTCCAGAAACAAATGTTGAACTTCTGGAAAAGCGCGTGAAGGTGTTAGAAAAAAATAGCGCAGAATGAAGAAGAAAAAGCTGAAATGATTAACAAGATGAACCAAAGCGCTGTCGAAAAGGAAATGTTGGATGAAAAAGTGAAGGTGTTAGAGAATGAGCGTGAGTAATTTAAAGTGTGGATCGAAAGTTTGCAGGATGCAAATGAAAGAATGCAAATTGAGATAGCTGATCTGAAGTCTGTCCAAGCCCTAAATGATCAAAGATTCTCCAGGATGCAGAAAGTGTTATCTAATGCACTGGGTATCGACTTCATCGTTGAATATGGTCGTCTAGATCAACAGGAAGCTAAGGAATGAGGTGAAAAATAATTAGCTGAGAGTGGCAAAGGTAAAGGAGTTGAAGGTGAAGCTCCTAAGTCTTCTGATGCTAAAGAGAAACCAGTTGAAGATGTTTCGAAAGTTTCTGAGTCTGATATTCCTAAGGTTGACGAATCTGTCAAACCTTCTGATCCTATTACTGCTTCTGAAGAAAAAGACGATGAAGAAGTTGAGAAAGATGATAAAGAGGATGAAGAGGAAGGAAGTTACGAGGATTGGAATGTTGGTGATGATGATGATGACGATGATCAGGGTAATATTTGTATTAGAGTTTCTAAAGCCAAAATCTATGATGATTTTGATTTTACTGCCCTAATGGACGATAAATCGAACAAAATGGAAGATAAAAGTCAGGGGGGTCAGGGCAGAAAGGGCCAACTGATGATGATATAGATATGGCAAATGTTGATGGTTTTGCAAAGCCAGTTGCTGCTATTCTCGTGAAGCCGTTAATGTTGATGTTAGAACATAACGTGGAAGAAGGGGAGTACGTGCATAACTACTCGAAAGAAAATCTTGCGAGATTAGTTGAAGTTGAAGCTGAAAACTTAGAGTTTGATTTCGAGGAAGTTCTGAATGTTAACACATTTGAACCAAAAGATTATCAGTATCAAAGATGATTTGAGGCTGACGATTACAATAGAGTGATTGTGGAAGATTGGTCTTCAGCCGATGAATCAGATCAGAAAGCAAAGTACATTGGTTCTAATTCAGAAAGTTTTCCTACTTTTGAATAGATGTACAAGTAGCTTGATGAAGATATGTTGAAGGAAAGGATTGCTGAATCAGTTCGAGAGGGTAAAGTACCTAAGCCCATGACCAAAGAAGAGATAGCTCAAGCGAGAAAGTCTTGGTTTATAGAGATGCCATGAGAACGCAAGTTTCGACGTCCACTAGCATTCTTCACCAGAGACAAAGATGTATCGTTGGGGGATATTTTGAGTGGGGAATGGTTCAAAGAGCTTAACGTATATGCAATCAAGAGGGAGTTTGGAGTGCAATATTTCAAATACCTTGTTGATTTTAAGACATTACCGTACTGGGATGTGGAAGAGTTGGTGCAAACTGTCAATGTCACATACCATATGAAGGTTGCTGATCAATTATTGTGGAAAATGACTAAGTATGAAGCGGTTAAAGGTTGGAATTATTGGAAGCCTTTTATTCCTAGCCGCAGAATCAAAGTTAACAAGAAAACAAGAGAAAAGGACATAATGTTAATTATGAAACGTCCAAGAGCTATGAGAAATATGCCGCTAATGCCGATTGAACAAGACTTCTATCCTTTGTTCAAGTGGTGGCAAATAGATCCAGCTACGTGTGAAGCTGTTATCGTGCTAAAGTTTGAAGATCATTTGGATATTACCTAGATCCTATGTGGCTTGTGAACTGCTCGAGAGAAGACATCAAAACCTTGTTCTATAACAAGATTGTTTTTGAAGAACGAGAAAAGATACAAGCGATGCAGTTTCAGAAGGTTGCGAACGTTTGTTATGCGCGCGAAGTAAATTCTGGAAAGATGTGGCAAACGAAGTGGAGGGATCTGGAGAGAGTTGAGTTTTTAAAGGAAGAAAAAAGAAATAAGGCGATTAAAGAAAGAATGGAAAAAGCGGTAAGGCAAAGTTCTCTAAGAATGGCTAACTTTAAAAGACCACCGCCAACTGACCAAACGCCTGATCTAAAGCAAGAACAACGAAGGAAGCTGTTTAAGAACTTCTTCGGTTGTGTGAGTTAACGTTTATATGAAGACAGAGTTTTGAAGACTGATAAAAGACGAAGACGATATCCAAGGGACTCTGTTGGTGCATAATGTCTATGTCTTAGTCTTATATCGAGTCTGTATTGTATTGAGCTGAATAGGCTAGGTATAGGAAGTATTTATGTTTGTAATAGCTAAGTTCGCCCATGAAGTGTCATGTAAGGCATGTTCAGCCGAACTTGTGTCTCCCAGGGGCGAACTTGTGTCTCTATAAATACCTAGCTTGCCTCATTCATTTGAAACTTTGGCATTTTGTAGGCGAAGCTTTGTCAGTTTGTAACCAGAACGTTTGATCAATAAAACTGATGATTAACCAATTAAATCTTGTCTATTGGTAAACATGAGGTAATATTTCCGCTATTATGGACGTTAGATATAAAATTTAGGTTTCTTAGCATCAAGGATCGGTCCTACACTTTACTACCTGTCTAAAATATATTCTGACATTCAAATAAACATTTCTGATTTATTGTTTTGAAACTTTGTACCATCAACATTTCAAACTTTAATCTTCACTTCAATCTTTTCAAAGACGTTACTTAGTTGATCAAGTCCAAGTTAATGACCTTGCTTAACCAAATATGTCAACCAAGTCCAAATTAATGACCTCAGATTGAAAAACCATTATGAACAATCTGATTTTAAAGTTTCACATTAATGAACTTTTAAACATTCATCAGATTTTCTTACCAGACTTCGAAGATCCATTCTCCAACTTTGGCTCGTTTAAACTAATGTAGAAACAAAATCTTTTTGTATTTTAGAAAATTTAAGCTAAAACACGCTGAAAATCTTTTTGGTTTTATTTTGAAAAGTAAGTAAAGTATTTATAGAGCTTTTAACAAGTAAAGTAAACTATGTACAAACATATTTACAGACATATTATTGTGAATTCGTGTCTAAGGATCATATCAGTTTGTTTGAGACATATCACCAGTACCATTGACCTTTAGATGAATTCAAGTTTTATCCTCGTTTACCTAGATTGTCGGTATATATTTGTCCAATTAAACTTTACCATGTTTCTCAACTGTTTCAAGATATGTTAAGGTAAGATTTATGAAACTTGACTTATCTGTGGTTCCCACTTCTTGAATATACTCCCGTATCAAGTTTCCGTAGATTTCATCTTACAGGTGAATATAGCGTAATTGACATCTGTATCTAGGTAATGCGAGACCTTGAGAGCTCAGGTTAGTACTACCGTACAGACAAATAGATGAAGGCTCGTCTTTAAGGTGTGCTCCACTTAAGGAATCTTTTTAGCACTGCAAATGATTAGATCTTTCGATACTTTTCAATATTGCATGCAGTTTAGGGTTTTTAGTGAAATTATTATAGAAGTTCTAGGTTATTGGTTCCGCAAAATTAGAAGAACTTGTATAATACCCCAAATATTAACTATCTATAAAGACCTCGTATCTCAGAATTAGGCAAACCTTCAATCGAAATTTCGGAGTACTAAGTCCATATATCGAAGATGTGTTAATCCACAAGATTAAGCAGTTGTAAAGCCTATCAACACATCCACAGTAAAACAATCTACTGAACGTGTAAAGCCTATCAACACATTCACAGTAAAACTTGTTTATCACTTTTAAACTTTACAATTCTTTAGCATACTGTGATAGTCAACTGATGTAATATCATTTCCTTTTTGACAACAAAATTCTTTTTGTCTTTTTCAATGTTTTTGTACCTTTTGAATTTTTCAATGTTTTTGAATTTTCAACTTTTTCATATGTTTTTTATTTTTCAACAATTTTTAAATTTTCTTACTCCCCCTAAAATCAAAAACATATTTTTGGATTTTAGATATAAAGAAATTTTTATAAAAATGTAACAAACCAATGTGGATCACGAGACCTGGTCGTCCGATTCTTTTTTCAATGTCTGCATCAACACCTGTCAGTAGAACAAATCTTTAAACTTTGATAACATCACCTTGTGGAACCACTTGTACTTTTAGGAAATCAATTTTCAAAGATTTTTACAATATAACAATCACTGTTCTGTTTAACGGTGTGGATTTTCTAAAACATTATGAAATTTATCTTTTTCAACCACTTGTGATTTAAAAAACGTCAAAGATTATGACTTTCTAGATAAGTTAATATACTCATGGAGCTCCGTATCCTGTATTAACTTTGATAGAGTGGATCTTGCGACTCCTGCACATGAAACAACTATTTGAAAAATGAAAACCAAACCTTTTTGGTTTTGGGTTTGTACTGATAAGCATCATAACCATATTCTAACTCTTCATCATATTCAAAATCATCATTAAACATTTCGTCCAATGTTGATTCTGAAAATGTTTTAACCCTTTCTTTCTTTGTCTGTTTGATTACTGACTCAGTTGATTTGACGTTTACTGTTTTATCATCAACAGACTTCGACTTTTCAGATGAAAAGTTTTTTCTTAGCAACCCAAGATTGTAGCTTGTTTCTAGCTTTCTTGATATAGAACTTAGAATCTTTGTTTTCGTTTAACTTTGAAGTTTCACCATTTTCAAATGTTGAGTTCTCAAACTTTGAACTTATTTTAGGTTTCATTTTATTTTTAGATTCATAGTTTCTAATTGACTCTGTGTCAGATTTTACAATCTCTGGTAGTTTTTGCTTTTCATCTTTTGACCTAGTTTTTCTTCGTGGAAACACAAGCTTTAGATTTAGACACTTGCGAGCAATATGACCAACAATATTGCATTTAAAGCAAGTTCTATTATCAAAACCATTTCCACTAGTGGGTTTCAATCCACTTGTGGACTTGGTCTTAGCCTTGTTTCGAAGTTCTTTTTCTTTCTTGAATACATCATTCGATTGCTTATCAATCACGCTTTCTTCTTGAACCGTGCTCGTTCCATACACAAACTTTATATTCTTACCTTTGTATTCCTTCAATGCTGGTTTCTTCTTCTTCTTCAACCTCCAAACCTAATCCTGCTCTCCTGTGCTCAGGAAAATCACCACCATTTCTATGATAGTTGTTAAAATTCTTTTTCGGTTTAGAGTAAAATTTCTTTTCATTCTTGTCAAGATCATCTGATGAAACTTCTACAAGTTTAAACAGTTTATCAATTTGATCTTCTTTCACGTTCAGAATCGGAAAGCTATCATCGAAATATAATCTATCAGAATCCTTAACCTCGTACATAACAACGTTAGGATCATCACTTAGATCACTTTCTGAAGCTGTATCATCATTTTCGGATTGTGTATCAAAACTGTTTGATCCTGAGTAAGCGTTTTGAAAACTGCCGTTATCAGAATCATTTCCCAACACATTATTTACCACCGCTTCATTGTCATCATTTGATTTCATAAAGTCTACATCAATGTTCTCAAGCAATTTAATTTTATCATCTGAAAAATTAAGTAGATTAAATGCCTTTTCAATCTCATCATCTTTCTTGCATGAATAATTTGCAAGAAATGGTGGAGGAACACATCCGTACTCTTTACGCTTTGATTTCTCACCATTTTCCTCCGATTTAATCGTGAGGTAAAATGTGATCAATGACATATGCGTTTGTGGTGTAACTCTTTAGAAGTTGTCTTACCCGTTCCATTTCAATTTTCATGTTGTGAAGCTCACGCTTTGTCTCAGCAATTGTGTTAATGTACATGTTAATTGCCTTTTGTTTCTCAATTACTGTAGTATTTAATATTTTTACATTAGCGTTAAGTTCACCACTAGCATGTTCAACCTATTTATATTTGCTTGATATTTTGTCATAAGCTTCTTTTATGGTTCTGTAATCATAACGAAAGTTTTCATTGTGTACAGTCAATTCTCTTATGACTTTGACTTTATCAAGACATGGTTCACAAGGACTTGCGCACTTTATGCAAGGTTTTTCAACCTCCACAACTTTCACAACTTCCTTTTCAGACACACTTACCTTAGCCTTTACCTTTTCTGCTTCTGCTTTCAAAGCTTCTTGTTTCTGCATTTCAAGGTAAGCTAATTCTTCTTCCTCAGCTCTCTGTCTATATCCTTCTAGAATGGCATTTTCCAAAATAGCATCGACATACCATGTATCAGCTTCATTACCTACCTCTGTCATCATAGCAACACCAGTTTTCTTCCAGATGTATCTATTCCAGTTAAAACCATCTTCTTCATGAGTAACAACAAGAGCTTGTTCGGTTGTCTTTGCATATTTATCTTCTACTTCGACTTGTGTTCTTTTCAGATACGGCTTGTATTGAAGAGATTTCTTGTAGTACTCATTGTTGCTGCCGAAAGGATTTTGGTTTCCACTTGCTTCTTGGTTATTGCATTCACGTTTGAAGTGTCCTTTTTGTCGACACCTAAAGCATGTGACTTTAGTCTTATCAAATCTAAGCTTATTGCTTGAGTTACCAATATCTCTTCCAGTGAGCGCCACAAATTTGGAAACTCTTCTGATGATAGATGCAAGCTCCACTTGATATCCATCAGTTCCAACTCTTCTTCGTCCACCTGATCATAATCTTCGGCGGTCATCTATGGATTACCGATCTTTCCAGCAACGAGACCTTCAAATGATTCAAGGACAGTAGCAAGAAGTGCTATGTGCTGTTTGGCCACCTTCTCAGGAAATACATTCTTCAAATCAACTGCTATGTTGCACTGGAAAACATTTGAATCAGAACTGGCTTGGTTTGTCTGATTTTGGAATGATGAGCTTGAACTAGCACTTGTGTAACCAGCATATGGACAACCTTAATTTGGAGAAGATTTTGTATTTGCACTAAATGCTATTTGGATTTTCGGGCTTTGAATTGGAGTATCAGGAATACCTCATTTGTAATAGACAACAACATCTTGAACAACATTAGCATTTTTTGATTTTACAATCTTCATCAATTCCATTTCATGTCCTTCCAATTTGTCTATGAAGGATGACAATTTGAAATGTCTCCAAGATGGACTCTTCTTCAGAATCGTCAAAAATGTTGTCCATTCTCCTTCTGGAAGTGCATCAGCCAGCTTCTCGATTTGCTCTTCATTAGATCTTTTGATATCAAGTCTCTGCATTTGGACCATGAGTTGACAATATTTATCGATCATCTGCTTCATTGTTTCTCCTTTAATCATCGTGAAGATTTCGAATTCTTTCTTGATTAAAGCCTTTTTGCTTTTGATCATTTCATCACTTCCTTTGAATTTCTCACAAAGCGAATTCCATAATTCTTGCGAAGTGTCATATTCAGGCAAAAGTATCAAGATATCTTCCTTCACTGATTGTTGTATCAAGCTGATCATTTTCTTCTCCACAACATAGTTATCTTTGTCGGCATTTGAAAACTTATTCAGCGGAAGATCTTAATCACGCTCATCCTTTGGCTATTTGTAACCATCCTCGACTGCAACCCAGCTGTTGAATTGATTCGCTTGTATCCAATTCACAAACTTTTCTTTCCATCCTTCAAATTCATCCATGCTCATTAGCTTTGGCGGTTTCGATGTAGTACCCATTTTGTTGTTGATATTCATCTGGTTCGCCGCAAGAACATTAGCGTTTGATGAAGAAGCCTTTGAGATACGAACACGTTGTGGAAATCTTCCGTTATGACAATCCGTAGACTAATATGAAAATACGATAAAAAATTCTCGAAATTTGATTAGAAACAGACAAGTTCGGTTGAACTTGTGTGAAAACAATTTTTGATTTCAAGTTTTCACAAGTTCGGTCGAACTTAGAAGAATTAATTTCCAAAGTTTTATCAAATACACTCAAGTTCGGTCGAACTTGATGTGGTTTTTTGAGAAAATTCAGCCTTCGAGCGGACTTGAGAATTTTTAGAAGAAACTGGTAAGTTCGGTCTAACTTAAGCTTGAATTACGAGAGAAAAACTAAGTTGGGGCGAACTTAAGTTTGAATTTTCACTAGAATTATATCAAGTTCAGTCGAACTTGATATAACTTCAAGCAAAAATCAACAAGTTCGAGCGAACTTAAGCTCAAAATCTTGAAAAACTAATCAAGTTCACTTGATTAAAACTCAAAGAATTTCAATCAAGTTCGGTCGAACATTGTATTAAGTTCGGCTGAACCTTGTTTCCAAAACATGGTTTTTGCAACTTTTTCATATCAAAACTTTTGAATTTGATGTGCAAACTCTCAGGGGTTTGCTATTAGTGTGTTTTACATGACATATTAAAAAATCACCCATTTTTGACCATGAAATCATCAAATATGTGAAAATGTTAAGAAAAATTATAGAATGGAGATGAAATAGAGAAATTCTTGTCTTGGTTCCAGCAAATTTAGGTATCCAGGCTCTCATACCACTTGTAGGAACGTCCACGATTAGCACGGGAACCTAAATTTGTTATCTATTGTCTGATTAGGCGGAAATTAATGACAAGTTAACCAAATAACAAGAATTACTCGTTTAAATGTTGTTTTCATTGATCTAAAGTTCAATACATTTGAGAACTGGATCCGACAGAACTTCGCCGTCTCTGTGCCAAAATCTCTCCAACTCTTACAAATAAGGCACCTATATATAGTGTTACAAGTCCGCTGGTGAGGGACAGGCCATGGGTAAGTTCGCCTGAACATGACCTAGTCAAGTTCGGCCGAACATGACCTAGTCAAGTTCGGCCGAACTTGACTTCTCACCTACAATCATGGACGAACTTGTCTCAAACTTATCTTAAATATGCCTCGATTCTAACAGTTTAAGCCTTATTCACTCAGACCGATACATAATGATGTAGGCAACAAGCATATGCACCAACACCCTTCAATCGAAATTTTGGTGTACTAAGTCATATATCCAAGATGTGTTAAACCACAAATTTAATGCAATCTTGAAAAGTATCGAAAGATCTAATCATTTGCAGTGCTGAAAAGATTCCTTAAATGGAACACACCTTAAAGTCGAGCCTTCATCTCTTTGTCTATACGGTAGTACTAACATGAGCTCTCAAGGTCTCGCATTAACCCAAAGACAGATATCAATTACGCTATATTCACCTGTAAGATGAAATCTAGGGAATCTGGATTCGGGAGTATATTCAATGTAACATATGTGCCTTTTCAACCATTATACAATTCTGAACTATTTCGAATCCAATGAGATCTTGTGTCTCATTCCCGAGAATTGTATAATTACATGTGACATTCACACATATCAGTCCTTGTACAATTTCGATCTTTCGAATCGCTTCCTGAAGTGAAATCGCAAACGTAATCAGTTTAATGCGACGTACACTCCAGAACAATGACATAAGCTAAACATACCCTAAATACCCTTTACTTAACTTAGAAATAAGTATTGAGGGCTTTGGTATGGCAAAAACAAGTTTATTCAAACTCAGGGGCTATTTTGCAAATTCTGCGAAACAATGCTAATTCGCGTATATCGTTATTCGGAACGTGTACGCACATCCAAAATTTTTTTGTAATCATTAGAATCTTGCATTTTAGTGATTTGAATGCAAAAATGTCATTCGTTACGCGTTTACGGTCATTTGCGCGTTCGTTACGATTTTCGTCGCAATTAACCAAAAACCGCAACCGTACCACCGAACGAACCGACATCCAAAAAGTTTCTGAGCATATTTCAAGTTCCCTGTAATTTATCTTCCTTGTAAAGCTTAAAAAATGGGGTTAACGGGTGTTAAAAGTGCCAAAATGCGTCGAAAAACAAGTTTTAGGCTGCAGGGACCTGTTCTGCCAATTCTGAAACTTAGGAATCCCAGGCGCCACGCGAGAGACGCCCCAAGATCTCCCTCGATTCATGGCTATTTTTTAACTGTTTAATCTTTTCTTAAAATATCCTAAGCCATGAATCTAAATCACAAAACCTATGTTACTCATAGGAATTTTTATGCTGACGTACCTATTTTCACATATGTTTCAGGTTTATTTACATGATGATTGTCGTTGCATACTACACATAGGATGGACGCGGGCTTTAGTGACTTTAAAATTTGAAAGACAATTTAATTGTATTCTATTTCCGATATTCCAAGACAATGTAATTCGATAATTCATAAAACAAAGCTTTAAATACCATGTGTTGAAACATTTTTGTAACGTGACTCCCCAAGTGTTTCCGCCGCATATTTTTTACGCGATTTGGGCTGTTACAGATTGGTGTCAGAGCACTGGTTATAGGGAATTAGGTTATTAGTAATGCTTCGACCTAGTCTATAACCATCCTAGGACCCAACACGAGTTTACTTGCGTTTAGATTCTTAATACACTACCATCACCTATCCTTAGGTGATTACCAAAACCAAAGCATAATACACCTTTTAAAAGTCAAAAATTTTCCAAAACTGCACAAGAAATCATCTATCCTTAGATGTTTTGTTTCTAGGCTTTAAGCCTTCAAAGTTTTCAAAATCTCGTCAAAGTTTGGGCTTTAATAATGTGAAAACATGCAATCCGGAAGGGTGGATGCATGTACCTTGAGTTTTCTGTCTAAGGTTAGAGTGTTCATACAAATCCGTATTATCGGACCAGTCACTCTTACCTAGGGACTCTTGGGGTGAGTATTCACTTATAGGCTAAAGCATGTCTTCGCGATACATTATAAAGACCCATTTACTTTGATTTATCACTATGTCGTTTGTTTGTTTTAAGTAACGAACAAATGATCACAATCCTTATACTTCGTCGCTATTTTTAAATTCATTTTTGACCATCCAATATTAATCTCACTCGATTTCTCTCATGATTCCCTTTCTCTTTTAGAATGCCTCCTCATCGCAACGCTACTCAAAACGTCGAAATGCCAACTTTAATCGCTCAGCAAATGGCTGCTGTACTCCCAAACCTTATGACCCAACTCAATCAAGCTTATCAAAACAATAACAACAACAATGCCCCAACTCCGTGCAACTTTAAACAATTCAACTCGGCCAAACCACTCAACTTCACTGGGTCTGAGGGAGCTACTGGGCTCCTACAATGGTTTGAGAGTATCGAAAGCACTTTCCGCCATGTTCAGTATCCGAACGAGCGAAAAGCAGAGTTTGCTTCAAGTGTTTTTCAAAAGAGAGCACTTACGTGGTGGAACGGGATCATGAGGGATAGAGGTGCTGATGTAGCACTAGCTCAGACATGGGAAGTACTTCGAGCTCTTATGATGAAAGAGTTCTGCCTACGTCACGAGCAAAGGACACTTGAGAATGAGTTCCACGATCTTAAGCAAGATAGTGGTGAACATCGAGCCTACACTGATCGTTATGAGGAACTAAGTCTGTTATGTCCTACCATGGTTACACCTTTGGATAAGGCAATTGAAAAGTACATTGATGGCCTCCCTGACCAATTCAGGACATAGTCACTGGTAGCAATCCCGCTACAGTTAGACAGGCCATTGAACTATCCGCTACCCTGACTGAATCTCAAGTCAAGAAGGGTAAACTTTTCCGTAAAAGCAATAAGAAACCCTCGGAAAATTCTACCCAAGAAAAACCAAAGGAAAACCAGACTGAATCCTCTAAGAAGTCAAAGAAGCGTAAGGCTTCACAAAACTTCGCTATAGTCGCTCAAAATGATCAAGTTGCTCCAACCCAACCAGCACAACCTCGTGCTAGGAAGGCATATGCCGGTACTGCACCTTTGTGCAACAAATGAAATTGTCAACCAAACACCATGTCTTAAATGTACCCACTGTGGACGATTGGGACATCTGGTCAATGCATGTCGTCTTGCTACCAACACCCAAAATCAAGCAAATGCAAACCCTGTTGTTGCTCAAGCACCATATCCACCTGGATCGTGCTACAATTGTGGTGATCTTACTCAGTATCGAAACAATTGCCCGAAGCTTGTAAATGTAAATCCAGCCCGTGGATGAGCAGTTAACATAAATGCTAACGAGACTCGTGCTAATGATGATGCATCTATGAACGTTTTACATTTTCACTTTGTAATATCCAAGAATCTTGAAACATTTCGGTTGGTTTATAAATAAAATTGTTGTTTCAATTTTATTTACAAAACCAGCATGATTACGTGTATGTGTGACATACCTCTACAATTCCGACACCAAGGATATGATTCCTTGCAAATCAAACTACTCTCGTAGCTCCTTCTATTTTGTGATCGCTCGCGATCTCCACAGAAAACCTATGTACTCGTTTCTTCTAAGAAACTAAGTACTAGGTACAAATCATAACTCTTAACAAATACTTGAAGTACCACTTTAAATCCTTGCAAGGATACCTAAGGGTAGTTTTTGTAAGTCCTTAATTGGTCTTATGCAATATGTCGATGTGCTTATATCTACTTTCGTATTTTCATGACATTACACATACTTTATTTCGTAGTACATCTAATACACGATTTTCCAAAACCTTTTCGCTATACAAATCCCAAATCCTTGTAGGATCTTCCTATATTCATAGTTAGATCCTTGTGGATGATTAAACTGCAAACCAGAGTCCTTGGTTGGATTCTTTATGTGCTTTAATACGTATGTACAAGTTAACAGTTATTTCATTCAAAACAATTACTATCCAAATCCTTATAGAATCTTACATATTTTCATATGCTAGATCCTTAGAAGGATATCCAAAGTGCCATCTTCAATCCTAAAGGGCTTTTCTATGCAATAGTTAGACCCTTGGATTCCAAAGTACTATTCTAACTAAAGAGATCATGTGATGATCTAGTTAGAAGACTCTTTAGTGCCTATTTAAAAAGATTATTCGTTGATCTAATTAAAAGGGGACTTTTGTGGTTAAAGACGAGTCATCATATGTTTATTTGTTTGATTTTACCCCTGCACATCACAAAATGAACTTTGCAGACAATGCAAGGAATTGTGTAGTTATGGATGCATACATAATTATATAATTAAGTGCGTAGAAACCACAACAAGTTTTGTCATGTGTAAGAACCTATAGTAATAAGAATAATGAAACGGGAACAATGTAATAAGGGCATAGTCGATATGCCCTGGTACTTCCTATATATAAGTGTTCCTTATTACATTGCAAGCGTGGTGTTAATTAAGTTACTAGAAGTTTTGGACCTTGACCAGTGTTGTTTTAATCTTTCACTCACCGACTCCAATTTCGAGCACACACAAGTTTCCTATACTCGTCTTCATGGGAAAACCTCTATAAACGTCCTCCCGTTCATTTTTTTTTTTGGAAATCCAACTCCCTTTCAAGTTCACGCTCTTTCTAGTTCTTCTACAAACAAGAATGTCACTTTGACATTTACATAGCCCCCTTCGGAGGCTCGGTACAAGTAGTAGTGTCATACAACTACTTATTGGACTGAAGTTTAGAATTTCGAATCTAGACTCATACTTATAAACAATATACTAGTACAATAAGCAAAATTCGCTGAGGATCCAAACGGTTGCCTAGAGTATTACTCCGAGAACGAAGGATCATTTGAAAGTGATTCCCTCACATTTGTTTTTCGTAAGTTTCCTCTAAATTAAAATTTCAGGATGAAATTTCCTAAAGTAGGGGAGACTGTAACATCTGTGCCTTTTCAACCATCATACAATTCTGAACAATTTCGAATCCAATGAGATCTTGTGTCTCATTCCCGAGACTTGTATAATTACATGTGACATTCACACATTTCAGTCCTTGTACAATTTCGATCTTTCGAATCGCTTCCTGAAGTGAAATCGCAAGCTGTTACGCAAACGTAATCATTTTAACACGACGTACACTCCGGAACAATGACATAAGCTAAACATACCCTAAATACCCTTTACTTAACTTAGAAATACGTTTTGAGGGCTTTGGTATGGCAAACACAAGTTTATCAAACTCAAGGGCTATTTTGCAAATTCTGTGAAACTATGCCGGTTCGCGTATATCGTTATCCGGAATGTTTACGCACATCCAAATTTTTTTTGTAATCATTAAAATCTTGCATTTTAGTGATTTGAATGCAAAAATGTCATTCGTTACGTGTTTACGGTCATTTGCACGTTCGTTACGATTTTCGTCGTAATTAACCGAAAACTGCAACCGTACGACCGAACGAACCGACATCTGAAAATTTCCGAGCATTTTTCAAGTTCCCTATGCTTTATCTTCCTTGTAAAGCATAAAAACAGGGGTTAACGGGTGTTAAAAGTGCAAAAACGTGTCGAAAAACAAGTTTTAGGCTGCAGAGACCTCTTCTGCCAATTCTGAAACTTAGGAATCCCAGGTGCCACGCGAGAGACCCCCAAGATCTCCCGCGACGCGCGGCGGATGCCCAGTAATAGCAGAAACTAGCAGACAGCTGTTTTACAGCTTTGAAGCCCAAGATTCGTGATCTCCAAGCTCTAGCCTGGTCTTGACACGTCTTTGAGCATGTGGTATGATCCTAGAATGGTCCTTAACACTTGTTATCATCAAATTCATCCTCCACAACTATAAATAGCAAGCCATTTCACCCATTTCAATTGCTCATTCCTTCTCTTTCTCTCTATAACTCTAAGAGGAGAACTCCCACTTTGTTGGAGGTCTCCCATCTGAGTTTTCTTGAGCTCTTGGGTGTTTCTCAAACACAAGTAAGTGCTCTTCCTAGTCTTGTTTAGTTATTTTAGCTATTTCAAGCTAAAAGTCAAACAGTGTTTGACCTTCAGCTTTGACCATTAATTGGTCAAAGCAAAGTTCAATTGAACTTCGCAACGTGATCGTAATCACGATGGTTATGATCGTTAGCGATCATGCCTACTGATTACCACGTTTACTAGTCAAAGTGACCAAACACATATATGTGACCATAGTTGTATAGGGAATAACCTTCTGAGGTTATACCTTATAGTCACGACGTTTGGTTAGTGTTATGATGAGCCGTCTATTATGCCCTATAAATGACCAAAATGCCCTTTTTGCGCATGAATCAAATTTAAGCATATGTGACCAGTGTTTTGACATATAAACTGATGTTGCAACTATATTAAACTTATTTTGGCAAATTAGACTTATCATAACACATATCTAACCATCCGAACACGTTTTTATATAAATGATCCGTTAAAGTAGCGTAAACTACCTTAACGAGCCATAACGGGTCAAAAGCACTTAGGAATCTTTTCAAATCAGTATGTAGACTTTGTTAAACTATTTCATATGAGTACCAACACTCATTTGGTTTACAAGACCTCATTCTATCTGATCCGCCGATTAAAGTCCCGATATTTACATAGTTATCCGATTCTAGGACACGTTTGACTTCTCGGACATTTGAGCTTGTTTAATCTTTGATTCAAGGATATTTTGCAACCCCAAGTGAGTACATAGTCCCCTCTTTTACGTTTTTCAAATGTTTCGGGGTGATTCATATGTGCCTATTCACTATTTTCACGTTTTCAAAGCTATATGATTTCGTATACATAGTACTATATCCATTAACGATTTGAAGCAGCTACCTATGACTTGAATAACGATTTTCAAAGTTTGTGAGACTATTGTTGGTTCGTATTTCTTTTATACATTCATTAACAATGATCAAGCCGATTGGTAGTACGATGGAGCCCTATAGGATTTGACACCCAATTCCTGTTGTATGGAATGTCAGAAACCAAGTTTAAACCAAATAGATTTTGCCTTCGTGGTAAATCTATAGTCACCAAAGTATAGTTTGATATAATCAGGTTTGAATGTATTGCCAAACGACCACAGTGTATGTTTTACAAAGGTTTTCTAACTAAGCCATAAAAACTTATCTTTTATTGATTTCCATAAACCAAAGTATATTTTGATATACTACCAAATGACAGTTTAGTATATTTCGATACACTTCCAAAGCATAGTTTGATATGCTACCAATGTGATATTGTTTTACCAATGTATAGTTTGATATACTACCGATTCTCATGTTGTTTTACCAAGTATAGTTTGATATACTACCGATTCTCATATTGTTTTACCAAAGTATAGTTTGATATACTACCGGTTCTCATATTGTTTTACCAAAGTATAGTTTGATATACTACTGATTCTCATATTGTTTTTACCAAAATATAGTTTGACATATTACCAAATCTCTTGTCCATAAACCAAATTATATTTTGATATATTACTAAATCATATTATTTCTAAATCAAAGTATATTTTGATATGCTGTCTATTCAATTATTTCCAAAACCAAAGTATATTTTCTGTATACTACAAATCTCTTTTTAAGCAAAGTATTTTCATTACCAAAGGTTTATCAAAGATTCATGGCTATTTTTAAAGTGTTTAATCTTTTCTTAAAATATCCTAAGCCATGAATCTAAATCACAAAACCTATGTTACTCACAGGCATTTTTATGCCGACGTACATATTTTCACATATGTTTCAGGTTTATTTACATGATGATTGTCGCTGCATACTACACATAGGATGGACGCGGGCTTTAGTGACTTTAAAATTTGAAAGACAATTTAATTGTATTCCATTTCTGATATTCCAAGACAATGTAATTCGATAATTCAATAAAACATAACTTTAAATACCATGTGTTGAAACAATTTGTAACGTGACTCCCCAAGTGTTTCCGCCACGTATTGTTTTACGTGATTTGGGGTGTTACATTCAAGAAGTGGGAAACACAGTTAAGTCAAGTTTCTTAAATCATATCTTAACATATCTTGGAACAGTTGAGAAACGTGATAAAGTTTAAGTGGACAAACATATCGACAATCTAGGTAAACCAGTTTAAAACTTAAAGTCTCAAAAAGGTCAATGGTACTGGTGATATGTCTCAAACAAACTGATATGATCCTTAGACACGAGTTCAAAAAAATATGTCTGTAAATATGTTTGTACATAGTTTACTTTACTTGTTAAAAGTTCTGTAAATACTTTACTTGCTTTTCAAAATAAAACCAAAAAGATTTTCAGTGTGTTTTAGCATAAACTTTCTAAAATACAAAAAGATTTTGTTTCTACATTAGTTTCAAGGAGCCAATGTTGGAGAACGGATCTTCGAAGTCTGGTAAGAAAATCTGATAAATGTTTAAAAGTTCATTAATTTGAAACTTTAAAATCGGATTGTTCATAACGGTTGAGGTCATTAATTTGACTTGGTTGATATATTTGGTTAATCAAGGTCATTAACTTGGACTTGATCAACTAAGTGGATTTTTACAAATCAAATGATAAAAATGTGAAAGTTGAAGGTCTTAAATGTAAAATGTATTAAAGGTCATTAAGTTGAACTTGAAACAATTAATGTTTTTGAAAAGATTGAAGTGAAGATTAAAGTTTGAAATGTTGATGGTACAAAATTTCAAAACAGTGAATCTGAAATGTTTATTTGAATGTCAGAATTTATTTAGACAGGTAGTAAAATTTGAGGGGGAGCTGGATAAAACATTGTCCAAAGATTTCAGAAAGCTCAAAGCTAGGAGGAGTTTGAAGTCTAAAGATTCAAGCAAAGGGGAGTCTGAGACTAAAGCTTAAAGCTAGGGGGAGCATGTTGATTAAAAGTTTATCAAGACAAAGCTCAAAGAAAGAGGAAGAGGATATAAAGATCAAGATGTTAAAGTTTATTCAAGAACTAAAGATCAGAAGACTCAGAAGATTTCAAAAAGTCAATGACTGCGGCAACATCCAAGGGGGAGTCTGTTGATGCATACGTCTGTTGCCTACGTCATTATGTATCGAGTCTGAGTGAATAGGGCTTAATCTATTAAAAACGAGGCGTATTTATGTGTGATATATGCCAAGTTCGCTTGAGATTGGAATTGAGAAGTCAAGTTCGGCCGAACTTGACATAGTCAAGTTCGCCCGAACTTCACACACTCTCCAGCGACCTTGCACCTCTATAAATAGGTGCCTTGGTTATTTCATTTGTAACTGGGAAAAACTTTGGCATTTTGGAGGCGAAGCTATGTCAGTTTGTACTCTTGACGTTTGATCAATAAAACTGATGTCAAACTGATTAATTCTTGTCTATTGGTAAACACGACGTAATATTTCCGCTATTATGGACGTTAGATATCAAATTTAGGTTCCTTAGCATCGAGGATCGGTCCTACAGTTGTCCGAATATGTTATAAATTTGTTGTTATGACCGAATTTGGTGAATCGGGTCATTGTCCATACTGGTTTGCTTGTTAGGTTGTGTCCGAATTTGTTAAGTTACAAATTCGGACTTGGTGTTTATCTGGACATGTTGTCCGTATATGTTACTGTATATCCGGACCTGATGTGGTCCGGATTTGGTTCTTGTATATATATTCTCAGTGAATGAATGCTAGACAGAAATTTTGGCAATTTATCTTTTTGTGCAATTTTCTCTCTACTGTGTGAAGCCAAACCCTAGCAACTGTGTGTTCTTATGTGTGTTGGTAATCTCTGAATACTTTGTGGATTCCCAGATTCTCAATCATCATCTGTGTTCTTCTACAGATTCTACATCATGACCTTTGCAGCAATTCGCATCACGTGTTGGATTCCGCACACCGCGTGAGTCGGTGGTTCGTGTTAGTGTTCATGTTCGGGTGTTCGAGGTCCATAGGTGGGCTTACAGTATGCTTTGATAAACAAGTATGAATGAACTAATATAAACAATGGAATTTTGCGGAATTAAGTGAGCATACAAAAGTGGAAAGTTATATCAAATTGTTTTCTATTGATAATCAAAAGATTACAAATACGGAAAGATTATACTAACTCCCTCTCAGAATAATCACTCAACTTTGTTGTTCATACAAAAGAAATGTAAGTGATGTGATAAAATAGATCTCTAATAGGTGAGATCTATTTATACAAGTACTAAAGCTCTATTGGAAACAGTTGATGTCACCTTGATAGTGACATCTAATATTCCTAACTTTAAAGATTCCTCAGATGTTAGCAAATATCTACGGGAATCTAACTTCTGATCTATTACATCGAAACTCTGTTCTAAGCTAAATATTGGTATATTGAATAAACCTCAAACCTTTGATGGTTTCTTTCAAAGATATATTTGGTTAAACAGATGTTTGGTCTTCATAATCAAGGTTTTGCATTAACAGAGCTTTGGCCATTAAACAATGAATTCTTCTTCTTCAATAATGTTGATGCACGATGTCTATTATCTGCGTCTTAGGTCTAGTCTGATTGTATAGGGTAAGAAAGGTTAAACGTTAAAATTATGTTGAGTTGTAAACCACTTCGTACGAACTGTCCAATTCGTACGAAGTGAACAGTTCGTACGAATTGGCAGCTTGGTGCGAAGTGGTAAGTCTATGTATAGGGGTGTTGGGTCTTTCATTGTAATAGTTTTTTACGAAGCAGACAGCGAAGCTCTGCCGGATTTCAGATTGATTGTAAACGTTTACCTAATAAATGAAATCAAAGCTTAAACAGTAATTCTTGTGTATTGTCACTATTTCATATAAATTCCACATATAAGGACTAGAAACAAATCTAGGAACCTTTGCTAAGGAGGAAAACGATCCTACAAGTGGTATTAGAGCTAAGGGAGCCTGATTTGTAGACATCAACACAAGAAGACTTATATTTCTACTCAATTCTTCCTCTTTTTCACTTTTAAAATGAACTAACGGACAAAATGAACTAATTTTAAAATATATCATGTAAAATCACATAAAGATAAACCCTTGAAAGTTTTAGATCTAAAAACAAACGAATTTATGTGAAAAGTAGAAAAATTCATCAAATTGTAAACACAATTCGCACTAACTGTTGAAGACACTTCATACGAAGTGCATTTACAATTCGTACGAATTGCAACACCCGTTGGAGAGAATAGTTTGTGTGACATTTGTGCCTTTACAACCATCTTACAGTTCCAAACAATTTCAAATCCAATGAAATCTTATGTTTCATTCCCGGAAATTGTATAATTACATGTGACATTCACATATTTCAATCCATGTATAATTTCAACCCCTCAAAGCTTTTCTAGATGTTATACGTAAACTATTACGCAAACGTAATCAGTTTAACATGACGTACATTCCGGAACAATGACATAGGCTAAACATACCATAAATACCCTTTACATAACTTAGAAATAAGTTTTGAAGGGTTTGGTATGGCAAAAACATGCTTATTCAACTTCAGGGACTATTCTCGTTGTGAAAGTCTGTCGATTCTCGTATTTCTGAATACAGACCTTGTGAAGACATCCAAAATATTTTGTAATAATTAAATCTTGTATTTTAATGATACGAATGCAAAAATATCATTCGTTGCGTAATTTTGGTAGTTTTCGTGTTCGTCGTAATTAAGCGAAAAACGCAACCGTACAACCAAAGGAACAGACATCCATGACATTTTTTAGCATAATTCAAGTTACATATACTTTAACATCCTTATGGAGATTAAAAATTAGGTTAACGTGTGTTAAAAGTGACAAAACGTGACGAAAGAAGTCAAGGGGCCAAATCTGCCATTTTTGAAACTTTCCGCCCCTGCCAGGGTCTTACAGACCATAACCGGTGCCCCCATACAGTCCTTAAGGGTGCCCAGCATAGCAGGTTTGCTGGCAGCCTCTTGTTTCATGCCTTCGAGCCCAAGAACTCGAATTTCCAGCTTGATCTCTGCAAATGACAAGTACTAGGACCTCCCTCCTGATCATGCCACCTCCATGGACACTTGGTTTGATCCTGTGAGCTTCTAAACACTATAAATAGCAACCAAGTTCGTCCACTTTCACTTGCTCATTCACAAATTATATCTCGCACTCTCTTGGAGCTTGCTTCCAGCTTTTAGAGGCCTTCAACTCTGAGTTCTGAAAGTGTTCATCAACATAAGTAAGTGCTCTCCTTAGTTCTTTCATTATTTTGGCATTTTGAGCCAATAGTCAAACAATTTGACTTTTTGTTTGACTTTTGGTTCTGACCATCATTGGTCAAGTAAAAGTTCAATTGAACTTTGCAACGTGATCGTAATCACGAAGGTTATGATCCCTAGCGATTTCAGCTTTCGATTACCACAGATACTAGTCGAAGTGACGAGTCAAAGTTTGGGTGAAAAATGCGCATTATGTGCATTTTGCAACGGAACTATTTTCGGGTATAAAAACACTAAGTTTGAATACCAAATCAGCTTTTGCAACTTAGTTAGACATGTTTTGACATGTCTAACTCGTCACTTTTAGTTTATTGCTTAGTTAGGGTCGTAAGTTGAGCGGTCTTGACCACCGCTTTGACTTTCGAATCCGACCCGTTTGGTCGATCTTAGGATCCGGCCAAACACATATAAGTGACCATAGTTGTATAGGGAATAACCTACTGAGGTTATACCTTATGGTCACTTCGTTTGGTTAGTTATATTATAAGTCGCATTTATGTTCTTTAATAATGACTAAAATGCCCTTTTTGCGCATAAATCCATTTTAAACATATGCAACCAAATTTTGACATGTAAACTGATGTTATAACATTTTCAAACATGTTTGGGTATTTAAGACTGTAGGACCGAGTTCCTCCTTAGAAAAGTTACCTAACTTGATATCTAGTCCATAATCGTGGAATTATTATGAATTAGGGACAATTACACAAGTAGTAATGTTTAACAGTTAATTTCATTGATTAATAAATGTTTACAATCTGGATGAAATCCGGTAGAGCTTTGCCGTTAACGTTGCAAAAACTATTATAATGAAATGACCCATCAACCTATCTATAAACTTCTCAATTCGTACGAAGGCATACTAGTTCGTATGAAGTTTCTACATCGTACGAACTAATTCACTTCGTACGAAGTACTATCTACACAAAAACTGTTGGGATCGAACCCTTTCAAAGGAACAAATGATATAAAAGCCAAAATCACATCACTTAATTGATCATGTTAACATAGTTTACAAACTCTGTTCAAGAACCACTGATTGGCTTAAGCTCTGCTTTCTATCATCTACTGGACTAAACGACAAAAGATAAAAGGTCTGTTGAAGACTATCAGTGGTTATCAAGCAATGCTTAGTTTTATTACTTCTTTATTCAATGTAACAATGCTTATGCACTATCAGAGTTTCGGTCATCAGTGTTTACAGTTAGTTTATTTTGTTATCTGTCACTATCAACCCTGACATCATCAAAGATGCTCAGAGGTTAGAAGTGTTAGTATAAATAGGTGATCACATTGTACTATTTCATTCATCTATTGAATAGATCATTCACCAATCATCTTCTCTACATTTTTGTACTATTCAAACATTCTTATTGGGCTAAGGGGGAGTGTGTGATTCACGTGCAACAACTATAAGTTTGAAAGCATGATGATCGAAACAAACAACCATTAGTTGTGATAAAAGTTTTTCATCTATTTCCACTGCATTAAACTTTGATTCATACTTACATTTTCATCTTTGATACAAAAATCACAACTAATTCAAATTTGATCCTTATAATTGGTGTTTAAACCACCGGATTCCAACATTGGATCTATGTTTAATCCACCGATGCTAAAAAGAAAAGAATATTTCATATGGCAGCGTCGGACGGGTCACATTTTAGCTCAGCAAAACACTGGTTGCTGGCGATCCTTTGTATTTGGACCACATGTTACATTGGTTCCAAGTACAGATGATCCCAATACTCAAGTGCCAAAAAATCATGAGTACTACTCCGAGCAGGATTTCTAGAAAATAGAGTTGGATGCTAAGGCATATAGCATTGTTGCTTCTGCCTTACCCAACGAGATCTATTCTAGATTACTCCATTGTAATAGTGCAAAGGGGTTGTGGGATGCACTAAAAGAGCAATTCAGTGGTATTGAGGAAGTGATTGAAAACAATAGAGAAGTTCTAAATCAACAGTATGAAACCTTTTGTCACCTCAAAGGAGAATCTATAACCCAACAGTTCGAACGTTTTAGCTGTCTCATAAGTGAACTCAAACTGGTGAATGTTGAATTGCCTAATTCGACTGTTAATAGTCATTTCCTTAGAACGTTACCAGAGAAGTGGGAGACTGTAGCTTACGTTACACGAACATCTGTTGGTTTTAAAGAAATGACACTCACACAGCTTCATGGTCGACTCCTCACTTATGAGAGAGATTTGAACTAGAAAAAGAAGCTACAAGAGTCTAGTAAAATGACTGATGATTACACTTTGGGTAACACAACTCTCTTTGGCCAAGAAAGGGATCTGGTAGTGGAAAGGATCAGGGTTATGAGCATTTTATTGATATAACTTCTGGAGGAAACTTTAACTCTGATTCTTACTCACCCAACTATGTATTTCGTGCAAGTGGGGAAAGCCAGACCTCTGACAATCTCTCTTTTGAGTTGAACGATCTTCAACACTTTGAACCAACTGAGTTGGAAGAGATGGACATTTTGCATCAACTGACTCTATTAAGTGTTGGAGCTTGTAAATTTTAGAAGAGAACAGGTAGAAAATTCCCAGGGTTGCATGTGGGGTTGAAGGTTGGGCTAGATAAATCTAGAATCAAGCGTTATAAGTGCAATAGGTTAGGACATTTCAGAGAATGCAGATCTCAAACTTCAGGACCTATTATAACACATCCTGGCCCTAGACCTCAGCACAGACAAAGCACTGCTCAGTATTCCCAATATACCACTGCTCATCAAGTGCAAAACACTGCTCACTATGCACCTTGCTACCACTATTTCAGTGCATTATGTTCAACCACTATTCCACAAATTCGATATGTCTAAGCACCACCACCTCACGTGCATGTGCAACAAGCACCTCATGTCACTCAAACTACTCAAACCACTACTCCGGCAAAGGTTAACTAATGTGTGCGTGTATCTACATATTTTTACAATGAATTTTACACACGATTCGGTTTTAAATTTATAAAAATGATTTATATTTCAACATTAAAACACACACGAAAGGGCAAGTGTACCCCATCATTTATGTTGTAAAGTGTCGGTAAGAACCAAGTATCGATCCAAGGATGTGGGCGGAGACGATAATACTAAACCTTTGTCATTATTATACCGGTAGAAAAGATTGGTTGAAAAGTTGTTTAAACTAGTAAATGACTAAAACAATATGTTTTTGTTTCTTTTTCTTTTTGTAAACATAAAAGACTCCAAATATGAAAAATATAAGTATAGTCGTGCTTTATGAACAACCAGAATATGTTAACTAAGTCGGTTATGTCACTAAGTCACTTGGTCAATTTTCCATTTTTTAAAGACAATTAGTATCCCTCTCGGGGATCCTAACATGACAATTCGGAACGTTAAAATGATAAAAACACTTTAACCAACTAAAATTGTTCTCGAACGCCCTATTGGTTAATGTTTATGAAACTCCCTTAAAAATAAGCTAGTCATCCGTTAGGAGTTTTCTAACCTTACTTAATCAAGGAAAGTGACAAAGATAAACGCAATGTAACCACCGAGACAAGCATAACCTAGATTAAATCACAACCAAGTCCATTTTACAAATATTAAAAATAAATTCAATAAGAAAGCAATTTTGGCCGAAAATACTAACTAAGCTTATGATTTATGTTAAGAATTCATAACGACACCATCTAACCCGCTAAGGCCCTTACGTGAGGGAGAACACTCTTGATTAATATTGATTATCCCTTATTAACCCAATACCCATTTCTTGTCTCACGGGGTAAACATTCTAATAAAGCTAAAAGTTTACTAATACAAGATTAATTAAGCTTCTTCTTTCAAATATCCTAACTAACCATGTACTAATCATCCAAGACAATTAATTATAATCAAGAATCCAATATCAATAACAAGGTTGCAAGATAATCATCAAGGATTAACAAAAAAAGTTGTTAAGTGTCATTACAAACATGATTAACATCTAATGGTTGTTTAACAAGCAAGGAATTCATAGTGTTTTTGCCATGAGGCTACAATAATACATAAAAAACAATCTAGTGCTTGAAATGTAATCAAAATTATGGAAAGATCAAAGAATCAAACCATAGACAAGCTAAATATTGAAGAACCGGATGATAACGGAGCTTCCCGGCACTATGGAGGCTTGATTCGGAGCAAAACGAGTTGTTACCGATGCCCAAAAATCGCCAGAGTTGCTCCCAAAAGTCCAGTCTACTGATTAGAAAGCATAACCTGCGTTTTATAACTTTTTGAGTCTCGCACGACCGTGCTGATAAAGTGCATGGTCGTGCACTATTCGCGTAATCCGGTGACGTCATCTTATCCGGATAAGATTTCAAATCGGCACGGCCATGCCAAGTTTGGCACGACCGCGCGTGTCCGAGAAATGCTTGCACTGGAGATCGCAGGGCAGTGCACACGAGCAAAAACCATCTGCACGGCCGTGCCATCCATCCGCACGGCCGTGCGTGCCGAGAAACAGGCTCGCACCAGGCTTTGCATGATCGGTGCGGGTCTTTTGACTTGGCTTGGCACGACCGTGCCAAACCTCTTCACGGTCATGCACTACCTGAATGTCCACAGAAAGTTCACAACTTCGCTTTTTCGGCCGGAAATTCCTTGTTTTCAGCATCTTCTTGTCCGGCACGCTGTTTAAGGCCTGTAAATGAAAACATACACGATTAAGTGTCTAATTCTTGATTTTATGGCCCAAAATGTGTATAATGGGGATAAAACAGGGATTAAAGTATGTGTATTTTAACACATATCAAACCTCCTCACACTTGAACTTTGCTTATCCTCAAGGAAACTAAAACCAAGGTAGATTAAGAAAACATTTCTAATGAAAATACATAATTTACAAACTACAAGACTAATAGAATTGCATAATAGTTAACCGGTTTTATTTTTTGAAAGACATCGTCAAAGAATCCAAACCACACAAGCGCATGCAACTATATGTAAAGATAACCAAAAAAATTGATTCCACATTCGATTGACTTAGCATGCAAATCTTCACACACACTCGGTTATATTTATGAAACATACATATGATGTGTATGTGTAAACGCTCTATGCCTAGACAATGAATCGTGTAACATCATAAGCTTGTCGAAAGATCTAATCTCCACCAAATAGCATGTGAAAAAAAACGTAAATCAAGAGGTCTTAGCGGGTTGTAATGATAGGCTATGGTTAAGGGAATGGAATGGACTTTTACAAGTGACTAAATGGCTAAAACTCGGTAGTTGCGTTCAACAAGCGTTTATAGGTAAAAACTATACATGAATAACTAGCAAAAAGCAATTTCCGTAATTTCAAGCTAATCATCAATCTTTTACTGTTTTTGCACTCAAAATTGCTCAAATTTTTGCCGTCTTTGCCCTCATTTATGGTAGTATAATTTTCTGATTTTTTTAATATACTAAGTGGTTAATTTACAAATAACGCTAGTTAAACCACAACTTTAACCAACTTTTAGAACTAAGGTTTAAAAATAAAAAGGCTAATATTTGGCTAGGTGGGTTAATTGGTAGGGTATAGAAAGAAAAACACGGGTAAAGGCTCGACATGATGATTCCTAATGGGTAATATCGAGTTTAGGGAAAATAAATGGAAGAAAAAGGCTAGAAGCAAAAGGTTCTCTAGGTGCCTCATGCAATCTCACAATGTTTATGGTCTTGACAAGCATACTAAAGACAAGTTCTAAGTTACACAAAACATCCGGCTCACTCCTAATCCGAAATGAATAAGCATCAAACAATTATAAGGCTCAAAACATACTGACATAACGGAAGAGAGCGGGTAAAAGCGTGAAAATTAGCATCCAAGTCGTTCTTTGTTTGTCACGTTTTTAATTATCTTTTTCGACTTTTATTAGGCTTGTTGGTTCTTTTGCGTATCAGATGCTTTCTAAAACATAAATTTAATCGGTTGTGTAATTTAATTAACTTTTTATTTTTTAAGGACAATCAAAGTTATAATATTAAACCCCCTCCCCACACTTGAACCTCGCATTGTCCCTAATGCGAAACCCAAAACTAGAGAAAAGGAGAATAATATTGCCCTAAAGACGAAGAAGATGCAAGAGTGATCCTCCAACTAGAAATCGTATGCCTTGCTGATGCGTGCTACAAATACCTGCATACACGTCACCATACAAAATACAACCCAAAAAAAACAACACACTGATTGCAAAATAAACTAAAATGTAGATAAACATTCATACATAGACCATAAAAGTACGAAAGGAGATGTCTTAAAATAAAAGTACATAACCTCATGTGTTTGAAATGAAATCCAAAATGAACACCTCAAAAGCAAACTACTAATAATAAATAAAAGCACCACATGCCAACGTCCCGACTACTCATCGCCCATATCATCGCCATGTCCGGAACCGGAAGCTGTCGTCCCGCCTTGGTTCCTTAATGGGAACTATGGGGGATCTCCGAACTGGCCAGGAAACGCGTTGTGGAGGCCACTGAAGATGTAAGAAAACCCGGCGTGCATCACTTAACGCATGTAATCATGGTTAACTTGCATTTGCTGGAACTGGCTAGAGAACTCAGGATACGATGGAATACCAGGTGGCCAGTCCTGTGGCTGGTGCTGCTGCGGGTCTGGAAACGGTGGTATGAATGCCTCATCATGCTGCTACTCTTGGTCGTGCTCCATTTCCTCCTCCTCCTCTTCGTTCGGTACCGAGGGAAGTGGATCCCATATTTCTCCCTGCAACCCTCTCAATCAAGGGCCATTGTCTGTGTCAACCGTCATGCCCATGAACTGAAGTGTTCGATGATCAACATCTACCCCCGTGTGAACAAAGGTCAAACGATTCATAACCTCCTCAGTCATTATCCCAAGAGCATAGGCCAACTCAGTCACATACTCCCCCCCCCCCTCGTGGATTTCACTACTCGACGTCTTGCCACCGCTGTTCACAAAGAACTCTGCCAATCGCGCGACAAGGTTAACGTTCACACCATTGACAATAGAATATAATATGATTAAGTCCGGTGTGGGACAGTTCCCCGAACTGTCCATGCATCCAGCGATCGTGTAGCTTTTAACCTGATGGAGTACTTTGTGAAGCGGGTCTCTCAAGCGTCTAGCCTAAGCTTTCCTAGCATCATATGGTGGCCCCATCGCTATTTGAGCCCAAAAACCAACCCTTTGCCAGTCATTCTCAAAATTGTGTATTGATGTGAAAAGCTCCGAGTCTAGCTCCTCCTGTAAATATATACCCAATTTCTTTCCTAATCTTGCAACCGTCCAATGGTGCCATTGACCTCCAATTCTAAACATTATTCTTTTTGTGTGACGGAAGTCGGGATTTGCCCCACCCCTTGGTTTTTCATAGGAGTAGGAGGTGAGGAACTCCAAAGTGACTTCTAAGTACACCGGGTGGCGGATGTTCAAGAGTCGAGACATGGGAAGGGAGATCATGGTTGACTAACTCAACCTTCGTGGAATCCCAATTTTGCCCCGTCGATTCCATAAAGCTTCGAGCTTGTTGATGCACGAGCGACCCTTGTTGTTCTCGGGATCGAATTGGAGAAATGGGTGGTTCATCTACATGCAGAAATATAGAACAGTAAGAGCACAGTTAAAAATTTCAGACCTCGGCACCTGAACAGGCTGTACGAACATTCTATTCGTTTTGGTGTTCAAGTCACGCACGACCGTGCCAGCCATCCTCACAGCCGTGTGGATCAAGATCGCGAGTCCGGTTTGGCAATTTCTCCGGTCTGCACAGTAGTGCCAGAAGGCGGCATGGCCATGCGTGGGCTTCAGATCGCTAAAAACTGGTACATTCACTTATTTCTACCAATCTTTCTCAAAATAAAGTGTTTTTTTATTAAATGAACCACGGGTTCGCGATTAGGACTTGCGAATTGATTAAACATTAAGAACTATGGTTTGGTTTATGATTATGAAGAAAACCCCAAAATTTCTTGAACAAGAACGATAATATAACCTAAAATAGACACAAATTACAAAAATATGAAGAGATCCATACCTTGTTCGAAGATATTGAAAGAAATCTAGCAAAAAGTGATGGGTTTTGAGAGAAGGGAGGTTTGGAACGGCTGTGTGCGTCTGCCTTAGGGTTTTATGAACTTTTTGACTGAAAGTTACCTTTATACTCCTATTGAACCACTATGCAGAAAAAGTCGCGCACGGTCATGCGAAGCTTGGCACGGGCGTGCGGATCAAGGGATGCACCGGTGTGCACTAGGGTTCTCGGTTCGCACGGGAGTGCGAATGGCACGCACGGGTGTGTGTGCCCAGCACCCAGGTTGGCACGGTGGTTCCTTGCAAATGCAACAGTTGGCACGGTCGTGCGGGACTTTGGCACGGTCGTGCGGCTTCTGGCAATTCTTCAGACAGTTCTGGACATAATGCTTTTAACCCCTTTTACCACAGAATCTCTCATTTTTGCAGGTTATAAACTGTTTATGCAATGTTTCAACTTCGGAACAACCTAAGGTATGAACCAAAACTGTACGAACTAACTAAAAACAGAAAAACACACCAAAACTACGAAAAACGTAAAAACTAAAATATGACAAAATTACCCCTACGCGCGCAAAATGCGCATGCTACATTTTTAATCATCGAGTCAGTAGCATAGACTCTCTTCCCCACACTTATGATGCGTGAGGGTCGTGGAGTTCGATCACCTCCACTGCCAAGTCAACCGGTCCGCTAATGCAGAGTTTCAACCGATGACCGTTGACTTTGAAAGTCACCCCATTTAAATCCTCGATTACTATGGTTCCATATGGAAATACCTCTTTAACCGTGTATGGTCCCGTCCATCGATATTTTCAGCTTCCCGGGGAATAAGCGCAATCTCGAGTTATAAAACAAGAGGAGATCTCCAACTTGAAAATCCTTGTGCTCATTCAACCGCTTGTCATGTAGCTTCTTCATACGCTCCTTGTACAAGATGGAACTCTCATAGGCATGACTCCTCAATTCTTCAAGCTCATGAATTTGCAAAAAACGGGTCTCACCGCCGCTCTTGAAATCCAAATTCACCATCTTCAAAGCCCACAATGCCTTGTGCTCTATTTCCACCGGTAGATGACATGCCTTTCCATAAACCAACCTAAACGGAGTGGTCCCGATAGGTGTCTTATATGCAGTCCGGAAAGCCTATAGTGCGTCATCTAGTTTTTCGGACCAATCCTTGCGGTTTTGACTCACCGACCGCTCAAGGATACTTTCAAACCCCGGTTAGTAACTTCAACTTGCCCGCTCGTTTGCGGATGATACGACGTAGATAGTCTATGATGAACGCCATAACGGGACAAGGCTCGCTCAAGCTGCGCATTACAAAAATGCGTCCCTCGGTCACTAATAAGCGCCTTCGGGACATCAAACCGGCGAATAAGCTTTTCAAAAACCTCACAACCACCCTAGCATCATTGGTGGGTAAGGCTTGCACCTCGGCCCACTTCGATACGTAGTCAACCGCTACTAGGATGCACTTATTCCCGCGTGAGGATGGAAATGCACCCATGAAGTCGATACCCCATATATCGAACACTTCACAGATCTGAATCGTATTCTGAGGCATCTCGTTGCGCGCGGATATGTTAGTTGCCTTTGGCACGCATCCAACGCTCTAACCCAATTCTGCGCATCACGAAATATGGTGGGCAAAAAAAAAAACCAGAATCTAACACCTTCTTTGAGGTGTAGTTAGCTCCATGATGTCCTCCTTTGGGTCCCTCGTGACATTGTCCCAGAATATCAACTTCCTCCTACCCCGATACACACCTCCGAATCACCTGCTCTGCGCCAACTCGAATCAAGAATGGATCCTCCCAAATGTAGTACTTAAGGTCTACGAAGAACTTCCTCTGTTGCTGATGTGTCAATCCTTTAACAAGTATCCCACATGCAAGGTAGTTTTTAAAGTCGGCAAACCAAGGCGACTTATCTCTCACTTCCACACTCATGAGGGACTCGTGCGGGAAATTTCCATTTATTGGTTCCCAGCGCGTGTCCTTCGTATCCCCGTGCTCTAACCTAGAAAGATTATCGACCGCAACATTCAATGACCCCTTCTTGTCCTGAATTTCGATATCGAATTCCTGCAGCAACAAAATCCATCTGATGAGACGTGGTTTAGCATCCTGCTTGCTGAACAAGTATTATATGGCCGCCTGATCGGTATAGACAATCGTTTTGGACAACACTATATACGATCTAAATTTATCAAACGCGAAAACTACCGCCAAAAGCTCCTTCTCCACAGTAGTGTAATTCTCCTGGGCATCGTGAAGAGATTTACTGGCGTAGTAGATCAGATGGAAGTGTTTATCCTTCCGCTGTCCTAACACAGCCCCTATCGTATAGTCACTTGCGTTTCACATAATATCAAACAGCAAAGCCCAATCCAGAGCGATCAATATAGGGGCCTCCACAAGCTTCTGCTTAAGAAGGTAAAAAGCCTTCAAGCACTCGTCACAAAAAATAAACGGAGCATCCTCCTCCAACAAACGGATCATGGGTCTAGCAATCTTCGAGAGATCTTTAATGAATCGCCGATATAACCCCGCATGACCAAGGAAACTCCGAATCGCTCTAACCGAGGTGGGGTGGAAGTCGAGAAATGATGTCAACTTTCGCAGGATCAACTTCCATCCCAGCTTGAGAAATCTTATGTCCTAAAACTATGCCCTCTATCACCATGAAATAGCATTTCCCCCAGTTAAGGACTAGATTAGTTTCCTCACACCTCTTCAACATCTTTTTCAAATTTTCCAAACAATGATCAAAGGAGTCACAGAAGACTGAAAAAATCATCCATGAACACCTCCATGGAATCCTGGATCATATCATGGAAAATAGCGACCATGCAGCGCTGGAAGGTAGTCGGTGCATTGCACAACCCAAAAGGTATATGCCGGTAGGCGAATGTGCCAAATGGGCATGTCAAGGTAGTCTTCTCCTGATCCTTAGAAGCGATGGGAATCTGAAAGTAACCGGAGAATCCATCCCGAAAACAGTAATAAGACTTCCCCGACAGACGTTCCAACATCTGATCAATGAATGGAAGCGGGACGTGGTCCTTGCAAGTTGTGTTGTTGAGTTTGCGGTAATTGATGCAAACACGTCATCCCGTGACCGTCCGTGTAGGAATAAGCTCATTCGCCACTACTGTCATACCACCCTTTTTGGGCACTACCTTTACGGGACTAACCCAAACCGAATCAGAGATAGGATAAATCAAACCCGCATCTAGCACCTTAATTACCTCCTTTATCACAACCTCTTGCATGTTCGGATTTAGTCGTCTCTGTGGCTGCGTACACGGTTTATAATCATCCTCTATAAGAATTTTATGAGTACAGAACGAAGGTTTGATTCCCTTGATTTCCATGATCTTCCACGCTAAGGCTTTCTTATGAAGTCGTAGTACATCGAGAAGTTTTCTTTTTTAGAAGAAGGTCGACGGCAGCCACCCCCCTCTCTCACGGTCGCGCAAGTCCACGCCCTTCGGATTGATTCCAAGCTTGTCCCGGTTCGCTAATCATCATCGTTTCAAGGTTAGGGTTTAATTGTATTGCGATTCACACTAGGTTTTGTGTAATCTTGATCATGATTATGTGCTTGTATGATTATTAGTATGAAAAAGTGTTGTGGTGTATGATTAGTTCGGATGAATATGCGAATCTTTGCGGTTGTGATGTTATGTTTAATACTAAAATCGTAGGCTGTGTTTTATTGATAAAGATCATGATATATATTTAGGGTTTGCATAAATATTTATATATATGATGATATTTGACAAATTAACCTGCTGTTAATCGATACAACTAAGCGTCATGACCGTTTAAACATGTTCTAGTGCGATATAGTCGAAAACAGTAAGCTGATTGGCATTTACAGCCAACTTCAGTTGACCTGATCATTATTTATCGAAAACTGGATTTTCTGAAGCATAAAACGTGTATTTTTGAAAAACACTTCCAATGGCGCCAGATTCATATTTTTCTGAGATCGTTTCCTATTTTTGATGGTCATTTAGTGCAGCAGCTGAAGCTGCGTAAATTCTGCAGAATTTTCAGGTTGTTTATCGAGTCGGATCTCATACTCTATAGGGGTTTAGGTCACGATATTTGTACAGTAACTGGAGATGGGAATATCCAAAATTCTCCCACTAGAATTTTGTTAATTGGATGAACGATGATTTTTAAATAATTTTTCTCGTGGACTACAGTTAGAAAGCGACCAATCTGACTGCAGCCTAGTATATAAATGTTTATAAAGAACTGGTAAAGATATAAGATTTGAACATTTTACACAAAATTCTAGAGTCTAATTGACATCTCCTATAAAAAATTGGAATTTTTGGAACGTTGGAACTATTTATAAAAATCCTCGAAAACAGCCCAGTTATGAGCGTACAAGCTGAAACATGATAACTTGCGTTTGTGTGTACCTAAGTGTTGTATGATTTAATCTGTGTTTATGACAAGTTGGTTTGATCATTATTTTGTATGGTGATACTTTGAATGCATGATTATGGTTTTGAATTGGTTATTACGTGTGTCGTACTGTGTGTTACTTGTGCGTAGGGTTTTGTGTCAGTGTGTTCACACACTAACTTTAAATCGATTGACATGTTAGGATGCGATTAGCAGTTCCATCATTTGGTTCTTTTGCGTTATTCTAACCAAGCAATTTAAGGTGAGTTCACTGCCCCTATTTTATCCGGTTTTAAACAACTGGGGGAGAAACATGTATACGCTCAACAACTCTATTTTTTACGTTATGCGAAATTAACGACGTTAACTACTCGGTAACTAAGTTAATGTTAATATACATTATGGTCACTAAGTAGCTTTATCACGGAAGTCCTCAACCAACTCTCGGATCGTTAGTATTGGGTTAAATAGCTGGGAAATTATAGTAGTACTACTGGGCCCGACAAGCCCCACCCGAGCCAGTCGCGCTAGCCGACCGGGAATGGTCAACGGGTGATTAATTTGGCCTAACTTTCGCCATGGTCAGTGATAGACCTGGCAACACAGAGGCAACAACAGTCAGCTTCAATCGCGAACTTTTATGTGACGTAACTTTAGGCTCGCTACCTACATGTTAACATTGAACGTAATTACGAACCAACCTTATTATTCCAGGTTAGGAATAATGGAACTATGTCGTTATCCCGGGTTAGGGATAACGGGAAAAACAATCTTTTAAACCAAACTTGTGAACTTATAAAAATCTGTGAACTCACTCTTCTTTAATGTTGACACTTGTTTCTTTATATGTTTCTAAGGACGCTAGGAGCGCTAGGTGCACTCACTTGCATTTGATCAAGACATTTTTATCGAGTCGTATTTACGAATGATGTTTGGGATTTTGGTTTTGGCGTTTATGTTGGCGCCCGTCACTTAATTTTAATGCTTCCGCTAAACTTTTAAACTATGATATTTTGAAAATGACTGTGAATGTTTACAACAAATGTTTTTGGAAAATGTTTAAATAAATCATATAGAGTCGTTCGATATTGCTAGTGTCTGAGATTCTGGTTTGATCACACGCCTCACGGTAATACTCCGCAAGTGGAAATTGAGGGTGTGAAAGATTGGAATCAGAGCCTCTAGCTATAGAGAACCAGGTTTGCATTAAAAGTAGACGTAAACTATAGCTGTTACACGACACAAGACTTAGTTGGCACCGAACTGTGATATATTGTTATGTGTTATACTACAATTGTTCTATGTGATATATATATATATATATATATATATATATATATATTGTGATATACGCAGCTCGTAACTAACTACACCAACCCAGCAGGCTATGTCATCATCATCATCCGACAGATCTCGACAATCAAGGGCGCCGGGGAAAGCACCCATGGTCGAACCCTCACCACCTTGTGGCGTGGAGACATGCTCAGCTGCTAGGAAAAGACTCGCTCTAGGAGGGGAGTCGTCCTCCTGTCCGACCACCGCTATACCGGTCGAACCGGTCAACTCTTTAGGAGTGGGGGACGATCTACTTAGAGATGTGTTAAGGAAACAATAGGAACAGCTGGAGAGAATGAAGGAGACTATCGAAGCACAGGGATGGCTGATACGTCAGCTAGCTGGTAAAACTGGAGAGCTCGAGGAAGAGCAATATGAGAATAAGAGAGTTCGAAACATTTTAGCTAAGGACTTTCATGCTGAGCGGCTGAGGGCTGACTGGCTCGAAGACAGAGTTTTTGAGTCCAGTTGGAAGATTCACGAACTGGAGCAGAACCAAGCACCACCTAACCCAGTACCCGCACAAGCACCGGCCCCTCCAGTGCCGGTAGAGGACGAAGAGGAGGATCCAGAGGAAGACCCGATCCGGATGAAGAAGAGCCGGAACAGGACCCGGCTGTTGGAGCTGAGAACGCTGAAGAGGATGACGGCAGTGATAGCGACTTGGGAGATGGAGACATAGATCACTAACTCGTCTCGCCAATCTCCGTTTTGTTTAATTTAGTTTGTTTGTTTCCACTTATGTTTGAACTTGAAAATTTTATAATTAAACTGAGATGTTTGGTTGGTATTTTGTGAGACATTGCAATTTATTTAATCGAATGTTCCTTTTGATTGTTTAATTTGTTGGGTTGACATAAATTGTGTGATCATTTAAGTGTGGAATATGATGAGTATATTGGATATATACTTATCGGTGTGTGTTTGTGTTGTCTTGCGAAGATCTGAAATGGCAACCGGTCGTCCTGGAAATCTCAACATATCAACTGAAGAATTGGCCGCTTTAATCTAAGAACACGTGAATGCTGCTCTGGCAGGTGTACCTAACCCACCAGCAGGTAACCATTATTAAATTTTCATGGGAAAATCTAATAGTTTGGCTAGTGGAGTTTCTCACTGACTACCTATCCTCAATCTTCAGGAGGGGGGTATTAACCCCTACAAGATGTTCCTTGATGCGAAACCAAGCAAGTTCACGGGTCTTGAAGGACCCCTAGGTCTGGTCCATTGGATTGAAAAGTCTGAATCGGTTTTTAAAATGTGCAATTGCCTTGAAGCTAATAAGGTCAAGTATGCTGCCTCGATGTTGGAAGACGGCGCATTGACCTGGTGGAACGCACAGGTCCAAACGCGTGGACTTGTTGCGGCGAACGTAATGGCCTTGACCGAATTTAAGGCCCTAATCAAGGAGGAATACTGTGCACGGGACAGAGTTCAGTAGTTGGAACAAGAGTTATGGAACCACAAGATGGTCAGGTCAAAAATTGAAGCGTACACAGCAAGACATCACGATCTGGTGTTCCTTTGTCCCGATTTTGCTAACACCGTCGATAAACGGCTTGAGTTTTATCTTGGGGGTCTGGTCCCTGAGATCCAGGGCATGGTAATGTCTAGCAACCCTACGACGGAGCATCAAGCGATTAGGCTGGCGCATAAACTCACCGATAAGGCGGTGGAGCAAAGGAAGTTGCCACCTAGGGGTGCAACTGAAATTTTCCCTGACAAGAAAAGAAAATTCGAAGACTCACTTGCTTGGCAGTCTTCATCAGCCCAGCCACAACAAGGACACCAGAAGCGGTCTAACAACTTCTACAACAATCGGGGTCACATCAATCAGTTTGCCAACAACACCCAGAACTCGAGCGGCTATGCGGGTCGAAAGCCGCAATGTAATCGTTGTAACCTCCATCATCACGACCCTTGCGCCAAAAATCGCTGCCAATGATGTGGCAAAGCAGGACACGCGACAAAGGATTGTTGCGGGGAAATTATGTCACGACAGAATCAGAACCAGCACCAGGGTAATAACCGGGGATGCTATCAGTGCGGTAGCACTACCCATTTCAAGCGAGACTGCCCGCAAGTTCGCAACAACAACAATGGTGGGAATAACAACAACAACAACAACCATAACAACAACAACAACAATAATAACAATGGCAACAATGGAAATGATGTCACAGGAGGTGCTAAAGGACGTGCATTCACGCTAGGTCGGGGGAGGCCAGAAACGACTTGAATGTGGTCACCGGTAAGTTTCCACTTAACGATCATTTTGCCATTGTACTTTTTGATACGGGTTCGGATAAGAGTTTTATATGTGAGTCTTTTAGGAAGAACCTAAATCTCACACCTAAACCCCTAGAGACCCCTTACGTCATAGAACTAGCCGATGGTAAATCTGTAGATGTGACCCATTTAGTAACCGGCTGTCAACTTAAACTCGCGGGTCACACCTTTACCATTGATCTGATGACAACTACTCTGGGTAGTTTTGATGTGGTAGCCGGAATGGACTGGCTATCCGACGTCCGAACTGAAGTTCTCTGTTTCAAGAAAGCTATCCGTATTCCGCTCTCTAACGACGAAGTCTTGAGGGTGCAAGGCGTGAAGGCAGGCGTCGTCACAAACAACATCTCTTACATGCAAGCTCAGAAATATCTTCGGAGAAAGAACTCTTTTGCTTTGCTCGCACTGGTCACCGAGCAGTCTAAGGACGAGAAGTGGATTGAAGATATCCCCGTCGTCTGTGACTTTCCCGATGTGTTTCCAGAGGAGTTACTCGGTCTTCCACCACATCGACAAGTGGAGTTTGAAATCGAATTTGCGAACCATGCGACTCCTATCGCCAAGGCCCCATACTGCTTAGCTCTAGCAGAGCTGTAAGAGCTGTCTACCCAACTTCAGGAATTGTTGGAAAAAGGATTTATCCGACCCAGTACTTCGCCATGGGGAGCTCCGGTCCTTTTTGTCAAGAAGAAGGACGGGACCTTCCGCATATGCATCGACTACAGGGAACTCAATAAGGTTACCGTCAAGAACCGATACCCATTACCTTGCACGACGATCTTTTCGACCAGCTTCAAGGGTCAAGCTACTACTCCAAGATTGATCTACGGTTCGGTTATCACCAGCTACGCGTCAGGGAGGAGGATATCTCCAAGACGGCATTTCGCACTCGGTATGGCCATTATGAGTTCTTGGTCATGCCCTTCGGTCTCACCAATGCACCCGCGGTGTTCAAGGACCTCATGAACCGCGTGTGTAAGCCGTATCTCGACAAGTTTGTCATCGTGTTCATCAATGATATACTCATCTACCCTAAGGGTGAAGAAGAACATGCTGAGCATCTGCGATTATTGCTGGAACTACTTCAATAGGAGAAACTATATGCCAATTTTTCAAAGTGTGATTTCTGGATTCTGGAAGTTCAGTTTCTCAGGCATATCGTGAACGAAAAGGGTATACACGTTGATCCCGCCAAGATCGATGCTATCAAGAACTGGGAAGCACCCAGGACACTGACAGAGATCCGCCAATTTTTGGGTTTGGCTGGTTACTATAGACGTTTCGTCGAGGGATTTTCCAAGATCGCACAACCGCTTACCACTCTCACTCAGAAGGGCACCAAGTATGCTTGGGGTGACAAACAAGAAGCAGCATTTCAATTACTGAAGCAGAAGCTTTGCAGTGCACCCATTTTGTCCTTGCCAGAGGGGACGAATGATTTTGTGGTATATTGTGACGCTTCCATTCAGGGATTGGGATGTGTGCTCATGCAACGTGATAAGGTCATCGCGTATGCGTCCCGACAGTTGAAGATCCACGAGAAGAACTACACGACACATGACTTGGAATTGTGAGCAGTTGTGTTTGCACTTAAGATTTGGAGACACTACCTATATGGAACAAGGTGCACAATCTACACGGATCACAAGAGCCTCCAACATATTTTTGACCAGAAGGAGTTGAACATGCGACAACGTCGCTGGGTCGAACTTCTGAACGATTATGAATGTGCCATTCGGTATCACCCGGGTAAAGCTAACGTGGTAACTGATGCCCTCAGTCAGAAGGAGCACTTGAAACCTCATCGGGTACGAGCACTACAGTTCACAATTCATTCTGGGTTACCCGAACAGATATGCGATGCGCAGCTAGAAGAAGTTAAGGAAGAGAACATCAAGGCCGAATCTGTGGGAAAGATGGAACGGGATTGGGAAGTGAAACCCAATGGTGCCCGGTATTTCATGAATCGTATATGGGTACCTCTCTAGGGAAACCTCAGGAAGCTAGTTATGGATGAAGCTCACAAATCACGATCTCTGTCCATCCTGGTTCGGATAAGATGTATCAAGACCTTAAAGCCGCGTACTGGTGGCCCAACATGAAAGCAGATATAGCGACCTACGTGAGCAAGTGTTTGACTTGTGCGAAAGTCAAGGTGGAATACAAGAAGCCATCAGGGTTAATTCAACAACCTGAGATCCCAGTGTTGAAATGGGATCAGATCTCGATGGACTTTATTACTAAACTCCCGCGAACTCCGGGTGGTTGCGATACCATCTGGGTAATCGTGGATCGTCTAACTAAGTCTGCACACTTCCTAGCGACCAAAGAAACAGATAAGATGGATAAGTTGACTCGCATCTACATTAAGGAAGTAGTTTCTCGGCACGGGGTGCCACGTCCATCATTTCAGATAGAAATGCTCGTTTCACGTCTAACTTTTGGCAGTCACTTCAGAAAGCATTGGGTACACGCTCAGATATGAGCACAGCTTACTACCCTCAGACGGATGGTCAAAGTAAAAGGACCATTCAGACCTTGGAGGACATGCTTAGGGCATGCGTGGTAGACTTCGGGAATAGTTGGGAAATCCATCTTCCTTTGGTGGAATTCTCGTATAACAACAGTTACCATACGAGTATTCAGGCAGCACCCGTTTGAAGCATTATACGGTCGCAAATGTAGATCACCGGTCTGTTGGGCAGAAGTCGGTGACAGTCAACTCACAGGTCCTGAGTTGATACTTGAGGCTACTGAAAAGATTGTGCAAATCAGAAACCACATGGCATCGGCACGAGATCGACCGAAAAGTTACGCTGATCAACGACGCAAACCGCTCGAATTTCAAGTAGGCGACCGCGTTCTACTGAAAGTGTCACCCTGGAATGGTGTAATTCGTTTTGGGAAACAAGGCAAACTAAATCCACGGTACGTAGGCCCATTTGTGATTTTGAAGCGTATCGGGCCCGTAGCTTATCAGTTAGACCTTCCTGCCGAACTCAGTGGAGTTCACAACGTTTTTCACGTGTCCAATCTGAAGAAGTGCCTATCAGATAAGACCCTAGTAATTCCATTGGATGAGATTCAAGTGGATGAGAAATTGCATTTTGTGGAACAACCTATCGAGATCATGGACCGTGAGATTAAGACTCGAAGACACAGCAAGATACCGATCGTCAAGGTTCGTTGGAACTCTAAGCATGGACCGGAGTTCACATGGAAAAGAGAGGACCAAATGAAAAGCAAATATCCACACCTTTTTGCAGCTGAGCAGCAATCTGACGTTACCACCAACTGAATTTCGTGACGAAAATCTTTCAACATGGGGATGATATGACAGCCTAGGATTTACTTGTACCATTCTAATAAACTGAACTATTGTGCGTTGCATTCTAAACCGCGTTTACTCAATTTTCGGGACGAAAATTCTTTCAACATGGGGATAATGTAACATCCCAGCTTTTCAGGTATCTTAAACGCGCTACTTTATGGTTATTCACTCCTACGCTAATTTAATTCGGAGAATTAAATTACACGCTCGCAATAACTACGCTAACTTTGTGAATCTATAGGGTGAATTACGTGCTATGTGTTATTAGACGGGTTGTATCTGAATTACGTGCTATTTGTTATTAGACGTTTGTGAATCTATTGCGTCTCACTCCAAATACGTGATTTAATATTTTATAAACTCCGTGTCGTGAATATTATTTTAGTAACTTCATTTATAAACCGAACCAAGCCTGTGAAACATTTTGACTTCGCGACACGGAGTTTATAAAATATTAAATCACGTATTTAGAGTGAGACGCAATAGATTCACAAACGTCTAATAACACATAACACGTAATTCAGATACAACCCGTCTAATAACACATAGCACGTAATTCACCCTATAGATTCACAAAGTTAGCATAGTTATTGCGAGCATGTAATTTAATTCTCCGAATTAAATCAGCATAGGAGTGAATAACCATAAAGTAGCGCGTTTAAGATACCTGAAAAGCCGGGATGTCACATTATACCCATGTTGAAAGAATTTTCATCCCGAAAATTGAGTAAACGAGGTTTAGAATGCAACGCACAAAAGCTAAGTTTGTTAGAATGGTACAAGTAAATCCCAGGCTGTCATATCATCCCCATGTTGAAAGAATTTCGTCCCGAAATTCAGTTGGCGGTAACGTCGGATTGCTGCTCAGCTGCAAAAAGGTGTGGATATTTGCTTTTCATTTGCTCCTCTCTTTCCCACGTGAACTCCGGTCCACGCTTAGTGTTCCAACAAACCTTGACGATCGGTATCTTGCTGTGCCTTCGAGTCTTAATCTCACGGTCCATGATCTCGATAGGTTGTTCCACAAAATGAAGTTGCTCATCCACTTGAATCTCATCCAATGGAATGACTAGGGTCTCATCTCATAGGCACTTCTTCAGATTGGACACGTGAAAAATGTTATGAACTCCACTGAGTTCGGCAGGAAGGTCTAACTGATAAGCTACGGGCCCGATACGCTTCGAAATCACAAATGGGCCTACGTACCGTGGATTTACTTTACCTTGTTTCCCAAAACGAATTACACCCTTCCAGGGTGACACTTTTAGTAGGACGCGGTCACCTACTTGAAATTCGAGTGGTTTGCGTCGTTGATCAGCGTAACTTTTCCGTCGATCTCGTGCCGCTGTCATGCGGTTTCTGATTTGCACAATCTTTTCAGTAGCCTCAAGTATCAAATCAGAACCTGTGAGTTGACAAGGTTAGCGTAGTTATTGCGAGCGTGTAATTTAATGTAACATTTGTAAAAAACGGGTTTTCAAAACCCGCTCCGTTTTGTAATCGAATATCAAGTTATAAAAGTCACGTTGAATACTTATGATTATTTTGACTTAAAATGATACATAATTAATAAATAAACTACCACTATAAAAATTATATTTGATGAAAAGTTAAAACAAAATAAATAAAAAAAATATGTTGCTGCCAGGACTCGAACCCGGGTCAGCCAGAACAACTCCAACGACTTAACACACACTCACATCACCACTCCGCCACTTTGTGTTTTCTGTTATCTCTAGGAAACAAATGAGATTTATACACAAACTCGGTTAAACCGGTTGCGCCAACTGAGAAACGGAAATCGGCAAATCAATTGTCAAATCGCTTGTTTACTCGCACATTCAGTTTATAACCGATGCACCGACGATTTTTAATCAAGTCGGAATTGATTGAGCATCAAGTCTAATCATTATCGGTTTTTATAACCGAAAAGTAATCAAGTTCAAATTACTTCAACTCAAGACCACTCTCGCGACTCAGAAATATCATACCAGCATCCCATTTCACTTTCGTCACATTTTCAGACCATCAGAACGCTTAAATCAGCTCGTCGGAATTTTCTGCAAATTTCGCCGGAAAACCGTATTCATCCTCAAACGGTAAATCTTTCAATATCATTGCAGTTCAACAATTGTTAGGCTATTTCTAACTTAAACCTCTCAATTGAAACCGAATTCAGGCGCTGTATTCAACTAATTCCAGTTCGCCGGAAATTTCCTGAAAGTCTTTATTTCCGTCTGTGAAACGGTAAGGACCTTCAATCCCGCTGTTAACGTTTGTTTATCACTTCAATTCCACGATTGACTAATCAAAACAGTTAATTGTCTTGTTCAGTTGAAGCGCATAAAAACAGAGCCGACGCAATTGCCGGAAATTCTGTGATATATCATTCCTACGGTATGTTACTTCCAACACCGTTTCTGTCATTTTATTTTAACCTTAAGAATGTTTGATAATCGTAAAAACAAGAAATGGATCAGTGATTCAGTCGACAGAAATATTGAATGAAGAAGACGATGTTAATTAAGTTATAAGTTTATTTAAAACCAGTAAAATGAACGGGTTAGACACACAGTCCAGCGGTGGACTGTGTGCAAAACATATACGCATGTCCCGAGTTCGATCCCTGATACACGCACTCCTTATATAATAAAATGCCTTTTTCTTTAAAAACTAAACCGGGTTAACTCAGTTAGATATTAAGTATAATAAAAACCGAGATAATAACCATGTTAGACACACAGTCCAGCGGTGGACTGTGTGCAACACTAAGTCACACGTCGCGAGTTCGAAACCCGTCACTGGCACCGGTTCGTTGAATTAAAATGTTTTTGAAATTAAAAGAATTTTGGTTAAACCGAATTAATATATAAATGTCACACCCTCAATTTCCACTTGCGGAGTTTTACCGCGAGGCGTGTGAACAAACCAGAATCTGAAACACTAGTACGTCGAACGACTCTATATGATTTGATAATACGTTTTCCAAAAATCATTTGTTTAACCATTCATCGTAGATTTTATATTGTCCTAGTTAGTTACCAATGTTTAGCTGAAGCATTAGTTTTTATGGTTGAGCGGAAGCATAAAATAAGTAGTGAAACGGGCGCCAACACAAACGCCAAAACAAATGAAAAACCCAAAACAACGTTTGTAAATGAGACTCGATAAAAGATGTCTTGATCAATGCAAGTGAGTGCACCTAGAGCTCCTAGCGTCCTGAGAAACATGTAAAGAAACAAGTGCCAACATTAAAGATGAGTGAGTTCACAGGTTTTCATAAATTCGTTTGTTCGGTTATGAGTTTGTTTCCCCCGTTATCCCTAACCCGGGATAACGATTTAGTTCCATTATTCCCAACCCGGAATAATACTGATAGTTCCATTATTCCTTACCCGGAATAATACCGATAGTTCTATTATTCCTAACCCGGAATAATAACGTTGTTGGTTCCATTATCCCTAACCTTGGATAATATTGCTGATGGTTCCATTATTCCTAACCCGGAATAATATTGTTGTTTGTTCCATTATTCCTAACCCGGAATAATATTGTTGATTCGTAAATAAGTTCAATGTTAACATATATAGGTAGCTAGCCTAAAGTTATGTCACGTAAGTGTTCGCGATCGAAGCTGACTGTTGTGCCTCCGTGTTGCCAGGCCTATCACTGACCATGGCGAAGTTAGGCCAAATTATTCACCCGTTGACCATACCCAGTCGGCTAGCGCGACTAGCTCGGATGGGGCTTGTCGGGCCCAGTAGTACTACTTATAATTTCCCCGCTATTAAAACCCAATACTAACGATCCGAGAGATTGTCGAGGACTTATGTGATATAGCTGCTTAGTGACCATAACATTACGTTAACATCAACTTAGTTACCGAATAGCTATGTGACGTTAATTTCGTATAACGTAAACAGATTGAGTTTGAAGAGTGTATACATGTTTCTCCCCCTGTTGTTTAAAAACCGGATAAAGTTAGGGGCCGTGAACTCACCTTTAGTTGCTCGGTTAGTGTAACACAGAAGTTGCAAATGATGGGACCGCTAATTGCGTCCTAATAAACCAATTGATTCCAAGTCAGTGTGTGAACCCACTAATACAAATTCTACACATAATTTACGCACAAAGTGATACACACAATCAAAATTCCTAACACTCAAACATGCATGCAAGTATCCTCATGTGAACATAGTAATCAAAACAATCTATCATGAACATAATCCAATCCATGCAACACTTTGGTGCACACATTCACAAGTTATCAAGTTTCAGCTTACATACTCATAATTCGGCTGTTTTCTAGTATTTTTATCTAATACTTCCAACGTTCCAAAAATTCCAATTATTTTACAGCAGGTGACAATCATACTGTAGAAATTTATATAAATTTTTCAAGTCCTAATACTTTACCAATTATCCATAAATATTAACATACTAGGCTGCAGTCAGATTCGTCGCTTTTTGACTGCAGTCCACGGAGGAATTTATTTAAAAATCGCTGATCGTCCAATTAACAAAATTCCAGTGGGAGTTGCCCGGAAATTTCCATACCTAGTTGCTGTACAAATTTCATGATTCGACTCCCTACAGATTATAAAATCCAACTCGATAAACAACTAACAAAATTTCAGGATTTTCACAGCTTTAGTTACTGAACTTAATTGGCCACTTAAAAATATCAAACGACTTCAGAAAAATATGAATCCAGCGCCATTAGATTCGTTATTCAAATCTCTACGTTTTAGACTTCAGAACATCCGTTTTTCAACAACCAATGACCGAGTTACAGCCAGATGAAGTCGGCTGTAACTATCACTCAGCAACCTGTTTCAGCATTTTATCACCACTAATTCGCATAAACCGTCAATACAATGAACCTAGGCGATCAAGAACTGATTTTTCTAATCCTAGATCAATACATATATTACATCCATGCAAACCCTAATCAATATCTCTAGTTTTTATAAACAAAACACAGCCTATGTTTTCCAGATTTTGAACAAACATCAAACTTTCAATCTAACATAATCAATCCGAAAACAACACAATCACTACATTCAAACACATATATCCGAATATGATCTTGTAACAAAAGATAAACCCTAACCTTTAATGACTAGGTAAATAAGCCGAGACTTGGACGAGACTGATTCGGATGTTCAAGCTAGATCACGACCGAAAGAATGAAAGGAACAAGCTGCTGTCGCGACCGAGAGATGGTGTAGGGCTGATCAGATCGAGTTGATGAAGGAAGAGGCTGCCGTCGGCTGGTTGCTATTAGGGTTTTGTGTTTTTGTTTTTGTGAAGAAAGACCCATGCATGTGTGTGTATATATAGCGCAAAAAGATCAAGAAAAGGGGAATAGGTTTGCGGTTTGGGTTTGTTCTCACGGCCGAAGGGACTTGGGTGGGTCGGTTTGGGTTTGTTTGCTCGCGACCGGATGGGTTGAGTTTAAGGTTTGGGTTAAAACTTGATCCCCAAGTTTAGTTCCTTGAGTCGCAAGAAAAGAGGCCGGCTCGTGTCGCGGTTCGGCTCGATTCATTTGTTTATTTACTACGTCTATACATTATAACTAACATAAAACACGAACTCGTATATCACATAATAACGCACCAACTTATAAACGTTTAATACGTAGCACATAATTTATTCGATAAGTATTGCGTTTAAGTTATCCGAAAAAACCGGGATGTCACAATAAATATAATTAAAAACAAGATTATTTCGGGTTAGACACGTAGCTCAGTTGGTAGAGCTGCGTGCACGCGTACGGGAGGTCTCGGGTTCGAGCCTCACCCGGCGCAAACTATGTCACTGACCGAACCGGTCAACAAGTCAACAGGTCAACGGTCAACGCAAAATAAACAATTTTTTTATATTTTTATTTATTTAATTTAATTTAAAAATCAATTAAAAATACTTAAAAATAACATTTTTAAAGATAGAAAATAGCCTTAAACTCACAAAAATATATCTAAAAATTTCATTAAAATCCTTAATAAAATCCACTCATTTAATATATTTTTCCGTTATTATTTAGGTTAGTATTTCTCGTTGTTCCGCTCATCTAATTCGTGCGCATCTCACCATCTCCAATCCAACGCACCCAATGTGAGTGAATCTTTACAAATTCCCCGTTTAATCACGTTTTGGGGTGTATCATGTGTCTTGTTATATATATTATAATTAAACCATTGTGCATACATCATATCATGAACATGTGTAGTCAGTTTGTTTTTGTTGTGTAGTTATTGTTGGATGCAATTTATTATTTTCAGTACATGCAATTTCATAGGCCGCCGCTCCCATTACATTATGAGCGTTGAGCATGTTCCCCATTTCGTTATGAGGTTGAACCTGGCGTGCCCACATACGATCGGCTCCGTTTGATTGAGCCTTGATCGCACAGACATTTTCATTTTCAGTACATGCAATACGATCGGGTCCGTTTGATTGAGCCTTGATCGCACAGTTCATTTATGTTATTTATCGTATGTTGTTGGTATGTTAATGTATGCTATCATATGTTATTGTATGTTATGATTGCTATTTGCCACTGCTTGATTATTTACATTTGCTCATTTATGATTATGCACAATTTTTCATTGATAAACTAACAAGTAATTCATTAGTAAATGTTTATCTAACAAGGTTCACTCGCCAACTTATGTTGACCAAAAAACCCCCATTTTTACACATGATACAGGTGAACCAGCAGCAGCTAGGAACACATAAGATTGGACTAGAAGAATAAAATGATTTAGAGTTGGGATTGTTATGTTTGGTTTATTTTCTTTGTATTGTATGAACATGTTTGGATATTTGGAAATGTAACTTTGACTTTATTAAATATGAAACATATTAGTAAATGTCATGAGCTTTGGTGATAACCCAATTATGCCTCGACTCTTATTCCGCTGCGGGTCGGGGTGTGACAGATTGGTATCAGAGCCAGGTTATAGGGATATATGATAGGTTATTAGACCCTTAGAGCCTATACTATAGTTGATTAGAAACTTATAAGATTTTTGTGTGTTACATGCCAAATTTCATGATGTTTATATGTTTTATGTTAAATGCTACATTCAATATTATGCAAGCATGTTCATAAGTATGTATTATCATATAGTGCCTATCATGAATCATATACTCATAACATATCACATCCATGAAAGCACACACCACATCATGATTGTTTTTACAATGATTTTTGTGTTTTCAATTCTCAACAAAGTGAGTTCTCATGACGGGCATGTAGTAACTGGAAGGGTACCAGTACCGGTAGTCGGAACGTCCTGTCTAGGCTGGCATTCGTATAAATCCAAAATAAAGGACCAGTTTGCCTACCTGGGGACTAACGATGAGAGTACGAAGTACCTATTAGGCCAAAGCATGCTATACCAAACGTCGTGTGAGCTAACCCCACTTTGAGTTGTCATTGTGTCTACACCTGGACACGTTCCGACCAAACATCTCATGAACATATTTTGTGGTTTGCATTCGGGTGATGCGAGTGTTAAATTGCCAATACTAATGTGAACCCTACCAAGCCAATAGCCATGGGGGCCCACATGACTATATAGGTGAAGGTATGGGAGACATTTGAGGCCCAACATGAGCAAACCCAAGACATCCTATGGATGTAGTTGCGTTATTGAAATTTATGTTATTTTCATTTTCTTAAAGACACATGACACCTAAAAAGACACCATAAACTCACAATCTTCTCATTGTATGATCCTGTAGATGTCGTCTAGACAGCAACGAAGGGGTAAAAGATCAGGAAGATCTCAGGAACGTTTGGCCACTCAGATCGCGAAACAAATGGCCACGATACTGCCTGACATTGTGGTCTAAGTACAACAAGCCCTCGCTACAAATCCTACTAACCCTCCCCAACAACATGACCAGAACATCGACAACCCTCCTACCAGCAAGTGTTCATACAAACATTTCAAGTCTTGTGATCCTCCTAAATTTGAAGGGACCGAGGGTGTCACTGCTCTCCTACATTGGTTCGAGGAGATGGAAAACACCTTTCTAAACTGCGATTGTCCTGAGGATCGCAAGGTTCGATACGCCACCGGGAGACTATTTGGGGTAGCTCTCACTTGGTGGAATACTGAGAAAGGGAAAAGGGGAACTGAAGATGCAATGGCCTTAACTTGGGAGGGTTAAGGGAAATCATGACTAGGCGTTTCTGTCCTAGGAGTGAAATTAAAAAGTTGGAGGATGAATTTCATGCTCTAAAGCAGAAGGAGGGAGACCATACCACTTATAACAAGAGGTTCTTGGAGTTGAACCAAATGGTTCCAAATTTATTCACCCTAACTTATCGTCTGATTGAGCATTATATTCGAGGACTTCCCTCAAAAATCCAAGATTCCGTTCTCAGCGTTTCACCAGTAACACTTGAAGCTACTATGGAGCTAGCAACTGAACTGACCGAGAACCGAATACGGAACGGGAAGTTCAAAGAAGAGAAAAAGAAAGCCCCTGTTGAGGGTCAAACTTCAAACCATCCCATCTCTTACTCTAAGTTTGCTAACAAGAGGAAGCGCAACACCAGAAATTTTGTAGTTACTCAAACCAACTCCCCTATTCCTGCTGCACTCATTACTCAAGTCACTCCTTCACCCGCACCATACAGCAGACCTTACACTGGCCCGTTACCAAAATGTAACCGTTGCCAATATCACCATTCCCCTGATCATCCTTGCCAATATTGCACCAACTGCGGTCGCGCAGGTCATACTGTTCAAACCTGCCGCATGCCTCAACGAACGAACCGCCACCAACCTTTAACCCAAACCCACCAACAATTAATGGGCCAAGCCCAACAACCCCTACTATTACCACCCACCCAACATTTAGCCCAAACATATTACCAGCCCAATTATCCTATGGGTCAACCAATGCGGGCTTGCTACAATTGCGGTGACCCGAGCCATTTCAGAAACACTTGTCCAAGGTTGGTAAACATTATTCATGCTCAGGCCCAAGCCAACCCGGTGAATCAAGCAAACCAAGCTCCTCCACCTGCAAGAGGGAGAGCTTTCAATATCAATGCTAACGAGGCCAGAGCTGACGGCAATGTGGTTAACGGTACGTTCCTTATAAATGGTAGATATGCATCTATGTTATTTGATACTGGTGCGGATAGAAGTTTTGTGTCTTTAGAATTTGAACCTATCTTAAGCAAAAATCGGGATAAGCTCACGGAATCCATAATGGTAGAAGTTGCGGACGGGAAACCAGTTTCATTAAACTCTATTATACGCAACTGTACACTCACCTTAAACGACCACGATTTCTCAGTCGACCTAATACCTATGAAGCTGGGAAGTTTTGATATCATAATCGATATGGATTGGCTCAGTCAACATCAGGCAGAAGTTGTATGTCGTGAAAAATTTATTTGTATTCCTCTTTCAAACGGTCAGACTCTTCGAATCATTGGAGAAACCTCGTCGAAAGGGCTCAGCTTAATGTCTTGTCTCCAAGCTCAAAAATATCTTCGCAAGAATTATGTCGCGTTTTTAGCTCATATCATCAAAAAAGGAACCATGGAGAAGAAACTTGAAGACATTCCTGTAGTAAAAGACTTCCCACAAGTTTTTCCTGACGACATTTCAGGACTTCCTCCAGTTAGAGACGTCGAATTCTGTATTGATCTTATACCTGGTGCTACACCAGTTGCAAAGTCACCTTATAGGTTAGCCCCCTCTGAAATGCAAGAGCTAGCCAGTCAATTACAAGAGTTGACTGACAAGGGATTCATACGTCCTAGCTCGTCGCCTTGGGGTGCACCTGTTCTTTTTGTAAAGAAGAAAGATGGATCGTTTCGTATGTGCATCGACTACAGAGAGCTCAACAAGTTAACAATCAAGAATCACTATCCTTTACCTCGCATTGATGATCTTCTTGACCAACTTCAAGGTGCCAGCTGCTTTTCAAAAATCGACCTTCGATCTGGCTTTCATCAACTTAGAGTGCATGAAGAAGATGTCCCTAAGACTGCTTTTCGAACTCGTTATGGCCACTATGAATTCATGGTTATGCCATTTGGTTTAACCAACGCACCAGCTGTCTTCATGGACCTAATGAACAGAGTCTGCAAACCTTATCTTGATCGATTTGTTATAGTCTTCATCGACGATATTCTTATTTATTCAAAATCTAAATCTGATCATGAGCGTCATCTTCGACTCATCCTTGCACTTCTAGAAAAGGAAAAGCTTTATGCAAAATTCTCCAAATGTGAATTCTGGTTAAAAGAGGTGCAATTCCTCGGGCATGTAGTCAATGACAAGGGAATACATGTCGACCCTTCAACGATCAAAGTGGTTCAAGAATGGCAAGCTCCACGTACACCAACTGAAGTAAGATCTTTCCTTGGTCTAGCTGGCTATTATCGTCGGTTCATTTCAAACTTCTCTCGCATTGCTGTACCACTCACGGCTTTAACTCATAAGGGAAAACCTTTCATATGGGGACCCAAGCAAGAAGAAGCCTTTCAAACTCTTAAACAAAAACTTTGTGATGCACCAATCCTCACTCTTCCTGAAGGTTGTGATGATTTTGTAGTCTATTGCGACGCGTCAGGGCAAGGATTGGGCTGCGTTCTAATGCAAAGAGGAAAAGTTATAGCTTATGCTTAGAGACAACTCAAGACACATGAAAAGAACTACACCACTCATGACCTAGAACTTGGAGCCGTTGTGTTCGCTCTTAAGATATGGAGACATTATCTCTATGGTACTAAGTGTGAAATATACACTGACCACAAGAGTCTTCAACATATCTTCAATCAAAAGGAGTTAAATATATGGCAACGAAGATGGGTCGAACTTCTAAATGACTACGACTGTGAAATTAGATACCATCCTGGTAAAGCAAATGTGGTGGCTGATGCACTTAGTCGAAAGGGTTATGCGAACTCCATTCGTCTTCTATGTTCGCAAATTATAACTGACATTAAAGATCAAATTCGAGAAGCCCAACACGTTTCAATAACAGAAGAAGATGTACGAAAGGAGATGTCCTGTGGAGCTGAGTTAAAAATTGAAACTACATCTGACGGTATTCTGTACTACCTAGATCGTATCTGGATTCCTAACCACAACAATCTTCGTGAAATTCTTATGAATGAAGCTCACAAAACGCGATATTCTATACACCCAGGAGCCGATAAGATGTATCAAGACCTACGATACACCTATTGGTGGCCTGGAATGAAGAAGGATATTGCCGTTTTTGTTTCCAAGTGCCTTACGTGTTCCAAGGTGAAGGCTGAACACCAAAGACCCTCAGGACTTCTGGTCCAACCGGAAATACCTGTATGGAAGTGGGAAAATATAACCATGGATTTCATTACCGGGTTACCTCGCACTTCTGGTGGGTATAACACTATATGGGTAATTATAGACCGACTTACAAAATCAGCTGACTTTATTCCTATCCGCGAAGATTTCAAGAACGAAAAGCTTGCTCGTATTTATATCAACGAAACCGTAAGCCTACATGGGGTACCGTTAAGCATTATTTCTGATCGTGATGGTCGTTTCACTTCATGAACATGGCAAGCAGTACAATCCGCTATGGGCACGCGATTAGATCTCAGTACCGCCTATCATCCTCAAACTGATGGACAGTCTGAGCGCACCATTCAAACTCTTGAAGATATGCTTCGAGCATGTGTCATAGACTTCAAGGGAAATTGGGACGCCCACCTACCATTAGTTGAATTTTCGTACAACAACAGCTATCATTCGAGCATCGGCATGGCACCTTTTGAAGCCTTATATGGTCGTAAGTGCCGATCTCCTGTATGTTGGCACGAAATTGGGGAATCTCAAATTACTGGTCTAGAATTGATCCAAGAAACCACAGACAAGATCCATCAAATTCGAAACAATCTTCTAGCGGCTCAAAGTCGTCAAAAGAGTTATGCAGATAAACGACGGAAGCCCTTAGAGTTTAACATTGGTGATCATGTACTTTTAAAAGTATCACTGTGGAAGGGAGTAGTTCGTTTTGGTCAAAAGGGCAAGCTAGCACCACGTTACGTAGGACCTTTCAAGATACTCGAAAGAGTAGGTCCTGTAGCATAAAAGCTTGATCTACCAGAAGAACTCAACAGGATTCATCCCACATTCCACGTGTCGAACTTGAAGAAGTGCCTCGCTGATGAGAACCTCCACATTCCGCTGGAAGATATTCAGATTGATGAATCTATGCATTTTATTGAAATAACTGTAGAGATCATGGACTTGGGAGAGAAACGTCTACGACGAAGTCGCATTACAATTGTTAGGGTACGCTGGGAGTCGAAACGGGGACCTGAGTTTACTTGGGAACGTGAAGACTCAATGCGCGAAAAATACCCACATCTTTTTCCTACTACTTCAACTACTTAAATTTCGGGACGAAATTCCTAAAAGTAGGGGATACTGTAACATTTGTAAAAAACGGGTTTTCAAAACCCGCTTCGTTTTGTAATCGAATATCAAGTTATAAAAGTCACGTTGAATATTTATGATTATTTTGACTTAAAATGATACATAATTAATAAATAAACTAAACTATAAAAATTATATTTGATAAAAAGTTAAAACAAAATAAATAAAAAAAATATGTTGCTGCCGGGACTCGAACCCGGGTCAGCCAGAACAACTCCAACGACTTAAACACACACTCACATCACCACTCCGCCACTTTGTGTTTTCTGTTATCTCTAGGAAACAAATGAGATTTATACACAAACTCGGTTAAACCGGTTGCGCCAACTGAGAAACAGAAATCGGCAAATCAATCGTCAAATCGCTTATTTACTCGCACATTCAGTTTATAACCGATGCACCGACGATTTTTAATGAAAGTCTTTATTTCCGTCAGTGAAACGGTAAGGACCTTCAATCCCGCTGTTAACGTTTGTTTATCACTACAATTCCACGATTGACTAATCAAAACAGTTAATTGTCTTGTTCAGTTGAAGCGCATAAAAACAGAGCCGACGCAATTGCCGGAAATTCTGTGATATATCATTCCTACGGTATGTTACTTCCAACACCGTTTCTGTCATTTTATTTTAACCTTAAGAATGTTTGATAATCGTAAAAACAAGAAATGGATCAGTGATTCAGTCGACAGAAATATTGAATGAAGAAGCCGATGTTAATTAAGTTATAAGTTTATTTAAAACCAGTAAAATGAACGGGTTAGACACACAGTCCAGCGGTGGACTGTGTGCAAAACATATACGCATGTCCCGAGTTCGATCCCTGATACACGCACTCCTTATATAATAAAATGCCTTTTTGTTTAAAAACTAAACAGGGTTAACTCAGTATGATATTAAGTATAATAAAAACCGAGATAATAACCAGGTTAGACACACAGTCCAGCGGTGGACTGTGTGCAACACTAAGTCACACGTCGTGAGTTCGAAACCCGTCACTGGCACCGGTTCGTTGAATTAAAATGTTTTTGAAATTAAAAGAATTTTGGTTAAACCGAATTAATATATAAATATAATTAAAAACAAGATTATTTTGGGTTAGACACGTAGCTCAGTTGGTAGAGCTGCATGCACGCGTACGGGAGGTCTCGGGTTCGAGCCTTACCCGACGCAAACTATGTCACTGACCGAACCGGTCAACAAGTCAACAGGTCAACGGTCAACGGTCAACGGTTAACGCAAAATAAACAATTTTTTTATATTTTTATTTATTTAATTTAATTTAAAAATCAATTAAAAATACTTAAAAATAACATTTTTAAAGATAGAATAGCCTTAAACTCACAAAAATATATCTAAAAATTTCATTAAAATCCTTAATAAAATCCACTCATTTAATATATTTTTCCGTTATTTTTTAGGTTAGTATTTCTCGTTGTTTCGGCTCATCTAATTCGTGCGCATCTTACCATCTCCAATCCAACGCACCCTTACAAATTCCCCGTTTAATCATGTTTTGGGGTGTATCATGTGTCTTGTTATATATATTATAATTAAACCATTGTGCATACATCATATCATGAACATGTGTATTCAGTTTGTTTCTGTTGTGTAGTTATTGTTGGATGCAATTTATTATTTTCAGTACATGCAATTTCATAGGCCGTCGCTCCCCATTACATTATGAGCGTTGAGCATGTTCCCCATTTCGTTATGAGGTTGAACCTTGCGTGCCCACATACGATCGGCTCCGTTTGATTGAGCCTTGATCGCACAGACATTTTCATTTTCAGTACATGCAATACGATCGGCTCCGTTTGATTGAGCCTTGATCGCACAGTTCATTTATGTTATTTATCGTATGTTGTTGGTATGTTAATGTATGCTATCATATGTTATTGTATGTTATGATTGCTATTTGCCACTGCTTGATTATTTACATTTGCTCATTTATGATTATGCACAATTTTTCATTGATAAACTAACAAGTAATTCATTAATAAATGTTTATCTAACAAGGTTCACTCGCCAACTTATGTTTACCCAAAAACCCCCATTTTTACACATGATACAGGTGAACCAGCAACAGCTAGGAACAATAGGATTGGACTAGAAGAATAAAATGATTTAGAGTTGGGATTGTTATGTTTGGTTTATTTTCTTTGTATTGTATGAACATGTTTGGATATTTGGAAATGTAACTTTGACTTTATTAAATATGAAACATATTAGTAAATGTCATGAGCTTTGGTGATAACCCAATTATGCCCCGACTCTTATTCCGCTGCGGGTCGGGGTGTGACATTTAATTCTCCGAATTAAATCAACGTAGGATGAATAACAATAAAGTAGCGCGTTTAAGATACCTGAAAAGCCGGGATGTCACATTATCCCCATGTTGAAAGAATTTTCATCCCGAAAATTGAGTAAACGCGGTTTAGAATGCAACGCACAAAGATCAGTTTGTTAACGCGGTTTAGAATACAACGCACAAAGATTCAGTTTGTTAGAATGGTACAAGTAAATCCTAGGCTGTCATATCATCCCCATGTTGAAAGAATTTCGTCCCGAAATTCAGTTGGCGGTAACGTCAGATTGCTGCTCAGCTGCAAAAAGGTGTGGATATGTTCTTTTCATTTGGTCCTCTCTTTCCCACGTGAACTCCGATCCACGCTTAGAGTTCCAACGAACCTTGACGATCGGTATCTTGCTGTGCCTTCGAGTCTTAATCTCACGGTCCATGATCTCGATAGGTTGTTCCACAAAATGCAGTTGCTCATCCATTGAATCTCATCAAATGGAATGACTCTGGTCTCATCTAACAGGCACTTCTTCAGATTGGACACGTGAAAAACGTTGTGAACTCCACTGAGTTCGGCAGGAAGGTCTAACTGACAAGCTACGGGCCCGATACGCTTCGAATCACAAACGGGCCTACGTACCGTGGATTTAGTTTGCCTCGTTTCCCAAAACGAATTACACCCTTCCAGGGTGACACTTTGAGTAGGACGAGGTCGCCTACTTGAAATTCGAGCGGTTTGCGTCGTTGATCAGCGTAACTTTTCTGTCGATCTCGTGCCGCTGCCATGCGGTTTCAGATTTTTGCACAATCTTTTCAGTAGCCTCAAGTATCAACTCAGGACCTGTGAGTTGACTGTCACCAACTTCTGCCCAACAGACCGGTGATCTACATTTGCGACCGTATAATGCTTCAAACGGTGCTGCCTGAATACTCGTATGGTAATTGTTGTTATATGAGAATTCCACCAAAGGCAGATGGATTTCCCAACTGTCCCCGAAGTCTACCACGCATGCCCTAAGCATGTCCTCCAAGGTCTGAATGGTCCTTTCACTTTGACCATCCGTCTGAGGGTGATATGCTGTGCTCATATCTAAGCGTGTACCCAACGCTTTCTGACGTGACCGCCAAAAGTTGGACGTGAAACGAGCATCTCTGTCTGAAATGATGGACGTTGGCACCTCGTGCCGAGAAACTACTTCCTTAATGTAGATGCCAGTCAACTTATCCATCTTATCTGTTTCTTTGGTCGCTAGGAAGTGTGAAGACTTAGTTAGACGATCCACGATTACCCAGATGGTATTGCAACCACCCGGAGTTCGCGGGAGTTTAGTGATAAAGTCCATCGATATCTGATCCCATTTCCACACTGGGATCTCAGGTTGTTGAAGTAGCCCTTATGGCTTCTAGTATTCCACCTTGACTTTCGCACAAGTCAAACACCTGCTCACGTAGGTGGCTGTATCCGCTTTCATGTTGGGCCACCAGTACGCGGATTTAAGGTCTTGATACATCTTTTTCGAACCAGGATGGACAGAGTATCAGGATTTGTGAGCTTCGTCCATAACTAGCTTCCTGAGATTTCCGTAAAGAGGTACCCATATACGATTCATGAAATACCAGGCACCATTGGTTTTCACTTTCCAATCGCGTTCCATCTTTCCCACAGATTCGGCCTTGATGTTCTCTTCCTTAACTGCTTCTAGATGCGCGTCGCGTATCTGTTCGGGTAACCCAGAATGAATTGTGAACTGTAGTGCTCGTACCCGACGAGGTTTCAAGTGCTCCTTCCGACTGAGGGCATCAACTACCACGTTAGCTTTACCCGGGTGATACCGAATGGCACATTCATAATCGTTCAGGAGTTCGACCCAGCAACATTGTCGCATGTTCAACTCCTTCTGGTCATGTTGGAGGCTCTTGTGATCTGTGTAGATTGTGCACCTTGTTCCATATAGATAGTGTCTCCAAATCTTAAGTGCAAACACAACTGATCCCAATTCCAAGTCATGTGTCGTGTTGTTCTTCTTGTGGACCTTCAACTGTCGGGACGCATACGCGATGACCTTATCACGTTGCATGAGCACACATCCCAATCCCTAAATGGAAGCGTCACAATATACCACAAAATCATCCGTCCCCTCTGGCAAGGACAAAAAGGTCGCACTGCAAAGCTTCTGCTTCAGTAATTGAAATGCTGCTTCCTGTTTGTCACCCCAAGCATACTTGGTGCCGTTCTAGGTGAGAGTGGTAAGCGGTTGTGCGATCTTGGAAAATCCCTCGATGAAACGTCTGTAGTAACCAGCCAAACCAAAAAATTGGCGGATCTCTGTCGGTGTCCTGGGTGCTTCCCAGTTCGTGATAACATCGATCTTGGCGGGATCAACGTGTATGCCCTTTTCGTTCACGATATGCCCGAGGAACTGAACTTCCCGAATCCAAAAATCACACTTTGAAAATTTGGCATATAGTTTCTCCTGTTGAAGTAGTTCCAGCAATAATCGCAGATACTCAGCATGTTCTTCTTCACCCCTAGAATAGGTGAGTATATCATCGATGAACACGATGACAAACTTGTCGAGATACGGCTTACACACGCGGTTCATGAGGTCCATGAACACCGCGGGTGCATTGGTAAGACCGAAGGGCATGACCAAGAACTCATAATGGCCATACCGAGTGCGAAATGCCGTCTTGGAGATATCCTCCTCCCTGACGCGTAGCTGGTGATAACCGGACCGTAGATCAATCTTGGAGTAGTAGCTTGACCCCTGAAGCTGGTCGAAAAAGTCGTCGATGCGAGGTAATGGGTATCGGTTCTTGACGGTAACCCTATTGAGTTCCCTGTAGTCGATGCACTCCCGTCCTTCTTCTTTACAAAAAGGACCAGAGCTCTCCATGGCGAAGTACTGGGTCAGATAAATCCTTTTTCCAACAATTCCTGAAGTTGAGTAGACAGCTCTTGCAGCTCTGCTGGAGCTAAGTGGTACGGGGCCTTGGCGATAGGAGTCGCATGGTTCGCTAATTCGATTTCAAACTCCACTTGTCGATGTGGTGGAAGACCGGGTAACTCCTCTGGAAACACATCGGGAAAGTCACGGACGACATGGATATCTTCAATCCGCTTCACGTCCTTAGACTGTTCAGTGACCAGTGCGAGCAAAGCAAAAGAGTTCTTCTTCCGAAGATACTTCCGAGCTTGCATGTAAGAGATGATGTTCGTGACGACGCCTGCCTTCTCGCCTTGCACCATCAAGACTTCGTCGTTAGAGATCGGTATACGGATAGCTTTCTAGAAACAGAGAACTTCAGCTTGGACGTCGGATAGCCAGTCCATTCCGGCTACCACATCAAAACTAACCAAAGTAGTTGTCATCAGATCAATGGTAAAGGTGTGACCCGCGAGTTTAAGTTGATAGCTGGTCACTAGATGAGTCACATCTATAGATTTACCATCGGCTAGTTCTATGATGTAAGGGGTCTCTAGGGGTTTAGGTGTGAGATTTAGGTTCTTTCTAAAAGGGTCAGATATAAAACTCTTATCCGCACCTGTATCAAAAAGTACAGAAGCAAAATGATCGTTAAGTGGAAACTTACCGGTGACCACATTCTAGTCGTTTCTGGCCTCTCCACGGCCTAGCGTTAATGCATGTCCTTTGGCACCTCCTGTGCCACCATTTCCATTGTTGCCAATGTTGTTATTGTTGTTGTTGTTGTTGTTGTTGTTCCCACCATTGTTATTGTTGTGAAGTTCCGGGCAGTCTCACTTGAAATGGGTAGTGCTACCGCACTGATAGCATCCCCGGTTATTACCCTGCTGCTGACCCTGGTGCTGGTTGTGATTTTGTCGTGACATGATCTCCCCGCTACAATCTTTTGCCGCGTGTCCTGCTTTGCCACATCGTTGGTAGCGATTTCCAGCGCAAGCGCCGTGATGATGGAGGTTACAACGATTACACTGCGGCTTTCGACCCGCATAGCCGCTCGAGTTCTGGGTGTTGTTAGCAGACTGATTGTTGTGACCCCGATTGCTGTTGAAGTTGTTGGACCACTTCTGGTTTCCTTGTTGTGGCTGGGCTGATGAAGACTGCCGAGCAAGTGAGTCTTCGAATTTCCTTTTGTTGTCGGGGAAAATTTCAGTTGCACCCCTAGGTGGTAACTTCCTTTGCTCCACCGCCTTATCGGTGAGTTTATGTGCCAGTCTAATCGCTTGATGCTCCGTCGTAGGGTTGCTAGACATTACCATGCCCTGGATCTCAGGGACCAGACCCCTAAGATAAAACTCAAGTCGTTTATCGACGGTGTTAGCCAAATCGGGACAAAGGAACACCAGATCATGATGTCTGGTCGTTTACGCTTCAATTTCTGACCCGACCATATTGTGGTTCCATAAGGCTTGTTCCAATTGTTGAACTCTATCCCGCGGACAATATTCTTCCTTGATTAGAGCTTTGAACTCGGTCCAGGCCATTGCGTTCGCTGCAACAAGTCCACGCGTTCGGACTTGTGCGTTCCACCAGGTTAATGCCCCATCTTCCAACGTCGAGGCAGCATACTTGACCTTATTAGCTTCAAGGCAATTGCACATTTCGAAAATCGATTTAGACTTTTCAATCCAACGGACCAGTCCTATGGGTCCTTCAACTCCCATGAACTTGCTCTGTTTCGCATCAAGGAACATCTTGTAGGGGTTAAGACCCCCTCCTGAGGATAGAGGATAGGTAGTCAGCGAGAAAGCCCACTAGCCAAACTATTAGATTTTCCCATGAAAATTTAATAATGGTTACCTGCTGGTGGGTTAGGAACACCTGCTAGAGCAGCATTCACGTGTTCTTGGATTAAAGCGGCCAATTCTTCAGTTGACATGTTGAGATTTCCGCGACGACCGGTTGCCATTTCAGATCTTTGCAAGACAACACAAACACACACCAATAAGTATATATCCAATATAGTCATCATATTCCACACTTAAATGATCACACAATTTATGTCAACCCAACAAATTAAACAATAAAAAGGAACATTCGATTAAATAAATTCCAATGTCTCACAAAATACCAACCAAACATCTCAATTTAATTATAAAATTTTAAAGTTCAAACATAAGTTGAAACAAACAAACTAAAGGAAACAAAACGGAGATTGGCGAGACGAGTTAGTCATCTATGTCTCCATCTCCCAAGTCGCTATCACTGCCGTCATCCTCTTCAGCGTTTTCAGCTTCAACAGTCGGGTCCTGTTCCGGCTCTTCTTCCTCCGGATCCTCCTCCGGGTCTTCCTCTGGATCCTCCTCTTCGTCCTCTACCGGCGCTGGAGGGGCCGGTGCTGGTGCGGTACTAGGATAGGTGGTGCTTGGTTCTGCTCCAGTTCGTGCATCCTCCAACTGGACTCAAGAACTCTGTCTTCGAGCCAGTCAGCCCTCAGCCGCTCAGCACGAAGGTCCTTAGCTAAAATGTTTCGAACTCTCTTATTCTCATATTGCTCTTCCTCGAGCTCTCCAGTTTTACCAGTTAGCTGACGTATTAGCCATCCCTCTGCTTCGATAGTCTCCTGCATTCTCTCCAGCTGTTCCTATTGTTTCCTTAACACAACCCTAAGTAGATCGTCCCCCACTCCTAAAGAGTTGAGCGGTTCGACAGTATAGCGGTGGTCGGACGGGAGGACGACTCCTCTCCTAGAGCGAGTCTTTTCCTAGCAGCTGAGCGTGTCTCCACGCCACAAGGTGGTGAGGGTTCGACCATGGGTGCCTTCCCCAGTGCCCTTGATTGTCGAGATCTGTCGGATGATGATGATGACATAGCCTGCTGGGTTGGTGTAGTTAGTTACGAGTTGCGTATGTCACAATATACATATATATCTCACCTAGAACAATTGTAGTATAACAAATAATAAGATATCACAGTTTGGTGCCAACTAAGTCTAGTGTCGTGTAACAGCTATAGTTTAGGTCTACTTTTAATGCAAACCTGGTTCTCTATAGCTAGAGGCTCTGATACCAATATGTCACACCCTTAATTTCCATTTGCAGAGTATTACCGCGAGGCGTGTGATCAAACCAGAATCTCAGACACTAGCAATATCGAACGACTCGATATGATTTATTTAAACGTTTTCCAAAAACATTTGTTGTAAACATGCATAGTCATTTTCAAAATATCAAGGTTTCAAAGTTTAACGGAAGCACTAAAAGTGACGGGCGTCAACATAAACACCAAAACCAATATCCCAAACATTATTCGTAAATACGACTCGATAAAAATGTCTTGATCAAATGCAAGTGATTGCACCTAGCGCTCCTAGCGTCCTGAGAAACATGTAAAGAAACAAGGGTCAACATTAAAGAAGAGTGAGTTCACAGGTTTTTATAAGTTCACAGGTTCAGTTTAAAAGATTGTTTTTCCCCGTTATCCCTAACCCGGGTTAACGACATAGTTCCATTATTCCTAACCTGAAATAATAATGTTGGTTCTTAAATAAGTTCAATGTTAACATGTAGGTAGCGAGCCTAAAGTTACGTCACATAAGAGTTCGCGATCGAAGCTGACTGTTGTTGCCTCAGTGTTGCCAGGTCTAACACTGACCATGGCGAAAGTTAGGCCAAATTAATCACCCGTTGACCATTCCCGGTCGGCTAGCGCGACTAGCTCGGGTGGGGCTTGTCAGGCCTAGTAGTACTACCATAATTTCCCCGCTATCTAACCCAATACTAACGATCCGCGAGTTGGTTGAGGACTTCCGTGATAAAGCTACTTAGTGACCATAACATACATTAACATTAACTTAGTTACCGAATAGTTAACGACGTTAATTTCGCATAACGTAAAAGATAGAGTTATAAAGCGTATACATGTTTCTCCCCCTGTTGTTCAAAACCGGATAAAATAGGGGCCATGAACTCACCTTAAATTCCTCGGTTAGAATAAACGCAAAAGAAGCAAATGATGGAACCGCTAATCGCGTCCTAACATGTCAACCGATTTAAAGTTGTTGTGTGAACACACTGACACAAAACCCTACGCATAACTAACACACAGTACGGCACACGTAATAACCAATTCGAAACCATAATCATGCATGCAAAGTATCACCATACAAAATAATGATCAAACCAACTTGTCATAAACACAGATTAACTCATACAACACTTAGGTACACACAAACACAAGTTATCATGTTTCAGCTTGTACGCATATAATTGGGCTGTTTTCGAGGATTTTTATAAAATAGTCCAACGTTCCAAAAATTCCAACTTTTACAGGAGGTATCAATTAGACTGTAGAATTTTGTGTAAAATTTTCAAATCCTAAATCTCCACAAATTATTTATAAACATTTATATACTAGGCTGCAGTCAGATTTTCACTTTCTGACTGCAGTCCACGAGAAAAATTATTTAAAAATCATTGTTCATCCAATTAACAAAATTCCAGTGGGAGATTTTCGGAAATTCCCATCTCCAGTTAATGTACAAATTTCGTGACCTAGCCCCATACAGACTATGAGATCCCACTCGATAAACAACCTGCAAATTCTGCAGAATTTACGCAGCTTCAGCTGCTGCACTAAATGACCATTTAGAAATAGCAAACGACCTCAGAAAAATATGAATCTAGCGCCATTTGAAGCGTTTTTCAAATAACACGTTTTAGGCTTCAGAAATTCTACTTTTCGATAAATAATGATCAGGTTACAGCCAACTGAAGTTGGCTGTAAATGTCAATCAGCTTACTGTTTTCGACTTTATCGCATTAGAACATGTTTAAACGGTCATGACGCCTAGTTGTATTGATTAACAGCTGGTTAATTTGTCAAATATCATCATGTATATCAATATTCATGCAAACCTTAAATATATATCATGATCTTTATCGATAGAACGAAGCCTACAATTTTAGTATTCAACATATCATCAGAACCGCAAAGATTCACATATTCATCCGAACTAATCATACACCACATAACTTTTTCATACTAATAATCATACAAGCACATAATCATGATCAAGATTACACAAAACCTAGTGTGAAACGCAAAAAAATTAAACCCTAACCTTGAAACGATGACGATTAGTGAACCGGGACAAGCTTGGAATCGATCCGAGAGGTGTAGTTTGCGCGACCGAGAGAGAGAGGGGGGGGCTGCCGTCGACCTCACTAGGGTATTAGGGTTTTGTTTCTTTTTTTTTTGAAAGCTACCCACAACATGCATGTAAATATAACAAGGGGCGGTTTGGGTTAGTGCCTTGGGCCTCAAGTTGGGTTATTTCCTTGGGCCGCAAGGAGGTGTGGGTCGCAAGGGGGTGTGGGTGGCGGGTTAGGTTTGCTTGGTCGCGAAGTCGAAACGTTTCACAGGCTTGGTTCGGTTTATAAATCAGAAGTTACTAAAATATTATTCGTGACACGGAGTTTATAAAATATTAAATCACGTATTTGGAGTGAGACGCAATAGATTCACAAACGTCTAATAACACATAGCACGTAATTCAGATACAACCGTCTAATAACATATAGCACGTAATTCACCCTATAGATTCACAAGGTTAGCGTAGTTATTGCGAGCGTGAAACGCTCTTCTCCGAATTAAATCAGCGTAGGATGAATAACAATAAAGTAGCGCGTTTAAGATACCTGAAAAGCCGGGATGTCACATAACTCGAGGGCAAATTAATAAAGCACTCAATTGTTTCTACACACGCGTTGCTACAACCCAGAACTATTGCTTCTATTCATGTTTCATCTCTCAGATTGAGCCAAAGACAGTTAATGAAGCTTTAGCCGATGAAAACTGGGTACAAGCAATGCAAGAAGAATTATTGCAGTTTGAGAAGTTAGGTGTGTGGAAGCTTGAAGACCTACCAGAAATCAGAAAGCAATTGATACAAAATGGGTCTTGAAGTGTAAACGTGATAATAGAGGGGTTATTGTTCGTAACAAAGCTAGGCTTGTTGTCAAGGGATTTCACCAGCTGGAAGGGATAGACTACACGGAAGTCTATGCACCAGTAGCTCGCTTGGAATCTATTCGAATTTTTCTAGCTTTCGCATCATGGAAAGGATTTAAGGTCTATCAATGGGATGTTAAATCGGCTTTTCAGTACGGAAAATTACGCGAGAAGGTGTACGTTGGACAACCACCGGGGTTTGTCGATCCACTCTACAAGAAGAAAGTGTACCTACTGGATAAAGCTCTTTATGGACTACACCAAGCCCCGAGTGCTTGGTACGAGACATTATCGCAATATCTCGTCGGAACGGCTTTATCAGAGGAACTGTGGATAGTACTCTTTTCACCAGAGAAATTGATGGCCATCTGATTATAGTTCAAATCTACGTTGACGACATCATCTTTCGATCTACAAACGATAGTCTCTGCAAGGAGTTTGAGGGAATCATGAAAAAGAAATGCAAAATGTCCTCGATGGGCGAAATGAAGTTCTTTCTTGGTTTGCAGGTAGATCAGCTTCCGGATGGTATTTTCATTCATCAGACTAAGTATGTTCACGACATCTTGAAGAAGTTTGGAATGGAAAGCTTGAAGCCTTTATCTACGCCTCTTGCTCTAAATCATGGCATTTGCGTTGACGAGACTAGAGCCAAAGTTGATGAGACGTTATACAGATCGATGATTGGATCGCTAATGTATATGACGGCATCGCGCCCAGATATTATGTATCCAACCTGCCTATGCGCCAGATATCAGTCAAGCCCGAGGATCTTACACATGCAGATTGTGAAGCGAATCTTCAGATATCTGAAAGGATGCCCAAGCACCGGCTTGTGGTACCCGAAGAATGACAATTTCGACCTTACAGGCTATTCTGATTCTAATATTTGTGTATATAAGTTGAACTCAAAATCAACTACATCGGGATGCCAGTTCTTCGGAACAAGAATGGTAACTTGGCAGGGTAAGAAACAGACTATGGTCGCTCTCTCTACCTGTGAAGCTGAGTATATCTCGGCCTCCAGCTGTTGTTCATAAATTCTATGGATTCAACAGCAAATGAGAGACTATGGTCTGCAATTTCTAGACACTCCGTTGTATGTTGATAACAAGGCAGCCATAGATAAACTAAAAATCTGGTTCATCACTCACACATAAAACACATTGAAATTCGTTATCATTTCATTCGTGATTGCTACGAAAAGAAATTGGTGCGAATAGAGAAAATCCACACCGACGAACAAAAGGCTGATTTTTATACCAAACCATTTTCTTTGTCACGGTTTAAATACTTACTGAGAATTAACGGTATGAAAAATTTGCTGACAGGTGTGGATGCTAAGGTTGAATACGGATCGGACGACGAGTTCGCGTGATCCAGATTGGTTTGTAAATATTTTTCTACTTTAGAATTTTGTTAAAAAATAAAATCCAAAAAATGTTTTGATTTTAGGGGGAGAAATGTTAGAGAAAATACAAAAACATTCAAAAATTTTAAAATCCAAAAACATATAAAAATTCAAAATGTACAAAACCATTGAAAAAGGCAAAAAGAGTTCAGTGTCATAAAAGGAAATGATAGTACATCAGTGGGCTATCACAGTATGCTAAAGAAATGTAAAGTTTTAAAAGTGATAAATGAGTCTTACTGTGGATGTGTCGAGGCTTAACACGTTCAGTAAACTGTTTTCAAGATATAAACTAAATTTTACAACTGCTTAATCTTGTGGATTAACACATCTTGGATATATGGACTTAGTACTCTGAAATTTCGTTTGAAAGATTGCATGATTCTGAGATATGAGGTCTTTATAGATAGTTGATATATGGGGTATTATACAAGTTCTCTGATTTAGCGGAAGCAATGGCCTAGAACTTAAATAATATTTTCGCTATAAATCTCCAAACTGCATGCAATATTGTAAAGAGTCGAAAGATCTAATCATTTGCAATGATAAAAAGATTCCTTAAGTGGAACACACCTTAAAGATGAGCCTTCATCTCTTTGTCTGTATGGTAGTACTAACCTGAGCTCTCAAGGTCTCGCACAACCCAGATAAAGATATCAATTACGCTATAGTCACCTGTAAGATGAAATCTAGGGAATCTGGATACGGGAGTAAATTCAAGAAGTGGGAACCACAGATAAGTCAAGTTTCATGAATTCTACCTAAACATATCTTGAAACAATTGAAAAATGTGGTAAAGCTTAAGTGGACAAACATATCGACAATCTAAGTAAACGAGTTTAAAACTTAAAGTCTGCTAAAGGTCAATGGTACTGGTGATAAGTCTCAATCAACTGATATGATCCTTAGACACGAATTCACAAAAATATTTCTGTACATATGTTTGTACATAGTTTACATTACTTATTACATTGTATTTCAGCTTTACAGATTAAAATCAAAAAGATTTTCTGTGTGTTTTAGCATAAACTTACAAAAATACAAAAATATTTTATTTCTACATTGTTTTTAGCAAATCAATGTTGGAGAACGGATCTTCGAAGTCTGGTAAGATGCTAGAACTGGTGGGAATCTCTTTGACAACGGGCTGGGAGCTAATCTGTTAAAATCTGAAAAATCAAAATGATAAAAAGTTCATTATTGAAACTTTGATTTTAAAAATATCAACAGTTTGTTCGTAACGAGTCAAACCGGGGTCATTAACTTGGACTCGGCAGAAAAATCGGTTAACCAAGGTCATTAGCTTGGACTTGGTCAACTGAGTGGATTTTCATAACTGATAAAAAGTTGGAAAGTTCAGGGGTTAAAATTGAAAATTGAAAAAGTTTAAAAGTGTGGTTTGGCAAGTTCGGTCGAACTTGCTTAAACAAATCAAGTTTAACAATCAAGCATGTTCGACCGAACTTGCTAAAGTATGGCTGTGTTGTTTTATAGATAAGTTCGCCTGAACTTGACTGGGCTTTCCTGAATGAGCGAAGCAAGTTCACCCGAACTTGACTTGGTATAAATACCAATGAAGTTTGGCCGAACTCACTTATCAGCATACACACACTCTCTAAGCGAACTTGAGCTTTGAGAGAATTTGAGCGGTTTTGGCATTTTCACACTGCTACACCGTCCAAATTAAGTCGGTTTTTGGTGTTTAGCACACCAATTATCATGGCTGAGGTGAGATTTGATCATTGGACCGTGTTTGGACCAGTAATGAAACAAACTTGATAAAAAACTTAAAAATCTGATAGATCGAGATGGTGTTGGTTAAAATTGAACATAGATCCTTAATCTACACATAAAATCGATCATATAACATGTTTTGATTGAAGTGAAACGGATGTTTAACTATTTTGAACAAGTTGGTTTCTTTGGAGAAGACGACAATTTCGGCCGAACTTGTTGTCGAGTTTGACCGGACTTGTCTAAAAATATGAATAAATGAAATCTTAATATCTTCGACCAAACTTGTTACCATCTTCGACCGAACTTGCATTGTAGTCATGTTAATAAAATCTGATTTAAATGATGTCTTCGACCGAACTTGTTGTCAAGTTCGACCGGACTTGTCCAAAAATTGAATAAAGAGAATTTAGATATGTTCGACCGAACTTCATGTGTTTGGTTTTGAATATCATGTGAAAGTTCGCCCGAACTTGGATCTTCAAATTCTGAATTGTTGTTTTGTGTTTAAGTTCGCCCGAACTTATATAATGAACATGTTTGATATAGCATGTTCGGCGAACTTGATCAAAACAAAATGTTGTAACACCATATCAAGTTCGTCCGAACTTGATAAAGTGTTAGAAAATTTTTGTGATTTTTTTCTCGAAAAGCGTGCTAATTGTTTTGCATCATTTTTTAGGCACAGGTTCCAGCGCGTGTAATTTCTGTTGAGTTCTCTAAAACTCACAATACGTGCATTACGCTTGACAAGTCTATCTGTCCGTCACTAAAGGAGTATGACAGTATATTGAAGTTTCTCGAGGAAAGCCGTATTCACCGAGCTATTACAGAGCGCACAGTATCATATCGATCACACATCGTTCACTTCTGGATGAACGCAAGTTTAAGAAAAGATGAGAAGACGATCACTTCATCTGTGCAAGTCGGCAATGAAGATAAACCAATTATAGTTACCGAAGATGATATTCGACGGATTCTACAGTTCAAAGATGATAAAGACGATCCAATTCATTTAGATGAGAAGATGGTATGTGGCTGTTTCTTCCATATGGGTTATAAGGAGAGTGTGAACAAGCCAACGCTGAAGAAAGGGGAAGAGCCAAACCCCTACAAGCTTTTGATGCATGCTCTAATTCACACATTTAGCCATCGCAAAGCCGGATTAGATGATGTTCAAGACTATATGGCTAGCATGGCAACGACGCTTATTCTGAAGAAGCCGTTCAATGTTTCTAAGATGGTTTTCACTCACATGTCAAAGAATATGGAAGATTCAAGCCTATGCCTATATCTGAGATTCGTTCAGATGTTGATTAACGAGAAGTATGCCAACATTGCATGAGATCCAAATGATGTGTTTTATCTAGTTCATCTTGACGAAACAACAGTAAAGAAGCGAATCAAGTTCCAGAAGCAAGCTTCAGCTCCTGTTGCGAAACCAGTGTTTGGAGCTATAAAAGATTCAAACTATATCTCGCCACCTGATAACAAGTGGAGAAAGGATGGTGGTGATGACGAGAAAGAGCTTAAAGCTGAGCAAGAATGGTTTAAGGAATTCAAACCAAAGGCAAGGAGCGAATGGTTTTTAAAGGCAGAAGCTGATAAGCCTAAAAAGAAACGAGTTGCTAAGAAAGTCAAAACTATGCTTGTCGACGAGGATGAACCTGAAAATGTTGAAGCCGTTGCTGGATCGAGCGCTGCAGTGGTTATTGAAAGTCAGGAAACTGTAAAGACAACTCAAGATGATGTGATTTCTTCTACTTCTGAGAAGGAAGAATCTGATGAAGAAGTTCCTGCCAAAGAGCTAGAAAAGACTGAGGCAGAGATTAGAGCAGAAAAAGAAAGAAAATTAGATGCGGATTTTGATCCTAATACTGAAAAAGAATTTGACAAAGAGAGACCAAAGAAAAAGTCTAAGCGTACAAAGTCTCCAGCAATCGAAATCTCTAAGAAGACTACAGGGTCACCTCATACCAAAGGGAAAAGAAAAGCAAACAAAGCTCATAAGGCTGTAAGTAAGAGGTACAAAAGCAAGTTGAAAAGCACAGAAGCCACACAAGAACCTTCTGGTACTCAGGAGAAAGGAGCCACACAAGAACCTCCTCCACAAGAACCTCCTCTTATTGTTCATGCTGAAACTGAAAGGCCAGGAGTTACACAGGAACCTTCTGTGTCTGGATTTGTTGAAATTCCTATCTCTGAATCTCCTATTGCTCCAAAGACTTCTGTTCCTGAAAGTTCTACTCCTAAGAAGTCAACAACGAAAGCTGCAACACCTAAAGATTCAACGCCAAAGACACCAAGGGGAAATCTGTTTGGTGATATGCCACATGGTCCAATCAGTCTCGAAGACTTGGATGAATTTTTCCCAGAATCTAATTTTGAGATGCTAGAGAAACGTGTGAAGGTGTTAGAAGAGAAAGTTGCACAGAATGAGGTTGAAAAGGCCCAACTTGTTAAGAAAGTGAATCAACGTGAGGTTGAAAAAGAGTTGCTTGACGACAAAGTGAAGGTATTAGAGAATGAAATGGAGTATTTCAAAGCAGTAATTGAAAGTTTGCAAGACGCGAATGAGAAATTGCAGACTGAGATTGCAGATCTAAAGACTATCCAAGCATTGAACGATCGAAGATTCAACAGATTGCAGAAAGTGTTAGCAAACAATCTGAACATTGATTTCATCGCTGAATATGATCGTCTGGATCGTAAGGAAACAAAAGAGCATGCTGAGAAAGAATTAGCTGAAAGTGGTAAAGGAAAGCATATTGAGGGTGAAGCCCCTAAATCTTTTGAGACTGCTGAGAAATCTTTTGATGTTCCAGAGAAACAAATTGAAGATATTTCAAAAGCTTCTGAGTCTGATATCCAAAAGGTTGACGAATGTGTCAAGCCTTTTGATCCTATTGTTGTTTCTGAAGAAAAAGGCAATGAAGAAGCTGAAAAAGATAATAAAGAGGATGAAGAGAAGAAGGTTACGAGGATTGGAATGTTGATGATGATGACGATGATTACGACCAAGGTGGTGATGATTTTGATCAGGGAGGTACAGGTTTTAAGATCACTGAAGTTTAAAGTATCTGATGAGTTTGATTTTTCTTACCTCATGGACGATGAGTCAAATAGGATGGAAGATAAAAGCCAGAGGGAGTCAGGACAGAAAGGGCCAACTAATGATGATATAGATATGGCAAATGTTGATCGTTTTGCAAAGCCAGTTGCTGCAGTACCCACGAAGCCTTTAATACTAATGTTGGAACACAATGTGGAAGAAGGTCAGTTTGTACATAATTACTCAAAAGAAGATTTGGCGAAACTAGTTGAAGTTGAAGCTGAGAACTTAGAGGTTGATTTTGAGGAAGTTATGAATGTTAACACATTTGAACCGAAAGAGTATCAGTATGAGAGAAGGTTTGAAGCTGATGAGTACAATCGAGTGATAGTTGAAGATTGGTCCTCAGATGATGAATCAGATCAGAAAGCTAAATACGTTGGGTAAAATTCAGAAAGTTTTCCTACATTTGAAGAAATGTACAAACAGCTTAATGAAGATATGTTGAAAGATAGGATTGCTAAAGCGTTAAGAGAAGGAAAGATTCCTAAGCCGATGACCAAAGAAGAGATAGCTGAAGCGAAAAAATCCTAGTTCAAGGAGATGCCACGTGAACGTAAGTTTCGACGTCCACTAGCATTCTTTACCAGAAACAAAGATGTTTCTTTGGGTGATATACTGAGTTGGGGATGGTTTAAAGAACTCAACGTATATGCAATCAAAAGGGAATTTGGAGTGCAATACTTCAAATATCTTGCTGATTTCAAAACATTGCCGTATTGGGATATGGAAGAGTTAGTACAAACAGTGAATGTTACTTAACATATGAAGAAAATAGATCAGTTGTTGTGGAAGATGATTAAGTATGAAGCTGTTAAAGGTTGGAATTACTGGAAACCGTTTATTCCAAGACGAAGGGTTAAGATCAATAAGGTTACAGGGGAAAAGGACATAACGTTAATTATGAAACGTCCTAGAGCCATGAGGAATATGCCATTTATGCCGATTGAACAGAACTTCTATCCTATATTCAAGTGGTGGCAGATAGATCCAGCTACTTGCGAAGCGGTGATTGTGTTAAATTTGAAGATCATTTGGATATTGCTAAGGAACGAGTTGAAGTGATGGGTCATCAGGGTATGAGAGGTTTGTGGAGGACGATAAGGATTCTTGATCCTATGTGGTTGGTTAACTGCTCGACCGAATATATAAAATGCCTTTTCTACAGCAAAATTGTTTTTGAAGAAAGAGAAAAGGTAAAGGCGATGCAGTACATAAAGTTGTTAACGTTTGCTATGCACGCGAAGTCAACTCTGGGAAGATGTGGCGGACGAAGTGGAGGGATCTGGAGAGAGTTGAGTTTCTAAAAGAGGAAACCAGAAATGAGGCGATTAAAGAAAAAAAATGGAAAAAGCGGTAAGGCAAAGTTCGCTAAGAATGGCTAACTTTAAAAGACCACCGCCAACTGATCAAACGCCTGATCCAAAGCAAGAACGTCGAAGGAAGCCGTTCAAGAACTTCTTCGGTCGTGTGCGTTATAGTTTATATGAAGACAGAGTTTTGGAGACTGATACAAGACGAAGACTATATCCAAGGGGGAGTCTGTTGGTGCATAATGTGTATGTCTTAGTCTTATATCGAGTCTATATTGTATAGAGCTGAATAGGCTAGGTATATGAAATATTTATGTTTAGCTTAGCCAAGTTCGCCCATAAGTAACATGTAAATGCATGTTCGGCTGAACTTGCTTATGCAAGTTCGGGCGAACTTGTTAGCCTATAAATACCTAGCTAGCCTACTTCATTTGTAACTTTAGCATTTCAGAGGCGAAGCTCTGTCAGTTTGTAACCAGAACATTTGATCTATAAAACTGACGTTTAACTGATTAAATCTTGTCTATTGGTAAACACGACGTAACATTTCCGCTATTATGGACGTTAGATATCAAATTTAGGTTCCTAAGCATCGAGGATCGGTCCTACAAGAAATCAAAGCGTAAAGAGTACGGATGTGTTCCTCCACCATTTCATGCAAGTTATTCCTGCAAGAAAGATGATGAAATTGAAAAGGCATTTAATATTCTTATTCGTTCAGATAAAAGAAATAAATTGACTGAGAACATTAACGTAGACTTACGAATTCAAACAATGACAATGATGCGGTGGTTAAAGATGTGGTAAAGAATGTGTTAGGAAATGATTCTGATGACGGCATCTCTGAAAGTGCCAAATCAAGTTCGAAAAACTCTGATTCACAATCTGAAGATGACGATATATCATCAGAACATGATCTAAGTGATGATTCTAATGTTGTCATGTACAAGATTAAGGAATCTGATAGATTATACTTCGATGATAGTTTTCCGATTCGGAACGTGAAAGAAGATCAACTTGATAAGTTTTTCAAACTTGTAGAAGTTTCATCAGATGATCTTGAGAAAAATGAGAAAAGATTTTATTCGAAACCCAAAAGGAATTCTAACAATTATCGAAAGTTTGGTGGTGATTTTCCTGAGAAGAGGAGAACAGGATTGGGTTTGGAAGAAAAAGAAGAAGAACCAAAGAATTAGGAGAAACCAGCGTTCCAAGAATAAAAAGGTAAGAATATAAAGTTTGTGTATGGAACAAGCACGGTTCAAGAAGAAAGCTTGATCGGTAAGCAATCCAATGATAAATTCAAGAAAGAAAAAGAACTCCGGGACAAGGCTAAGACCAAGTCCACAAGTGGAGTAAAACCCACTAGTTGAAATGGTTCTGATAATCGAACTTCCTTTAAATGCAATAATATTGGTCAAATTGCTCGCAAGTGTCTGAATCTAAAGCCTGTGTTTCCTTGAAGAAAATCCGAATCAAAAGATGAAAAGAAAAAATAACCAGAGATTGTGAAAAATGTCATAGAGTCAAATAGAAACTATGAATCTAAATGCGAAGTGAAACCTAAAACTGTGTCAAAGTTTGAAAACTCAACATTTGAAAAAGGTGAAACTTCAAGGTTTAATGAAATCAAAGATTCTTGGTTCTATATCAAGAAAGCAAGAAGCAAACTACAATCATGGGTTGCTAAGAAAAGGCTTTCATCATCAGAAAAACCAAAGTCTATTGCTGACAAAACTGAAAATGTTAAATCAACTGAGTCAGTAATCAAAAAACAAAGAAACAAAAGGTCAAAACATTTTCAGAATCAATATTGGACGAAATGTTCGATGCTGATCTTGAATATGATGAAGAGTTAGAATATGGTTATGATGTTTATCAGTACAAACCTAAAACCAAAAAGGTTTGGGTTTCATTTTTTAAATAGTTGTTTCATGTGCAAGAGTCCCAAGATCCACTCTATCAAAGGTGATACAGGATAGCGGAGGTCCATGAGTTTTTAACTTAAATAGAAAGTCATATTCTATGATGGTTTTTGAAATTACAAAGTGGTTGAAAAGAAAAGTTCAAAAGAAATTTTGAAAACTTGAGAAAATCCACACCGTTGAACAGAAGACTGATTGTTATATTGAAAAATCATTTAAATTGATTTCCTTCAAGTGATTCTTACAAGTGGTTTCTACAAGTTGAGGTTAAAAAAGTTTAATGGGTTGTTTCTATTGTCAGGTGTATAAAGGATCGGACGACGAGTTCTCGGGATCCTCATTGGTTTGTTACATTTTTAGAAGAATTTCTTTAAATATAAAATCTAAAAATATGTTTCTGATTTTATGGGGAATAAGAAATTTTTAGAAAAATCAAAAACATATGAAATAGTTAAAAATTCAAAAACATTGAAAAATGCGAAAAATATAAAAACACTGAAAAATGACAAAAAGAATTTTGTTGTCAAAAAGGAAATGATAGTACATCAGTGCACTATCACAGTATGCTAAAGAATTGTAAAGTTTAAAAGTGATAAACAAGTCTTACTGTGGATGTGTCGATAGACTTTACACGTTTAGTAGATTGTTTCTGGGATATAAACTAAATTTTACAGCTGCTTAATCTTGTGGATTAACACATCTTGGATATATGGACTTAGTACTCCGAAATTTCGATTGAAGGGTTGCCTGATTCTGAGATACGAGGTCTTTATAGATAGTTGATATCTGGGGTATTATACAAGTTCTTCTGATTTTGCGGAAGCAATAGCCTAGAACTTCTATAATGCTTTTGCTAAAAACCCCAAACTGCATGCAAAACTTGAAAAGTATCGAAAGATCTAATCAGTTGCAATGCTTAAAAGATTCCTTAAATGGAACACACCTTAAAGACGAGCCTTCATCTCTTTGCCTGTACGGTAGTACTAACTTGAGCTCTCAAGGCCTCGCATAACCCAAACACAGATATCAATTACGCTATATTCACCTGTAGGATGAAATCTAGGGAATCTGGATTCGGGAGTATATTCAAGAGGTGGAACCATAGTTAAGTCAAGTTTCATAATTCTTACCTAACATATCTTGGAACAATTGAGAAACGTGATGAAGTTTAAGAGGACAAACATATCGACAATCTAGGTAAACGTGTTTAAAACTTAAAGTCATCAGAAGGTCAACGGTACTGGGGATATGTCTTAAACAACTGATATGATCCTTAGACCCAAATTCACAAAAATATGTCTGTAAATATGTTTGTACATAGTTTACTTTACTTGTTAAAAGTTCTGTAAATACTTTATTTGCTTTTCAAAGATAAAATCAAAGAGATTGGCAGTGTGTTTTAGCATAACCTTTCCAAAATTCAAAAAGATTTTGTTTCTACATTAGTTTCAACGAGCCAATGTTGGAGAATGGATCTTTGAAGTCGGGTAAGAAAATCTGATGAATGTTTATAAGTTCATTAATTTGAAACTTTAAAATCAGATTGTTCATAACGGTTTTTCAATCTAAGGTCATTAATTTGGCCTTGGTTGATATATTTGGTCAACTAAGTGGATTATTACAAATCAAATGATAAAAATGTGAAAGTTGAAGGTTTTAAACGTAAAATGTATTATTGGTCATTAAATTGAACTTGAAACAATTAAAACGTTTTTTGAAAGGTTTGAAGTGAAGATTATAGTTTGAAATGTTGATGGTATAAAATTTCAAAACAGTGAATCTGAAATGTTTTTTTGAATGTTAGAATTTATTTAGACAGGTAATAAAGTTTGAGGAGGAGTTGGATAAAACATTGTCAAAAGATATCAGAAAGCTCAAAGCTAGGGGGAGTTTGAAGTCTAAAGATCAGAGCAATAGGGGAGTCTGAGACTAAAGCTTAAAGCTAGAGGGAGCATGTTGATTAAAAGTTTTATCAAAGACAACGCTCAAGAAAGAGAAAGAGGATATAAAGATCAAGATGTTAAAGTTTTATACAAGAACTAAAAGATCAGAAGACTCAGAAGATTGTAAATGTCAAGATAACTGCGGCAACATCCAAGGGGGAGTATGTTGGTGCATATGCCTGTTGTCTACGTCATTATGTATGAAGTCTGAGTGAATAGGGCTTAATCTGTTAGAATCTAGGCATATTTAAGTGTGTATATAGGCAAGTTCGCTCGAAGATGTGCTTGAGAAGTCAAGTTCGGCTGAACTTGACTAAGTCAAGTTCGCCCGAACTTCAGTCTTCATCAGCGAACTTGTAACAGTATAAATAGGTACCTTGGGATTTCATTTGTGAGAGTTGGAGATTTTGGCACAGAGATGGCGAAGCTCTGTCGGATCCGGTTCTTGAATGTATTGAACTTTATATCAATGAAAACAACATTTAAATGAGTATTTCTTGTTATTTGGTTAACTTGTCATTAGTTTCCGCCTAATCGGACAATAGATAACAAATTTAGGTTCCCGTGCTAATCGTGGACGTTCCTACATCACAAAAGGAACAAGTTGTAAACACAGGGACACCAAATTATGAAGCTCTGGATCCACTTGGCTCTATCTTCCACAGCCCCTCTCCCAGGGCAATGTCTCTTTCTACACACATCCCTCACCAACAAATCTTCCACCTACCATCATACCTCTGTTGAATGCAATAGATATGGATCACATACAAATCAGTTCTTCTAAACAACCTATCACTGAGAATATACCTCAACAAGTGACTGAGTCTGTTTCCTCTATCTTTTCTAACTCATCAACAGTTACGGAGGCTACATTCCTTTAGGTTACATGTAACCCTTGGTGATAATTCAAGTAGAGCAATCACTAGGATTGCTGAATTCCCTTGTTCTGAGTTGGAAAATGCTTACATCTATAAGACTCTCTTGAAGGCAGCCACTATTGAGGCTTCCAAGGTAACCTCTGTTCCAGTGGGGAGTCCCAGTACCCAGACAAATGGGCATCTGTGATTGAAGCAAGTTTTGCAACCTAAACTCATGAGACCATAGATAAAACTACCACAAGTGGTAGGGGTTCAGATGGTCCTATTAAGTTAGGTGATGGGCTAAATACAAGGATTTGACGGAGAAGGTTACAAAAATTGAAACTCTGTGCATGAAATCAAAGAAATGATGAAGCAGATGTTAGCACATTCCAAAATGCAATCCTCTGTTCTACCCGCTGCTGAGCTCTGGCAACTTATCTAACCTCTGCTTCAACAACAAAGACAACACACTGATATCCAACATGAACAACACATGCAACAGTTCAGGAATCTAGTTGATGCACGTTAAAATGACACTCTTGCAGATATAAAGGCCAAGCCCATTTACTCCAAACCACTACAGTTCTCCTCCTACTTTGATTCTTGTTAACCCAGATGATGCCAAAAAGGGGGAGAATGGAGGAGAAGTGTTAAGGATCAAAACAGATCCATCTTCAAAACCAACGGTGGTTATCCCAAGACCAGATGGTACCAAGAAAGTTAATGAGACTCAAAACATTTTGCCTAGGGACAAGGAGAAAAACAAGCAAAGGGTAAGAGATGAGAGCAGGGCTTTGGTTAAACAAAAGATGCGTCAACGAAAGGAAAAGGAAGAGATAGGTACTTCTCAAATGAAGAGACCTGCTAGAAAAGCAAGACACCCATCATCCACAACTTCCAAAACCACTGTTGTCAATCCAACCTCAACCTCTGCTCCAACAAAATCTCAACCACCATCTACAACTACAACAATCACTACCACAACCACAACAGATGTTATAACTCATGTTGTGTCAACAACTATTGATATAGCAGTGGTTACAACTAATGTTAACATATCCACCGCCATGATCACATTTCCTACAACGGCTCGCCCGATATCTACTCCCACCAGAATTCCTGACTTACCACCATCTCCTACATTCAGATTCAAAAGGAGAAAGAGCACAAAGGTTATAAATGAAGAAGAGATCATTCCTTCACCACTTCCATTATCTTCACAACCTCTAACCTCAACAAAAGACATTCTTCAAGTATCTCAAACTACTGATCAACCACTGGCACTAATTCCTCTCACTTCCAAGTTACCTCTTGATCTTCCTACAGTTAAAGAAGAGATCAAATCCTTTTACTCTGAAGAGGATCTTGAAAAGAGAAACTTTCCATCTCTAGAAGGATATCCTAAGCCGATGAACATTGATGAATACCTGCAAATAAAGGCTGTACAAGCAGAGGATATAACAAAAAGGGATACATAAGGGAAAAATGATAGAGAAATACAAAATTACATGCAGTGCCAGCTAAGCAAATTCAAAAGATTGGAAGACTTCTCAAAAGACTTATGCAAGAAGCAGTCAGAAAGAAAGGATGAAAGTTTGAAGAAAGATTACATTAAGCACATCATGGAAAACAAACAATACAAAGCTACCAGAGCACAATTTAAAGACTGGACTGTGAGTAAGCTAAAAGAAGAAGTTGAAAGAATGCAAGAATTGTTGAAAGATCCTCTTAAAAAGCCCACTCCTCCAGATTAGAACAAATATAAGAAGAATGTGCCTCACAGAGCTTTGAAACTTAGTAGAATGAAGGAAGAATTGATAGCTGCTCACTATGGCACCAAAAATCAAATCACCAGATGGGTAGATGTTAATGTTAAAGTTGTTGATACCTACAAAAGGTTGGAAGAAAGAAGGAAGTATGATCCAACAATGCCAAAGAAGACTATTACTCATCAGAGGTTACTGTTCAAAAAGCTTATCCTTCTCAAAAAGCTACTTTAACATCTTCTCTGTAACACCCCTAATCGCGTAAAGCAACACGTGGCGGAAACACTTGGGGAGTCACGTTACAAATTGTTTCGCCATACATGGTTTTAAATTTTTGTTTTTATTGATATATCAAATTTACAATTGTCTTGGAATAACGGAATTAAAATACAATCAAATTGTCTTCTAAATTTTAGTGTCACTAAGGCACGTGTCCATCTATGTGTAGTAAGCAGCGACAATCATCATATATGTAAACCTGAAACATATGTGAAAATAGGTACGTCAGCATAAAAATGCATGTGACTGACATAGGTTTTGTGATGATGATTCATGGCTTTAGATGTTTTAAGAAAAGAACATATGTTTTCAAAAGTAGCCATGAATCCTTGCAAAAGTTTAGTATCTAAATACTTTGCTTTTTGATAAAGTGTTTGTAATATATGTACGAAATAAACTTTTGGTTTTGAAATGACAATATAGGTAGTATATCAAACTATATACCTTAGTTTTGAAATCAGTTGAATTACTAGCATATTAAAATATACTTTCGAAAAGCTAGATTTGGTAGTATATAAAATATACTTTAGTTTGAGAACAAGTGAATTGGTAGTATATCAAAATATACTTTGGTAAACAATAGGAGTATCGATAGTGTATCAAAATATACTTTTGCTTAAGAACAAGAGCTTCGGTAGTATATCAACTATACTTTGGTAAATAATATCACATTGATAGCATATCAAACTATGCGTTGGAAGTATATCGAAATATACTTAATTGTGATTTGGTAGTATATCAAAATATACTTTGGTTTAGGGAAATCAATAAAAGATAAGTTTTTATGGCATAGTTAGAAAACCTTTGTAAAACATACATTGTGGTCGTTTGACAATACATTCAAACCTGAGTATATCAAACTATACTTTGGTGACTATAGATTTACCACGAAGGGAAAATCTGTTTGGTTTAAACTTGGTTTCTGACATTCCATACAACAGGAATGGGGTGTCAAATCCTATAGCGCTATATCGTACTACCAATCGGCTTGATCATTGTTAATGAATGTATAAAAGAAATACGAACCAACAATAGTCTCACAAACTTTGAAAATCGTTATTCAAGTCATAGGTAACAGTTTCAAATCGTTAATGCATATAGTAATATGTATACAAAATCATATAGCTTTGAAAACGTGAAAATAGTGAATAGGCACATATGAATCACCCCAAAACATTTGAAAAACGTAAAAGAGGGGATCGGATAGAATGAGGTCTTGTAAACTAAATGAGTGTTGGTACTCATATGAAATGGTTTAACAAAGTCTACATACTGATTTGAAAAGATTCCTAAGTGCTTTTGACCCGTTATGACTCGTTAAGGTAGTTTATGCTACTTAAAAGATCATTTACGTAAAAACGTGTTCGGATGGTTAGATATGTGTTTTGATAAGTCTAATATGCCAAAATAAGTTTAATATAGTTGCAACATCAGTTTATATGTCAAAACATTGGTCACATATGCTTAAATTGGATTTATGCGCAAAAAGGGTATTTTGGTCATTTATTGGGCATAATAGACTTCTTAACATAACACTAACCAAACGTCATGACCATAAGGTATAACCTCAGAAGGTTATTCCCTGCACAACTATGGTCACATATATGTGTTTGGTCGGATCCTAAGATTGACAAACGGGTCGAATTCGAAAGTCAAAGCGGTGGTCAAGACCGCTCAACTTACGACCCTAAATAAGCACTAAACTAAAAGTGACGAGTCAGTCATGTTAAACATGTCTAACAAGGTTTATAAAACTGATTTGGTATCAAAACAAAGTGTTTTGATACCCGAAAATAGTTCTGCCGTATAATGCGCAATTGCGCATTATTGACCGAAACTTTGACTCGTCACTTCGACTAGTAAACATGGTAATCAGTAGGCACGATCGCTAAGGATCATAACTATCGTGATTACGATCACGTTGCAAACTCCAATTGGACTTTGCTTTGACTAATTAATGGTCAAATCTGAAAGTCAAACACTGTTTGACTTTTAGCTTGAAATAGCTAAAATGAATGAACAAGGCTAAGTTAGAGCACTTACTTGTGCTCAAGGCAGCCAAGGATGAAGAAAAGACTTAGAAAACTCAGTTGGGAGACCTCCAACAAAGTGGGAGTTCTCCTCTAAGAGTTATAGAGAGAAAGGGAAAGAATGGGCAAGTTGAAATGTGAGATCAATGACCTATTTTTAGTTATGGAGGATGAATTTGATGATCACAAGTGTCAAGGACCATTCTAGGATCATTCCACATGCTCAAAGACATGTGAAGACCAGGCTAGAGCTTTGAGATCACGAATCTTGGGTTTCAAAGCTGTAAAATAGTTGTCTGCCATTTTCTGTTGTAACTGGGCATCCTCCACGTGTCGCGAGAGATCTTGAGGGGTCTCTCGCGTGGCGCCTGGGATTCTTACGTTTCAGAATTGGCAGAACAGGTCCCTGCAGTCTAAAACTTGTTTTTCGACACGTTTTGGCACTTTTAACACCCGTTAACCCCATTTTTAAGCTTTCCAAGGTAGATAAAGCATAGGGAACTTGAAAAATGCTTAGAAACTTTTCAGATGTCGGTTCGTTCGGTCGGTACGGTGGCGGTTTCGGTTAATTACGACGGAAATCGTAACGAATGCGCAAATGACCGTAAACGTGTAAGGAATGACATTTTTGCATTCAAATCACAAAAATGCAAGATTTTAATGATTACAAAAAAACTTTTGGATGTGCGTACACGTTCCGGATAACGATATACGCGAATCGGCATAGTTTCACAGAGTTTGCAAAATAGCCCCTGAGCTTGAATAAACTTGTTTTTGCCATACCGAAGCCCTCAAAACTTATTTCTAAGTTATGTAAAGGGTATTTAGGGTATGATTAGCTTATGTCATCGTTCCGGAGTGTACGTCGCATTAAACTGATTACGTTTGCGTAACAGTTTGCGATTTCACTTCCAAAAGCGATTCAAAAGATGAAAATTGTACAAGGACTGAAATGTGTGAATGTCACATGTAATTATACAATTCTCGGGAATGAAACACAAGATCTCATTGGATTCAAAATTGTTTGAAATTGTACGATGGTTGAAAAGGCACAGATGTTACATGCTCCTTCCACACTTGCCTTGAGTCAAAGAAAAAGGCAAAGAGAGATGTCAGAAGAAGATATGAAGAGGTATGAACAGGACTTCATCAGGCAAAGCATCATAAACATTGTCTAATTTCACAATGATGAATCAAGTGACAATATGAGAGAAGCTTTGTCCAAGATATCTCATAAGATCTTACCACCTTCCTCTACAATAAAATGCCATCCTAGAAAACCATTTGGATCCAAAAATTCTAAAATGGAAAGTTGATAAAAACTCCCATGAATTGACTCTGCTCAAATTAAATGGTGATGCTACCAAGATTAGAATGGAGGATGCATATGAGTTTAATGAGGAAGACCTCCAAGATCTGATGAATCTGAAGCTTGAAAAGGATGAAGATGATGTTGAGTGTCTTAACTTTAAATTACAACTCAAAGGGCAAATAAGAAAACTCGTGTTAAGAAATAAAGATAAAAAATAAATGTGTTTTGGCATCATCTATTCTCGGGGAGATTATTGGGATCGAACCCTTTCAAAGGAACAGATGATATATAAGCCAAAATCACATCACTTAATTGATCTTGTTAACAGAGGTTACAAACTCTGTTCAAGAACCACTGATTGGCTTAATATTTAATTTCTATCATCTACTAGACTAAACGATAAAAGATCAAAGGTCTATTGAAGACTACCAGTGGTTATCCAGCAGTGCTTAGTTTTATTTTTTCTTTATTCAATGTAACAGTGCTTATGTACTATCATAGTCCTAATGCTTACAACACTACTTGTGGTTGGTTAGGCTTAAAAACAAGGTTGAGACATTCAAAATAGAGGATTTATGCTCAAAAACTTTTTGTTTTCATAGAGTTTTAAGCTCACAAGTGATGCAAGTTCTTGAACTTGTTCATGTGTCTCCACCTTGGTTAGCATGGGCTATCCAAATTTTGAGACCACACATCACTTAATTATTTTCATCATTATCCCAAGTTAGTTTGTTAGATTGAAAGTGTCACAACCCCGTTTAGCCTTTGACGTGTGTCAAAGTGTGCTCACCGGGTTGTATTTTACTTGGTTACTTAGTATAGTGGTGAGACACTTTACATTCTTGTTCATGTTATTGTTCTAAGACCCTCCTTCTTACTTATGGTAACTTATGTAGTGGTGAACATCATACGAGCTTCCTAAATGGATGGTTCTACCTCCTACCTCCTCCATGACTTCTATGAATTCCTTGTTAGTTTAATATTTATATATTATGGACTATAATATAATCCCTAAAACCGAACCCTTGATAGTGACTAAGTAATCACCTATCAAGTTAATAAGTTTATCACTAATGTGTATAGTTCCTTGTCACGATTCTAAAAGGTCTTGAACCTATGAAATCACATTCAATCCTTAAGGATTACTATAGTGTCAAACACAAATGCTAATACCTTAGTGACTATTTTCGTATTATATACCTTGTCATATTGTGAATCTTAAATCCGAATGTTCCATCATCATCCCAAAATACTCATACGCCTTCGTTTTCCTCTTGTAGGATAACTCGGCGTTCATTCCATCAAAACAACTACCTTCACGGACTTGTCAAGTTAGAAGACTTAGCAAAACTGTGAGTACACCCGTCCCATTTTTTGTTTATAACACTTTTAGGTGTAACATGTTCATGAATAATCCTATATTCATGAATACTTGATACACTTACTTGATGCTCATATCTTGGACATTCTTTATGTGATACCTTAGTCAATAACTATTTTAGCTTTCATTTGACATGTATAGTGCTATAGGAAGTAACACATCCCCCTCCTCATGAAATCTAGAGGCCATGTTAAAATATCGTGTTTGGGTTAAGGGTTTGACTAGTAGTATTGCACGCCTTGTATATGCCCTTGTAAAATCGTAGGTGCCAAGAGGATTTGTTTAAATATTATTCGTATACGTATGCTATGCTTAAACTTGTGTACTCGCCTTTGCTTTTGCATTGAATTTTTATTGTAAAACATGTTACAAATTGATGGAGATAATGCTATGAAATCAAAGTAGTAAGGACGTAGATACACATTTAGACGTTTAGGTTAATATTGTTGTATCAAATTTTGCCATATTAATGTCGTTATTTAATTTCCCTTGTATTGTATTGACTTTTGCTATGAAATGAAATTTGGATTAAAATTAATTATTGTCACATTTAGTTTTATGAGCAATGAGCAATCTATTTTATCTCGCCTCGATGTTTCTGCCATCGGTTGGAATGACAGATTGATATCAGAGTCATAACTATAGGGAATTAGGTAGAATTGCCATGTTTGACCTAGTCTATTGTTTAAGTGTCCATTTTTGACCATTCTTGTCTTATGCTTAAAACTTTATTCTTCCTTCATTGCTTCTTCCTTTTCCTTTGGTCTTAAAACTTACATAACGTCTTTCCTAAGACGTTTACATAATACACTTGAAGACTTGAAGATACTCATGATGCAAACGAGCCGATTTACACCAAGATTGGTCCAATGACTTACATTTTTTTGTGAAATCCCTCATTCCGCGTATTCGATTTTTCACGAAGTTATACCATCAAGTTAGGAGTGATATCCACATCTTGATGGAAACTTCAATTTAATACTCTAGCGTTAGGAACAGAGTTTGATTTACTTGCAATTTTTTTTCAAAAATGGAAATATGATTGAAGTTTCAAAGTAAATGCAGCGGAATAGAATGGAAAACTTTTACTACAAGTAAAGGTTGTTTGTTTTCATCATCATCATGCTTTCAAGTATGTATACTTTGCATGTGATTCACAAACTCCCCCTCAGCCTATTGCATTCCTTTGATAGTATAGAAAATGGAAGAAGATGATTGTTTTAAAGATCATTTAAGAACACGAATTGTACTGTTACATCGACACTACTATTTATACTAACTATCTAACCTCTGAGTATCTTTGATGATGTCAGGGTTGAGAGTGACATTAAAAAGAAAATAACTAACTAGGAACACTGACCCCTAACAACTGTTGGTGCAAAAGCACTGTTACATTGAAATTAAAAAAAAAATAAACTAAACTCTGTTGGCTAAGCTCTTTGGCAATTGTTGAAATAGATGATGCAAAGGTATCAGACTTTTGGGAGGCAGAGTTTGGAGATCGGAGGATCTAAACTCTTATAGTAGGACCAATCCGCAGATAGAGTATTTTGGCTTTATATCATCTGTTCCTTTGTACAGGTTCAATTTGAACAATCTCCCCCTGGAACAGATGATGGCAAAACTACCTTTTATTCTTGGTCTTTATTTTTCAATAGGAGATCTCTAATTTGGCCTTTAAACTGTAATTTAAAACACAGAGATTCCTCATCATCATCATCATCCTTTTCAAGCACCAGATCCATAAGTTCTTGAAGATCTTCACTACTATTTATACTAACTATCTAACCTCTGAGTATCTTTGATGATGTCAGGGTTGATAGTGACATTAAAAAGAAAATAACTAACTAGGAACACTGATCCCTAACAACTGTTGGTGCAAAAGCACTGTTATATTGAAATTAAAAACAAATAAACTAAACTCTGTTAGCTAAGCTCTTTAGCAATTGTTGCAACAGATGATGCAAAGGTATCGGACTTTTGGGAGGCAGAGTTTGGAGATTGGAGGATCTAAACTCTTATAGAAGGACCAATCCGCAGATAGAGTATTTTTGCTTTATATCATTTGTTCCTTGTACAGGTTCAATCCGAACAATCTCCCCCTAGAATAGATGATGGCAAAAATACCTTTTATTCTTGGTCTTTATTTCTCAACAGGAGATCTCTGATTTGGCCTTTAAACTGTAATTCAAAACACAGAGATTCCTCAGCATCATCATCCTTTTAAAGCACCAGATCCATAAGTTCTTGAAGATCTTCTACACATAACCCATATGCATCCTCCATTCTCATCTTGGTAGCTTTGCCATCAGACTTGAGCAATGTTAATTCGTGGGAGTTTTTGCAACTTTCCACTTTAGAATTTTTGGGTCTGATGGCTTTCTAGGATGGAAAGTTATTGTTGAGGTAGGTAGAATTGTTTGTTGTGCCATTTGAGATAGATCTTTTGCAAGTTTTTGACTTGTTTCATCAGTATGGAAATCAATCATGCTTTGGATTCCTTCTTTTATATGCTCAAACACTCTTTTGGCTTCTTCTACCATATCCCTTTGCCTTTTTCTTTGATTCAAGGCCAAAATAGATATATCAGATGTTTCAGATGGCATTGAAGAGTGTTGGGTCTGTTGAGTTGTATCCTCTGCTGGATACTCTGCTTCTTTGGCAATGATGGATCAGTTTTTCTTCTTTTCTCAACCCATTTGTATGTTTCAACCACTTTAACCTTTGTCCACCTCATGATTTGGTTCTTCGACCCATAGTTTGCAGTAATCAATTATTCCTTCATTCTTCTTAACTTCAAGTTCTTTTCAGGAAACTTCTTGTGTTTATTCCAATCTGGAGGAGTTGGCTTTTTGAGAGGATCTTTCAGCATTTCTTGCATTCTTTGCACTTCTTCTTCCAACTCTTTCACAGACCAGTCTTTGAATTGTGCCCTTGTAGCCTTATATAACTTGGTTTCCATGATGTGATTGATGTAAACTTCTTTAAGGCTTTTTTGGTCTCTCTCTGACAGATTTTTGGATAACTCTCTTGCATAGTCTTCTATACTTCTGACTTTGCTCAACTGAAATTGCCAGTAATTCTGTATTACTATGTCAGACTTTCCCTGAGTATCCCTCTTGGTGATATCTTAAGCTTGTTTGACTTTAAGCTTCTTGTATTCTTCCAAGTTTCTTGGTTTGGGATAACCTTTCAGAGATGGGAATTCCCTTTTATCTGGATCTGCTTCTAAAAAGAAGGATTTCATTTGATAGCTTGTAATTCCAGAGGGAATTGAGTGGCAAGAGGCACTTTTGTAATTTGAGAAGAAGATTGAGTAACTGCTGTGGTGGACACTAGTTTTGATGACACAGGTATAGGAGAAGGGATGATCTTGTCATCAAGTATAACATTTGTGGTTTTTCTCCTCTTGAACTTGAGATCAGGTGATTGTGGTTGTGGTATTCCTGTGGGTGTGGGTAGAGATATGGTGGAAGTTGGAAATATGATCATAGCAGTGGTTGGATTAACATTTGTTATAACCTCTCCTGTGTCAACAGGTGACATAACAGGTGTTTTAACATCTGTTGTGGTTGTTGTATCTACTGCTTTTGAAGAAAGAGGTGTAAGTGTTTTTAAGGGAGCAGAGGTTATGGTTGGGATAGCAGCTGTCTTAGAAGGAATGGATGTTGATGTTGATTGCCTTGTTTTTCTAACACGCATCTTCTTTGTTGAGGACCCAACATTTTCTTTTTCTTTTTGCAGGGCTATCTTTTTCTCCACCAATGCTCTGCTCTCAACCATTACCCTCTTCTTTGTATTCTCCTTTTCCCTTGCAAAGATGTTAGCTGTTTCATCAATCTTTTTAGAACCATCTGGTCTAGGAATAACCATTCTTGGATGTGCACCTTTGTCATTGACCTTTAGCACTTCTTTCTTTAAAGGTATCTCCCCCTTTTTGGCATCATCAGTGTTTACCAAAATTACTGTAGGAGGAGAAGCATGTTACACCCCAACCGATGGCGAAAACATCAGAGTGAGACGAAACGAGATTGCTCATTGCTCATAAACACTATTGGTGACAATATTTAAACAAAACCCATATTTCATTTTTAATAGCATTGTCAAGTACATCATTTGAAATCAAATACAACAATATGAAGTCAAAATTTGATACAACATTTCATAAACCTAACATCTATATGTGTATCTAAGCATTATCTCGACTCCAATTTCATGGCAAAGCTTCATCAACCTGTAACATGTTAAAAATACGAGTTCAATGCAAAGGAAAAGGCGAGTACACAAGTTTTGTGATTACATAGCATAAGTATAAAATGTATAACTCGAATCCACATGGTAGTTGTAAGTAATGTTCATACTAATCATACAATACTAGATCAAACCCCGAGTTTCCAAAAAAGTTTTAACGAGATCGAACTTCCCTTGTCACAAAAGCGACAAGACTAAATAAGTATGAGAATCTTAACATAACCCCAACGGGCGTGTGCTACTCCTATAGCGCTATACATGTCAAGTGTGGGCTAGCTAAGTTAATGATCAAGCGTGTATAATCAAGCATGTATCAAAGCATAACAAGTATTCATATATAAGGATTGAGTATGTAAAAGCATGAGTTTCATGATATGTGAATTTTCATAAGTAAACATGTTACAACCCAAAAGTGGTTTAAACGGTAAATGGGTTGAGTGTACTCACAGTTTTGCTAAGTCTTCTACTTGACAACTCCGTGGGAGTAGTGATTTCGATGGAGTGAACGTCGAGTTATCCTACATGAGGAAGACAAGGCGTATGAGTGTTTTGGGATAAGGATGGAGCATTCAGATTTAGGATGCCAAATGTGACAAAGTATGTATTATGAAAATAGTCACTATGGTATTAGCACTTGTCCTTGACACTTGTAATAATCCGTAAAGATTAGGTGTGGTTTCATATGTTCAAGACCTATAAGAATCGTTGACAAGGAACTACACACATAGTGATAAACTTAATAACTTGATAGATGCTTATTTAGTCATTATCAAGGGTTTAGTTGTAAGGATTATATTATAGTCCATAAGTATATATATAAGGCCATATAATCATGTAGGAGGTGGGAGGATGAACCATCCATTAAGGTACCTCTTAGTGTCATGTAAGTCAAGTAAGAGGTGGGAGGATTAACCATCCACTTTGGAACCTCGTATGATGTTCGCCACTATACAAGTTACCATAGGTAACAAGGAGGGTCTTAGAACAAGGTTAACAATAATAATAATATGAACAAGAATGTAAATGACAAGAATGTAGAGTGTGTCACCATGATATCGAGTAGCCAGGTGAATACAACCCGGAGAGCACACTAGGACACACGTCAACGGCTTGTCGGGGTTGTGACACTTTAGAACTAGTAAACTACTTGAGATAATGATGAAAAACATCAAGTGATGTGTGGTCTCAAAGTTTAGGATAGCCAAGGCTAACCAAGGTTGACACACATGAACAAGTGTTGGTGCATAATGTCTATGTCTTAGTCTTATATCGAGTCTCTATAGAATAGAGCTGAATAGGCTAGTGGTACGGAGTATTTATGTAAAGTTGAGACAAGTTCGCTCTTAATTGTCATGTAAAGACAAGTTCGGCCGAACTTGCCTTAGCAAGTTCGGGCGAAATAGGTCTCCCACGGGCGAACTTGTTCATCTATAAATACCTAGCTAGCCTCTCTCATTTATAACTTTGGCATTTTGGAGGCGAAGCTCTGTCAAGTTGTACTCTTGACGTTTGATCAATAAAACTGATTAATTCTTGTCTATTGGTAAACACGACGTACTATTTCCGCTATTATGGACGTTAGATATCAAATTTAGGTTCCTTAGCATCGAGGATAGGTTCTTCAAGTGTTATCAGAGCGAGAACAGCCTAATTTGATAGTAATCAAGACAAGAACACTTCTATTTCATCTCTATTCTTCTATTTTTCTTAAATTTTTCATCAAAAATGAAGAATTCACGATCAGAATCTTTTCAATTTTGAATATATCATGTAAATTGCAACAAAGATAAACCCTTGAAAGATTGGAGATCAAATTCAACCGAATTGATGTCAAAATTTTGAAGAAACCATGTTTGACAAAACCATGTTCATCGAACTTGATAGCAAAGTTCGGCCGAACTTGGGCTGAAAAGTCACTTTTCAAGTGATTTTTACTAAGTTCGCTCGAACTTGAGTGAATTTTGAGGAAATTGTAGTGAAGTTCGACCGAACTTGATAAAAATTCAAGAAATTTAGCTAAGTTCGCCCGAACTTGCTAAATTCTCAACAATTTTCTTCTGCAAGTTCGCTCGAAGTTATATCAGGATTGTGTTTCTAAACATTCATAAGTTCGACCGAAGTTAAAGTAAAGTTTTCAAAATCAAAATTCACAAGTTCGACCGAACTTGTGAATAAAGCAGAGAATTCTTCATTTCCACTACAAGTTCGACCCAACTTGTAGTAGAACTAACATTTTCAAAAGTTTTTAGTGTTTTAAGTGTACACATCTCGTTATTCAAAATGGATGATATTCAAAGAGCTTATATGTCCTGAGCTAGTTCATCAAATGCCAACGTGATACAACAAGTCCATTTAGACAACGAGATGGGCACGACTGTTAAACCGCCAAAGCTAATGAGCATGGAAGAGTATGAAGGATGGAAAGAGAAGTTTACATATTGGGTTCAAGCCATGCATTTCCTAGGCTGGGTGTCGATCGAGAGAGGTTATACAGTTCCGTTGGACAAACATCAACAAGTTCTGGAGAATACAAGTACTCCACAACACAGAAAGAAGAATACATTGCTGAGAAAAGATGATCAGTCTTATCCAACAATCCGTCAAAGAAGATATTCTCGTCTTGCTACCGGAATACACAACTGCAAGAGATCTCTGGCTCTCACTTCAAAAGAAGTATCAAGGAAGCGCGGAGATGATCAAAAGCAAGAAAGCACTCATTATCAAAGAGTTCGATATATTCAAAATGCTGAAGGTTGAGACCATGAAGCAGATGATTGAATGCTTCTGTCATCTTAAAGTCCAAATGCGAAGACACTGTCTCGAGAAGACGGAACAAAAGTACATCGACAAGCTTGCAGACGCTCTACCAGATGGAGAATGGACTACTTACCTTATGGTTCTGAAAGAAAGTGCAAATTGGGAATTCTTCAAGCTGTCAACATTCATCGTCAAACTAGAAGGTCACGAAATGGAACTCCTGAAGATTGCAAAGTCGAAGAATGCTAATGTTGTTCAAGATATTGGTCTGTATTATAAAACTGGAATGCAAGACAACATTTCAAGCCCAAAGATTCAGACAACATTTAATGCGAGTTTGAATTCTTCGAACAATTCACAGTAGAATCAGAACCAATCATATCCTCAATATGATCAAAGTCCACAGAGTTCGTTCTCAAGCACTGGTTCAAATTCGTCTTATCGGAGTCAAGCAAATCAGAACCAACAAACAAATTCTGATTCGAGTGTATTCAAATGTAACATCACTGTTAATTTGAATAATGTTGTTTCTGAGCAAACTGCTAAGCAACACATGGCACTTCTCGCCACTGTTCTAGAATCATATGAAAGTCTAGTAGCTGGGAAAATCGGAAATCCCGAGATGACCGATGAAGACTACGACCAGGTGGACGTAGAAGAACTGGAGCTCATGGATATAAAGTGGTGTTTAGCATCTATCATCCGAAGGGTCACAAAGTTCGTTGCTCTCACAGGCCGAGATATCGGAAATTCGAGCAATAAACTAGGTTTTGACAAAACAAAAGTCGCGTGCTTCAGATGTCGCCAAAAGGGACATTTCAAAGGAGAGTGCAAATGTAACACCCCGATCGCGTAATACAACAACACGTGCCGGAAATATTGACGAGTCACGTTACAAATTGCTCAGCCACAACTGATATTAAATTGTTTCACAATCATTAACATCGTTTTACAACACAATGAAAACATGAAGTTGTCTTTTGATTAAAGAAGACTAAAGTCCGGATGCATTCCTATATGCAGCAAACTTGAATAATCGAAACCTGAAACATATGTGAAAATGAGACATTAACAATGTTGGCGAGTACATTGTTTTGTTAGCCAGATTAATGGCAAAAAGTTTAGTGTTGCAATACTTCGACAACTATAAGATTCGTCTATTGAAGATGGACTCTTTAAAGCCAAAGAATGGTAAAAAGATTTAGTACTGCAATACATTAACTTGAATATGAAACTCGTGACAAAATAGTTTTGTATATGGCAACATGATTAATACTAAGTTATTTTTATGTCATTGAAAATTGTACTTTGTTCATTGTAATCGACTTGAATTTGATCATAAAACTTGTGTGTGTGTTATTAGAAATCCAATCAATGATTAATAAAAACAATAATGAAAACTAGTCATAACTTGCGTGAGTATTATTAGAAATCAAATCAATGACTTAAAATAATACTTTGGTTATCCTTCTAAGAATCTAACATATAAAAATATGAAAGAATTCTACAAGGATTTGAATATTGTACTTTGAATCAATCAACACAAAATCCTAATGTGATTTGGATAACACTACAAGAGTAATACAATAAGAAAACTTATACATAGGAAGTACCAGCGACGTATCCACCATGTTCTTATAGTATTACACTCGTTTCGTTATCTAGATCACAACTAATCACAATAACCACATAATCATCGTCTTGGTCACATTGTCTTGTCATATACGTATTAAAGTACACAAAATCTATTAAAGGACTACCAATTAGTACTTTAAACATCCCATGGGTATCTAACTATAAAGATAGATAGATGCATTAGGGATATAGTTTAGTCACTTGTCTTGTCACATTGTCTTCTCAAATACACATTAAAGTACACAGAATCCAATAAAGGACTACCAATTAGTTCTTTAAACATCCCATGGGTATCTAACTATAAAGATAGATAGATGCGTTAGGGATATAGTTTAGTCACTTGTCTTGTCACATTGTCTTGTCAAATACGCATAAAGTACACAGAATCCAATAAAGGACTACCAATTAGTACTTTAACATCCCACGGGTATCTAACTATAAAATATAAATAGATGCTTTAAGGATTTGGTAGCATATCAAGCTATGCTTTGGTTCAGTATATCAGGCTATACTTTGGTTTAGTATATCAGGCTATACTTTGGTTTAGCATATCAAACTATGCTTTGGTTTAGTCAAATTGAATCATAAAGTCCTAAATCCTAATGGTGAGTCGGATAACGCTACGAAGGGTAATACAATAAGCACACTTATATATAGGAAGTAACAGCGGCGTATCCACCATGTTGTTATTGTATTACTCAAGTTTTGCTATCTAATTCACCAACAATCTCTACACATAAACAATATCCATTGTCATCGGCGTGTAAACCACTTCTTAGAAACCTTACTATAAAGAAAGAAGATTTAAGACTGTACTTCAAGTATCCTACTAGGATCAATCTATAAAGATAGAAAGATACTATAAGGATTTGTTTCGTGTCCCCAATTGTCATGTCTTGCATAAAAGGAATATTGCACAAAAATGCTCTTAGTAAACATATAATTGCCATACATTGTGAAAAATTGATTACACATATGAATCTCCCCAAAACACCCCAAAACATTTGGAAAACGTAAAAGAAGGGAGCTAAGTACTCGCCTGCGATTGCGTATAGATCTTTTCCAAATGATATAACAAAGCTCAAAGGATCAAGAGTTCAAGTGTCGAAGTGGTTCCTAGTGTATTTGATAACTACCTGTTAGTGTGTCGAACTTGAAAACGAGAGATTGGATAGAATGAGGTATATAAACCAAACAAGAGTTGGATCTTGTATATTATGGTTTATAATATGAAGATTCTGAATTGGAAGCATTTCAAAGAGTTTTGACTCGCTACGGATTGCTAAAGTGGTTTACGCCACTTTAACGGGTCATAAACGTAACTATGGGTTCGGGTGGGTAAATATGTCCTATGACAAGTCTAATATGCCAAAATTAGTTTATATAAGTTGTATAATTAGTTTAGATGTCAAAACAATGCTCTTATATGTTCAAAACTAATTTAAGTGCAAAAAGGGTATTTTCGGCATTATAAGGAATACATATTCGACTTGTCATTTGACTAACCAAACGGTATGACCTTAAGGTATAACCTCAGAGGGTTATTCCCTATAATACTATAGTCATAATAATGGGCTTGGTCGGATCCTAGAGGTGACCAAACGGGTCGGATTCCAAAGTCAAAGTGGTAGTCAAGACCGCTCGACTTATGACCCTAAACAAGTACTAAACTAAAAGTGACGAGTTAGACATTTTTAACATGTCTAACTAAGTTTATAAAACTGATTTGGTATCAAAACAAAGTGTTTTGATTCCCGAAAATAGTTTCGTCGTATAATGCGCACTTTCCGCATTATTGACCGAAACCTTGACTCGTCACTTCGACAAGGAAAACGTGGAAATCAGTAGGGATGATAGGCTATGGATCATAACCATCGTGATTACGATCACGTTGCAAAGTTCATTTGAACTTTGCTTTGACCAATTAATGGTCAAAGCTGAATTTCAAACATTGTTTGACTTTTAGCTTGAAATAGCTAAAATAAATGAACAAGGCTAAGCTAGAACACTTACTTGTGCTCAAGGCAACCAAGTATGAAGAAAAAGACTTAGAAAACTCAGTTGGGAGACCTCCAACAAAGTGTGAGTTCTCCTCTTAGAATTATAGAGAGAAAGGGAAAGAATGAGCAAGTTGAAATGTGAGATCAAAGACCTATTTATAGTTGTGGAGGATGAATTTGATGATCACAAGTGTCCAGGACCATTCTAGGATTATTCCACATGTTCAAAGACGTGTCAAGACCAGGCTAGAACTTGGAGATCACGAATCTTGGGTTTCAAAGCTGTAAAACAACTGTCTTCCATTTTTTGTTGTCACTAGGCATCCCCCGCGCATCGCGGGAGATCTTGGGGGGTCTCTCGCGTGGCGCCTGGGATTCCTAAATTTCAGAACTGGCAGAACAGGTCCCTACAGCCTAAAACTTGTTTTCGATGCGTTTTGGCACTTTTAACACCCGTTAACCCCATTTTTCAGCTTTATAAGGAAGGTAAAGCATAGGGAACTTGAAATATGTCCAAATATATTTCAAATGTCGGTTCGTTTAGTCGTACGGTTGCGGTTTTCGGTTAATTACGACGAAAGTCGGAACGGACGCGCAAATGACCGTAAATGTGTGACGAACGATATTTTTGCATTGTAATCACTTAATACAAGATTTTAATGATTACAAAAAATTTTTGATGTACGTACATGTTCCGGTTAGCGAAATACGCAAATTGGCATAGTTTCGCAGAATTTACAAAATAGCCCCTGAAGTTGAATAAAGATGTTTTTGTCATTCCTAAGCCCTGAGAACTTATATCTAAGTTATGTAAGAGGGTATTTAGGATATGTGTAGCTTATTTCCTTGTTCCAGAGTGTGCGCCGCTACGAGAATCGGCAGACTTACGTAGTTTGTCATAAATAGTCCTTGTGATCGAATAGGCTTGATTTTGACATACCAAACCTTTCAAAACTTATTTCTAAGTTACATAAAGGATATTTAGGGTATGTTTAGCTCATGTCATCGTCCCGATGTCTACGTTGCATTAAACGGGTTACTGTTAAGTATCGATTATCGAAATGCCTTTAAAGAAAAAGTTTTTGAAAGCTCGAAATTTTGCACAAGGATTACAGTCTCCCCTACTTTAGGAAATTTCGTCCCGAAATTTATTCGAAGGAGACCGTAGAGTGCATTTGAAATGATTGAAAGATGAGAAGAGTGCTAGATTCCAAAAATGCGGAGCTTTGTTTGGTGTTGGAAATTTGGTGGGGGGGGGGGAATTCAAAGTGTAACCAAGGATATTCAGGGTATCTTAAGGTATTTAAACCTTTTAAAACTTATGAATCTTTAAAGTGTCATCGAATGTATTAAAATTGTTTCATCGAGTGTGTAAAAATTGTTTAGCATGGCACTATGTTATACTAAGGCACTTAGTGTAAATCCATAGCAAACAAAGGGGTGTACCTTCAAGCCTGGCCATATGTACATGGTTTCTAACGTCCCACGAGGTACATCCCATGTACCATGAGCATCTCATGAATAGGAGACGGGTCAACATACCTATGGCATCAAGGTCGTCACCTTTACACCATAATATACTCCCGGTCGGCTTGAATAGAGTTAATGAATGTACTCATCTCGTTCATTGCATTCAATAAACAGATAACAAATAATCACACAATCACATAATGTTCCAAGATAACATAAAACCCTCAAGTGACTCTGGTAACGTTCCGAAGAATAACACAATAAGAACACTTATATATAGGAAGTACCATAAGTGTATCCACAGTTGTCTTATTACATTATACCCTTCCCGTTACCTAATCACTTTATGCCACCATCTTAACAACGCTTACTATGATTCTCATATGTCGAACCCCGTAATTAATGAATGCACCCATAATTACGTGTTTCGTCATATGGTCCACATAGCTCCTCTTGTTAAGTGAAGGTAACAAATATTGAGGTCGAGGTATCATCTAATATCAAACAAACATCAGCATAACACAACGTTTGTCAGACCAGACCGTTGTTTTATACCAGCAATGATAACAATACTTGTTTTGCATCCAACCAATATTTGTAGCAATTATTTCATTCTAGTATAAATGTTAATATATGTTTCATACTAACCAAACTTGTAGTATGCGTCATATACTAAGCATGGATTATCATAAACAAGGTAAGTATGTCATGACAATATTTTGAAACCATGTGCTAGGTATGCTAGGTTAACATACTAAGCGGAAAGGTATTTGTAATCGTGTGCTATACATATTAGGTTAACAAACCATGTATGTAATATCATGAAAACAAAAGTAGTAGCGATAGTCACATAGTGTTCGTAGAAATTGTCGTGTAGAACTTGTATGAATGCATTAATGTGAAATCACAATATGCTAAATTGCGAGATTTGGTTCCTAAATAACAGAATCCTCAAAGTTTATAGTTGTAAATTACACTCAGTGTAATCACATTTGAATTTGTAAATGGAATACGAATAACAAGAATGAAGAAAAAAACTTCTTGAAATTTATATTGTCATTTCAAATAATATTAGAATATGTTCATTGTTTTTGGATGATAAAAAGAAAACGTAAAGGTTCAAATGATCATGAGTGCTTGATCATCAACTGAACCTCATTAACATTAAATACTCGTCCATGAACTAAGTCAGCATTAGCAAGTGTAGGGCAGTTTCGCTTGAAATGATTTGGATCACCACAATTGAAACATGCTCCAGCTGGGTAGCGAGGACGAGTTTGAGTAGGGGCTGCTTGGTTTTGGATACGATAGGCCGCAGCTAGATGTCCAAAAAGACCACATATTGTACACTGGCGGCATCGAGAATTTGTTGGGTGATGATAGTTGCAACGATTACACCGAGGTTGCTTTCCATGATAAAGTCCCTTAAAGGGTACCGAGTTTAGTGGAATTGGTGTGGCAATCGTATAATTCTTTGAAGCCTTACGCTTCATAGAACTTTTGAAAGGTTCACCCTTTGTTTCACTTGATTTCTCTTGCGTAGTTTGTTTCTTGTCTCCCTTTCGAAAAAGTTTCCCTTTTCTAACATGGGAGGCGGTTAGGGTAGCGGCTAATTCCTTAGCCTCCCTAAGCGTTGCGGGTTTGTTGCCAGTGACAATATCTTGAATTGGATCAAGTAAGCCATCAATGTATTTCCGAATGGCCCGATCCAAAGGTGTGACCATAGTGGGGCAGAGTAGGCTTAATTGTTCAAATTGGTCAGTGTAGGCACGGTTTTCCCCACTATCTTGTTTAAGGTGATAGAATTCGGTTTCAAGTAGCCTTATTTCGTGTAGTGGATAGAATTCTTTCATCATAAGATTCCTGAATTCTTCCCACGTTTGTGCCATAGCTACTTCTGCACCTCTGTCTCTCATGACTCCGTTCCACCAAGTGTGCTCTCTTTTGGAAAACACTCGAGGCGAACTCTACCTTGCCCTCATTAGGACACTGAACATGGCGGAATGTGCTTTCTATACTCAAAAACCATTGTAGGAGCCCAGTTGCTCCTTCAGACCCATTAAACTCGAGTGGTTTAGCTGAGTTGAATTGTTTGTAGTTACATGGCGTAGGAACATTGTTGTTGTAATTGTTGTAGATTTGATTGACTTGGGCCACGACGTTTAGTAGTACAGCAGCTATTTGCTGAGCTATCATTGCCGCCATTTCAGCGTTCCTCGAGACGTCACGATGAGGAGGCTTCTCAAAGAGGTAGCTATAACAAAATAAGTTAGATTTTGGAAAATTGTTATAAATCTAAACACCATAGTGATTTGAAAATATCATCTTGGTATTCGTTTCAAAATCGTGTTTTTGTACTTAGAAGAATAGTATTGTGAATTTTGTTTAGAAATTTGTTTGAAAATAAACTTTTGTTATGCCTTTGGATGAGAAAATACAAGCCAAGTTAATGGTTTGTGTTAAAATTTCTTTACTTTTGAAAATTAAATTTTAAGATAAAAATATTTTTAATCGATTTTTATTTTAATATAATGAAACTTCGTGTATAAATTTTGAGAACTTTTATGAAAATAAATAAAATTTTGAAAATTTGAAAAGCGAAAAATAGTATTTGAATACGAGGTAGTATTATAAAGTGTCGTGAGATAAAAGTGAAATTTCTTTTTGTATGGGTTGAATATTGTCGTAACATATTACCGAAGTTAACAAGTCAGAGTAGTGTCATACGAGTAGTAGTGTTTAGGAATCATTCGACTGATCAAGATAGATGGGTTTTCATAACATTTCGAGAAGACATGCTTTAGCCTATAAGTGAACACTCACCCTAAGAGTTACCAGGTAAGAGTGACTGGTCCAAAAATTCGGATTTATACGAACACTCTAACCTTAGACAGAAAACTCGGGGTATAGGCAATCACCCTTCCGGATTGCATGAGTTCACATTATTAAAACCCAAGATTTCGATGAAAATGTTTGAGAGTAAAACATTTCGAGAAACCTTTCTTATATAATGTTTGAGATAATAGGTCGAGAAACATTTTGTTGAGAGCTTTTGAGGAAAACATTTTGAGAAGTATTCCAATGAAAATGTTGTTGAGAAAAATGTTTTGAGGAATACTTTAAGGCAATATGCCTAAGGATTTAGGATAAATCATTTAAGGATAGATGATTTGTAACTCATAGAATAATTGTGGCACGAGTAAGGATGAGGATTAGGATGGAGATCCTAAGTCTACTCTTGTTCGGGCCCCTAGGAAGGTTATAGACTAGGTTAAGGGCATTCTAATAACCTAATTCCCTATAACCAGTGCTCTAATACCAATCTGTAACACCCCGATCGCGTAATACAATAACACGCGGCGGAAATATCGAGGAGTCACGTTACAAATTGCTCAGCCACAACTGATACTAAATTGTTTCACTATCATTAACATTGGTTTACAATACAAGGAAAACATGAAGTTGTCTTTTGATTAAAGAAGTCTAAAGTCCGGATGCATTCCTATATGCAGCAAACTTGAATAATCGAAACCTGAAACATATGTGAAAACGAGACATCAACAAACAATGTTGGCGAGTACATAGTTTTGTTAGTTAGATTAATGGCAAAAAGTTTAGTTTTGCATTACTTCGACAACTACAAGAGTCGTCTATTGAAAATGGACTCTTTAAAGCCAAAGAATGGCAAAAAGATTTAGTATTGCAATACATTAACTAGATTATGAAACTCGTGACAAAATAGTTTTGTATATGGCAACATGATTAATACTAAGTAATTTTTATGTCATTGAAAATTGTACTTTGTTCATTGTAATCACCTTGAATTTGTGCATAAAACTTATGAGTGTGTTATTAGAAATTCAATCAAGGGTTAATAACAACAATATTGAAAACTTGTCATAACTTGCGTGAGTATTATTAGAAATCAAATCAATGATTTAAAATAATACTTTGGTTATCCTTCTAAAAATCTAACATATAAAAATATGAAAGAATTCTACAAGGATTTGAATATTGTACTGTGAATCAATCAACACAAAATCCTAATGTGATTTGCATAACGCTACAAGAGTAATACATTAAGAACACTTATATATAGGAAATACCAGCAGTGTATCCACCATGTATTTATATTATTACACTCGTTTTGTTAACTATATCACACCTAATCACAATAACCACATAATCATCGTCTTGGTCATATTGTCTTGTCATATACGTATTAAAGTACACAGAATCCATTAAAGGACTACCAATTAGTACTTTAAACATCCCATGGGTATCTAACTATAAAGATAGATAGATGCGTTAGGGATATAGTTTAGTCACTTGTCTTTTCATATTGTCTTGTCAAATACGCATTAAAGTACACAGAATCCAACAAAGGACTACCAATTAGTACTTTAAACATCCCATTGGTATCTAACTATCAAGATAGAGAGATGCGTTAGGGATATAGTTTAGTCACTTGTCTTGTCACATTGTCTTGTCAAATACGCATTAAAGTACACAGAATCCAATAAAGGACTACCAATTAGTACTTTAAACAACCCACGGGTATCTAACTATAAAGATAGATAGATGCTTTAAGGATTTGGTAGCAGATCAAGCTATGCTTTGGTTTAGTATATCAGCCTATACTTTGGTTTAGTATATCAGGCTATACTTTGGTTTAGCATATCAAACTATGCTTTGGTTTAGTCACACTGAATCATAAAGTCCTAAATCCTAATGGTGAGTCGGATAACGCTACGAAAGGTACTACAATAAGCATACTTATATATAGGAAGTACCAGCAGCGTATCCACCATGTTTTTGTTGTATTACTCTAGTTTTGCTATCTAATTCACCAACAATCTCTACACATAAACAATAACCATCGTCATCAGCGTGTAAAGCACTTCTTAGAACCCTTACTATAAAGATAGAAGATTTAGGACTGTACTTCAAGTATCCTACTAGGATCAATCTATAAAGATAGAAAGATACTATAAGGATTTGTTTCGTGTCCCCAATTGTCATGACTTGCATAAAAGGAGTATTGCATAAAAATGCTCTTAGTAAACATATAATTGCCATACATTGTGAAAAAGTGATTACACATATGAATAACCCCAAAACATTTGGAAAACGTAAAAGAAGGGAGCTAAGTACTTGCCTGGGATTGCGTATAGATCTTGTTCAAATGATATAACAAAGCTCAAAGGATCAAGAGTTCAAGTGTCGAAGTGGTTCCTCGTGTATTTGGTAACTACGTGTTAGTGTGTCGAACTTGAAAATGAGAGATTGGAGAACTTGAAAATGAGAGATTGGATAGAATGAGGTATAAACCAAACAAGAGTTGGATCTTGTATATTATGGTCTATAATATCAAACATTCTGAATTTGAAGCATTTCAAAGAGTTTTGACTCGTTACGACTTGCTAAAGTGGTTTACGCCACTTTAACGGGTCATAAACGTAACTATGGGTTCGGGTGGTTAAATATGTCGTATGACAAGTCTAATATGCCAAAATTAGTTTTTATAAGTTGTATAATCAGTTTAGATGTCAAAACAATGCTCTTATATGTTCAAAACTAATTTAAGTGCAAAAAGGGTATTTTCGGCATTCTAAGGAATACATATTCGACTTATCATTTGACTAACCAAACGGTATGACCTTAAGGTATAACCTCAGAGAGTTATTCCCTATAATACTATGGTCATTATAATGGGCTTGGTCGGATCCTAAAGGTGACCAAACAGATCGGATTCGAAAGTCAAAGCGGTAGTCAAGACCGCTCGACTTACGACCCTAAACAAGTTCTAAACTAAAAGTAACGAGTTAGACATATTAACATGTCTAACTAAGTTTATAAAACTTTTTGGTATCAAAACAAAGTGTTTTGATACCCGAAAATAGTTCCGTCGTATAATGCGCACTTTAGGCATTATTGACCGAAACCTTGACTCGTCACTTCGACTAGGAAAACGTGGTAATCAGTAGGCATGATCGCCATGGATCATAACCATCGTGATTACGATGACGTTGCAATGTTCATTTGAACTTTGCTTTGACTAATTAATGGTCAAAACTGAAAGTCAAACACTGTTTGACCTTTAGCTTGAAATAGCTAAAATTAATGAACAAGGCTAAGCTAGAACACTTACTTGTGCTCAAGGAAACCAAGGATGAAGAAAAAGACTTAGAAAACTCAGTTAGGAGACCTCCAACAAAGTGGGAGTTCTCCTCTAAGAGTTATAGAGTGAAAGAGTATGAATAAGCAAGTTGAAATGTGCGATTAAGGACCTATTTATAGTTGTGGAGGATGAATTTGATGATCACAAGTCTCAAGGACCATTCTAGGATCATTCCACATGTTCAAAGACGTGACAAGACCAGGCGAGAACTTGGAGATCACGAATCTTGGGTTTCAAAGTTGTAAAACAGCTGTTTGTGTGACATCCGGCTTTTCAGGTATCTTAAACACGCTACTTTATGGTTATTCACTCCTACGCAGATTTAATTTGGAGAATTAAATTACACGCTCGCAATAACTACGCTAACTTTGTGAATCTATAGGGTGAATTACGTGCTATGTGTTATTAGACGGGTTGTATCTGAATTACGTGCTATGTGTTATTAGACGTTTGTGAATCTATTGCTTCTCACTCCAAATACGTGATTTAATATTTTATAAACTCCATGTCGCAAATAATATTTTAGTAACTTTTATTTATAAACCGAACCAAGCCTGTGAAACGTTTTGACTTCGTGACCAAGCAAACCCAACCCGCCACCCACACCTCCTTGCGGCCCAAGGAAATAACCCAAAGTTGAGGCCCAAGGCACTAACCCAAACCGCCCCCTTGTTATATTTATATGTATGTATGCATGGGATATTTTAAAAAAAATATCAAAACCCTAATCCCTAGAAGAAGTGCGACAGCAGCCCCCCCTCTCACGGTCGCGCAAGTCTACACTCCCGACTCGATTCCAAGCTTGTCCTGGTTCGCTAATCATCATCGTTTCAAGGTTAGGGTTTAATTGTATTGCGATTCACACTAGGTTTTGTGTAATCTTGATCATGAATATGTGCTTGTATGATTATTAGTATGAAAAAGTGTTGTGGTGTATGATTAGTTCGGATGAATATGCGAATCTTTGCGGTTGTGATGATATGTTGAATACTAAAATCGTAGGCTGCGTTTTATCGATAAAGATCATGATATATATATTTAGGGTTTGCATGAAGATTGATATGTTTGATGATGTTTGACAAGTTAACCTGCTGTTAATCAATACAACTAAGCGTCATGGCCGTTTAAACATGTTCTAATGCGATAAAGTCGAAAACAGTAAGCTGATTAACATTTACAGCCAACTTTAGTTGGCTATAACCTGATCATTATTTATCGAAAAGTGGATTTTCTAAATCCTAAAACCTGTACTTTTGAAAAACGTTTAAAATGGCGCCAGATTCATATTTTTCTGAGGTCGTTTGCTATTTTTAAGTGGTCATTTAGTGCAGTAGCTGAAGCTGCGTAAATTCTGCAGAATTTGCAGGTTGTTTATCTAGTCGGATCTCATAGTTTGTATGGGGTTAAGTCACGAAAATCTCCCACTGGAATGTTTTTAATTGGATGAACGATGATTTTTAAAAAAATTTTCTCGTGGACTGCAGTCAGAAAGCGACGAATCTGACTGCAGCCTAGTATATAAATGTTTACAAATAATTGGTGAAGATTTAGGATTTGAAAATTTTACACAAAATTCTACAGTCTAATGGACACCTCGTGTAAAAAAATTGGAGTTTTTGAAACGTTGGAACTATTTTATAAAAATCCTCGAAAACAGCCCAGTTATGAGCGTACAAGCTGAAACATGATAATTTGCGTTTGTGTGTACCTAAGTGTTGTATGAGTTAATCTGTGTTTATGACAGGTTGGTTTGATCATTATTTTGTATGGTGATACTTTGAATGCATGATTATGGTTTCGAATTGGCTATTACGTGTGTCGTACTGTGTGTTAGTTATGCGTAGGGTTTTGTGTCAGTGTGTTCACACACTAACTTTAAATCGGTTGACATGTTAGGACGTGATTAGCGGTTCCATCATTTGCTTCTTTTGCGTTATTCTAACCGAGCATTTTAAGGTGAGTTCACGGCCCCTATTTTATCCGGTTTAAACAACAGGGGGAGAACATGTACAGGCTCTACAACTCTATCTTTTTACGTTATGCGAAATTAACGCCGTTAACTACTCGGTAACTAAGTTAATGTTAATATACGTTATGGTTACTAAGTAGCTTTATCACGGAAGTCCTCAACCAACTCTCGGATCGTTAGTTTTGGGTTAAATAGCGGGGAAATTATAGTAGTACTACTGGGCCCGACAAGCCCCACCCAAGCTAGTCGCGCTAGCCGACCGGGAATGGTCAACGGGTAATAAATTTGGCCTAACTTTCGCCATGGTCAGTGATAGACCTGGCAACACTGAGGCAACAACAGTCAGCTTTGATCGCGAACTCTTATGTGAAGTAACTTTAGGCTCGCTACCTACATGTTAACATTGAACTTATTTACGAACCAACCTTATTATTCCAGGTTAGGAATAATGGAACTATGTCCTTATCCCGGGTTAGGGATAATGGGGAAAAACAATCTTTTAAACCGAACTTGTGAACTTATAAAAACCTGTGAACTCACTCTTCTTTAATGTTGACACTTGTTTCTTTGCATGTTTCTCAGGACGGTAAGAGCGCTAGGTGCACTCACTTGCATTTGATCAAGACATTTTTATCGAGTCTTTATTTAAGAATAATTTTTGGGATTTTGGTTTTGGCGTTTATGTTGGCGCCCGTTACTTTACTTTAATGCTTCCGCTAAACTTTGAAACCTTGATATTTTTAAAATGACTATGAATGTTTACAACAAATGTTTTTGGAAAACGTTTAAATAAATCATATAGAGTCGTTCGATATTGCTAGTGTCTGAGATTCTGGTTTGATCACACGCCTCGCGGTAATACTCCGCAAGTTGAAATTGAGGGTGTGACAGATTGGTATCACAGCCTCTGGCTATAGAGAACCAGGTTTGCATTAAAAGTAGACCTAAACCACAGCTGTTACACGACACTAGACTTAGTTGGCACCGAACTGTGATATCTTGTTATGTGTTATATTACCATTGTTCTATGTGATATATATATATATAGTGATATACGTAGCTCGTAAATAACTACACCAACCCAGCAGGCTATGTCATCATCATCATCCGAAAGATCTCGACAATCAAGGGCGCCGGGGAAGGGACCCATGGTCGAACCCTCACCACCTCGTGGCGTGGAGACACGCTCAGCTGCTAGGAAAAGACTCGCTCTAGGAGGGAAGTCGTCCTCCCGTCCGACCACCACTATACCGGTCGAACCGGTCAACTCTTTAGGAGTGGGGGACGATCTACTTAGGGATGTGTTAAGGAAACAACAGGAACAGCTGGAGAGAATGCAGGAGACTATCGAAGCACAGGGATGACTGATACCTCAGCTAACTGGTAAAACTGGAGAGCTCGAGGAAGAGCAACATGAGAATAAGAGAGTTTGAAACATTTTAGCTAAGGACCTTCGTGCTGAGCGGCTAAGGGCTGACTGGCTCGAAGACATAATTCTTGAGTACAGTTGGAGGATTCATGAACTGGAGCAGAACCAAGCACCACCTATCCCAGTACCCGCACCAGCACCGGCCCCTCCAGCGCTGGTAGAGGACGAAGAGGAGGATCCAGAGGAAGACCCGGAGGAGGATCCGGAGGAAGAAGAGCCGTAACAGGACCCGGCTGTGGAAGCTGAAAACGCTGAAGAGGATGGCGGCAGTGATAGCGACTTGGGAAGTGGAGACATAGATGACTAACTCATCTCGCCAATCTCCGTTTTGTTTCCTTTAGTTTGTTTGTTTCCACTTATGTTTGAACTTGAAAATTTTATAATTAAACTGAGATGTTTTGTTGGTATTTTGTGAGACATTGCAAGTTATTTAATCGAATGTTTCTTTTTGATTGTTTAATTTGTTGGGTTGACATAAATTGTGTGATCATTTAAGTGTGGAATATGATGACTGTATTGGATATATACTTATCGGTGTGTGTTTGTGTTGTCTTGCGAAGATCTGAAATGGCAACCGGTCGTCGCGGAAATCTCAACATGTCAACTGAAGAATTGGCCGCTTTAATCCAAGAACACGTGAATGCTGCTCTGGCAGGTGTTCCTAACCCACCAGCAGGTAACCATTATTAAATTTTCATGGGAAAATCTAATAGTTGCGCTAGTAGACTTTCTCACTAACTACCTATCCTCTATCCTCAGGAGGGGGTCTTAACCCCTACAAGATGTTCCTTGATGCGAAACCGAGCAAGTTCACGGGTGTTGAAGGACCCATAGGACTGGTCCATTGGATTGAAAAGTCTGAATCGTTTTTCAAAATGTCCAATTGCCTTGAAGCTAATAAGATCAAGTATGCTGCCTCGACGTTGGAAGATGGGGCATTAACCTGGTGGAACGCACAAGTCCAAACACGTGGACTTGTTGCGGTGAACGCAATGTCCTGAACCGAATTTAAGGCCCTAATCAAGGAGGAATACTGTCCGCGGGACATAGTTCAGTAGTTGGAACAAGCGTTATGGAACCACAAGATGGTCGGGTCAGAAATTGAAGCGTACACAAAAAGACATCATGATCTGGTGTTCCTTTGTCCCGATTTGGCTAACACCATCGACAAATGATTTGAGTTTATCTTAGGGTTCTGGTCCCTGAGATCCAGGGCATGGTAATGTCTAGCAACCCTACGACGGAGCATCAAGCGATTAGGCTGGCGCATAAACTCACCGATAAGGCGGTGGAGCAAAGGAAGTTGCCACCCAGGGGTGCAACTGAAATTGTCCCTGACAACAAAAGAAAATTCGAAGACTCACCTGCTCGGCAGTCTTCATCAGCCCAGCCACAACAAGGAAACCAGAAGCGGTCCAACAACTTCAACAACAATCGGGGTCACAACAATCAGTCTGCCAACAACACCTAGAACTCGAGCGGCTATGCGGGTCGAAAGCCGCAATGTAATCGTTGTAACCCCCATCATCACGGCCCTTGTGCCGGAAATCGCTGCCAACGATGTGGTAAAGCAGGACACGCGGAAAAGGATTGTCGCGGGAAATTATGTCACGACAGAATCAGAACCAGAACTAGGGTCAACAGCAGGGTAATAACCGGGGATGCTATCAGTGCGGTAGCTCTGCCCATTTCAAGCGAGACTGCCCGCAACTTCGCAACAACAACAATGGTGGGAACAACAACAACAACAACAACAACGGAAACAATGGAAAATGGTGGCACAGGAGGTGCCAAAGGACGTGCATTCACGCTAGGCCGTGGAGAGGCCAGAAACGACTCGAATGTGGTCACCTGTAAGTTTCCACTTAACGATCATTTTGCTACTGTACTTTTTGATACGGGTGCGGATAAGAGTTTTATATCTGAGTCTTTTAGAAAGAACATAAATCTCACACCTAAACCCCTAGAGACCCCTTACGTCATAGAACTAGCCGATGGTAAATCTGTAGATGTGACCCATTTAGTAACCGGCTGTCAACTTAAACTCGCGGGTCACACCTTTACCATTGATCTGATGACAACTACTCTGGGTAGTTTTGATGTGGTAGCCGGAATGGACAGGCTATCCGACGTCCGAGCTGAAGTTCTATGTTTCGAGAAATCTATCCGTATTCCGCTCTTTAACGACGAAGTCTTGATGGTGCAAGGCGAGAAGGCAGGCGTCGTCACGAACATCATCTCTTACATGCAAGCACAGAAGTATCTTCGGAAGAAGAACTCTTTTGCTTTGCTCGCACTTGTCACCGAACAGTCTAAGGACGAGAAGCGGATTGAAGATATCCCTGTCGTCCGTGACTTTCCCGATGTGTTTCCAGAGGAGTTACCCGGTCTTCCACGACATCGACAAGTGGAGTTCGAAATCGAATTGGCGAGCCATGCGACTCCTATCGCCAAGGCCCCTTCCGCTTAGCTCCAGCAGAGCTGCAAAAGTTGTCTACCCAACTTCAAGAATTGTTGGAAAACGGATTTATCCGACCCAGTACTTCGCCATGGGGAGCTCCGGTCCTTTTTGTCAAGAAGAAGGACGGGACCTTCCGCATGTGCATTGACTATAGGGAACTCAATAAGGTTACCGTCAAAAACCGATACCCATTACCTCGCATCGACGATCTTTTCGACCAGCTTCAAGGGTCAAGCTACTACTCCAAGATTGATCTACGGTCTGGTTATCACCAGCTACGCGTCAGGGAGGAGGATATCTTCAAGATAGCATTTCGCACTCGGTATGGCCATTATGAGTTCTTGGTCATGCCCTTCGGTCTTACAAATGCACCCGCGATGTTCATGGACCTCATGAACCGCGTGTGTAAGCCGTATCTCGACAAGTTTGTCATCGTGTTCATCGATGATATACTCATCTACTCTAAGGGTGAAGAAGAACATGCTGAGCATCTGCGATTATTGCTGGAACTACTTCAACAGGAGAAACTATACCAAGTTTTCAAAGTGTGATTTCTGGATTCGGGAAGTTCAGTTTCTCGGGCATATCGTGAATGAAAAGGGTATACACGTTGATCCCGCCAAGATCGATGCTATCAAGAACTGGGAAGCACCCAGGACACCGACAAAGATCCGCCAATTTTTGGGTTTGGCTGGTTACTACAGACGTTTCATCGAGGGATTTTCCAAGATCGCACAACCGCTTACCACACTCACTCAGAAGGGCACCAAGTATGCTTGTGGTGACAAACAGGAAGCAACAATTCAATTACTGAAGCAGAAGCTTTGCAATGCGCCCATTTTGTCCTTGCCAGAGGGGACAGATGATTTTGTGGTATATTGTGACACTTCCATTCAGGGATTGGGATGTGTGCTCATGCAACGTGATAAGGTCATCGCGTATGCATCCCGACAGTTGAAGGTCCACAAGAAGAACTACACGATACATGACTTGGAATTGGGAGTAGTTGTGTTTGCACTTAAGATTTGGAGACACTATCTATATGGAACAAGGTGCACAATCTACACGGATCACAAGAGCCTCCAACATATTTTTGACCAGAAGGAGTTGAACATGCGACAGCATCGCTGGGTCGAACTCCTGAACGATTATGAATGTGCCATTCGGTATCACCCGGGTAAAGCTAACGTGGTAGCTGTTGCCCTCAGTCAGAAGGAGCACTTGAAACCTTGTCGGGTACGAGCCACTACAGTTCACAATTCATTCTGGGTTACCCGAACAGATACGTGACGCGCAGCTAGAATCAGTTAAGGAAGAGAACATCAAGGCCGAATCTGTGGGAAAGATGGAACTCGATTGGGAAGTGAAACCCAATGGTGCCCGGTATTTCATGAATCGTATATGGGTACCTCTCTACAGAAACCTCAGGAAGCTAGTCATGGACGAAGCTCATAAATCCTAATACTCTGTCCATCCTGGTTCGGATAAGATGTATCAAGACCTTAAAGCCGCGTACTGGTGGCCCAACATGAAAGCAGATATAGCCACCTACGTGAGCAGGTGTTTGACTTGTGCGAAAGTCAAGGTGGAATACCAGAAGCCATCAGGGCTACTTCAACAACCTGAGATCCCAGTGTGGGATTAGATCTCGATGGACTTTATAACTAAACTCCCGCGAACTCCGGGTGGTTGCGATACCATCTTGGTAATCGTGGATCGTCTAACTAAGTCTGCACACTTCCTAGCGACCAAAGAATCAGATAAGATGGATAAGTTGACTCGCATCTACATTAAGGAAGTAGTTTCTTGGCACGGGGTGCTAGCGTCCATCATTTCAGACAGAGATGCTCGTTTCACGTCCAACTTTTGGCGGTCACTTCAGAAAGCGTTGGGTACACGCTTAGATATGAGCACAACATACGACCCTCAGATGGATGGTCAAAGTGAAAGGACCATTCAGACCTTGGAGGACATGCTTAGGGCATGCGTGGTAGACTTCGGGAACAGTTGGGAAATCCATCTGCCTTTAGTGGAATTCTAGTATAACAACAGTTACCATACGAGTATTCAGGCAGCACCGTTTGAAGCATTGTACGGTTGCAAATGTAGAATACCGGTCTGCTAGGCAGAAGTCGGTGACAGTCAACTCACAGGTCCTGAGTTGATACTTGAGGCTACTGAAAAGATTGTGCAAATCAGAAAACGGATGGCGGTGGCACGGGATCGACAGAAAAGTTATGCTGATCAACGACGCAAACCGCTCGAATTTCAAGTAGGCGACCGCGTCCTACTGAAAGTGTCACCCTGGAAGGGTGTAATTCGTTTTGGGAAACGAGGCAAACTAAATCCACGGTACGTAGGCCCATTTGTGATTTCGAAGCGTATCGGGCCCGTAGCTTATCAGTTAGACCTTCCTTCCGAACTCAGTGGAGTTCACAATGTTTTTCACGTGTCCAATCTGAAGAAGTCCCTATCAGATGAGACCCTAGTCATTCCATTGGATGAGATTCAAGTGGATGAGCAACTGCATTTTGTGGAACAACCTATCGAGATCATGGACCGTGAGATTAAGATTCGAAGGCACAGCAAGATACCGATCGTCAAGGTTCGTTGGAACTCTAAGCGTGGACCGGAGTTCACGTGGGAAAGAGAGGACCAATTGAAAAGCAAATATCCACACCTTTTTGTAGCAGAGCAGCAATCTGACGTTACCGCCAACTGAATTTCGGGACGAAATTCTTTCAACATGGGGATGATATGACAACCTGGGATTTACTTGTACCATTCTAACAAACTGAACTTTTGTGCGTTGCATTCTAAACCGCGCTTACTCACTTTTCGGGACGAAAATTCTTTCAACATGGGGATAATGTGACATCCCGGCTTTTCAGGTATCTTTAACTCGCTACTTTATGGTTATTCACTCCTACGCTGATTTAATTCGGAGAATTAAATTACACGCTCGCAATAACTACGCTAACTTTGTGAATCTATAGGGTGAATTATGTGCTATGTGTTATTAGACGGGTTGTATCTGAACTACGTGCTATGTGTTATTAGACGTTTGTGAATCTATTGCGTCTCACTCCAAATACGTGATTTAATATTTTATAAACTCCATGTCGCAAATAATATTTTAGTAACTTTTATTTATAAATCGAATCAAGCCTGTGAAATGTTTCGACTTCGTGACCAAGCAAACCCAACACGCCACCCACACCTCCTTACGGCCCAAGGAAATAACCCAAACTTGCGGCCCAAGGCACTAACCCAAACCGTCCCCTCCCCCTATCGCGACCCCCCTTGTTATATTTATATGTATGTATGCATGGGTTGTTTTAAAAAAAAATTTCAAAACCCTAATCCCTAGAAGAAGTTCGACGTCAGCCCCCCCTCTCATTGTCGCGCAAGTCTACACTCCCGGATCGATTCCAAGCTTGTCCCGGTTAGCTAATCATTATCGTTTTAAGGTTAGGGTTTAATTGTATTGCGATTCACACTAGGTTTTGTGTAATCTTGATCATGATTATGTGCTTGTATGATTATTAGTATGAAAAAGTGTTGTGGTGTATGATTAGTTCGGATGAATATGCGAATCTTTGCGGTTGTGATGATATGTTGAATACTAAAATCGTAGGTTGTGTTTTATCGATAAAGATCATGATATATATTTAGGGATTGCATGAATATTGATATGTATGATGATGTTTGACAAGTTAACCTGCTGTTAATCAATACAACTAAGCGTCATGGCCTTTAAACATGTTCTAATGCGATAAAGTCGAAAACAGTAAGCTGATTGACATTTACAGCCAACTTCAGTTGGCTGTAACCTGATCATTATTTATCGAAAAGTGGATTTTCTTAAGCCTAAAACGTGTATGCTTAAAAAAGGATTCAAATGGCGCTGGATTCATATTTTTCTGAGGTCGTTTTCTATTTTTAAGTGGTCATTTAGTGCAGCAGCTGAAGTTGCGTAAATTCTGCAGAATTTGCAGGTTGTTTATCGAGTCGGATCTCATAGTCTGTATGGGGTTAAGTCACGAAATTTGTACAGTAACTGGAGACAGGAAATTCCGAAAATCTCCCACTGGAATATTTTTAATTGGATGAACGACGATTTTTAAATAATATTCTCGTGGATTGCAGTCAGAAAGCAACGAATCTGACTGCAGCCTAGTATATAAATGTTTATAAATAATTGGTAAAGATTTAGGATTTGAAAATTTTTACACCAAATTCTACAGTCTAATTGACACCTCCTGTAAAAAAATTGGAATTTTTGGAACGTTGTAAATATTTTATTAAAATCCTCGAAAACAACCCAGTTATGAGCGTACAAGCTGAAACATGATAACTTGCGTTTGTGTGTACCTAAGTGTTATATGAGTTAATCTGTGTTTATGACATGTTGGTTTGATCATTATTTTGTATGGTGGTACTTTGCATGCATGATTATGGTTTTGAATTCGTTATTACGTGTGCCGTACTGTGTGTTAGTTATTCGTAGGGTTTTGTGTCAGTGTGTTCACACACTAACTTTAAATCGGTTGACATATTAGGACGCGATTAGCGGTTCCATCACTTGCTTCTTTTGCGTTATTCTAAACAAGCAATTTAAGGTGAGTTCACGGCCCCTATTTTATCAAGTTTAAACAACATGGGACCTTGATATTTTGAAAATGACTATGAATGTTTACAACAAATGTTTTTGGAAAACGTTTAAATAAATCATACAGAGTCGTTCGATATTGCTAGTGTCTGAGATTCTAGTTTGATCACACGCCTCGCGGTAATACTCCGCAACTGGAAATTGAGGGTGTGACAGTCTGCCATTTTTCTGCTGTAACTGGGCATCCCCCGCGTGTTGCGGGAGATCTTGTGGGGTCTCTCGCGTGGCGCCTGTGATTCCTAAGTTTCAGAATTGGCAGAACATGTCCCTGCAGCCTAAAACTTGTTTTTCGACGCGTTTTGGCATTTTTAACACCTGTTAACACCATTTTTAAGCTTTATAAGGAAGGTAAAGCATAGGGAACTTGAAATACGTCCAAATATATTTCAGGTGTCGGTTCCTTTGGTCGTACGGTTGCGGTTTTCGGTTAAATACGACGAAAGTCGTAACGGACGCAAATGACGGTAAATGCGTGACGAATGATATTTTTGCATTCTAAACATTAAAATACAAGATTTTAATGATTACAATTATTTTGTATGTCCGTACATGTTCCGGATAGAGAAATACGCAAATTAGCATAGTTTCGCAGAATTTGCAAAATAGCCCCTGAAGTTGCATAAAGATGTTTTTGTCATTCCTAGGCCCTCAGAACTTATATCTAAGTTATGTAAAAGGGTATTTAGGATATGTGTAGCTTATTTCCTTGTTCCAGAGTGTGCGACGCTACGAGAATCGCCAGACTTTCATAGTTTGTCATAAATAGTCCTTGTGATCGAATAGGCTTGATTTTGACATACCAAACCTTTCAAAACTTGTTTCTAAGTTACATAAAGGATATTTAGGGTATGTTTAGCTCATGTCCTCGTCCTGATGTGTATGTTGCATTAAACTGGTTACATTTAAGTATCGGTTATCGAAATGCCTTTAAAGAAAAAGTTTTTGAAAGCTCGAAATTTTGCACAAGGGTTACAGTCTCCCCTACTTTAGGAAATTTCGTCCTGAAATTTATTCGAAGGAGACCGTAGAGTGCATTTGAAATGATTGAAAGATGAGCAGAGTGCTAGATTCCAAAAAGGGGGGCATTGTTTGGTGTTGGAAATTTTGGGGGGGGGGGAAGGATTCAAAGTGTAAGCAAGGATATTTAGGGTATCTTAAGGTATTTTAACCCTTTAGAACTCATGATTCTTTAAAGTGTCATCGAATGTATAAATATTGTTTCATCGAGTGTGTAAAAATGGTTTAGTATGGCACTTTGTTATACTAAGGCACTTAGTATAAATCCATAGCAAACAAAGGGGTGTACATTCAAGCCTGGCGATACGTACACGGTTTCTAACGTCCCACGAGGTACATCCCATGTACCAAGAGCATCTCATTCATAGGAGACTGGTCAACATACCTATGGCATTAAGGTCGTCACCTTTAACACCATAATATACTCCCGGTCGACTCGAATAGAGTTAATGAATGTACTCATCTCGTTCATTGCATTCAATAAACTGATAACAAATAATCACACAATCACACAATGGTCCAAGATAACATAAAACCCTCAAGTGACTCTGGTAACATTCCAGAGAATAACACAATAAGAATACTTATATATAGGAAGCACCATCGGCGTATCCACCGTTGTCTTATTGCGTCATACCCTTCCTGTTACCTAATCACTCTAGATTTTGTTCCGCAATCTTAACAAAGCTTACTATGATTCTCATATGTCGAACCCCGTAATTAAGTGTGCACCCATAATTATGTGTTTCGTCATATGGTCCACATAGCTCCTCTTGTTAAGTTAAGGTACCAAATATTGAGGTCGAGGTATCATCTAATATCAAACAAACATCGGCATAACACAACGTTTGTCAGATCAGACCGTTGTTTTATACCAGCAATGAAAAAAATACTTGTTTTGCATCCAACCAAGATTTGTAGCAAGTATTTCATTCTAGTATAAATGTTAATATATGTTTCACACTAACCAAACTTGTAGTATGCATCATATACTAAGCATGGATTGTCATAAACAAGGTAAGTATGTCATGACAATATTTTGAAACCATGTGCTAGGTATGCTATGTTAATATACTAAGCGAAAAGGTATTTGTAATCGTGTGCTATACATATTAGGTTAACTAACCATGTATGTAATATCATGAAAACAAAAGTAGTGGCAATATTCACATAGTGTTCGTAGAAATTGTCGTGTAGAACTTGTATGAATGCATTAATGTGAAATCACAATATGCTAAATTGCCATATTTGGTTCCTAAAGAACAGAATCCTCGAAGTTTGTAGTTGTAAATTACACTCAGTGTAATCACATTTGAATTTGTAAATGGAATACGAATAACAAGAATGAAGAAAAAAAATTCTTGAAATTTATATTGTCATTTCAAATAATATTGGAATATGTTCATTGTTTTTGGATGACAAAAAGAAAACATAAAGGTTCAAATGATCATGAGTGCTTGATCATCAACGTGAACCTCATTAACATTGAATACTCGTCCATGAGCTAAGTCGGCATTAGCAAGTGTAGGGCAGTTTCGCTTGAAATGATTTGGATCACCACAATTGAAATATGCTCCAGCTGGGTAGCGAGGACGAGTTTGAATAGGGGCTGCTTGGTTTTGGATATGATAGGTCGCAGCTAGATGTCCAAAAATAGCACATATTGTACACTAGCGGCATGGAGAATTTGTTGGGTGATGATAGTTGCAACGATTACACCGAGGTTGCTTTCCACGATAAAATCCCTTAAAGGGTACGGACTTTAGTGGAATTGGTGTGGCAATCGTATAATTCTTTGAAGCCTTACGCATCATAGAACTTAGGTTCACCCTTTGTTCACTTGATTTCTCTTGTGTAGTTCGTTTCTTATCTCCCTTTCGAAAAAGTTTCCCTTTTCTAACTTGGGAGTCAGTTAGGGTAGCGGCTAATTCCTTAGCCTCCCTAAGTGTTGCGGGTTTGTTGCCAGTGATAATATCTTGAATTGATCAGGTAAGCCATCAATGTATTTCTGAATGCCCCGATCCAAAGGTGTGACCATAGTGGGGCAGAGTAGGCTTAAATGTTCAAATTGGTCAGTGTAGGCACGGTTTTCCCCACTATCTTCTTTAAGGTGATAGAATTCGGTTTCAAGTAGCCTTATTTCGTGTCGTGGACAGAATTCTTTCATCATCAGATTCATGAATTCTTCCCACGTTTGTGCCATAGCTACTTCTGCACCTCTGTCTCTCATGACTCCGTTCCACCAAGTGAGTGCTCTCTTTTGGAAAACACTCAAGGCGAACTCTACCTTGCGCTCATTAGGACACTGAACATGGTGGAATGTGCTTTCTATACTCAAAAACAATTGTAGGAGCCCAGTTGCTCCTTCAGACCCATTAAACTCGAGTGGTTTAGCAGAGTTGAATTGTTTGTAGTTACATGGCGTAGGAACATTGTTGTTGTTGTCATTGTAGTAGATTTGATTGACTTGGGCCACGAGGTTTGGGAGTACAGCAGCTATTTGCTGAGCTATCATTGCCGCCATTTTAGCGTTCCTCGAGACGTCACGATGAGGAGGCATCTCGAAGAGGTAGCTATAACAAAATAAGTTAGATTTGGAAAATTTTTATAAATCTAAACACCATAGTGATTTGAAAATCTCAACTTGGTATTCGTTTCAAAACCGTGTTCTTGTACTTAGAAGAATAGTATTGTGAATTTTGTTTCGAAATTTGTTTGAAAATAAACTTTTGTTATGCTTTTAGATGAGAAAATACAAACCAAGTTAATGGTTTGTGTTATTTCTTTACTTTTGAAAATTAATTTTTAAGATAAAAATATTTTTAATCGATTTTTTTAAGGTAAAAAATATTTTTAATCGATTTTTTTTAAGATAAAAAATATTTTTAATCGAATTTTTTTATAAGATAAAAAATATTTTTAATAGAATTTTTTTTTAATATAAAGAAACTTCGTGTATAAATTTTGAGAACTCTTATCAAAATAAATAAAATTTTGAAAATTTGAAAAGCGAAAAATAGTATTTGAATACGAGGTAGTATTATAAAGTGTCGTGAGATAAAAGTGAAATTTATTTTTGGATGGGTAGAATATTGTCGTAACATATAACCGAAGTTAACATGTCAGAATAGTGTCATACGAGTAGTAGTGTTTAGGAATCGTTCGACTGATCAAGATAGATGGGTTTTCATAATGTTTCGAGAAGACATGCTTTAGCCTATAAGTGAACACTCACCCTAAGAGTTCCCAGGTAAGAGTGACTGGTCCGAAAATTCGGATTTGTACGAACACTCTAACCTTAGAAAGAAAACTCGGGGTATAGGCATTCACCCTTCCGGATTACATGAGTTCACAATATTAAAACCCAAGATTTCAATGAAAATGTTTGAGAGTAAAACATTTTGAGAAACCTTTCTGATATAATGTTTGAGATAATCGGTCGAGAAACATTTTGTTGAGAGCGTTTGAGGAAAATATTTTGAGAAGTATTCCAATGAAAATGTTGTTGAGAAAAATGTTTTGAGGAATACTTTAAGGCAATAAGCCTAAGGATTTAGGATAAATCATCTAAGGATAGATGATTTGTAACTCATAGAATAATAATGGCACGAGTAAGGATGAGTATTAGGATGGAGATCCTAAGTCTACTCTTGTTCGGGCCCCTAGGAAGGTTATAGACTAGGTTAAGGGTATTCTAATAACCTAATTCACTATAACCAGTGCTCTAATACCAATCTGTAACACCCCGATCGCGTAATACAATAACACGCGGCGGAAATATCGAGGAGTCACGTTACAAATTGCTCAGCCACAACTGATACTAATTTGTTTCACTATCATTAACATCGTTTTACAATACAAGGAAAACATGAAGTTATCTTTTGATTAAAGAAGTCTAAAGTCCGGATGCATTCCTATATGCAGCAAACTTGAATAATCGAAACCTGAAACATATGTGAAAACAAGACATCAACAAACAATGTTGGCGAGTACATAGTTTTATTAGCTAGATCAATGGCAAAAAGTTTAGTGTTGCAATACTTCGACAACTACAAGATTCGTCTATTGAAAATGGACTCTTTAAAGCCAAAGAATGGCAAAAAGATTTAGTATTATAATACATTAACTTGATTATGAAACTCGTGACAAAATAGTTTTATATATGGCAACATGATTAATACTAAGTAATTTTTATGTCATTGAAAATTGTACTTTGTTCATTGTAATCGCCTTGAATTTGATCATAAAACTTGTGAGTGTGTTATTAGAAATTCAATCAAGGATTAATAACAACAATATTGAAAACTTGTCATAACTTGCGTGAGTATTATTAGAAATCAAATCAATGATTTAAAATAACACCTTAGTTATCCTTCTAAGAATCTAACATATAAAAATATGAAAGAATTCTACTAGGATTTGAATATTGTACTTTGAATCAATCAACACAAAATCCAATGTGATTTGCATAACGCTACAAGAGTAATACAATAAGAACACTCATATATAGAAAGTACCAGCGGCGTATCCACTATGTTCTTTTAGTATTACACTCGTTTTGTTAACTAGATCACAACTAATCACAATAACCACATAATCATCATCTTGGTCACATTGTCTTTTCATATACGTATTAAAATACACAGAATCCATTAAAGGACTACCAATTAGTACTTTAAACATCCCATGGGTATCTAACTATAAAGATAGATAGATGCGTTAGGGATATAGTTTAGTCACTTGTCTTGTCAAATACGCATTAAAGTACACAAAATCAACAAAGGACTACCAATTAGTACTTTAAACATCCCGTGGGTATCTAACTATAAGATAGATAGATGTGTTAGGGATATAGTTTAGTCACTTGTCTTGTCAAATACGCATTAAAGTACACAGAATCCAATAAAGGACTACCAATTAGTACTTTAAGCATCCCACGGGTATCTAACTATAAAGATAGATAGATGCTTTAAGGATTTGGTAGCATATCAAGCTATGCTTTGGTTCAGTATATCAGCCTATACTTTGGTTTAGTATATCAGGCTATACTTTGGTCTAGCATATCAAACTATGCTTTGGTTTAGTCACAGTGAATCATAAAGTCCTAAATCCTAATGGCGAGTCAGATAACGCTACGAAGGGTAATACCATAAGCATACTTATATATAGGAAGTACCAGCAGCGTATCCTACATGTTCTTATTGTATTACTCTAGTTTTGCTATCTAATTCACCAATAATCTCTACACATAAACAATAACCATCGTCATCGGTGTGTAAAGCACTTCTTAGAAACCTTACTATAAAGATAGAAGATTTAAGACTGTACTTCAAGTATCCTACTAGGATCAATCTATAAAGATAGAAAGATACTGTAAGGATTTGTTTCATGTCCCCAATTGTCATGTCTTGCATAAAAGGAATATTGCACAAAAATGCTCTTAGTAAACATATAATTGCCATACACTGTGAAAAATTGATTACACATATTAATCACCCCAAAACATTTGGAAAACATAAAAGAAGGGAGCTAAGTACTCGCCTGGGATTGCGTATATATCTTGTTCAAATGATATAACAAAGCTCAAAGGATCAAGAGTTCAAGTGTCGAAGTGGTTCCTAGTGTATTTGATAACTACGTGTTAGTGTGTCGAACTTGAAAACGAGAGAATGGATAGAATGAGGTATATAAACCAAACAAGAGTTGGATCTTGTATATTATGGTTTATAATATCAAACATTCTGAATTGGAAGCATTTCAAAGAGTTTTGACTCGCTACGGCTTGCTAAAGTGGTTTACGCCACTTTAACGGGTCATAAACGTAACTATGGGTTCGGGTGGTTAAATATGTCCTATGACAAGTCTAATATGCCAAAATTAGTTTATATAAGTTGGATAATCAGTTTAGATGTCAAAACAATGCTCTTATATGTTCAAAACTAATTTAAGTGCAAAAAGGGTATTTTCGGCATTATAAGGAATACATATTCGACTTGTCATTTGACTAACCAAACGGTATGACGTTAAGGTATAACCTCAGAGGGTTATTCCCCATAATACTATGGTCATAATAATGGGCTTGGTCGGATCCTAAAGGTGACCAAACGGGTCGGATTCGAAAGTCAAAGCGGTAGTCAAGACCGCTCGACTTACGACCCTAAACAAGTACTAAACCAAAAGTGACGAGTTAGACATGTTTAACATGTCTAACTAAGTTTATAAAACTGATTTGGAATCAAAACAAAGTGTTTTGATACCCGAAAATAGTTCCGTTGTATAATGCGCACTTTGCGCATTATTGACCGAAACCTTGACTCGTCGCTTCGACTAGGAAAACGTGGTAATTAGTAGGCATGATCGCTATGGATCATAACCATCGTGATTACGATCACGTTGCAAAGTTCATTTGAACTTTACTTTGACCAATTAATGGTCAAAGCTGAAAGTGAAACACTGTTTGACTTTTAGCTTGAAATAACTAAAATAAATGAACAAGGCTAAGCTAGAACACTTACTTGTGCTCAATGCAACCAAGGATGAAGAAAAAGACTTAGAAAACTCAGTTGGGAGACCTCCAACAAAGTGGAAGTTCTCCTCTAAGAGTTATAGAGAGAAAGGGAAGGAATAAGCAAGCTGAAATGTAAGATCAAGGACCTATTTATAGTTGTGGAGGATGAATTTGATGATCACAAGTGTCAATGACCATTCTAGGATCATTCCACATGTTCAAAGACGTGTCAAGACCAGGCTAGAACTTGGAGATCACGAATCTTGGGTTTCAAAGCTGTAAAACAGTTGTCTGCCATTTTTCTGCTGTAACTGGGCATCCCCTGCCCGTCGCGGGAGATCTTGGGGGTCTCTCACGTGGCGCCTGGGATTCCTAAGTTTCAGAATTGGCAGAACAGGTCCCTGCAACCTAAAACTTGTTTTTCGACGCGTTTTGGCACTTTAGCCACCCGTTAACCCCATTTTTAAGCATTATAAGGAAGGTAAAGCATAGGTACTTGAAATATGTCCAAATATATTTCAGGTGTCGGTTCGTTTGGTCGTACGGTTGCGGTTTTTGGTTAATTACGATAAAAGTCGTAACGGACGCGCAAATGACGGTAAATGCGTGACGAACGATATTTTTGCATTCTAAACATTAAAATACAAGATTTTAATAATTACAAAAATTTTCGGATGTCCGTACATGTTCCGGATAGCGAAATACGCAAATTGGCATAGTTTCGCAGAATTTGCAAAATAGCCCCTGAAGTTGCATAAAGATGTTTTTGTCATTCCTAGGCCCTCAGAACTTATATCTAAGTTATGTAAATTGGTATTTAGGGTATGTGTAGCTTATGTCCTCGTTCCAGAGTGTGCGACGCTACGAGAATCAGCAGACTTTCGTAGTTTGTCATAAATAGTCCTTGTGATCGAATAGGCTTGATTTTGACATACCAAACCTTTCAAACTTATTTCTAAGTTACATAAAGGATATTTAGGGTATGTTTAGCTCATGTCCTCGTCCCGATGTGTATGTTGATTTAACGGGTTACGTTTAAGTATCGGTTATCGAAATGTCTTCAAAGAAAAAGTTTTTGAAAGCTTGAAATTTTAGGGTTACGAAGCAACGGGAAATCAAAGTCCATTCGGGGGAGGCAACGAGTATTATAAGAAGTCACTTCAGTACAAGCCTTTCCCGAAGAAGACTCAGGTTAAAATCCAAGAAAAGCCAAATAGTAGCAACACTGAAAAGGCTATGGTTGCATCAAACGAAGATGACGGTTTCGACTGGAACTCCTACATCGGTAAAAAGACCGGAGTTGCATTGATGGCACAAATCGTTGAAGATACATCTGCTGAAGACGCAGGAGCTTTAGAGAATATTCTACTGAACAGTATCTGCATCAACAACAAGAAGAAGTGGAGTACATTCACATGAAGCAGCAAGGAATTTTAACTCCTGATTTGTGTGATAGTATTGCAAGTCACTTTGATGGAAGTTGTCAAGAACAACTTGCTGAGGAGAAATCTACTGCTGAAGTAGTCATTGATGTTACTCACGAAGTGAATGCCGAAAAACTCAAGGACATTGCTGACAAAGTTTTAATGGCAAATGTAACCAAGGTAGGTCGAGGTAAATGAAAGTGTCAAAGTACAAGTTGTAGAGGTTGAGAAACCTTGTATAAAATGTACTGAACCATGTATCGAATGTGCCGAAAAATCAAAGATCATCGCTGAAATCAATGTGCATAATGAACTTTTAAAATATGATTATCGCACAATGAAAGAAGCGTATGACAAAATGAAAGATGATTATGGCAGGCTCGATCGAAACAATGTCGAACAACACGAAACTGTAAGGATGTTAAAGGAACAGTAATGGATAAGCAAAAAGCGATTAATATCTATATTAACACCATTGCTGAAACTAAGCAACAACTCCAGCACATGAAAATTGAAACAGAACTTGTTCAACAATTTTTTAAAAGTTACACTTGTAACGCATATGTCATTGATCACATCCTTCCGACAATTCCATCGGAAGAGAAACCAAAAAAGAAAATTGGTAAAGAATACAACAATGTTCCTCCACCCCTATGCAAGAAGTATTGTCGCAAATCCGCCGATGGGATGGATAAGGCACTCAACATTTAGTTGTTATCTGAAAAGAAAACTGAGTTGCTAGAGAACATTGATGTAATCTATACTAAAACAGATAATGACAATGCTGTGGTCAAGAAAGTGGTTGAAAATATTCTGAATGATTCTGATGAAGGCAGCTTTAAAAGCGCCAACTCGAGTTCAAAGAATTCTGATTCACAGTCCGAAGATGATGATACAACATCGGAGAATGATCTATGTGATTATCCTAATGTTGTAATGTACAAGATTAAGGAATCTGATAGATTATACTTTGATGACAATTTTCTGATTCAGAACGTGAAGGAAGAATTGTTAGACAAATTCTTTAAACTCGTGGAAGTCACATCAGATGATCTGGTGATCAATGAAAGAAAATTCTATTCCAAACCTAAACGAAATAACTACCAAAGGAATGGTGGTGATCATCTGGAAAACCGGAGAGCTGGGTTGGGATTAGAAGAATCAGATGTTCCTAAAAAGAAAACGTCACCATTTCTTGAATTCAAGAATAAAAACATGAATTTTGTATATGGGACGAACACAGTTCATGAGGAAAGTTTGATTGGCAAACAATCAAATGATGAGTTTAAGAAACAGAAAGAACTTCGAGATAAAGCCAAAATTGTAAGTGATGCCAAAACAAGTGGTGCAAAACCCACTAAAGGTCATTCACATGATTCTCGGACTTGTTTCAAGTGCAACGAAATTGGTCATATTGTACGCCATTGTCCGAAATCAAAGCTGGCATATCTTCGAAGGAAAGAAATTTCAGATGTTGTGAAACCGAAGCAACCGGAGTTTGTAAAACCTGTAAAGATTTTGAAAAGAAATGAATCAAAAGCTGAAGCTAAGCATAAAACAGAAAAGAAGTTTGAAAATTCAATTTTTGAAAAAAGTGAAACTTCAAAAGCTAATGAAAACAAGTTTTACATCAAAAAGGCTAACATAAAATCTCAAGCCTAGATTGCAAAGAAACGGTCAACAACATCTGATGTTATTAAGTCTGAGCCTGTAAAGACTGATAACACGAAAGAGTCAAAATCTAAAATTGAAACCAACACTGTCAAATCTACAAATGGTAATGTTTCAAAAGATAAAAAGAAAGTGATGTTTTCAAACGTAACATCGTCGAAAATCCAGAATATGAATATTAATTTGATTATGCTGATGAATGTGAGTTTGATTACGATGATGGTTATCCAATTCAACCCAAGACCAAAAAGGCTTGGGTCATGCTGTTTAACTAATTGTTGAAATGTGCAGGGGCTCCAGAGATCCGTACTCTCCAAGTGGATTTTGGATAGTGGAGCGTCAAGGCATTTGAAACCAACACTGTCAAATCTACAAATGGTAATGTTTCAAAAGATAAAAAGAAAGTGATGTTTTCAAACGTAACATCGTCGAAAATCCAGAATATGAATATTAATTTGATTATGCTGATGAATGTGAGTTTGATTACGATGATCTTTTTCATTCGATCATGTGAACTATATTGTAGAACTTGAGAACAATCTTCTGAGCATATCGCAGAGTTGTGACAAGAAGTTCACGGTGCATTTCAACGACAAAGAATGTATTATCTTGAAGTCGAATTTCAAAACCACGAGAGAATGATCTATATGTTCTTGATATGGGCGTTGCTACCAATTCATCAATATCAGCGCAATGTTTTGTGACAAAGGCTACTGAAAAAGATTCTATTCTTTGGCATCGTAAGATGGGGCAGATTCATTTGCGAAAAATGAATTTCTTGGTTCATAATGATCTTGTAGAAGGTGTAAATCTTCGGAGCTTTCATATGTCTAATCACTGCTTAGAATGTAAAAAGGGAAAGCAGATCAAGAAATCTCATCCGAAGAAATTCTAAACTCAATCAAGTTGCCATTAGAACGTCTCCACATGGATTTATTTGGTCCTGTCAATGTTCGAAGTATATCAGGAGAATTATATTGCTTGGTCGTGACAGATGAGTATTCGAGATATTCATGGGTATTCTTTCAGGAATCAAAAGACGAAATGTTCGAGAACTTGGTGATTCTTTCAAGAAACTCAAGTATCTTTATAATTTGCCGGTCAGACACATTAGAAGTAACAACGGCACAGAGTTTAAGAATAATAAAATGACAAAATTCTGCAACGCAAAAGGGATTCTACACGAGTTTAGTGCTCCCTATACTCCATAGCAAAATGGTGTTGCTGAACAAAAGAACAAAACTTTAATTGAAACTGCGAGAACTATGCTTGCAGATTCTAAACTTCCAGTCAGCTTCTGGAGTGAAGCGGTTGCTGCGGCTTCCTACACGCTAAACAGAGTTCTCACTGTCAAACCAACAAAGAAGACATGTTTTGAGATGATAAACCGACGGAAGCCAAATTTGAAATTCTTAGAACTATTTGGTGCGCCATGTACTGTAATCGATCAAGATGGAAAATTCGGAGCTAAATCGCTTGAAGGTTTCTTTGTCGGATATGCGAGTTCGTTAAGAAGAGTATAGGTTCCTTCGTTGAGAAAGGTTATTGAAGCACATCACATGGATTATTTTAACTATACGGATCCTATTCAAAGGAGAGGTGACGCGTGGCTATTTAACTACCAAGATCTATGGAAGTCATTCGACTTGCCGGAAGAACCGTCTGAAGAAGAAATTGCAGCGTTATACTATCTTCAATAGTCCGGGAATCAAGAACAAATCATTAGACCAATTGTGGTTAATAAACCTACGTTGGATTCTTCTTCTTCCGGAGCAGGTCCACGCAATAGCAGTGGTGTTCAAGTTGAAAATATTTCTAAAGCAGAAGTAACACCAGTTACACTTCCAATGAATGCTTCTAATGAACCAACATCAGGTCCCAACATGCCTCAGAATCAGAATTCTGACTCAGATGAAGCACGACATTTGATGCTGATGGTGAAACTTCATCGAATGAAGAAGTTGAGCAGATATCTAACATGTTGAATCAATCTGCTAGTCCGAGAAATCAGAACGAAGCTTCATTAAGTGCTCCTAATGTTGATGTGAACAGTGATCTGATTGTTTCAAATCAGCAAAGCTCAGTTGATATTCCAGCAGAAGAAATGCCGCGATCATATTCTTACCATCCTTCAACGAATTTTATAGGAGAACTACAAACTGTTGTGCATACTCGAAGCCAAATAAATAAAGAACTTCGTTGTTTCTACACCCGAGTTGCACCAACTCAGAAACTACTGCTACTACTCATGTTTCATTTCTCAAATAGAGCCAAAGACAGTTAATGAAGCTCTGGCTGACGAGAATTGGGTGATAGCAATGCAAGAAGAACTGTTACTGTTCGAGAAGTTGGGTGTTTGGAAGCTTGTAGACTTACCACCGAAGCAGAAAGCTTTTGATACAAAGTGGGTCTTCAAGTGTAAAAGAGACGATCAGGGTGTTACAGTCAGAAACAAAGCTCGGCTGGTTGTCAAGGGATTCCACCAGCAGGAAGGTATAGATTATACAGAGGTATACGCGGTTGCGCGATTAGAATCTATCCGAATTTTCCTAGCGTTCGCAGCTTGGAAAGGATTTAAGGTGTACCAGTTGGATGTAAAATCTACATTTCTCTTCGGTAAACTTTGTGAACAAGTGTATGTCGGCCAACCACCAGGTTTCGTCGATCCACTAAACAAGAACACAGCATATCTCCCAGATAAAGCCTTGTACGCTCTACACCAAGCCCCGAGAGCTTGGTACGAGACGTTATCGCAACATCTCATAGGAAATGGCTTTACGAGATGCACAGTTGACAGCACTTTGTTTAACAGAGAAGTCGGATCTCATCAGATAATAGTACAAATCTATGTGGATGATATCATTTTTGGTTCTACGGATGACAGTCTGTGCAAAGAGTTCGAAAAATCATGAAGAAGAAATTTGAGATGTCCTCGATGGGCGAAATGAAGTTTTTCTTAGGTCTTCAAGTGGATCAGCTTCTAAACGGGATATCCATTCATCAGACTAAGTATATTCATGTGGATCAGCTCGAAATCTACAACTGCAGGATGCCAGTTCTTCGGAACGCGTTTGGTAACGTGGCAGTGTAAGAAACATACCACGTTCTCTTTCTCAACCTGTGAAGCAGAATACATTTCTGCTTCCAGCTATTGCTCACAAATCCTCTGGATTCAGCAACAGATGAGGGATTATGGTCTGTAGTTTTTTGACACGCCTTTATTTGTAGATAACAAAGCAATCATCGATATAAATAAAAATACGGTTCATCACTCACGTACAAAACACATTGAAATTTGTTACCATTTCATTCGTGACTGTTACGAAAAGAAATTGGTTCGAATAGAAAAAATCCACACCGACGAACAAAGGGCTGATTTTTATACCAAAGCAATTCCATTAACAAGATTTAAATATCTAATGCGGCTTAACGGTATTAACAATTTGCTTACAGGTGCGGAAGCTGAGTTTGAATACAGATCGGACGACGAGTTCATGTAGTCTGCATTGGATTGTATGGTTTGTAAATATCTCTCTAGTTTAGTATTTCTTAAAAATCTAAAATCCAAAAATATGTTTTTGATTTTAGGGGGAGATATATTTGGGAAAATACAAAAACTTATGAAAAATTTCAAAAATATACAAAAACATTGAAAAAGACAAAAAGAATTCAGTGTCACAAAAAGGAAATGATAGTACATCAGTGGACTATCACAATATGCTAAAGAAATGGAAAGTTTAAAAGTAATAAACGAGTCTTACTGCGGATATGCCGACAGGCTTAACACCTTCAGTAAACTGTTTTTGAGATATAAACTAAATTTTACAACTGCTTAATCGTGTGGATTAACATATCTTGGATATATGGACTTTAGTACTCCGAAATTTCGTTTAAGAGATTGCCTGATTTTGAGATACGAGGTCTTTATAGATAGTTGATATCTGGGGTATTACACAAGTTCTTCTCATTTTGCGAAAGCAATAGCCTAGAACTTCTATAAACCCTAAACTGCATGCAATCTTGAAAAGTATTGAAAGATCTAATCATTTGCAGTGCTAAAAAGATTCCATAAGTGGAACACACCTTAAAGACGAGCCTTCATCTCTTTGTCTGTACGGTAGTACTAACATGAGCTCTCAAGGTCTCGCAATAACCCATATACAGATATCAATTACGCTATATTCACATGTAAGATGAAATCTAGGGAATCTTGATACGGGAGTATATTCAAGAAGTGGGAACCACAGATAAGTCAAGTTTCATAATTCATACGTTAACATATCTTGACACAGCTGAGAAATGTGGTAAAGTTTAAGTGGAAAACATATCGACAATCTAGGTAAACGAGTTTAAAGCTTAAAGTCATCTAAAGGTCAATGGTACTGGTGATATGTCTCAATTAACTTATATGATCCTTTAGACACGAATTCACAAAAATATGTTTGTACATAGTTTACATTGTCCTAAAATAGTTTATCAGCTTTACAGATTAAAACAAAAAAGAATTTCCATGTGTTTTAGCATAAACTTACAAAAATACAAAAAGATTTTGTTTCTACATTGTTTTCAGCAAACCAATGTTGGAGAACGGGTGTTCGAAGTCTGGTAAGATGCTAGAACTGGTGGGAATCTCTTTGACAACGGTCTGGGAGCTAATCTGTAAAAACGAAAAAGCAAAAACGATAAAAAGTTCATTAATTTGAAACTTTGATTTTGAAAGTATCAAAAATATCAACAAGTTTGTTCGTAACGGGTCAAACCGAGGTCATTAACTTGGACTTGGCAGACAAATCGGTTAACCAAGGTCATTAGCTTGGACTTGGTCAACTGAGTGGATGTTAATAACTGGTAAAGGTTGGAAACTTCAGGGGTTAAATTGAAAATTTTGAAAAAAGTTTGAATTTGGGTTTGGCAAGTTCGGCGAACTTGTCATTATGTACAAAGATTAACTTTGTAGCAAGTTCGACCAAACTTGCTAATTGATGGCTGAATTGTTTAAAGATAAGTCCGCGCGAACTTGATTTGGCCTTGTTTAATGGGCTTGTAAGTTCGCCCAAACTTGCAATGGTATAAGTACCGAGCAAGTTCGGCCGAATTCATTCACCAGCAAACAAACTCCTGAGCGAACTTACTGACCTTGAGCGATCTTGTATTTTTGTCATAATCACACCGTTATACTGCCCAAATTTCTATTGTTTTTGGTGATTAGCACACCAACGAAAATGTCTGAGGTATTGATTTGGACTTTGAACCGAGATTTGAACCTTAACTGATGAATCGAGATTTAAAAACATAAAAATGTTAGTTCTAGGTTGTTTTGGTCCAAATTGAACTTAAAATCTTGATTAAACAACTAAAATCAACCATGAAAACTTGTTTAATTTGATTGAAATGGTTGATGACATGTTGAACAAGTTTTGTGTTGATGGTGATGACAAGTTCAGCCGAACTTGTTATCAAGTTCGACCGGACTTGTTAATAAATCTGTACAAATTAATTAAGTGTATGTTCGACCAAACTTAGCATTAAAACAGAACATATAAATAAATGGAAGTTCGCTCGAACTTATCAATTGAAATCTAAAATCTTGTAATAAGTAAGTTCGCCCGAACTTAGATTTTGAAGTTTGAACATGTATATTACATGTTTAGGCAAACTTGACTATCTCGGATTGTTTTAACACTTATAAAGTTCACCCGAACATGATGAAAAGTGTTGAAAGTTTTGAAACTTTTTCTCGAATAAGCGTGCTAATTGTTTAGCGTCATTTTTTAGGCTCAAGAACCAGCGAGGGTAATTGCAATAGAGTTTTCCATATCTCACAATACATGGATTACACTCGACAAGACGATATGTCCATCTTTGAAGGAATACGAGACTATTTTGAAGTTTATGAAGGAAAGCCCTATTCATCGAGCTATAACAGAGCGCACAGTATTTTATAGAAGTCACACGTACCATTTCTGGATGAACCCGAGTCTTAGTGATGATCATAAGACGATCATTTCATCGGTGCAAGTTGGAAATGAAATAAAGAAGATCACAGTGACTGAAGACGATATTCGACGGATCCTACAGTTCAAAGATGATAAAGATGATCCGATATTCTTGGATGAGAAGATGGTTAGAGGTTGTTTCTTTCGAATGGGATATAAGGGGAGCGTGAATAAGCCAACGTTGAAGAAAGGGGAAGTGCCAAACCCCTACAGGCTCCGTATGCATGCGATCATTCATACATTTAGTCACTGAAAGGCGGGTCTTGACGACGTGCAAGATTATTTGGCCTGTATGGCAGCGGCACTGATTCTGAAGAAGTCGTTCAACTTTTCTAAGCTTGTTTTTACTCATATGTCAAAGAATATGGAGGATTCGAGGATATGTTTGTATCCGAGGTTCATGCAGATGCTAATAGATGAGAAGTTCACTAATATTGCACGTGATCCGAATGATGTGCTTTATCTAAGTCACCTTGATGAAACAACTGTGAAGAAGCTATTAAGATTCCAGAAGCAAGCTTCAGCTCCTGTTGTAAAGCCAGTTTTCGGAGCTATCAAAGATTCAATTACATTGAGCCGCCTGATAATAAATGGAGAAAAGATGGAAGTGATGATGAAAAAGTGCTTAATGCTGAAAAAGAATGGTTTAAAGACTTCAAACCAAAGGCTCGAAACGAATGATTCTTAAAGGCCGAAGTGGAAAAGCCAAAGAAGAAACGAGTTGCAAAGAAAGTTGAAACAATGCTCGTCGAGGAAGGTGAACCAGAAAATGTTCAAGCTGAAGCTGGATCAAGCGTAACAGTTATTGTTGAAAGTCAAGAAACAGTTAAAACGACTCAGTAAGACGAGGTTATTTCTGCTACTTCAGAAAATGATGAAGATTCTGATGAAACGCATGTGAAAGAGCCAGAAAAGACAGAAGCAAAAATACACGCTGAAAAAGAAAGAGAGTTTGATGCTGATTTCAATCCGAATCAAGAAAAAGGAGTCTGATGAGGAAAGACAAAGGAAAAAGGCTAAGCGTACAAAGTCTTCAGCAACAGAAATTTTAAAGAAGACTAAAGGGTCTCCTCAAACAAAAGGCAAGAGGAAATCAAAGAAAGTTCAAAAGGCAGTCAGCAAAAGGTACAGAGGAAAGCTGAAAAGTGCAGAAGTTACACAAGAACCTTCTAGCGCACATGACAAAGAAGTCACACAAGAACCTTCTACACAAGAACCTCCTGTTGTTGTTTCAAGTGAAGCTGAAAGGCCAGGAGATACACAAGAACCTCCTGTGTCTTGTTTATTGGAAGTTCCTGTTATTCAATCACCGGTTGCTCCAACGACTTCAAATCTTGAAAGTTCTAATCCAAGGAAGTCTACACCAAAGGCTGCTACTCCAAAGTCAACACCAAAAACTTCAGGGCCTAATATGTTTGGTGATATGCATAATGATCCGATTAGTCTGCAAGATCTAAACGATTTCTTTCCAGAGACGAATGTCGATCTTCTCGAGAAGCGTGTAAAGATCTTGGAAGAGAAAGTGGAAAAGAATGAGGAAAAGAAAGCTGAATTGATTAATAAGATGAATCAAAGTGTAGTTGAAAAAGAGATGTTGGACGATAAAGTGAAAGTGTTGGAATATGAACGACAATATTTAAAGGCATTGATCGAGAGTTTGCAAGATGCATATGAAAAGCTTCAAACAGAGATTGCAGATCCAAAGTCAATCCAAGCCCTAAATGATCGAAGATTTTCTAGGATGCAGAAAGTTTAATCTAACTCTCTGGGAATTGATTTCATCAAAGAATATGATCGTCTGGATCAGCAAGAAGATAAAGAACGATCTGAGAAAGAGTTAACTGCGAGTGGTAAAGGTAAAGGGGTTGAAGGTGAAGCTCCTAAGTCTTCTGAAGTCGTAGAGAAATCAGTTGAAGAGAATGTTGTTATAGCTTCTGAGTCTGATATTCCAAAGGTTGATGAATCTGTCAAGCCTTCTGATCCTACTATTGCTTCTGAAGATAAGGACGATGAAGAAGCAGAAAAAGAGGATAAGAAAGATGATGAAAGGATGATTCTGAGTATGAAGATTGGAATGTTGCTGACGATGATGATGATCAGGGTGGTGTTGGTCTGAAAATTACTGAAGCTAAAGTCTCAAGTGAATTTGATATCTCTTCATTAATGGATGATGAATTTAATAGAATGGATGTTAAAAATGAGGGGGAGTCAGGGCAGACAGGGCCATCTGATGAGATTGATTTGTCTAACGTTGAAAGATTTGTAAGCCAGTTGCAGCAGTACCCACGAATCCTTTATTGTTGATGTTAGAACATAACGTGGAGGAAGGCGAGTATGTGCACAACTATACTAAGGAAGATCTTGCAAAGTTAGTTGAAGCTGATGCTGAGGATCTTGAGTTTGATTTCAAAGTAGTCGTGTTGAATGTTAACACATTTGAGCTGAACGATTATCAGTATGTTAGAAGATTAGAAGCTGATGAATACAATAGAGTAATTGTGGAAGATTGGTCTTCTGATGATGAGACAGATCAAACTGCAAAGTACGTCGGTTCGAATTCTGAAAGTTTTCCTACTTTTAAGGAGATGTACAAGCAACGAGACACACATATGCTGAAAGAAAAGATTGAAGAATCAGTTAGAGAAGGTAAAGTACCAAAGTCTTGGTTTAAAGAGATGCCGCACGAACGTAAGTTTCGACGTCCTCTAGCATTCATTACCAGAGACAAAGATGTGTCATTGGGGGATATTCTCAGTTGGGGTTGGTTCAAGGAACTAATGTATATGTAATCAAAAGAAAATTTGGAGTGCAATACTTCAAGTATCTTGCTGATTTCAAAACTTTACCATATTGGGATATGGAAGAGTTAGTTCAGACAGTTAATGTTACATACCACATGAAAGTGATTGATCAGTTACTATGGAAATTGATAAAGTATGAAGCAGTGAAAGGATTCAGTTATTGGAAGCCATTTATTCTAGGTCGCCGAATCAAGACTAACAAGAAAACATGGGAGAAAGACATTACATTGATAATGAAGCGACCAAGGGCCATGAGAAACATGCCATTGATGCCGATTGAGCAGAACTTCTATCCATTGTTCAAGTGGTGGCAGATAGATCTATCTACTTGTGAAGATGTTATTGTTTTAATGTTTGAAGAACATTTGGATACTACGAAGGAAAGAGTTGAGATACTTGGTTCTCAGGGCATGAGGGGTTTATGGAGGACAATCAGGATTCTTGATCCTATGTGGTTGGTTAACTGCTCGAGAGAAGATATTAAATGCCTTTTCTACAGCAAGATCGTATTTGAAGAACGTGAAAAGGTACAAGCTATGCAGTTTCAGAAAGTTGTTAATGTTTGTTATGCGCGTGAAGTAAATTCAGGGAAGATGTGGCAAACAAGCTGGAGGGAATTAGAAAGAGTTGAATTTTCTAAAGAGGAGAAGCGTCTCGAAGCTATTCATGAGAAAACTAGGAAAGCAAGTACTAAAAGATTTAAGTACTTGAACAAAGTGTCTCCTACAGACCAGATGCCGGATCCTAAACAAGAACAACGAAAGAAGCCTTACAAGAACTTCTTCGGTCATGTGCGTTAACGTTTACTATGAAGACAGAGTTTTGAAGACTGATACAAGACGAAGACGATATCCAAGGGGGAGTCTGTTGGTGCATAATGTCGATGTCTTAGTCTTATATCGAGTCTTTATAGAATAGAGCAGAATAGGCTAGTGGTACAAAGTATTTATGTAAAGTTGAGACAAGTTCGCTCTTAATTGTCATGTAAAGACAAGTTCGGCAAGTTCGGGCGAACTTAGGTCTCCCACGGGTGAACTTGTTCATCTATAAATACCTAGCTAACCTCTCACATTTGTAACTTTGGTATTTTGGAGGCGAAGCTCTGTCAGTTTGTACTCTTGACGTTTGATCAATAAAACTGATGTTAAACTAATTAATTCTTGTCTATTGGTAAACACGAGGTAATATTTCCGCTATTATGGACGTTAGATATCAAATTTAGGTTCCTTAACATCGAGGATCGGTCCTTCAACAAGTTATGAACTTAAACCACTTGAGAGCTTAAAGCTCTTATGAAAACAGAACTATTGTGAGGATAATGTAACACCCCAAATCGCGTAAAACAACAAACCGCGGCGGAAAAACTTGGGGAGTCACGTTAATAGATTGTTTCAACAACACTTGGTATTTGATGTTTCATTTTATTGGATATTAAACATAGATTATATTGTCATATTGTCTTAAAACTTTTAAACAAACTTAAACAAACAAAAAAACAATGAAATTGTCTTTCTTATTTTAAAGGCACCAAGTCCACGTCCATTCCTACATGTGTACGCATCAGTATCATCTAGCATCGACATCAAACTTGATTTCCTGAAACATATGTGAAAACGAGTCAGCAAAAATATGCCGGTGAGTACATAGGTTTTTGTGAGTATGTCAAGTTCATGGCTTCGTATACATTACAACTTATAACCCGACTACTAGAGTCATGATTGGAAACCTTGTTTTGAAAATATTTTGATATTGCAATAGGTTTATAAACACGTGATATAGAGTTTATAGAAATCTAGTAGCCATGAACCTTGACTCGAAATCTTTTGTATTGTAAATCCAAATTGTAAATCGTCTTGAAATAACTCGTATGGTTTATATCATTAATCAAAAAATCCTTGTGTGTCATTGTTTGAAAACATTTGTCCAAGTAATATAAATAACGCCACACATTTATGATGAAAAAAACACTTATATATAGGAAGTACCAGCGGCGTATCCACCATGCTTTTATCACTACACTCTTTCTGTTATCTAAATCACTTGTCGTAAACCATTCGTTCATCGTTTCTTGTTATAAACCAATTGTTCATCGTTCATCATTTGTTGTTCATTGTTCATTGTTTTAATTGTGAAAACTTTTGGTCGTTTCGTGAATACATTCAAACCTTTGTTGACTTGTTCGAGACCACCCATGGTGTCCCTTAATTGTATAACAAACCACCAAAGGGTTTGTTACCAGTTTCAGTCGCTTTCCAAACTTCCCCACAAACCCCGGGAAATTTGGTAACGGGATTGTCAGTCCTAGGCGCCTTAACTTACTACTGGTCGGCTTGATCATTGTTAATGAATGTCATTCTTGTTATAAACACATCGCACCAACAAGTTTGTTCACAATATTGAAATCGTTTAGTTTATATAAACCATAGTATTTGCATTTGAAACTAGTAAACCATAGCAATTGTAATTTGAAAACTTGTAAGTCCTTAAAGCTTAAATATGTTAAGAAATGTTTTTAATCAGATATATGTCAAAATTTATGTTACATATGCTTAACGTTGATTTGTTTGCGAAAAGGGCATTTTGGTCATTTTTAGGTAATATTACAATCATTTATCATAACACAATCCAAACATCATGACCATAAGGTATAACCTCAGAGGGTTATTCCCTATATATTTATGGTCACAATTATGTATTTGGTCGGGTCAAACATTCACCAAACGGGTCAGATTCGGAAGTTAAAGTGGTGGTCAAACCATTCAACTTTTCGGTTCAAAATAAGCACTACAATGAGAGTGATGATTTAGACATGTTTTGACATGTCAAAATAAGTTTATAAAAGAGTTTTGGCATCAAAACAAACTTTTTGACACCCGAATGTTGATCCGATGCAAAATGCGCAAAAATCGCATTTTAACCGAAACTTTGACTTGCAAAAAATAGCTAGAAATGGTGGGAATCAGTAGACATGGTTTTTAGGGATCATAACCACCTTGATTAATATCATAATGCAAGTTTCAATTGGATTTTAAACTGATCAAATAATGATCAATTCTGGAATTCAAATATAAGTCAAATTTTGTGACTTTTAATCAAATTAATCACAAGAATTGAAACAAGCATGAAGGAGATCACTTACAAATACCAAGGATTTGATCAAGAACACTGAGAAGGCTCCAAAATGAGTGCCAAATTCGGACTTAGAGCAGGGTGTTGCAAGAAAGTGATCAAAGAGTTGCAACCATGAATAACACTTAGTATTTATAGAAATCTTGGATTAACAAGAGCATGACAAGTGTTGGTGACTCATCTTAGGTGTAGATTAGTGTCCAAATTCGTGTCAATTGCAGAGATTAAGGTGGCACAAGTGTTTGATGAGTCAAAGGGTGCACAAACAGGCTGCTGCCAGCAAATCTGGTGTGCTGGGCATGTCTTACGGACCGCATGGTCCATAGGCTTACGGTCTGTAATCCATGGACCTGGGCACATCTTTTAGGATTTGGCAGAATAGGCCCCTTCATCGTTTCGTCGCGTTTCAGGCACTATCGACACTTGTAAATCTCATTTCAAAGCTCCATAGGGATGTTAAACCATAGGGAACTTGAAATATGTTCAAAAATGTTCCAGAGGTTGGTTCGTTTGGTCGTACGGTCGTGGTTTTCGGTTAATTACGACAAAAATCAAAACGAACGCGTGTGTGACCGTAAACACGTAACGAACGGATTTTTCGCATTCCAATCACTAACATATAATATATTGATGATTAGAAAAATAGTTTAGATGTCCGTACATGTTTCCGATAGCGATATACGGAAAAAGGCATAGTTTCGCGAAATTTGCAAAATAGCCCCTAAAGTTGTAATAGTGTGATTTTGCCATACCGAAGCCCTCAAAGCTTATTTCTAAGCTATGTAAAGGATATTTATGGTATGTTAGGCATATTTTCTTGTTCTGGAGAGTACGTCGCTGCGAGAATCGGAAGACTTTTGCAGTTTGTCGTAATTAGTCCTTGTGAACGAATAAACTTGTTTTTGACATACCAAACCCTCCAGAACTTATTTCTAAGTTATGCAAAGGTTATTTAAGGTATGTTTAGCTTGTCACTATTCGAGAACATACGTTGCATTAAATTGGTTTCGTTTGCGTATTGGTTCACCGATTTTGCTCATAGAAGCGATTCAAGAGTTCAAAATCGTGCAAGAATTGATTGTGTGCAAATAACATAAGAGATATACAAAAATTCACAAATAAAACATAAATACCATTAATTGATAACTTGTTTATCATTGTTACATGTTTGGATTGCCACAGATATCATAGTCTCCCCTACTTGAGAAAATTTCGTCCCGAAATTTAATTAGAGGAAACTCTTGAGAACAAATGTGGATACTTCTCTTTTATATGATCCTCTCATTCCCAAGTAAATTCAGGGCCACGTTTGGATTCTCAGCAAATTTTGACTATCGGAATTCGTCTTCGCTTAAGTTTCATGACTTCACGGTCCATAATCTCCATCGGTTTCTCGACAAAATGCACAGTGCCATCAACTTGAATCTCGTCGAGTGGAACATGGAGATTTGTATCGGCTAAACACTTTTTCAAGTTGGCACGTGGAATGTTGGGTGAATATTTCCGAGTTTAGGAGGTAGCTCAAGTTGGTAGGCCATCTTTCCTTTCAACGATCTTGAATGGTCCAACGTATCGTGGTGCAAGTTTTCCTTTCTTTCCAAATCTAAACACTCCTTTCCAAGGGGATACCTTGAGTAGGACGTAGTCACCGACTTGGAATTCTAAGGGCTTGCGTCGCTTGTCCGCATAACTCTTTTGACGACTTTTAGCTGTTAAAAGGTTATCGTGAATTTTCTTGACTTTCTCGGTTGTGTCGTGAATGAGTTCAGGTCCAATAAACTGAGACTCTCGAAATTCATTCCAACATACAAGTGAATGACATTTTCGACCGTATAAAGCTTCGAAAGACGCCATGTTGATGCTGGCGTGATAACTATTGTTGTAAGAGAATTCGACCAACGGTAGGTACGAATTTCAACTACCACCATAATCGATCACGCAAGCTCGGAGCATCACCTCCAGTGTTTGAATTGTCCTCTCAGATTGTCCATCCGTTTGAGGATGATAAGCAGTACTCAGATTGAGTTTGGTTCCAATAGCAGATTGTAGAGTCTTCCAAAAACGAGATGAGAACCGAGCATCTCTATCAGATATGATGTTCAAAGGAACACCATGACGAGGAACAATCTCATCAACATAGATCTTGGCAAGTTTGTCAGCCGGATAATCTTCACGAGTCGCTATGAAGTGTGCTGACTTTGTTAGACGGTCAATGATCACCCAAATTGCATCATGACCTATAGACGTACACGGTAGTTAGTGATGAGATCAATAGCAATGTTCTCCCACTTCCATACCGGTATTTCTGTTGGTTCAAGTAAACTAGACAGATGTTGATGCTCGGCCTTGACTTTGAGACAAGTAAGGCATTTAGATACATATAAGGCAATGTCGTTCTTCATACTCGGCCACCAATACTAGGTACCGAGATCCTTGTACATTTTTGTAGCACCAGGATGAATCGAATAACGAGACTTATGTATTAATCCATCAATAGATTATAGAGATCGTGTTGATTCGAAACCCACAACCGGTTCATGTAGTATAGTAATCCATCGTCTTTTGTTTCGAGTGGAAGTTCGAGTTGGTGAGGTAGTTCATCTTTCAACAAACCTTGGCTTACATAAGTGCGTTGGGCTTCAAGAATACGTGTTTGGATATCGGATCGAATTCGAACACAATGAAGCTTAACACGTACTTTGCGACTAAGCGCATCAGCCACAACATTCACCTTACCAGGATGGTAGCGAATTTCGCAGTCGTAATCATTTAGAAGTTCGATCCATCGTCGTTGCCTCATGTTCAACTCCGTTTGATTGAATATGTGTTGGAGACTTTTGTGGTCCGTGAAAACCACACATTTCGTACCATAGAGATAGTGTCTCCAGATTTTGAGAGCAAAGAAAACAGCTCCCAACTCAAGATCATGAGTTGTATAATTTTTCTCGTGGACCTTCAATTGTCTTGACACATAGGCGATGACCTTATTCGTTTCATGAGAACGCAACCAAGGCGTAAATTCGATGGGTCACAATAAACCACAAAATCACCATTACTATCAGGTAAAGATAGATTAGGAGCATTGCAGAGTTTTTGTTTCAAGGTTTGAAAACCTTCCTCTTGTTTGGATCCCCACTCAAATGGCTTATTATTCTAATTCAAAGCAGTGAGGGGAACAACAATCTTTGAGAAATTCGAAATAAATCGTTGATAGTAACCAGCAAGACCCAAAAATGAACGAACTTCTGTGGGTGTAGTGGGTGTTTTCCAATCCTTAATCGCGGCGATTTTAGAAGGATCCACATGAATACCTTGCTCATTGACAATGTGTCCCAAAAACTGAACTTCTTTCAGCCAAAATTCACACTTGGAGAATTTGGCGTAAAGTTGCTCTTTCTTTAGAAGTTCCATTGTCAGGCGAAGATGTTGTTCGTGCTCGGCTCGAGACTTAGAATAAATGAGAATGTCGTCGATGAAAACAATGATGAATTTATCCAAATAAGGTTTACAAACCCTATTCATCAAGTCCATGAATACGGCTAGAGCATTGGTCAAACCAAAAGGCATAACAGTAAACTCGTAGTGGCCGTATGTTGTGTGGAAAGCAATCTTGGAAATATCTTCCTCGAGTACACGAAGTTGATGATACCCAGAACACAGATCGATCTTCGAAAAACATGTGGCACCTTGTAGTTTATCAAACAGATCATCAATGCGAGGTAGGGGATATCGATTCTTGATCTTGAGTTTGTTGAGCTCACGGTAATCGATACACATCCGGAAGGATCCATCCTTCTTTTTCAGAAATAGGACAGGTGCACCCCACGGAGAGTAACTTGGACGAATGAAACCTTAGTCAGATAACTCTTGAAGTTGCTTCGATAATTCTTGCATTTCAGAAGGTGCAAGACGATAAGGAGATTTGACTAATGGGTTGGCACCTGGTACAAGGTCACGAAACTCCACTTGGCGTGCTGGAGGTAAATCAGATAGATCTTCGGGAAGTACCTCAGGGTCATCTCGAATAATAGGAATGTCTCGAATATTTTGCTCTTGCCTGTTTGCTCCACAATATGTGCCAAGAAGGCGACATAATTCTTTCGTAAGTATTCTTTCGTAAGTATTTCTGAACTTCTAGAATTTCACCAGACGGAAGAGGTACTCGAACATCTTGTCAAAACAAATAACCTCAGCATGATGTTTGGTTAACCAATCCATCCCAATAATGATGTCGAAACTTCCAAGTTACATCGGTGTAAGGTCGATAGAATACAAATGGTTATTGAGATCTAACTTGCAATCACGAATAACAGAATCAAGAACAAGAGGTTCACCATTGGATAATTCGACAGACAAGGGTCTCCCAAGTTTAGTTCTAGGCATCGAAAGCAAAGGCTCAAAAGTAAGAGACACAAAGCTCCTATCAGCACCCGAATCGAAAAGAACAGAAGCAGGGTGATTGTTGACAAGGAACGTACCGTTAACAACTTCCTTATCAGCACGAGCCTCGTTGGCGTTCATGTTCAAAGCTCGTCCACGAGCCGGATTGGCATTTGCTATCCTCAGACAGTTGTTCCTGTAGTGACCCATTTCACCACAATTGTAACATGAACCAGGTGGAAAGTGAGGTTGAGTCGGATTTGCTTGTGGTTGAACTTGGTTTTGTGCAGTTTGGTTCGGGTACGACAAATATTCGCCAAGTGACCAAGTTTTCCATAGGTAGTACATTGTCGACATGGTACATGAACTTGGTGGTGACCGTTACATCGGTTGCAGAGAGGTGCAGTTCCAGGATAGGGTTTCTTTGCCGGAGGTTGAGCTGGTTGGTTTTGGGGAGTAGTCGGAGCGGGTGGTGTGGTCACAACAAAGTTTTGAGAAGCCTTACGCTTCTTCGACCTTTTGGATGGTTCGGCTTTGTTTTTCTTTGGTTTCTCTTTAGTGGACTTGTCAGATTGTTTCTTATCACCCTTGCGATGAAGCTTCCCCTTTCTGACTTGAGAATCAGTCAGAGTAGAAGCGAATTCAATGGCTTGACGAACGGTAGTAGGGTGGTTTCCCGTAACAATGTCCTGAACAGGATCAGGAAGACCATCGATACATTTTTCAATCGCCTTATCCAAAGGCGTCACCATTGAAGGACAAAGTAAGCTCAATTCCCCATACCGATCGGTGTAAGCACGATTCTCACCACTGTCTTGCTTAAGATAATCAAATTCCCTTTCCAAAGCCCTAAGTTCATGATGAGGAGAGAACCCCCTCATCATTAGAGCTCGAAGCTCTCCCCAAGTTTGGGCTAAGGCCACATTAGCACCCCTGTCTCTCGTAACACCATTCCACCATGTCAAAGCTCGTTTCTTGAATACACTAGATGCAAACTCAACTTTTCACTCATCCAGACATTGAACAAAGCCAAATGTGCTCTCGAGACTCTCAAACCATTGAAGAAGTCCTGTAGCTCCCACAGACCAGAAAAAGCAAGTGGTTTAGCCGAACAGAACTGTTTGTAGCTACACGGAGCATTGTTTTTATTATTGTTATTGTTGTTCGCTTGATTCAGTTGAGTTACTAGCTTTGGGAGGATCGCAGCCATTTGTAGAGCGATAAGTGCTGCCATTGCAGCATCTTGAGTTTGATCGCGTCGAGGAGGCATTCTAGAAAAAGAAACATGATGAAAGATGTGTGAGATTGACATTCAGAAAATCGAAATAAGCATAAAAAATATCGAAGAAACATAAGAATGTGGTCACCTGTTTGTTTCTCAAAACACACAAATGACACACTGTGGCTAATCAAAGTAAATGGGTCTTTATAATGTATCGCGAAGTCATGCTTTAGCCTATAAGTGGACACTCACCCCAAGAGTTCCTAGGTAAGAGTGACTGGTCCGATTAAGTGGATTTGTACGAACACTCTAGCCTTAGACAGAAAACTCAGGATACAGGCACCCACCCTTCCAGATTGCACATGTTCACATTATTAAAACCCAAACTTTGAGGACATTTTGAAAACTTAAAGGCTTACGCCAAAAACAAATTATCTAAGGATAGATGATTGATTTTCAAAACGGATTTGAAATCTTTGTGTAATTGTTTTGGTAATCACCTAAGGATAGGTGATGGTATAATATTTTAAATCTAAATGCAAGAAAACTCGCGTTAAGGTCCTAGGAAGGTTATAGTCTAGGTCAATGCATTACGAATATCCTAATTCCCTATAACCAGTGCTCTGATACCAACCTGTAATACCCCAAATCGCGTAAAACAACAAACCATGACAGAAACACTTGGGGAGTCACGTTAACTGATTCTTTCAACAACACTTGGTATTTGATGTTTCGTTTTATTGGATATTAAACATAGATTATATTGTTATATTGTCTTAAACCTTTTAAACAAACTTAAATAAACAAACAAGCATTGAAATTGTCTTTCTTATTTTAAAGGCACTAAGTCCACGTCCATTCCTACATGTGCACGCATCACTATCATCTAGCATCAACATCAAACTTGATTTCCTGAAACATATGTGAAAACGAGTCAGCAAAAATATGTCGGTGAGTACATAGGTTTTTGTGAGTATGTCAAGTTCATGGCTTCATATACATTGCAACTTATAACCCGTCTACTAGAGTCGTGATGGGAAACCTTGTTTTGAAAATATTTTTCAATTGCAATTGGTTTATAAACACATGAGATAGACTTTATAGAAATCTAGTAGCCATGAACCTTGACTCGAAATCTTTTGTATTGTAAATCCAAGTTGTAAATCGTCTTGATATAACTCGTATGGTTTATATCATTAATCAAAAAATCGTTGTGTGTCATTGTTTGAAAACATTTGTCCAAGTAATATAAATAACGCCACGCATGTAATATGATAAAAGCACTTATATATAGGAAGTACCAGCGGCGTATCCACCATGCTTTTATCACATTACCCCCGTTCTGTTATCTAAATCACTTGTCGTGAACCATTCGTTCACCGTTCCGTGTTATAAACCTATTGTTCATCGGTCATCGTCCGTCGTTCATTGTTATAAACAAATCGTTCATCGTTCATCGTTCATTGTTTTAATTGTGAAAACTTTTGGTCGTTTCGTGAATACATTCAAACCTTTGTTGACTTGTTCGAGACCACCCATGGTGTCCCTTAATCGTATAACAAACCACCAAAGGGTTTGTTACATACAGTTTCAGTCGCTTCCCAAACTTCCCCACAAACCCTGGGAAATTTGGTAACGGGATTGTCAGTCCTAGGCGCCTTAACTTACTATTGGTCGGCTTGATCATTGTTAATGAATGTCATTCTTGTTATAAATACATCGCACCAACAAGTTTGTTCACAATATTGAAGTCGTTTTGTTTATATAAACCATAGTATTTGCATTTGAAACTTGTAAACCATAGCAATTGTAATTTGAAAACTTGTAAACTTTTTGGCACATATGCATCACCCCCAAACAACTGAAAACATAAAATAGGGGAACTATGTACTCACTTCTGATAGCAAAATAAATCTTGGATCAATAAGAAGACCGAAGCTCAAAGATCCAACAAATCACGCGTGTCCTAAATATGAACAATAGTGTAAATATCAAGACTTGAAATTAGAAGATTCAGATAGAATGAGATCTTATAAACCAAGTAAGTGTCGAAACTCATATAACATGGTTTAATAAGTTTACATTCTGAGTTGGAAAGTTTATAAGGGCTTTTGACCCGTTATGACCCGTTAAGGTCGTTTAAGCCACTTTAACGCGTCGTTTGCGTAACTACGCTTCGGATGGTTAGATATGTAATAAGTCCTTAAAGCTTAAATATGTTAAAAAATGTTTTTATCATATTATAGTCAAAATTTATGTTACATATGCTTAACGTTGATTTGTTTGCGAAAAGGGCATTTTGGTCGTTTTTAAGTAACATTACAATCATTTATCATAACATAATCCAAACACCATGACCATAAGGTATAACCTCAGAGGGTTATTACCTATATATTTATGGTCACAATTATGTATTTGTTCGGGTCCGAACATTCACCAAACAGGTCAGATTCGGAAGTTAAAGCGGTGGTCAAACCGTTCAACTTTTCTGTTCAAAATAAGCACTACAATGAGAGTGATGATTTAGACATGTTTTGACATCTCTAAATAAGTTTATAAAAGAGTTTTGGCATCAAAATAAACTGTTTTGACACCCGAATTTAGATCCGATGCAAAATGCGTAAAAATCGCATTTTAACTGAAACTTGACTTGCCAAAATAGCTAGAAATGGTGAGAATCAGTAGACATGGTTTTTAGGGATCATAACCACCTTGATTATCATCGTAATGCAAGTTTCAATTGGATTTTAAACTGATCAATTCTGGAATTCAAATAAAAGTCAAATTTTGTGACTTTTAATCAAATTAATCACAATAATTGAAACAAACATCAAGGAGATCACTTACAAATACCTAGGATTTGATCAAGAACACTGAGAAAGCTCCAAAATGAGTTCCAAATTCGGATTTAGAGCAGGGTGTTGCAAGAAAGTGATCAAAGAGTTGCAACCATGAAGAACACTTAGTATTTATTGAAATATTGGATTAACAAGAGCATGACAAGTGTTGGTGACTCATCTTAGGTGTAGATTAGTGTCCAAATTCGTGTCAATTGAAGAGATTAAGGTGGCACAAGTGTTTGATGAGTCAAAGGTTGCACAAATAGGATGCTGCCAGCAAATCTGATGTGCTAGGCATGCCTTACAGAGCATATGGTCCTTAGGCTTACGGTTCGTAAGCCATGGACCTTGGCACATCTTTTGGGATTTGGCAGAACAGGCCCCTGCATCGTTTCGTCGCGTTTCAGGCACTTTCGACACTCGTAAATCTCATTTCAAAGCTCCATAGGGACGCTATAGTATAGGGAACTTGAAATATGTTCAAAAATGTTCCAGAGGTTGGTTCGTTTGGTCGTACGGTCGCGGTTTTCGGTTAATTACGACGAAAATTGAAACGAACGCGTGTGTGACCGTAAACGCGTAACGAACAAATTTTTCGCATTCCAATCACTAACATATAATATATTGATGATTAAAAAAAGATTTTGGATGTTTGTACATGTTTCAGATAGCTATATACGCAAAAAGGCATAGTTTCACAAAATTTGCAAAATAGCCCCTGAAGTTGTAAAAGTGTGATTTCGACATACCGAAGCCCTAAAGCTTATTTCTAAGAAATATAAAGGATACTTATTGGTATGTTAGGCTTGATTTCTTGTTCCGGAGCATACGTCGCTGCGAGAGTTAGCAGACTTTCACAGTTTGTCGTAATTAGTCCCTGTGATCGAATAAACTTGTTTTTTACATACCAAACCCTCCAAAACTTATTTCTAATTTATGCAAAGGTTATTTAAGGTATGTTTAGCTTGTCACTATTCCGGAACATATGTTGCATTAAATTGGTTTCGTTTGCGTATCGGTTCACCGATTTTACTCATCGAAGCGATTCAAGAGTTCGAAATCGTGCAAGAATTGATTGTGTGCAAATAACATAATAAATATACAAAAATTCACAAATAAAACACAAATTTCATTCATTGATAACTTGTTTATCATTGTTACATGTTTGGATTGCCACAGATATCACAAATAAATCCTCTTGTTTGAATGTCTCAACCTTGTTTTTAAGCCTAACCAACCACACGAAGTGTTGTAAGAATTCAGACATAGGTTTGAGATGAGATAAACTCAAGTTGGATGAAAATAAACAAGTTTTAAAATATTTTGAAAACAAACAGAAAGTTTATGGACATTTTCGGGGCATTTCCAGGTCTGGATTCTCCATGGAGAACCCTAGGAATTCAACCCAAAGATTATCAAGTAAGTATGAAGAAGAATAAAGTTTTGAGCAAATTATGCTCACTTTTGTGAAGCTTACACAATCTGCCCAAATCTGGAAGTTATGTATGTTCTTGAGAGGATTTAGAAGAGATGAATGAGTTGTGAAAGTGGAAAATGGGTGGAGAATGCTTGGGTTTTATAGAGGGATGATTAGGATTAGTTAGGGGGTGTTTAATGAGCTTTGGAGGTGATTGGTGGGTGTTAGAAGTGTGGGATTCGTGCAAAACCGTGAGGAAAACACATTCTGCCCGCCCAGACATGGATGCGGACCGCATCCACTCCCCCATGCGGTCCGCATGGGGTCTCGTCCCGGTAAAATGTTGATTTTTGTTGTTTTGTTCAATTGGACGGGTTTGGGTGCATTTCTAAGGCACTTTTGGACTTGCTAATGTAATTGAGATCGAGTATAAACACCGAGTATGATGCGTACACAAACGCATAAATGTCACGTATGAAGTATGCATAACGTATTAGTGTTGCGTATAATCAAGTATTTCACGTATTCGAGTATGTGTATCAAGTGTATGTATTGTATGAACAAGTATAATAAGTATGAACGTGTATAACAATTATAATAATAAACATGTTTATTCCATTACGAATCAAGCCTCGATTACAACGTTTACAATGAAAATATGAATACGAATATAAAGGTTTCCGAAAATAGAACTACAACTCTAGCTTGCCATAAATAGAAAGTATCAAAACACGAGGCGTTACAGTCTCCTCTCCATTAGGAAATTTCATCCCGAAATTTAGGAAGATGCAACGAAGAGATGCTGATACTTAGTCTTCATATCACTCTCGACTTCCCAAGTAAACTCGGCGCCACGTTTCCCTTCCCAACGAACTTTTACGATAGGGATCCGACTGCGCCGTAGCTGCTTGACTCCTCGGTCCATGATTTCGACCAGTTTTTCCACGAAATGCAATGTTTCATTGATTTGAAGATCTTCGAGCGGAACCTGTAGTCATTCTTCAGCTAGACACTTCTTTAGATTTGAAACATGGAAAACGGGATCAACATTGTTGAGCGTTTAAGGTAGGTCCAGTCGATATCCTACCTTGCCAATCCTTTCCAAGATTTTGAAAGGACCCACGTAGCGATGAACGAGTTCGCCTTTCTTACCGAAACGAACAACGCCTTTCCAAGGGGATACCTTGAGAAGTACATGATCACCTATGTTAAATTCCAAGGGCTTGCATCTTTTGTCAGCGTAGCTCTTTTGTCGGCTTCTTGCTTTGAGGAGATTATCACGTATTTGTAGGATCTTGTCCGTCGTCTCTTGTATTAATTCGGGACCAGTGATCTGAACATCTCCAATCTTGTGCCAACAAATAGGCGAATGACACTTACAACCATACAATGCTTCCAATGGAGCCATTTGAATACTAGCGTGATAACTATTGTTGTACGAGAATTCAACCAAGGGTAAGTGTGAATCCCAATTGCCGCCAAAATCGATTACGTATGATCCAAGCATATCCTCCAAGGTCTGATAGTACGCTCGGTTTGACCATCATACTGAGGATGAAAAGCGGTGCTAAGATTTAGCTGAGTGCTGAGGGCGGATTGAAAAGTTTGCCAAAGGCGAGAGGTGAAACGAGCATCACGATCATAGATAATATCAAGAGGAGTACCATGGCAACTAATGATTTCATTCGTGTAGATACGAGCCAATTTTTCGACTTTGTAATCTTCACGAATGGCGAGTAAGTGCGCGGATTTGGTCAATCGGTCAATGATGACCCAAATGTTGTCATGACCAGACGAAGTACGAGGCAATTTCGTGATGAAATCCATGGCTATGCTCTCCAATTTCTAGATTGGAATTTCTGGTTGTTCGAGCAAACCAGAGGGACGTTGATGTTCTGCCTTTACCTTGGAACATGTAAGACATTTGGATACGTAAAGAGCGATATCGCGTTTCATTCCAGGCCACCAATAGGATGCACGCAAATCATGGTAAATCTTATCAGCTCCAGGATGAACGGAGTATCGGGATTTGTGGGCTTCATCCATCAAAGTAGTCCGAAGATTGAGGCGATCGGGAATCCAAATACGATTATGGTAGTAAAGAGTACCATCAGGTTTAGCTTCGAGCGGGTTTTCGACCCCACAAATCAATTCACTATCAAGGTTAGCCTCGTTAATGACGGTAAATTGTGCTTGTCGAATTAACTCGTTGAGTTTTCCCATGATTTGGTAGCAACGAATACTCTTAACATGAGTTTTACGACTAAGTGCATCGGCCACGACATTCGCCTTACCGAGGTGGTAGCAAATATTACAGTCGTAGTCGTTTAACAATTCTACCCAACGACGTTGACGCATGTTGAGTTACTTTTGATCAAAGATGTGTTGGAGGCTCTTATGGTCGGTGAAGACCGTACACTTTATACCGTAAAGGTAGTGTCGCCAAATCTTTAATGCAAAAACAACTGCACCAAGTTCAAGGTCATGGGTAGTATAGTTTTTCTCATGAATTTTGAGTTATCTCGACGCGTAAGCGATTACTTTGTCTCGTTGCATGAGTACGCAACCAAGACCCTGGTTAGAGGCATCGCAACACGACGAAATTGTTGTTCCCATCGGGGAGAGTGAGGATATGAGCATTACAAAGCATGTCCTTGAGTGTTTGGAAAGATTCCTCTTGTTCGGGACCCCAAACAAAAGGTTTATCTTTTTTATTCAACGAAGTCAAAGTAACGACAATCTTAGAGAACTTCAAGATGAAATGGCGATAATACCCAGCTAGGCCAAGAAACGAACGAATATCAGAGGGCGACTTAGGTGCAATCCAATTCTTCACAGCTTCTATCTTTGCAGCGTCAACGTGTATACCGACTTCATTGACGGTGTGACTTAAGAATTGAACCTCTATTAGCAAAAATTCACACTTGGAGAATTTGGCATAAAGACGTTCGGTTTGCAAAAGCTGAAGAATGAGAGGCAAATGTCGTCCGTGCTCTTCTTTTTTCTTGGAGTAGATTAGGATATCGTCGATGAATACAATGAAAAAATGATCGGGAAAAGGCTTACTCACGCGGTTCATGAGATCCATAACACTGCAGGTGCGTTGGTCAAGCCAAAAGGCATGACCACGAACTCGTAGTGTCCATAATGTGTGCGGAAAGCGGTTTTGGGTACATCTTCCTCGGAAACTAGAAGTTGGTGATAGCCCGAACGGAGATCAATCTTTGAAAAGCACTTCACGCCTTGCAATTGATCGAAGAGATCGTCAATACGAGGAAGTGGATAGCGATTTTTTTATTGTAAGCTTGTTGAGCTCACGATAGTCAATACACATGTGAAAAGATCCATCTTTCTTTTTGACGAAGAGAATGGGAGCACCCCAAGGGGAAGTACTAGGGCATATAAAGCCTTTATCAAAAAGATCTTGAAGTTGGCTTGATAGCTCTTGCATCTCCGAGGGTGCTAAACGATAGGGAGCTTTCGCAACCGGAGTTGCGCGAGGGATAAAATCAATATGAAAATCGACAGCTCGAGAAGGTGGAGGACCAGGAAGATCCTCCGAGAAAACTGAAGGAAATTCACAAACGACTGGAACATCACTTATGCTCGGACCTTTGTCTTTCTCTTGCACAACATGGGCGAGAAAGGAAAAGTACTCCTTAGGTAAGTACTTGTTCGCTTTGATGCATGACATAAGCTTGAGACCTTTAGAAGGCTTCTCGCCATAGGCGTGTAGAGAATCGCCTTCAGGAAGAGGGAGGCGAATAAATTTTTCTGAACAAACAACATCGGCACGAACTCGCATAAGCTAATCCATGCCTACTATGATGTCGAAACTACCCATTTGCATGGGAATCAGGTCAATGGAGAACGAATGATCGTTAAGAATCAAAGAGCAACCGGAAAGAACGGAATCAACAGAGATGGTTTTACCATTAGCACTTCGACAGCGAAAGGATTACGCATTTTAGGTCGTTCGCACTTAAGCAAGGGTTCAAATTCTAGCGACACAAAACTTCTATCAGCGCTAGTATTAAATAGACATGTAGCATAAATATGGTTCACAAGGAACGTACCAGTATGACGTCGTTAGAGCTTTGAGCTTGAGCGGAGGTAAGCATGAAAGCTCGCCCCCTTGCATGCTCAGGTTGCTGTTGTTGCGGGTGCTGATGTTGCTGGTTGAGAAGAGGACATACATTGGCGAGATGATTGAGATCTCCATACTTGTAACATGCTCGCACAGGAGCATTTTGACCCTGAGGTTGGGTTTTGTTCGGGTTAGGGTTAGGGACAATGGCTTGGTTGCTTTGGGTTTGGCGGCAATGGCTAGCGAAATGCCCCATCCTGTTATAGTTGGCGCATTTCCAAAATGGGGTATTAGGGTGATGATGATAGGTGCAACGATCACACTTAGGCCAAGTGCCGGTGTAGTTTCGTTTTGGTGGATCGTTGTTTTGGGTGGAGGAGATGGCATTTAAAGGTGTAGGGGTAGGCGGAGTGACGACTGCCTTGTTTTGAACCGAAGCCTTCCACTTCTTGTTCTTGAGGTTGTTCTTTTTGGTTTGAGGGGGAGCTGACTCAGTAGTGGTGGTGGCATTGGCGGTGGCTTGGTGCGCATGCTTCATAGGAACCTTGTCATAGGCTCCTTGAAAGATGCAGTTGTAGTTAAGCTGGATGGTTATGCTATTGGCTTCTTCGAGGGTTCTAGGGTTTGCGAAGGCTACGTGATTCATGATCACAGGCGAAAGCGAACGAATAAGCGTAGCTATCGCTTTGGGAACTGTATCCACCTGTCCAGGAGAGACGATACTCAATTGTTTGAAGCGAGCGATCAGTCCTTCATCATTGCTCCCCTGCTTGGTGAGGTTCTAGAATTCGTTTTCGAGTTCTGGGTCTCATGGGGAGGACATAACTGGTCTCTCATGAGCTGCATTAGCTCTTCCCAAGTGAGAGTGTGGGCTTCTTCGTTGCCATGCTTGTTACGTTCCATAGTCCACCACTCTATGGCTCTCTGGCGAAAGACCCCGGTGGCGTTGAGGGTTCAAAGTTCATCAGGGCACCCACCATGAAGAAAAGTAAGCTCCATCGTGTTAAACCAATTGATCATGGCGGTAACACCGTCCATGCTAGTGAATTCTACTGGTTTACAAGCCATGAAACGCTTGAATTGGAAGGACGTTTTGGGGTTGTCGGTTTTAGAGTCGGCAGAGGATTTGGGTGTGCCTTCGGTATGGATGGTTTAAAGCTGGCTAACAATATCGGGTATGACGCGGGCCATTTGCTCGGCGACAAGACCGCCGAGTTCTTGCTTGGAGATGGAGTCTTCATTGTTACTGTTGTTGGAACCCTTGTTGGACCTCTTGGATTTCTTGGATGAGTTAGGAGAATTCATCTAGAGGTTCAACATAGAAAAAGGGAATGAGACTTGATCATAATATAGGGAAAAACAAGTTTTGCATGAATAAGCATGTATGAGGTTCAAGCATGGTTCACATAAGTTTGCATGGGTTCATCAAGTATAGTTCACGAAAGTTGGCATGAATTCATTAAGTATAGCATGTATAATAACGTATGGATGCGAATAAGGAGTATAAATTTAGTTTGTTCACGAGAGTTAGCATTGTTTTTTATTGCGATAAGCGTGCGAAATGTGTAATGGTTCGAAACGAATAAGGTGACAAGTATAAAATCACATAAAAATTGAGATAACATAAAAGATTGGATCAATAAAACATGAGATGGTTTCGGGTAGAGAAACGTCGACAATTCCAAACTGAATCGAAGATCCTTTCTAATTAGAGAAACGTGCTTTGGCCTATAGGTAGAATACTCTCATCGAGAAGCGACTAACGGTATTTTACCCTTCCAGTTACTACACGTCTCTAATCGGTTAGAAAATCGTAACTTTGGCGAGAGCGAAAATCAAGGAACGGGACTTAATCGACAAGGTGCGGGTTTCACCCTAACTTGAAGATTTCGTACCATAAGTGTGGTTGTTTCTTACTAAACGAGTAGCATATTCCGACTCGTTTGTAAGGTCCACTAGAGCATGAAGGGAAGTTTTCATCAAGATGTGGATATCACTCCTAACTTGATGGTATAACATCGTGAAAAATCGAATATGCGGAATGATGGGTTTCACCAAAAATTGCAAGTCATTGGACCTATTTTGGTGCAAATCGCCTCGTTTGCATTGTGAGTGTCTTCAAGAGTATTGTGTAAGACGTCTTAGGAAAGACATTATGTAAATTTTAAGACCAAAAGATAAGGAAGAAGCAAGGAGGAAGAATAAAGTTTTAAGCATAGCATAGGAAAGGTCAAAATTGGACACTTAAACTATAGATTAGGTCGAACATGGCAATTCTACCTAATTCCCTATATTTATGGCTCTGATACCATCTGTCACACCCCAACCGATGGCGGAAACATCAGAGTGAGACGAAACAAGATTGCTCATTGCTCATAAACACTATTAGTGACAATATTTAAACAAAACCCATATTTCATTCATAACAACATTGTCAAGTACATCATTTGAAATCAAATACAGCAATAACAAGTCAAAATTTGATACAACATTTCCTAAACCTAACGTCTATATGTGTATCTAAGCATCATCGCTACTCAAATTTCATGGCAAAGTTTCATCAACTAGTAACATTTTAAAAATATGAGTCCAATGCAAAGGCAAAGGCAAGTACACAAGTTTTGTGATTACATACCATCAGTATAAAATTTATAACTCGAATCTACATGGTAATTGTAAGCAATGTTCATACCATAATCATGCAATACTAGATCAAACCCCGAGTTTCCATAAAAGTTTTAACGAGATCAAGTTTCCCTTGTCACAAAAGCGACAAGACTAAATAAGTATGAGAATGTTAACATAACCCCGACGGGCGGTGTGTTACTCTTATAGCGCTATACATGTCAAGCTTGGGCTAGCTAAGTTAATGATCAAGCGTGTATAATCAAGCATGTATCAAAGCATAACAAGTATTCATGTATAAGGATTGAGTATGTAAAAGCATGAGTTTCATGATATGTGAATTTTGATAAGTAAACATGTTACAACCCAAAAGTGGTTTAAACGATAAATGGGTCGAGTGTACTCACAGTTTTGCTAAGACTTCTACTTGACAAGTCCGTGGGAGTAGTGATTTCGATGGAGTGAACGCCGAGTTATCCTACATGAGGAAGACAAGGCGTATGAGTATTTTGGGATAGGGATGGAGCATTCGGATTTAGGATGCAAAATGTGACAAAGTATGTATTATGAAAATAGTCACTATGGTTTGGCACTTGTCCTTGACACTTGTAATAATCCATAAGGATTAGGTGTAGTTTCATAGGTTTAAGACCTATAAGAATCGTTGACAAGGAACTACACACATAGTGATAAACTTAATAACTTGATAAATGATAATTTAGTCATTATCAAGGGTTCGGTTTTAAGGATTATATTATAGTCCATAAGTATATATATAAGGTCATATAATCATGTAGGAGGTGGGAAATGAACCATCCACTTAGGTACCTCTTAGTGTCATGTAAGTCAAGTAGGAGGTGGGAGGATTAACCATCCACTTTGGAACCTCGTATGATGTTCACCACTACACAAGTTACCATAGGTAACAAGGAGGGTCTTAGAACAAGGTTAACAATAATAATAATATGAACAAGAATGTAGAGTGTGTCACCATGATATCAAGTAGCCAAGTGAATACAACCCGGAGAGCACACAAGGACACACGTCAACGGCTTGTCGGTGTTGTGACACTTTAGAACTAGTAAACTACTTGAGATAATGATAAAAAACATCAAGGGATGCGTGGTCTCAAAGTTTAGGATAGCCAAGGCTAACCAAGGTGGACACACATGAACAAGTTATGAACTTGCACCACTTGTGAGGTTGAAGCTATTATGAAAACATAATTATTGTGAGGATAAATCATCTTGTTTGAATGTCTCAACCTTTGTTTTAAGCCTAACCAAACACATGAAGTGTTGTAAGCATTTGGACATAGGTTTGAGATAAAATCAAGTTGGATTAACATAAACAAGTTTTAAAATATTTTGAAAACAAATAGAAAGTTTATGGACATTTTCGGGGCATTTCCAAGTCTGGATTCTCCATGGAGAACCCTAGGAATTCAACCCAAAGATTATCCAAGTAAGTAGGAAGAATCAAGTGAAAAGGTCAAGTTTTGAGCATGTTATGCTCACTTTTGTGAAGCTTACACAATCTGCCCGAATCTGGAAGTTATGTGTGTTCTTGAGAGGATTTAGAAGAGATGAATGAGTTGTGAAAGTGGAAAATGGTTGGAGAATGCTTGGGTTTTATAGAGGGATGATTAGGGTTAGTTAGGGGGTGTTTAATGAGCTTTGGAGGTGATTGGAGGGTGTTAGAAGTGTGGGATTCGTGCAAAACCGCGAGGAAAACACATTCTGCCCGCCCAGACATGGATTCGGACCGGCTCACTCCCCCATGCGGTCCGCATGGGGGTCTGGTCCGGGTAAAATGTTGATTTTTGTTGTATTGTTCAATTGGACGGGTTTTGGTGCATTTCTAAGGCACTTTTGGACTTGTTAATGTAATTGAGATCGAGTATAAACACCGAGTATGATGCGTGCAAAAATGCATAAATGTCGCATATGAAGTTTGCATAGCGTATGAGTGTTGCATATAATCAAGTATTTCACGTATTCAAGTATGTGTATCAAGTGTATGTATTGTATGAACAAAAACGTGTATAACAATTATATAATAAACATGTTTATTCCATTACGACTCAAGTCTCGATTACAACGTTTACAATGAAAAGATGAATACGAATACAAAGGTTTTCCATAATAGAACTACAACTCTAGCTTGCCATAAATAGAAAGTATCAAAACGCGAGGCGTTACAAAGAACCAGTGGTTTGCGGGAGATGAATCTTTATTACCTTGATATCTGCAGTTGTGTCCATATATCTGTCATCAACCATGTTTCTAAGTTCTTGCATCTGATGCTTGTGTTGAAGATCAGCAAAATATTTTTGTTGTTGAAACAGAGGGTCTACGGCTTCTTTGAGGTCATCAGTAGATAGGACAGAGGGTTGGCTCTTTGTAGCAATCAACTGTTTCAGCAAATCCTTGATTTCATCAACAGAGCTTTCTATTTTGGTAACTCTCTCTGTCAAATCCTGATATTTTAGATGATCACCTAATTTAATAGGATCATCTGAACTCCGACCAGAAAAGGTAGTTGTATCTATGTCATCAAGAACAAGAGTCTCAACACATGTTTCAAACATAGATGCCCCTTGATCTTGGAACTGGGACTTCCAACTGGAACAGAGGTTACCTTAGTAGCCTCAACCGTGGTTGCCTTCAAAAGAGTCTTATGTATGTAACCATTGTCCAATTGAAAACTTGGTAGTTTAGCAATTGTAGTAGCTGCTCTTGTTGAACTATCACCAAGGGTTACATGTAACACAAGGGATGTATCCTCTTCAGTTGCTGATGGGCTAGCAATGAGCATAGAATCAGACCCACTCACTTGTTGGAGTATATTCTCATTGATGGGTTGTTGAGAAGAACTGGTTAATGTTTGCTCTAGGTCAATTGCATTCAGCAAAGGCAATATTTTGGTGGGAGTGATTTTGTTGGTGATGGTTGTGGTGCAGAAAGAGACATTGCCTGGGAGAGGGGCTGTGGAAGATGGAACCAAGTGGATCCAGAGCTTCATAATTTGGTGTCCCTGTGTTTACAACATTATCCTTTTCTGAGGAAGAAGGAGGAGTTTTAAAGCCAGGTTGAGATTCTAACATCTGCTATGAAGAAGTAGCAGTGTTTTCAAGTGATTTTTGTGTTATCACTGGTTTAATCTCTGGGATCTCATCTTCCAGAGGACCCTTTTTGGGTTTGGTGGGTTTTCTAGATATCTTCTTTGGTTTCTTTTTGGAGATTGCTGGTGTGGGTTTCTGGGCAGTGGGTGCAAAGCCCTGATCACGAGGAACAGTGGTTCTTGTAAAGCTTGCTCAGGCTACTCTACTTTTGTTTTGGAAACTTTATCTTGATTAATTATTCTAGTAAAAGTTTCATGAGTTCGGCCGCTTGGATTTGTAACAGCGCCTTGTTTAACATCAGCATCATGTAACTGATTTTGATGATAAACACTCATGAATCATGGATATATCAGAAAAGCTTTCGTTTTTACAATGTTATTAAAATTTGACACAAGATCATTGAACAATATCTGAGAAAAATTAAAATCTGATCCAGTTAAAATTGCATAACCTAGATACTGAATGTTCAATGGTATTTCATTAAAAGTTTTGGTCTTTGCTGAGAGACATGTTAAAAGAGTGTGAAAAAAAATCTCATTTCAACAGGAAAATTGGTTTTATAGATGTTCATACCTTTGAGTTGCCTAATGTAACCTCTTTCCACAAATTCAACATGCATCTCATTTGTAGAGAATGAAAAGGATGTACCATATCATTAAGTTCAAAATCTTGAGAAATTGATTGAGGGCTAATAAGCATCAGTGTTTTGCCCACTTTTGAATTGATAGCATAAGGAACATCCTTTTGTGAATGAACCTTTGCGTTTGCCCAAAATTTCCGATGTGCATCTTGATAGATAGGGGCTTTGACGGTTAACATGTCAAAAAAAATTTGATTCTTTCAAGATTTTTATCATTGAATGATACTTGCGTTATAATTAGTTGTCTCAAGAATTGCGGTATAGTTGTGAGGAGTTTTGATTATGAGCTTAAAAGGAGGTGGTTCTGGTTGAGATTTTGCTTTTGATTTAGCTTTGGGTGCCATGATTGAGAGAAAATTGATTTGAGAATTTTGAATTTGATATGGCAAGGTGAACCCCTGTTATGGATAAAACAGTGTTTTATAGGGTTTTGAAAAAGTGATAATGACGTGTCATCTGATGCAAACAACTGGCGAATAACGTCTGTCCATGTGTAACCTCTTATTTAAAATGGAAGACAGTTGTTTCGATAAACACTGTTGAGAATATGGGCAGTGGATGTGAACAGTGTTTTAACACTATCAGATGATACACTTTGACAGTGGATAGACTTTTCTAAACGACCACTGCTTAGATGCTATCAGTGGTTTGAAAAAAACTTTAAGGAATTATTGAAAATTTTCAATTTTAATCTATTTTTAAGGAGAAATTTTTATTTTCTGAAAACATTTTTATGCTATTACACATGGATCACCAGAAAAACTGTTTTTAATCCATGTTTAGCATTCCAATCCTAGAGATCAAGCTTTCAAAAGTAGATGTATCCAATGCTTTTGTTAGAACATCTGCTAGCTGATCTTTGGTATGGACATGTTGTAAAGAAATCAAACATTTTTCATAGCAATCCCTCACAAAGTGATGTCTTATATCAATTTGTTTCGTTGTGGAGTGAGAGACAGGATTTTTGATGATATTTTCTGCTGCTTGACTATCAATTTTGAGAGGAGTCTTTAAAGCAGTTATACCAAAATCCAAAAGTTGATTTTGAAGCCATAGGATTTATGCAGTGCAACTTGCAGCAACAATGTTTCTGCCTCAGCAGTGGATGTGGAAACTGCCACTTGCTTTTTACTTTGCCAAGACACTAGGCAATCACCTAGGAATTGGACACCTCCTGATGTGGACTTCCTTGTTGTCTTCCATCCAGCAAAATCACTATCTGAGTAACCTGAAAGCTCAATATTTCTATTAGCAGGATACTAGATACCAAGTGTGGGAGCACCTTTTATGTACCTGAATATTCTTTTGACAGCAGTTAGATCAGACTTTCTAGGTTGTGACTGGGATCTGGCACAAACACATGTTGCAAACATGATGTCTGACCTGGAAGCAGTTAGGTGCAATAAAGACCCAATCATACTTCTATAGAGTGTTTGATCAACCAAGTAATCTTTATCAACAATAGTGACCAGCTTTGAAGTTGCCATGGGTATGCTGCAAGGTTTGCAATCATCCATATCAAACTTTTTAAGAAGTTCTTTAACATACTTGTTTTGATGGATGAAAGTGCCATTGTGCATTTGTTTGACTTGTAAACCAAGGAAACATTGCAACTCACCCATTGCACTCATTTGAAACTCTGCTGCCATGAGTTTTATGAACTCTTCACACATGGCAGTGCATGTGGATCCAAGAATGATGTCATCCACCTAAATTTAGACAAGCATCAAATCTTTTCCTTTCCATTTTAAAAACAAGGTTTTATCAATTTTACCTCTTGAAAAACCTATGGATAAGAGAAAAGTGGATGGAGTTTCATACCAGACTCTTGGTGCTTGTTTAAGACCATACAGTGCTTTGTTAACCTGCACGCATGATCAGGATAAAATGGATCTTCAAATCTAGGAGGTTGGCACACATACACTTCTTCCTTGATCTTTCCATATAGGAATGCACTTTTGAAGTCCATTTGAAACACTTTGATGTTGTGGTTAGCAGCAAAAGCTAAGAACAGTCTGATAGCTTCTAACCTTGCTACATGAGCAAAGGTTTCATCATAATCAATGCCTTCTTCATGTCTGTAGCCTTAAACCACGAGCCTTGCTTTTTACTTGACAACAATACCCCTTTCATTTGTTTTGTTCTTGAAGATCCACTTTTTGCCAATTGGACTCACATTGTTAGGCAGTGGTACAAGTTCCCAAACTTGTTGTCTTCTAAACTGAAGGAGCTCCTCTTGCATAGCCTCTACCCAATTGTTGTCTTTCAGTGCTTCTTGGTACTTAACAGGTTGGATGAGTGATAGAAAGCCAGCAAAGAGGCAAATGTTTTGGGATTGGCTTCTTGTGAGCACTCCCTCATTTATGTTTCCAATAACTTTATCCAATGGATGGCTTTTGAGGAAGATCAAATCACCTTGATATGGGACAAGTGCATTTTGAGGTGAAGCTTGAAAATGTGTATCATCTGAGCTAACTTCTGTTGGTGAATTTGATGGTCCAGCCTCTGATTGGAATGGAGTGTGGTGGTATGGGTGGTATAGTAGTGGATGTTTGTTGATTTTTATCCAAATTTGATGGATTTTTATCAACAGTGATTTGGCTTTGAGAGCTAGCAAGGGATTGATAATTAACCACTGTTGAACCAGCAAAGCTTTCACCATTGTTATTAACATTTGCTCCTCCGCTTGAAGGACAGATCTTGAAATTTGGAAGAATGCAATCATATCCTTGCTCTTATGGTGATGACTGTGATGTACCTGTTGTGTTAGTCTTGACAGATATATCTTCAAATGTAAATTTATATAGATCAAACAGTTCAGCAGGATTTGCTGGGGTGAAACCCGCACCTAATCGATTAAGTCCCGTCCTCGATTTTCAATCTCACCAAAGTCTTGAAATTTCGATCGACTAGGGACATGTAGTAACTGGAAGGGTAAAATGCCGTTAATCGCTTATCAACAAGAGCGTTTTACCTATTAGGCTAAAGCATGTTCCCTAACTTGAAAGATTTATGAATCACTTTGGAATAGTCGACGTTTCTCTACCCGAAACAATTCCATGTTTTATTGAGCCAATCTTTTATGTTATCTCAATTTATATGTGATTTTACTTATTACCTTATTCATTTCGAACCATTACACAACTCGCACGTTTATCGCAATTGAAAACAATACTAACTCTCGTGAACACACTAACTTTTATACTCTTTATTCGCATTCATACGTGATTATACATGCTATACTTGATGAATTCATGTAAACTTTGTGAACTATACTTGATGAACCCATGCAATCTTATGTGAACCATACTTGAACCTTATACATGCTTATACATGCAAAACTTGTTTTCTTTATTATTATCAAGTCTCATTCCCTTTTCTTCTATGTTGAACCTCTAGATGGACTCCCCAAACTCTAACAAGAAGTCCAAAAGGTCCAACAAGGGGTCCAACAGCAACAACAGCAATGAGGACTCTATCTCCAAACAAGACCTCGTTGGTCTTGTCACCGAGCAAATGGCCGACCAAATGGCCTGTGTCATCCCAGATATCATTAGCCAACTTCAAACCATACACACCGAAACACCCAAATCCTCTACGGACTCAAAAACCGAAACCCCCAAAACGTCTTACCAGTTCAAGCACTTCATGACTTGTAAACCCGGCGAATTCACTAGCATGGATGGGGCCACGGCCATGATAAACTGGTTCGACGTGATGGAACTTACCTTTCTTTAGGGCGGGTGCCCTGATGAACTTCGAACCCTCAACGCTACCGGGGTCTTTCATCAGAGAGCCCTCGAGTGGTGGACTACCGAGCGCAACAAGCATGGCAGCGAAGCAGCCCATGCTCTACCTTGGGACGAACTTAAGCAACTCATGAGGGATCAATTCTTTCATCCCCACGAAACCCGGAAACTCGAGAACGAATTCTGGAATCTCACGCAACAGGGAAGCGACACCGAAGTTTTGATCACGCGCTTCAAACAACTTAGTATCATCTGTCCTGGACAGGTTGATACCGTTCCCAAGGCGATCGCCAAGCTCATCCATCGCCTCTGGCATGTGATTATGAACCATGTAGCCGCCGCACGCCCCAAAACCATCGAAGAAGCCTATAACAGTGTCATAGAGCTTAACCACAATTGCATCCTTCAAGGGGCCTGCGACAATGTTCCTACGAAGCATGCACATCAAGCCATCACCGATACCACCACCACTACCGAATCTCCTCCCTCCCAAACCAAGAAGAACAACAACCGGAAAAAAAGCGGAAGGCTTCTATCAACCCACTACCACCGAACAATCCAAGCGTGGCTACACTGGACCTCATCCCCAATGTGATAACTGCTCCTACCACCATCCCATTGGCACGCCATGTCGCAATTGTGCCCAATGTCAATGGTTAGGACATTTTGCTAACCGTTGCCGAAATGTTCCTCCACCGCAAAACCAGCAAGCCCAAGCCATCATGCAAAATCCTAACCCTAACCCGAACCAAGCTCAACCGCAATGTCAAAATGCCCATGTGCGAGCATGTTTCAAATGTGGCGATCTAAATCATCTCGCCAATATTTTCCCTCTTCTCAACCAACCACACCAACAACAGCAGCAGCAGCAGCCTAAGCCTGCTAAGCCCAAAGCTCAAATGACATCATTACTGGTACGTTCCTTGTGCCTATTTGATACTGGTACCAATAGAAGCTTTGTATCTCTAGAATTTGAACCCTTGCTTAAGTGCGAACGAACTAAAATGCCTAATTCTTTCGCTTTCGAAGTCGCTAATGGTAAGACCATCTCTGTTGATTCTATACTTTCTGGTTACTCCCTAATCCTAAAGGATCATAATTTCTCCATCGATCCCATTCCCATGCAAATGGGTAGTTTTGATATCATAGTAGGCATGGATTGGCTTAGGCGAGTTCGTGCCGAAGTTGTTTGTTGTGAAAAGTTCATTGGTCTTCCTCTTCCTCAAGGTGATTCTCTACACGTCTCTGATGAGAAACCTTCGAAAGGTCTCAAGCTTATGCCGTGCATCAAAGCGAACAAGTACTTGCGCAAGGAGTACTTTGCCTTTCTCGCCCACGTTGTGGAAAAGAAAGACAAAGGTCCTAGCATAAGTGATGTTCCTGTCGTATGTGAGTTTCCTTCTATTTTCCCTGAGGATCTTCCTGGTCCTCCGCCTCCTCGAGCTGTCGATTTTCGCATTGATCTTATCCCTGGCGCAACTCCTTTTGCAAACGCTCCCTATCGATTAGCACCCTCGGAAATGCAAGAACTATGAAGCCAGCTTCAAGAACTTCTTGATAAAGGCTTTATACGCCCTAGTAATTCTCCTTGGGGCGCTCCCGTCCTCCGTCAAAAAGAAAGATGGATCATTCCGCATGTGTATTGACTATCGTGAGCTCAACAAGCTCACAGTCAAAAACCGCTATCCATTTCCTCGTATTGACGATCTCTTCGATCAATTGCAAGGCGCTACGTGCTTTTCAAAGATTGATCTCCGCTCTGGTTACCATCAACTTCGAGTTCTCGAAGAAGATATGCCTAACCACTTTTCGCACACGATATGGACATTACGTGTTCGTGGTCATGCCTTTTGGTTTAACCAATGCACCCGCCGTGTTCATGGATCTTATGAATCGCGTGTGTAAACTGTTCCTCGATCGTTTCGTCATTATATTCATCGACGATATCCTCATCTACTCCAAGACGAAAGAAGAGCATGGACGGCATTTGCATCTCATTCTTCAACATTTGCAAACCGAACGTCTTTATGCCAAATTCTCCAAGTGTGAATTTTGGCTAAAAGAGGTTCAATTCTTGGGTCACACCGTCAATGAACTCGGTATTCAGGTTGACCCCACAAAGATAGAAACTGTGAAGAATTGGATCGCACCTAAGTCGCCTTCTGAAATTCGTTCGTCTCTTGGCCTAGCTGGGTATTATCGCCGTTTCATCTCGAACTTCTCAAAGATTGCCATTCCTTGACCTCGTTGACTAAAAAAGTGAAACCTTTTGTTTGGGGTCCCAAAAAGAGGAATCTTTCCAAACGCTCAAGGACATACTCTTAATGCTCCTATCCTTACTATCCCCGATGGAAACGATGATTTCATCGTGTATTGCGATGCTTAGAACCTAGTTCTTGGTTGCGTTCTCATGCAACGGGATAAGGTCATCGCTTACGCGTCGAGACAACTCAAAATTCATGAGAAAAACTATACTATGCACAACCTTGAACTTGGTGCAGTTGTTTTTGCATTAAAGATTTGGCGACACTACCTTTACGGTACAAAGTGTACGGTCTTAACCGACCACAAGAGCCTCCAACACATCTTTGATCAAAAGGAACTCAACATGCGTCAACGTCGTTGGGTAGAATTGTTAAATGACTATGACTGTGATATTCGCTACCACCCTGGTAAGGCGAATGTCGTGGCCAAGGCACTCAGTCGTAAGACTCATGTTAAGAGTTTTCGTTGCTACCAAATCGTGGAAAATCTCAACGAGTTGAGTCGTCAAGCATAATTTGTCGTCATCAACGAGGGTAACCTCGATAACGAGTATAATTGTTGAGTAAAAAACCCACTTGAAGCTAAGCCCGATGGTATTCTTTACTACCATGGTCACATTTGGATTCCCGATACTCCATTCATCTTGGCGCCGACAAGATGTATCACGATCTCCGAGCATCTTATTGGTGGCCTGGAATGAAGAAAGATATTGCCCTTTAGGTCTCAAAGTGTCTTACATGTTCCAAAGTCAAGGCCGAACACCAACGTCAATCTGATTTGCTCGAACAACCAAAAGTCCCTGTCTGGAAATGGGAGAGCATTGCCATGGATTTTATCACCAAACTGCCTCGTACTTCGTCTGGTCATGACAGCATCTGGGTTATCATTGACCGATTGACCAAATCCGCTCATTTCCTCGCCATTCGTGAAGATTACAAGGTCGAGATATTGGCTCGCATCTACATGAATGAAGTCATTTATCGTCGTGGTAGTCCTCTTGATATTATCTCTGATCGCGACGCTCATTTCACCTACCGCCTTTGGTAAACATTCTAATCCTCCCTTGGCACTCGTCTTAACCTAAGCACTGCTATTCATCCTCAATCTGATGGTCAAACAGAGCGTACAATCCAAACTTTGGAGGATATTCTTCGTTCTTGCGTAATCGATTTTGGCGGCAATTGGGATTCGCACTTACCCTTGGTTGAATTCTCGTACAATAATAGTTATCATGCTAGTATTCAAATGGCTCCATTTGAAGCATTGTATAGTCATAAGTGCCGTTCGCCTATTTGTTGGCACCAGATTGGAGATGTTCAGATCACTGGTCCCGTAATAAAATAGACGAATGAAAAAATACTACAAATCTGTGATAACCTCCTCAAAGATCAAAGTTGTCAAAAGAGTTACGCAGACAAGAGACGCAAACCTTTGGAATTTAATGTAGGTGATCATATACTTCTCAAGGTATTCCCTTGGAAGGGTGTTGTTCGCTTTGGTGAGAAAGGCAAACTCGCTCCTCGCTACGTGAGTCCTTTCAAGATCTTGGAAAGGATTGGCAAGGTAGCATATCGACTTGACCTACCGCAAGCGCTTAACAATGTTCATCCAATATTTCACGTTTCAAATCTAAAGAAGTGTCTAGCTGAAGAAGGACTTCAAGTTCCACTCGAAGATCTTCAAATCAATGAGATATTTCACATTGTGGAGAAACCGGTCGAAATCATGGATCGAGGAGTCAAACAACTAAGGCGTAGTCGAATCCCTATCGTCAAGGTTCAATGGGAAGGAAAACATGGTGCCGAGTATACTTGGGAACTCGAGAGTGATATGAAGACTAAGTATCCGCATCTCTTCATTGCATCTTCCTAAATTTCGGGATGAAATTTCCTAAAGGAGGGTAGACTGTAACGCCTCACGTTTCCATACTTTCTATTTATAGCTAGCATGTATTGTATTTCTATTTTCGGAAAACATTGTAACTTTTAATCAAATTGTCGTTGTAATCATTGTATTCCGAGACTTGGATCATAATGAAAGCTCTGTATTTCCTATTCATAATCGTTTTATGCTTACATTTATTCATACTCTTAACATGTGAACGTATTCATGATACTCGTATTCTTAATCGTGTGACAAACTTACAAACGTAATATTTATGCTTATTCGAGATTTAAACATAATGCTCATACTTAATCGCATTCATTCTATACTTTCACATGTTATGAAACATGCCTCATATGCTTAAAATACATTACATGTTCATAAAATGGCATAAAAGGCCCCTAACTCGTCACATGTAACAAAAGAACAAAAAAATAAAATTTGTTTCCTGACCCGGTCCTTGCAGACCGTATGGGGAACCCCATGTGTTCCGTATAGCCTCCTAGGTGGGCAGAAAGTTCCACCCCTCGCGGGTTTGCACGAAATCCCAACACTTTACCTCCCGAATCACCTCTAAACCCGCATTTATCACCTCCTATCAACCCTAAACAGTTCCATTATAAATTCCAAGTTCCTCCAAGCCTTTTTCCACTTTCACAACCTCCTAATCTCTCCTAAATCTCTCTCAAATCACCTCAAGAACACTTGCAAATCAGAAATTCAGACATATTCATACCTTCTTACAAAAGTGAGCATAACTTGCTCAAAACTCAACGGAATCACTTGATTCTTCTTGCTTTTTACTTGGACAATCTTTAGGTTTGAATCCAAGGGTTCTCCATGGAGAATCCAGACCTTAGAAATGCACCTAAAGAATCCAAAACATTCTGCTTGTTTCAAAATCCTTTCAAACTTTGTTTATACTTACCAAACTTGAGTCTAACTCATCTCAAACCTATGTCCTAATGCTTACAACACTACTTGTGGTTGGTTAGGCTTAAAAACAAGGTTGAGACATTCAAAATGGAGGATTTATCCTCACAAACTTTCTGTTTTCATAGACTTTATGTCACAAGTGATGCAAGTTCTTGAACTTGTTCATGTGTGTTCACCTTGGTTAGCTTGGGTTATCCTAACTTTGAGACCACACATCACTTGATGATTTTCATCATTATCCCAAGTTAGTTTGCTATATTGAAAGTGTCATGACCCTGTTTAGCCTTTGACTTGTGTCAAAGCGTGCTTACCGGGTTGTATTTCACTTGGCTGCTTGGTATCGTGGTGACACACTTTACATTCTCGTTCATGTTATTGTTCTAAGGGTCACACCCTCAATTTCCACTTGCGGAGTATTACCGCGAGGCGTGTGATCAAACCAGAATCTCAGACACTAGCAATATCGAACGACTCTATATGATTTATTGAAACGTTTTCTGAAAACATTTGTTGTAACCATTCATAGTCATTTTCAAAATATCATAGTTTCAAAGTTTAGCGGAAGCATTAAAATTAAGTAACGGGCGCCAACATAAACGCCAAAACCAAAAATCCCAAACATTATTCGTAAATAAGACTCGATAAAAATGTCTTGATCAAATGCAACTGAGTGCACCTAGCGCTCCTAGCATCCTGAGAAACATGTAAAGAAACAAGTGTCAACATTAAAGAAGAGTGAGTTCACAGATTTTTGTAAGTTCACAAGTTCGGTTTAAAAGATTGTTTTTCCCCATTATCCCTAACCCGGGATAACGACATAGTTCCATTATTCCTAACCGGGAATACTAATGTTGGTTCGTAATTAAGTTCAATGTTAACATGTTGGTAGCGAGCCTAAAGTTACGTCACATAAGAGTTCGCGATCGAAGCTGACTGTTGTTGCCTCTGTGTTGCCAGGTCTATCACTAACCATGGCGAAAGTTAAGCCAAATTAATCACCCGTTGACCATTCCCGGTCGGCTAGCGCGACTAGCTCGGGTGGGGCTTGTTGGGCCCAGTAGTACTACTATAATTTCCCGGGCTATTTTAACCCAATACTAACCATCCGAGAGTTGGTTGAGGACTTCCGTGATAAAGCTACTTAGTGACCATAACGTATATTAACATTAACTTAGTTACCGAGTAGTTAACGACTTTAATTTCGCATAACGTAAAAAGATAGAGTTGTAGAGCGTGTACATGTTTCTCCCCCTGTTGTTTAAACTGGATAAAATAGGGGCCGTGAACTCACCTTAAATTGCTCGGTTAGAATAACGCAAAAGAAGTAAATGATGGAACCGCTAATCGCGTCCTAACATGTCAACCGATTTAAAGTTAGTGTGTGAACACACTGACACAAAACCCTACGCATAACTAATACACAGTACGGCACACGTAATAACCAATTCGAAACCATATCACGCATGCAAAGTATCACCATACAAAATAATGATCAAACGAACTTGTCATAAATACAGATTAACTCATACAACACTTAGGTACACACAAACACAAGTTATCATGTTTCAGCTTGTACGCTCATAACTGGGCTGTTTTCGAGAAATATTATAAAATATTTACAACGTTCCAAAAATTCCAATTGTTTTACAGGAGGTGTCAATTAGACTGTAGAACTTTGTGTAAAAATTTTCAAATCCTAAATCTTTACCAATTATTTATAAACATTTATATACTAGGCTGCAGTCAGATTCGCCGCTTTCTGACTGCAGTCCACGAGAAAAAATATTTCAAAATCATCGTTCATCCAATTAACAAAATTCCATGGGAGATTTTCGGAAATTCCCGTTTCCAATTACTGTGCAAATTTCGTGACCTAACACCCTACAGACTTTGAGAACCGACTCGATAAACAACCTGCTAATTCTGCAGAATATACGCAGCTTCAGCTGCTGCACTAAATGACCATCTAAAAATAGAAAACGAACTCAGAAAAATATCAATCTAGCGCCATTTGAAGCGTTTTTCAAAGATACACGTTTTAGGTTTCAGAAAATCTACTTTTCGATAAATAATGATCAGGTTACAGCTAACTGAAGTTGGCTGTAAATCTCAATCAGCTTACTATTTTCGACTTGATTACATTAGAACATGTTTAAACGGTCATGACGCTTAGTTGTATTGATTAACATCAGGTTAACTTGTCAAATATCATCATATATATCAATATTCATGCAAACCCTAAACATATATCATGATCTTTATCGATAAAACGCAGCCTACGATTTTAGTATTCAACATATCATCACAACCGCAAAGATTCGCCTATTCATCCGAACTAATCATACACCACAACACTTTTTCATACTAATAATCATACAAGCACATAATCATGATCAAGATTACACAAAACCTAGTGTGAATCGCAATACAATTAAACCCTAACCTTGAAACGATGATGATTAGCGAACCGGGACAAGCTTGGAATCGATCTGGGGGTGTAGTTTGCGCGACCGTGAGAGAGGGGGGGGGCTACCTCGACCTCACTAGCGTATTAGGGTTTTGTGTTTTTTTTAAAAGCTACCGACAACATGCATGTAAATATAAAAAGGTGGGGCGGTCGTGATAGGGGTGGGGGGTTGGGTTAGTGACTTGGGCCTCAAGTTTAGGTTATTTCCTTGTGCCGCAAGGAGGTGTGGGTCGCAAGGGGGTGTGGGTGGCGGGTTGGGTTTGCTTGGTCGCGATGTCGAAACGTCTCACAGGCTTGGTTCGGTTTATAAATAGAAGTTACTAAAATATTAATTCGCGACACGGAGTTTATAAAATATTAAATCACGTATTTGGAGTGAGACGCAATAGATTCACAAACGTCTAATAACACATAGCATGTAATTCAGATACAACCCGTCTAATAACACATAACATGTAATTCAGATACAACCCGTCTAATAACACATAGCACGTAATTCACCCTATAGATTCACAAAGTTAGCATAGTTATTGCGAGCATGTAATTTAATTCTCCAAATTAAATCAGCATAGGAGTGAATAACCATAAAGTAGCGCGTTTAAGATACCTGAAAAGCCGGGATGTCACATTATACCCATGTTGAAAGAATTTTCATCCCGAAAATTGAGTAAACGAGGTTTAGAATGCAACACACAAAAGCTAAGTTTGTTAGAATGGTACAAGTAAATCCCAGGCTGTCATATCATCCCCATGTTGAAAGAATTTCGTCCCGAAATTCAGTTGGCGGTGACGTCGAATTGCTGCTCAGCTGCAAAAAGGTGTGGATATTTGCTTTTCATTTGCTCCTCTCTTTCCCACGTGAACTCCGGTCCACGCTTAGTGTTCCAACAAACCTTGATGATCGGTATCTTGCTGTGCCTTCGAGTCTTAATCTCACGGTCCATGATCTCGATAGGTTGTTCCACAAAATGCAGTTGCTCATCCACTTGAATCTCATCCAATGGAATGACTAGGGTCTCATCTGATAGGCACTTCTTCAGATTGGACACGTGAAAAACGTTATGAACTCCACTGAGTTCGGCAGGAAGGTCTAACTGATAAGCTACGGGCCCGATACGCTTCGAAATCACAAATGGGCCTACGTACCGTGGATTTACTTTGCCTCATTTCCCAAAACGAATTACACCCTTCCAGGGTGACACTTTTAGTAGGACGCGGTCACCTACTTGAAATTCGAGTGGTTTACGTCGTTGATCAGCGTAACTTTTCCGTCGATCTCGTGCCGCTGTCATGCGGTTTCTGATTTGCACAATCTCTTCAGTAGCCTCAAGTATCAAATCAGAACCTGTGAGTTGACTGTCACCAACTTCTGCCCAACAGACCGGTGATCTACATTTGCGACCGTATAATGCTTCAAACGGTGCTGCCTGAATACTCGTATGGTAACTGTTGTTATACGAGAATTCCACCAAATGCAGATGGATTTCCCAACTATTCCCGAAGTCTACCACGCATGCCCTAAGCATGTCCTCCAAGGTCTGAATGGTCCTTTCACTTTGACCATCCGTCTGAGGGTGGTATGTTGTGCTCATATCTAAGCGTGTACCCAACGCTTTCTGAAGTGACCGCCAAAAGTTGGACGTGAAACGAGCATCTCTGTCTGAAATGATGGACGTTGGCACCCCGTGCCGAGAAACTACTTCCTTAATGTAGATGCGAGTCAACTTATCCATCTTATCTGTTTCTTTGGTCGCTAGGAAGTGTGCAGACTTAGTTAGACGATCCACGATTACCTAGATGGTATCGCAACCACCCGGAGTTCGCGGGAGTTTAGTGATACAGTCCATCGAGATCTGATCCCATTTCCACACTTGGATCTCGGGTTGTTGAAGTAGCCTTGATGGCTTCTGGTATTCCACCTTGACTTTCGCACAAGTCAAACACCTGCTCACGTAGGTGGCTATATCCGCTTTCATGTTGGGCCATTAGTACGTGGCTTTAAGGTCTTGATACATCTTATCCGAACCAGGATGGACAGAGTATCGGGATTTGTGAGCTTCATCCATAACTAGCTTCCTGAGGTTTCCGTAGAGAGGTACCCATATACGATTCATGAAATACCGGGCACCATTGGGTTTCACTTCCCAATCGCGTTCCATCTTTCCAAAGATTCGGCCTTGATGTTCTCTTCCTTAACTGCTTCTAGCTGCGCATCGCGTATCTGTTCGGGTAACCCAGAATGAATTGTGAACTGTAGTGCTCGTACTCGACGAGGTTTCAAGTGCTCCTTCCGACTGAGGGCATCAGCTACCACGTTAGCTTTACCCGGGTGATACCGAATGGCACATTCATAATCGTTCAGGAGTTCAACCCAGCGACGCTGTCGCATGTTCAACTCCTCCTGGTCAAAAATATGTTGGAGGCTCTTGTGATCCGTGTAGATTGTGCACCTTGTTCCATATAGATAGTGTCTCCAAATCTTAAGTGCAAACACAACTGCTCCCAATTCCAAGTCATGTGTCGTGTAGTTCTTCTCGTGGACCTTCAACTGTCGGGATGCATACACGATGACCTTATCACGTTGCATTAGCACACATCCCAATCCCTGAATGGAAGCGTCACAATATACCACAAAATCATCCGTCCCCTCTGGCAAGGACAAAATGGGTGCACTGCAAAGTTTCTGCTTCAGTAATTGAAATGCTGCTTCCTGTTTGTCACCCCAAGCATACTTGGTGCCCTTCTGAGTGAGAGTGGTAAGCGGTTGTGCGATCTTGGAAAATCCCTCGATGAAACGTCTGTAGTAACCAGCCAAACCCAAAAATTGGCGGATCTCTGTCGGTGTCCTGGGTGCTTCCCAGTTCTTGATAGCATCCTTCTTGGCGGGATCAACGTGAATATCCTTTTCATCTACGATATGTCCGAGAAACTGAACTTCCCGAATCCAGAAATCACACTTCGAAAACTTGGCATATAGTTTCTCCTGTTGAAGTAGTTCCAGCAATAATCGCAGATGCTCAGCATGTTCTTCTTCACCCTTAGAGTAGATGAGTATATCATCGATGAACACGATGACAAACTTGTCGTGATACGGCTTACACACGCGGTTCATGAGGTCCATGAACACCACGGGTGCATTGGTGAGACCGAAGGGCATGACCAAGAACTCATAATGGCCATATCGAGTGCGAAATGCCATCTTGGAGATATCCTCCTCCCTGACGCGTAGCTGGTGATAACCGGACCGTAGATCAGTCTTGGAGTAGTAGCTTGACCCTTGAAGCTGGTCGAAAAGATCGTCGATGTGAGGTAATGGGTATCGGTTCTTGACGGTAACCTTATTGAGTTCCCTGTAGTCAATGCACATGCGGAAGGTCCCGTCCTTCTTCTTGACAAAAAGGACCGGAGCTCCCCATGGCGAAGTACTGGGTCAGATAAATCCTTTTTCCAACAATTCCTGAAGTTGGGTAGACAGCTCATGCAGCTCTGCTGGAGGTAAGCGGTACGGGGCCTTGGAGATAGGAGTCGCATTGTTCGCCAATTTGATTTCAAACTCCACTTGTCGATGTGGTGGAAGACCGCGTAACTCCTCTGGAAACACATCGGGAAAGTCACGAACGACGGAGATATCTTCAATCCGCTTCTCGTCCTTAGACTGCTAGGTGACCAGTGCGAGCAAAGCAAAAGAGTTCTTCTTCCGAAGATACTTCTGAGCTTGCATGTAAGAGACGATGTTCGTGACGACGCCTGCCTTCTCGCCTTGCACCATCAAGACTTCATCGTTAGAGAGCGGAATACGGATAGCTTTCTCGAAACAGAGAACTTCAGCTCGGACGTCGGATAGCCAGTCCATTCCGGCTACCACATCAAAACTACCCAGAGTAGTTGTCATCAGATCAATGGTAAAGGTGTGACCCGCAAGTTTAAGTTGACAGCCGGACACTAGATGGGTCACATCTACAGATTTACCATCGGCTAGTTCTATGACGTAAGGGGTCTCTAGGGGTTTAGGTGAGAGATTTAGTTTCTTCCAAAAAGACTCAGATATAAAACTCTTATCTGCACCCGTATCAAAAGTACAGAAGCAAAATGATCGTTAAGTGGAAACTTACCGGTGACCACATTCGAGTCGTTTCTGGCCTCTTCACGGCCTAGCATGAATGCACGTCCTTTGGCACCTCCTGTGCCACCATTTCCATTGTTGCCATTGTTTTTATGGTTGTTGTTGTTATTCCCACCATTGTTGTTGTTGCGAAGTTGCGGGCAGTCTCGCTTGAAATGGGCAGTGCTACCGCACCGATAGCATCCCCGGTTATAACCCTACTGTTGACCCTGGTGCTGGTTCTGATTCTGTCGTGACATAATTTCCCCGCGACAATCCTTTGCCGCGTGTCCTGCTTTGCCACATCGTTGGCAACGATTTCTGGCGCAAGGGCCGTGATGATGGAGACTACAACGATTACATTGTGGCTTTCGACCCGCATAGCCGCTCGAGTTCTGGGTGTTGTTGGCAGACTGATTGTTGTGACCCCGATTGTTGTTGAAATTGTTGGACCGCTTCTGGTTTCCTTGTTGTGGTTTGGATGATGAAGACTGTCGAGCAGGTGAGACTTCAAATTTTCTTTTGTTGTCAGGGACAACTTCAGTTGCACGCCTAGGTAGCAACGTCCTTTGCTCCACCTCCTTATCGGTGAGTTTATGCGCCAGCCTAATCGCTTGATGCTCCGTCGTAGGGTTGCTAGACATTACCATGCCTTAGATCTCAGGGACCAGACCCCCAAGATAAAACTCAAGTCGTTTATCGACGATGTTAGCCAAATCGGGACAAAGGAACACCAGGTCATGATGTCTTGCTGTGTACGCTTCAATTTCTGACCCGACCATCTTGTGGTTCCATAACGCTTGTTCCAACTACTGAACTCTGTCCCGCGGACAGTATTCCTCCTTGATTAGGGCCTTGAATTCGGTCCAGGCCATTGCGTTGGCCGCAACAAGTCCACGCGTTTGGACTTGTGCGTTCCACCAGGTTAATGCCCCATCTTCCAATGTCGAGGCAGCATACTTGACCTTATTAGCTTCAAGGCAATTGCACATTTCGAAAACCGATTCAGACTTTTCAATCCAACGGACCAGTCCTATGGGTCCTTCAACTCCCGTGAACTTGCTCGGTTTCGTATCCAAGAACATCTTGTAGGGGTTAAGACCCCCTCCTGAGGATAGAGTATAGGTAGTCAGCGAGAAAGTCTACTAGCCCAACTATTAGATTTTCCCATGAAAATTTAATAATGGTTAACTGCTGGTGGGTTAGGAACACCTGCCAGAGCAGCATTCACGTGTTCCTGGATTAAAGCAGCCACTTCTTCAGTTGACATGTTGAGGTTTCCGTGACGACCGGTTGCCATTTCAGATCTTCGCAAGACAACACAAACACACACCGATAAGTATATATCCAATAGAGTTATCATATTCCACACTTCAATAATCACACAATTTATGTCAACCCAACAAATTAAACAATCAAAAGGAACATTCTATTAAATAAATTGCAATGTCTCACAAAATACCAACCAAACATCTCAGTTTAGTTATAAAATTTTCAAGTTCAGACATAAGTGGAAACAAACAAACTAAAGGAAACAAAACGGAGATTGGCGAGACGAGTTGGTCATCTATATCTCCATCTCCCAAGTCGCTATCACTGCCGTCATCCTCTTCAGCGTTTTCAGCTTCAACAGCCGGGTCCTGTTCCGGCTCTTCTTCCTCTGGATCCTCCTCCGGGTCTTCCTCTGGATCCTCCTCTTCATCCTCTACCGGCGCTGGAGGGGCCGGTGCTGGTGCGGGTACTGGGATAGGTGGTGCTTGGTTCTGCTCCAGTTCGTGAATCCTCCAACTGGACTCAAGAACTCTGTCTTCGAGCCAGTCAGCCCTCAGCCACTCAGCACGAAAGTCCTTAGCTAAAATGTTTCGAACTCTCTTATTCTCATATTGCTCTCCCTCGAGCTCTCCAGTTTTACCAGTTAGCTGACGTATCAACCATCCCTGTGCTTCGATAGTCTCCTGCATTCTCTCCAGCTGTTCATGTTGTTTCCTTAACACATCTCTAAGCAGATCGTTCCCCACTCCTGAAGAGTTGACCGGTTTGACAGGTATAGCGGTGGTCGGACGGGAGGACGACTCCCCTCCTAGAGCGAGTCTTTCCTAGCAGCTAAGCGTGTCTCCATGCCACGAGGTGGTGAGGGGTTCGACCATGGGTGCCTTCCCCGGCGCCCTTGATTGTCGAGATCTGTCGGATGATGATGATGACATAGCCTACTGGGTTGGTGTAGTTAGTTACGAGCTGTGTATATCACAATATACATATATATCTCACATAGAACAATTGTAGTACAACACATAACAAGATATCACAGTTCGGTGCCAACTAAGTCTAGTGTCGTGTAACAGCCATAGTTTAGGTCTACTTTTAAATGCAAACCTGATTCTCTATAGCTAGCGAGGCTCTGATACCAATCTGTCACACCCTCAAGTTCCACTTGCGGAGTATTACTGCGAGGCGTGTGATCAAACCCGAATCTCAGACACTAGCAATATCGATAGACTCTATATGATTTATTTAAACGTTTTCCGAAAACATTTGTTGTAACCATTCATAGTCATTTTCAAAATATCATAGTTTCAAAGTTTAGCGGAAGCATTAAAATTCAGTAACGGGCGCCAACATAAACACCAAAACAAAAAATCCCAAACATTATTCGTAAATAAGACTCGATAAAAATGTCTTGATCAAATGCAAGTGAGTGCACCTAGCGCTCTTAGTGTCCTGAGAAACACGTAAAGAAAAAAGTGTCAACATTAAAGAAGAGTGAGTTCACAGGTTTTTATAAGTTCACAAGTTTGGTTTAAAAGATTGTTTTTCCCCGTTATCCCTAACCCGGGATAACGACATAGTTCCATTATTCCTAACCGGGAATAATAATGTTGGTTCGTAATTAAGTTCAATGTTAACATGTAGGTAGCGAGCCTAAAGTTACGTCACATAAGAGTTCGCGATCGAAGCTACTGTTGTTGCCTCTGTGTTGCCAGGTCTATCACTGACCATGGCGAAAGTTAGGCCAAATTAATCACTCGTTGACCATTCCCGGTCGGCTAGTGCGACTAGCTCGGGTGGGGCTTGTCGGGCCCAGTAGTACTACTATAATTTCCCCGCTATTTAACCCAATACTAACGATCCGAGAGTTGGTTGAGGACTTCCGTGATAAATCTACTTAGTGACCATAACGTATATTAACATTAACTTAGTTACCGAGTAGTTAACGGTGTTAATTTCGCATAACGTAAAAAAATAGAGTTGTAGAGCGTATACATGTTTCTCCCCCTGTTGTTTAAAACCGGATAAAATAGGGGCCGTGAACTCACCTTAAATTGCTCTGTTAGAATAACGCAAAAGAAGCAAATGATGGAACCACTAATCGCGTCCTAACATGTCAACCGATTTAAAGTTAGTATGTGAACAAGCTGACACAAAACCCTACGCATAACTAACACACAATACGACACACGTAATAAACAATTCCAAACCATAATCATGCTTGCAAAATATCATCATACAAAATAATGATCAAACCAACTTGTCATAAACAAATATTAACTCATACAACACTTAGGTACACACAAACGCAAGTTATCATGTTTCGGCTTGTATGCTCATAACTGGGCTGTTTTCGAGGATTTTTATAAAATAGTTCCAACGTTCCAAAAATTCCAATTTTTTTTTACAGGAGGTGTCAATTAGACTGTAGAATTTTGTGTAAGATTTTGAAATCCTAAATCATTACCAATTATTTATAAACATTTATATACTAGGCTGCAGTCAGATTCGTCGCTTTCTGACTGCAGTCCACGAGAAAAATTATTTAAAAATCATCGTTCATCCAACTAACAAAATTATAGTCGGAGATTTTCGGAAATTTCCGTCTCCAGTTACTGTACAAGTTTCGTGACCTAACCCCCTACAGACTATGAGATCCGACTCGATAAACAACCTACAAATTCTGCAGAATTTACGCAGCTTCAGCTGCTGCACTGAATGATCATCTAAAAACAGTAAACGACCTCAGAAAAATATGAATCCAGCGCCATTTGAATCCTTTTTTAAAAATACACGTTTTAGGCCTCAGAAAATCCACTTTTCGATAAATAATGATCAGGTTACAGCCAACTGAAGTTGGCTATAAATGTCAATCAGCTTACTGTTTTCGACTTGATCGCATTAGAACATGCTTAAACGGTCATGACGCTTAGTTGTATTGATTAACAACAGGTTAACTTGTCAAATATAATCATATATATCAATATTCATGAAAACCCTAAATATATATCATGATCTTTATCGATAAAACACAGCCTACGATTTTAGTATTCAACATATCATCACAACCGCAAAGATTCGCATATTCATCCGAACTAATCATACACCACAACACTTTTTCATTCTAATAATCATACAAGCACATAATCATGATCAAGATTACACAAAACCTAGTGTGAATCGCAATACAATTAAACCCTAACATATAAACGATGATGATTAGCGAACCGGGACAAGAATGGATCGATCCGGGGGTGTAGTTTGAGCGACTGTGAGAGTGGGGGGGCTGCCGTCGACCTCACTAGGGTATTAGGGTTTTGTGTTTTTTTTAAAGCTACCCACAACATGCATGTAAATATAAAAGGGGGGGTCGTGATGGGGGGGGCGGTTTGGGTTAGTGCCTTAGGCCTCAAGTTTGGGTTATTTCCTTGGGCCGCAAGGAGGTGTGGGTCACAAGGGGGTGTGGGTGGCGGGTTGGGTTTGCTTGGTCGCGAAGTCGAAACATTTCACAGGCTTGGTTCGGTTTATAAATAGAAGTTACTAAAATATTATTCGTGACATGGAGTTTATAAAATATTAAATCACGTATTTGGAGTGAGACGCAATAGATTCACAAACGTCTAATAACACATAGCACGTAATTAAGATACAACCCGTCTAATAACACATAGCACGTAATTCACCCTATAGATTCACAAAGTTAGCATAGTTATTGCGAGCGTGTAATTTAATTCTCCGAATTAAATCAGCGTAGGAGTGAATAACCATAAAGTAGCGCGTTTAAGATACCTGAAAACCCGGGATATCACACTAAGACCCTCCTTGGTACCTGTGGTAACTTGTGTAGTGGAGAACATCATACGAGGTTCCTAAATGGATGGTTCTATCTCCTACCTCCTCCATGACCTCTATGAACTCTTTGTTACTTTAATATTTATATATTATGGACTATAATATAATCCCTAAAACCGAACCCTTGATAGTGACTAAGTAATCACCTATCAAGTTAATAAGTTTATCACTAACGTGTATAGTTCCTTGTCACGATTCTAATAGGTCTTGAACCTATGAAATCACATTCAATCCTTATTATCACACCTTAACCGATGGCGGAAACATCGGAGTGAGACGTAAACGAGATTGCAAGAGACTTCATAACGCTATTAGCGACAATATTTAAACAAAACCTATATTTCATTCATTCAACGATAACATTGTCAAATTACATCATTAAGTCAATTTCAACAATTTAGAAATTAAAGACGAGCACAACATAAGCATAAAAACAATTAATACAACATTTTAGCCTAACGTCTAAATGTTTATCTAGAGCATCATCATTACTCCAATTTCATGGCAAAGTCTTCATCAACCTGTAACATGTTAAAAATACGAGTTCAATGCAAAAGCAAAGGTGAGTACACAGGTTTGGTGATACATAGCGTAAGTATAAAAGTTTAACTCGAATCCACATGGTAATTATAAGAAAAGTTCATACTAATCATGCATACTAGATCAAACCCCGAGTTTCCACAAAAGTTTTAACGAGATCGAGCTTCGCTTGCCACAAAACTAACAAGACTAAAATGAGAATGAGTATCTTAACATAACCTCGACGGGCGGCGTGCTACTCCTATAGCGCTATATATGATAAGTTGGGCTAGCTAAGTTAATGATCAAGCATGTAAAATCAAGTATGTATCTAGGCATAACAAGTATTCATGTATAAGGATTGAGCATGTAATGCATGAGTTTGTGATATGTGTTTTTTGATTGGTAAACATGTTACAACCCAAAAGTGATTAAAATGGTAAATGTGTCGAGTGTACTCACGGTTTTGCTAAGTGTTCCACTTAAGTAATTCCGGGAGCTTGTTGTGTTGATTTGAGTTTGGCACCTGGTCCTTCTACAAGAAGAACATAGATATTAGTTAGGAGTGTAACGGTAGATTTGGAGTATTCGAGCGAGATTACGGAAAGGAGAATTAAGGTATTATACATGAAAATATTCACTAAGACATAGCACTTGTTCTTGACACTATGAAAACCCGAAAAGGGGTTTATATGGTTTCATAAGTTCGAGACTTATTAGAATCGTGATAAGGAACTACGTACTTTAGTGATAAACTTAATAACTTGATAGGTGATTATTAATTCATTATTGAGGTTTCGGTTTTAGAATTATATTATAGTCCATAGTATATACATAGTAGTAAGATCATGTAGGAGGTGGGAGGATGAACCACCACTTTAGTACCTCTAAGTATTCAAGTAAGTCTAGCAAGGAGGTAGGATGATGAACATCCATTTAACCTCATTATATGGTTCACCACCACACGAGTTGTCATAGACAACAAGGAGGGTCTTAGAATAAGATTAGGAATAATAATAAAGTGAAAACATGTAACTTAATCTTAAAATCGAATAACCAAGTATTTGAATGTATGGAGATTTGAGAATTACAAATACACGATCAATGTTTTTGAGTTAAACTTACGTTTATGCGAATTATGAATCATGTATCAACCGAATGCATGTGTTAATGTATAGTCATGTATAAACAATGTAGAAAAGATTCATTTTATTACGATCAAAGTCTCGAATTTACAATGATGTGAAAACGAGATACGATTACAAGGGAAACAAGTTTCTGAAAAATAGAATTACAGTACAATCTTGCTAAAAAAATGGGAAGCTGCGATAAGCGAGGCGTTACAGTCTCCCCTCCTTTAGGAAATTTTGTCCAGAAATTTAGGAAGATGCAACGAAGAGATGCGGATACTTAGTCTTCATATCACTCTTGAGTTCCCAAGTAAACCCGGCGCCACGTTTCCCTTCCCAACGAACTTTTACGATAGGGATCCGACTGCACCGTAGCTGCTTGACTCCTCGGTCCATGATTTCGACCGGTTTTTCCACAAAATGCAACGTCTCATTGATTTGAAGATCTTCGAGCATAACTTGAAGTCCTTCTTCGGCTAGACATTTCTTGAGATTTGAAACATGAAAAACGTTATGAACATTGTTAAACGTTTGAGGTAGGTCCAGTCGATATGCTACCATGCCAATCCTTTCCAAGATCTTGAAAGGACCTACGTAGCGAGGAGCGAGTTTGCCTTTCTTACCAAAACGGACAACGACTTTCCAAGGGGATACCTTGAGAAGTACATGATCACCCACATTAAATTCCAAGGGCTTGCGTCTTTTGTCAGCTTCGTGCTTTGAGGAGATTATCACGTATTTGTAAGATCTTGTCCGTTGTCTCATGTATTACCTCAGAACCAGTGATTGGTACGTCTCCAATCTCGTGCCAACAAATAGGCGAACATCACTTACGACCATACAATGCTTCAAATGGAGCCATTTGAATAGTAGCGTGATAACTATTGTTGTACGAGAATTCAACCAAGGGTAAGTGCGAATCCTAGTTGCCGCCAAAATCGATTATGCATGACCGAAGCATATCCTCCAAGGTTTGGATAGTACGCTAGGTTTAACCATCAGACTGAGGATGAAAAGCGGTGCTAAGATTAAGCTGAGTGCCAAGGGCGGATTGAAAAGTTTGCCAAAGGCGAGAGGTGAAACGAGCATCGTGATCTGAAATAATATCAAGAGGAGTACCATGACGGCTAATGATTTAATCCGTGTAGATACGAGCCAATTTCTCAACTTTATAATCTTCACGAATGGCGAGGAAATGCGCGGATTTGGTCCGACGATCGATGATAACCCAAATGCTATCATGACCAGACAAAGTACAAGGCAATTTCGTGATGAAATCCGTGGCTTTGCTCTCCTATTTCCAGACAAGAATTTCTGGTCGTTCGAGCAAACCAGAGGGACACTGATGTTCTGACTTGACTTTGGAACACGTAAGGCATTTGGATACGTAAAGAGCGATATCACGTTTCATCCCAAGCCACCAATAGGATGCACGCAAATCGTGGTACATCTTATCAGCTCCAGGATGGACGGAGTATCGGGATTTGTGGGCTTCATTCATCAAAGTAGTCCGAATATTGAGACGATCGGGAATCCAAATACGATTATGGTAGAAAAGAATACCATCAGGTTTAGCTTCCAGCGGGTTTTCGACTCAACAATTCAATTCACTATCCAGGTTACCCTCGTTAATAATGGTAAATTGTGCTTGTCGAATCAACTCGTAGAGTTTTCCCATGATTTGATAGCAACGAACACTCTTAACATGAGTTTTATGGCTAAGTGCATCGGCCACGACATTCGCTTTGCCAGGGTGGTACCGAATATCACAGTCGTAGTCGTTTAACAATTCTACCCAATGACGTTGACGCATGTTGAGTTCCTTTTTATCAAAGATATGTTGGAGGCTCTTATGGTCGGTGAAGACAGTACACTTTGTACCATAAAGGTAGTGTCGCCAAATCTTTAATGATAAGACAACTGCACCAAGTTCAAGGTCATGAGTAGTATAGTTTTTCTCATGAATTTTGAGTTGTCTTGACGCGTAAGCGATTACTTTGTCTCGTTGCATGAGTACGCAACCAAGATCCCGGTTAGTGGCATCGCAATACACGACGAAATCGTCGTTCCCATCGGGGAGAGTGAGGATAGGAGCATTACAAAGCATGTCCTTGAGCGTTTGGAAATATTCCTCTTGTTCGGGACCCTAAAAAAGGTTTATCTTTTTGAGTCAACGAAGTCAAAGGAACGGCAATCTAAGAGAAGTTCGAGATGAAACGGCGATAATACGCAGCTAGGCCAAGAAACGAACGAATTTCAGAGGGCGACTTAGGTGCAATCCAATTCTTCACAGCTTCTATCTTTGTAGGGTCAACATGAATACCGAGTTCATTGACGGCGTGACCTAAGAATTGAACCTCTTTTAGCCAAAATTCACATTTGGAGAAATTGGCGTAAAGACGTTCGGTTTGCAAAAGCTGAAGAATGAGACGCAAATGTCGTCCATGTTCTTCTTTTGTCTTGGAGTAGATTAGGATATCGTCGATGATTACAATGACGTAGTGATCGAGAAAAGGCTTACACATGCGGTTCATGAGATCCATAAACACTGCAGGTGCGTTGGTCAAACCAAAAGGCATGACCACGAACTCGTAGTGTCCATAACGTGTGCGAAAGGCGGTTTTGGGTACATCTTCCTCGGAAACCCGAAGTTGATGATAACCGGAACGGAGATCAATCTTTGAAAAGCACTTCGCGCCTTGCAATTGATTGAAGAGATCATAAATACGAGGAAGTGGGTATCGGTTTTTTACTGTAAGCTTATGGAGCTCACGATACTCCATACACATGCGAAATGATCCATCTTTCTTTTTGATGAAGAGAACGGGAGCACCCCAAGGGGAAGTACTAGGGTGTATAAAGCCTTTATCAAGAAGCTCTTGAAGTTGGCTTGATAGTTCTTGCATCTCTGAGGGTGCTAGACGGTAGGGAGCTTTCGCAACAGGAGTTACGCCAGGGATAAGATCAATATGAAAATCGACAGCTCGCGGAGGCAAAGGACCAGGAAGATCCTTGGGGAAAATAGAAGGAAGCTCACTAACGACAGGACCATCACTTATGCTAGGACCTTTGTCTTTCTTTTCCACAACATGGGCGAGAAAGGCAAAGTACTCCTTACGTAAGTACTTGTTCGCTTTGATGCATGACATAAGCTTGAGACCCTTAGAAGGCTTCTCGCCATAGACGTGTAGAGAATCACCTTGCGGAAGAGGGAGCCGAATAAAATTTTCAGAACAAACAACTTCGGCACGAACTCGCATATGCCAAACCATGCCTACTATGATGTCGAAACTACCCATTTGCATGGGAATGAGGTCAATGGAGAATGAATGATCGTTAAGAATCAAAGAGCAACCAGAAAGAACATAATCAACGGTGATGGTTTTACCATTAGCGACTTTGACGGTGAAAGGATTAGGCATTTTAGATCGTTCGCACTTAAGCAAGGGTTCAAATTCTAACGACACAAAACTCCTATCGGCACCAGTATTAAATAGACATGTAGCATAAATATGGTTCACAAGGAACGTACCAGTGATGATGTCGTTAGAGCTCTGGGCTTGAGCGGAGGTAAGCATGAAAGCTCGTCCCTTTGCAGGCTCAGGCTGCTGCTGCTTGTGCTGATGCTGGTGGTTGAGAAGAGGACAGACATTGGCGAGATGGTTTGGATCCCTAAATTTGTAACATGCTCGCACAGGAGCATTTTAACGTTGGGGCTGAGCTTGGTTTGGGTTAGGGACGACGGCTTGGTTGCTTTGGGGTTGGCGACATTGGCTTGAAAAATGCCCCATCCGGTTATAGTTGGCGCACTTTCGACACGGGGTATTAGGGAGATGGTGGTAGGTAGGTGCAACGATAACACCTAGGCCAAGAGCCAGTGTAGGTTCGTTTAGGTGGAGGGGATGGCATTTAGAGGTGTAGGGGTAGGCGGAGTGGTAACCGCGTTGTTTTGAACTGAAGCCTTCCGCTTCTTGTTCTTAAGGTTGTTCGTTTTAGCTTTAGGGGGAGGCGACTCGGTAGTGATGGTGGTATTGGCAGTGGCTTGATGTGCAGGCTTCTTAGGAACCTTATCGTAGGCCCCCTGAAGGATGAAGTTGTGGTTAAGCTGGATGGTTATGCTAAAGGCTTCTTCGAGGGTTCTAGGGTTTGCGGCGGCTACGTGATTCATGATCACAGGCGAAACCGTATCCACCTGTCCAGGACAGACGATACTCAACTATTTAAAGCGAGAGATTAGTCCCTCAGCGTTGCTCCCTTGTTGCGTGAGATTCAAGAATTCGTTTTCGAGTTTCTGGGTCTCGTGGGGAGGACTAACTGATCTCTCATGAGCTGCTTAAGCTCGTCCCAAGTGAGAGTGTGGGCTGCTTCATTGCCACGCTTGTTCCGTTCAGTAGTCCACCACTCGAGGGCTCTCTGGCAAAAGACCCCGGTAGCGTTAAGGGTTCGAAGGTCATCAGGGCACCCGCCCTGAAGAAAAGTAAGGTCCATCGCGTCAAACCAATTGATCATGGCGGTAACACCGTCCATGCTAGTGTATTCTACTGGTTTACAAGCCATGAAATGCTTGAATTGGAAGGATGTTTTGGGGTTGTCGGTTTTTAGTCGGCAGAGGATTTGGGGGTTTCGGTGTTAATGGTTTGAAGCTGACTAACAATATCAGGGATGACACGGCCATTTGATCGGCCATTTGATCGGTGACAAGACCGATGAGTTCTTGCTTGGAGATGGAGTCATCATTGTTGTTGTTGTTGGAACCCTTGTTGGACCTCTTGGATTTCTTGGACGAGTTAGGAGAATTCATCTAGAGGTTCAACATAGAAAAAGGGATGAGACTTAATCATAATATGGGAAAAAAACAAGTTTTGCATGAATAAGCATGTATAAGGTTCAAGCATGGTTCACAAAGTTTGCATGAAAGTATCAAGTATAGCATGGATAATCACGTACAAATGCGAATAAGGAGTATAAATTTAGTGTGTTCACGAGGATTAGTATTGTTTTTTATTGCGATAAACGTGCGAGATGTGTAACGATTCAAACGATAAGGTAACAAGCATTAAATCACATAAAAATTGAGATAACATAAAAGATTGGCTCAATAAAACATGGGATTGTTTTGGGTAGAGAAACGTCGACAATTCCAAAGTGAATCGAAGATCCTTTCTAATTAGAGAAACGTGCTTTGGCCTATAGGTAAAATACTCTCATCGAGAAGCGACTAACGGTATTTTACCCTTCCAGTTACTACACATCTCTAATCGATTAGAAAATCGAAACTTTGGCGAGAGCGAAAATCAAGGAATGGGACTTAATCGACAAGGTGCGGGTTTCACCCCTAACTTGACGATTTCGTACCCTAAGTGTGGTTGTTTCTTACTAAACGAGGAGCATATTCCGACTCGTTTTTAAGATCCACTAGAGCATGAAATGGAAGTTTCCATCAAGATGTGGATATCACTCCTAACTTGATGGTATAACTGCATGAAAATTGAATATGCGGAATGAGGGATTTCACCAAAAATTGTAGGACATTGTGCAAATCACCTCGTTTGTATCATGAGTATCTTCAAGTCTTCAAGTGTATTGTGTAAAATGTCTTAGGAAAGACATTATGTAAATTTTAGGACCAAAAGATAAGGAAGAAGCAATGAGGAAGAATAAAGTATTAAGCATGATATAAGAATGGTCAAAAAAATGTCGAACTTGGCAATTCTACCTAATTCCCTATACTTATGGCTCTGATACCAATTTGTCACACCCCAACCGATGGCGGAAACATCGTAGTGAGACGTAAACGAGATTGCAAAGGACTTCATAATGCTATTAGCGTTTAAACAAAACCCATATTTCATTCATTCAACGATAACATTGTCAAATTACATCATTAAGTCAATTACAACAATTTAGAAATTAAATACGAGTACAACATAAGCATAACAACAATTAATACAACATATGATCAAGCATACATTGTTTATACATAATAAGTTGGGCTAACAAAGGTGAGTACACAGGTTTGGTGATACATAGCATAAGTATAAAAGTGTAACTTAATCCACATGGTAATTATAAGAAAAGTTCATACTAATCATGCATACTAGATCAAACCCCTAGTTTCCACAAAAGTTTTAACGAGATCGAGCTTCGCTTGCCACAAAACTGACAAGACTAAAATGAGAATGAGTATCTTAACATAACCTCGACGGGCGGCGTGCTACTCCTATAGCGCTATATATGATAAGTTGGGCTAGCTAAGTTAATGATCAAGCATGTATAATCAAGCATGTATCTAGGCATAACAAGTATTCATGTATAAGGATTGAGCATGTAAAGCATGAGTTTGTGATATGTGTATTTTGATAGGTAAACATGATACAACCCAAAAGTGATTAAAACGGTAAATGGGTCGAGTGTACTCACGGTTTTGCTAAGTGTGCCACTTAAGTAATTCCGGGAGCTTGTTGTGTTAATTAGAGTTTGGCACCTTGTCCTTCTACAAGAAGAACATAGATATTAGTAAGGAGTGTAATGGTAGATTTGGAGTATTCGACCGAGATTACGGAAAGGAGAATTAAAGTATTATGTATGAAAATATTCACTAAGACATAGCACTTGTTCTTGACACTATGAAAACCCGAAAAGGGGTTTATATGGTTTCATAGGTTCGAGACCTATTAGAATCATGATAAGGAACTATGTACATTAGTGATAAACTTAATAACTTGATAGGTGATTAATTAGTCATTATCAAGGTTTCGGTTTTAGAATTATATTATAGTCCATAGTATATACATAGTAGTAAGATCATGTAGGAGGTGGGAGGATGAACCATCCACTTTGGTACCTCTAAGTATTCAAGTAAGTCAAGCATGGAGGTAGGATGATGAACATCCATTTAACCTTGTTATATGGTTCACCACTACACGAGTTGTCATAGACGACAAGGAGGGTTTTACAAGATTAACAATAATAATATGAACAAGAATGTAAATGACAAGAATGTAGGGTGTGTCACCACTATACCAAGTAGCAAAGTGAACTACAACCCGGGGAGCACACATCGACACATGTTGATGGCTAGACGGGGTTGTGACACTTTAGAGCTAGCAAACTACTTGGGATAATGATGAAAAACATCAAGTGATGTGTGGACTTAGAGTTAGGATAGCCCAAGCTAACCTTGTAGTCACACCTTCAACAAGTTCTTGACTTGGCATCACTTGTGAACTTAAAGCTCTTCAAAACCAGAAAGTTTAGAGTGTCAAAACACTATTATTTACATGTTTAACAACCTTGTTTATTCTCACTAATCATAACTTTTATTTGGAGCCCAAGAACACAAGGTTGTTTGATGAAAACATGAGTTTTGAAAGAGTTTTGATTAAAACAGAAAGTTTGGAGCCCTTTTCGGGGAACTTCCAGGTCTGAATTCTCCAAGGAGAGACCAAGGAATCACGCCCAATGGAAAACCAAGCATGTAGGAAAAAGAATGGGGCAATTTCGTTGAGTATTGAGTGAGTTATGCTCACTTTTGTGTAGAGGTACAAATCTGCCCGAAAATTGGATTTAGCTACGAACTTGGAGTGTTTTGGGAGGCTTGGAGGCTTTGTAAAATGGAAAAATGCCTGGAATATAAGAGGTTCTTATAGGAAAAGGATAGGGTTTAAGTGGGTTGGGTTTTGAATAGAATTAGTGGGTCATTCGACTTGAAACAAGCCCAAAAACATACCCAAACAAGGGCTGGTTGCAAGGCTGATTTTTACCCTTTATATTCTTTTTTTGTTGTTTAAATGTATTAAAACATGTATTTGAGATGCACTTTATATAAATAAGATGTAAAATGATGTTTGGTGTATTATTCATAGGTTATCAAGGTCTAAAGTGCATATTAAACATGTTTTAAAGTGCCAAAATGTGTGATAAAAATACATGCAGGTGACATATCAAAAGTAACAAGTATGTTTGATTTATGGTTAGGTATAATCAAGTGAAAACATATAACTTAATCTTAAAATCGAATAACCAAGTATTTAAATGTATGGAGATTTGAGAATTACGAATACACGATCAATGTTTACGAGTTAAATTTTTGTTTAAGCGAATTATGGATCAAGTATCAACCGAATGCACGTATTAACGTATAGACATGTATAAAAAATGTATAAAAGATTCATTTTATTACGATCAAAGTCTCGAATTTACAATGATTTAAAACGAGATACGATTACAAGGGAAACAAGTTTCCAAAAAATAGAATTACGATACAATCTTGCTAAAAAAGTGGAAAGGTGAGAAAAGCGAATTCTGGCCATTGAATAAATGAAACGTTAATGAATATTACACTTATGGATTACTATAGTGTCAAAGACAAGTGCTAATACCTTAGTGACTATTTTCGTATTATATACCGTGTCATATTTTGAATCTTAAATCCGAATGTTCCATCATCATCATCCCAAAATACTCATACGCCTTCATTTTCCTCTTGTAGGATAACTCGGCGTTCAACCAATCAAAACAACTACCTTCACGGACTTGTCAAGTTAAAAGACTTAGCAAAACCGTGAGTACACTCGACACACTTTTCGTTTATAACACTTTTGGGTGTAACATGTTTTCCATATACAAAAATCACAACACTTAGGGGCTGTTTGTTTACCTCTTAATGAGGCTCTTAATGGTTCAGACCTCTTACTGTTCAGCAATAAATGGTTCAGACTGTTTGTTTGGTGAATAGATGTCTGAATGGTTAAGACATTTGCCTCTGAATGGTTAAGTATTATACAGAGTCTGAGTGGTTAAGACCTCTAATCTCAATTAGTCAGACATTTGACTCTGAACGGTTAAGCATTATACTGGCTCTTAATGGTTCAGACCTTTTCCTGATTCAGCTCTTAATGGTTCAGAGCTCTTACTGGTTCAGCACTTAACAATTCATAAGTTGCCAAACAACCCCTTAAACTTTATGAAATGCACAAACAATCCTATATTCATGAATACTTGATACACTTACTTGATGCTTATATCTTGGACATTTTTTATGTGATAGCTTAGTCATTAACTATTTTAGCCTTCGTTTGACATGTATAGCGCTATAGGAAGTAACGCATCCCCGTCCTCACGAAATCTAGAGGCCATGTTAAAATATCGTGTTTGCGTTAAGGGTTTGACTAGTAGTATTGCATGCCTTGTATATGCCCTTGTAAAATCATAGTTGCCATGAGGATTTGTTTAAAACTTTATTCGTATACGTATGCTACGCTTAAACTTGTATACTCGCCTTTGCTTTTGCATTGAATTGTTATTTTAAAACATGTTACAGGATGATGGAGATGATGCTATGAAATCAAAGTAGCAAGGATGTAGATACACATTTAGACGTTTAGTATTGTTGTATCAAATTTTGCCATATTAATGTTATTATTTGAATTTCCCTTGTATTGTATTGACTTTCGCTATGAAATGAAATTTGGATTAAAATTAATTATTGTCACATTTAGTTTTATGAGCAATAAGCAATCTATTTCGTCCCGCCTCGATGTTTCCTCCATCGGTTAGGGTGTGACACTTTTAGAGACTTAATTCCTGCTGATATGTTTCCTTCTTTTGCAAGATATTTTGATCCAAGTTATCAAGCTAATCCTGAGGAAGAAGTGAAGCCCGAGGTAATTGAAGTGATTGATGTTTCAAAGGAAGTGACTGCTGAAAACCTGAAAGAAATTGCTTACCAAGCATTGATGGCAAACTTAAAAGAGGTAACTTCTGAAGATGACCAGAAACCTGATGAGTTAGTGAATGGTGATAAAATCAGGGAAGTGGTAAAAGAAATATTAGTTGAGGTTGAAAAACCTTGCAAGAAATGTGAGGAATTTTGCAACGAGTGTGTCATAAAATACTTCAAATTTGATGAACTATGATGTCCTTCTAACCATGTTTCATTTGAATATAACGAAGTAAAAGAGGCATATGACACACTATCAAGATCAAGTAAACAATATGAAAAAGTTGCAAGAGAAGATGCTCAAGGCAACACTTATGGATAAGCAAATGGCCATAAACATTCATTTGAATACCATTGCTGAGCTAAAAAAATGAGCTTGAGAAAATGAAAATTTAAACGGAACGGGTAAATAAACTTCTTATTAGGTACTCTACCAGTTCATATGTCATCGATCACATTCTTCCAAAAATTGAAAAGGGAGAAAGTGATAAAAAAAGGTAAATCAAAAGGTTTCAGTTACACAAAGTTCCTCCACCAATGTGGGAAAGCTATAGTAAACGAAAACCAGATGGGGTGGAAAAGGCGCTCAATATAAAATCAAAATTTGAAAAGACAAACGAGTTGCATGAGAACATTGATGTAACTTTCACAAAAACTGATGATAACTGTGAATCGGAAGTGGTAAAAACTGTGGTTGAAACTGTTTTGAAAAATAAAAGTGATATTAATGATTTTGAAAGTACTAAGTCTAATGAATCTAATTTGAAAGCTAGTTCAAGGTCTGAAAATGAGGAGGGCTTTCACAAGAAGTATCTTGAAAAATCAGGTTGTAGTTCGGTGGATGATTCATCATTGGTAGCATATACAATGAAAGGATCGGACAAACTACATTCTGATCAAGAGTTTCCGATTCAGAACGTGAATTTTGATAAAATTGAACAAGTGTTCAAAATGACAGAATTAGTGGGTCAGAAATTGAGAATCTGAGTGAATCATACTATTCTAAAACTAAACGCACAACTAATAATAATAACAAGGGTAAAACCTATCCGGAAAACAAGCGTAAGTGTTTGGGATATGACAAGAAGAAGAATGATCGATACCAAAAACCTAATTTCAAAAAGGAAGTAAACTTTGTTTTTGGATCAAACAGGGTAAGTGAGAAGGAAAGGTTGGGTAAAGAACAATCAAACAAAGAGTTTATGCCGAGAAGAAGCATAGAGAACAGGCAAATAAATCCACTATCACTGATAGTGGGACATCTTTAAATACAACGTAGTAAGACACGTTGCTCGTAATTGTCCGAAACGTAAACCTGTTCACCATGTTTCAAGATCTTCGGATGACGAAAAAGAGCAAAACAACCAATTTTGTGCAGTATAAGATCTTAAAAAGAGGTACAAAATCTACTTTAAATGTTAAGCCACCAGTTTTCAAAGAATAAAAATCAGAAATTGGGGAAACATCCAAAGGTAATGAACAAAAAGATTCAAAGTATTATATCAAGAAAGCCACTGCTACAAAAACTTGGGTGGTAAAATCTAAATCAACATCTGAAGAAAAAGAAACAACTGTTACAACATCTTCAATAGCTGAACAGGTTGTTAAAGGAAAATTAAGTTTAAAATTCCAAAGGTTTTTGTTCCAAATCCCCCTAAGACTACAAAGGCTTGGGTCTCTCTGTTTAAATAATTTTTTGATCCATTATGCAGGGGCTCCCGAGGTCGATAATTTCTAAATGGATAATGGATAGTGGAGCTTCCCGGCATATGACAGGGATGATAGCCTTGCTATACGACGTAAAGTCTATCCGTGGTGGTTATGTTGGTTTTGCTGGAAACTAAGGCGAAAGGATTGTGGGGGAAGGGAAAATGTAGAAAGGAGTGGTTTCTTTTGATAAAGTAAATTGCAGAGCTAGAGAACAACTTGCTAGGTATCTCGCAGATATGTGATAAGAAATTCATGACACACTTCAACGATAAAGGATGCTTAATTTTCAGATCATGATTTCAGATTCCAGAGGAGTGGATTCTAATGCGTGCTCAGAGAGAGAATGATTTGTACGTATTTGATATGAGCATTTCATCCACCACATCAAAGATGGCACAGTGTTTCGTGACAAAAGCTACTGAAAAAGAGTCAATTTTGTGGCATAGAAAGATGGGGCACATTCACCGGAGAAAGATGAATCTATTAGTTCATAATGATCTAGTGGAGGGTGTTCATCTGAAAAGTTTTCATATGAATGACAACTATGTAACTTGCAAGAAAGGCAAGTAGCAGAAAAAGTCACACCCGAAGAAATTATTAAATTCCATCAAATTATCGCTAGAAAGGCTGCATATGGATCTCTTCGGACCAGTCAATATGAAAAGTATATCCAGGGATCTATACTATCTTGTTGTAACTGATGATTATTCTCAATTCTCGTGGGTCTTCTTTCAAGAGAGCAAGGATGAGGCTTTTGAAAACCTTATGATACTCTTTAAGAAGTTAGAAAATCTTTATCATCTACCCATTCGGAGAATCAGAAGCGACAATGGAACAGAGTTTAAAAATAGTCGCATGCTAGAGTTTTGCAAAGAAAAAGGTATTCTTCATGAATTTAGTGCTCCATACACTCCACAACAAAATGGAGTATCCGAGAGGAAGAATCGCACACTTATCGAGATAGCTAGAACGATGATTGCAGATTCCAAACTACCAATTAGCTTTTGGAGTGAAGCGATCGCCTCAGCATGCTATACCTTAAACGGGGTTCTGACTGTAAAGAAACACAAGAAAACTTGCTTTGAATTGTTAAATCAACGTTAGCCGAACTTGAAGTATTTAGAACCTTTCGGATCACCATGTACAGTTATAGATACTGATGGGAAATTCAGTGCTAAATCCTTAGAGGGATTCTTCGTTAGTTATGTAAGTCCACTACGACGAGTATTTTTGCCGATTCTAAACAGGGAAATTCTTGCACAACAAGTTGATTGTCAAAGATATACTATTCCAACTCAGAAGCCCGGTGAATCTTGGATGTTTAACTACGAAAGTCTTTGGAACTCATTCGACCTCCCAGATGAGCCTAGTGAAGAGGAACTTATGTTGCTATATCAGCAACAACAAGTGTCCAGTCAAGAGCAGGTTTCTGGACCAATAGTGGTGACAGAACCACTTATTGGTACATAAGATTCTGAAGCAGGTCCGAGCAACAATTTCCAAGAATCAGTTATCGAGACAAATACCGAGCAAGTGGTGAATGAACGGCCTAGAGCAGAACAACAAAATGATTGTGACATCTATGTAATTCAATCATGTAACGATTTCCAAACAATTTCATGATCAATGAAACTTTGTGTAGTACGACGGAACAACAAAGTGCGCATTATACGACGGTACTACTTTCGGGTATCAAAACACTTTATTTTGATACCAAATCAGTTTTATAAACATAGTTAGAAATGTTTAACATGTCTAACTCGTCACTTTAGTTAATGCTTATGTAGGGTCGTAAGTCGAGCGGTCTTGACCACCGCTTTGACTTTCGAATCCGACCCATTTGGTCGATCTTAGGATTCGACCAAACTCATATTAGGGACCATAGTTGTATAGGGAATAACCCTCTGAGATTATACCTTATGGTCACTTCAATTGGTTAGTGTTATGCTATGTCGCTTATTATGCATTATAAATGACCAAAATGCCCTTTTTACGCATAAATCGATTATAAGCTTATGTAACCAATGTTTTGCCATATAGACTGATGTTGCAACATTATTAAACTTGTTTTGGTATATAGGACTTATCATAGGGCATATCTAACCATCCAAACACGCATTTATGCAAATGAACTGTTAAAGTATTGTAAACTACCTTAACGAGCCATTATGGGTCAAAAGCACTTAGGATCCCTTCCAAATCAGAATGTAGACTTTTTTAAACTATTTCATATGAGTATCAACACTCATTTTGTTTACAAGACCTCGTTCTATCCGATCCCCCGATTAAAGTCCCGATATTAACATAGTTATCCGATATTAGGACATACTTGAATTCTTGGACTCCTAAGCTTTGGTTTATCTTCTTGATCAAGGACTTTCTTGCAATCCCAAGTGAGTACATAGTCCCCTCTTTTATGTTTTATAAATGTTTTGGGGTGAAACATATTGTGCCTATGACTACTTTCGTGTGTTCATGACATTATACATGCTTTGATTACATAGTACATATAGTACATGATTTCCATTGCATTTTGCTTACAATGTTGACTTAGCATATTTAGCACATTGATTTTCAAATACATTTCTTGCTATGTATGTTGACTGAGCATACAAGTACATGGTTTTCAAATATATTTCTTGTTATGTATGTTGACTGAGCATACTAGTACATGGTTTTCAATGACATTTCTTGCTATGTATGTTGACTGAGCATACTAGTACATGGTTTTCAAAGACATTTTTGCTTACATTGATTATGACATATTGGTGCATTGGAGATTGACTTAATACATTCATTACCATTGATCACGTCGACCGGTAGTATGTAATGGTACCAAAGGTTTGACACCCCATTCCCACTTCCTTGGTTTGTTTGGAAGCGACTTTAGGGAATGACAGAATCCATTGAAATGGATAGACCTTTGACTTTATAAGGGTCTATTTGACTGTCAACAAGGTTTGAATGTCAACAATATAAATATATGTTTTAAACAATAAAACCAGGACTTAAAAAACATAACGTTTGATTATTCAACGACATTGTTTTATACAAGACATTTCGATTATTCAAGACATTGGTTTACATTTGACATTTTGGTTTACACAAGACTTTGTTTATACATGACGTTTGTTTACATGACATTGATTTACATGACATACTTTATACTAGACATTTCCTTGGTTTAAACAAGACTTTTTGATGGTTGGTTTATGGTGAGTGATTTAAATAACGAGACGTGTATAATATGATAAAAGCATGGGGATACACCGATGGTACTTCCTATATATAAGTTCTTTTATTATATTACATATCATGGCGTTATCTAAATCATTTCAAACAAAGTACAAGACAAGACAATTTTATCTATGACACGACATTTTTACACGAGACATGACATATATTTTGTTTAATGATTTAACCATGCTTTACTTCGTTTATATCATTCAATTTATCTTATGATTTCATAAAAGAAAACATTTCGTATATATTCATGGCCATTTATTAACTAAGTATTTTGTTAAACATTCTAGGCCATGAATCTTTAACACAAAACCTATGTTACTCACAGGCATTTTTATGCTAACGTATTTATTTTCACATATGTTTCAGGAGCGAATGCCTAAGGTTGATCATGCTACACTTAGGGCAGACTTGGGCCTTAGTGACAATAAAATCATGAAGAACAGTTTAACTTTTGTTGTATTTTCCGTTTTTGTCCAAGACATGTAAACAATTCTATTAAATAAAACTTAACTTATTATGCCATGGTTGTTGAAACAATAGTTCTGTTACGACACTCCCCGACGTTTCCACCGCGGTTTGTTGTTTTACGCGGTCGGGGTGTGACAGAAAGATTGGTATCAGAGCCAATGGTTATAGGGAATTAGGTTATTAGTAATGTTTTGACATAGACTATAAACTTTCTAGGACCCTAACACAAGTTATCTTGTGTTTAGATCTTAAAACAATAACATCACCTATTCTTAGGTGAATGCCAAAACAAAACACAATTTTCCAAAACGATTTTGAAAATCAATCGACTATTTTTGAATGATTCGCTTTTGGCTTAATGCCTTCGAAAGTTTTCAAAATCTCGTCAAAGTTTGGCTCTTATTAATGTGAACACGTGCAATCTGGAAGGGTGGGTGCCTGTACCCTGAGTTTTTTGTCTAAGGCTAGAGTGTTCGTACAAATCCACTTAATCGGACCAGTCACTCTTACCTGGGAACTCTTGGGGTGAGTGTCCACTTATAGGCTAAAGCATGTCTTCGCGATACATTATAAAGACCCATTTGCTTTGATTAGTCACTCTGTGTTGTTTGTTTGTTTTGAATAAACGAACGAATGACCACAATCCTTACATTTTGTTGATATTTATAACATTTCATTTTGATTATCCAACATTCATCTCACTCGTTTTCTCTCATGTTTTCTCTCTTTTAAAATGCCTCCTCGACGAAACGTAAATACGGACGCCGGTATGGCGACTCTAATCCCTCAGCAGTTTACTGCTGTGCTTCCAAATCTCATAACTCAGATAAACCAAGTGAACAATAACAACAATGCACCGACTGCGTGCAATTTTAAAAGTTTAATTCGGATAAACCGCTCAAGTTTAGTGGTTCTGAGGGAGCAACGGGGTTCCTACAGTGGTTCGAGAGTCTTGAGAATACATTTCGCCATGTTCAGCGTCCAAATGAGCAGAAAGTTGAGTTTGCTTCTAGCGTGTTTGAAAAGAGAGCGCTCACGTGGTGGAACGGAGTGATGAGAGATAGGGTGCTGATGTTGCTATGGGTCAAACTTGGGAGGAACTCAGAGCTCTTATGATGAAAGAGTTCTGCCCTCGACAAGAAAAGAAGGCGCTTGAGAATGAATTCCATGACTTGAAGCAAGATAGTGGTTAAAACCATGCGTATACTGACAGGTATGAGGAGTTGAGTTTGTTGTGCCCTGAGATGGTGACGCTTTTGGATAAGGCGATTGAGAAGTACATAGATGGTCTTCCGGACCCGGTTCAGGATATTGTCACCGGTAGTAACCCGACTACTGTTAGAAAAGCCAGTGAGCTCTCTGCAACACTGACTGAATCACATATCAAAAAGAGTAAGCTCCACCGTAAGGGTGACAATAAGCCGTCTGACAAGTCTGAAAAGCAAAAGGGTAAGAAAACTGAAGGTTCAAATAAGTTGAGGAAACGTAAGGCTTCTAAAAACTTTGTTATCACTACACAACCCAATCAAGCCGCTCCTAACCAGCCTGCTCATCCTCCCACCAAGAAACTGTATGTTGGCACTGCACCTCTATGTAACTGGTGCAACAGTCATCACCAGCCTCAATTACCTTATCGTATCTGTACAAACTGTGGACAATCTGGCCATCTGGCCAACACTTGTCGTTGTCCTCATGCTCAGAACCAAGCTGTACAAAATCCTGTTCGGCAGCCAGCCAATCCTGCGACCTCATTATCCACCAAGGTCTTGCTACAACTGTGGGGATCTCACCCACTACAGAAACAATTGCCCGAGATTGGCAAATGCAAACCCGGCTCGTGGACGAGCATTTAATATTAATGCTAACGAGGCTCGTACAGACAACGAGGTGTAAACGGTACGTTCTTTTTTAACAACCATCCTGCTTCTATACTTTTTGATTCGGGGGCCGATAGAAGTTTTATATCCTTAACTTTTGAACCTTTACTTTCAAAGCCAAGAACTAAACTAGGAAGGCCCTTGTCAGTCAAAATAGCTAGTGGTGAACCCCTTAAACTTGATTCTATCATCCGTGATTGTCAATTGAACCTCGACAACCATCATTTTCGCATTGATCTCACACCTATGCAACTCGAAAGCTTTGATATTATAGTGAGAATGGATTGGTTATCTTCTTGATGCATAATGTCTATTGTCTAGGTCTTGGATTGAGTCTTCTATGTTTAGGGCTTGAATTGTTAGATTACATGGAATATTTATGTTGTGAACATCAACTTCGGCCGAAGTTATAGTCGGCTGATCAAGTTCGGCCGAACTTGATCTAGCCAGGACTAACTTCGAGCGAACTTAGATGTCTATATATAGGAAGTCAGGGGTCTAGCTTTGTAACGTCATTGCGACTTCTACGGCGAAGCTCTATCAGTTTGGATTTCAAGTTGAAATACTTGGACATTAATAAACTGACGATTAAACAGTAATTCTTGTGTATTTGGTTAACTTGTCCTATAAATTCCGCATATATGAACAATAGATACAAATTTAGGTTCCCGAGCTGAGGAAAACAGTCCTATCAAGTGGTATCAGAGCCTGGATACCTAAATTTGCTGGTATCAACACAAGAATCATTCTATTTCTACTCATTTCTACCATTTTTCTTAACTTTTTCACATAATTTATGAATTCAAGGACAAAAATGGCTAAAAATTGAACATGTCATACAAAATCACATAATTACAAACCCCTGAAAGTTTGAGAATCAAATTCAATCGAATTCATGTCGAAATTGTCAAAAAACCATGTTTTGTAAACCAACTTCGGCGAACTCATCCAACAAGTTCGCTCGAACTTGTTCTAAAATCATTAATCTCAGTTGGTTTTAGACATCTTCGCCCGAACTTGCTTGTTTTTCAGTGAAATTTTGACCAAGTTCGCCCGAACTTGTCAATTTTTATTGAAAATCCAAGATTGTCAATTGAACCTCGAGAACCATCTTTTTCCTATTGATCTCACACCTGTGCAACTCGAAAGCTTTAATATTATAGTGAGAATGGATTGGTTATCTTGTTGATGCATAATGTCTATTATCTAGGTCTTGGATCGAGTCTTCTATGTTTAGAGCTTGAATTGTAAGATTACATGGAATATTTATGTTGTAAACATCAATTTCGGCTGAAGTTATTGTCGGCTGATCAAGTTCGGCCGAACTTGATCTAGCCAGGACTAGCTTCGAGCAAACTTAGATGTCTATATATAGGAAGTCAGGGGTCTAGCTTTGTAACAACTTTGCGACTTCGACGACGAAGCTTTATCAGTTTCGATTTCAAGTTGAAATACTTTTGGACATTAATAAACTGACGATTAAACAGTAATTCTTGTGTATTTGGTTAACTTGTCCTATAAATTCCGCATATATGAACAATAGATACAAATTTAGGTTCCCGAGCTGAGGAAGACGGTCCTATCAAGTGGTATCAGAGCCTGGATACCTAAATTTGCTGGAATCAACACAAGAATCATTCTATTTCTACTCATTTCTACCATTTTTCTTAACTTTTTCACATAATTTATGAATTCAAGGACAAAAATGGATAAAAATTGAACATGTCATACAAAATCACATAATTACAAACCCCTGAAAGTTTGAGAATCAAATTCAATTGAATTCATGTCGAAATTGTCAAAAGACCATGTTTTGTAAACCAACTTCGGCCGAACTCATCCAACAAGTTCGCCCGAACTTGTTCTAAAATCATCAATTTCAGTTGATTTTAGACATCTTCGCCCGAACTTGCTTGTTTTAGTGAAATTTTTACCAAGTTCGCCCGAACTTGTCAATTTTCTTGAAAATCCGTGATTGTCAATTGAACCTCGACAACCATCTTTTTCCTATTGATCTCACACCTGTGCAACTCGAAAGCTTTAATATTATAGTGAGAATGGATTGGTTATCTTGTTGATGCATAATGTCTATTGTCTAGGTCTTGGATCGAGTCTTCTATGTTTAGAGATTGAATTGTTAGATTACATGGAATATTTATGTTGTAAACATCAAGTTCGGCTGAAGTTATTGTCGGCTGATCAAGTTTGGCCGAACTTGATCTAGCTAGGACTAGCTTCAAGCAAACTTAGATGTCTATATATAGGAAGTCAGGGGTCTAGCTTTGTAACAACTTTGCGACTTCGACGGCGAAGATTTATCAGTTTGGATTTCAAGTTGAAATACTTTTGGACATTAATAAACTGAAGATTAAACAGTAATTCTTGTGTATTTGGTTAACTTGTCATATAAATTCCGCATATATGAACAATAGATAAGGAAGACGGTCCTATCAAGTGGTATCAGAGCCTGGATACCTAAATTTACTGGAATCAAAACAAGAATCATTTTATTTCTACTAATTTCTACCATTTTTCTTAATTTTTTCACATAATTGATGAATTCATGGACAAAAATGGCTAAAAATTTAACATGTCATACAAAATCACATAATTACAAACCCCTGAAAGTTTGAGAATCAAATTCAATCGAATTCATGTCGAAATTATCAAAAAACCATGTTTTGTAAACCAACTTCGGCCGAACTCATCCAACAAGTTTGCTCGAACTTGTTCTAAAATCATCAATGTCAGTTGATTTTAAACATCTTCGCCCGAACTTGCTTGTTTTTCAGTGAAATTTTGACCAAGTTCGCCCGAACTTGTCAATTTTTATTGAAAATCCGTGATTGTCAATTGAACCTCGACAACCATCTTTTTCCTATTGATCTCACACCTGCGCAACTCGAAAGCTTTAAAACTATAGTGAGAATGGATTGGTTATCTTTTTTATGCATAATGTCTATTGTCTAGGTCTTGGATCGAGTCTTCTATGTTTAGAGCTTGAATTGTTAGATTACATGGAATATTTATTTTGTAAACATCAAGGTCGGCTGAAGTTATTGTCGGCTGATCAAGTTCGGCCGAACTTGATCTAACCAGGACTAGCTTCGAGCAAACTTAGATGTCTATATATAGGAAGTCAGGGGTCTAGCTTTGTAAAAACTTTGCGACTTCGACGGCGAAGCTTTATCAGTTTGGATTTCAAGTTGAAATACTTTTGGACATTAATAAACTGAAGATTAAACAGTAATTCTTGTGTATTTGGTTAACTTGTCATATAAATTCCGCATATATGGACAATAGATACAAATTTTGGTTCCCGAGCTGAGGAAGACGGTCCTATCAAGTGGTATCAGAGCCTGGATACCTAAATTTGCTGGAATCAACACAAGAATCATTTTCTTTCTACTCATTTCTACCATTTTTCTTAACTTTTTCACATAATTGATGAATTCATGGACAAAAATGGCTAAAAATTTAATATGTCATACAAAATCACATAATTACAAACCCCTGAAAGTTTGAGAATCAAATTCAATCGAATTCATGTCGAAATTGTTAAAAAACCATGTTTTGTAAACCAACTTCGGCCGAACTCATCCAACAAGTTTGCTCGAACTTGTTCTAAAATCATCAATGTCAGTTGATTTTAGACATCTTCGCCCGAACTTGCTTGTTTTTTCAGTGAAATTTTGACCAAGTTCGCCCGAACTTGTCAATTTTTATTGAAAATCCGTGATTGTCAATTGAACCTCGACAACCATCTTTTTCCTATTGATCTCACACCTGCGCAGCTAGAAATCTTTAAAACTATAGTGAGAATGGATTGGTTATCTTTTTTATGCATAATGTCTATTGTCTAGGTCTTGGATCGAGTCTTCCATGTTTAGAGCTTGAATTGTTAGATTACATGGAATATTTATGTTGTAAACATCAAGGTCGGCTGAATTTATTGTCGGCTGATCAAGTTCGGCCGAACTTGATCTAGCCAGGACTAGCTTCGAGCAAACTTAGATGTCTATATATAGGAAGTCAGGGGTCTTGCTTTGTAAAAACTTTGCGACTTCGACGGCGAAGCTTTATCAGTTTGGATTTCAAGTTGAAATACTTTTGGACATTAATAAACTGAAGATTAAACAGTAATTCTTGTGTATTTGGTCAACTTGTCATATAAATTCCGCATATATGGACAATAGATACAAATTTTGGTTCCCGAGCAGAGGAAGACGGTCCTATAAAGTGGTATCAGAGCCTGGATACCTAAATTTGCTGGAATCAACACAAGAATCATTTTCTTTCTACTCATTTCTACCATTTTTCTTAACTTTTTCACATAATTGATGAATTCATGGACAAAAATGGCTAAAAATTTAACATGTCATACAAAATCACATAATTACAAACCCCTGAAAGTTTGAGAATCAAATTCAATCGAATTCATGTCAAAATTATCAAAAAACCATGTTTTGTAAACCAACTTCGGCCGAACTCATCCAACAAGTTTGCTCGAACTTGTTCTAAAATCATCAATGTCAGTTGATTTTAGACATCTTCGCCCGAACTTGCTTGTTTTTCAGTGAAATTTTGACCAACTTCGCCCGAACTTGTCAATTTTTATTGAAAATCCGTGATTGTCAATTGAACCTCGACAACCATCTTTTTCCTATTGATCTCACACCTGCGCAACTCGAAAGCTTTAAAACTATAGTGAGAATGGATTGGTTATCTTTTTTATGCATAATGTCTATTGTCTAGGTCTTGGATCGAGTCTTCTATGTTTAGAGCTTGAATTGTTAGATTACATGGAATATTTATGTTGTAAACATCAAGGTCGGCTGAAGTTATTGTCGGCTGATCAAGTTCGGCCGAACTTGATCTAACCAGGACTAGCTTCGAGCAAACTTCTATATATAGGAAGTCAGGGGTCTAGTTTTGTAAAAACTTTGCGACTTCGACGGCGAAGCTTTATCAGTTTGGATTTCAAGTTGAAATACTTTTGGACATCAATAAACTGAAGATTAAACAGTAATTCTTGTGTATTTGGTTAACTTGTCATATAAATTCCGCATATATGGACAATAGATACAAATTTTGGTTCCCGAGCTGAGGAAGACGGTCCTATCAAGTGGTATCAGAGCCTGGATACCTAAATTTGCTGGAATCAACACAAGAATCATTTTCTTTCTACTCATTTCTACCATTTTTCTTAACTTTTTCACATAATTGATGAATTCATGGACAAAAATGGCAAAAATTTAACATGTCATACAAAATCACAAAATTACAAACCCCTGAAAGTTTGAGAATCAAATTCAATCGAATTCATGTCGAAATTGTCAAAAAACCATGTTTTGTAAACCAACTTCGGCAGAACTCATCCAACAAGTTCGCTCGAACTTGTTCTAAAATCATCAATGTCAGTTGATTTTAGACATCTTCGCCCGAACTTGCTTGTTTTCAGTGAAATTTTGACCAAGTTTGCCCGAACTTGTCAACTTTTATTGAAAATCCGTGATTGTCAATTGAACCTCGACAACCATGTTTTTCCTATTGATCTCACACCTGTGCAACTCGAAAGCTTTAATATTATAGTGAGAAATGGATTGGTTATCTTTTTGATGCATAATGTCTTATTGTCTAGGTCTTGGATCGAGTCTTCTATGTCTAGAGTTTGATCTGTTTGATTACATGGATAATTATGTTGTAAACATCAAGTTCGGCCAAAGTTATAGTCGGCTGATCAAGTTCGGCCGACCTTGATCAAGCCAGGACTAGCTTCGAGCGAATTTAGATGTCTATATATAGGAAGTCAGGGGTCAAGCTTTGTAACGACTTTGCGACTTCTATGACGAAGCTCTATCAGTTTGGATTTCAAGTTGAAATACTTTTGGACATTAATAAACTGACGATTAAACAGTAATTCTTTAGTATTTGGTTAACTTGTCATATAAATTCCGCATATATGGACAATAGATACAAATTTAGGTTCCCGAGCTGAGTAAGACAGTCCTATCAAGTGGTATCAGAGCCTGGATACCTAAATTTGCTGGAATCAACACAAGAATCATTCTATTTCTACTCATTTCTACCATTTTTCTTAACTTTTCACATAATTGTGAATTCAAGGACAAAAATGGCTAAAAATTGAACATGTCATACAAAATCACATAATTACAAACCCCTGAAAGTTTGAGAATCAAATTCAATCGAATTCATGTCGAAATTGTCAAAAAACCATGTTTTGTAAACCAACTTCGGCCGAACTCATCCAACAAGTTCGCTCGAACTTGTTCTAAAATCATCAATGTCAGTTGATTTTAGACATCTTCGCCTGAACTTGCTTGTTTTTAAGTGAAATTTTGACCAAGTTTGCCCGAACTTGTCAATTTTTATTGAAAATCCGTGTTTGTCAATTGAACCTCTACAACCATCTTTTTCCTATTGATCTCACACCTGTGCAACTCGAAAGCTTTAATATTATAGTGAGAATGGATTGGTTATCTTTTTGATGCATAATGTCTATTGTCTAGGTCTTGGATCGAGTCTTTTATGTTTAGAGTTTGAATTGTTTGATTACATGGATAATTATGTTGTAAACATCAAGTTCGGCCAAAGTTATAGTCGGCTGATCAAGTTCGGCCGACCTTGATCAAGCGAGGACTAGCTTCGAGCGAATTTAGATGTCTATATATAGGAAGTCAGGGGTCTAGCTTTGTAACGACTTTGCGACTTCTATGACGAAGCTCTATCAGTTTGGATTTCAAGTTGAAATACTTTTGGACATTAATAAACTGACGATTAAACAGTAATTTTTTTGTATTTGGTTAACTTGTCATATAAATTCTGCATATATGGACAATAGATACAAATTTAGGTTCCGGAGCTGAGGAAGACAGTCCTATCAAGTGGTATCAGAGCATGGATACCTAAATTTGCTGGAATAAACACAAGAATCATTCTATTTCTACTCATTTCTACCATTTTTCTTAACTTTTTCACATAATTGATGAATTCAAGGACAAAAATGGCTAAAAATTTAACATGTCATACAAAATCACATAATTACAAACCCCTGAAAGTTTGAGAATCAAATTCAATCGAATTCATGTCAAAATTGTCAAAAAACCATGTTTTGTAAACCAACTTCGGCCGAACTCATCCAACAAGTTCGCTCGAACTTGTTCTAAAATCATCAATGTCAGTTGATTTGAGACATCTTCGCCCGAACTTGCTTGTTTTTCAGTGAAATTTGGACCAAGTTTGCCCGAACTTGTCAATTTTTGTTAAAAATCCGTGTTTGTCAATTGAACCTCGACAACCATCTTTTTCCTATTGATCTCACACCTGTGCAACTCGAAAGCTTTAATATTATAGTGAGAATGGATTGGTTATCTTTTTGATGCATAATGTCTATTGTCTAGGTCTTGGATCGAGTCTTCTATGTTTAGAGTTTGAATTGTTTGATTACATGGATAATTATGTTGTAAACATCAAGTTCGGCCAAAGTTATAGTCGGCTGATCAAGTTCGGCCAACCTTGATCAATCCAGGACTAGCTTCGAGCGAACTTAGATGTCTATAATATAGGAAGTCAGGGGTCTAGCTTTGAAACGACGTTGCGACTTCTACGGCGAAGCTCTATCAGTTTGGATTTCAAGTTGAAATACTTTTGGACATTAATAAACTGACGATTAAACAGTAATTCTTTTGTATTTGGTTAACTTGTCATATAAATTCCGCATATATGAACAATAGATACAAATTTAGGTTCCCGAGCTGAGGGAGACAGTCCTATCAAGTGGTATCAGAGCCTGGATGCCTAAATTTGCTGGAATCAACACAATAATCATTTTATTTCTACTCATTTCTACCATTTTTCTTAACTTTTTCACATAATTGATGAATTCAAGGACAAAAATGGCTAAAAATTGAACATGTCATACAAAATCACATAATTACAAACCCCTGAAAGTTTGAGAATCAAATTCAATCGAATTCATGTCGTAATTGTCAAAAAACCATGTTTTGTAAACCAACTTCGGCCGAACTCATCCAACAAGTACGCTAGAACTTGTTCTAAAATCATCAAACTCAGTTGATTTTAGACATCTTCGCTCGAACTTGCTTGTTTTTCAGTGAAATTTTGACCAACTTCGCCCGAACTTGTCAATTTTTATTGAAAATACGTGATTGTCAATTGAACCTCGACAACCATCTTTTTCCTATTGATCTCACACCTGTGCAACTTGAAAGCTTTAATATTATAGTGAGAATGGATTGGTTATCTTTTTGATGCATAATGTCTATTGTCTTGGTCTTGGATCGAGTCTTCTATGTTTAGAGTTTGAATTGTTAGATTACATGGATAATTATGTTGTAAACATCAAGTTCGGGCGAAGTTATAGTAGGCTGATCAAGTTCGGCCGACCTTGATCAAGCCAGGACTAGCTTCGAGCGAACTTAGATGTCTATATATAGGAAGTCAGGGGTCTTGCTTTGTAACGACGTTGCGACTTCTACGGCGAAGCTCTATCAGTTTGGATTTCAAGTTGAAATACTTTTGGACATTAATAAACTGACGATTAAATAGTAATTATTGTGTTTTTGGTTAACTTGTCATATAAATTCCGCATATATGAACAATAGATACAAATTTAGGTTCCCGAGCTGAGGAAGACAGTCCTATCAAGTGGTATCAGAGCCTGGATACCTAAATTTGCTGGAATCAACACAAGAATCATTTTATTTCTACTCATTTCTACAATTTTCTTAAGTTTTTCACATAATTGATGAATTCAAGGACAAAAATGGCTAAAAATTGAACATGTCATACAAAATCACATCCCTGAAAGTTTGAGAATCAAATTCAATCGAATTCTTGTCGAAATTGTCAAAAAACCATGTTTTGTAAACCAACTTCGGTCGAACTCATCCAACAAGTTCGCTCGAACTTGTTCTGAAATCATCAATCTCAGTTGATTTTAGACATCTTCGCCCGAACTTGCTTGTTTTTCAGTGAAATTTAAACAACTTCGCTCGAACTTGTCAATTTTTATTGAAAATCCGTGATTGCCAATTGAACCTCGACAACCATCTTTTTCCTATTGATCTCACACCTGTGCAACTCGAAAGCTATGATATTATAGTGAGAATGGATTGGTTATCTTGTTGATGCATAATGTCTATTTTCTAGGTCTTGGATCGAGTCTTCTATGTTTAGAGCTTGAATTGTTAGATTACATGGAATATTTATGTTGTAAACATCAAGTTTGGCGGAAGTTATAGTCGGCTGATCAAGTTCGGTCGACCTTGATCTAGCCAGGACTAGCTTCGAGCAAACTTAGATGTCTATATATAGGAAGTCAGGGGTCTAGCTTTGTAACAACTTTGCGACTTCGACGGCGAAGCTTTATCAGTTTGGATTTTAAGTTGAAATACTTTTGGACATTAATAAACTGACGATTAAACAGTAATTCTTGTGTATTTGGTTAACTGGTCATATAAATTCCGCATATATGGACAATAGATACAAATTTTGGTTCCCGAGCTGAGGAAGACGGTCCTATCAAGTGGTATCAGAGCCTGGATACCTAAATTTGCTGTAATCAACACAAGAATCATTCTATTTCTACTCATTTCTACCATTTTTCTTAACTGTTTCACATAATTGATGAATTCAAGGACAAAAATGACTAAAAATTGAACATGTCATACAAAATCATATAATTACAAACCCTGAAAGTTTGAGAATAAAATTCAATCGAATTCATGTCGAAATTGTCAAAAAAACCATGTTTTGTAAACCAACTTCAGCCGAACTCATCCAACAAGTACGCTCGAACTTGTTCTAAAATCATCAATCTCAGTTGATTTTAGACATCTTCGCTCGAACTTGCTTGTTTTTCAGTGAAATTTTGACCAACTTCGCCCGAACTTGTCAATTTTTATTGCAAATCTGTGATTGTCAATTGAACCTCGACAAACATCTTTTTCCCATTGATCTCACACTTATGCAACTCAAAAGCTTTGATATTATTGTGAGAATGGATTGGTTATCTTGTTGATGCATAATGTCTATTGTCTTGGTCTTGGATCGAGTTTTCTATGTTTAGAGCTTGAATTGTTAGATTACATGGAATATTTTTGTTGTAAACATCAAGTTCGGCCGAAGTTATAGTCGGCTGATCAAGTTCGGCGCCACTTGATCAAGCCAGGACTAGCTTCGAGCAAACTTAGATGTCTATATATAGAAAGTCGGGGGTCTAGCTTTGTAACAACTTTGCGACTTCGACGGCGAAGCTTTATCAGTTTGGATTTCAAGTTGAAATACTTTTGGACATTAATAAACTGACGATTAAACAATAATTCTTGTGTATTTGGTTAATTTGTCATATAAATTCCGCATATATGGACAATAGATACAAATTTTGGTTCCCGAGTTGAGGAAGACGGTCCTATCAAGTGGTATCTGAGCCTGGATGCCTAAATTTGCTGGAATCAACACAAGAATCATTCTATTTCTACTCATTTCTACCATTTTTCTTAACTTTTTCACATAATTGATGAATTCAAGGACAAAAATGGCTAAAAATTGAACATATCATACAAAATCACATAATTACAAACCCCTGAAAGTTTGAGAATCAAATTCAATCGAATTCATGTCGAAATTGTCAAAAAACGATGTTTTGTAAACCAACTTCGGCCGAACTCATCCAACAAGTTCGCTCGAACTTGTTCTAAGATCATCAATGTCAGTTGATTTTAGACATCTTCGCCCGATCTTGCTTGTTTTTTAGTGAAATTTTGACCAAGTTTGCCCGAACTTGTCAATTTTTATTGAAAATCCGTGATTGTCAATTGAACCTTGACAACCATCTTTTTCCTATTGATCTCACACCTGTGCAACTCGAAAGCTTTAATATTATAGTGAGAATGGATTGGTTTTCTTTTTTATGCATAATGTCTATTGTCTAGGTCTTGGATCGAGTCTTCTGTGTTTAGAGTTTGAATTGTTTGATTACATGGATAATTATGTTGTAAACATCAAGTTCGGCCAAAGTTATAGTCGGCTGATCAAGTTCGGCCGACCTTGATCAAGCCAGGACTAGCTTCGAGCGAACTTAGATGTCTATATATAGGAAGTCAGGGGTTTAGCTTTGTAAAGTCTTTGCGACTTCTATGACGAAGCTCTATTAGTTTGGATTTCAAGTTGAAATACTTTTGGACATTAATAAACTGACGGTTAAACAGTAATTCTTTTGTATTTGGTTAACTTGTCATATAAATTCCGCATATATGAATAATAGATACAAATTTAGGTTCACGAGCTGAGGAAGACAGTCCTATCAAGTGGTATCAGAGACTGGATACCTAAATTTGCTGGAATCAACACAAGAATCATTCTATTTCTACTCATTTCTACCATTTTTTTCTTAACTTATTCACATAATTGATGAATTCAAGGACAAAAATGGCTAAAAATTGAACATGTCATACAAAATCACATAATTACAAACCCATGAATGTTTGAGAATCAAATTCAATCGAATTCATGTCGAAATTGTCAAAAAACCATGTTTTGCAAACCAACTTCGGCCGAACTCATCCAACAAGTTCGCTCGAACTTGTTCTAAGATCATCAATGTCAGTTGATTTTAGACATCTTCGCCTGAACTTGCTTGTTTTTCAGTGAAATTTTGACCAAGTTTGCTTGAACTTGTCAATTTTTATTGAAAATCCGTGATTGTCAATTGAACCTCGACAACCATCTTTTTCCTATTGATCTCACACCTGTGCAACTTGAAAGCTTTAATATTATAGTGAGAATGGATTGGTTATCTTTTTGATGCATAATGTCTATTGTCTAGGTCTTGGAACGAGTCTTCTATGTTTAGAGTTTGAATTGTTAGATTACATGGATAATTATGTTGTAAACATCAAGTTCGGCCAAAGTTATAGTCGGCTGATCAAGTTCGGCCGACCTTGATCAAGCCAGGACTAGCTTCGAGCGAACTTAGATGTCTATATATAGGAAGTCAGGGGTCTAACTTTGTAACGACGTTGCGACTTCTACGGCGAAGCTCTATCAGTTTGGATTTCAAGTTTAAATAATTTTGGACATTAATAAACTGACGATTAAACGGTAATTCTTTTGTATTTGGTTAACTTGTCATATAAATTCCGCATATATGAATAATAGATACAAATTTAGGTTCCCGGGCTGAGGAAGACAGTCCTATCAAGTGGTATCTGAGCCTGGATGCCTAAATTTGCTGGAATCAACACAATAATCATTTTATTTCTACTCATTTCTACCATTTTTCTTAACTTTTTCACATAATTGATGAATTCAAGGACAAAAATGGCTAAAAACTGAACATGTAATACAAAATCACATAATTACATACCCCTGAAAGTTTGAGAATCAAATTCAATCGAATTCATGTCGAAATTGTCAAAAAACCATGTTTTGTAAACCAACTTCAGCCGAACTCATCCAACAAGTACGCTCGAACTTGTTCTAAAATCATCAATCTCAGTTGATTTTAGACATCTTCGCTCGAACTTGCTTGTTTTTCAGTGAAATTTTGACCAACTTCGCCCGAACTTGTCAATTTTTATTGCAAATCTGTGATTGTCAATTAAACCTCGACAACCATCTTTTTCCCATTGAGCTCACACCTATGCAACTCAAAAGCTTTGATATTATAGTGAGAATGGATTGGTTATCTTGTTGATGCATAATGTCTATTGTCTTGGTCTTGGATCGAGTTTTCTATGTTTAGAGCTTGAATTGTTAGATTACATGGAATATTTTTGTTGTAAACATCAAGTTCGGCCGAAGTTATAGTCGGCTGATCAAGTTCGGCCGACCTTGATCAAGCCAGGACTAGCTTCGAGCGAACTTAGATGTCTATATATAGGAAGTCAGGGGTCTAGCTTTGTAACGACTTTGCGACTTCTACGGCGAAGCTCTATCAGTTTGGATTTCAAGTTGAAATACTTTTGGACATTAATAAACTGACGATTAAATAGTAATTATTGTGTATTTGGTTAACTTGTCATATAAATTCCGCATATATGAACAATAGATACAAATTTAGGTTCCCGAGCTGAGGAAGACAGTCCTATCAAGTGGTATCAGAGCCTGGATACCTAAATTTGCTGGATTCAACACAAGAATCATTTTATTTCTACTCATTTTACCATTTTTCTTAACTTTTTCACATAATTGATGAATTCAAGGACAAAAATGGCTAAAAATTGAACATGTCATACAAAATCACATAATTACAAACCCCAGAAAGTTTGAGAAGCAAATTCAATCGAATTCTTGTCGAAATTGTCAAAAAACCATGTTTTGTAAACCAACTTCGGTCGAACTCATCCAACAAGTTCGCTCGAACTTGTTCTAAAATCATCAATCTCAGATGATTTTAGACATCTTCGCCCGAACTTGTTTGTTTTTCACTGAAATTTTGAACAACTTCGCTCGAACTTATCAATTTTTATTGAAACTCCGTGATTGCCAATTGAACCTTGACAACCTTCTTTTTCCCATTGATCTCACACCTATGCAACTCGAAAACTTTGATATTATAGTGAGAATGGATTGGTTATCTTGTTGATGCATAATGTCTATTTTCTAGGTCTTGGATCGAGTCTTCTATGTTTAGAGCTTGAATTGTTAGATTACATGGAATATTTATGTTGTAAACATCAAGTTCGGCCGAAGTTATAGTCGGCTGATCAAGTTTGGTCGACCTTGATCTAGCCAGGACTAGCTTCGACCTTGTTTGGAAGCGACTTCAGGGAATGACAGAATCCGATGAAATGGATAGACCTTTGACATTATAATGGTCTATTTGACTGTCAACAAGGTTTGAATGTGTTTGCCAACAATCTAAATATATGTTTTAAACAATAAAAGCATGACTTATAAAACATAACGTTTGATTATTCAAAGACACTGTTTTATACACGACATTTTGATTATTCAAGACATTGGTTTACATTTGACATTTTGGTTTACACAAGACTTTGTTTATACATGACGTTTGTTTACATGACATTGGTTTACACGACATACTTTATACTAGACATTTCCTTGGTTTAAACAAGACTTTTTGATGGTTGGTTTATGGTGAGTGATTTGAATAACGAGACGTGTATAATAGGATAAAAGCATGGTGGATACGCTGATGGTACTTCCTATATATAAGTGCTTTTATTATATTACATATCGTGGCGTTATCTAAATCATTTCAAACAAAGTACAAGAAAAGACATTTTTATCTATGACACGCCATTTTTACACGAGACATGACATATATTTTGGTTAATGATTTAACCATGCTTTATTTCTTTTATATCATTCAATTTATCTTATGATTTCATAAAACAAAACATTTCGTATGCATTCATGGCCACTTTTTAAGTAAGTATTCCTTTAAACTTTCTAGGCCATGAATCTTTAACGCAAAACCTATGTTACTCACAGGCATTTTTATGCTGACGTATTTATTTTCACATATGTTTCAGGAGCGAATGCCTAAGGTTGATCATGCTACACTTAGGGCGAACTTGGGCCTTAGTGAAAATAAAATCATGAAGAACAGTTTAACTTTCGTTGTATTTTCCGTTTTTGTCCAAGACATGTAAACAATTCTATTAAATAAAACTTAACTTATTATGCCATGGTTGTTGAAACAATAGTTATGTTACGACACTCCCAGACGTTTCCACCACGGTTTGTTGTTTTACGCGGTCGGGGTGTGACAATTATCATGTTTTAGATGTTGAGCCATCTTTGATGAAGGTGATACAAGCTCCGATGACGAATCTGAACAGATAACAAGTCTTCTAAATCAATCTGCTACTCCTAGGAATCAAAACGGAGGTTCAACTAGCACAACACTTGTTGATCAAGCTGTCGCTGAACTGAATATTACTAATCTGAAAAGCTCAGTGAATGTTCCTAGTGAAGTAGTACTGAGGAACTTGTCGTATTATCCATCTGACAATATTATTGGAGAACTGAGAACTGGAGTGAAAACATGTAACCAGATCAATAAGGATCTTAGTTGTTTTAATACTACAATTGCTCCAGTTCAAGATATCTGCCTATATCGTTGTTTTATTTCGTAGATTGAGCCTAAAACGGCAAAAGAAGCGCTTGCCGATGAAAGCTGGGTAAACGCAATGCAGGAGGAGCTGCAACAATTCGAAAAACATGAAGTATGGGAACTTGTGGATCTACCAGCTATTCAAAGAGCTATTGATACTAAGTGGGTCTTCAAGTGTAAGCGTGATGATCGAGGAGTTATTGTGTGCAACAAAGATCGACTCGTTGTTAAAGGATTTCATCAGCAAGAGAGCATCGATTATACCGAAGTATATGCTCTAGTAGCTCGTTTGGAGGCCATTCGCATCTTCGTGGCATTCGTGTCATGGTAGGGCTTTAAAGTGTACCAACTGGATGTCAAATCTGCTTTTTTATACGGAAAGGTGAAGGAACTCGTGTATGTAGGATAAAGCCTATCTTCTTAACAAGCTTTATACGGGTCGCATCAGGCCCCGAGAGCCTGGTATGAGACACTATCTCATCACATGTTATCGAATGGCTTTATCCGTGGCACTGTTGATAGCACTCTCTTCACCAAGATAGTAGAAGGATACCTGTTGATTGTATAGATCTATGTGGATGACATTATCTTCGGATCTACAATAGATGCTTTATGCAAAGAATTAGAGGTCTTCATGAAGAAGAAATTCAAAATGAGTTCAATGGGAGAAATGAAGTTCTTTCTAGGACTTCAGGTTGTTCAACTTCCCGATGGAATCTTAATCCACCAGACGAAGTATGTTCATGATATCTTAAAGAAATTTGGGTTTTCAGGAGCTAAACCAATTTCAACACCATTGGCAATCAATCATGGCATCTGCCCTGATGAAACTGGAGACAAAGTAGATGAAACATAATACAGATTGTTGATTAGATCATTAATGTACCTCACAGCATCTCGCCCGGATATTATGATCCAACATGCCTATGTGCTCGATATGAATCTAGTCCACGTGTATCGCATATGATGATTGTAAAGCGGATCTTTCGATACCTGAAGGGTTGCCCAACAACCGGATTGTGGTATCCGCACAACGACAACTTCGATCTCACTGGATATTCAGATTCTGATTACGGGTGCTGCAAGATCAAAGCAAAGTCTACAACAGCCGGCTGCTGTAGAAACAGACCACATTCGCTTTCTCTACTTGCGAGGTGGAATACGTTTCAGCTTCCGGTTGTTGTTCCAAGATACTGTGGATACAACAACAGATGAGAGACTTTGGTCTGCAATTTATTGACACTCCAATATATGCAGACAATAAGGTTGCTACCGATATAACCAAAAACCCAGTTCAACACTCAAACACTAAACATATTGAAATTCGACATCACTTTTCCGTGACTGCCACGAGAAAAAGCTGATTCGAATTGAAAAAATCCACATGGATGATTAAAAGGCAGATTTTTTACCAAAGCTTTTCCAAGAGACTGTGTTAGATCGCTCCATGATTAGCATAGGAACCTAAACTGGTATCTAACGTCCATATAGGCAGAAACTATATGACGTGTTAATCGAATATGCAAAGATTACTCGTTTAATGTTTGTTTATTGATCATAAATGTCAAATACATGTCAAATCCAGATCGGGCAGAGCTTCGTCGTCCAAGTGACAAAGTTGCAGAAGTTACAAATGAAAATCACAAGTCACCTATTTATACTAACACAAGTTCGATGGAGGGATAACAAGTTCGGGCGAACTTGTTTACAACAAGTTCGACCGCTTGTTCTCACTGATGTTTTCGGGCGAACTTGCATAGTATTTACATAAATACCCTTATATTTTGGCATAATCTAGCCCAAACTAAACAGACTCGATCCAAGACTAAAACATAGACATTATGTACTAACAAACTCACCCTTGGATATTGTCTTCGTCTTGATCAGTCTTCAAAGCTCTACCTTTGTCTAACACATCCCAAGAAGTTCTTGATTGGCTTCTTTCTTCGTTCTTGCGATGGCTGTTTGATCTGTAGGTGGCACTTTAGTCATGAATTGAAAACGTCTCAGTCTTGCCTCCTTTGTTCTTTCTAGAAATTGTTCCCGACGCCTTTCTTCCTTTAGAAACTTTTCCCGTTCTATTTCTCTCCAACTAGATTCCCACATTCTTCTAGAACTAACTTCATGAGCATAACAGACATTCACAACCCTTTGATACGGCATTGCTTGTTCTTTTTCACGCTCTTCATAACAAATCTTACTGAAGAATAAACATTTGATATCCTCCTTTGAGCAGTTCACTAGCCACATCGGGTCTAGTATTCGAATCGTTCTCCATAACCCTCTCAAACCTTCTGTCTGAAACATTTCAACCCTTTCTTGAGTGATATCCAAATGATCTTCAAATCTTAGCACAATCACTGCTTCACACGTTGTCGGATCTACTTGCCACCAATTAAATAATGGATAGAAATTCTGTTCAATCGGCATTAGGGGCATGTTTCTCATAGCTATTGGACGTTTCATAATCAACATTATATCCTTTACATCACTCTTCTTATCTGTTATGATTCGGCTCTTCGGAATGAATGGTTTCCAATACTTAAAACCCTGTGTTGCTTCAAACTTAATCATCTTCCATAACAACTGATCAATAAACTTCATATGATATGTGACATTTCTTTTCTGCACCAACTCCTCTACATCCCAATACGCAAGTGTTTTGAAATCTGCCAAGTATTTGAAGTATTGAACTCCAAATTCATGTTTAATGGCATAAACGTTCAATTCTTTAAACCACCCCCAACTAAGTATATCTCCCAATGAAACATCGGCGTCTCTGGTAAAGAATGCTAATGATATTGGAATCGTTATGCCCAAGACACATATTAAATTGATGTGGCTAGTACGTTATGATCCAAGACGGGTCATACCCAATAACAAGCTAGACAAACACTTATAATATTTATTTATGATATGATCAAACAAATAAATACTAACACTTCGAATATTTAAAAATTGGTTTTCTAAATAATTGCACTTGACAAACTAATAAATTAGATGGATAATTTATTTGAGAGTATATTTTATTTTGTTATTTAATGGGTTTAAATAACATTATAAAATATTATGTAAGATATATTGATGTCTTGCAAATCTTACAAGATCTCACACAATCCAAAAGAAGATTATGTAAGATATATGGATATCTTGCAAATCTTACAAGATATCACACAATCCAATAAAAGATTATGTAAGATATATGAATATCTTGCAAATCTTACAAGATCTCACACAATCCAATAAAAGATTATCTAAGATATATGGATATCTTGTAAATCTTACAAGATCTCACAAAATCCCAAAAAGATCTTACAAGAGATATATGGATATCTTGGAAGATTTTGTGAGATCTTTACAAATCTCACAATATTCAAGAAAGATCTTGCAAGAGATTATATATAGTGGATTTGATTCATTATTCAAGAAGTTGTAATTCTTACACACACATTAAGATTTCAAGTGCAAGAACACTATCAAATTCTCTCTAGAATTTCGGCCAAAGGTTGGTTGATCGAGAGGTGTTCATGAGTGAAACTCCTAGCAACATAAGGTGTTTGTTGGAAGGCTTGGGGTATACAAGCTTGAGGTCTTCTCCTTGGAAGATTGTCATTCAAGAATCATCATCTTCTTCCACCTCCTAGCTCCTTGAAAGATCGTTTCTTAAAACACCCTATGGTTGTGTTTTTGATAGCATGCATATTCATATATGGATCTGGGTTTTGGTTTTACATATAAAATGGGTTTTATATCTTAAAAGTAACATGTTTTAAATAATTCTTCTGCTACGTTTTTAATTTATATGGATAAAATGGTTTTGATAAACATGACAAAACCCCAACAGTGGTATCAGAGCCCCTTATATGAATGCATGATTCAAAGGATTTAAAAATTTTGGGTTTTGGGTTTGGAGAAACCCTATTGCTGAAATTTTAACATCGTTCCCTTTGGTTTTCAAGATTATTTTCTTACATGCATAAAGGAATCTTGAAAAATTATATCATACGGATGATTTGTTTGTTTGGACAAAAACCCACACTTTTCGGTTTTTTATTCTTTGCCGAAAATATGGGTTATAAAAGGGAACCATTTCTGCTCTTGAATAATATACATATGTGGATGTATATTTTGGTGTTCATAACCTAGCCATGACCTTGTGTTTGAATATGTTGAATGATTGTTTTTGTGAATTTATATTTGATTATTTCAATAGGTTGTATTAATTAATGTCTTTGTTCCTCCATTTGAAAAATATGTAATTTATTTATTTTCATTTGGTATGTAAGTAAATAGTTTACTTGCATTTCTTTTACTAGAAAAATGTATTAGGATACTTTATTGTAAAAGAAGATGTACACAAAATGCGTTTTTGGTTTTGGCAAATTTTGGGCCTAAAGGACTTCATAGTTCTTAATGGGATTTTAGCCCAATACCCAAAAAACACATTTTTGAAGCCCAAAGGAGTTCGGAGCTGAATTTAAAGATCATTTGGAAGCCCAAAGAAAGTGAAGAAATCACAACACAAAAGGAAGACTTGAAGCATTTGGATACAGGTTCAAGTGGGAGTTCAACGACACGTTTCTTGTGTCAATCTTCACCCTTTAGGAAGGACCTTTTGGCACACTTGTTTCGGCTAACAAGTGTTGTCAAAAATAGTTGGCTATGGTTATGCACCTATTTTTTTGTGTGTTATTCTTGTATGGTTGCTTTATTATGTTGTTTGGGTGATATGTGGATATGGATGCTTAATAAACTAATAAACAACAACAAGCTTAAAATTGGTTCTTTAAAAATCATTAAGTAATTAATAAAAGGTTTTATTAAAAGGTTAATGATTTTATAATAAAATGAGCTTTATTAAAAGAACCTTGAAAATTGGTTTTCACTAAAGCACCATGAATTTGAATGCATGCAAATGTATGGTACATAATGTTTTCTAAAACTAGAATTTTTTGAAAACTTAGATCCCTTTTATAAAACTAGTCGAAGACCATCCTTTTACACAACACTAAAATCACTTGGGAATTCTTTGTGGGATAAAGGTGACCTAACCACATTTGAAGGAACTTGTATGTTTGAGGTAGGCTTACCATTTTTGTGGGATAAAGGTCACCTAACCACTTGTATGTGTAAACTTACATGTGTGTGTAAGTAGGACGACTTGATTTGGAAACCATGTGATTAGGGTCACCGAAGCATGGAGTACAATGGTGTTGATGGGATTAAACATGCCAACTAAACATAAAGATGTTTAACCGATCCCATATGGCTAGAAATTGCAAAGGGTTGCAACTGTCAAATGTTGACTACCTTGTTAATTCAAATAATGGGATAAAGGTCACCTAACCAATATTTAAATGTAACGTTGGATTCTAGATTTTAATTATTAATGGTCTATGAGACATAAAAGGGTATTAATGATTAAAAAAAATTAATAATATCGAAAATACTAGAATTTAACTTTGTTAAAATTTTGTAGATGGCCGCTAACAATGCACACACAATTACCCAAACCGTCCGTAACCTATCACTGAGAACCATCCTTGAAAAGAATCGTCTCAACCATAACAACTTCATGGATTGGTATAGAAACTTTAGAATCGTTCTCAAGTAAGAGAAGATATCATATGTGTTGGACAATCCTATTCCCGATGAACCTAACATGGAAGATATGGAAGCCTATAACGATTGGGTTAAGTATACCGAGGACTCCATGCAAGCCTCTTGCCTCATGTTGGGAACTATGATTCCCGAGATTCAAAAGGATTTTGAACATCACGGGGCGTACAACATGATTACCCAATTGAAGGAAATGTTCCTTCAACAAGCTAGGGTAGAACGCTTCGAAACGGTTTGGGCGCTTCATGCACATCAAATGGAGGAAACCCAATCGGTCTCATCTTATGTCCTTAAGATGAAGAGCCACATTGATCGCCTCGAAAGGCTTAATTGTCCCATCTCTAAAGAGTTGGCTACCGATTTGATCCTCAAATCTTTAACAAAGAAGTTTGAGACTTTCATTATGAACTATAACATGAACGGAAGGAACAAGAGCATTGGTGAGCTTCATGCAATGCTCAAAACAGCCGAAGCGGGCATGGGTAAAAAGGCTTTACCCGTTCTAACGATCAATGAGGGAGGCAACAATAAGAGGCCCCACCCCGACTCCAAGGCAAGTTTTGCCAAAAGGAAGGGCCATGCCAAAGGGAAAGGGAAAGGAAAGGTTAAAGCGGAACCCATGAAACCAAAGGAAAAGAAGCAAAAGGTTGCTTCAACTGACCTATGCTTTGAGTGTGAAGAGATAGGACATTGGAAAAGGAATTGTCCAACCTATCTCAAGGAGTTGAAAAACAAGAGGGATGCAGGGCAGACCTCAGGTAAATTCTTCATGATACATGTTGAGTTTAATGTTATTTCTTCTAACACATGGGTACTAGGTACCGGATGTGGAACTCATATTTGCAATCTGTTGCAGGGTTCATAAGAAATAAACATTATAAAAAGGGAGACACTAGTCTCTTCATGGGCAACGGAGCAAAAGTTGAAGTCGAAGCCCAAGGAGACTATGTGTTGAAACTTCCAAGTGGTTTGGAAGTGATTTTGAAAAATGTTTTGAATGCTCCTAGTTTGACTAGGAACATTATTTCAGTTTCCCTTTTGAGACAATATGGTTTTAATTTCGAATTTGTTAACCATGACATTTATGTTTCAAGGCATGATGTGTTTTACTTTAAAGTGATACCTTTAATTGGTATTTATGAATTAGTTCATGATGACACATCATATGATAGCTCAATGTACCAAGTAACCACCAAGAAACTCAAAATGGATTTGAGTGATTCCTATCTTTGGCATTGTCGCCTTGGACATATAAACAAAAAATCGCATGCAGACACTTCGAAAGAATGGTCTTTTGGAAACAAATGAAGATAATTCATTTGATGTATGTGAATCTTGTTTAAAAGGAAAAATGACTAAGGCACCCTTTAGTGGCACATTTGAAAGGGTAAAGGATTTATTAGGTATCATACATTCGGATGTATGTGGTCCTTCTAAGCCAATGTCTAGGAATGGTGAAAGATACTTCATTACTTTTACCGACGACTATAGTCATTATGGTTGTGTGTATTTACTAAGACACAAGGATGAAGCATTTGAAATGTTCAAAGACTTAAAAAGTGAACTAGAAAATCAACTCAAGAAAACAATCAAAGTCCTTCGCACCGATAGAGGAGGTGAATACCTTAGTGATGCTTTTCAAGATCATCTTAGGAGTTGTTGAATTATCTCACAACTTACTCCGCCTGGAACACCACAACATAATGGTGTGTCTGAAAGGAGGAATCGAACTCTATTGGATATGGTTCGATCTATGATGGCTAGAAGCACATTACCTCTATCATTTTGGGGTTACGCTTTGCTCTCCGGCCCCGTATACTGAATATGGCCCCAACCAAGAAAGTGGATAAGACACCTTTTGAAATATGGCATGGAAGGGCTCCATCATTATCATATTTAAAGGTATGGGGTTGTGAAGCAATACACCCCAAACAAATTGTGTGACATCTGAGCCTTTTCAAGCATCAAACAATATCGAACAATTCCAACTCTAATTAAATCTTGTGTTTCATTCCTGAGAATTGTATAATTACATGTGACATTCATACATTTTAGTCCATGTACAATTTCGACTCCCGAAGCTTCTATGGAAATTATACGCAAACTGTTACGCAAACGAAACCAATTTAACGCAACGTATATTGCAGAATAGTGACATAAGCTAAACATACCTTAAATACCCTTTACATAACTTAGAAATAAGTTTTAAAGGGTTTGGTATGTCAAAAACAAGTTTATTCGATCACAGGGACTAATTACGACAAACTACGAAAGTCTGCCGATTCTCACAGCGACATACGCCCCGGAACAAGAAGACAAGCCTAAAATACCATAAATATCCTATACATAGCTTAGAAATAAGCTTTGAGGGCTTCGGTATGGCAAATTCACTCTTTTGTGACTTAAGGGGCTATTTTGCAAATTTCGTGAAACTATGCCTTTTTGCGTATTTCACTATCCCGAACCTGTACGGACATTCAAAAATTTTTGTAGTCATTAAAATATTGTATTTTAGTGATTGGAATGCAAAAAATCTGTTTGTTACGCATTTACGGTCACGCACGTGTTCGTTACGATTTTCGTCGTAATTAACCGAAAACCACGACCGTACGACCAAACGAACCGACCTCATGAACATTTTTGAACATATTTCAAGTTCCCTATACTTTAACGTCCTTATGGAGCTTAGAAATGAGGTTAACGGGTGTTAAAAGTGCCAAAACATGACAAATACAAGTTTAGGGACCTGTTCTGCCATTTTTGAAAGTTTGTTATTTTGACGTGGCCTCACGTGGCGCGCCAGCAACAACTGGACCTGGCGCGTGGCGCGAGGGTTACCAGTTTTCAGCTGAAACCTGTCAGCTTCTTGTTAACTCCCTTGTTGACTCAGCAAACGAATTTGGCACCTTTCTTCCTGCTTCTAGCATGTGTTAGGACACTAATCAAGTTTAGTGATGATTCATGGACACTTGTCTTGATTATATTAACTCAATTCAAGTATAAATACCATGGTGTTCTTCAATTTTTGAACTTTTGCAACCATATTCTTGATCCATATGCTACAAATCCGAATTTGCAACCATCTTGAAGGCTCCTCTGTGATTCCTTGACGTTCCTTTGGTGTTTGTAAGTAATTCCTTCATGTTTGATTCAAGTTTCTTAGTTTAATTGGGCTAAAACTCGAAAGTTTGACTTCCAGAATTGATCATGAATTGATCAACATAAAGTCCAATTTAATCTTGTAATATGATGGTAATCAAGGTGATTATGGTCTATATTGACATACCTACTGATTCCCATCATTTCTAGTCATTTTGACAAGTCAAAGTTTGGTCAAAAATGTGATTTTTGCGTATTTGCAATGGATCTAAATTCGGGTGTCAAAACAGGTTGTTTTGATGCCAAAACTCTTTTATAAACTTATTTAGACATGTCATAACATGTCTAAATCATCACTCTCATTATAGCGCTTATTTAGAGTGAAAAGTTGAACGGTTTGACCGCCGCTTTGACTTCCAAATCTGATCCGTTTGGTGGATCTTCGGACCCGACCAAATACATAATTGTGACCATAAATATATAGGAAATAACCCTCTGAGGTTATACCTTATGATCATGATGTTTGCATTGTGTTATGATGATTGATTGTAATATTACTTAAAAACGACCAAAATGGCCTTTTCGCAAACGAATCAACGTTAAGCATATGTAACACCAGATTTGACATATAATCTGATCAAAAACATTTTTAAAGATGTTTAAGCATTTAAAACTTATTATGACACATATCTAACCATCCGAATGCGTTGTTACGCAAATGACGTGTTAAAGTGGCTTAAACTACCTTAACAGGTCATAACGGGTCCTAAGCTCTCAAAAATCTTTCCAACTCAGAATATTAACTTATTAAACCATGCCATATGAGTCCCAATACTCATTTGGTTTATAAGGTGCCATTCTATCTAAATCCTCTGATTTCAAGTTCTGATATTTACTTGTTATTCGACTCATTAGGACACACATTTCAAGGCTTATTCGCAATCCCAGGAGAGTACATCGCTCCGTTCTTTTATGTTTACAAATTTTTTGGCGTGATTCATATGTGCTAATTGTTTTCAAGTTTTCAAAGTACAAATACTATGGTTTATATAACAATATGGTTTCAATAATGTGATACAACTTGTTGGTGCGTTATCCAAGATACGAATGACATTCATTAACATTGTTATGCCGCCCAATAGTAAATATGGTACCATAGGATTGACAATCCCGTTACTAGGCTATTCACTGGATTTGGTGGGTAGTTTGGGAACGGTAGAAACTATTTATGACCAACAAATCATTCGTTGATTTGCTAGTCTTGTTAAAGAGATCTTTTAGGATCTATTAAAGATACCCTGGGGGTATAGTCGAGTCAACAAAGGCTTGAATCTATTCAGTAAAGAACGACCAAAAGCTTCACAATTATAACAAGGAACGATTGGTTTATAACAAGAAACAAAGAACGATGAATGATGAACAAATGGTTTATTACGAGGAATGATGAACGACGAACAAATGATTTCAAACAATGTCACACAACGATTTTTTATTAAAGATATAAACCATACAAGTTATTTCAAGACGATTTACAAGTTGGATTTACAAAACAAATGTTTTCCAGTCAAGGATTATGGCTACTAGATTTTATAACTTTTAACTATTTGTTTTTGTTGAATAACTATTGCAATATCAAATGCTTTCAAAACAAAGTTTCACTCACGACTCTAGTAGTCGGGTTATTCATATTGCAATATATACAAAGCCATGGACTTGACATGCTCACAAAACCTATGTACTCGCCGGCATATTTTTGCTGACTCGTTTTCACATATGTTTCTGGGAACGATGCTAGATGATACTGAAGCGTGCTCATGTAGGATCGGACTTGGACTGTAGTGCCTTAAAATAAGCAAGACAATAACTATGTTTGTTTAAGTGGTGTTAATTTCAAAAGAAAATGTAATCTATGTTCAATATTCAAATAAAATGAAACTTCAAATACCATGTGTTGTTGAGACAATCTGTTAACGTGACTCCCCAAGTGTTTCCGCCGCGTGTTGTTCTTTACGCGATTTAGGGTGTTACAGGTTGGTATCAGAGCACTGGTTATAGGGAATTAGGTTATTAGTAATGCTTTGACCTAGACTATAACCTTCCTAGGATCCCCAACGCAAGTTTACTTGTGTTTAGATTCTTAAAACATTACCATCACCTATCCTTAGGTGATATCAAAAAACACAGAGCATATCACATCCTTTGAAAGTCAATTTTTTTTTCTAATATCTCACAAGAAATCATCTATCCTTAGATGGTTTATCCTTGGGCTTATTTCCTTCAAAATTTTGAAGCTCTCATCAAAGTTTGGGCTTTAATAATGTGAACACATGCAATCTGGAAAGGTGGGTGCCTGTACCCCGAGTTTCCTGTCTGAGGCTAGAGTGTTCGTACAAATCCACTTAATCGGACTAGTCACTCTTACCTGGGAACTCTTGGGGTGAGTGTCCACTTATAGGCTAAAGCATGTCTCCGCGTTACATTATAAGACCCATTTACTTTAACCAGTCACCGTGCGTCATTTGTGTGTTTTGAGAAACAAACAAGTGACCACCATCCATATGTTTCTTCAATATATTGATGCCTCTATTGATTCTCTTCCGAATGTCAATCTCATATATCTTCTTTCATGTTTCTTTTCTAGAATGCCTCCTCGACGTCATACAACTCAAAATGCCGAAATGGCTGCACTTATCGCTCAGTAAATGGCTACAATCCTCCCGAACCTAGTGACTCAATTAAATCAAGCCAACAACAATAACAACAATGCACTAGCTCTGTGCAGCTACAAACAATTCTCTTCGGCTAAACCACTTCAGTTCACTGGGTCTGAGGGAGCTACGGGACTTCTTCAATGGTTTGAGAGTCTCAAAAGCACGTTCCGTTTTGTTCAATGTCCAAATGAGCGAAAAGATGAGTTCGCGTCAAGTATATTCAAGAAAAGAGCTCTTACGTGGTGGAATGGTAGAGAGATAGGAGTGCTGATGTGGCATTGGCACAAACTTGGGGAGAGCTTCGAGCTTTGATGATGAAGGAATTTTGTCCTCGTCATGAACAAAGGGCACTTGAGATTGAGTTCCACGATCTTAAGCAATATATTGGAGAACACCGAGCTTACACCGACCGGTATGAGGAGTTAAGTTTGTTGTGTCCTACGATGGTTACGCCCTTGGATAAGGCGATTGAAAATTCCATTGATGGCCTGCCTGATCCCGTTCAGGATATTGTTACTGGTAGCAACCCTACCACCGTTCGACAGGCTATCGAGCTATCTTCTACCCTGACTGAGTCCCAAATCAAAAAGGGTAAACTTTTCCACAAAGGCGACAAGAAACCATCTGACAAAACTACCTATGAAAAACCAAAAGAAAACAAGACTGAATCCTCTAAGAAGTCAAAGAAGCGCAAGGCTTCAAAAAATTTAGCTGTTGTTGCTCAGAACAATCAAGCTGCCCCCAATCAACCAGCACAACCCCTTGCGAGGAAACCTTATGCTGGTACAGCACCCATATGCAACAGGTGCAATGCTCATCATCAGGCTCACCTACAATGTCGTCAATGCACTTCGTGTGGGCGACTTGGTCATTTGGCAAACGTCTGTCGATCAGCTCGAGCTAACTCCATGGTTTCATAACACTTTGCATAGTACATGATTTCAAAAACATTATACCCGATTTCAAAATTTCATGATTTCAAAGACATTTCACATGATTTCAAGGATACTCTTGCAGCATATGTTGACTTAGCATATGAGCACATTGATTATTTGCATCTTGCTATGTATGTTGACTGAGCATACTAGTACTTTATTTTCAAAGACATCTTGCTTGTACGTTGTATGAGCATATCAAGTACACGGTTTTCAAAGACATTTCGATTCATATGTTGACCTAACATATCTAGTGTGTGGTTTCCGAAACATTTTCGCCACTCAAAAACACAAAATCCTTATAAGATCTTCCTATCATCATAGTTAGATTCTTGTGGATGTTTAAAGTACTTAGTTGAAGTCCTTAGTTGGATTCCTTGTGTACTTTAATACGTAAGGTACAAATTGGTGACCAAGTTGACAATTATGTTTATATGTGATTAGTAGTGATTTAGGTAACGAAACGAGCGTAATACCATAAGAACATGGTGGATACGCCTATGGTACTTCCTATATATAAGTGTTCTTATTGTATCACCCTTGTAGCATTATCCAAATCACTATAAGATCTTTGGTGTTCAAGTCGATTCAAATGTTCGCTATCCAAATCCTTGTAGAATCTTCCATATCTTCATATGATAGATTCTTAGAAGGATATCCAAAAGTACTATCTTAAATCCCTAATGGGCTTTTCAATGCAAATAGTTAGACCCTTGGATTTTATAGTGCTATTCCAAAGTTAAAGAAACCTTTCAGGGTTTAGTTAAAGAGGCCTTTCAGGGTCTACTTAAAGAGATTATTAGTTGATCTAGTAAAAGAAGTCTTTCAGGGCTTAGTTAAAGAGGTCTTTCAGGGCCTAGTTAAAGAAGTCTTTCAGGGCTTACTTAAAAAGGTCTTTCAGGACCTAGTTAAAGAAGTCTTTCAGGACTTAGTTAAAGAGGTCTTTTCAGGGCCTAGTTAAAGAGATTGCTCGTCAATCTAGTTAAAGAGATCATGTGATGATCTAGTTAAAGAGACACTTTGGTGGTCTATTTAAAGAGATCATGCGTTGATCTAATTAAAGAGATCTCGATGTTTTCTAGACAAGTTATTCCATGTTACTCATATGATTTTTCCCCTACACATCACAAAATAAACTATGCGGTCTGTGCAACGAATTGGGTAATTATGGATGCATGCATGATTATAAAATCCCTTACATAGAAAACCATAGCAAGTTTTGTCATGTGTGAGAACCTATGGTAATAAGAATAACGAAACGGGAACAATGTAATAAGGGCATGGTGGATACGTCGCTGGTACTTCCTATATATAAGTGTTCTTTATTACATTACAAGTGTGGCATTATTTAAGTCACTAGAAGTTCTGGACCTTGACCAATGTTGTTCTATCATACTCTCTCTGACTCCAATTTCTAGCACACACAAGTTTCCTATACTAGTCTTCATGGGAAACCTTCATAAACAATCTTCTGTTCATTATTCAAAATCCGACTCCTTTCTGTCATGTCAGAACGCTCTTTTTATGGTATCCTGCGACAAAAAGATACCACTATGACATTTACAAGAATCTTTTATGAGGCTCAGTACAATCAAAGGTGTCATGCACCTATTTATTGGAATGAGGTTAAGATTTTCGAATCACAACTCATCACCATGGACAACAAACGAGTACAATAAACAAAGTTCACTGGAGTCCAAACGTTTTCTAGAGATTTTCTCCGGAAACGAAGGCTCACTTGATGGCGATACCCTCTATTGTGTTTTTACAAAGGTTCCTCTAAACTTAAATTTAAGGACGAAATTTCCTAAAGTATGGGAGACTGTGAATCTGAGCCTTTTCAAGCATCAAACAATATCGAACAATTACAACTCTAAGGAAATCTTGTGTTTCATTCCTGAGAATTTTATAATTACATGTGACATTCATACATTTTAGTCCATGTACAATTTCGACTCCACGAAGCTTCTATGGAAATTATACACAAACTGTTACGCAAACGAAACCAATTTAACGCAACGTATATTGCGGATTAGTGACATAAGCTAAACATACCTAAAATATCCTTTACACAACTTAGAAATAAGTTTTAAAGGGTTTGGTATGTCAAAAACAAGTTTATTCGATCACAGGGACTAATTACGACAAACTGTGAAAGTCTGCCTATTCTCGCAGCGATGTACGCCCAGGAACAAGAAAACAAGCCTAACATACCATAAATATGCTATACATAGCTTAGAAATAAGCTTTGAGGGCTTCGGTATGGCAAATTCAGACTTTTGTGACTTCAGGGGCTATTTTGCAAATTTCGCGAAACTATGCCTTTTTGCGTATTTCGCTACCCGGAACCAGTACGGACACTCAAAAATTTTTGTAATCATTAAAATATTTTATTTTAGTGATTGGAATGCGAAAAATCTGTTCGTTACGCATTTACGGTCACGCACGCGTTCGTTACGATTTTCAACGTAATTAACCGAAAATCGCGACCGTACGACCAAACTGTCACACCCTCAATTTCCACTTGCGGAGTTTTACCACGAGGCGTGTGAACAAACCAGAATCGGAAACACTAGTACGTTGAACGACTCTACATGATTTGATTATACGTTTTTCCAAAATCCTTTGTTGTCGATTTTATATTACCAATATTTAGCATGAGTATCAGTTTTTAAAGTTTGAGCGGAAGCATAAATAAGTAGTGATGCGGCGCCAACACAAACGCCAAAACAATGAAAAATTCCAAAACAATATCAATAATTAAGACTCGATAAAGATGTCTTGTTCAATGCATGTGCGTGCACCTAGAGCTCCTAGCGTCCTGAGAAACATGTAAAGAAACAAGTGTCAACATTAAAGATGAGTGAGTTCACAGGTTTTCATAAATTCGTTTGTTCGGTTATAGTTTGTTACTCCGTTATCCCCATCCTGAGATAACATATCAGTTCCGTTATTCCAATTCCGGAATAATAAGTTGTTGCTTCCAATATTCCCAACCCGGAATATTAAGTTGTTGTTTCCATTATCCCCAACCCGGGATAATAAATTGATGTTTCCAATATTCCAAACCCGGAATATTAAGTTGTTCCGTAATTAAGTTCAATATTAATGTATATAGGTAGCTAGCCTAAAGTCATGTCACTAAGTGTTCGCGATCGAAGCTGACAGTTGTGCCTCCGTTTTGCCAGGCCTATCACATGACCATGGCGATGTTAGGCCAATCATACACCCGTTGACCATACCCGGTCGGCTAGCGCGACTAGCTCGGATGGGGCTCGTCAGACCCAGTAGTACTACTTATAATTCCCCCGCTATTTAACCCAAATACTAACGATCCGAGGATATTGTCGAGGACTTAAGTGATAAAGCTGCTTAGTGCCCATAACATTACATTAACATTAACTTAGTTACCGTATAGTTATGTGACGTTAAATTCGTATAACGTAATGAGATTGAGTTTGAGAGTGTATACATGTTTCTCCCCCTGTTGTTTAAAAACCGGATAAAGTTAGGGGCCGTGAACTCACCTTTATTTGCTCGGTTAGTGTAGCAAAGATGTTATAAGAGATGGGACCGCTAGTTGCGTCCTTGGTTAACTAGGTAAACAAGCCGAGGTTTGGACAAGATTTATCCGACTTTTCCAGAAAGATCACGACCGAGAGGACGTTGATAACGTGGGCTGTTTTGTTGATCGACTAGAGGTGAACCAGGACAAATTTCGCGACTGAATGAAGGTGAAGATGAAGACGGCTGCTGCTGCTGCGACCGAGAGGAAGAAGAGAGCAAGGCTGCTCCGTGTTTGCGATCACAAAGTGAGACAAGGCTGCCGACGGCAGTTTTCTTTTTAGGGTTTTGTGAATTGTGAATGGAACATGCATAAGTGTTAGTATATATAGCCGCAAAGAAGATGAGGGTTACGGTTAGGCTTAAGCTTGTGGCCGAGGGACTTGGGTTGGGTCGGTTTGGGTTTTATCTTGCGGCCGGGAGGCGTTTAAGGTTGGTTTGATCTCGGTTTGGGTTGTACGAAATGGGTTAATTTGGTTTGCACACGGGTTGGTTTGGTTTGGTTTGGTCGGCCGAATAGCTTTAGGTTTGCTACGGGTTTGGGTTTGATCTTGGCCGAATTAGTTAGAGTTTTAAGTCTAGGTTTGATCTTTGTTTTCTTTTAGCCGAAGACTTGGGTTCAAGGTTTAAACTTTGTTAACTCCTAGAGTCACAATGAATCAAGTTGGTTCGTGTCGCAGTTCGGTTCAGTTCGTGTACATATCTACTCTAATTATTCAATTACTAAAACAATCACACAACACACATCACGTATTCATTTAATTCGTACACGTTCGTACACATAGCACGTAATTAGTTTGACAAGTATTACGTTTAAGTTATCCGAAAAACCCGGGATATCACATTATCCCCATGTTGAAAGAATTTTCGTCCCGAAAATTGAGTAAACGCGGTTTAGCATGTAACGTACATGTTTAGAGTGCCACGCACAAAGAGTTAGTTCGTTAATGATGGTACGCAACATTACAAGAAGTTCCCAAGTGTCATACACAAAGATTTCCAAGTGCCATGCACAAGAATTTAGTCAACAATAGTACACGAAAGTATGAGAAGTCTCCAGGTTGTCACATCATCCCCATGTTGAAAGAATTTTCGTCCCGAAAATTTAGGTATTGATATCGTTAGTTTGCTGCTCAGTTGCGAAGAGGTGTGGGTATTTGCTTTTCATTTGGTCCTCTCTTTCCCACGTGAACTCCGGTCCACGCTTAGAGTCCCAACGAACTTTAACGATTGGAATCTTGCTGTGCCTTCGAGTCTTGATCTCACGATCCATGATCTCAATAGGCTTTTCCACGAAGTGTAGTTGTTCATCCACTTGGATCTCATCCAATGGAATAACTAAAGTTTCATCTGATAGACACTTCTTCAGATTTGACACGTGAAATACGTTGTGAACTCCACTGAGTTCGGCGGGAAGGTCTAATTGGTATGCCACGGGTCCGATTCGTTTCAAGATTACAAACGGGCCTACGTACCGTGGGTTAAGTTTGCCCCATTTTCCAAAGCGGATTACACTCTTCCAGGGTGACACCTTTAGTAGGACGCGGTCACCTACTTGAAATTCGAGCGGTTTGCGTCGTTGATCAGCGTAGCTTTTCTGTCGATCTCGTGCCGCCGCCATGCGGTTTCTGATTTGTACAATCTTTTTAGTGGCCTCAAGTATTAACCCAGGGCCTGTGAGTTGACTGTCACCGACTTCTGCCTAGCAGACCGGTGATCTACATTTACGACCGTATAATGCCTCAAACGGTGCTGCCGAAATACTCGTGTGATAGCTGTTGTTATATGAGAATTCTACTAGAGGCAGGTGAATTTCCCAATTATTTCCGAAGTCCACCACGCATGCCCTAAGCATGTCTTCCAAGGTCTGTATGGTCCTTTCACTTTGACCATCAGTCTGAGGGTGATAGGCTGTGCTCATATCCAAGCGTGTTCCCAACGCTTTCTGGAGTGACTGCCAGAAGTTTGACGTGAAACGAGCATCTCTATCTGAGATGATGGACGTTGGCACTCCATGCCGAGAAACTACTTCCTTAATGTAGATGCGAGTCAACTTCTCCATCTTATCCGTTTCTTTGATAGCTAGGAAGTGTGCGGACTTAGTTAAACGATCCACAATCACCCAGATGGTATCGCAACAACCCAAGGTTCGCGGGAGTTTAGTGATGAAATCCATTGAGATCTGATCCCACTTCCACACTGGGATCTCAGGTTGTTGGAGTAGCCCCGATGGCTTTTGATACTCCACCTTGACTTTTGCACAAGTCAAACATCTACTCACGTAGGTGGCTATATCGGCTTTCATGTTGGGCCACCAATACGCAACTTTAAGGTCTTGATACATCTTATCCGAACCCGGATGGACGGAGTATCGAGATTTGTGAGCTTCATCCATGACTAGCTCTCTGAGGTTTCCGTAGAGAGGTACCCATATGCGATTCATAAAATACCGGGCTCCATTGGGCTTTACTTCCCAATCGCGTTCCATTTTTCCCACTGATTCGGCTTTGATGTTTTCCCCTTTAACTGCTTCTAACTGGGCGTCGCGTATTTGATCGGGTAGCCCCGAATGAATAGTGAGTTGTAGTGCCCGTACACGACGAGGTTTCAAGTGTTCTTTCCTACTGAGGGCATCAGCTACCACGTTAGCTTTACCCGGGTGATACCGAATGGCACACTCATAATCGTTCAAGAGTTCGACCCAGCGACGCTGTCGCATGTTCAACTCCTTCTGATCAAAGATGTGTTGAAGGCTTTTGTGGTCAGTAAAGATTGTGCACGTCGTTCCATAGAGGTAGTGTCTCCAAATCTTAAGTGCAAACACTACTGCTCCCAATTCCAGGTCATGCGTTGTGTAGTTTTTCTCGTGGACCTTCAGCTGTCGCGACGCATACGCGATGACCTTATCGCGTTGCATGAGTACGCATCCCAATCCCTGAATGGAAGCATCACAATACACTACGAAGTCATCTGTCCCTTCCGACAAGGACAGAATGGGTGCACTGCAAAGTTTCTGCTTCAGCAATTGAAATGCTGCTTCTTGTTTTTCACCCCAAGCATACTTGATGCCCTTCTGGGTAAGGGTAGTGAGCGGTTGTGCAATCTTTGAAAAACCCCTCGATGAAGCGTCTGTAGTAACCAGCCAATCCTAAGAATTGGCGGATCTCCGTCGGTGTCTTAGGTGCTTCCCAGTTTTTGATGGCTTCAATCTTGGCAGGGTCTACGTGGATACCCTTTTCATTCACGATATGTCCGAGAAACTGAACTTCCCGAATCCAGAAATCACACTTCGAAAGCTTGGCATATAGTTTTTCCTGTTGAAGTAATCCTAGCAGTAATCTTAGATGTTCAGCATGCTCTTCTTCCCTTTTGGAGTAGATGAGTATGTCATCGATGAACACAATGACAAATTTGTCGAGGTATGGTTTACACACGCGGTTCATGAGGTCCATGAACACCGCAGGTGCATTAGTGAGACCGAATGGCATGACCAAGAACTCGTAATGGCCATACCGAGTGCGAAATGCCGTCTTAGCGATATCCTCCTCTCTGACGCGTAGCTGGTGGTAACCAGACCGTAAATCAATCTTGGAGTAGTAACTTGACCCTTGCAGTTGGTCGAATAGATCGTCGATGCGAGGTAACGGGTATCGGTTCTTGACTGTAACCTTGTTGAGTTCCCTATAGTCGATGCACATGCGGAAAGTCCCGTCCTTCTTCTTGACAAACAGGACTGGAGCTCCCCATGGCGAAACGCTTGGTCGGATAAATCCTTTTTCTAGCAGCTCTTGAAGTTGGGTAGACAGCTCCTGCAGCTCGGTTGGAGCTAGGCGGTATGGAGCTTTGGCTATGGGAGTTGCATTGCTTGCCAATTCGATTTCAAACTCCAATTGTCGATGTGGTGGAAGACCAGGTAGTTCTTCTGGGAATACATCGGAAAAATCACGGACGACAGGGATGTCTTCTATACGTTTCTCGTCCTTAGGCTCTTCGGTAATTAGTGCGAGTATAGCGAAGGAATTCTTTTTCCGCAGATACTTCTGCGCTTGCATGTATGAGATGATGTTGGTGACAGCGCTTGCCTTATCGCCTTGTACTGTCAGGATTTCGTCGTTCGAGAGTGGAATACGGATAGACTTTTCGAAGCAGAGAACTTCAGCCCGGACGTCGGATAGCCAGTCCATTCCGACTACCACGTCAAAACTACCCAGGGTAGTTGTCATCAGATCAATGGTAAAAGTGTAGCCCGCGAGTTTGAGTTGACAGCCGGATACGATTTGGGTCACATCTACCGATTTACCATTGGCTAATTCTATCACATAAGGGGTCTCTAATGGTTTAAATGTGAGATTTAGGTTCTTCCTAAAAGACTCAGATATAAAACTCCTATCCGCACCCGTATCAAAAAGCACAGTAGCAAAATGTTCATTAAGGGGAAACTTACCGGTGACCACGTTCGTGTCGTTTCTGGCCTCTCCGCGGCCCAATGTAAATGCACTACCTTTGGCACCTCCTGTGCCACCGTTCCCATTATTGTTGTTGTTATTATTGTTGTGGTTGTTGTGGTTGTGGTTGTTTCCACCATTATTGTTGTTGTTGCGCAACTGTGGGCAGTCTCTTCTGAAATGAGCAGTGCTACCACACTGATAGCATCCCCGGTTTATACCCTGCTGCTGACCCTAAGGCTGATTCTGATTTTGTCGGGACACGATTTCCCCACGACAATCCTTTGCCGCATGTCCCATCTTGCCACATCTTTGGCAGCGATTTCCGGCACAAGGGCCGTTATGGTGAAGATTGCAGCGGTTGCACTGCGGCTTTCGACCTACATAGCCGCCTGCATTCTGGTTGTTGTTGTTGTAGTTGTTGTTGTTGTTGGAATGATTTTGATGACCCCGGTGACTGTGGAAATGAGTGAACCGTTTCTGGTTCCCTTGCTGCGGATGAGATGACGAAGACTGTCGAACAGTGGAGTCTTCAAATTTTCTTTTGTTATCTGGAGCGACTTCAGTGGTACCCCGTGCTGGCAGTTTCTTCTGTTCCACCGCTTTATCGGTGAGTTTGTGAGCCAATCGGATTGCTTGATGTTCTGTTACAGGGTTACTAGACATCACCATACCCTGAATTTCCGAAACCAGACCCCCAAGATAGAACTCGAGTCTTTTCTCCACCGTGTTGGCCAATTCAGGACACAGAAATACCAAGTCATGGTGTTTTGCGGTGTAAGCTTCAATTTCCGATCCCACCATCTTGTGGTTTCATAGAGCTTGCTCTAACTATTGCCCTCTGTCTCGTGGATAGTATTCTTCTTTAATCAGGGCTTTGAACTCAGTCCATGCCATTGCATTTGCAGCTAACAGTCCACGTGTTTGGACTTGGGCATTCCACCATGTCAGTGCCCCATCTTCCAGTGTTGAGGCTGCGTATTTGACCTTGTTTGCCTCTAGGCAGTTGCACATTTCAAAAACGGATTCTGATTTTTCGATCCAGTGGACCAATCCAATGGGTCCTTCCGCCCCCGAGAATTTGCTAGGCTTTGCGTGAAGGAACATCTTGTAGGGGTTAAAGCCCCCTCCTGCTGACAGAGAACAGGAAGTCAGCAAGGAATTTTACTAGCCTCACTATTAGATTTTCACGCGAAAATTTAATAATGGTTACCTGCCGGCTGGTTCTGAACACCCGCTAAAGCTGCGTTCACATGCTCCTGAATCATGGCAGCTAGCTCTTCGGGCGTCAAGTTAAGGTTTCCACGTCTTCCAGTCGCCATTTAGATCTTCGAAACACAACACAAACACACCCCGATAAGTCTATATGTCCAATATAGTTATCCTACTTCGTACTTTAATAATTATTAAGTTATGTCAACTCAATATGTTAAATAGTCAAAGAAATACTTGATTAACTGGAATTTCAACGTCTTACAAAAGTGCAATCAACATACGAATTCACTATAAAGTCTCAGGTTTAAATATAAGTGGGAAAATAATAAACTGAAGGAAAACAAATAATATAAACGAGACGTGTCAGTCGTCTACATCTCCATTCCCCAAGTCACTGTCGTTGCCGTCATCCTGTGCGGCATTTCCAGCTTCCTCAGCTGGGTCCTCCTCCGGATCCTCTTCAGGATCCTCCTCTGGATCTTCCTCTGGATCCTCCCCTACCGGCACTGGAGGGGCCGGTGCTGGTTCAAGTGCCTGATTTTGCAGTTCCTGAATGTTCCAACTGTTTTCCAGGACTCTGTCCTCCAGCCAGTCGGCTCTTATCTGCTCAGCACGCAGATCTCTGGCTATGGTGTTACGAGCTATCTTGCTCGTACGATGCTCTTCCTCGAGCGAGTCGGTCTTTCCTGTAAGGTGTCGGATCATCCATCCTTGTGCTAAGATGGTTTCCTGCATTCTTTCTAACTGTTTTTGTTGTGTATGCACTAGGATTCTAAGCATGTCGATTCCTATTTCTACAGGATTAACCGGTTCAACCGGTACCGCAATAGTTGGGCGCAACGACGACTCCTCCCCCAGAGCGAGCCTCTTCCTCGCCGCTGAGCGTGTCTCTACGCCATAAGGTAGTATGGGTTCCACCATTGGTGCCTTTCCTGGTGCTCTTGGTGGCGTAAGTCTGTCGGACGATGATGACGATGAGGATGATGACATTGCCTGTTAGGTCGTGTAGTTAGTTACGAGTTGTTTTCACTTCTTATTATGAAGGCATAATCTACCAAACACGATTGTAGCATATTGCATAACAAGATATAATAATTTGGTGCCAAACTAAGTCTAGTGTCGTGATATCAGCTATAGTCTAGGTCTACTTCTAATGCAAACCTGGTTCTCTATAGCTAGTGGCTCTGATACCAATCTGTCACACCCTCAATTTCCACTTGCGGAGTTTTACCACGAGGCGTGTGAACAAACCAGAATCGGAAACACTAGTACGTTGAACGACTCTACATGATTTGATTATACGTTTTTCCAAAATCCTTTGTTGTCGATTTTATATTACCAATATTTAGCATGAGTATCAGTTTTTAAAGTTTGAGCGGAAGCATAAATAAGTAGTGATGCGGCGCCAACACAAACGCCAAAACAATGAAAAATCCCAAAACAATATCAATAATTAAGACTCGATAAAGATGTCTTGTTCAATGCATGTGCGTGCACCTAGAGCTCCTAGCGTCCTGAGAAACATGTAAAGAAACAAGTGTCAACATTAAAGATGAGTGAGTTCACAGGTTTTCATAAATTCGTTTGTTCGGTTATAGTTTGTTACTCCGTTATCCCCATCCTGAGATAACATATCAGTTCCATTATTCCAATTCCGGAATAATAAGTTGTTGCTTCCAATATTCCCAACCCGGAATATTAAGTTGTTGTTTCCATTATCCCCAACCCGGGATAATAAGTTGATGTTTCCAATATTCCAAACCCGGAATATTAAGTTGTTCCGTAATTAAGTTCAATATTAATGTATATAGGTAGCTAGCCTAAAGTCATGTCACTAAGTGTTCGCGATCGAAGCTGACAGTTGTGCCTCCGTTTTGCCAGGCCTATCACATGACCATGGCGATGTTAGGCCAATCATACACCCGTTGACCATACCCGGTCGGCTAGCGCGACTAGCTCGGATGGGGCTCGTCAGACCCAGTAGTACTACTTATAATTCCCCCGCTATTTAACCCAAATACTAACGATCCGAGGAGATTGTCGAGGACTTAAGTGATAAAGCTGCTTAGTGCCCATAACATTACATTAACATTAACTTAGTTACCGTATAGTTATGTGACGTTAAATTCGTATAACGTAAAGAGATTGAGTTTGAGAGTGTATACGTGTTTCTCCCCCTGTTGTTTAACAACCGGATAAAGTTAGGGGCCGTGAACTCACCTTTATTTGCTCGGTTAGTGTAGCAAAGATGTTATAAGAGATGGGACCGCTAGTTGCGTCCTTGGTTAACTAGGAAAACAAGCCGAGGTTTGGACAAGATTTATCCAACTTTTCCAGAAAGATCGCGACCGAGAGGACGTTGATAACGTGGGCTGTTTTGTTGATCGACTAGAGGTGAACCAGGACAGATTTCGCGACTGAATGAAGGTGAAGATGAAGACGGCTGCTGCTGCTGCGACCGAGAGGAAGAAGAGAGCAAGGCTGCTCCGTGTTTGCGATCACAAAGTGAGACAAGGCTGCCGACAGCAGTTTTCTTTTTAGGGTTTTGTGAATTGTGAATGGAACATGCATAAGTGTTAGTATATATAGCCGCAAAGAAGATGAGGGTTACGGTTAGGCTTATGCTTGTGGCCGAGGGACTTGGGTTGGGTCGGTTTGGGTTTTATCTTGCGGCCGGGAGGCGTTTAAGGTTGGTTTGATCTCGGTTTAGGTTGTACGAAATGGGTTAATTTGGTTTGCACACGGGTTGGTTTGGTTTGGTTTGGTCGGCCGAATAGCTTTAGGTTTGCTACGGGTTTGGGTTTGATCTTGGCCGAATTAGTTAGAGTTTTAAGTCTAGGTTTGATCTTTGTTTTCTTTTAGCCGAAGACTTGGGTTCAAGGTTTAAACTTTGTTAACTCCTAGAGTCACAATGAATCAAGTTGGTTCGTGTCGCAGTTCGGTTCAGTTCGTGTACATATCTACTCTAATTATTCAATTACTAAAACAATCACACAACACACATCACGTATTCATTTAATTCGTACACGTTCGTACACATAGCACGTAATTAGTTTGACAAGTATTACGTTTAAGTTATCCGAAAAACCCGGGATATCACACAAACGAACCGACCTCAGGAACATTTTTGAACATATTTCAAGTTCCTATAATTTAACGTCCTTATGGAGCTTAGAAATGAGGTTAACGGGTGTTAAAAGTGCCAATACACGACAAATACAAGTTCAGGGACTTGTTCTGCCATTTTTGAAAGTTTCTTATTTTGAGGGGGCCTCACGTGGCGCGCCAGCAACAACTGGACCTGGCGCGAGGGTTACCAGTTTTCAGCTGAAACCTGGCAGATTCTTGTTAACTCCCTTGTTGACTCACCAAACGAATTTGGCACCTTTCTTCCTGCTTCTAGCATGTGTTAGGACACTAATCAAGTTTTGTGATGATTCGTGGGCACTTGTCTTGATTATATTAACTTAATTCAAGTGTAAATACCATGGTGTTCTTCAATTTTTGAACCTTTGCAACCATATTCTTGACCCATCTGCTACAAATCCGAATTTGCAACCATCTTGAAGGCTCCTCTGTGATTCCTTGACATTCCTTTGGTGTTTGTAAGTAATTCCTTCATGTTTTGATTCAAGTTTCTTTGTTTAATTGGGCTAAAACTCAAAAGTTTGACTTCCAGAATTGATCAACATAAAGTCCAATTTAATCTTGTAATATGATGGTAATCAAGGTGATTATGGTCTCTATTGATCATACCTACTGATTCCTATCATTTCTAGTCATTTTGACAAGTCAAAGTTTGGTGAAAAATGCGATTTTTGCGCATTTGCAATGGATCTAAATTCGGCTGTCAAAACAGGTTATTTTGATGCCAAAACTATTTTATAAACTTATTTAGACATGTCAAAACATGTCTAAATCATCACTCTCGTTATAGCGCTTATTTAGAGTGAAAAGTTGAACGGTTTGACCGCCGCTTTGACTTCCAAATCTGCCCGTTTGGTGGATCTTCGCACCCGACCAAATATATAATTGTGACCATAAATATATAGGGAATAACCCTCTGAGGTTATACCTTATGATCATGATGTTTGGATTGTTATGATGATTGATTGTAATATTACTTAAAAACGACCAAAATGCCCTTTTCGCAAACGAATCAACGTTAAGCATATGTAACACAAGATTTGACATATAATCTGATCAAAACCATTTTTAAACATGTTTAAGCATTTAAAACTTATTATGACACATATCTAACCATCTGAATGCATTGTTACGCAAATGACGTGTTAAAGTCGCTTAAACTACCTTAACGGGTCATAACGGGTCCAAAGCACTCAAAAATCTTTCCAACTCATAATGTTAACTTATTAAACCATGCCATATGAGTCCCAGTACTCATTTGGTTTATAAGGTGCCATTCTATCTAAATCCTCTGATTTCAAGTTCCGATATTTACTTGTTATTCGACCCATTAGGACACACACCTGATTCCTTGATCTTTGGACTTTCATCATACACTCGTACAAGGCTTATTCGCAATCCCAGGCGAGTACATCACTCCCCTCTTTTATGTTTACAAATGTTTTGGTGTGATTCATATGTGCTAGTTGTTTTCAAGTTTCAAAAGTACAAATACTATGGTTTATATAACAATATGGTTTCAATAATGTGATACAACTTGTTGGTGCGTTATCCAAGATACGAATGATATTCATTAACATTGTTATGCCGCCCAGTAGTGAGTTATGGTACCGTAGGATTGACAAACCCGTTACTAGGCTATTCACTGGATTTGGTGGGTAGTTTGTGGAACGACAGAAACTATTTATGACTAACAAATCATTCATTGATTTGCTAGTCTTGTTAAAGAGATCTTTTAGGATCTATTAAAGATACCCTTCGGGTATAGTCGAGTCAACAAATGCTTGAATGTATTCATTAAAGAACGACCAAAAGTTTCACAATTATAACAAGGAACGATTGGTTTATAACAAGAAACAAAGAACGATGAACGATGAACAAATGGTTTATTACGAGGAACGATGAACGACGAACAAATGATTTCAAACAATGTCACACAATGATTTTTGATTAAAGAGATAAACCATACAAGTTATTTCAAGACGATTTACAAGTTGGATTTACAAAACAAATGTTTTCGAGTCAAGGATTATGGCTACTAGATTTTATAACTTTTAACCATTTGTTTTAGTTGAATAACTATTGCAGTATCAAATGCTTTCAAAACAAAGTTTCACTTATGACTCTAGTAGTCGGGTTATTCATATTGCAATATATACAAAGCCATGGACTTGACATGCTCACAAAACCTATGTACTCGCCGGCATATTTTTGCTGACTCGTTTTCACATATGTTTCAGGGAACGATGCTAGATGATACTGATGCGTGCTCATGTAGGATCGGACTTGGACTGTAGCGCCTTAAAATAAGCAAGACAATAACTATGTTTGTTTAAGTGCTGTTAATTTTAAAAGACAATGTAATCTATGTTCAATATTCAAATAAAATGAAACTTCAAATACCATGTGCTGTTGAGACAATCTGTTAACGTGACTCCCCAAGTGTTTCCGCCGCTTGTTGTTCTTATGCGATTTGGGGTGTTACAAATTGGAAGTACGATCCACTAAGTGTATCTTTGTAGGATATCCTAAAGATGATATAGGATATTACTTTTACGATCCAACAGAGCAAAAGGTATTTGTTGCTCGAAAGGGTAACTTCTTGGAGGCTAAGTTCCTTATGGAAGGAACTAGTAGTTGAACAGTGGAACTTGATGAGGCTCAAGAACCACAAGCCGATACACGTTTGGTTGATACTAGCACTAAACAAGAGGTTTTTGAAGAGGATCAAGTGGTTGATCAATACACACAAAAATTCACCCATCTGGCAGAATTAGTAATCCGCCTGAAAGATATGGATTTTTCATTGATGGATGCTACATGGTAGATTCAGATGAACCAACCATATACCATGATGCAATGTCACAATCCGATTGTGACAAATGGCTTGAAGCCATGAACATAGAGATGCAATCCATGTATGACAACCAAGTATGGGATTTGGTTGTGCCACCTCTTAACTCCAAAGTAGTTGGAAGTAAGTGGGTTTTCAAGAAGAAAACTGATATGCATGGTAACTTGGATACTTATAAAGCAAGACTTGTAGCAAAAGGTTTCACTCAAACTCAAGAGGTTGATTATGATGAGACCTTCTCTCCCGTGGCGATGCTAAAGTCAATTAGGATATTATTTGCCATAGCTGCATATTACGATTATGAGATTTGGCAAATGGATATCAAAACGGCTTTCCTCAATGGATATCTTAATGAAGATGTCTATATGGTTCAGCCTGAAGGTTTTGTCGATCCAAAACATCCTAACAAAGTATGCAAGTTAAAGAAATCAATCTATGGATTGAAACAAGCATCTAGAAGTTGGAATCATCATTTTGATGAAGAAATTAGGAATTGGATTCATCAAGAACGCTGATGAAGCCTGTGTGTATAAGAAGGATAGTGGGAGCATCATAACTTTCCTAGTACTGTATGTCGATGACATTCTACTATTTGGAAATGATATGCCAACCATGGAAGGTGTTAAAACCTGGCTTGGAAGTTGTTTTTCCATTAAGGATCTTGGTGAAGCCGCCTATATTTTGGGAATAAAGGTCTATAGGGATAGATCAAGGCGCTTGATAAGTTTGAACCAAAGTGCATACATTGACAAAGTCTTGAAAAGGTTCAAGAAGGAAAACTCTAAGAAAGGTTTGGTACCTATTCAAAAGGGGACAATATTGAATGCGTCTCAATGTCCAAGCTCAAAGGATGAGCAAGAAAGAATGAAAGGAATCCCATACGCATCTGCTATAGGATCCATCATGTATGCAATGATATGCACCAGACCGGACGTGTCACGGACTTTTAGCATGACAAGTAGATACCAGCAAAATCCATGTAACAGTCATTGGATGGCTGTTAAAAGCATATTGAAATACCTTAGAAGGACTAAGGATATGTTTCTAATATATGGATCTGGTGAAGAGGAACTTATTGTAAAGGGTTACACGGATGCGAGATTCCAAACTGACCGAGATGGTTCTCGATCACAATCTAGGTATGTCTTCATTTTGAATGGAGCTGCAGTCTCTTGGAAGAGCTCAAAGCAGGATGTTGTAGCATTGTCCACTACAGAATCAGAATACATCGCCGCTTCATTAGCAGCACAAGAAGATGCATGGTTAAAGAAATTCATTGCCGACCTTGGGGTAGTCCCTACCATTCAGGATCCCCTAGAGATCTTTTGTGATAATGAGGGTGCGATGACACAAATTAAGGAACCTCGTGCACATCAAAAGACTAGGCGCATTGAGCGGAGATTCAACTACATAAGGGATGAAGTTGAAAAGGGAAAGATATGTATTTGCAAAGTTCACACTGATCAAAACATTGCGGATCCTCTCACGAAGCTCCTTGAACGGCCAAAGCATGAGGGTCATACTTGTCCCTTAGGACTTCGATATTCTAGTGATTGGATTTTATCTATTTAGTATTTGGATATTGGAACAATTGTTATTATGACTCATTTAATGATTATGGCATTTTAAGTTATGTTCCATTTTAGCATGTTTAAATCCATGAATAAGTGAATTATTCTAAATGTCCATAGTCGATCATATTTGTGGGAACAAATATGAAGGTAAGACTATTATGAACTCGGATTGGTGGATATTCATTGGGTATGAATATAGAGCAAAGTGTTGCTTCCAAAGTTCATAGATATTTGTGGGATACATATAATGGACTGACCCGCTCTCAAATATTGCTACATGGAATCTTTGTGATTGATCATAAGTAATTTTAAGTAAAGGCGAATATCATAGTATCCTCTGACCTGAGATACATATTGGGTCTTGATATTCACCAAATATTATACATTGACTTAATTCTTCGTTGTTCTGAAATATGGCAGTACATAAGGCTAAGCTCAGGTGTGGTACAAGGTGATTGTGAGAGACGTATGTAGTCAAGATGGGATTTGTTCCTCTTATTCATTGAGAGTAAGATGTCTAAGGCCTGCTAAAGTTAAATCAACAGAGAATGATCACTCTATGTCTCTGGATTTGACATGACATTTGTAACGAAAGGATAAATGATCGATTCACCTAAATCATGTTCATGTAAGGGACTTGAAGGGGATGATGTTATTTAATGGCACTTCGTCATACGTATTAGGGGTAGTAAACCGTTGTTAGGCGGTATTTGCTACTTGCATCAATCTTCTATGTATCGTGTGCAAGTAGGAGATTGTTGGAATCGTTATGCCCAAGACATATATTAAATTGATGTGGCTAGTACGTTATGATCCAAGTCGGGTCATACCCAATAACAAGCTAGACAAACACTTATAATATTTATTTATGATATGATAAAACAAATAAATATTAACACTTCGAATATTTAGAAATTGGTTTTGTAAATAATTGCACTTGACAAACTAATAAATTAGATGGATAATTTATTTGAGAGTATATTTTATTTTATTATTTAATGGGTTTAAATAACATTATAAAAGATTATGTAAGATATATTGATATCTTGCAAATCTTACAAGATCTCACACAATCCAAGAAAAGATTATGTAAGATATATGGATATCTTGCAAATCTTACAAGAACTCACACAATCCAATAAAAGATTATATAAGATATATGGATATCTTGCAAATCTTACAAGATCTCACACAATCCAATAATAGATTATGTAAGATATATGGATATCTTGCAAATCTTACAAGATCTCACACAATCTAATAAAAGATTATGTATGATATATGGATATCTTGCAAATCTTACAAGAGATATATGGATATCTTGGAAAATTTTGTGAGATCTTTACAAATCTCACAATATCCAAGAATGATCTTGCAAGAGATTATATATAGTGGATTTGATTCATTATTAAAGAAGTTATAATTCTTACACACACATTAAGATTTTAAGTGCAAGAACACTCTCAAATTCTCTCTAGAATTTCGGCCAAAGGTTGGTTGATCGAGAGGTGTTCATAAGTGAAAATCCTAGCAACATATGGTGTTTGTTGGAAGGCTTGGGGTATACAAGCTTGAGGTCTTTTCCTTTGAAGATTGTCATTCAAGAATCATCATCTTCTTCCATCTCCTAGCTCCTTGAAAGGTCGTTTCTTAAAACACCCCATGGTTGTGTTTTTGAAAGCATGCATATTCATATATGGATCCGGGTTTTGGTTTTACATATAAAATCGGTTTTATATCTTAAAAGTTACATGTTTTAAATAATTATTCCGCTGTGTTTTTCATTTTATATGTATAAAATGGCTTAGATAAACACGACAAAACCCCAACAAATGGACATCGAAACTTTCGTTCTCTTGGCATTTCTTTGAACCAAGGCTTCCTTGCTTGTGCAATCTCTTCTTTCGTCATTGGTTTAGGAATTTTACCTTCACATTCAGCCTCAGCTATCTTATCTTTCAGCAGATCCTCATTCAACTGCTCATACATCTCTTCGAAAGTTGGAAAACTATCAGTATTCAAACCAGTATACTTTTCAGCTTCATCTTTCTCATCATCTTACGACCAATCTTCAATGATCACTCTGTTGTAATCGTCAGCATCTGATCTTCGTGTGTAACAATATCCATTCGGCTCGAAAGTATTCACATTCATCACTTGCTCTTCAAAGTCGAAATCAAACATTTCTTCATTAACATCAAGTAAGTTTGCCAAATCTTCCTTTGAATAATTGTGAATATACTCGCCTTCCTCTACATTATGTTCAAGCATCAGAATCATCGGTTTTGTAGGTATAGCAGCAACAGGCATAGCAGTAATAGCATCTGGCATATCAACATCCTTTTGCCCCCCTGTCTGCTCCCCCTGATTTTGTTCTTCCATCATGTTTGTTTCATCATTCAGCAACGAAGAAAAATCAAACTCATCTGATACTTTAGCATCAACAACCTTCAGACCAACTCTACTCTGATCATCATCATTATCATCACTATTGTCAGAGTCGACTTTCGTATCATCAACTGGTTCATCATCTTCATTTTTATCCTCAGCTTCTTCATCTTCTTTCTGTTAAGTTTCTGTTTCTAGAATAACACTAGACTCTGAAGCTTTCGCAGACTCGATCAGAGGCTCTGTAATCTTAAGCATACTCTCTACAACATGCTTTCCTTTCCCCTGTTCAGCAATTTCTTTCCCAGCTTTATCTTTAGCCTCTTGTAGATCTAATATGGGATACGCAAAAGCAAAATCTGTACCCAGACTATTCGTCAATACTTTCTGAAGCCTGTTGAATCTTCGATCATTCAAATCACATTCAGATCGTAATTCAGCTATCTCTTTAAGTAATCATTCATTCACGTCTTGCAAGCTTTCAATTAGGGCCTTCAAATACCCTCGATCACCTTCCAGGAATTTAACTTTGTCGTTCAAAATCTCCTTTTTAACCTTGCTTTGTTTCACCAAACTTTCCAAAGCAGCTTTCTCTGTTTCACTCTTTGCAACTTTGTCTTCAAGAATTTTAATTCTCTTTTCAAGCTCATCATCATTTGATTCTGGAAAGAAATCATTTAAAACTTGAATATCCACTGGCTCGTTAGGAATATCTCCAAATAGCTTCGACTTTGGAGAAGTCTTTGGTGTAGACTTTGGCGTACTCCACGGTGTAGGTACTTTAGGTGTAGAGCTTTCTGGTTGAGAAGCTGTTGGAGGATCTTGAGACTGAATGATTGGAGTTTCGAGCAATTCAGACTCAAGAGGTTCTTGTGTGACTCCTGTCTATACTATTCTCTTGAAAAATAGATGTTTGAATATTTTCAGCCGCAAGAGGTTCTTGTGTAACTCCTGTATTTTTTGCAGCAGAAGGTTCTTGTGTGACTTATGTGCTTTTCTTTTGACCAACATATCAACGGCTTTTAGGTTTCTGAACTTTCTTGCCTTTCGTTTTCGGAGACCCTGTAGTCTTCGTTGTTGTATCTTCGAAGAAGACTTAAATCTTTTAGCTTTCTTTTTCGGTCTCTCCTCGTCTGAACCTTTTTCAATTCTGGTTTGTAATCTGCATCTGTTTCTTTAATCTTCTCTGCAGCTGTTTCGGCGATTGCTTTCTTTGTTGCCCTTTCCAACGAATCATCACTATCTTCGTCCTTATCGGATGTAGCCGAAATAACATCATCTTCATGAGTAGTCTTTTCCTGACTTTTAACAACCACTGCAGCACTTGAACCAGCTTCAGTTTGAACATTTTCAGGCTCATCTTCATCGATTAACATAGTATCAACTTTTTTTGGCTTTCGCGAAGCTTTCTTCTTCTCTTGAACGACTACTTTCTTAAGAAGCCAATCACTGCGTTTCTCTTTCAACGTTGACAGCCATTCCAACTCAGTGTTTCGTTCATTCTCGTCACCGCTATCATCTTTTCGCCATTTATACTCTGGTGGCGCAATGTAATTTTCAGAATCTATGGCACCAGATAAAGGTTTTGTGATAGGTGTCGAAGCTTGTTTTTGAAATGTAATCAGCATCTTAACAGTCGTATCGTCCAGATGACTAAGATACACGATATCATTTGGATCTTTCGCAATCTTTTTGAATTTATCGTCGATCAGCATTTGAACAAATCTTGGATACATCACGATCCTGTTCGATCCCATATTATTCTTCATATGTGTGAACACGAGCTTTGAAAAATGAATCTATTGTTTAAAATAAGCGTCGTGGCCATACGAGCCATATAATCTTATACATCGTCTAAACCTGCCTTTCGATGACTAAAGGTGTGAATAATAGCATGCATCAGAAACCTATATGGGTTCAGAACTCCCCCTTTCTTCAATGTCGAATCGTTAACATGCCCTTTGTAACCCATTCTGCAAAAACATCCTCGCACCATTCTCTCATCGAGCATCATTGGATCATTCTTATCATCGTTGAAATTCAGAACCTTTCGGATGTCAGCTTCTGTCACTGTTATTTCCTAATCTTCTTCTCCAACACGAACTACTAATTAAATTGTTGTATCATCATCATTCATAGCCGCAGAACTCCAAAATCTATAGACATGCGACCTGTAGGCCATTGTCTTTTCCGTACTAGCTTTGGGAATTGGAATCCACTCCATGAAAGCGAGAATACGGTCGTATGCTTCTACGATGGACAGACAGTCTTATCGAGTGTAATGCACGTGTTGTGAAACTTGTTGAACGAGAGCTGAATATTCTGCAATCACGAAGATCGAGACAAAATTAGCAAAGTTTTGACAATTTTTACAGAACCTAACATCAAGTTCGGGCGGACTTGTATTGCATATAAACATTATAATTCAAGTAAGTCCGGGCGAACTTGTCTTTAGCAAATTGACCAAAACTTAAACAAGTTCGGGCGAACTTTTTAAGCTTTTTATACTTCAAACATTTCCAAACAAGTCCGGGCAAACTTGTCAAATGATTATGAATTTTGAAATTTTAACAGACAAGTTCGAGCGAACTTATGGAGGATATAATAATTTTAACAACTGAGGACAAGTTCGGCCGAACTTGGTTTGAAGAACCAATAGACATGTTCGGGCGAACTTGTCGTCTTTTTCACTCAAAATCTGCAATTATGTATTTTCATGACAGTTTGTTCAAATTGATGGCATGTTATTGATCGTTTATTGTTATTTAACATATTTTACGGTCCAATTTGATCTATAACATCCTAAAACATGTCCAAATGACCATTTCAGATCTAATGCATTCAAAATTGTTCAATCCACGGTCCAATCTTGAATTACCTACCATAGCCATGATAATTAGTGTGCTAATCACTAAAAATCACTTGAAAATCGGGCAGCAATTTGACTTGTTCGTGCCAATTTTGAAGTTCGCTTATAATCGCCTTAGGTTCGCTCTATGATACAGATAACAAGTAATGAAGTTCAAGCGAACTTGTGGTCTATATATACTTAACAAGTTCGGGCGAACTTGTTAATCCAATTGATAAAGATCAGACATAAGTCTAGGCGAACTTGTCATCTGATGACACTTTCAAAGCATATACAAGTTCGGTCGAACTTGATTACAAGTCCGGGCGAACTTGATCATTTTCAAACTCAAAATTTTTCAATTTAGACCCTGAACTTTTCAAATTTTACCAGTTTTAACAATCCACTCAGTTGACCAAATCCAAGCTAATGACCTTGGTTAACTAATTTGTCTGCCGAGTCCAAGTTAATGACATTTGTTCGACCCGTTATGAACAAACTGTTGGTTTTTCTCAAAATCAAGTTTCAAATTAATGAACTTTTTTAATCGTTTTGGCTTATCAAATTTTACAGATTAGCTCCCAGCCCATTGTCAATTAGATTTCCACCAATTTGGCACCATACCAGACTTCGAAGATCCGTTCTCCAACATTGGCTTGTAAAAACTAATGTAGAAACAAAATCTATTTGAATTTTACCAAGTTTGTGCTAAAACACACTAAAAATCTTTTTGGTTTTAATATGTAAAGCAGATAAACTATGTACAGAACAAGTAAACTATGTACAAACATATTTACAGACATATTTTTGTGAACTTGTGTCTAAGGATCATATCAGTTAATTGAGTCGTATCACAAGTACCGTTGACCTTTTGATGACTTTAAGTTTTAAACTCGTTTACCTAGATTGTCGATATGTTTGTCCACTTAAACTTTGTCACATTTCTCAATTGTTCCAAGATATGATATGTATGAATTATGAAACTTGACTTAACTATGGTTCCCTAGATTTCATCTTACAGGTGAATATAGCTTAATTGATATATGTATTTGGGTTAATGCGGAGCCTTGTGAGCTTAGGTTAATACCACCATATCGACAAAGAGATGAAGGCTCGACTTAAAGGTGTGTTCCACTTAAGGAATCTTTTAAGCACTGCAAATGATTAGATCTTTTGATTTTTTTGAGTTTTGCATGCAGTTTAGGGGTTTATAGCAAAAGAATTATAGAAGTTCTTGGCTATTGCTTCCCCAAAATCAGAAGAACTTGTATAATACCCCAGATATCAACTATCTATAAAGACCTCGTATCTCAGAATCAGGCAATCTCTCAAACAAAATTTCAGAGTACTAAGTCCACATATCCGAGAGATGTTAATCCACAAGATTAAGCAGTTGTAAATTTTAGTTTATATCTCAGAAATAATTTATTGAACGTGTAAAGCCTATCGACACATCCACAGTAAGACTTGCTTATCACTTTTAAACTTTACAATTCTTTAGCATACTGTGATAGTCCACTGATATACTATCATTTCCTTTGTGACACAAAATTCTTTTTGTCTTTTTCAATGTTTTTATACTTTTTTGAAGTTATCATATGTTTTTGTATTTTCTCAAATATTTCTCCCCCTAAAATAAAAAAACATATTTTTCCATTTTACTTTTTAAGAAATACTAATCTAAAAGATTTACAAACCAATGTGGATCACGTGAACTCGTCGTCCGATCCATATTCAACCTCTGCCTCCGCACCTGTCAACAAAATTTTAATACCGTTAAGCCTCATTAGATATTTAAATCTTGTTAAAGGAAAAGCTTTGGTATAAAAATCAGCTTTTTGTTTGTCGGTGCGGATTTTTTCTACTCGCACCAACTTTTTTTCGTAGGAGTCACGAACGAAGTGATAATGAATTTCTATGTGTTCAGTTTGAGAGTGATGAACAGGATTTTTGGTTATGTCGATTGCTGCCTTATTGTCTACATATAAAGGCGTATCAAGAAATTGCAATCCATAGTCCCTCATCTGTTGTTGAATCCATAGGATTTGAGAACAACAGCTGAAAGCAGAAATGTATTTTGCCTCACATGTTGAGAGAGAGACCGTGGTTTGTTTCTTGCATTGCCATGTTACTAATCTAGTTCCGAAGAACAGCCGTCGTAGGCTTTGAATTTAGCTTGTCCACCCCAAAGTCAGAATCAGCGTATCCCGTTAGGTCAAAGTTATCATTCTTTGGATACCACAAGCCGGTGCTTGGACATCCCTTCAGGTAACGGAATATTCTTTTGACTACCTGCATGTGAGAAACTCGGGGACTGGACTGATATCTCACGCAAAGGCAGGTCGGATACATAATATCTGGGCGAGATGCCATCAGATACATAAGAGATCCTATCATCAACCGATAGAGCGTATCATCTACTTTGGTTCCTGTTTCGTCAATGCAAATCTCGTGATTCAGTGCCAGAGGAGTCGAAAGCGGCTTCGAGCTATCCATTTCAAACTTCTTCAGAATTCGTGAACATATTTGGTTTGATGAATGAATATGCCGTCTGGTAACTGATCAACTTGTAATCCGAGGAAGAATTTTATTTCGCCCTTAGAAAACATTTCGAACTTCTTCTTCATTATCTTCTCGAATTCTTTGCAAAGACTATCATCTGTAAAACCAAAGATGATTTCTTCCACATAGATTTGTACGATGATTAGATGATTTCCGACTTCTTTGGTAAACAATGTACTGTCCACTGTTCCTCTAGTAAAGCCGTTTCCAACGAGATGTTGAGATAACGTCTCGTACCAAGCTCTCGGGGCTTGATGTAATCCATATAAGGCTTTGTTTAGGAGATAAGCTTTGTTCTTGTTTAGCGGATCGACGAACCCCGGGGGTTGAGCGACGTACACTTGTTCGTGTAGCTTACCATAGAGAAATGCGGATTTCACATCTAACTGGTACACTTTAAAACCTTTCCAAGCTGCGAATGCAAGGAAAATGCGGATTGACTCTAAATGTGCAACCGGTGCATAGACTTCCGTATAGTCAATCCTTCTTACTGGTGGAAACCTTTGACAACCAACCGAGCTTTGTTTCTAACGATCACACCTCGATCATCCCTCTTACACTTGAAAACCCATTATGTATCTATCGCTTTCTGCTTAGGTGGTAAGTCTACAAGCCTCCAGACTCCCAGTTTCTCGAACTGTAATAACTCTCCCTGCATCACTATCACCCAGTTCTCATCACCCAGGGCTTCATTCACAGTCTTCGACTCTATTTGAGATATGAAAAATGAATAATAACAATAATCTTGAGTCAGAGCCACTTGGGTATAGAAACAACTTAATGCTTTGTTGATTTGACTTCTTGTTCGTACACCAGTCTGTAATTCTCCAATAATATTTGTTGAAGGATGATAAGAACAAGATCGTGGCATCTCCTAACTAGGAACATCAACCGTACTGTTTTGATTTGTGACATTCAGATCAACGATCAAATCAACTTCAGGAGCACTAGATGTAGCTTCATTTTGATTGCTCGGCCAACAGATTGATTCAACATGCTTGTTATGTGCTCGGATTCTTCATTGGAATTCTGATTTTGAGAAGTATTGGGCTCTGTAGTTGCATTTCCTGGTTCAGTGGAAACATTTGCTGGAGTTCTAGTGGGTTCTAATTCTGCTTCAGAAACTTGTTCAACTCGAACACCACTATTACTCGGACCTGCACCAGAAGATGATGTACCAACGTTGGGTTGATTAACCACAATTGGCCTTATAATCTGTTCTTGGTTTGCCTACTGTTGAAGATAATAAAGAGCTGCAAGTTCTTCATCAGACGGTTCTTCTTGTAAGTCGAATGACTTCCACAAATCTTGGTAATTAAACAACCATGCATCGCCTTTCCTCTGAATAGGAGTTGTGTACCGAAAGAAATCAACGTGTTGTGCTTCGATTACCCTTCTCAAAGCAGGAACATAAACTCTCCTTAGCGGACTAGCGTAACCAACGAAGAAACCTTCAAGCATTTTAGAACCGAACTTTCCATCTTGATCAATCACTGTATATGGTGCACCAAACTGTTCTAGATATTTCAAATTTGGTTTCCTTCGGTTGATCATTTCGAAACAAGTCTTTTTAGTCGGTTTGACAGTTAAGATTCTGTTTAAAGTGTAATATGCCGCTGCAACCGCCTCACTCTAAAAGCTAACAGGAAGTTTCGAGTCTGGAAGCATTGTTCTTGCTGTTTCGATTAGAGTTCTATTCTTCCTCTCAGCTACGCCATTTTGTTATGGAGTATACGGCGCACTGAATTCATGCAGAATTCCTTTGGTGTTGCAAAAATCTTTCATCTTGTTGTTCTTGAACTTCATGCCGTTATCACTGTGAATACGTCTGACAGGCAGATGATATAGATTTTCGAGCTTCTTGAAGAGAATCACCAGATAATCGAATGTTTCATCCTTGGACTCTTGAAAGAAAACCCATGAATATCGAGAATAATCATCTGTGACAACCAAACAGTATAGATCTCTAGAAATACTTCGTACGTTCACCGGACCGAAAAGATCAATATGTAGACGTTCAAGAGGCAACTTTCTTGAATGCAGAATCTTCTTAAGATGTGACTTTTTCTTTTGCTTCCCTTTCTTGCATTCAAGACAATGATCCATCATGTGGAAGCTTTGAAGATTCACCCCCTCGACTAAATCATTATGAACCAGAAAATTCATCTTCCTTAGGTGTATGTGCCCCATTTTTCTGTGCCATAGAATCGAATCCTTCTCTGTGGCTTTTGTGATAAAACATTGAGCCGATTTCGATGATGTTGTAGCATTGCCTATATCTAATACATAGAGATCATTTTCGTGTGGAGCACGCATGAGAATCCAATCATCCAGAATTTTGAAACCCGGCTTAAGTATCATGCACTCCTTATCATTGAAATGAACAGTGAATTGTTTATCACAAATCAGCGAGATGCTTGGACGATTGTTCTCTAGCTCAGCAATGTAATTCACACGATCAAGTGATACCACGCCATTTGAAAGTTTTCATTCAGCTACAATCCAGCCTCCTTGGTTTCCAGTGAAGCCAACACAATCTCCATTAATTGCTTTTATGTCAAAGAGAAGAGCGTTCATCCTGTCATGTGCCTAGACGCTCCACTATCCAGAATCCACTTTGATAATATGGATCGCTGGAGCCCCTGCACACATTAGCAATTCAGTTAAAAAGTGCCACCCAAGCCTTCTTTGTCTTGGGTTTGGGATAATAAGCTTCATAATCATCCTCAAAATCACCATCTGAAACTTCACTGTCATTAACATTTTCAAACTGAACTTTCTTTTTATCTTTTGAAGATTTGACAGTTTCAGTTTTAATCTCAGATTTAGACACTTTGCTGTTACCAATCTTAACAATCTCAGACTTGGCAACCTCAAATGTTGTTGATTTCTTTTTAGCAACCCAGGATTGGGATTTTTCTCTTGCCTTTTTATATAAAACCTTGAATCTTTATTTTCATTAGTTTTGGAAGTTTCACCTTTCTCAAAAGTTGAGTTTTCAAATTTCGATTCGGTTTTAGGTTTCACTTCTTGTTTAGATTCATTTCTTTTTAGAATTGTGATAGGTTTTCCAAAACTTGGTTGCTTTGGATTTTCAACATCTGAACTTGTCTTTCTTCGAAGATAGACAGGCTTAGATTTCGGACACTTGCAAGCAATGTGACCAACTTCATTGCATTTGAAGCAAGTCTGATTATCATGAGAATGTCCACTAGTGGATTTTATACCACTTGCGGCTTTAGCCTTATCTCGAAGTTCGTTTTCCTTATTGAATTCATCATTTAATTGCTTCCCAAAAAAAATTTCTTCCTGAACCGTGCTCGTCCCAAACACAAATTTCATGTTTTTATCTTTATATTCGCGAAATGGTGACTTTCTCTTATTCGGTTCTTCTTCTACATCCAAACCCAACCCTGTTCTCCTATGTTCAGGAAAGTCACCACCATTCCTCCGGTGGTTGTTTCTTTTAGGTTTAGAGTAAAAATTCTTTTCATTGATTTCCAAATCTTCTGATAATACTTCAACAAGTTTGAAGAATTTATCAAGCTGATCTTCCTTCACATTCCGAATCGAAAAGCTATCGTCGAAGTATAGTCTATCAGAATCCTTAACTTTGTACATGACAAAGTTAGGATCATCACTTAGGCTATCATCCGATGATGTATCGTCATCTTCAGATTATGATTCGAAATAGTTTGAACTCGAGTTTGCGCTTTCATAGCTGCCATCATCAGAATTATTCAAAACATTTTCAACAACATTCTTAACCACTGCTTCGCCATCATCACATTTATAGATTATATCAATGTTCTCAGGCAGCTCATTTTTCTTTTCTGTTAAAAGTTCAATGTTGAACGTCTTTTCCATCCCCTCAGCCTTTTTGTGACAATACTTTTCGCACAAGGGTGGTGGAACATTGCTATAGTCTCCATGTTTCTTTTCTTTTACTTTCTGAACATTTTCTTCCAACTGAATTGTTGGAAGAATATGTTCGATGACAGAAGCATTTGTGGTATAGCTTTTTAAGAGTTGTCTTACTCTTTCAGTTTCGATTTTCATGTCTTGAAGTTCTTTTTTTACATCAGCAATGTTGTTTATGTAAACGTTAATAGCTTTTTGTTTTTCCATTAATGTAGCTTTTTACATTCTGACAGTGTCTTGCTGTTCAATGTTATTATTATCTAGCCTCGTGTAATCATCTTTCATTTTGTCATAAGCCTCTTTCGTTGTGCGATAATCATATTTAAAATTATTATTATGCACATTGAGTTCGATTATGATCTGAGACTTTTCAGCACATTGAACACAAGGTTCAGCACATTTCGTACATGGTTTTACAATCTCAACGACTTGTACTTTCACCTCTGGACCTACCTTTGTCGGATTTGCCATCATAGCGTTATTGGCGATCTCTGTAAGGTTTTCTTCATTCATTTCTTTGGTTACATTGATAACTTCCTCAACCACAGATTTTTCCTCAGCAACATGCTCCGAAGATGTTGTATCACTAATACAACCTGCAAAACTACTAGTCATGTTAGGAGAAAGGATACTTTGCACCTTTGTGTGGTGGTAGATTTCCTCTTCATCTACTTGTTGCATGTATTCTTCTAGCAATGCACTTTCCATGGCTGCATCTTCAGCGGATGTATCCATGATCTCAACCATTAAAGCAACTCCGATCTTTTGGCTAATATATGAGTTCCAGTCAAAACCGTCATCTTCATTCGAAGCAAACATTGCCTCTCTAGTGGTGTTGGATGGTTTTTCTTGGATTTCGACTTAAGTCTTCTTTGGGAATGGCTTGTATTATGGTGACTTCTTGTAGTATTCACTGCCACCTCCAAATGGACTTTGATTCCCAGTTGCTTCAGGATTCTTGCATTCTCTTTTGAAGTGCCCTTTTTGTCGGCATCTGAAGCAAGTAACCTTCGTTATGTCGAATCCCAATTTGTTGCTTGAATTCCCGATATCTTTGCCGGTTAGTGCAACAAACTTAGTAACCCTTCGAATAATCGATGCTAAGGACCATTTGATGTCCATCAGTTCAAGCTCTTCTTCATCCACTTGATCATAGTCTTCGGCAGTCATCTCAGGATTACCAATCTTCCCAGCCACCAGACTTTCATACGATTCCAACACTATGGCAAGAAGTGCCATGTGTTGTTTGGACTTGTTCAGAAACGATGTTGCTTAAATTAACTGCGATGTTGCATTTAAACACATTTGGATCAGAATTTGATTGATTATTCTGATTTGCTGATTCAGATACGAAGAATTAGAACCCGTGCTTGAAAATGATGAACTCTAAGGACTCTGATCATATTTTGGATATGATTGAGCTTGACTCTGTGGCGAATGATTCGAGGAATTCAGATTCATGCTAAAAGCGGTATGGATCTTTGGGCTAGTGATATTCTCTTGAACTCCTGTTTTGTAGTAAAGCCCTACATCTTGAGCAACATTTGAATTCTTTGACTTGACTATCTTTAACAACTCCATCTCGTGCCCCTCTAGCTTATCGATAAAGGTAGATAATTTGAAGAATTCCCAGCTAAGACTTTCTTTGAGCACCATGAGATAAGTCTTCCACTCACCCTCTGGTTAAGCGTCAGCCAATTTATCAATGTATTCTTCTTCCGTTTTCCCAAGCCCGTGTCTCCTCATAATCACTTTTAGATGACAAAACCTTTCGATCATTTGTTTCATCGTTTCACCGTTGATCATAGTGAATATGTAGAATTCCTTCATGATTAGTGCTTTCTTGCTTTTGACCATTTCTGCACTTCCCTGGTACTTGTTTTTCAAGCATTTCCATTGTTCTTGTGCAGTCTTGTATTCCGGTAGAAGCACCAATATATCTTCTTTCACCGACTGCTGGATCAAGCTTATCATTTTCTTCTCGGCGATGTAAGCATCTTTCTGCATAGTAGAGAACTTGCTGATGTCGATAACATTATCATTCTCATCTCTGGCCATGTATAACCAGTCACTATTGCCACCCAACTATGGAAATATGTAGCTTGAACCAAATTCATAAACTTCTCTTTCCATCCCTCATATTCGTCCATACACATGAGTTTTGGAGGCTTTACAGATGTGCCCATCTCGTTATCGATGTTCACTTGATTCACCATTTGAGCATCTGATGCTGAAGCCGTCATGAATGCACTGTGAAGATCTTCCATATTGAAAAATTGATGAATATCACTAAAAACACACGTTCACAAACTTCGAAAATGATCAGTACACTGACAAGTTCTGGCGAACTTGCAGTTTGAAAAATCAGATTTAATTTTCACACAAGTTTGGACGAACTTGTGTTGAGAATTTTGAAAATTTCACCCTGAAGCAAGTTCGGGGGAACTTATGCAATATTTCAATAGAAACAAACAAGTTCGGGCGAACTTGTATATGAAATTCAACAAAATTTAATCAAGTTCGGGCGAACTTGATAAAAATTGAAGAATTTTCTAGTAAGTTCAAGCGGACTTATCAAATTCCTTAAGAAATCAATCAAGTTCGGGTGAACTTGATTAAAAATGATGAGTTTTTAATTAGGTTCGAGCGAACTTGATGTTAAGTTCGACAAAATCAATTTTGTGAAACATGGATTTTTCAACTTTTTGATATCAATTCGTATAAATTTGATGTTCAAACTCTCAGGGGTTTATCATAAGTGTATTTTACATGACATATTTAGTTTTTAGCAACTTTTATCCGTGAATTCATTGTTTTCCTTGAAAAAATGAAGAAAAATGGTGGAAAGGAGTAGAATAAGAGTAAATCTTGCAATGATTTCACCAATTCAGGTATCCAGGCTCTGATACCACTTGTTAGATCTCTCCATGATTAGCATAGGATCCTAAATTGGTATCCAACATTCGTATAGGCGGAAACTATATGACGTGTTAATCGAATATGCAAAGATTACTCGTTTAATGTTTGTTTATTGATCGTAAATGTCAAATTCATGTCAAATCCAGATCGGGCAGAGCTTTGCCGTCTAAGTGACAAAGTTGCAGAAGTTACAAATGAAAATCACAAGTCACCTATTTATACTAACACAAGTTCGCTGGATGGATAACAAGTTCGGGCGAACTTGTTTAGAACAAGTTCGGCCGAACTTGTTCTCACATGATGTTTCCGGGCGAACTTGCATAGTATTTACATAAATACCTTATATTTTGACATAATCTAGCTCAAACTAAATAGACTCGATCCAAGACTAAGACATAGACATTATGTACTAACAGGCAGATTTAAATATCTTTTAAGAATTAATGGTATGAAAAATCTCACATCGGATGCGGAAGATGAGGGTGAATATTGATCGGATGACGAATTTTCTTGATCCTCATTGGTTTGTTACTTTTATTAGGCTTTAGAATTTCTTCTTTAAAAACAAAAATCCAAAAATATGTTTTTGATTTTAGGAGGAGAAAGTTTGGGAAAATACAAAAACATTAAAAAATAAAAAAGTGCAAAAACGTGAAAAAGACAAAAATGAGCTTTTGTGTGAAAAGAGGAAACGATAGTACATAGTGGACTACCACAGTATGCTAAAGATTGTAAAGGTTAAAAAAGTTAAAAACAAATCTCACTAATGATGTGCCAGTAGGCTTTGCACATTCAGTAGATTTGTTGGGATTGAACCCTACAAAAGAACAAATGATAAAATGCCAAAACAGGTCTCTGCTAAATGGTCCAGAATAAACAGTGTGTTGGTTCACAACTTCCCTCAATGACAAGGCACCTAAAATCTAATAGCTCTAACATCTGCTTTGTGCTAAGCTCTGCTGTTTGGAAAGACTGTTGAAGACCAAACATCTGCTTGAAGTCAAAAGTTTGATGAAGGTCAAAGGTCTAATCACCCTTTGAAGAACATATGATAAAGCTTCAACAGTGGTTAGCTCATCAGTGGTTAGCATCCTATTTGGATAACCATCAGTGTTTTGTAATTGTATCAGAGGTTAGCATTAGCAGTGGTTAGAGGTTGTTAGGTTAGTTAGATGTCATTGTCTTGGTGATGTCAGCAAAGATGCTTCAGAGCTTAGGATTTGTACTATAAAGAGACAGTGCATGTCATGTTCTATTCAGCTCACACACACACACACACTTATCTTGTATGATCTAATCTGTGTGAAGCTCAGGCTGAGGGGGAGTTAGTGATTCATGTATGTAATTACTTGTAATCTTTTGAATCTTTTGAGTAATGAAAACATTGTGTGATGAAAGCTAATCTTCCATTTGATTGTGTTAAAAAGTTCTAAATCGTATTCTGCTGCAAATCTTATCTGTTTTATCTCATTTTATGTTCAATTTGATTAAAATAACACAATTAGGTCAAACTCAGATCCTAACAATTGGTATCAGAGCATTGGTCAGTCAAATTCGATCTAATAATCGATTTGACGTAAAAAGATCAGCTCAAATTTTGTGATACTGTGACTGTTTGTACTTGTTGAAAAACAGAGTAAAAACTAAATCATGTTATATACAATTTCCGTATTAGTGTTTAGATTTTGTGTTGATTTCATGATTGACGGTTATGGGTTGAGATTTAGAAGACCAGGTCAAAAGTAATGTGAATTTTAGCATACGCATTTCTTCAAAAATGCCTAAGGTTCTCAAAACATTGTTGTAAATGATTCTGGATTGATTATTCCTTCTTTAAAAGCCTTCCAGTGAATGGTATAAAAGAAAAATCACAAAACTTAAAAGTGTGATTATCTAGAAACTTTTGATGTTAAAAGAAATGAGTATAAACATAAAACACTTGAGGGTTCACATCTCTGTTCATACAACCACTACCAAACAGATTGAGTGCAATCACTGCTTACAGGTAGATCCAGGTAAATGATGTATTTCAAGGTTAGCAGTTGTTTCAAAAGAACATAGAACATCAATCAGATGGAATTGATTTATTTATCAACAAAGTTTTTACTAATTTTTTTAAACAGTAAAAACTTCATGTACATATCAGGACATGTATTAACCTTTCATTTTTTTAAGGAATACATGATGAGCTTTTACTTGTTTTAGATAGTCAAAGCTCAAATTTCCTACTAAGGGAGCAAAACCTTTCTATATTTAGAAAAGAAGGGAGTTACTTCTTGTTGATGGTTAAGGTTATCTCATATTTTGCTTGTCTAGATTGAATCTTCAGATATTCCACAATTCTTATCACAAGAGCTGCAGATGTTCAAAACAATTGTCAAAATTCATCCTCTGCTGGTTTCAATAGTTGATGATCAAAACACTGATGACATCAGACATCATTTATGAGGGATTGCTACAAAAAGGGTTTGATTTCTTTATAACATGTTCGGTCTAAAGATCAGTGGGAGATATATAAACCAAAAATTGGAATCATCTGTTCTTAAAACTTGATCTCTAGATCCGGAATGCTAATCATGGATTAAAACAAGTTCTCTAGTATTTCATGTGGAAATAGCATAAAAATGTTTTCTGAAAATCAAAATCCATCCCTAAAAATAGTTTAAAATTGAATTTCTCAATGAATCCTCAAAGTCTGTTTAAAGCACTGATAGCGCAAAAACACTGTTCGCTTAGAAAAACTATCCACTGTCAAAAAGTGTATCCTCTGATAGTTGCAACCACTGTTCTTATCCACTGATTATATTTTCCAACAGTGGTTAGCCAAACAACTGTCTTCCATTTCCAGGATAGAGGTTACGAGTGGGCAGATGTTATTCGACAGTTGTTGCATCAGATGCCACGTCATCATCACTTTTTCATAAACCCTATAAAAACCTTGTTCTATCAAGAATAGAGGGTTCACCAAACTGTGTTGATTTCAAAAATCTCAAAACTGTTTTCACTCAGAATCATGGCTCCCAAAACAAAATCCAAGGCAAAATCAAAAGCTAAATCTAAACCCGTATCATCGACATTCACGTTAATCATCAAAACTCCTCATAACTACACTTCTATTCTGGAGGAAATTGAGTCAATGATTCGGCTACTAAAAGAGTCCAAATTCAAGGAGATGCTGACAGCAAAAACCCCAATCTATGAAGGTTCACTCAGGCAATTTTGGGCAAATGTTCAGTTTCACTCAAAAGAGGGAGTACCTTATGCTTGTGAATTCAAAGGTATGACTATATACAAACCAAATTTCCCTGTTGAGATGAGATTTTTCTTCCATACTATTTTGACATGTCTCTCAGCAAAAACTACTGGTTTTAATGAAATACCATTGAAAATGCAATATTTGGGATATGCTATTTTGACTGATTCAGATTTTAATTTTTCCCAAGTCTTGTTCAATGACGTTGTTAATAACTACTATAATATTGCAAAAGAAAAGGCTTTTGATACATCCCAGGTTTTTAAGCATATATCTTCAAAATCAATTACCTAGAGATGATTCTAAAATTGGCCCAGTTAGCAAGGCAGGAGCTGTGGTTATGAAACTTTTACACACATTTCTAATCAAGATAAAGTTTCAAAAACCCAAGTAGAGGTGGTAGAGGAAGATTTATCAGAACAACCTGCCCAAACTCAACCACCTGCTGAGTCCACTGCTCTTGGTGACCACAGCAGCACAACCACTGCAGTGCAACCCCACCAAAAACTACCAAAAAGAAATCAACCAAGCCCACCAACCCCAAGAAAAAGGGTATTCTAGAAGATGGGATCCAAGATGTTAACCCGGTGACAGCACAAAAGTCACAAGAAACCACTGTTGCTACTTCCTCAGAACAGCTGGAAAGATCTCCACCCAAAACTACCACTCCTCACGATTCCTCACAAAGGGAACATGTTGTAAGCACAGGGACACCACAATTTGAAACATTACCCTCACTTGAGAGTATGTTGAACTGTCCTTCTCCCAGGGCAAATTCTCATTCCACATCACTTCCCACATCTCAAATTAAATCAACCCTGAAGTATCTATTTGAGGTCATTCGAAATCGGACACAAAACTGCCTCTCTCACCAACACATTACTGAGAATACATCCTCTACAATGGTTGTGTCTGATAAAATTTCACTGACTGTCCCACAAACAGTTGAGGAGGTCACACCACTTGAATTTCATGAAATTCCTGTTGGTAGTTCAAGTGGAGCAGCTACTACAGATTTTGAATCCACTGATTTACATCTAGACAGTAGTTTCATAAATAAGTATCCCTTGAAGGCAATTTCTACTAAGGCTACCATGGTATCCACTGTTGGTGTTAAAACGACTGTTGGAGTTACTAAGGAAATCTCTGCTGTAGAAAGAAGTCCCTAGTACCAAGGAAAAGGGGCATCTGTGTTTGAAACAAGGGTTGAAACCTCTGTTCATGATAACATAGATATAACTACCACTTCTGGTAGGAGTTCAGATGATCCTATTAAGTTAGGTGATCATCTAAAATATAAAGTTTTGACGGAGAGAGTTACTAAAATAGAGACATCAGTGGCAGATATAAAAAATATGCTGCAACAGATGTTAGAAGCTTCAAAGTCTCAAAGCACTGCTCAACCCTCTGCTCTTCAAACCGTTGATATAGTCAAACAAGTATATCCTTTGTTTGAATAACAACGCAAACTTGCTGATCACCAACATGAAATCTGTCTGAAAATGCTCAAAGATTTGGTTGATGAAAGATATTGCGAAACTCAGGCAGACCTCAAAGGCATCAAAGAATTCCTTACAAAGAAGTCTGGCACTTCCTCTACACCTATCTTCGAAAAAGATGATGCCAAAAAGGGGAGAAAACTGAGTATGTGGATAATGTGTCAAAGCTAAAGCCAGAACCTGCAAAAGAATCCTTGGTAACTTCTACTGAAACATTTGCAAAAGAAAAGAAAAAGGGAGTTGATGAAACCCTAGACATTCAAGCAAATGATGAAGATATAAGAAAAAGGACATCTAAAAAGGATCTTGGCACTTCAAAAAAAAGAAATCACCATCACAAGAACCTGAAGAGCAAACCACTGCTGGTATCATATCCACTGCTGCACCTAAACCAACAACCCCACCTCACAAATCACCTGCTAAAAAGAAGAAAACAATACCACTACCTTCATGACCAACCTTCATTGCAACAGATGTTGTGACTACAAAAGGAACAACAGATGTTAGAACAATAGTGGTTGAGCCAACAGTTTCTTCATCAGTTGTTAGTTAAACCGCTGCTATTATATCTTCTCAAATTCATATCCCTGTGACACACACCTCCACAACAACTTATTCACCAAGCTCAATCTATACAAGAAAAATAAAATTCAAAGTTACTGATGATATACCCACATCTACACCACTTACTCTAACCAATCCAGAACCTTTCATTCCTCCATCATCACCAACATCAAACCCACTTACTCAATCACCTACTAGCCGAAATCCAACAAGACAAATACCTCTAGCAGTAAATTATCCTCTGGAAGTGTTTACAGTTAAAGATGAATTGTTACAATTCTTCACAGAGGATAATCCATCCAAAAGAACATTCCCATCTCTTTTTGGCTACAGAGCTCCAAGGAACATTGAGGAGTATCTGAGATTAAAAGTCAAACAAGCCAATAACATTGCAAAAGAAGAGAGTAAAGAGAAAGGTGAAGCTTACTTGTCAAGTCGAATGCAGCATGCACTTAGTAAAGTTAAGAAGCTGGAAGACTTTGCAAAAGACTTGAACAAGAAGGGGTCAAATCAAGCACCTGATGCTGATATTCAAAAGAAAATAAGAAGAAATTTCATAGAAATTATCATGAGAGACAAACCATATCAAGCTGAAGAGCATCAATTTGAAGAATGGCCTCTCAAAGCTCTTCAACAAGAAGCAAACACGTGTGAGAAAATGAAAAATGATCCTTAGATAAGGAAGATTGCACCAGACTAGAAAGTTCAAGAAAGCTAAGTCAAATGCAGATCTTGCCTTAGACGAATACATCCAAGCCTTCAATCAAAGGAAAGAGCATCAAGTGGATAAATACATGAAAAGAAGGAAGATGAAAACATGAAAGAATCAAAAATGGATGGTACTTCATCAGATTATCAGGATCCATCTACTATCACTGCCACATCTTTATCAAGCAAACAAACTTCACCAAAATCATCACAAATAAAACTTCTCCCAAGAAACCCATTGAACTCAGAAATACTAAAGTGGATGTCTGACAAACAGACCCATGTATTGACTTTGATCACGTCCAATGGGAAAGTTTATTATATTACAAGGAAGGATGCACTAGGCTTGGGTGTAGCTGACCTTCAGGATCTTTTGGAATTTCAACTATGCAGGGATGAAGATGATGAAAATTCCCTGAATTTTGAACTACAGTTCAAGAGACAAATACGGGAAAAGTTGGTGAGAGAAAAAAGATCATGAATAAAGTAGAGTTTTGGCATCATCTATTCTAGGGGGATTGTTGGGATTGAACCCTACAAAAGAACAGATTATAAAATGCCAAAACAGGTCTCTTCTAAATGGTCCAGAAGAAACAGTGTTTTGGTTCACAACTTCCCTCAATAACAAGGCACCTAACATCTGATAGCTCTAACATCTACTCTGTGCTAAGCTCTGTTGTTTGGAAAGACTGTTGAAGACCAAACCTCTGCTTGAAGTCAAAAGTCTGATGAAGGTCAAAGGTCTGATCACCCTTTGAAGAACATACGATAAAGCTTAAATGGTGGTTAGCTCATCAGTGGTTAGCATCCTATTTGGATAACCATCAGTGTTTTGTAATTATATCAGAGGTTAGCATTAGCAGTGGTTAGAGGTTGTTAGGTTAGTTAGATGTCATTGTCTTGGTGATGTCAGCAATGATGCTTTAGAGGTTAGGATTTGTACTATAAATAGACAGTGCATGTACTGTTCTATTCAGCTCACACACACACACACTTATCTTGTACGATCTAATCTGTGTGAAGCTCAGGCTGGGAGGAAGTTAGTGATTCATGCATGTAATTACTTGTAATCTTTTGAATCTTTTGATTAATGAAAATATTGTGTGATGAAAGCTAATCTTCCATTTGATTGTGTTACAAAGTTTTAAATCGTATTCTGCTGCAAATCTTATATGTTTTATCTCATTTTATGTTAAATTTGTTTAAAACAACATAATCAGGTCAAACTCAGATCCTAACAAGATTTATTCCAAGATACAAATGTAAAGAATAGCTTCTTAATTTGTGGGTAACATCTCTCGGATATATGGACTTGGTACTCCGAAATTTAGGTTGAGAGATTGCCTGATTCTAAGATACTAGGTCTTTATAGCAAATTGATATATAGGGTATTATACAAAGTTTCTTCTGACATTGTGAAAGCATTAACCTAGAACTTGTAGAATACTTTACGTATAAATCCAAATAACTGCTAAAAATATTGAAAGTATCGAAAGATATCACAATAAGCAGTTCAAAAGATTCCTAAGTGGAACACACCTTCAAGACGAGACTTATCTCTTTATCAGTACCGTGATACTAACCTGGACTCTCAAGGTCTCGCACTACCCAGATTACATATATCAGTTATCTATATTCATCTATAAAATAAATTTAGGGAATCTTGATACGGGAGTATATTCTGAGGTAGGAAACACAATTAAATAAAGTTCCTAAAAATACCTAAAGTATCTTGGATCATTTGAGAAATATGTTGAAGTTTAAATGGACCAAGATACTGACAATCTAAGTGAATTTCTTTTGAAACTTAAAGTCAAAAATAAAGGTGAACGGTATAGTGATATGTCTCAAAACTGATATGATCGTCTAACACAAACTCACAAAAATATGGTTGTAAATATGTTTGTACATAGTGCATTAGATTTCATTTCAGAAAACCTAAAAATATTTTCAGTGTATTTTAGCATAAATCTTTGGAAAACTCAAAAGGATTTTATTTCTATCTTAGTTTCGACTACCGATGTTGGAAAGCGGATCTTCAAAATCCAGTGATGTTTTATGCTGATGAAAATCATGAGACAACGGGTTGGGAGCTAATATGAAGTGAGAGAAATGTTTTGAAAAGATTACTAAGTTCGTTAATTTGAAACTTAACACTGCCGAAAACATTAGTTTGATCCAAAAAGGTCAACCAAGGTCATTAACTTGGACTTGGTAGATAAATCAGTTAGCTAGGGTCATTAACTTGAACTTGGTTATCTAAGTGGGTTGATAAAACTGATTAAAGAATAAAAATTGAAAAAGTTTGAAAATTTGAGAGCCCAATTCGTATGAAGTGCACACTTCATACGAACTGATCAAAAGGATGCATAAATAGAATCAATTCGTACAAATTGCTCATTAGCTACTGTTTAACTTAAGAGAGAGTCTTGTGCGAATTGAGTGAAATCGCAATCTAAGTGTCGTTATTCTGCCAAAATTTACATTGATAGGGTTGATTTGCACACTCTGTTCAATGGGAAAGGTAATAGATCATGAATTAACCATAAATTTTAATGATTTTGAACGATCGGACCTTAAAAACTTAGATCTAGGTTGTTTTAACGGCTAAAACTTAAAATTGCACCTAGATAAGTGTAAATCGGCATGTTTAGGATGTTATAGAATATTCAATTGTAAAAAAATCATGAAAAAACAATTATTGCAGGTTTGTTTGGGACGATGAAAACTTCGTACGAAGTGTCAAGTCGTACGAAGTGCATATATAATAATTTTACAAGTTCAATTCGTACGAAGTGGTTGGTTGAAGCTGGAAATGTTAATTCGTACGAAGTGAATATGTGAATATTGTAAATCTATTTAAATCAATTCGTACGAATTGTTAAAAGTCCAATTCGTACGAACTGTTAGTGTTAAATGAGAAAATTTTTTAAGTGTTTTGATTTGTTTTCAAAGTTCCACTACACATGTTGTGTGTTAGACAAGAAGAAATTCCCTAGATTAGCACCGTTTGCTGATATTCTAGATTTCATGGGACGTATTCGGATAACGAAAGCTTTAACACATCAACATACTGAGTATAGATCACATGTGGAATAGTTTTGGAATCTTGCGAAGTATGTAGAAGTAGAAAAGACACTATATTCTACGATAAAATTGACGATAAAGATTTTGAAGTCAAGATAACTGAAGCTGATGTCCGTAGAGTTTTGGAATTTAACTAAAAGAATCAGATTCGACTGGGTATCCAGAAAAATGGTATAAGGGTGTTTCTACCGTGTAGGATATCGAGGATACGTTAACGCAACAACATGGAATAAAGGAAACCTTGGACGTCCGTACAAATTTTTCATTCACTCTCTAGTACACGCATTGAGTCATAAAAACGGTGGTTTCGATGATATTCAAGATTATCAGATGTGCATGGCCACGACATTAGTTTTAAACTTGTCGTTCAACTTTTCACATGTCATTTTTTATTACATGACGAAGAATACTGGTGATGACAAGTTTCTTCAGTATCCAAGATTTGTACAAATGCTGCTTGATGATAAATTCAAGAATTTGAAGAAAGTTGATGGCGATGTCATGTATTCACAACACATGGATAATGATACTTTACAAAGATTGAATCAGTACTTAAGGCAAGCTACAGAGCCAATCCCGAAACCGATGTTTGGTGCCATTGTTAGTAAAGATTATGCCGCACCTGAAGAAGGCAAATGGCGAAAAGCTACTAATGGTGATGAAAAGGACGAGAAAGAATGTTTAGAAGGGTTTGTCGAAAAAAGAAGTCCTTGGTATACTAAAGCTGAACCAGAAAAGAAAAGCAAACATTATACGAAGAAAACTCCTAAGACTATTTTGATAGACGAACCAGAAGATGAGCTAGAGGATATTGTCGAAGAGACACTAGAGACAAATGTTGATACTAAGAATATTGAAACAAAGAAGGTTGAAGCTAAGAATGTTGAAAGTGAAGATCATGGTGTTATCTCTGCAACTTCTGATAAAGATGAGTCAGAATATTCGACAGGTGTACGTGAAAGGAATATTTGAGAAGAATTAGAACAGGAGAAGTTGAAAAAAGGGCAGATGATGTGTATGTACCGCCTGAGCCTGAATCTGAAGAAGAGAGGCCTAAAAACAAATCTAGATGTGTTAAGATGAAGGCAAGGGTGGTGAAAAAGACTACAGGGTCGCCAGCTACTAAAGCTAGAAGGAAGTTGATGAGAAAGAGAAACTAGTGTCTGAACTAGTTGTGTCTACTCCACCAACCTCACCCATACACACCACACCACCTGTTGCTCCCACTCACATACAACCTCCACCACTACATCACAACCACCTAAATATCCTCAACCACAATCTATCCCTAAACAAACAACACCTAAATCAACCCCCAAATGATCAACTTCCCGGTCTACACCTAAACAAACTACACCTCAAAGCCAAACTTCACGTGAATTTCATGAAGCTTTTGGAAACATTCCCTTACCACCAGCTAATTTGCAGAAAGGATCTCTTTAGATGAATTTGCAGATATGTTTAATTAATCTAAGCTTGTTGAGTTAGAAAATCGAATCAAAGTGTTAGATGGTGGTGCATATGTCTGTTGCCTACGTCATTATGTATTGAGTCTGAGTGTATAGGGCTTAATCTGTTAGAAACGAGACGTATTTAAGTAAGATTTAGGTCAAGTTCGCTGGTAATGGTGTGTATGAAGTCAAGTTCGGCCGAACTTGACTAGGTCAAGTTCGCCCGAACATGTTCTCTCACCAGCGAACTTGTTATGCTATAAATAGGTGCCTTGGTTATTTCATTTGTAACCTTCAGAGATTTTGTCACGACAGAGGCGAAGCTCTGTCCAAGTGTTTCCGGGATCTGTAACGTTGAATATTAATGAAAAGTGATTAAATAGAAAAAAATGAGTGTATCTAATGTCGCCTAAGCAAACGGATTCCGTACGTTTACCTTAAGTTTGTCAGATTAGTGCCCGAACGATCCGTACAATGGACCTTCAAGTGGTATCAGAGCAGGATTGGCCTAAATTGAAGACAATGGACATTGAACATCTCATCTTCTACTCATTTCTTCTATTTTCAACTTTTCTTGGACAATTCACGGACAAAATGGACTGATTTTCAACTATAATACGTAAAATACATAATAGATAAACTCTTGAAAAGATCAGAGCTTAAAACAAACGAATTCATGCCGAAAAATTGAAAAAATCATGTTTGAAATCACAACTTTGCTCCAACTTAACATCTAATTCACTCGAACTTGATTGAAAAACTCAAATTTTTCATCAAGTTAGCCCAAACTTGATTGATTTTTCAAGGTTTTTACTCAAGTTCGCTCGAACTTGATTGTTTTTTCATCATTTTTAGTCAAGTTCGGCCGAACTTGATAAAAATTTGTTGAAAGTCCATACAAGTTCGCCCGAACTTGCTATCTCTTGAAAATTCACAGAAAGATGATTATTTTGCTGAAAAGAAAATGATTAATCTTATCCAGCAATCGGTTCAGGAAGACATCCTGATACTTTTACCAGAATACAAGACTACGAAAGAATTATGGACATCTCTGAAGAATAAGTTTCAAGAGAGTGTAGTGGTTAAGAACTGTGAAGCTCTAGTTTTAAGTATATCCACAAATGTGTCTTCAAGTTCTAAACCAGTCTGCCCGGTCTATGATGTAGACAATTATCAGGCAGATAATGTCAAACTCTTGAATAAGATTGAGAGTTTGACATTGGAAAATAAAAAATTAATAGAAAATAAAAAGAATTTTGAAAACAAAATAAAAATTTTAGAAAATAAAGAATTACAAATGTATTATATTTTCAAAATGAAATAGAATGTTAAATAAAAATATTGTTTTTGAAAATTAAAATATAGAAAATCAAAAAGCAATAAATTTTCATATTGAGAAAATTGCTCAACTTAAAAAAGAAGTTGAGACTGTTAAAAATAAAGCTGTGAATTCAGAAAAATTATTAAAAGGTTTTGTGACTTCCTCTTTAAAGTTAGACCATATATGTCCAAAACCTATCAATAATAATAAAAAGGAAAATCCAATAAGTGAAAATGTCACAAATTATGATGATGTCATAATTGAGGATTGTGATGATAATACCAATGATGAAAATGATAAAAAAGATAAAACAAAAAATATTTTTGAAACTAAAAGAAAATTTTCAAGAAAGTTATACAATCTGCTGAAAAAGGTGAATGCTTATCGCAAAAACCTTCTAAGCAGAATGGAGAACAAAAACAACATGAAAAACAAAATTATTAAAATTTTCAAAAAAATAAAATAAAAACTCATTGGTACGGTCATCCAATCATTATAAAAACTCACAAAAATTTGAGAATAAGTGGTGCAGGTCGGACAACAGTGCTTCAAAGTCAAATCAATTTTACAGAAGAAACAGGAAAGATGACTACTACACGTCAAATCAATGTGCTGATTTGGGTGTTCGGTCTGAATGGAGAGATTGGTACGATAACAGAGTGTGTTACAATTGTGGATTTGGTGGACACATTGCTGTTAACTGCGTGAAAAAGAGATTTGATACGAGAAGATGCTATAAATGTCAAATCAAAGGTCATATTTCCAGGGATTGTCCGACTAATCTGAAGAGAAGATCGGTTAAATCACAGGAGGAGAAAAGACCAGAGGAGAAGAAAACAGAGAAGAAAAATGAGAAAACTGTAGAGAAGCCCAAAGAACAAAAAGTCAAGTCATCACAAGGGCGAAAAGACAGATTGAGAAAAAAGAGAAAAAAAGTTAGAGAGTATTTGGAAAAGATTTTGTCCTCGGATACGTCTAAAAAGTCAGATAAAAGTTCTAATGAATCATTTTACTCACAGTCAAGTAAAACGAATTCATCAGATATAAATCTGAGGACAAAAGAGAGAGCAGTGGAGAAAATTTTGATAATTCAAACAGTTACAAAATCAAAGAAAGTAAAATTTTCAAATAAAGTTTCTATCAAACTGTTTGAATATCAAAAAGAGTCTGAATGTTTGTTTACTTCAGATGTTAATGATTTTGGTAAACCTAAATCCAGAATGGATTGGGTTCTAATTCAAAACTTATTAAAATTTGTTTAAATGTGCAGGATAACCAAGCTTCAAGCCTAAGGTCATTTCAGAAGCAGTGGTTGTTCATACAGAGAGACAAGAGACAAGAGTGATATTCCACACAAACAAAATGGTAGTCTTGCGTTTACATTCCTAAAAAGTCGTTAAATGGTTAAAATGGAAGATTCTTATTTTCGATTTTAATAAGATGTTTTTAATTTTAGGGGGAGAAAAAATTTTAAAAATTGTAAAAAAAATCCTGTAAAATTGAAAAATATCATTTTAAAATGTTTCCAAAAACAATAGAAAATCTCAATTATGTCAAAAACATTGAAAAATGAAAAATGAGATTACTTGTGCGCAAAAAGGAAATGATAATACATCAGTGGACTATCACAGTACACTAAATATTTGTAAAGTTTAAAAGTGATAAACAAGTCTTATTGTGAATGTGTCGATAGACTTAACACGTTCAGTAAACTATTTTCAAGATATAAACTAAATTTTACAACTGCGTAATCTTGTGGATTAACATATCTTGGATATATGGACTCAGTACTCCGAAATTTCGTTTGAGAGATTGCCTGATTCTGAGATACGTGGTCTTTATAGATAGTTGATATCTGGGGTATTATACAAGTTCTTCTTATTTTGCGGAAGCAATAGCCTAGAACTTCTATAATACTTTCACTATAAACCTCTAAACTGCATGCAAACTTGAAAAGTATCGAAAGATCTAATCAATTGCAGTGTTGAAAAGATTTCTTAATTAGAACACATCTTAAAGTCGAGCCTTCATCTCTTTTCATGTACGATAGTACTAACCTGGGCTCTCAAGGTCTCGCACTAACCCAGATACAGATATCAATTACGTTATATTCACCTGTAAGATGAAATCTAGGGAATCTTGATACGGGAGTATGTTCAAGAAGTGGGAACCTCAGATAAGTCAAGTTTCATAAATCATACCTTAACATATCTTGAAACAGTTGAGAAGCGTGGTAAAGTTTAAGTGGACAAACATATCGACAATCTAGTTAAACAAGTTTAAAACTTACAGTCATTAAAAGGTCAACGGTACTAGTGATATGTCTCAAAAACTGATATGATCCTCTAGCACGTTTTCTCACAAAAATACAAACTATAAATATTACATTTTAGTATGTTTATATTTCTGCATTCAATATTAAAAATCCAAAAAGATTTTTTTCTCATATCTTCCATGGAAACCCTAACAATGTTGAATGTGAGTCGGACCAACGAGACTGTTAAGAAACTGTTTGTGTGTTGATACGTGTGATTGTTCTTAATCGTCAAATCTTAGAGATTCGAAGCATCATTTGAGGGGGAGCTAGATAAACATGTTGATTAAAGATACCAGAAAGCTCAAAGCAAGGGGAGCATGGATGTTAAAGTTATTCAAGATATAAAGATCAATATGTTAGTTTTTCAAGAACTAGAGATCGGAAGACTTCAAAGATTTTAAAAGTCAATGACTACGACAACATCCAAGGGGGAGTCTGTTGGTGCATATGTCTATTGCCTACGTCATTATGTATCGAGTCTGAGTGTATAGGGCTTAATCTGTTAGAAACGAGGCGTATTTATGTGAGATTTAGGTCAAGTTCGCTGGTAATGGTGTGTATGAAGTCAAGTTCGGCCGAACTTGACGAGGTCAAGTTCGCCCGAACATGTTCTCTCACCAGCGAACTTGTTATACTATAAATAGGTGCCTTGGTTATTTCATTTGTAACATTCAGAGATTTTGTCACGATAGAGGCGAAGCTCTTTCCAAGTGTTTCCAGGATCTGTAACGTTGAATATTAATGAAACGGTGATTAAATAGAAACAAATGAGTGTATCCAGTGTCGCCTAAGCAAACGGATTCCGCACGTTTACCTTAGGTTTGTCAGATTAGTGCCCGAACGATCCGTACAATAGACCTTCATTAGAATATCAGATTAAAGCTAACAATGATGAGAACGAGGTGTTAGAGGTGAGAATAAAGTTTATTGAGAATGATCAGGAATACATGAAAGATGTTATTGAGAGCTTGAGTATTGATAATGAGAGATTTAGGAAGGTTGTTAATGATTTGGAAAATGAACAAGCGCAAAGCAACAGAAGGTTTGATATGCTTCAGCAAGTGCTTGCAAATAATTTGGGAATAGATTTTGCCGCTGAGTACAACCGTTTGTAAGTACAAGAAGCGAAAGAAAGAGTTGAAGAAAGAGAAAGAAAGGATGTAGCAGATTCCGCAGCGCAAGACAAATGTAAAGGTGTATCTGAAGGAATCACTGAACTATTAACGACTGATCCATTCCCAACTGGTGAAGGTTCAAATATTGTTGAAGAACCAATGATGGAAATGATTGCGGTAGGCCAAGTAGTTGATATTGTTGATAATCCTGTGTTACAAAGGATTGCTGAACTACGACGTCTGAGAGCCGAACGTGCTAAAGATGCAAAGGTTGAAAAAGATGATGAAAACGATGATGAACAAAACGATGATGATGAATCAAAGAATGATGACGAAAAGAAAGATGATTCAGAAAAGTAAGACGATGATGATGATGATAATCAGGGAGGAGTTGGTATTACAGTTGAAACTGCAAAGTTTACTGGTGAGTTTAATTATGATGCGGTTCTAAATGATGATGTCAATCTAGAGGATATTCAAGCTCAGGGGGAGCTAAAAGGGCCAACACAGACTGAAAAGCATCATGAATCTTCATAGCTACTCCTTGTACAGCTGTTCCTGCTAGCTCCAAGTCGATGGTGCTAATGCTAGAACACAACGTGGAGGAAGGAGAATATGTTCACAGTTATACAAAGGAAGAATTGGCTATTCTGTTAGGAATTGATGATGATTTGTTCGAGTTTGATTTTGAGGAAGAATTGGTGAACATAAGTACATTTGAGACAAAAGATTATGTCTATAAACATGTGCCTGAAGCAGATAACTAAGATCAGTTGATAATCAAAGATGCTTCAGATGATGAAGAGGATGTTGAGAAATACTCTGGTGCTGATACAATAGTTTTCCTACTTTTGAAGAAATAATAAGCCAGGCAAACCAAGATTTGTTAAAGAGAAGATATATGAAGTGGTTAAAGATGGAAGTATTCCAAGGCATATGGCTAAAGAAGAAATTGATATAGCAAAGAAGGCATGGTTCAGGGAGTTTCCAAAGGAAAGGAAGTTCAAACGACCACTGGCATTTTTCACACGAGATAAAGACAAATCTTTGGGTGATATATTGAGCTGGGGTTGGATTAGAGAGTTAAATGTGTATGCTATCAAGCATGAATTCGGAGTTCAATACTTCCGATACTTGAATGATCTAAAAAGTGTACCATTCTGGGATGTTGAAGAGTTGGTACAAACAAAGAACATTAGTTATCAGATGAAATTCCACGATCAACGGCTGTGGAAAGTGATCAAGTATGAAGCAACTCATGGCTTTAATTACTGAAAACCTTTCATTCCGAAGTGTAGAATCGAGATAAACAAGGTGACGAAGAAAGAGATGTACTTTGGTGATGAAACGTCCAAAAGCTATAAAGAATCTGCCACTGTTGCGGATTGAACAGGATTTTCATACATGTTTTCAATGGTGGCAAGTGGATACTGAAACTTGTGAAGCAATGATAGTATTACGAGCTGATGATGATTGGGATATTATGACTGAAATGACTCAAGAAATGATTGAAAGGAAGAGAATCTGGGGTTTGTGGAGAACTATCAGAATACTAGACCCGATGTGGCTAGTAAATTGCTCGAAAGAGGATGTGAAATGCTTATTCTTCAACAAAATTTGCTATGACAAGCGAGAGGAGACACAAGCAAAGCAATACCAAGGTGTAATCAATGTTTGCTATGCACATGGTATTAATTTAGGACGTATGTGGGAATCGAATTGGAGAGAGCTTGAACATGAAGAATTTATGAAAGAAGAAGAAAGATTTGAAGTTATAAAAGAAAAGGGAAAGGTGGCGCATCTCAGGTGGTTTCAGTTCATGAAGTGGGCACCTCCAACTGATCAACACCGATACCTTCACAAGATAGACGTAAGAAGCCATATAAGAATTTCTTTGGGTGATAACGTTACATTTGAAGATTTGAAGTTTGTGAAGACTGACCAAGACTGCGACAACATCCAATGGGGAGTCTGTTGATGCACAATGTCTATTGTCTGCATCTTAGGTCTAGTCTGATTGTACAGGGTTAGAAAGGTCAAAGTTAAAGTTATGTTGAGTTATAAACCACTTCGTACGAACTGTCCAATTCATACGAAGTGAACACTTCGTATGAATCGGCAGCTTGGTGCGAAGTGGTAAGTCTATAAATAGGGGTTTTGGGTCTTTCATTGTAATAGTTTTTGCGAAGCAGACGGCGAAGATCTACCGGATTTAAGACTGATTGTAAACGTTTACCTAATGAATGAAATCAATGTTTAAACAGTAATTCTTGTGTATTGTCACTATTTCATATAAATTTCAAATGTATGGACTAGAAACAAATCTAGGAACTTTTGCTAAGGAGAAAACGGTCATACAAATAATGGTTCCAAGGCTCTGAACAGATCTTTGAATGTCTTCAACAGATGTTCTGATTAGTGTTCAGGATTCACTATCTTTTCGAGGAGTGTGTATCTGCTGCTTATTTCTTGATCAGGAAGTCATGTTTTGGCTGTTGCAATCATTTTTTTTCTTTTGTAGGTCTAACAATCTCCTCCTAGAACAGATGATGCCAAAACATATGTTTGTTAGATCAATTTTTATTCCTCGTCTGCTTCTCCCTGATTTAGTCGTTGAACTGTAATTCTGTGAGTCCCAAATCTGCTACGGATCATAGTGATTTGATAATTAACAAACAAAAACCAATAGATTAGGTATTTGAATGTGTAAAGTAAATAAAAATCAAAGATGAATATGAAGATTCTTGTTTTGGTAGATAAAACTAGTGTTTATGTTAAATCCCAACCGATAATAGTAATATAAGCACCTGGATTTTCGGATTAAGCACAATAACAAGAATCACAACACAAGAGAAGTCACCAAAATACTAGTCCAAGAACCTTGGAGCTAGGGTTTCATTAGGCTTCATATTTATACACACTGGCTATCTGGCGTAATTAATAGTTACGCCAGTACAATAAATACGCCGCTAGTACTATAGATTCCTAAAATTACACTTTTAGTCCCTGAACAAACTAAAACATAACAAACATACATAAAACTATCCAAAACATAAATAAGTCAATTATCAATGATCTTAAGAGTTCCAACAATATCCACCCTAGATCGTTGTGTACTTGACCGATCTTCATTCTTTAGCCTCCAGTTCTGGAGTTGGTGCAACTTGTTCTTTGATTTGTTCGGGTGTTGCTTATGATTGATTAATAAGAGCCTCACTGGTTGGTGGTTGGTCCTCCATAGTGACTTCATATATGGATGAAGTCGGAGGTGTTGGGATGACTTGAACATTGGATTCTGATGTTGGATCTTTTGGATGAGGTGATGAGGATTGCGGCTCCCCACAGTCTTTTCAGAGACTTTCTTCTTATTTGGTTTGTCTATTCTGCTCAAGATCTCCATCATCTCTATTTTTCATTCTCTAGCTTACTCGACTGCTCGCTGAAAGGGCATACCTTCCTCCAGATATTCATCTCCTGCTCCAACATGTATCTTGTTGCCATATAGAATGTTTAAATCAGAAAAGCAGAACATGAACACGTCCATCGGATCCAGAATTCGAATGTCTTCGTTTGATTTGGATCGAATAATAGCTTCATCGGTTTTGCCATCATAGAACCATTTATTGAAGTTGGTGAGTGTGACATGTTGTTCTGGAGGAAGCTTCATCCTGGTGACAACTTTTGCTGGATTGATGACCCGGGTAACCTTTCCCCTTCCAGTGATTGGGTCCTTGGTGGTTTTTGATACTCTTCTTCGCGGGTGTTGGGGTTTGAATATTGTGAATCCACGAGCGCACTCTCTTAGAATTAATTCTTTCAAAGTCACCACCGATACTGTTGTTGGTGGGATTCATCATGTCGTGCTTGCTCAATTCTCGGATATCCCAAGTGGGTAGACTCTGCATATCATTTCCATTCTAGAAGTATTGGATCACTCCTCCTCTACACTTCACGATGAACCACCAAGTCAGATTATGTTGGTGCATAATGTCTATCGTCTAAGTCTTGGATCGAGTCCGTATTTTATAGGGTTTGATTTGTTAGATTTTGAAGTATTTATGTTGTGTTGGAGACAAGTTCGGCCGAAGTTATCATGTCAATGGACAAGTTTTCCCGAAGTTAAGTTCGGACGAACTTGACCACAGCATATCTTATCTGAACTTGTTTCTCTATATATAGTTAGCCTTGGTTCTTCATTTGTAACTTTGCAACTTTTGAGGCGAAGCTCTGTTGATTGGGTTTCTCGCATTGTAAAGACATTTGGACTAATATATCGACGTTTAAACAGTAATTCTTGTGTATTTGTCACTAATTACGTAATTTCCGCTTACGATGACATACATACACACATATGTTTCTGTGACAAGTGGACGAGACGATCCTAACAAGTGGTATCAGAGCTATGGATACCTAGTTTGAAGATATCTACACAAGACATTCTCTATTTCTACCCATTTCTTCTTCATTTTCATACTTTTTCACAAAATTGATGAATCTATGGTTAAAATTGGCTACTTTTTGAATATGTCATACATAATCACCTAATAACAAACCCTTGAAAGTTTCAGATCAACATTCAACCGATTTCATGTCAAAATTCACAAAAAACCATGTTTGACAACAACATTCTGTCCGAACTTGTTGGATAACTTCGGCCGAAGTTATTCAAATTCATACATTTTGAGCATTTCAACAACTTCACGCGAAGTTGTGAAGAATTTTACAAGTGGTTTTCAGTAAACTTCTGACGAAGTTGTCAAAAGCTTATACAAGTTCGCCCAAACTTGTTTAAGAGTGATTTTTCTGAATTTGGTAACAAGTTCGCCCGAACTTGTCTGTCTACTAATCAAATTTCAAGTGTTTGTGAGTGCGCTTTTAAATACAGTTTCAGTTTGAGGAGATGGATGATTTTTATAACGCCTTCGCTACAGTAGCAGCTCAGACATCAAACGCAAATACAGTGAACCAGATCAATCCAGACAACAAAATCGGGACCTCCGTGAAGCCACCCAAGTTGATGAGTATTGACGATTATGAAAGTTGGCGCGAGAAGCTCGAGAATTGGGTTCAAGCGAATTTCTTCCATAGCTGGGTCGCAATACAAACTGGATACAAATGGCCAGTTGATGAGCGCGGTATCAAGATTGCTTTATCAAATTTTACACCTGGAGATAAAGATTTGTACGCATATGAGAAAAAGATGATGAGCTTGTTACAGTAATCAGTTAAAGAAGATATCTTGATCCTGTTACCAAATGTGACACGGCATAGGAGTTGTGGAATGCATTACGTGCAAAATATCATGGTAGTACGGATATGCGAAAAAGCAAGAAAGCTCTCATCAAGAAGGAGTTCGATATTTTCACGATGATGAAAGGTGAAACAATAAAGCAAATGATAGAGCGTTATTGTCATTTGGTGGTTCAACTAAGAAGGCACGAGCTTCAAAAGACAGATGAAGAGCTGGTAGACAAGTTGGCGGACGCACTACCTAAGGGGGAGTGGTCTACATACTTGATGGTACTGAAGAATGGTCCCGGTTATGTGAATTATCGTTTAGCTGATTTCATTGACAAGCTAGAGGGTCATGAAATGGAACTGCAAAAGATCTCTAAATCAAAAAATGCACATGTTGTACAAGACGTCGGATTGTATTATAAAGTGGGTTTTCGGATACCTCAAGTCCGAAGTACAAACTGCTTTTAGTGCAAATGCTAATTCTTCAAATCATTCGTTTCAAACATCACATCCAAGCTATGATCAAACACAAACACATCACATTCCGGTTCAAACTCAAATTCTCCATTCCAGAATCAATCCAATCAGCCGAATCATTCCAGTTCCGATTGTGTTCACTGTAACATTGTAGTCAATCTAAAGAATGTATTCTCTGAGCAAGCAGCTAAACAACACATGGCGCTACTTGCAACTGTACTTGAATCGTATGAGAGCTTGGTTGCGGGAAAGATAGGGAACCCGGAGATGACTGCTGAGGATTATGATCAAGTTGATGAAGAAGAATTAGAGTTGATAGATATTAAGTGGTGTCTAGCATCGATAATCCGAAGGGTTACAAAGTTTGTTGCACTTACTGGAGGAGATATTGGAAATTCAAGCAACAAGCTGGGGTTTGACAAGTCAAAGGTGAATGCTTCAAGTGTAAAGAAAAGGGGCATTTCAAGCGTGAATGCACCAATCGTGAAGCTAGTGGTAATCAAAGTCCGTTTGAAAACAATAATGATTACTACAAGAAAGACTTGCAGTACAAACCATTTCCAAGAAAAGTTCAGGTTGAAGTTCAAGATGGATCGTCAACAACAATCGAAAAAGCTCTAGTTGTTTCGCATGAAGATGAAGGATTTGATTGGAATAATTATATTTCCAAAAAGGCTAATGTCACTTTGATGGCCGATATCATGGAAGAGCCAGAGTCGATGATAGATGAAGCAGCTCTTGAAAATGCAATCCTAGAGGAATACTTGCAAAGAACGGAAGAGGAGTTGATCTATCATGAGACTAAAATGAAGAACATTATTCCTCCTAATCTTCAATCTAGTTTTGCAGGTTGTTTCGATGCTACATCTCAAGAACAAGTGATGGAAGAAAAGAAACCTGAGATCGAGGAGATCATCGATGTGACGAAAGAGATGAATGAGGAAAACCTGACCAAGATTGCCGACAAAGCAATGATGGCCAATCTGTGAGAGGTAGGTCATGAGGTCGAGGTGATGGTAATTGAAAAGGAAGTTATCAAAGTACAAATTGTGGAGGTTGGAAAACCTTGCGCAAAGTGTGCTAAAGCTTACAAGCAATGTGCTGAAAAATCATTAATCATAAGTGATCTAAAGGTGCATAATGAAAATTTCAAATATGATTGTCGCACAATGAAAGAAGCTTATGATAAGATGAGTGGCACTTATAGCATTTGTGAGCAAGCAAATCGAGAACAAACTGACACAATCAGAATGTTCAAGGCAACATTATTGGAAAAACAAGAAGCCATTAACATGTACATTAATAACATTGCTGAGTTAAAACATGAGCTTCAAGATATTAAAATTAAAACTGAACGAGTAAGACAATTGTTACTCAGCTACACGACAAATGCTTATTTCATCGATCATATTCTTCCAACAATTCCGTCAGAAGAAAATGATAAAATCTAAAAGGTAAGAAAAGTAGAGATTATAGCAATGTTCCACCCTTATTATGTGAAAGCTACTATCGAAAGAAAGTAGAAGGAATAGAGATGGCGCTCAATTTAAAACTTAAACCGAAATGAAAAACGAGCTGCCTGAGAACATTGATATAATTTACACAAATTCTAACGATGACAGTGAAGCAATTGTGAGTAATGTGATTGAAAATGTGTTGGGAAGTGATTCTGATGACGGCAGCTTTGAGAGCACCGATTCAAGCTTGAATAGTTCAGAAAATACACAAACTAAAGATGAAGATAATATTTCTTCGGAGAATAGCCTAAGTGATGATCCTAACGTTATACTATACAAAGTTAAGGATCCTGGTAGACTATACTTTGATGAGAGTTTCCCGATTCAGAATGTGAAAGAAGATTCGATCGACAAACTATTCAAACTTGTCGAAGTTGCATCAGAGGATCTTGAGAAAAATGAGAAGAAATTTTATTCAAAATCCATGAAAACCTATAACAATTATCGAAGAAATGGTGGTGATTTTCCTGAAAACAGGAGAGAGGATTGGGTTTTGAAACTAAAGAGAATTAGAAGAAAAGTCACCATTTCACGAATATAAAAAGAAAAACGTGAAATTCGTGTTTGGGACTGACACCGTGGTAGAAAAAGATTCGATTGGAAAGCAATTGTAACAACCGATCGTGTAATACAATAACACGCAGCGGAAATATCGAGGAGTCACATTACAAATTGCTCAGCCATAACTGATACTAAATTGTTTCACTATCATTAACATCGTTTTAAAATACAAGGAAAACACGAAGTTGTCTTTTGATTAAAGAAGTCTAAAGTCTGGATGCATTCATATATGCAGCAAACTTGAATAATCGAAACCTGAAACATATTTGAAAACGAGACATCAACAAACAATGTTGGCGAGTACGTAGTTTTGTTAGCCAGATTAATGGCAAAATGTTTAGTGTTGCAATACTTCGACAACTACAAGAGTAGTCTATTGAAAATGGACTCTTTAAAGCCAAAAAATGGCAAAAAGATTTAGTATTGCAATACAATAACTTGATTATGAAACTCGTGACAAAATAGTTTTGTATATGGCAACATGATTAATACTAAGTAATTTGTATGTCATTGAAAATTGTACTTTGTTCATTGTAATCGCCTTGAATTTGATCATAAAACTTGTGAGTGTGTTCTTAGAAATCCAATCAAGGATTAATAACAAAAATATTGAAAACTTGTCATAACTTGCATGAGTATTATAAGAAATCAAATCAATGATTTAAAATAATACTTTGGTTATCCTTCTAAGAATCTAACATATAAAAATATGAAAGAGTTCTACAAGGATTTGAATATTTTACTTTGAATCAATCAACACAAAATCCTAATGTGATTTGGATAACGCTACAAGAGTAATACAATAAGAACACTTATATATAGGAAGTACCAGTGGCGTATCCACCATGTTCTTATAGTATTACACTCGTTTCGTTATCTAGATCACAACTAATCACAATAACCACATAATCATCGTCTTGGTCACATTGCCTTGTCATATACGTATTAAAGTACACAGAATCCCTTAAAGGACTACCAATTAGTACTTTAAACATCCCATGGGTATCTAACTATAAAGATAGATAGATGCGTTAGGGATATAGTTTAGTCACTTGTCTTGTCACATTATCTTGTCAAATACGCATTAAAGTACCCAGAATCCAATAAAGGACTACCGATTAGTACTTCAAACATCCCATGGGTATCTAACTATAAAGATAGATAGATGCGTTAGGGATATAGTTTAGTCACTTGTCTTGTCACATTGTCATGTCAAATACGCATTAAAGTACACAGAATCCATTAAAGGACGATTAGTACTTTAAACATCCTCTGGGTATCTAACTATAAAGATAGATAGATGCGTTAGGGATATAGTTTAGTCACTTGTCTTGTCACATTGTCTTGTCAAATACGCATTAAAGTACACAGAATCCAATAAAGGACTACCAATTAGTACTTTAAACATCCCATGGGTATCTTACTATAAAGATAGATAGATACGTTAGGGATATAGTTCAGTCACTTGTCTTGTCATATTGTCTTGTCGCATTGTATAACAAAATCATAATCTTAATGGTGATTCGGATAAGGCTACGAAGGGTAATACAATAAGTACACTTATATATAGGAAGTACCTAAGGGGGATCCACCATGTCCTTATTATATTACGCTAGTTTCATTATCTAAATCACCAACAATTCTACACATAAACCTTAACCATTGTCTTGTAAAGTACTTCTTAGAAATCTTCCTATAGGGATAGAAAGATTTAAGACTGTATTTAAAATATCCTACAAGAATCAATCCATAAAGATAGAAAGATACTATAAGGATTTGTTTCGTGTCCCCAATTGTCATGTCTTGCATAAAAGGAATATTACACATACATGCCATACTTTTGAGAAAAATTGGTTACACATATAAATCACCCCAAAACATTTGGAAATCGTAAAAGAGGGGGGCTATGTACTCGCCTGGGATTGGTATAGATCTTGTTCAAATGATATAACAAATCTCAAAGGATCAAGAGTTCAAGTGTCGAAGTGGTTCCTAGTGTATTTGATAACTACATGTTAGTGTGTCGAACTTGAAAACGAGAGATTGGATAGAATGAGGTATATAAACCAAACAAGAGTTGGATCCTGTATATTATGGTTTATAATATCAAACATTCTGAATTGGAAGCATTTCAAAGAGTTTTGACTCGCTACGGCTTGCTAAAGTGGTTTACGCCACTTTATTGGGTCATAAACGTAACTATGGGTTCGGGTGGTTAAATATGTCCTATGACAAGTCTAATATGCCAAAATTAGTTTATGTAAGTTTTATAATCATTTTAGATGTCAAAATAATGCTCTTATAATCAAAACTAATTTAAGTGCAAAAAGGGTATTTTTGGCATTATAAGGAATACATATTCGACTTGTCCTTTGACTAACCAAACGGTATGACCTTAAGGTATAACCTCATAGGGATCCCTATAATACTATGGTCATAATAATGGGCTTGGTCGGATCCTAAAGGTGACCAAACGGGTCAGATTCGAAAGTCAAAGCGGTAGTCAAGACCGCTCGACTTACGACCCTAAACAAGTACTAAACTAAAAGTGATGAGCTAGACATGTTAAACATGTCTAACTAAGTTTATAAAACTGATTTGGTATCAAGACAAAGGGTTTTGATACCCGAAAATAGTTCTTTCGTATAATGCGCATTTGCGCATTATTGACCGAAACTTTGACTCGTCACTTCGACTAGTAAACGTGGTAATCAGTAGGCACGATCACTAAGGATCGTAACCATCGTGATTACGATCACATTGCAAAGTCCAATTGGACTTTGACTTGACCAATTTATGGTCAAAGCCGAAAGTCAAACAGTAAGTCAAATTGTTTGACTTTTAGCTCGTAATAAGCTAAAAGAATGAACAAGGCTTAGTTAGAGCACTTACTTGCACTCAAGGAAGCCAAGATTACTAGGAAAACTCAGATGGGAGGCCTCCTAATAAGGTAGCAACTCCACTTAGAGTTTAGTGAGAAGAAATATGGAAATGAGGAAGGAATTTGGTTGAAGATCAAGGGGTATTCATAGTTGTTGGAGAGCTTTAAGATCATGCCAAGTGTTGGGACATGTTCTAGGATGTTTCCAAGTGTTTAGTGAGGTGTCAAGACAAGAGAAAGTATGGCAAAAACGAGTTATAGGTGTCAAGTCAGCTGAACAAGAAGCTGCCAGGTAGCTGCTGTCACTAAGCATCCCCCGTGCGTCGCGGGAGATTATGGGGGGTCTCTCGCGTGGCGCCTGGGTTTCCTAAGTTTCAGAATTGTCAGAACAGGTCCCTGCAGCCTAAAACTTGTTTTCAACGCGTTTTGGCATTTTAACAACCGTTAACCCCATTTTTAAGCTTTATAAGGAAGATAAAGCATAGGGAACTTGAAATATGTCCAAATATATTTCAGGTGTTGGTTCGTTTAGTCGTACGGTTGCGGTTTTCGGTTAATTACGACGAAAGTCGTAACGGACGCGCAAATGACCGTAAATGCGTGACGAACGATTATTTTGCATTCTAATCATTAAAATACAGATTTTAATGATTACAGAAATTTTTGGATGTCCGCACATGTTCCGGATAGTGAAATACGCAAATTGGCATAGTTTCGCAGAATTTGCTAAATAGCCCCTGAAGTTGCATAAAGGTGTTTTTGTCATTCCTAAGCCCTCAAAACCTATATCTAAGTTATGTAAAGGGTATTTAGGGTATGTGTAGCTTTAGTCCTTGTTCCGGAGTGTACGCCGCTACGAGAATCGGCAGACTTTCATAGTTTGTCATAAATAGTCCCTGTGATCGAATAGGCTTGATTTTGACATACCAAACCTTTCAAAACTTATTTCTAAGTTACATAAAGGATATTTAGGGTATGTTTAGCTAGTGTCCTCATCCCGATGTGTATGTTGCGTTAAACGGGTTATGTTTAGGTATCGGTTATCGAAATGCCTTCAAAGAAAAAGTTTTTGAAAGCTCGAAATTTTGCACAAGTGTTACAGTCTCCCCTACTTTAGGAAATTTCATCCCGAAATTTATTCAAAGGAGACTGTAGAGTGCATTTGAAATGATTGAAAGATGAGCAAAGTGCAAGATTCCAAAAATGCGGAGCAATCTTTGGTGTTGGAAATTTTTTTTGGGGGGGGGGGATTCAATGTGTGAGCAAGGATATTCAGGGTATCTTAAGGTATTTAAACCTTTTAGAACTCATGAGTCTTTAAAGTGTCATCGAATGTATAAAAATTGTTTCATCGAGTGTGTAAAAATTGTTTTGTATGGCACTATGTTATACTAAGGCACTTAGTGTAAATCCATAGCAAACAAAGGGGTGTACATTCAAGCCTGGCCATACGTACCCGGTTTCTAACGTCCCACGAGGTATATCCCAGGTACCATGAGCCTCTCATGCATAGGAGACGGGTCAACATACCTATGGCATCAAGGTCGTCACCTTTAACACCATAATATACTGTCGGTCGACTCGAATAGAGTTAATGAATGTACTCATCTCATTCATTGCATTCAATAAATAGATAACAAATAATCACACAATCACATAATGGTCCAAGATAACATAAAACCCTCAAGTGACTCTGGTAACGTTCAGAAGAATAACACAAAAAGAAAACTTATATATAGGAAGTACCATCGGTGTATCCACCGTGGTCTTATTGCGTCATACCCTTCCCGTTACCTAATCACTCTAGATTTTATGCCACCATCTTAACAAAGCTTACTATGATTCTCATATGTCGAACCCCGTAATTAAGTGTGCACCCATAATTATGTGTTTCGTCATATGGTCCACATAGCTCCTCTTGTTAAGTGAAGGTAACAAATATTAAGGTCGAGGTATCATCTAATGTCAAACAAACATCAGCATAACATAACATTTGTCAGATCAGACCGTTGTTTTATACCAGCAATGATAACAATACTTGTTTTGCATCCAACCAATATTTGTAGCAAGTATTTCATTCTAGTATAAATGTTAATATATTTTTCACACTAACCAAACTTGTAGTATGCATCATACACTAAGCATGGATTGTCATAAACAAGGTAAGTATGTCATGACCATATTTTGAAACCATGTGCTAGGTATGCTAGGTTAACATACTAAGCGAAAAGGTATTTGTAATCATGTGCTATACATATTAGGTTAACAAACCATGTATGTAATATCATGAAAACAAAAGTAGTGGCGATAGTCACATAGTGTTCGTAGAAATTGTCGTGTAGAACTTGTATGAATGCATTAATGTGAAATCACAAAATGCTAAATTGCGAGATTTGGTTCCTAAAGAACAGAATCCTCGAAGTTTGTAGTAGTAAATTACACTCAGTGTAATCTCATTTGAATTTGTAAATGGAATACGAATAACAAGGATGAAGAAAAAAAACTTCTTAAAATTTATATTGTCATTTCAAATAATATTGGAATATGTTCATTGTTTGAGGATGACATAAAGGTTCAAATGATCATGAGTGCTTGATCATCATCGTGAACCTCATTAACATTGAATACTCGTCCATGAGTTAAGTCAGCATTAGCAAGTCTAGGGCAGTTTCACTTGAAATGATTTGAATCACCACAATTGAAACATGCTCCAGCTGGGTAGCGAGGACGAGTTTGAGTAGGGGCTGCTTGGTTTTGGATACGACAGGTCACAGCTAGATGTCCAAAAAGACCACATATTGTACACTAGCGGCATGGAGAATTTGTTGGGTGATGATAGTTGCAACGATTACACCGAAGTTGCTTTCCATGATAAAATCCCTTAAAGGGTACCGAGTTTAATGGAATTGGTGTGGCAATCGTATAATCTTTGAAGCCTTACGCTTCTTAGAACTTTTGGAAGGTTCACCCTTTGTTTCACTTGATTTCTCTTGTGTAGTTCGTTTCTTGTTTCCCTTTCGAAAAAGTTTCCCTTTTCTAACTTGGGAGTCAGTTAGGGTAGCGGCTATTTCCTTAGCCTCCCTAAGCGTTGCGGGTTTGTTGCCAGTGACAATATCTTGAATTGGATCAGGTAAGCCATCAATGTATTTCTCAATGGCTTGATCCAAAGGTGTGACCATAGTGGGGCAGAGTAGGCTTAACTTTTCAAATTGGTCAGTGTAGTCAAGGTTTTCCCCACTATCTTGTTTAAGATGATAGAATTCGGTTTCAAGTAGCCTTATTTCATGTCGTGGACAGAATTCTTTCATCATAAGATTCCTGAATTCTTCCCATGTTTGTGCCATAACTACTTCTGCACCTCTGTCTCTCATGACTCCGTTCCACCAAGTGAGTGCTCTCTTTTGGAAAACACTCAAGGCGAACTCTACCGTGCGCTCATTAGGACACTGAACATGGCAGAATGTGCTTTCTATACTCTCAAACCATTGTAGGAGCCCAGTTGCTCCTTCAGACCCATTAAACTCGAGTGGTTTAGCTTAGTTGAATTGTTTGTAGTTACATGGCGTAGGAACATTGTTGTTGTTGTTATTGTAGTAGATTTGATTGAGTTGGGCCACAAGGTTTGGGAGTACAGCAGCTATTTGCTGAACTATCATTGCCGCCATTTCAGCATTCCTCGAGACGTCACGATGAGGAGGCATCTCCAAGAGGTAGCTATAACAAAATAAGTTAGATTTTGGAAAATTTTTATAAATCTAAACACCTTAGTGATTTGAAAATCTAAGCTTGGTATTCGTTTCAAAACGTGTTCTTGTACTTAGAAGAATGGTGTTGTGAATTTTGTTTCGAAATTTGTTTGAATATAAACTTTTGTTATGCTTTTGGATGAGAAAATACAAACCAAGTTAATGGTTTGTGTTAAAATTTCTTTACTTTTGAAAATTAATTTTTAAGATAAATATATTTTTAATCGATTTTTTTAAGATAAAAAATATTTTTAATCGAATTTTTTTTTTAATATAAAGAAACTTCGTGTATAAATTTTGAGAACTTTTATCGAAATAAATAAAATTTTGAAAATTTGAAAAGCGAAAAATAGTATTTGAAAAAGAGGTAGTATTATAAAGTGTCGTGAGATAAAAGTGAAATTTGTTTTGGATGGGTTGAATATTGTCGTAACATATTACCGAAGTTAACATGTCAGAGTAGTGTCATACGAGTAGTAGTGTTTAAGAATCGTTCGACTGATCAAGATAGATGGGTTTTCATAATGTTTCGAGAAGACATGATTTAGCCTATAAGTGAACACTCACCCTAAGAGTTCCCAGGTATGAGTGACTGGTCCGAAAATTCGGATTTGTACGAACACTCTAACCTTAGACAGAAAACTCGTGGTACATGCATTCACCCTTCCGGATTGCATAAGTTCACATTATTAAAACCCAAGATTTCGATGAAAATGTTTGAGAGTAAAACATTTTGAGAAACCTTTCTGATATAATGTTTGAGATAATAGGTCGAGAAACATTTTGTTAAGAGCGTTTGAGGAAAACATTTTGAGAAGTATTCCAATGAAAATGTTGTTGAGAAAAATGTTTTGAGGAATACTTTAAGGCAATAAGCCTAAGGATTTAGGATAAATCATCTAAGGATAGATAATTTGTAACTCATAGAATAATTGTGGCACGAGTAAGGATGAGGATTAGGATGGAGATCCTAAGTCTACTCATGTCTGGGCCCCTAGGAAGGTTATAGACTAGGTTAAAGGCATTCAAATAACCTAATTCCCTATAACCAGTGCTCTGATACCAATTTATAACACCCCGATCGCGTAATACAACAACACGCGGCGGGAATATTGAGGAGTCACATTACAGATGGCTCAGCCACAACTAATACTAAATTGTTTCACTATCATTAACATCGTTTTACAATACAAGGAAAACATGAAGATGTCTTTTGATTAAAGAAGTCTAAAGTCCGGATGCATTCCTATATGCAGCAAACTTGAATAATCGAAACCTGAAACATATGTGAAAACGAGACATCAACAAACAATGTTGGCGAGTACATAGTTTTGTTAGCCAGATTAATGGCAAAAAGTTTAGTGTTGCAATACTTCGACAACTACAAGAGTCGTCTATTGAAAATTGACTCTTTAAAGCCAAAGAATGGCAAAAAGATTTAGTATTGCAATGCATTAATTTGATTATGAAACACGTGACAAAATAGTTTTGTATATGGCAACATGATTAATACTAAGTAATTTTTATGTCATTGAAAATTGTACTTTATTCATTGTAATCGCATTGAATTTGATCATAAAACTTATGAGTGTGTTCTTAGAAATCCAATCAAGTATTAATAACAACAATATTGAAAACTTGTCATAACTTGCGTGAGTATTATTAGAAATCAAATCAATGATTTAAAATAATACTTTTGTTATCCTTCTAAAAATATAACATATAAAAATATGAAAGAGTTATACAAGGATTTGAATATTGTACTTTGAATCAATCAACACAAAATCCTAATGTGATATGCATAACGCTACAAGAGTAATACAATAAGAACACTTATATATAGGAAGTACCAGCGGCGTATCCACCATATTCTTATAGTATTACACTCGTTTCTTATCTAGATCACAACTAAGCACAATAACCACATAATCATCGTCTTGGTCACATTGTCTTGTCATATACGTATTAAAGTACACAGAATCCATTAAAGGACTACCAATTAGTACTTTAAACATCTCATGGGTATCTAACTATAAAGATAGATAGATGCATTAGGGATATAGTTTAGTCACTTGTCTTGTCACATTGTCTTGTAAAATACACATTAAAGTACACAGAATCCAATAAAGGACTATTAATTAGTACTTTAAACATCCCATGGGTGTCTAACTATAAAGATCGATAGATGCATTAGGATATAGTTTAGTTACTTGTCTTGTCATGTTGTCATGTCAAATACGCATTAAAGTACACAGAATCCAATAAAGGACTACCAATTAGTACTTTAGACATCCCATGGGTATCTAACTATAAAGATATATAGATGCGTTAGGGATATAGTTAGTCACTTGTCTTGTCACATTGTCTTGTCAAATAAGCATTAAGTACACAGAATCCAATAAAGGACTACCAGTTAGTACTTTAAACATCCCATGGGTATCTTACTATAAAGATAGATAGATGCGTTAGGGATATAGTTTAGTCACTTGTCTTGTCGCATTGTATCACAAAATCATAATCTTAATGGTGATTCGGATAAGGCTACGAAGGGTAATACAATAAGCACACTTATATATAGGAAGTACCAGCGGCGTATCCACCATGTCCTTATTATATTACTCTAGTTTCGTTATCTAAATCACCAACAATTCTACACATAAACCTTAACCATAGTCTTGTAAAGTACTTCTTAGAAATCTCACTTTAAGGATAGAAAGATTTAAGACTGTACTTAAAATATCCTACAAGAATCAATCCATAAAGATAGAAAGATACTATAAAGATTTGTTTCGTGTCCCCATTTGTCATGTCTTGCATAAAAGGAATATTACACAAAAATGCACTTAGTAAATACATACATGCCATACTTTTGAGAAAAATTGGTTACACATATGAATCACCCCAAAACTTTTGGAAAACGTAAAAGAGGGGAGCTAAGTGCTCACCTGGGATTGCGTATAGATCTTTTACAAATGATATAACAAAGCTCAAAGGATCAAGAGTTCAAGTGTCGAAGTGGTTCCTAGTGTATATGATAACTACATGTTAGTCTGTCGAACTTGAAAACGAGAGATTGGATAAAATGAGGTATATAAACCAAACAAGAGTTGGATCTTGTATATTATGGTTTATAATATCAAACATTCTGAATAGGAAGCATTTCAAAGAGTTTTGACTCGCTACGGCTTGCTAAAGTGTTTTACGCCACTTTAACAGGTCATAAACGTAACTATGGGTTCGGGTGGTTAAATATGTCCTATGACAAGTGTAATATGCCAAATTTAGTTTATATAAGTTGTATAATTAGTTTAGATGTCAAAACAATGCTCTTATATGTTGAAAACTAATTAAGTGCAAAAAGGGTATTTTTGGCATTATAAGGAATACATATTCGACTTGTCATTTGACTAACCAAACGGTATGACCTTAAGGTATAACCTCAGGGGGTTATTCTCTATAATACTATGGTCATAATAATGTGCTTGGTTGGATCCTAAAGGTGACCAAATGGGTCGGATCTGAAAGTCAAAGCGGTAGTCAAGACCGCTCGACTTACGACCCTAAACAAGTACTAAACTAAACTGACGAGTTAGACATGTTAAACATGTCTAACTAAGTTTATAAAACTGATTTGGTATCAAGACAAAGGGTTTTTATTCCCAAAAATAGTTCCATCGTATAATGCGCATTTGTGCATTATTGACCGAAACTTTGACTCCTCACTTCGACTAGTAAACGTGGTAATCAGTAGGCACGATCACTAAGGATCATAACCATCGTGATTACGATCACGTTGCAAAGTCCAATTGGACTTTGACTTGACCAATTTATGGTCAAAGCCGAAAGTCAAACAGTAAGTCAAACTTTTTGACTTTTAGCTCGTAATAAGCTAAAAGAATGAACAAGGCTTAGTTAGAGCACTTACTTGCACTCAAGGAAGCCAAGATTACTAGAAAAACTCAGATGGGAGGCCTCCTAATAAGGTAGTAACTCAACATAGAGTTTAGAGTGAAGAAAGATGGAAATGAGCACGGAATTTGGTTGAAGATCAAGGGTATTTATAGTTGTTGGAGAGCTTTAAGATCATGCCAAGTGTTGGGACATGTTCTAGGATGTTTCCAAGTGTGTGGTGAGGTGCCAAGACCAGAGAAAGTGTGGCAAAAACGAGTTATAGGTGTCAAGTAAGCTGAATAAGAAGCTGCCAGGTAGCTGCTGTCACTGGGCATCCCCCGCGCATCGCGGAGATCTTGGGGGTCTCTCGCCTGGCGCTTGGGATTCCTAAGTTTCAGAATTGGCAGAACAGGTCCCTGCAGCCTAAAACTTGTTTTTTTACATGTTTTGGCACTTTTAACACCCGTTAACCCCATTTTTAAGCTTTATAAGGAAGATAAAGCATACGGAACTTGAAATATGTCCAAATAAATTTCAGGTGTCGGTTCGTTTGGTCGAATGGTTGCGGTTTTCGGTTAATTACGACGAAAGTCGTAAGGGACGCGCAAATGACCGTAAATGCGTGACGAACGATATTTTTGCATTCTAATCATTCAAATACAAGATTTTAATGATTACAGAAATTTTTGGATGTTCGTACATGTTCCGGATAGCGAAATATGCAAATTGGCAGAGTTTCACAGAATTTGCAAAATAGCCCCTGAAGTTGCATAAAGGTGTTTTGTCATTCCTAAGCCATCAAAACTTATATCTAACTAATGTAAAGGGTATTTAGGGTATGTATAGCTTATGTCCTTGTTACGGAGTGCACGCGCTACGAGAATTGGCAGACTTTCATAGTTTGTCATAAATAGTCCCTGTGATCGAATAGGCTTGATTTTGACATACCAAACCTTTCAAAACTTATTTCTAAGTTACATAAAGGATATTTAGGGTATGTTTAGCTCGTGTCCTTGTCCTGATGTGTACGTTGTGTTAAACGGGTTAAGTTTAGATATCAGTTATCGAAATGCCTTCAAAGAAAAAGTTTTTGAAAGCTCGAAATCTTGCACAAGGGTTACAGCAATCAAACGATGAGTTTAAAAAGGAAAAAGAGCTTCATGATCAAGCTAAATCTAAAAGTGGAGTAACATCTACTAGTGGAAACACTGTTGACACTCGGACATGCTTCAAATGCAATGAAGTTGGTCACATTGCAAGAAAGTGTCTGAAATCAAAGTTTGATCGTCGAGGAAGCAAAATTTCAGATGATGAAAAAGCAAAGAAACCAGAGGTTGTGCAGATTAAGATTTTGAAAAGAAATGATGAATCTAAAGTTGAAGAAAAATCTAAAACTATAAAATTTTCTAACTTTGAAAAAGGTGAATCTTCGAAACAAGCTGAAAACAAAGATCAAAAGTTTTATGTTAAGAAAGGAAGAATGAATTCACAATCCTGGATTCTAAAAAAGATTTCATCATCATCTGAAATTGTTAAACCAACTGGATTAGTTAAAACAAAAGATTACAATCAAACAAAAACTGATCAGTGGGTTCCAAAGACTGAAGTGAAAATTCCAACTTTTGATATCCCAAATCCACCCAAGACCGACAAGGCTTGGGTTTCCCTCTTTAAGTAATTGCTTTAACATGTGCAGGGGCTTCCAAGGTCTATCTTATCAAAGTGGATTATGGACAGCGGAGCTTCTCGACACATGACAGGGATGCAAGCCTTATTATTCAATATCAAAGCTATCAATGGAGGCTACGTTGGATTTGCTGGAAATCAAGGTGGAAGGATCATTGGAGAAGGAAAATTGTCGAATGGTGTGGTATCCTTTGATAAGGTCAACTACATTGCCGAATTGGAGAACAATCTTCTGAGTATCTCTCAGATTTGTGACAAGAAGTTTACTACTCATTTCAACGACAAGGACTGCATGATTTTAAAACCGGGTTTCAAGATTCCAGAAGAATGGATTCTCATGCGTGCTCCGCGAGAGAATGATCTTTATGTGCTTGATATGAGTATTGCCACAACTACATCGAAGTCAGCACAATGTTTTGTTACAAAGGCCTCAGAAAAGGAATCGATTTTATGGCATAGAAAGATGGGTCATATTCACTTGAGAAAAATGAATTTTCTGGTTCATAACAATCTTGTGGAAGGAGTGAATCTAAAAAGCTTTCACATGAACGACAGTTGTGTAAGTTGCAAGAAAGGAAAGCAGCTCAAAAAGTCTCATCTAAGAAAGATTCTGAACTCGATAAAGCTTCCACTGGAGCGTTTGCATATGGATCTCTTTGGTCCTGTCAACGTCAAAAGTATTTCAGGAGATCATTATTTCCTGGTAGTAATGGATGATTACTCGATATTTTCGTGGGTATTCCTCCAAGAGAGCAAATATGAAACGTTTGAGAATCTTATGATACTCTTTAGGAAGCTTGAAAATATGTATCATCTTCCTATTAGACAAATCCAAAGCGACAATGGTACAGAATTCAAGAACAAACGGATGCAAGAGTTTTGTAATGAGAAAGGAGTTCTTCATGAATTCAGTGCCCCATATACACCCCACAACAAAATGGGGTTGCTGAATGAAAGAACCGAACGTTGATAGAGACAACACGAATGATGCTTGCAGATTCTAAATTGCCCTTGAGTTTTTGGAGTGAAGCAGTGGCATCAGCTTGTTATACTTTGAACAGGGTCTTAACTGTTAAACCTACCAACAAGACATGTTTCGAACTGTTAAACCAAAGAAAGCCTAATTTGGAATATCTAGAACCGTTTGGATTTCCATGCACAGTCATTGATCCTGATGGGAAATTCGGTGAAAAATCGTTAGAAGGTTTTTTTGTTGGTTATGCGAGTCCACTCAGGCGAGTTTATCCTCCCAGCATGAAACATGTCGAGTGTCGGAGGTATACAATGCTAACACAGAAGGCAGGTGATGCTTGGATGTTCAAATATGACAGTTTATGGTAATCTTTCGATCTTCCAGAAGAGCCGACTGACGAAGAAATTATCGCTTTGTATTACTTGCATCAGTCTGCTAATCAAAATCAAATTTCAAGACCAATAGTGGTTAATCAACCATCTGTTGGTACATCTTCTTCTTCTGGTGAAGGTCAAAGTAATATTCTAGCTGAGCCAGTGACACCAGTCATAGAACCAATAAATACTACTACAGAACCTAATCTTTCACAAGCGCATGATTCTGATTCTGATGAGTCTCCGACATTTGATCAAGATGGAGAATCCAGTTCTGATGAGGAATCTGAGCAGATCACTAGTATGTTATACCAATCTGCTGGCACGAGTTCCAGAAATGAAGCATCTTCTAGCATTCTTGCAGTTGAATCAGTGGTTGATCTTAATGTTAACAATCTGGAGTGTTCAATTGATGTTTCTGATGAAGTAATGCCGAGAAATTATTCTTACCATCCATCTGACACTATAATTGGTGAATTACAAGCAGGAGTAAGAACAAGAAGCCATATCAATAAAGCGCTTAGTTGTTTCTACACGCAGGTGGCTCCGATTTAAGAATTTTGCTCGTACAGGTGTTTTATATCACAAATTGAGCCTAAGTCAGTTACTGAGGCACTAGGTGATGAAAACTGGGTAATAGCAATGCAAGAAGAGTTACTACAATTTGAGAAATTGGGTGTATGGAAGCTTGTTGACCGAGGAGTAATTGTGCAAAACAAAGCTCGACTTGTTGTCAAAGGGTGATGATACTAAATGGGTCTTCAAGTGTAAGGTTGATGATCGAGGAGTAATTGTGCGAAACAAAGCTCTACTTGTTGTCAAAGGATTTCATCAGGTATTGATTACACAGAAGTGTACGTACCAGTTGCGAGAAAGAGTCTATCCGCATTTTCTTGGCGTTTGCGTCTTGGAAAGGACTTAAAGTGTACCAGCTTGATGTTAAATCGGATTTCCTCTACAGCAAATTGAGAGAACAAGTGTATGTTGGCCAACCACCGGGGTTTGTTGATCCACTAAATAAGAAGAAAGCATTTCTCCTGGATAAAGCCTTGTATGGGTTGCATCAGGCCCCGAGAGCCTGGTACGAGATGTTATCTCAGCACCTAGTCGGCAATGGTTTTGTTGCACGCACAGTGGATAGTACCTTATTTACGATAGAAGTTGGAAATCATCTACTGATCGTATAAATTTATGTGGATGATATCATCTTTGGTTCAACAAACGACGATCTCTGCAAAGAATTCGAATCTATCATGAAGAAAAAGTTTGAAATGAGCTCGATGGGCAAATGAAATTCTTTCGTGGTTGCAGGTTGATCAATTGCCAGACGGTATCTTTATTCACCAAACTAAGTATGTTCATGATATTCTAAAGAAGTTTGAGATGGATAGCACGAATATCAACACCAGTGGCACTCAACCATGGAATCTGCGTCGACGAGCTAGGAACCAAAGTTGATGAGACTCTCTATCGGTCGATGGTAGGATCATTGATGTATTTTACGGCATCACACCCGGATATCATGTATCCTACATGCCTCTACGCAAGATATCAGGGATGTCCAAGCACCGGCTTTTGGTACCCGGAGAATCATAACTTCGATCTGACGGGATATGCTGATTCCGATTTTGGCATAGACAAACTGAAGGCTAAATATACTAAAGCCGGTTGCCAATTTTTCAGAACGCGTTTTGTAACATGGCAGTGTAAAAAAGAGACCACAGTCGCTCTCTCTCTACTTGTGATGCTGAGTACATCTCAGCTTCCAGCTGTTGTTCACAACTTTTGTGGATCCAACAGCGGATGATAATGGTTTGCAATTTCTTGACACACCGTTATATGTTGATAACAAGGCAGCAATCGATATAACAAAAAATCTTGTTCATCACTCTCGAACTAAACATATCGAGATTCGTTACCACTTTATTCGTGATTGCTACGAAAAAAGATTGGTACAAATTGAGAAATCCACACTGATGAACAAAAAGCTTAATTTTATACCAAACCTTTTAGTCTAACACGGTTTAAATACTTAATGAGGCTTAACGGTATAAAAAAATCTTTTGACAGGTGCGGAAGCAGAGGTTGAATATTGATCAGACGACGAGTTCTCGTGATCCACATTGGTTTGTTATCTTTTAGAATTAGAATTTTTTTAAACTAAAATACAAAAATATGTTTTTTATTTTAGGGGGAGAAATCAAAAAAATACAAAAACATATAAAAATCAAAAAGTACAAAAACATGAAAAAGACAAAAGGAATTTTGTGTCAAAAAAGAAATGATAGTACATCAGTGGACTATCATAGTATGCTAAGGATTTGTAAAAATTTTTAAAAAAATTAAACAAGTCTTACCGTGGATGTGTCGATAGACTTTACAAGTTCAGTAAATTATTTCCGGGATATAAACTAAATTTTACAACTGCTTAACTTGTGGATTAACATCTCTCGGATATATGGACTTAGTACTCCGAAATTTTGTTTGAGAGATTGCCTGATTCTGAGAACGAGGTCTTTATAGATGACTGATATCTGGGGTATTTTACAAGTTCTTCTGATTTTGCGTAAGCAATGGCCTAGAACTTCTATAATGCTTTTGCTAAAAATCCCTAAACTGCAGCAAAATTGAAAGAATCAAAAGATATAATCAATTGCAGTCAAAAGATTCCATAATTGGAACAACACCTTAAAGACGAGCCTTCATCTCTTTGTCGATACGGTGGTATTAACCTGAGCTCTCAAGGCCTCGCACAACCCAGATACAAATATCAATTACGCTATACTCACCTGTAAGATGAAATCTACGGAATCTTGATACAGGAGTATATTCTGATATGGGAACCATAGTTAAGTCAAGTTTTATAATTCTAAATAACATATCTTGGAACAATTGAGAAATGTCTCGAAGTTTAAGTGGACAACTATATCGACAATCTAGGTAAACAAGTTTAAAACTTGAAGTCATCAAAAGGTCAACGGTACTGGTGATATGTCTCAAGCAACTGATATGATCCTTAGACACGAATTCACAAAAATATGTCTATAAATATGTTTGTACATAGATTTATCAGATTACAGATTTAAACCCAAAAATTTAAGTGTGTTTTAGCATAAACTTTCGAAAAAGTCAAAAAGATTTTGTTTCTACATTGTTTTCAACAGCCAATGATGGAAAGTAGATCTTCGAAATTCAGATTGGTGCAAATGGTTGGAAATCTTGACGACAACGGGTTGGGAGCTAATCTGTAAAATCAAAATATACGAAAAACGATTAAACGTTCATTAATTTGAAACTTTAAAATTGAAGGAAAATTTCAGTTTGTTCATAACGGGTCAAACCAAGGTCATTAACTTGGACTCGGCAGACAATTTGGTTAACCAAGGTCATTAACTTGGACTTGGTCAACTGAGTGGATTTTCAAAACTGGTAAACTTGTGAAAGTTCAGGGTTTAGAGTGAAAATTTTGAAAAATTTTGAAATGGGCTTGAACATGTTCGGCCGAAGTTAGGTTGTCAATGCTTGTATTTGATCTAGACAACTTCGGGCGAAGTTATGTCTTGAAAGTTTGTTTGTTTTGAAAATCAAGATAGGCCGAAGTTTGATAAAATGTTTGTTATAATGTTTGGATAACTTCAGACAAAGTTATGTAATGATTTGTTTGCTTTAAGTGTCAAGTTCTCCCGAAGTTACCTAGACTATATATAGCCATAACTTCGGACAAAACTTCATTTCATCTATTGAGCAAACTTGAGTGATATAGAGCGAACTTGCTAGATTGCAAAAGAAGTAATGTTATTCTGCCCAATTTTAGTTTGAATCTATGTGATTGGCACACTTAGATCCATGGCAGAGGTGATTTTTGTTCTAAAACCTTTTAATTGTATGAGTATTGGACACGTCGTACCTGTAACTGTTAAAACTCATAGATTTAGGGTATTTGAATTGAAATTGATCGGTCAAAAGTGTTTAATAACATGTATAGATCATATAAAAACCATAAAATCGAACTTTGGACTATTAAAACATGTTGTAGGTTTGAACTTCGTTTTTGGGACGACGACAAGTTCGCCCGAACTTGTCTGGTTGTTTGAAACAACTTTGGGCGTAGTTGTATGTTATAATATGATTCTTTGTGTTCAACTTCGGGCGAAGTTAGCTAATCATGTTCAAAAAGTTTAATTGTGACAAGTTCGACCGAACTTATGCTTTAATGTTATAAATCCTGTTTTGTGTCAAGTTCGCCTGAACTTATACTGATATGTTACAAAACATGCCATTTTTTGCAAGTTAGAGCGAAGTTGTTCAAGTGTTGTAAAAATTTGTAAAAATGTGCTAAGTGTTTGTGTGTTTCACGTCGCAGATTGTTCAGCTTACGTATTCGAAGTTTCACAATATGTGTGTTTCGCTAGATAAGAAGTTATATCCCTCTCTGGAACCATTTTCTGAGATTTTAGAGTTTATGGGACGTATTCCTGTGAAAAAAGGCTATCACTGACAAACACATTGTATATCGCTCACATGTAAACTTCTTCTGGAGTTCTGCGAAGTATGATGAAGCTAATAAAGTGATCAATTCATCGGTCCGTGTGGGAGATGAAGATAAAGAGTTTAAAGTTATGAAAGCTGATATCCGCAGAGTGCTAGAATTCAATTATAGTTCTGATGATCCAATGGGTTTTGAGGAAAGGATGGTTAAAGGGTGTTTTTATCGTATGGGTTACAGTGGATACATTAATGAGTCATCTTTCAAGAAGGGAAATATGGGTCTTCTGTATAAATTCTTCATCCAGAATACTTTTCAACCTCTTCATCATCAGATGCATCTTCCATAATCACTTTATCATAGTCATCAGCTTCTGGTACTCGCTTGTATACATAGCTATTCGGCTCAAACTTACTGATGTTCACTAATTCTTGTTCAAAATCAAACTCAATTGATTCTTCTTCGACCTCTAACTATTTAGCAAGCTCCTCCTTTGAGTAGTTGTGAACATACTCACCTTTTTCAACGTTATGTTCAAGCATTAGTAACATCGGCTTGTTGGAATCAGGAACAGCTGTAAAAAGAGTAGCTGTGAAGATTCCTTATGCTTCTTCTTTTATAGAAGGCCCTTGTTGCTCCGCATGAACTTGAACTTCCTCTGCATTAACCTCGTCGTTCAGAATCGAATCATCATCAAAGCTTTCTTTAACTTTTGCAGACTCAACTGTAGTTCCAATACCACCCTGATTATCATCATCCTCATTATTATCTTTCTTTTTTGAATCATCTTTCTTATCATCAACTTTTATCAATTCATCATCGTCATCTTCTTTATCTTATTCCCCTGCCTCAGATGTTTTATTAACTCGTTCAGCTCTTTGTCTTCGAAGATCAGCAATCCGTTGTAAGATCGGATTATCATAGATATCAAAAATTTCACCCACTGCCACTATACCCCTCTCAGTAATTTCTTCAACTATAGGTTCATAAACTCCTTCAGCAATCCCTTTACCCTTTCCCAGAGCTCTGATTCAGCAGCAGCCTATCGTTCAGCAACCTTTTGTTTCGCTTCTTGTACTTCTGGTCGTACTTGGCGGCAAAATCTATTCCGAGGTTGTTCGCTAAGACTTTCTGAAGCATATCAAACCTCTTATTGCTTTGGGCTCTTTCATTTTCCATATCATTTACAACCTTTCTTAATCTTTCATTATCTGTACACAAACTCTCAATCACAACTTTCATATACTCGCGATCATTCTCCATTAATTTCATTCTTGCTTGTAACATTTATTTTTCAGCTTCGTTGGCTTTCACCTGATCTTCCAAAGCCTTGATTCTATTTTCTAACTCAACAAGCTTGGATTCATTGAACATATCAGCAAATTCATCCGTGTTCATACCTTCAGTAAAATTTGGTGGAGGTAAAGGTATATTTCCGAAAGCATCACGAAATTCACGTTCAGATATTTGGCTTTGGGGTGTTGTTTGCTTTGGTGCTGATTTATGCGTTGATTGTTTCGGTGTGGTTTGTGATTGAGTAAGAATGGAAGTTTGTGGAGTAGTTGGTGGTGGTTGTACATGTATTGGAGAAGAAGATGGTGTAACATGTAGAGGTGAAGTTGGTTTCTCTGGTTCAGCAACCTTCTTAGCTTTCTTCTTTTGCAAATACTTTCTTTCCGCTGAAGCTTATGGCGATCCAGTAAACTTTTTATTTGAAGCAGCTTTACTCTTTGCTCTTTTTTTCGTTTTAACTGGTCGTTCCTCCTCAGATTCTTGTTCAGATGGAACATATAAATCATCACCTTTCTTCTTCAACTTCTCCTGCTCTAACTCCTCTTTAATTTCCCTTTCTCGAACATCCATAGAATCAACAGAATCTTCTTTGTCAGATGTCGCTGAAATAACTCCATGATCTTCAGTTTCAACATGCACAGACTCAACATTCTCTGCTTGAACTTCCACATTTTCAACATTAACATTAACTTCATGTGTTTCTTCAACATTCACCTCAGGCTCATTCTTGGGTTCAACAACTAGAATAGTTCTTGCAGCCTTTTTTGATAATTACTTACGCTTCTTTTTAGTCTCTGCCTTGATGTACTAGTTGCTTCTTTTCTCAACAAAACCTTCCAAATTATGTTCTTCCTCTCTTTCATCACCACTTGTTGCTTTTCGCCATTTACCCATCTCAGGTGCAACATAATCCTTGTTCGCAATTGCCCCAAACATAGCTTTTGTTGGTGGAACTGAGTCTTGCCTTAGGTATCGATTTAGCTCTAAAAGCGTATCCTCGTCCATGTGATGTAAAAACAGAATGTCATTATCTTTTTTCTTCAAATTCTTGAATTTGTCGTCTAGCAGCATCTGTACAAATCTTAGATACTGTAAAAACTTATCAACCCCAGTATTCTTTGTTATGTAATCAAAAATGACATGAGAATAGTTGAACGGCAGATTTAGAACTAAAGTTGGCCATTCGCATATGGTAATCTTGCATATCATCAAATCCTCCTTTCCTTTGGCTCAAAGCGTGAACTAGCGAATGAATGAAGAGCTTGTAAGGCTTCCCCAGGTTACCCTTTTTCCATGTTGTTGCATTGACGTATCCACGATAGCCCATCCTATAAAACAACCTTTCACCATTCTCTCAGAAAAACCAGTAGGATCAGAAGCTTTATCTTTGAAATCCAACACTCTGCGTACATCTTCCTCAGTAATTTTTACTTCAATATCTTTATCGTCGATTTTTACTGCTGAGTACAAAATCTTTTCAGCTTCCACATATTTTGCTGCATTCCATAAATACTCAATATGTGATCTATAAGTGGTATGATAATGTGTCATAGCCTTTAAAATCCGACAACGCTTCATAAAATCAAGAATGTCTGAGAATGGTTCCAATCTTGGATACTTTTCAATGTCCAACACGCAACAAGTGTTATGAAACTTCGAATAGTTCAACTTCATTTCCCGCGGGTGAAAAATATTCAAACACTTAGAAAATTTTCAAACAAACATTAGTTCGTATGAATTAAAATTTTTAACAAAATCAACATGTAGTTCGTACAAATTGAATTTATCATTTTCAAACATTTTTTATGTCAGTTTGTATGAAGTGGGATAAACACCTAATTACATGTTCGTACGAACTAGTCATCTTCTTCACAAGAATTTCCAGTTTCAAAAACTTGATGTTTTCTTGCAATTGTTTAGTCTATAACATGCTATCAACGCCGATTATCATTTATCTAAGTTCAATTTTATGTTTTGACCGGTTAAACATCCTAGATCTAAGGTTTTATGTACGGCAGTTCAAGTTTGTCCAAATCAATACCTTGCTCATTTTTTAAGGTGTGCAAATCAACCTTAACAATGAAAATCCGGCAGTATAACGACGTCTAAGTTGTATTTTTGCTCATTTCTCACAAAATCACTCAGAGAACAAATCGTAGTTTTTAATGTCAATTCATACGAATTATCTATTATATAGCCTCGATCTTGCAGTTCGTACGAATTGAAAACCTCACCATTCAAATTATCAGTTCGTACAAATTGATATTTAAGTTTTTTCAATTCGTGCGAATTGGCACTGTGAACTTTTCAAGTTTTACCAATTTTATTTCGTTAACATTTTTATCAACCCACTCAGATAACCAAGTCCAAGTTAATGACCTTAGTTTACTGATTTGTCTACCAAGTCCGAGTTAACGACCTTGGTTGATCACCATATGAACAAACTGTTGTTTTCAACAAAGTAAAGTTTCAAATTAATGAACTTTTTGATCTTTCAAAAACATTTTAACATTTTTTATTAGCTCCCAACCGGTTGTTTTCCGGTTTCACCTTGTTCAGCATCTTTTAGATTCCGAAGATCCGTTCCTCATCATTGGTTGTCAAAACACAAATAGAAATAAAATCTTTTTGAATTCCTTAAACTTTATGCTAAAACATACCGAAAATCTTTTTGAGTTGTTTCAGAAATGAAAATGAATTTTGTACAAACATATTTACGGACATATTTTTCCCCGTCTGACAAAAAAATTTCATATCGTTTAATCTCATTAGATATTGAAATCTTGTTAGCGAAAATGGTTTGGTATAGAAATCAGCCTTTTGTTCATCGGTGTGAATTTTTCAATTCGAATCAATCTTTTTTCGTTGCAATCACGAATAAAGTGATATCGAATTTCAATGTGTTTCGTTTTTTAGTGTTGAACTGGATTTTTAGTAATGTCAATAGCTGCCTTATTATCTACATATAAAGGAGTTTCAAGAATTGCAATCTAAAGTATCTCATATGTTGTTGAATCCATAGTAACTGTGAACAACAACTGGTAGTTGAAATCTACTCAGCTTCACAAGTCGAGAGAGCGACCGTGGTTTGTTTCTTGCACTGCCACATTACTAAGCGTGTTCCGAAGAACTGGCAACCGGCCGTCGTAGACGTTGCATTCAGATTGTCGCAACGAAATCAGAATCAGCATATCCCGTGAGATCAATGTTGTCATTCTTTGGATACCACAAGCTGGTGCTTAGGCAACCTTTCAAGTATCTGAATATTCTTTCTACTCTCATCAAATGCGATACACGAGGACTGGAATGATAGCGGGCGCACAGGCAGGTAGGATCCATGATATCTGGACGAGAAGCAGTCAAATACATCAGAGATCCTATCATTGACCTATACAGTGTTTCATCAACTTTAGTTCCATGTTCGTCTGGGCAGATTCCATGATTGAGAGCCAATGGTGTTGAAAGCGGTTTAGAACTTTCAATCTCAAACTTCTGCAAAATATCATGAACATATTTAGTTTGATGAATAAAAATACCATCGGGCAGCTGGTCAACCTGTAATCCCAAAATGAATTTCATCTCTCCCATCGAACTCATCTCGAACTTTTTCTTCATGATTTCTTCAAATTCTTTACACAAGTCATCGTTCGTGGAACCAAAGATGATGTCATCCACGTAGATTTGTACTATCAACAGATGACCTCCAATAGGTGTTGAGATAACGTCTCGTACCAAGCTCTCTGGGTCTGATGCAAGCCATATAGAGCTTTGTGAGGAGATAAACCTTATCCTTGTTCAACGGATCGACAAACCCTGGTGGTTGTCCAACGTACACTAGCTCTTTCACCTTTCAGTAGAGAAAAGCAGATTTTACATCTAGCTGATATACCTTGAAGCCCTTCCATGATGTGAACGCCAGGAATATGCGGATGGCTTCCAGTCTTGCAACCGGAGCATAAACATTCATGTAATCAATTCCTTCTTGTTGGTGGAAACTTTTAACAACGAGCTGAGCTTTGTTACGCACAATAACTCCTCTATCGTCCCGTTTGCACTTGAAAATCCATTTAGTATCAATGGCCATTTGGTTTGCTGGAAGATCTACCAGTTTCCAAACTCCTAACTTCTCAAATTGTTGTTGCTCTTCCTGCATAGCGTTAACCCAACTTTCATCTACAATTGCGTCTTTCCAAGTTTTTGGATCCATTTGAGAGATAAAACACCGGTAAGAACAATATTCTTGAACATGAGCTACTTTAGTGTAGAAACAACTAAGAGCTTTGTTGAATTGATTATGTGTTTTAACTCCTTCATCATAAGATGGTTTAAGTTCTAAAACATGATCATTTTGTTGTTCTGCTACTGGTTATTCATTCATCATTTGCTCAGTATCTGTTTCAGTAATAGGTTCTTGAACATTGGTACTCGTACTTGCCTCAGAATCATGTGTGCCAACAAAAGGTTTAGTCACCACTATTGGTCTTGACACTGCTCTTGACTAGATGCTTGTTGTTGCTGATAAAGATAGACAAGTTCCTCTTCACTTGGTTCATTTGGAAATTCAAATGAATTCCAAAGACTTTCGTAATCAAACGTCCAAGATTCACCAGGATTCTGAGAAGGAATAGTATATCTCTGAAAATCAACATGTTGTGCAAGAATCACTCTATTTATACTTGGCAAATATACTCATCGAAGCAGACTTGCATATCCAACAAAGAAACCTTCTAAAGATTTAGCACCGAATTTTCCATCAGGATCAATGACAGTGCATGGACATCCGAAAGATTCTAAGTACTCTATATTTGGCTTACGATGATTTAACAATTCAAAGCAAGTTTTCTTGAATTTCTTCACAGTCAGAACTTTCTTTAGAGTATAACATGCAAACGCAACAGCTTCACTCCAGAAACTCACAGGTATTTTCGAATCCACAAGCATTGTTCTAGCTGTCTCGATAAGTGTGTGATTCTTAAGTCCAGCTACTCCATTTGTTGAGGAGTATAGGCGACGCTGAATTCATGAAGAATGCCTTTCTCCTTACAAAACTCTAGCATGCGACTGTACTTGAATTCCGTTGCATTGTCACTTCTGATTCTTCGAATGGGTAGATGATAAAGATTTTCTAACTTCTTGAAGATTATCATAAGATTTTCATATGTCTCATCTTTGCTTTCTTGAAAGAAGACCCACAAGAATCTAGAATAATCCTCAGTCACCACAAGACAGTATAGATCTCTAGAAATACTTTTCACATTCACTGGTCCAAAGAGATCCATATGTAGTCTTTCTAATGGTAGTTTAATGGAATTCAATAATTTCTTTGGATGTGATTTTTTCTGCTGCTTGCTCTTCTTGCAACTTACACACTAATCATTCATGTGAAAACTTTTAAAATTGAAACCTTCCACTAAATTGTTATGAACAAGACGATTCATTTTCCTCAGGTGAATGTGCCCCATCTTTCTATGCCACAAATATGATTCTTTCTCCGTAGCCTTAGTCACAAAGCACTGTGCCGCTTTTGATGTGGTCGATGCAACGCTCATGTCGAATACGTATAAATCGTTTTCTCTTGGAGCGCGCATTAGAATCCATTCCTTCTGAATCTTGAATCCTGGCCTCAAAATTAAGCATTCTTTGTCGTTGAAATGTGTTGTGAACTTCTTATCACATATCTATGAGATACTCAGCAAATTGTTCTCTAGGTCTGCGATATAATTCACTTTGTCAAAAGAAACCACTCCATTTGATAATCTTCCTTCTCCAACAATTCTTCCACTTTGGTTACCAGCAAATCCAACATAACCTCCTCGGATAGATTTGACATCATATAATAACGCAAGCATTCCTGTCATGTGTCGGGAAGCTCCACTATCCATGATCCATTTGGAAATGAACGACCTTGGAAGCCCCTTCACATATATTCAAAGATCTAGTTAAAGAGAGAAACCCAAGCCTTCTTGGTCTTGGGTGTAGGATAAACAACCTCATACTCACTTTCATATTCAAAATTCATTAAAGATTTCATCAACTCTAATTTCGAAAAATTTTCCAACTTCTTTCCTTAGAAAGTTTCGGAAAATCTTTCTTAATTTTCTAAGTTTGTTAATTCTTCAATGGTGTGACAGTTTTAGCTTTGACTTCAGATGATTTGATTTTTGCCACCCAAGTATGTATATTATTTGTCTTTTTCATGTAAAATTTTGAATCTTTTCGTTCCTTAACATTTAAAGTTTCACCAACTTCTGTTTTTGAATCTTTGAAAACCGGTGGTTCTGTGCCTCTTTTCAAAATTTGATACTGCACAAACTTGGTGGTTTTGTTCTTTTTTGCATCAGAAGATCTTGAAACATGGTGAACAGATTTACGTTCGAACAGTTGTGAGCAATGTGTCCTACTTCGTTGCATCTAAAGCATGTCCTACTATCAGTGATAGTGGATTTGTTTGTCTGTTCTCTATGCTCCTTTTCAGCATAGAATTCTTTCTGATTGTTCCTTACCCAACCTATCTTTCTCATTAACCGTATTTGATCCAAAAACAAAGTTTACTTTCTTCTTAAAATTCGGTTTTTTATATCGATCATTTTTCTTTTTCTCATAACCCAAACCTTATGAGTTGTGCGTTTAGGTTTAGAATAATATGTTTCACTTAGACTTTCAATCTCTGATTCACTTAACTCTGTCCTTTTAAACACATGATCAATTTTCTCAAAATTCACATTCTGAATCGGAAATTCTTGATCAGAATATAGTTTGTCAGATCCTTTCATTATATATGCAACAACCAATGATGAATCATCATCCATACTACATCCTGATTTTTCAAGATATTTCTTGTGAAAACTTTCTTCACTTTCAGAACTTGAACTTGTTTTTAGATTAGACTCATTTGACTCAGCACTTTCAAACGCAGTGCTATCACTTTCACTGTTCAAAACAATATCAACAACTTTTCTTGCCACTTCCGATTCACAGTCATCATCAGATTTAGTGAAAGTTACATCAGTGTTCTCAGGCAGCTCCTTTGATTTTTTCAGTTCTTGACATAACATTGAGCGCCTTCTCCACCCCATCTGGTTTTCTCTTACTGTAACTTTCCCCCATGGGTGGAGGAACTCCATTGTAACTAACACCTTTTGACCTACCTTTCTTGTCATCTTCTTCCTTGTCGATTTTTGGAAGAATATGATCGATGACATATGAATTGGTAGAGTAACTTATCAACAGTTTGTTTACTCGCTCAGTTTCAGTTCTCATTTTTTCAAGCGGATTCTTTAATTCAGCAATATTATTCAAATGGGTGTTTATTGCCATTTGTTTTTCCATCATTGTTGCCTTAAGCATCCTAAGTGTTGCATCATTCTCTTTTCCAATTCTTTCATATTTTTTATTGATCTTGCTAATGTGCCATATGCCTCTTTTACTTCATTATATTCAAATGTCACATGGTTAGAAGCACGTCTTAATACACATTCTTTGACAGATTCCTCACATTTTTTGCAAGGTTTCTCAACCTCAACAATTATTTCTTTAACCATTTCCCTGACATTTTCATGAATCACTGACTCGTCAGTTTTTTGAACACCTTCTGAGACTACCTCTTTTAGGTTTACCATCAAAGCATGATCAACAATTTCTTTCAAGTTCTCAGCTGTCATCTCTTTTGAAACATCGATCACTTAAATTACTTCTGGCTTTTCTTCTTTCTCAGACGTAACATGATAGCTTTGATAAAAATATCCTGCAAAAGTTGAAAACATATCAGCAGGTATTAAATTTCTGAAAGCGCTATGTAAAACAGTTTCTTCTTCCTCTCGATTTTGCAGACATTGAGCTAAAAGTGCATCTTCCAAACCATCATCAAGAACAACTTCATATTCTACCATTTCTAGTTCTGGTTCTGGTTGCGTTTCTGATTCTGGCTCTTCGATGATTTTTGCAAACAATGTCAGACCTTCATCTTTTGAAATGTACTTGCTCCAGTTAAATCCTTCATCTTCTTTTGCTATCATCAATGCTTTATCTGTTGTTGTCTTTGTCGAGCTACCATATTCAGTTTGCACCATTCTGGTATTTGTCTGAGATGGTGACAGACAATGATAAATTGCATTCTTGTAGTAATCTTCTTTGAATGGATTCTGGTTAGAATAAATTGGTTGGTTTGTGCATTCTCGCTTGAAGTGCCATTTTTCTTTACATCGGAAACACATAACCTTGGATTTATCGAAGCCAAGTTTTCCATCAGGCCCTCCGAGACTATCTCTTCCCGTAATTTCCATAAATCTTTTCGGTCTCGAACAATTGATGCCATACACCATTTTATATCCATCAGTTCAAGTTCTTTTGGATCTAATTGATCATAATCCTCCTTTGTCATTTCTGGATTACCAATCTTCCTAGCAACTAAACTCTCATACGATTCTAGAACTGAAGCTAATAGTGCCATATGCTGTTTAGCAGTATGCTCATTAAAATCTTGAGCATTTTCAAGATTTACTGCTATGTTGCATTGTAAGATTCTTTTACTCGGACTTGCTTGATTTTGTTGGTTACTTGGAAAACTCGAGCCCCGAGATGAATTTTGTGAAGTGTTTGAAGCTTGTGGTGTATTCGGTTTATAGTTTGGAAACCATTGAAAACCACTTGGTATTGTAGGAGAATTAGCCGAAGCATTCGCACTGAAAGCAGTTTGAACCCTTGGACTTTGTGTGTCGGCTGTATGATTTTTGAAATACAAACTAACATCTTGCTAAACTGATTCTTTCTTCATTCTTGCCATCTTTTGCATCTCTAATTCATGACTTTCTAATTTTTCAATGAATCATGATAGAGAGAAACCACTGTATCCATTGCTATTTTTTAGGATTATGAGATATGTGGTCCACTCTCCTTCAGGTAATGCATCTGCCAACTTATCAACCAGTTCTTCGTCTGTCTTTAAGATCCTCATTCTTCTCAATTGAAGAACCAAATGACAGTAGCGTTCGATCAGTTGTTTCAATGTTTCGCCTTTTAGAGGCCCAAAGATATCAAACTCTTTTCGCAGTAAGGCTTTCTTGCTTTTTCTCATTTCGGCACTACCCTCATACTTCACTCGAGTGCATTCCAAAGTGATTGTGCGTCGTCATCATGCTGTAACAGTACCAAGATATCTTCTTTCACAGATTGTTGTAAGGTACTCACCACCTTCCTTTCTGCTATAAACTTTTTTTTCTGCTATTGAGTATCAAGAAAACGTCTTTTCCAATCCATTTTCACCAACCGGTGCTTTATATGCTCTTCAACTGCACACCAACATGCAAAGTGATTTGCTTGTACCCAGTTTCTGAACTTTTCGCACCAACTATCGTATTCTTCCTGATTGAAAAGTTTTGGTGCCTTAACCATCGTGCCCATCTCATTTTCCATTTTAACGTTCTGAGTTGTATCAATTGGAATATTCAGTGTTGAACTGTGAAAAGCATTGTATAATTTTGGTTTCATCATTTTTGTTGCTCGTTATTGAATAACACGTAAAAACTTGAAAAATATTAGTAAAAATATCAATTCGTATGAATTAGAATATACCACTTCGTACAAACTGATGATCACAATTAAACAAAACTTTCAAGACAACACTTTGTACGAATTACAATTCATTTTTAAACAATATTTCAACATTCAATTCGTACGAACTGCCTTCCTAGTTCGTGCAACCGATTTCAAACAAGAGTTTAGTTCAAATCTCAGTTCGTACGAACTGCCTTCCTAGTTCGTGCGAAGTTATGTTTGAGATTTGATCAATTTTGTAAATTTTTCTATCGAAACAATCGTTTTTAGGTTTGAAACTTTCAAGGATTTATCTTTAAGTAGTTTTACATATCATATCCGAAGTTAAGTTCAATTCGTCCATTGATTCATTTTAAAAGTGAAAAACAAAAAGAATGGAGTAGAAATAGAAGTCTTCTTGTGTTGATGTCGACAAATCAGGCTCCTTGAGCTCTGATACCACTTGTAGGATCGATTTCCTCGTTATGCAAAGGTACCTAATTTGTATCTAGTCCATGTATGCGGAATTTACGTGAATTAGTGATAGTAAACACAAGATATTCAGTGTAAACTCCAGTTTATTGATTGTTCAAAGATTACATTCAAGTTCCTAAACCGACAGAGCGTCATCATCAACCTCATAAAACTATTACATTGAATAACACAACTAGCCTATTTATCGTCAACCCACTTCGCACCAAACTGCAGTTCGCACGAAGTGTGGCAGTTCATACGAAGTGGGACTATCAACTTACATAACATTACAAACTTGACATTCTAATCCTGTACATTTCGACTAGACCTAAGACGCAGACAATAGACATAAGGCACCAACACAAACTCCATTTTGATAGCATAAACATTAAGTTCTCTGAGCCATCCCCAACTTAGAATATCCCCCAGTGATTTGTCTTTATCTCGTGTAAAGAATGCCAACGGACGTTTAAACTTTCTTTCTTTCAGCATCTCTTTAAACCACGATTTCTTCGCATTTGCGATCTATTCCATTGTTAGTTTCTTCAGGATACTACCATCCTTCAAAACTTCATCGATCTTTTGTTTCAGCAAGTCTTTATCAATTTGGCTCATAATCTCTTCGATTGTAGGAAAAATATTCGTATCAGTTCCAAAATACTTTTCAACCTCTTCATTATCAGATACCTCTTCAACAATCACTCTATCATAGTCGTCAGCTTCCTCTACTCGCTTGTATACATAGCTATTCGGCTCTAACGTACTTATGTTCAATAATTCCTCTTCAAAATCAAACTCAATTGATTCTTCTTCAATCTCTTACAATTTAGCAAGCTCCCTCTTTGAGTAGTTGTGAACATACTCACGTTCTTCAACATTATGCTCAAGAATTAGTAACATCGGTTTGTAGCAAATAGGAACAGCTGTAAAAGGAGTAGCTGTGAAGATTCCTGATGCTTCTTCTTTTCCAGAAGGCCCTTGTTGCTCCTCTTGAACTTCCTCTGAATTAATCTCGTCGTTCACAATCGAATCGTAATCAAACTTTCATTAATTTTTGCATACTCAACTGTAATTCCAGTATCACCTTGATCATCATCATCGTTATCATCTTTTTTATCTGAATCATCTTTTTTATCTGAATCATCTTTTTTATCATCATCCTTTTTTGATTCATCATCGTCACCTTCTTTATCTTCTTCCTCTGTTTCAGATGTTTTATTAACTCGTTTAGCTCTTTGTCTTCAAAGATCAGCAATCCGTTGTAAGATCGGATTATCATAGATATCAACAATTTCACCCACTGCCACCATACCTCTTTCAGTAACTTCTTCAACTATAGGTTCAGAAACTCCTTCTGCAGTCTCTTTACCCTTACCCAAAGCTTCTGATTCAGCAGCAGCTTGTCGTTCATGTTCAGCAACTTTGTGTTTCGCTTCTTGTTATTCCATTCGGTCGTACTCAACGTCAAAATCTATTCCGAGGTTGTTCGCTAAGACTTTCTGAAGCATATCAAGCCTCTTGTTACTTTGGGCTCTTTCATTTTCCAGATCATTTACAACCTTTCATTGTCTGTACACAAACTCTCGATCACAGCCTTCATATACTCGAGATCATTCTCCATGAATTTCAATCTCACTTCTAACATCTCTTTTTTAGCTTCATTGGTTTTCATATGTTCTTCTAAAGCCTTGATTCTATTTTCTAACTCAACAAGCTTGGATTCACTAAACATATCAGCAAATTCATCTGTGTTCATTTCTTTAGTATAATTTGGTGGGGGTAAAGGTATATTTCCGAAAGCATCACGAAATTCACATTCAGATATTTGGCTTTGAGGTTTGTTTGCGTTGGTGCTGATTTAGGTGTTGATTGTTTCGTTGAGTAGGAATGGAAGTTTGTGTAGTAGTTGGTGGTGGTTGGACAAGTAATGGAGAAGAAGGTGGTGTAACATGTAGAGGTGAAGCTGGTTTATCTGGTTCAGCAACCGTCTTAGCTTTCTTCTTTTGCAAATGCTTTCTTTTCGCTGAAGCTTCTTGCGATCCGGTAAACTTTTATCTGAAGCAGCTTTACTTTTTGCTCTTTTTTGCTTTTTAACTGGTCGTTCCTCCTCAGATTCTTGTTCAGATGGAACATATAAATCATCACCTTTCTTCTTCAACTTCTCCTGCTCTAACTCCTCTCTAATCTGCCTTTCTCGAACATACATAGAATCGACAGAATCTTCTTTGTCAAATGTCGTTGATATAACTCTATGATCTTCAGTTTCAACATGCACAGACTCAACATTCTTTGCTTCAACTTCCACATTCTCAACATTAACATTAACTGCAAGTGTTTCTTCAACATTCACCTCAGGCTCATTGTAAGGCTCATCAACTAGAATAGTTCTTGCAGCCTTTTTTGATGCATACTTATGTTTCTTTTTAGTCTCTGCCTTGATGTACCAGTTGCTTATTTTCTCAACAAAACCTTCCAAATTTTGTTCTTCCTCTCTTTCATCACCACTTGTTGCTTTTCGCCATTTACCTACCTCAGGTGTAATATAATCCTTGTTCACAATTCCTCCAAAAATGGCTTTTGTTGGTGGAACTGAGTCTTGCCTCAGATACTAATTTAGATTCAAAAGCTTATCCTCGTCCATTTGATGTAAATACAGAATATCATCATTTGTTTTCTTCAGCTTCTTGAATTTGTCGTCTAGCAGCATCTGTACAAATCTTGGATACTGTAGAAACTTATCAACCCCGGTATTCTTCGTCATATAATCAAAGATGACATGAGAAAGTTGAACGGCAGATTTAGAACTAACGCCGTGGCCATACACATACACATCTGGTAGTCTTGCATATCATCAAACCCCCCTTTCATGTGGCTCAAAGCATGAACTAACGAATGAATGAAAAACTTGTAAGGCTTCCCAAGGTTACCCTCTTTCCATGTGGTTGCATTGACGTATCCATGATAGCCCATCCTATAAAAACAACCTTTTACCATTCTCTCACGAAAACCAGTAGGATCAGAAACTTTATCTTTGAAATTCAACACTTTGCGTACATCTTCCTCCGTAATTTTTACTTCAATATCTTTATCGTTGATTTTCACTGCTGAGTATAATGTCTTTTCAGCTTCCACATACTTTGCTGCGTTCCAGAAAATACTCAATATGTAATAAATAAGTAGTATGATGATGTGTCAGTGCCTTTGAAATCCCACAATGCTTCATAAAATCCAGAATGTCTGAGAATGGTTCCAGTCTAGGATACTTTTCGATGTCCAACACACAACAAGTGTTATGAAACTTCGAATAGTTCAACTTATTTTTCTGCGCGTGAAAAATTATCAAACAGTTAGGAAATTTTCAAAACAAACTATAATTCGATCAACAGTTCATACGAATTAAACTTCTCACAGTATCAATGTAACAACCCTCAAAATATTCCCGATGACAACCCATAATCAAAACCCTAAGTGTGCGCTATGAAACTGATATACTCAATCAGAAAACTTAGCAGTCAAGAAAACATGCCGGTTGACGAACCAACCCACATAAAGGTATACTTATTAGACTCACAATTGCAAACCGAACCAATTGGGATCAATACCCAAGCATACGCGATAAGTATCGGCACGAAAATCAAGAAAAATGCCCGATTGGACGAGAAAGGCGGCCAGAGACACACGTCCAACAACGTGCTACGTGTCATGCTAGCGTGGAACACGTGGCAGTCAAAGCCAGGTCGAACATCCCCGCGCCACGCGAGAAAACCCTGGTCTCCTGGCGCGACGCGCGGGAGATGCTCATCTGGGCTATATAAATGCAGTCATGGGACAGAAGCTGTTGTACCATTTCGATCAAACGATTGACGAAATAACTCTCTCGTTCTTCGTTTCTTGCACTAAAACCCCTAAAGCCCCTAAACTCTGCCCTGATGTAAGTATTTTAACCCCGATCACTAATTCGTTACCCTACCCGATTGATTTAGGACCCACTGACGCATGTCAAGGCTCTGCCTGACTAAGTTCGTTGGGGTTCTGTCTCGTGTTGTATGGCTATCCTACCCGACTGATTTAGGACCCACCAACGCATGTCAAGGCTCTGCCTGACTAAGTTTGTTGGGGTTCTGTCCCGTGTTGTATAGCTAAAGTGACTTGGGTTATCTTACTAACACGCATGCATTGGGATGTTTTTAATAGAAACTCAAGGAAATAATCAGGAATTGTCACCAGAAAGTCCGTAGAAATATCTAAGTTTTCAATGTGAGTCATTTTTCTTCTCTCAAATACTTTGGCAAAACCCTAAATGTTTTTCAGTTATATTACAGTGATTAAGTCTTTGTATTCTTACTGGGAAACTATCGTCAGTATGTGGGGTTTGGTATACATTACTTGATAAGCTTCACCATTGGACAATTGGTTAGCCAATGTGTGATATGACCACAGCCACACGAACTGCACCAAGTAACAAATACTATTTAAAATAGTTTCTTTACTATTGGACAATGAGTTAGCCAATAGTAGTTTGGTAAAATAAACAAATGTAAAAACTCATAATGTTGTCATTTTGTACAAACTAAATGAACTCACCAGTATTTCCTGCTGCCAAATGTTTTTAAACGCGTTTCAGGTGATTAAGTAGATCGGATGGGATACAGCACCAAAGGGCTTAAAGAAGTGGCTTATTTTATCAATTAATTAAAGAAACGTTGTTTTATGAATTTGGGTGTATCTCATATTAAAAGCTACCTTTATAAAACATAGGTTTTATTCCCATCTGTTAAATAAATAAAATCCGGTATTTCTAAACTCTGATATTTTTCCTAACTACGGTCCTGATGAAATTTCCACTGCAATATTTTTAAATAATCACCGGTACCACTTGACTGCTTCACGGCTCCTGTCCATGGTATGGTCGGGGTTGTGACAGAAAGTGGTATCAGCGCCACTGATTTAAGAAATTAAGTGTTGTGATAATACCTAAGCTTAAATAAAAGAGTTAGGAAATTGATATTAACTGGTAGCACAAGGATAGTATTTAAAATTTAACTTAAGAAAGATGCACTTTTAAATCATGGTTTGAGAAAATTCTTTTTACGGGAAATCCAATTACCTCTCCGGTAAGGTTGGGTATGGTGTGGTAAACTCTCCAACTTTGGGTAAGATGGGGTAACCTCTCCAGCGAAACCGGGTAAGATGGGTTAGCCTCTCCGGCGAAATTGGGTAAGATGGGGTATATGTTAAAAAGTTACAGAATTCCCTAAATAATACCATGACCTGATATCTGACCTGTTTTTGGAAATATGAATTTGTTAAATACGATAACCTTCTGAATGGTATGCATATCACAGTATATGAAACATATGATCGTATATGTATATCTATAAGAAAATCCAAAAGCTATTTAGGTGTTATTTTAAACTTAAACCATAAAGTTAAGAGGTTAATACAAAATAACCTATGTGTTATTTTTGTGAATATAAATTTAAATATATATGATTGTTTTGTTTTAGTTATTCTATGATACTATTACTTGCAATTCAGATGTCGAATGAAGTATCACATAATCAAGAAGTTCATGCGAATAATGAAAATCTCTTAGACAAAGAGGCCATAGAAAACCTAATCGCCCAAGGAATAGCCAATGCTATCCCGTTAATTATGGAGGCTGTTAAAAACCCCATAGAGCATACCAAAAGAGTAGCAAGCGTACTCATAGTGACAGCTTTAGCCACAGCGTCAATGGAGATAATGATGATATTATCAAAACCCCATTACCTAAAAAGATGAAAACAATGACTGTTGGATGTTCCTATAAAGAATTTCTAACCTGTAAGCTAACTGAGTTTGCCGGCATTGAAAGAGCCACAGCAGCACTTCGATGGTTGGAAAAGACGGAAGTTGTTCTTAAGATTAGCAAATGTGCCGAAGAAGACAAAGTCATGTATGCTTCCAATCTCTTTAAAGATGAAACCTTAGAATGGTGGAATACTATTCTTCAAGAAAAAGGAAGTGACATTGCTTATGCCATGAACTGGGGAGAATTCAAGGAAATGGCAGAAAGAAAATTTTATCCTCCTTATGAGAAGGAACAAATGGCAAACAAGTTCCTAAATCATAGAATGGTTGATGTGAAGTGTCGTGAATATACGACAACGTTCTTCGAATATGCAAGAATGGTACCACTCTGGCTTCGCCAGTACCCGTACTAATTTCTCGTTATATTTGGGGACTGATTAGTGAAATCCGCGATCTCGTCAATGCAGCTAGACCTCAGACTATCGAAGAAACAGTCGAACTTGCCAATACATTAACAGACAGACTAATCCGCACAAGAGAAGAAAACAAGAAGAAGGAGTTAGCCTGGAAAATTACCCAAGAATTTTGCCCTGATGATTCCTATAAGAAGAAAGGAACTGAACCGTCATTTGAGAAACCTATCTTCAAATACTGTAATAAAAAGCATTCAGGAAAATGCTACTTTAAGAGGAATCCCTACAATAACCATTGCAAAACACCTGACCATAAGGAAAAACAATGCAAGAGGAAAAATCCAGTCTGTTTTAACTGTGGAGAAACAGGCCATAGCCGCCCATATTGCCCAAAACTGACGAAGGCACCCGAAACAAGACAAGAACAACAGATGGAGCTAAGAGAACGCACGAGCATTCGTACTGACTGCGCAGGAACCAGAAATGATTCCAGACGTGATCGCTGATATGTAATATCTAAGCTAAAGTATCCCTTGACCCTAGTACAAATCAAAGTTAATAAATAATGTTTTCTGTTAAATACTTCATCTGTTCAGTCACATAATAGACTTGTTTGGTGTTCTCCTTCTTTGACTCATTTGTTTGGTTACGACACCTTGTGGTTGCATTTTTCATTAACTTGAAACTTGAGGTAATCTCATTTGCACACCGGATATATGGATTTATTTATTAATTTCTGTTGGTTCATTATCTTAAGTGATCTTAATACAACTATGTGTGACATCCCGGTTTTTCAGATATCTTAAACGCACTACTTCACGGTTATTCATTCCTACGCTAAATTGATTCGGAGATTTAATTTACACGCTCGAAATAATTACGCTAACTTTGTGAACTTATCAAGTGAACTACGTTCTATGTGTATTAAACGTTTATAAGTTCGGTGAGTTATTATGTTATGTTTCAATTTCATGATTTTTAGTTATAAAAATATATATATAGTAAATATATAGACGAATCGAACCGAGCCGCGAAACAAGTCGACCTCATTTCCTTGCGACTCAAGGGATTAACCAAAACTTGAGGTTCAAGTTATAGACCCAAACCGCCCCACCCAAGCCCTTTGCGGCCGCAAGGACCAAACCGCAAATCCTTTTCCTTTTCTTTTCTTTCTTGCACTATATAAGGACATATATGCATGAGTTAAGTTTCAAAAAAAAAACACACACACACAAACCCTAGCTCCAAAGACCGACGGCAGCCTTCTCCTCATTCCCTCTCTCGGTCGCGATCTCCTTGATTACCCGAATCGATTTCCAATCTTGTTCCCGGTGCGTTAATCCTCATTGTTAAAGGTTAGGGTTTGTCATTATTTTGCAAAGTCATATTAGGGTTATAAACTCTTGATCATGCTTGTATGTAATGGTAGAATCATTATTATGAAAGTGTATGATGTTAGTTCGATAAATTATGCGAGTTTGCGATTATGATGATTAGTTGGAATCAAGAATCATTAGTCTGCGTTTTATGATAAAAACCATATATTATGATTAGGGTTTGCATGAGTATGATGTACATGATGATATATGATTGATAAATCTGTTCTTGATCGTTTATATTTAACGTCTCGATTGTTTAAGCGTGTTATATTGCGATAAAATGTTGAAATCAGGATGCTGAATGGTGTTTACAGCCAACTTCAACTGGCTGTAACTTGGTTATTATTTATCGAAAAACGGATTTTCTGAAGCCTAAATCGTATATTCTTGAAAAACGCTTCTAATGGCGCTGGATTCATATTTTTCTGAGGTCGTTTGATATTTTTAAGTGGCCAATTAAGTGCAGTAACTGAAGCTGTGAAAATTCTGAAAATTTGTTAGTTGTTTATTGAGTCGGATCTCATAATCTGTAGAGAGTCGAATCACGAAAATTGTACAGCAGCTGGAGATGGAAATTTCCGGGAAACTCCCACTGGAATTTTGTCAATTGGATGAACGGTGATTTTTAAATAAATTCTCCCGTGGACTGCAGTCAGAAAGCGACGAATATGACTGCAATCTAGTATATTAATAATTATGAATAATTAGTAAAGTGTTAGGACTTGAAAAATTTACATAAATTTCTATAGTTTAGTTGTCACCTTCTGTAAAAAATTGGAATTTTTGGAACGTTGGAACTATTTTATAAAAATCCTCGAAAACAGAATAATTATGACTATACAAGCTGAAAATTGATAACTTGCGAATGTGTGTACCAAATTGTTGCATGGATTGAATTGTTTTCATGATAGGTTGTTTTGATCACTATGTTGGTATGATGATACTTGCATGCATGATTGGGTTTTAGGATTTTGTTATTGTGTGTACCGCATTGTGTGTTAGCTATGTGTAGGGTTTGTATTGGTGTGATTCACACACTAACTTTAAATCAATTGACTTGTTAGGACGCAATTAACGGTCCCATCATTTGCTACTTCTGTGTTACACTAACCGAGCAACTAAAGGTGAGTTCACGGCCCCTAATTTTATCCGGTTTTAAACAACAGGGGGAGAAACATGTATACACTCTACAACTCTATCTCTTTACGTTATACGAAATTAACGTCATTAAACTATTCGGTAACTAAGTTAATGTTAATGTACGTTATGGTCACTAAGCAGCTATATCACACAAGTCCTCGACAAACTCTCGGATCGTTAGTATTGGGTTAGATAGCGGGGAAATTTAAGTAGTACTACTGGGCCCGACAAGCCCCACCCGAGCTTGTCGCGCTAGCCGACCGGGTATGGTCAACGGGTGAATAATTTGGCCTAACTTCGCCATGGTCAGTGATAGGCCTGGCAACACGGAGGCACAACAGTCAGCTTCGATCGCGAACACTTACGTGACATAACTTTAGGCTAGCTACCTACATGTTAACATTGAACTTACTTACGAATCAACAATATTATTCCGGGTTAGGGATAGTGGAACCAACAACATTGTTATTCCGGGTTAGGAATAATGGAACATCAATATTATTCCGGGTAAGGAATAATAGAACCATCAGTATTATCCGGGTTGGGAATAATGGAACTAAGTCGTTATCCCGGGTTAGGGATAATGGGGGAAACAAACTTATAACCGAATTAATGAACATATAAAAACCTGTGAACTCACTCTTCTTTAATGTTGACACTTGTTTCTTTACATGTTTCTCAGGACGCTAGGAGCTCTAGGTGCACTCACTTGCATTGATCAAGACATCTTTTTATCGAGTCTCATTTACGAATATTGTTTGGGTTTTTCTTTAGTTTTGGCGTACGTGTTGGCGCCCGTTCCTTTACTTTACTTTAATTCTTCCGCTCAACTTTAAAAACTAATGCTTCCGCTAAACATTGAAACCAAACTAAGACAATCTAAAATTAACTATGAATGGTTAAACAAATGATTTTGGAAAACGTATTAACAAATCATATAGAGTCGTTCGACATTACTAGTGTCTCAGATTCTGCTTTGTTCACACGCCTCGCGGTAAAACTCCGCAAGTGGAAATTGAGGGTGTGACAGATTGGTATCAGAGCCTCTAGCTATAGAGAACCAGGTTTGCATTAAAAGTAGACCTAAACTATAGCTGATCACACGACACTAGACTTAGTTTGGCACTGAACTGTTATATCTTGTTATGTGTTGTACCACAACTGTGTTATGTAAAATATGAATGCATAATTGAAATGAATGCAACTCGTAACTAACTACACAACCCAACAGGCAATGTCATCATCATCATCATCCGACAAACTTTTGCAACCAAGGGCGCCGGGGAAGGCACCTATGGTGGAACCCTCACCACCTCATGGCGTGGAGACACGCTCAGCTGTTAGAAAAAGGCTCGCTCTAGGAGAGGAGTCGTCCTCACGCCCGACCATCGCGATGCCGGTCGAACCGGTTAACTCGTAAGAAGTAGGGAACGACCTACTTAGAGATATGATAAGAAAGCAACAAGAACAACTAGAGAGAATGCATGAAACCATCCTAGCATAGGGATGGATGATACGAAAATTAACAGGTAAGACTGGATCGCTCGAGGAAGAGCAACATGAGAGTAAGATAGCTCGTAACACTTTAGCTAGAGATCTTCGTGCTGAGCAGCTAAGGGCTGACTGGCTCGAAGACAGAGTTCTTGAGTCTAGCTGGAGAATTCAAGAACTAGAACATAATCAGGCACCTGTACCAGTACCCGCACCAACACCGGCCCCTCCAGTGCCGGTAGAGGAAGAAGAGGAGGATCCAGAGGAGGATCCGGAGGAAGACCCAGCTGTAGAAGCTGGAAACGCCGCGAAGGATGACGACAAGGATAGCGATTTGGGGGATGGAGACGTAGAAGACTGACACGTCTCGCTTATTCCATTTGCTTTCCTTCAGTCTATTTATTTTCCTACTTATGTTTAAACTTAAGATTTTATAGTAAACTGATATGTTTGGTTGGCATTTTGTAAGACGTTGAAATTTTATTTAATTGAATATTTCTTTTGACTGTTTAATTTATTTGGGTTGACATAATTTGAGGAATTATTTAAGTATGGAATAGGATAACTATATTGGATATATAGACTTATCGGTGTGTGTTTATGTTGTCTTACGAAGGTCTAAAATGGCAACTGGACGTCGCGGAAACCTCAACATGACGCCCGAAGAATTAGCCGCAATGATCCAAGAACACGTGAATGCTGCTCTAGCAGGTGTTCAAAACCAACAAGCAGGAGGGGGTCTTAACCCCTACAAGATGTTTCTCGATGCGAAGCCGAGCAAATTCACGGGTGCAGAAGGACCTATAGGACTGGTCCGCTGGATTGAAAAGTCCGAATCAGTGTTCGAAATGTGCAATTGTCTGGAGGCCAACAAGGTCAAGTATGCTGTCTCAACGTTGGAGGATGGGGCACTAACTTGGTGGAATGCACAAGTCCAAACGCGTGGACTTATTGCTGCAAATGCAATGGCCTGGGCCAAGTTTAAGGCCCTAATCAAAGAAGAGTACTGTCCGCGAGACAGGGTTCAACAGTCGTAGCAAACATTATGGAACCACAAGATGGTGGGATCTGAAATTGAAGCATACACAGCGAAACATCATGACCTGGTATTTCTATGTCCCGATCTGGCCAACACCGTGGAGAAACGACTCGAGTTTTACCTTGGGGGTCTGGTCCCCGAGATCCAGGGTATGGTAATGGCTAGCAACCCAGCGACTGAGCATCAAGAAATCAGGTTGGCGCACAAACTCACTGATAAGGCGGTGGAACAAAAGAAGTTGCCATCTCGGGGTACGACTGAAGTTGCCCCTGATAATAAAAGAAAGTTTGAAGACTCGTCTGCTCGACAGTCTTCGTCAGCCCAGTCACAGCAAGGGAACCAGAAACGGTTCAATAATTTCAACAGTCACCGGGGTCATAATAATCAGCCCGCCAACAACAACCAGAACACAATCGGCTATGTAGGTCGAAAGCCGCAGTGTAATCACTGTAACCTTCATCATCATGGCCCTTGTGCCGGGAATCGCTGCCAACGATGTGGAAAAGTGGGACACGCGGCAAAGGATTGTCGCGGGGAAGTCATGTCCCGACAAAATCAAAATCAACACCAGGGTCAGCAACAGGGTATTAACCGGGGTGCTATCAGTGTGGTAGCACTGCCCACTTCAAACGAGACTGCCCACAGCTTCGTAACAACAACAATGGTGGGAACAACAACAACCACAACCACAACCACAATAACAACAACAACAACAATAACAACAACAACAATGGAAATGGTGGCACAGGAGGTGCCAAAGGGCGTTCATTTACGCTGGGTCGCGGAGAGGCCAGAAACGACTCGAACGTGGTCACCGGTAAGTTTCCCCTTAATGAACATTTTGTTACTGTGCTTTTTGATACGGGTGCGGATAGGAGTTTTATATCTGAGTCTTTTAGGAAGAACCTAAATCTCACGCCCAAACCCCTAGAGACCCCTTACGTCATAGAACTAGTCGATGGTAAATCTGTAGATGTGACCCATATAGTATCCGGCTGTCAACTCAAACTCGCGGGTCACACCTTTACCATTTATCTGATGACAACTACTCTGGGTAGTTTTGACGTGGTAGCCGGAAAGCACTGGCTATCCGACGTCCGAGCCGAAGTTCTCTGTTTCGAGAAAGCTATCCGTATTCCACTCTCTAACGACGATACTTGCATGCATTCAGCTTCGATCGCGAACACTTACGTGACATAACTTTAGGCTAGCTACCTACATGTTAACATTGAACTTACTTACGAATCAACAATATTATTCCGGGTTAGGGATAGTGGAACCAACAACATTGTTATTCCGGGTTAGGAATAATGGAACATCAATATTATTCCGGGTAAGGAATAATAGAACCATCAGTATTATTCCGGGTTGGGAATAATGGAACTAAGTCGTTATCCCGGGTTAGGGATAACGGGGGAAACAAACTTATAACCGAATTAATGAACATATAAAAACCTGTGAACTCACTCTTCTTTAATGTTGACACTTGTTTCTTTACATGTTTCTCAGGACGCTAGGAGCTCTAGGTGTACTCACTTGCATTGATCAAGACATCTTTTTATCGAGTCTCATTTACGAATATTGTTTGGGTTTTTCTTTAGTTTTGGCGTTCGTGTTGGCGCCCGTTCCTTTACTTTACTTTAATGCTTCCGCTCAACTTTAAAAACTAATGCTTCCGCTAAACATTGAAACCAAACTAAGACAATCTAAAATTAACTATGAATGGTTAAACAAATGATTCTGGAAAACGTATTAACAAATCATATAGAGTCGTTCGACGTTACTAGTGTCTCAGATTCTGGTTTGTTCACACGCCTCGCGGTAAAACTCCGCAAGTGGAAATTGAGGGTGTGACACTATGTGTTAAAATAAGAGTACACAACTTCATGTTATTTTTCGGTGTACCTCTACAAGTTCTTTCATTATTTTTCAAAAATTCTATGATATCATTGGTTATTTCATCACCAATTGAAAATCCTATGAGATTCATTTGAAATAAATATTCGAATTTACATCATTAAACCTTTCAGTTGATTACAAACACGGTGAACTTGTTCGGGCACCATAATTATTAAATTGTATCGATCATTACGACACCTTGTAGCGTCGGTATAAATTTGTAGCCTATGCTAATCATGACCATACCAGACTACGTATGCTTTTCGTTTGACTCATTTTTGAAAATAGTCTTAATACAACTATGTATTAAGATAATGATACACTAAATTATGTTGTTCTTCAAGGGTATCCCTGTCATTCAATAATTTAAACACATTGATTTTTCCTTATAACATGGTTCGATAGTTGACACATCATCTTCGTGCTTCTATTTCATTTGAGCTTATTGATTCTAATATTTCCTTGATTGACAACCAAAGTAAGTTTTCCTTTGACAGTGTATTCTATTGTTTCTAAGAGTCATTCACAAATTGTAAACATTTGATTTAGACACCTACTGGTCATAAATCCCTCCTTTGGTTTGAAACATGTAAACTTAGTCACTCTGATGATTATATCATTACATTTCGTTCGTTGATAACGAAACCATTGAGTTATAGTTATTATAGAACTTATATTCCCAAAATTTGAATATGTCCTCATTTACCTTAATCTTATTAGTATTGACCAATGTGTAACAGAAATCTAAAATGACATCATAACCTAAATCTCGAGGACGAGATTTAAAACAAGGTGGGGATGATGTAACAACAATCAAAATAATCCCGACGAAAACCCATAATCAAAAGCGTAAGTGTGAGCGATGAAACTGATATACTCAATCAGAAAACTTAGCAGTCAAGAAAACTTGCCGGTTGACAAACCAACCCACACTACGGTATACTTATTAGACTCACAATTGCAAGCCGAACCAATTGGGATCAAGACCCAAGCATACACGATAAGTATCGGCACGAAAATCGAGAAAAACGCCCCATTGGACGAGAAAGGCAGCCAGAGACACGCGTCCAACAACGCGCCACGTGTCATGCCAGCGTGGGACACGTGGCAGTTGAAGCCAGGTCGATCATCCCCACGCCACGCGGGAGAACCCCGGTCTCCTGGCGGGACGCGCAGGAGATGACCATCTGGGCTATATAAAGGCAGTCGTGGGACAGAAGTTGTGTACCATTTCGATCAAACGTTTGACGAAATAACTCTCTCGCTCTCCGTTTCGTGCACTAAAACCCCTAAAGCCCCTAAAATCTACCCCGTTGTAAGTATTTTAACCCCCAATCACTAATTCGTTACCCTACCCGATTGATTTAGGACCCACCGACGCATGTCAAGGCTCTACCTGACTAAGTTCGTTGGGGTTCTGTCTCGTGTTGTATGGTCACCCTACCCGATTGATTTAGGACCCACCAACGCATGTTAAGGCTCTGCTTGACTAAGTTCGTTGGGGTTCTGCCTCGTGTTGTATGGCTAAAGTGTAACCCTTGTACAATTTTGATCGTTTCCGTACATAATAAAGTCTTATGTTTTAATTCGTTATTTTACATCTATTACATTATTCACAATAATTGGTGTTAATTTTTGATATTGAAGTAATGGCGAGTCCAAACCGTATTTAAATTTATGTTGGCAAAAATGCGATACAAGCTTATCGTGTGACACCCGGATAATTTGGGCCTGTACTAGTGTGACACGTGTTATGATTAAATAAAAAGGCAAGTTATATTAAATTTTATGTATTTTGATGCTATTTGATGTGTTTATAAATTTAAAATTTATTAAAAAATATGTTGGCAATTTTAAGATAAACGTTTATCGCGTAACGGTTAAAATGCAAAACGAACGTTGGTGACCGCCAGATTAATGTTAAAATCCTAAAAATAGTCCGTTATGATTAAAATATATATTTAATCATGTTCGTCAGGAAAAATTATTTAAAACTCTTAAAAACTCTATTTTTGCGAATTTAAGCGCGTACTGCCAAATACGGGCAACGCTGCCAGTCCAGACAAATAAAATATTGTTCAACAATATTTTGGTGATTTTATTTTTATAGAGTATTAAAAATAATTTATAACGCGTTAAAACGGGATTAAAACGCTAGATAAAATACCCGGTAACCAGTAAAATACCAGTTTTTGGCCAACAATTCATATGTATATGTATATATGCATGTGGTGTGTGTGTTGAGAACAATGGCAGCCATGAAACACTCTCTCTCCCACCTCTCACTCCTTTATGCCACTTGTTGGATTGCATGCAACCTTCCAATCTCCATATCTTACATTTTCCAACATAATCTTCCATAATCCAAGAATCAAAATCAAAACAAATCAAACATTCTCTCTCTCTCAAAAATCTCGGCTGAAATACCCTCCTTCATACCTCCATTTTTGAATTTCCAACCTTGTTCTTGAATATCCAAGCTCATTTCAAGGTGATTTCTAGTTTATAAGAAGGTTTAAAGGTGATTCCAAGGAGATTCAAGCAAGAACCAAGCTTCACATCCTCATTTTCATTCAAAAACTTACTTGAATCTTGAAGGTATAACATTTTTTTCTTCAAACAAATTCATGATTCATGGTGATGAAGATGATAGTAAAAAGTTTCTCTTGTTCTTGGATTTACACAAAAACATGAAAATTAAAACAAATTGGTTTTTAAATAAAATAAAATGGATGTATGTATGTGTATATATATGGCCGTGAGTGTTTGTCTATGTGTGTTAGATACTGTATTTTGATTTATTAAGTTGAATCTTGTTTGATCGGATTCTTGAAAGATACATGCATGTGGGAAAATATTGTCATATGTCCATAAATAGAGTGTTTATCTTGCATTTTTGTTAGCATGATGATAATGATGAAGATGTCTTTGAATATTTGAACATGAATTTAAGATGAGCATAGATGCATTTAGTTCATGTGAAATGATGATAATATGATGACATGCATTAGAAACTTGTACATGAGCTTGCATGTGGATTTTGTAATCAAGAAATGATGAAAATTCTTTGATATGACAAATGTGGTTTGAATCTGATTATGAACACTAAAAATATTATTATTTGAAGTGTAAAAATAGCTTGAAGCTTTGTCATAGAGTTTACTAGCTTTGCATGATGTACATTGTGCTTAAAAAGTGGTAAAATGGGTGAAATTGTGCGATTTATGTGCCTTATGTGAGACCTGCACTATCATGAGTATAACCACCATTTTAATCAGTAAATAACATGTATTGTGTCAAAATATCAAGTCGTTACGATTTGGGATGCTTATGGTAAAGTTCGTGCAAAACTATGCGTTAAAAAATGGTAAAAATGGCCTTTTAAGAGGTTTTTACAAAACTGTTTGAGATCAGTAAATAAGCTGATATTTTTGGTATAAAAATAAGTATTTTAACTAATATTAAGTATCTTTGGTGTTTGGCTAGTCATACGTGACTTCCGACACTCGAAAGCATTACCGAAAACGCTAAAATACGCATATTTAAGGTACACGAACATGAATAGTTCCATGCATGAATTGTAAGATGATGTGTGATATGTGAATATGACATGCATTATGTGGAATGATAAGTAGTAACATGATAATTGGATATAGATCTATGTATGCGTACTTGTGCGGTATATATGCTAGTCTCGTTAAAAGACATGATAAAATGCAACTTATATGTTAGAGCATAAAAATGATACATAGGCTAACTTGTGAAATTATTGCATGTATAAAATGATTTAAGAGTAATAAATTATGTACTTTGATGAAATAAGTGCACTATGACATTCAATGATATGTTCAAATTTTGCGTAATTATGTTACTACGTGCGAACTACCAATATTATGTATAACGAGTGAATAAACGAATATAACTTAATAACGGTCACCACTGAAATCATTTAAGTCGAGAAAATCTTAATATATATATGAACTCATATATATAAATATGCCAACATAATCAAAACAAAGACTTTTCGAGAAAATCTCAAAGTTTGTGTGAAAATTCTAAGTTTTGGAGAAACTTAGGTATTTTGCGAGTGTTGATTATTAAATCCTTCTTATTTAATTTAGGACGAATAAACAATTTGAGAGATTGTGTTAACACTTAAAAACGCACTCTAAGGTGAGTACATAAATTGTTTGGAAGTATATGTTTTGGGGTTAACACTTAAAGACCCCTCTTTTACTTTTTCAAATGTTTTGGGGTGAAGCATATGTGCATAAATTTACTTTCTGTTTTGATGACATTATACATGTTTTGTTACAACTACAGATAATACATTATTTCAAAGACATTTTACTTGGCGTATTGACTTGGTATGCCTAGTACATAGTTTACACAGACATTTTACATGACATGCTTACATTGATTATGACAATTTGTTATGTTGAATGAAACAAGATACATTCATTAACATTATCCTGCCGACCAGTAGTATGTCATGGTACCATAGGTTTCGTAACCTCATTCCCGCTTCCAAGTTCGTTTGGATGTACCCATTGGGGAAAGACAAAATCCGATGAACAATTGATAAACCTTTGTCCTTTATGGGATTATCTGATAAGCGACAAGGCTTGAACATATCCGAGTAACTAACCACATAAATGTTCATATTAATATAAGCAATGTTTTCAAAACATATCTTTTGATTTAGACGTTTGTTTATTCTGGGACATGTTTTGTACACGACATTCGGTTACACAAGACACATGGTTATACATGACACTATGACATGTGGTTTGAGTATAGACATTTACTTGCCATACAAGACTCTGGTTATTACTTGACATTTGAAATACAAGATATAGTTTGTACTTGACACTGTTACACATGGCATTGGTTTATACATAACACTTGGTTTATACAAAGACATGACACATTTTCACATGGCATTGTTTTACATATAACAAATTTTATACAAGGACATGATACTTTTTATACAAAAACATGACACATTATATACAAAGATATGACATTTTATACAAGACACAATATATTTTGGTTATTAAGTTAACCATGCATCATTTCTTTTAAATCATTGATTTTCATATGATTTCATAAAAGAAATACTTTTATAATGATCCATGGCTATTTTTGTATTAATCAAACATTTTCTAAAACATTCAAGGCCATGAATCGTCAATTCAAAACCTATGTTACTCATAGGCATCTTTATGCGAACGTACCTATTTTCACATATGTTTCAGGATGCATTATTTGATGTATTGGATGCAAACTCCACATAGAATGGATGCGGGCCTTAGTGACTTTAAAATCCAAACGACAAATTGATTGTATTTCATTTCTCTTATTTCAAGACAATGTAATTCGTTGTTCAATAAAACAAAAACTTAAGTACCATGTGTTGTGAAACAATTTGTAACGTGACTCCCCAAGTGTTTCCGCCGCGTGTTGTTTTTATGCGATTTGGGGTGTTACAGTTTGGTATCAGAGCCCATGGTTATAGGGAAATAGGTTATTAGCATTGCTTTGACCTAGTCTATAACCTTCCTAGGACCCCAACGCTAGATAATTTGCGTTTAGATTCTTAAAACAACACCATCACCTATCCTTAGGTGATTAGCAAAACAAATCCACAAGTTACAAGTCCGTTTTGAAAAAAATCATCTATCCTTAGATGAATTGTTTTTGGTTTAAAGCCTTAATGTTTTCAAAATCTCGTCAAAGTTTGGGTTTTAATAATGTGAACACATGCAATCTCGAAGGGTGAATGCATGTACCCCGAGTTTCTGTCTAAGGTTAGAGTGTTCGTACAAATCCACTTAATCGGACCAGTCACTCTTACCTGGGAACTATTGGGGTGAGTGTCCACTTATAGGCTAAAGCATGTCTTCGTGATACATTATAAAGACTCATTTACTTTGATTAGTCAACGTGTATCGTCTATTTGTTTTAAGTAACGAACGAATAACCACCATCCTTATATTTCTATCGATATTTTCAATACCTCACTCGATTATCCAATGTCAATCTCACACATTTCCTCGCATGTTTCCTCTCTTTTAGAATGCCTCCCCATCGCAACACTACCCAAGACGCCAAAATGGCGACTCTAATTGCTCAACAAATGGCTGCCGTACTCCCGAATCTTGTGACCCAACTTAATCAAGCCTACATTAACAATAACAACAACAATACACCTGCTCCGTGCAACTATAAACAATTCTGCTCTGCTAAACCACTCAAGTTTACTGGGTCTGAGGAAGCTACTGGGCTCCTACAATGGTTTGAGAGTATCGAAAGCACTTTTCGTTATGTGCAGTGCCCTAACGAACGCAAGGTAGAGTTTGCTTCGAGTGTTTTTCAAAAGAGAGCACTCACATGGTGGAACGGAGTGATGAGAGATAGGGGTGCTAATGTGGCGATGGCTCAGACATGGGAAGAACTTAGATCTCTTATGATGAAAGAGTTCTGCCCACGTCACGAGTAAAGGGCACTCGAGAATGAATTCCACGATCTGAAACAAGATAGTGGGGAACATCGTGCCTACACCAATTGCTATGAGGAGTTGAGCTTGTTATGTCGTACGATGGTTACGCCTTTGGATAAGGCAATCGAAAAGTACATTGATGGCCTTCCTGACCCAGTCCAGGATATACTCACTGGTAGCAACCCCGCCACTGTTAGACAGGCTATCGAGTTAGCAGCCACCCTAACTGAATCTCAAATCAAAAAGGGGAAATTGTTTCGCAAAGTCGACAAGGAGCAGACTGCTAAAACCACACAAGAGAAACCCAAAGAAATCAAAGCTAAACATTCCAAGAATCCGAGGAAGCGTAAGGCTTCTCAAAATTTCACTGTGGTTACTCAACCCAATCAAGCCCCTCCAAGTCAAGCAGCACAGCCTCCTACTAGGAAACCATACAATGGAACCGCACCCTTGTGTAACCAATGTAATCTACACCATCATGTTAGTGTCCATTGTCGAAGATGTTTAACTTGTGGGCATATTGTTCATATGGCAAGAGTATGTCGAGCTGCTACTACACAAAACCAAGTTGTTAACAACCTTGCTCAGAGACGTGCTCTTGACGCTAGAGTTAACGAGCCTCGTACCAACAACGATGCAGTTATAAACAACAAGGAGTTTACATTCGATTTCTTTTGTTATCCAAAACTTATGAACACTTTTCACGTATTATGTAATGATGTTTCATTTGCAAACTAATATGCTTGTGCATGTTCGTATAATGAATGTCCGTATAACAAAGTACAAGGTTCTCATTCTTTACGAAATCGAACTACTCTCGTAATACGTCTTGATTGTAGACGCACATTCTCTACCGAATAACATGTGAGACACACGTACTATCCTGATTATTGAAACAAAGTATCCTTCTTTGACCTTGCCCATAATCCACCACTTAGCAAGATAAGCTATGCGGACTATGCAACGGGTTAAGTAATTATGGGTGCACACATAATTATGAAATTCGATGCACGGAAACCACAGTCAGTCCTGTTGAGTGTGATGACATAAAATATTGAGTGATTAAATAATGAGACGAGTGTAATACAGTAAGAACATGGTGGATACGCCGCGGGTAGTTTCTATATATAAGTGTTCTTATTGTATTATCTGTCGTAGCGTTATCCAAATCACTTGAGGATTTTATGTTATCCTAGACCCATATGTGTTAACTTAAAGAAGAATCGAGAGCCATCTATATTCATTTCTGTTTCTAATGAAGTATCCATTGAGGAAATTGAATTGTCCATTCATTTTCGCTTCTGAAGAAATATCCATCGGAAAATGAATTATCCATTAGTAATCCTTCATTTCTGTTTCTGCAGAAGTATCCATTAAGGAAAAATGAACTAGCTACTCATTTTTCTCTTCTGAAGAGATATTCATTGGGAAATGAATAATCCATTCACAATCCTTCATTTCCGTTTCTGCAGAAGTATCCATTGAGGAAATTGAATTATCCATTCATTTTCGCTTCTGAAGAAATATCCATCAGGAAATGAATTATCCATTAGTAATCCTTCATTTCCGTTTCTGCATAAGTATCCATTGAGGAAAATGAATTATCCGTTCATTTTCGCTTCTAAAGAAATATCCATTGGGAAATGAATTATCCATTTGTAATCCCTCATTTCTGTTTCTGTAGAAGTATCCTTTGAGGAAAATGAATTATCCGTTCATTTTTGCTTCTGAAGAATATTCATTGGGAAATGAATTATCCATTTGTAATCCCTCATTTCCGTTTCTGACGAAGTATCCATTAAGGAAAATGAATTATCCATTCATTTTCGCTTCTGAAGAAATATCTATCAGGAAATGAAGTATCCATTTCCAATCTTTCATTTCCCCTTCTGACGAAGTATCCACTGAGGAAAATGAATTATCTATTCATTTTCGTTTCTGAAGAAATATCCACTGGGAAATGAATAATCTATTCAAATCCTTCATTTCCACTTCTGACGAAGTATCCACTGAGGAAAATGAATTATCCATTCATTTTCGCTTCTGAAGAAATATCCACTGGGAAATGAATACTCTATTCAAATGCTTTATTTCATTTTCGCTTCTGAAGAAATATCCAATAGGAAATGAATAATCTATTCAAATCCTTCATTTCCAATTCTGACGAAGTATCCACTAAGGAAAATGAATTATCCATTCATTTTCGCTTCTAAAGAAATATCCACTAGGAAATGAATAATCTATTAAAATCCTTCATTTCCACTTCTGACGAAGTATCCACTTAGGAAAATGAATTATTCATTCATTTTCGCTTCTGAAGAAATATCCACTGGGAAATGAATAATCTATTCAAATTCTTCGTTTCCACTTCTGACGAAGTATCCACTGAGGAAAATGAAATATACATTCATTTTCGCTTCTGAAGAAACATCCACTGAGAAATGAAACACAAGCTAAATCCTTACAAGATCTTTCTATCTTAATAGTTGGATTCTTAAACGATACTCGTGGTACTATTGATTTATATGGTTTTACCACAAATCAATTTCTCATTCCCACTTCCTACATTACTTGAGGAAGTGTCCACTAGGGGAATGATAAAGTTATGCCTTACATGAAAATCCACGATGGGTCATTCTATGCAAATGGATATAACCCTAGATTCCATGTAAGACAATTGCTTGACACAACTTATGTAAACAGTCTCCTACAGATATACTCCAGCTTAACGCAAATAGACTCCCACGGATAAATTTCGGCATGAAATTTCCTAAAGGAAGGGAGACTGTAACCCTTGTACAATTTCGATCGTTTCCGTACATAATAAAGTCTTATGTTTTAATTCGTTATTTTACATCTATTACATTATTCACTGTAATTGGTGTTAATTTTTGATATTGAAGTAATGGCGAGTCCAAACCGTATTTAAATTATGTTGGCAAAAATGCGATACAAGCTTATCGTGTGACACCCGGATAATTTGCGCCTGTACTAGTGTGACACGTGTTATGATTAAATAAAAAGGCAAGTTATATAAAATTTGATGTATTTTGATGTTATTTGATGTGTTTATAAATTTAAAATTTATTAAAAATTATGTTGGCAATTTTAAGATAAACGCTTATCGCGTAACGGTTAAAATGCGAAACGAAAGTCGGTGACCGCCAGATTAATGTTAAAATCCTAAAAATAGTCCGTTATGGTTAAAATATTTATTTAATCATGTTCGCGAGGAAAAATTATTTAAAACGCTTAAAAACTCTATTTTTGCGAATTTAAGCGCGTACTGCGCAACACAGCGCGCATACTACCAAATACGGGCAACGCTGCCAGTCTAGACAATATTTTGGTGATTTTATTTTTATAGAGCGTTAAAAGTAATTTATAACGCGTTAAAACGGGATTAAAACGCTAGATAAAATACCCGTTACCAGTAAAATACCAGTTTTTGGCCAACAATTCATATGTATATGTATATATGCATGTGGTGTGTGTGTGTTGAGAAAAATGGCAGCCATGAAACACTCTCTCTCTCCCACCTCTCACACCTTTATGCCACTTGTTGGATTGCATGCAACCTTCCAATCTCCATATCTTACATTTTCCAACATAATCTTCCATAATCCAAGAATCAAAATCAAAACAAATCAAACATTCTCTCTCTCTCAAAAATCTCGACTGAAATACCCTCCTTCATACCTCCATTTTTGAATTTCCAACCTTGTTCTTGAAGATCCAAGCTCATTTCAACGTGATTTCTAGTTTATATGAAGGTTTAGGGTGATTCCAAGGAGATTCAAGCAAGAACCAAGCTTCACATCCTCATTTTCATTCAAAAACTTACTTGAATCTTGAAGATATAACATTTTATTCTTCAAACAAATTCATGATTCATGGTGATGAAGATGATAGTAAAAAGTTTCTCGTGTTCTTGGATTTAAACACAAACATGAAAACTAAAACATATGGGTTTTTAAATAAAATAAAATGGATGTATGTATGTGTATATATATGGCCGTGAGTGTATGTCTATGTGTGTTAGATATTGTATTTTGATTTATTAAGTTGAATCTTGTTTGATCGGATTCTTGAAAGATACATGCATGTGGGAAAATATTGTCATATGTCCGTAAATAGAGTGTTTATCTTGCATTTTGGTTAGCATGATGATAATGTGATGAAGATGTCTTTGAATATTTGAACATGAATTTAAGATGAGCATAGATGCATTTAGTTCATGTAAAATGATGATAATATGATAACATGCATTAGAAACTTGTACATGAGCTTGCATGTGGATTTTGTAATCAAGAAATGATGAAAATTATTTGATATGACAAATGTGGTTTGAATCTGATTATGAACACTAAAAATATTATTATTTGAAGTGTAAAAATAGTTTGAAGCATTGTCATAGAGCTTACTAGCTTTGCATGATGTACATTATGCTTAAAAAGTGGTAAAATGGGTGAAATTGTGCGATTTATGTGCCTTATGTGAGACCTGCACTATCATGAGTATAACCACCATTTTAATCAGTAAATAACATGTATTGTGTCAAAATATCAAGTCGTTACGATTTGGGATGCTTATGGTAAAGTTCGTGCAAAACTATGCGTTAAAAAATGGTAAAAATGGCCTTTTAAGAGGTTTTTACAAAACTGTTTGAGATCAGTAAATAAGCTGATATTTTTGGTATAAAAATAAGTATTTTAACTAATATTAAGTATCTTTGGTGTTTGGCTAGTCATACGTGACTTCCGACACTCGAAAGCGTTACCGAAAACGCTAAAATACGCATATTTAAGGTACACGAACATGAATAGTTCCATGCATGAATTGTAAGATGATGTGTGATATGTGAATATGACATGCATTATGTGGAATGATAAGTAGTAACATGATAATTGGATATAGATCTATGCATGCGTACTTGTGCGGTTTATATGCTAGTCTCGTTAAAAGACATGATAAAATGCAACTTATATGTTAGAGCATAAAAATGATACATAGGCTAACTTGTGAAATTATTGCATGTATAAAATGATTTAAGAGTAATAAATTATGTACTTTGATGAAATAAGTGCACTATGACATTCAATGATGTGTTCAAATTTTGCGTAATTATGTTACTACGTGCGAACTACCAATATTATGTATAACGAGTGAATAAACGAATATAACTTAATAACGGTCACCACTGAAATCATTTAGTCGAGAAAATCTTAATATATATATGAACTCATATATATAAATACGCCAACATAATCAAAACAAAGACTTTTCGAGAAAATCTCAAAGTTTGTGTGAAAATTCTAAGTATTGGAGAAACTTAGGTATTTTGCGAGTGTTGATTATTAAATCGTTCTTATTTAATTTAGGGCAAATAAACAATTTGAGGGATTGTGTTAACACTTAAAAACGCACTCTAAGGTGAGTACATAGACCCCTCTTTTACTTTTTCAAATATTTTGGGGTGAAGCATATGTACATAAATTTACTTTCTGTTTTCATCACATTATAAATGTTTTGTTACATACTACATATAATACGTTATTTCAAAGACATTTTACTTGGCGTATTGACTTGGTATGCCTAGTACATAGTTTACACAGACATTTTACATGACATGCTTACATTGATTATGGCAATTTGTTATGTTGAACGAAACAAGATACATTCATTAACATTATCCTGCCGACCGGTAGTATGTCATGGTACCATAGGTTTCGTAACCTCATTCCCGCATCCTAGTTTGTTTGGAAGTACCCTTTGGGGAAAGACAAAATCCGATGAACAATTGATAAACCTTTGTCCTTTATGGGATTATTACATATGGTTTGAGTATAGACATTGCACTTGCCATACAAGACTCTGGTTAGTACTAGACATTTGAAATACAAGATATAGTTTGTACTTGACACTGTTACACATGGCATTGGTTTATACATAACACTTGGTTTATACAAAGACATGACACATTTTCACATGGCATTGTTTTACATATAACAAATTTTATACAAGGACATGATACTTTTTATACAAAAACATGACACATTATATACAAAAATATGAAATTTTATACGAGACACGACATATTTTGGTTATTAAGTTAACCATGCATCATTTCTTTTAAATCATTGATTTTCATATGATTTCATAAAAGAAATACTTTTATAACGATCCATGGCTATTTTTGTATTAATCAAACTTTTTCTAAAACATTCAAGGCCATGAATCGTCAATTCAAAACCTATGTTACTCACCGGCATCTTTATGCTGACGTAACTATTTTCATATATGTTTCAGGATGCATTATTTGATGTATTGGATGCATACTCCACATAGAATGGACGTGGGCCTTAGTGCATTATTTGATGTATTGGATGCAAACTCCACCAAGTGACAAATACTATTTAAAATAGTTTTATTTACTATTGAAAACGAGTTAGCCAATAGTAGTTTTGTAAGATAAACAAATGTAAAAACTCGTAATGCTGTGTCATTTTGTACAAACCGAATGTACTCGCCAGTATTTCCTGCTGAGCAAATGTTTTTAAACACGTTTCAGGTGAATACAGTAGATCGGATGGGATACAGCACCAAAGGGCTTAAAGAAGTTTTTATCAATTAAATAAAGAAACGTTGTTTTATGAATTCGGGTGTATCCCTTATTGAAAGCTACCTTTATAAAACATGGGTTTTATTCCCATTTGTTTAATAAATAAAATCTGGTGTTTCTAAACTCTGATATTTTTCCTAACTACGGTTCTGATGAAATTTCCACTGCAATATTTTCAAAATAATCATCGGAACCACTTGACTGCTTGATGGCTCCCGTCCAGGGTATGGTCGGGGGTTGTGACAATCAACATGTAGTTTGTACGAATTAGAACTCTTATTGTTAATCAATTTTGATGTCAGTTCGTACGAAGTGGGGTTTAAATTCATCCACCAGTTTGTACGAACTGGTCATCTTCTCCAAATTATTACTAGTTTCAAAACATCATGTTTTCTTGCAATTGTTCAGTCTATAACATGCTATAACGCCGATTATCATTTTTCTAAGTTCATTTTATGTTTTGACAGGTTAAACATCCTAGATCTAAGATTTTTATGTACGACAGTTCAAGTTTGTCCAAATCAATACCTTGCTCATTGCTTAAGGTGTGCAAATCAACCTTATCAACGAAATTTTGGCAGTATAACGGTATCTCGATTGCAAAAACTTTCAGATCTCACAAACTCTCTCAGTTCAAAACAGTAACACTTATTGCAATTCTTACGAATTAAACTCTATTTATAGTACTTACTTGTAAGTTCGTACAAATTGAAACATTCAATATTTACTCACTTAGTTCGTACGAACTAACACTCAAATAATTCTGTTTTGACAAGTCGTACGAATTGGAACCTTGAGTATTTCAAATTTTACAAATTTTACAAATTTTATTACGTTAAAAGTTTTACCAACCCACTCAGATAACCAAGTCCAAGTTAATGACCTTGGTTTACTGATTTGTCTACCAAGTCCAAGTTAATGACCTTGGTTGAACACCATATGAACAAACTATTGTTTTCAATCAAAGTAAAGTTTCAAATTAATGAACTTTTTAATCTTTCAAGAACATTTTAACATTTCTGATTAGCTCCCAACCCGTTGTTTTCTGGTTTCACCTTGTTCATCATTTTTTTAGAATCCGAATATCCGTTTGTCATCATTGGTTGTCAAAACACAAATATAAACAAAATCTTTTTGAAATTTTTAAACTTTAAGCTAAAACACACTGAAAATCTTTTTGAGTTATTTCAGAAAAGAAAATGAATTATGTACAAACATATTTGCAGACATATTTTTGTGAGTTCGTGTTCGAGAATCATATCAGTTGTTTGAGACACATCACTAGTACCGTTGACCTTTTTAAGACTTTAAGACTTTAAACAAATTTACCTAGATTGTTAGTATACTGGTCCACTTTAAACTTTAACACATTTTTCAATTGTTCCAAGATATGTTAATAATCTTAAGAAACTTTAATAAAATGTGTTTCCCATCTAAGAATATACTACCGTATCAAGATTCCCTAGATTTGATCTTACAGGTGAATATAGCTTAACTGATATCTGCATCTGGGTAATACGAGACCTTGAGAGCTCCGGTTAGTACCACCGTACCGACAAAGAGTTGAAGGCTCGACTTAAGGCAGTGTTCCAATATGGAATCTTTTGTACTCCTATTGATGATCTTACGATACTTTTCAATATGCTGCAGATTTAATGTTTTTATGCAAAAGTATTATATAACTTTTAGGCCATTGCTTCCTCAAAATCAGAAGAACTTTTATAATACCCCAGATATCAATTATCTATAAAGTCCTAGTGTCTCAGAATCAGGCAATCTCTCAGACGAAATTTCGGAGTACCAAGTCCATATATCCAAGAGATGTTAAGCCACAAGTTAACAAGTTGTAAATTTAGTCTATATCCCGGAAACAATCTACTAAGCGTGTAAAGCCTACTGACATATCCACAGTAAGACTTGCTTAAAACTTTTTTAAACATTCCAAATTCTTAGCATACCGTGATAGTCCACTGATGTACTATCATTTCCTCGTTAACACTAACTCTTTTTGTATATTTTTGAACTTTTTTATGTTTTTGTATTTTCTACAACATTTCTCCCCCTAAAATCAAAAACATATTTTTGTATTTTAGAATTTTAAAGAAATAAATTTTAACTATTTACAAAAAGTGACTAACCAATGAGAATCACGCAAACTCATCATCTGATCCATATTCAACCTCATTTTCCCCATCTAACAAAAGATTTTCATACCGTTTAACCTCATTAGATATTTAAATCTTGTTATAGGAAATGGTTTGGTATAGAAATCAGCCTTTTGTTCATCGATGTGAATTTTTTCAATTCGAATCAATCTTTTTTCGTTGCAATCACGAATAAAGTGATATCGAATTTCAAGGTGTTATGTTTTTTAGTGTTGAACAGGATTTTTAGTAATGTCAATAGCAGCCTTATTGTCTACAAATAAAGGAGTGTCAAGAAATTGCAATCGAAAGTCTCTCATTTGTTGTTGAATCAACAGTAACTGTGAACAACAACTGGAAGCTGAAATATACTCAACTTCACAAGTCGAGGGAGCGACCGTGGTTTGCTTGTTGCACTGCCACGTTACTAAGCGTGTTCCGAAGAACTGGCAACCGGCCGTCGTAAATTTTGCATTCAGTTTGTCACAGCCGAAATCAGAATCAGCATATCCCGTGAGATCAAAGTTATCATTCTTTGGATACCACAAGCCGGTGCTTGGGCAACCCTTCAAGTATCTGAATATTCTTTTCACGATCATCAAATGCAATAATCGAGGACTGGACTGATAACGGGCGCACAGGCAGGTAGGATACATGATGTCTCGACGAGAAGCAGTCAAATACATCAAAGATCCTATCATTGACTGATACAGTGTTTCATCAACTTTAGTTCCATGTTCGTCTGGGTAGATTCCATGATTGAGCACCAATGGTGTTGAAAGTGGTTTAGAACTGTCCATCTCAAACTTCTGCAAAATATCATAAACATATTTAGTTTGATGAATAAAAATACTATCGGGTAGCTGGTCAACCTGTAATCCCAAAAAGAATTTCATCTATCCCATCGAACTCATCTCGAACTTCTTATTCATGATTTCTTCAAATTATTTGCACAAATCATCGTTCGTGGAACCAAAGATGATGTCATCCATATAGATTTGTACTATTAACAGATGACCTCCAACTTCTCTCATGAAGAGCATGCTATCCACTGTTCCTCTTGTAAAGCCGTTGTCTAATAGGTGTTGAGATAACGTCTCGTACCAGGCTCTCGGGGCCTGATGCAAACCATATAGAGCTTTGTTGAGGAGATAAACCTTATCCTTGTTCAGTGGATCGACAAACCCCGGTGGTTGTCCAAAGTACACTAGAGAAAAGCGGATTTTACATCTAGCTGATATACCTTGAAGCTCTTCCATGATGCGAACGCCAGGAATATGCGGATGGCTTCCAGTCTTGCAACCAGAGCATAAACTTATGTGTAATCAATTCCTTCTAGTTGGTGGAAATCTTTAACAACGAGCCGACCTTTGTTGCGCTCAATAACTCCTCTATCATCCCGTTTGCACTTGAAAACCCATTTAGTATCAATGGTCTTTTGGTTTACTGGAAGATCTACCAGTTTCCAAACTCCTAACTTCTCAAATTGTTTTAACTCTTCCTACATAGCGTTAACCTAACTTTCATCTGCAATTGCGTCTTTCAAAGATTTTGGTTCCATTTGAGAAATAAAACACCGGTAAGAACAATATTCTTGAACAGGAGCCACTTTAGTGTAGAAACAACTAAGAGCTTTATTGATTTGATTCCGTGTTTTAACTACAGCACGTAATTCGCCAATAATGTTGTCAGATGGATGATACGACAAGTTTCTTGGTACCACTTCACTAGGAACATTCACTGAGCTTTCCAGATTAGTAATGTTCTGTTTAGCAAGACTTTGATCAGCAGCAGTTGTGCTTGTTGATACTTCATTTTGATTTCCTGGAGTGACAGAATGATTCAAAAGACTTGTGATCTGCTCAGATTCATCATCGAAGCTCGTGTCACCTTCATCATAAGATGGTTCAGGTCTTAAAACATGATCATTCTGTTGTTCTGCTACTGGTTGTTCATCCACCATTTGCCCAGTATTTGTTTCAGTAACAGGCTCTTGAACATTGGTACTCGTACTTGCCTCAGAATCATTTATGCCAACAAAAGGTTCACTCACCACTATTGGTCTTGACACCTGCTCTTTACTAGATGCTTGTTGTTGCTAATAAAGATAAACAAGTTCCTCTTCACTTGGTTCATTTGGAAGTTCGAATGAATTCCAAAGACTTTCGTAATTAAACATCCAAGATTCACCGGACTTCTGAGTTGGAATAGTGTATCTCTGACAATCAACATGTTGTGCAAGAATCACTCTATACTTGGCAAATATACTCGTCGAAGCGAACTTGTATATCCAACAAAGAAACCTTCTAAAGATTTAGCGTCGATTTTTCCATCAGGATCAATGACAGTGCATGGAGATCGGAAAGGTTCTAAGTACTCCAGATTTGGCTTAAGACGATTTAACAATTCAAAGCAAGTTTTCTTGAATTTATTCACAGTCAGAACTTTCTTTAGAGTATACATGCAGACGCAACAGCTTCACTTCAGAAACTCACGGGTAATTTTGAATCCACAAGCATTGTTCTAGCTGTCTCGATAAGTGTGTGATTCTTACGTTCAGCTACTCCATTTTCTTGAGGAGTATAGGGGGCGCTGAATTCGTGAAGAATGCCTTTCTCCTTACAAAACTCTAGCATGTGACTGTTCTTGAATTCCGTTCCATTGTAACTTCTGATTCTTAAAAATGGGTAGATGATAAAGATTTTCTAACTTCTTGAAGAGTATCATAAGATTTTCAAACGTCTCATATTTGCTTTATTGAAAGAAGACCCAAAAGAATCTAGAATAATTATCAGTCACCACAAGACATTATAAATCTCTAGAAATACTTTTCACATTGACTGGTCCAAAGAAATCCATATGCAGTCTTTCTAACGGTAGTTTAATGGAAATCAATAATTTTTTCGGATGTGATTTTTTCTGTTGCTTGCCAATCTTGCAAATAACACAATGATCATTCATGTGAAAACTTTTCAAATTAACACCTTCCACTAAATTGTTATGAACAAGACAATTCTTTTTCCTCAGGTGAATGTGCCCCATCTTTCTATGCCACAAATATGATTCTTTCTCTGTAGCCTTAGTCACAAAGCACTGTGCCGCTTTTGATGTGGTCGATGCAACGCTCATGTCTAACATGTATAAATCGTTTTCTCTTGGAGCGCGTATTAGAATCGACTCCTCCGGAATGTTGAATCCTGGTCTCAAAATTAAGCATTCTTTGTCATTGAAATGTGTTGTGAACTTCTTATCACATATCTGCAAGATACTCAGTAAATTGTTCTCTAGCTCTGCGATATAATTCACTTTGTCAAAAGAAACCACTCCATTTGATGATCGTCCTTCTCCAACAATCTTTCCGCCTTGGTTACCGACAAAGCCAACATAACCTCCTCGGATAGCTTTGACATCATATAATAACGCAAGCATTCCTGTCATGTGCCGGGAAGCTCCACTATCCATGATCCATTTGGAAATGATCGACCTTGGAAGCCCCTACACAGATATTCAAAGATCTAGTTAAAGAGAGAAACCCAAGCCTTCTTGGTCTTGGGTGTAGGATAAACAACCTCATATTCACTTTTATTTTCAAAATCCTTATTAAAGATTTCATCAATTGTTAATTTCGAAAATTTTTCCAACTTTTTTCCTTTAGAAAGTTTCGAAAAGTCTTTCTTAATGTTTTCAGTTTGTTCATTTTTCAATGATGTGACAGTTTTAGCTTTGACTTTAGATGATTTGATTTTTGCCACCCAAGTTTGTGTAGCAGTTGCCTTTTTCGTGTAAAATTTTGAATCTTTTAGTTCATTAACATTTGAAATTTCACCAATTTCCTATTTTGAATCTTTAAAAATCGATGGTTCTGTGCCTCTTTTCAAAATTTGATACTGCACAACCTTGGTGGTTTTGTTCTTTTTGTCATCGAAAGATCTTGAAACATGGTGAACAGATTTACGTTTCGGACAATTGCGAGCACTGTGTCCTACTTCGTTTCATTTAAAGCATGTCCTACTATCAGTGATAGTGGAGTTGTTTATCTGTTTTCTATGCTCCTTTTCAGCATAAAACTCTTTGTTTAATTGTTCCTTACCCAACCTTTCTTTCTCATTAACCGTGTTTGATCCAAAAACAAAGTTTACTTTCTATTTAAAATTTGCTTTTTGATATCGATCATTTTTCCTTTTCTCATAACCCAATCCTTTACTCTTGTTTTCCAGATAATTCTTACTCTTTTAAGTTGTGCGTTTAGGTTTAGAATAATATGTTTCACTTAGACTTTCAATCTCTGATTCACTTAACTCTGACATTTTAAACACATGATCAATTTTCTCAAAATTCACATTCTGAATCGGAATTCTTGATCAGAATATAGTTTGTCAGATCATTTCATTGTATATGCAACAACCAATGATGAATCATCATCCAAACTACATCCTGATTTTTCAAGATATTTCTTGTGAAAACTTTCTTTATTTTTAGAACTTGAACTTGTTTTCAGATTAGACTCATTTGACTCAGCACTTTCAAATTCAGTGCTATCACTTTCACTGTTCAAAACAATATCAACAACTATTTTTACCACTTTCGATTCATAGTCATCATCAGATTAGTGAAAGTTCATCAGTGTTCTCAGGCAGCTCGTTTGATTTTTCAATTCTTGACATAACGTTGAGCGCCTTTTCCCCCCCATCTGGTTTTCTCTTACTGTAACTTTCCCACATGGGTGGAGGAACTCTGTTGTAACTAAAACCTTTTGACTTACCTTTCTTGTCATCTTCTTCCTTGTTGATTTTTTGGAAGAATATGATCGATGACATATGAACTGGTACGTCGTGCCCGGGTCACAACGAATGGAACTTTTATAATGCATGCACAATTGGACAAGCTGCTTACCGTGGCCACCTACCGCCTTCCCTTAAGGCCGTCGTCATGCTAGAACTAGAGTAACTTATCAACAGTTTGTTTACCCGTTCAGTTTCAATTCTCATTCTTTAATTTGGAAATGGTGTTCAAATGGGTGTTTATTGCCATTTGTTTTTCCATCATTGTTGCCTTACACATCCTAAGTGTTGCATCATTCTCTCTTTCAATTTTTCATATTATTTTATTGATCTTGCTAATGTGTCATATGCCTCTTTTACTTCATTATATTCAAATGACACATGGTTAGAAGCGCGTCTTAATTCTTCAAATTTTAAATCCTTTTCGACACATTCTTTGCAAGATTCCTCACATTTTTTGCAAGGTTTCTCAACCTCAAAAATTATTTCTTTAACCACTTCCCTGACATTTTCATGAATCACTTACTCGTCAGTTTTCTGAACACCTTCAGACACTACCTCTTTTAGGTTTGCCATCAAAGCATGATCAACAATTTCTTTCAAGTTCTCAGTTGTCATCTCTTTTGAAACATCGATCACTTCAGTTACTTCTACCTTTTTTGCTTCCTCAGACGTAACCTGATAGCTTTGATCTATCCTGCAAAAGTTGAAAACATATCAGCAGGTATTAAATTTCTGAAAGCGCTATGTAAAATAGTTTCTTCTTCCTCTCGATTTTGCAGATATTGAGCTAAAAGTGCATCTTCCAAACCATCATCAAGAACAACTTCAGATTCTGTTGGTGCACTTATGTCTATTGCCTACGTCTAGGACGTGTCTATTGTACGGATAGGGTTTCGTAGCGTCAGAAGTTTGGTTTTGAAGTTTTTGTATAATTGTTGTAATTTTCGTATGAAAATCTATAATTTTCGCACGAAAATTTCGTGCGAAAATCCATGTTGCCTACTCACTTGGTGTTGTCTTGTCTGCCTATAAATAGGTAACTTAGGTTGTGTGTTAGGTATGTTGTTTTTGAGGAATCAGTGGAGAAGCCCTATTCGAGTCTATAATCGTTGCTAACGTTTATTCAATACACAGACGGTTAAACAGTATTCATCGCTTGTTCTTTTTTTGTTTAATCGGCTAACAATGAATTCCGCCTCTGTTAGCTGAGAAAGTCTGACCGGAAAGCTCATTAAGTTGGGTCTGATCCTAAGCTTCATTCACAAGTGGTATCAGAGCCTTAAGGTCTGATTTGTGAACAAACAACCAAGTTTCAGCTAGTTTCCTTCAAAGTTCAAGATTCATCCATTAGAAACTTTTCTTCTACTCTTTCTTGGAACTTACTCTAGATCTGAAGGATTTCATGGACACTTTGGACTAGGTTATTAGTATACCGTGTTAAAATCAACTCTAATCAGCTTAATGAATCAAACAAACCTAAAATCCATCTAAATCATGCTTGAAATCATCAAAAACGTGAAATTCTGAACAAGTGTTCAAGGAAGATAAGTATTTTCGCACGAAATACTAGGTTTCGTACGAAAATCAGAAGTCTAAAACCTGAAATTTTGATTTAACAAAGAAACATTATTTTCGCACCAAAAGAGAATTTTCGCACGAAAATCCAGCATCATTTTCGTACAAAAATCTTGTGTCTCAAACCAATTTTCAGTCAACTTCAAGTTAACCAGTTTTAATCTGTTTTTTGTTTTAAGTTTTTGACAAGATGTCAGGTGAAGAAGAATTCCATAACGCTTTTGCTATACAAGCCGTTACAGCCTCCGTTGCAGCCCAGAACATGAATCTGGAAAATGAAATGGGAACCACTACGAAGCCTCTAAAGCTCATGAACATCGAAGATTATGAAAGTTGGAGTGAGTGTTTCAAGAACTGGGTTTAAGCGACAAACTTAACAGTTTGGTTCACACTCGAAAACAAATTTCAACCACCACTGAATGAACTTGGCATTGAGAACAGTGGCTCGTTTGTCCGAGGAAGAACGAGAAAAATACATCACTGAAAAGAAAATGATGAATCTTCTTGAGCAGGCCATAAAAGAAGAAATCTTAGTTCTCCTACAACATGACGACGATGCTCATTCACTATGGCTCGCCTTACGATTAAGGGCACAAGGAAGTACTAATGTCAGGAAAGGCAAGAAGGCGTTACTGAACAAAGAATTTGAAGTATTCAATATTCTTCCAGGCGAGAACATGAAGCAACTCATCGAAAGGTATTGCCACCTGGTAGTGCAGATGAAGCAAATGGGAATTGTTAAGACGAATGAAGAACTAGTCGATAAACTGGTAGATTCTTTGCCTGAAGGAGATTGGGCAACATATCTAACAATTCTAAAGAATGGTGCCGAGTATGACAGTCACAGTTTGCCGAGATTCATAGAAAAGTTGGAAGGGCACGAATTAGAGATGCAGAAAATGGCAAAAGGCAAGAAAACAAACTCGCAACAGGATGTGAGCTTATACTACAAAGGAAACCCAAATACTCATGTTCAGAGTCCCAAGATCCAAACAGCCTTCAATGCTAACTCAAATGCTAGTCCCACCTCCAACCAGTCCAGTAGGTTTCAAACGTTTGCTTCCTTCAATCCAAACAATCACCAAGGACAACAATCATCTCAGAGCTCAAATAAATCCCAGAGCAACCAGCAGAGTCAATCCAACTCTAACCAAAGAATCCTGCAATGCAACATCGCAGTAAATCTGCAGAACGCTCAAGACTTCAATGAGTAAACTGCTAAGCAGCATATGGTGCTCCTTGCAACAGTTCTTGAATCCTACAAAAGTCTTGTAGCTGGTCGAATTGGAAACCCAGAAATGACTAAAGAAGACTACGACTAAATTGATCCATAGATGGAATTAATTGACATCATGTTGTGCATGGCATCAGTGGTTCGAATGGCTCAGCGTTTCATGGAATTACTGGAAGAGATGATTTAAGGGGCCTTGACGGTAAATTAGAATTTGATAAATCCAAAGTCACATGTTTCAAGTGCAGAGAAAAAGGGCACTTCAAACGCGAATGCCCAAACCGAGAAGTAAAAGGCAATCATAATCTGTTTGGTGATGATTATTACAAAAAGGCAATCTATTATTGACCACAACCAGAGAAGAGATTGGTACAGATCGAATATGGAGGTTCAAACTCCAAAGATAAAGCTCTGGTGGTAACACAGGAAGATGAAGGATTCGATTGGAACAATTTCATCTCCAAAAAGGAAAGTCTTGCACTTGTTGCTGAAATCATGGAAGAACCAGAAGCATCTGAAGAAGTCTCAGAAGAAGAAATAGAAGAAGTATTGGAAGATTACTTCAGAACTTCAGCAGAGGAAGAAGAACATCTAGCAGGTACTCCCAAACCCTATTTATTTGACACAATTATGAAAACTTTTGCAGGTAGCTTTGATTCTGGTCACAAAGAAGAAAGTCCTGAGGAGACAAAGACAGAGTGTGTGTGTAAGTGATTGATGTAACCAAGCCTATAACACTAGAGAACCTAACCGATATTGCCAACAAAGCACTCATGGCCAATACAAATGAGGTAGTCAGTGTGGAAAAAAGGTAGAAAAGGTTGAAACATCTAAAGAAACTAGCAAAGCTCAAGCTGTCGAATTGGTTAAACCATGCTTAAAATGTGCTGAAGCATGTGAGCAATGTGCTAAGAAAGAAAAAGCTTTTAAAGAACTTAAACATACAATGATAAGTTGTCATATGATTACAACACTGTAAAAGAATCATATGATAAGCTCAGCAGGACCATTCGACAGTATGAGAAAACTGTCAAAGAAAATGACAACACACTTTCGATGCTCAAAGCAACTGTGATGGACAAACAAATGGCCATTAATCTTCATATTAACACAATTGCTGAGCTGAAAAATGAGCTAAAGAAAACTAGAATTGAAACAGAAAGGGTTAACAAATTGTTAATCAGTTACTCTACCAGCATGTATGTCCTCGATCACATTCTGCCAAAACCGGAAAGCAGTAAAGATGGTAAGAAAATTGAGAAAAATCTTGGAAAATGTTACGATCATGTTCCACCTCCTATGTGGAATAGCTATGCTAAGAAACATCCTGACGGAGTGGATAAGGCGCTGAATTTAAATCTTCTCACAGAAAAGAATAACGAGCTGCCTGAAAATCTTGACGTAACATATTCCAAAACAGAAAAGGAATGTGAATCCGAGGTGGTAACTAAAGTGTTTGAAAATGTGTTTGAAAATGAGTCTTACAGCATAATTTATGAAAGTGTTGAGTCAAACATTGAGAAATCAGAGTCAAGTTCACATTCTGGAAGTGAGAAAAATTTTCATGAAAATTTTATCACAACATCAGAAAATGGTTTAAGTGATGATCCTAATGTAGTTATCTACAAACTGAAAGGATCAGATAAACTATACACTGATGAAGAATTCCTAGTCCAGAATGTTAACTTTGACCGTGTCAATAAATTCTTTAAACTCATTGAAGTTGAAACATCTAAACTTGAGAAGAATGTTGATGTTTTCTACTCAAAACCAAAGAAAACTCACAAAAACATTCATCCCAGAGGAAGAAGTTATCCTGAAAACAAAAGGGATGGGTTAGGGTTTGAGAAGAAACAAAACAACAAATCACGAAAACCAAACAAAAGGGATGGGTTAGGGTTTGAGAAGAAACAAAACAACAAATCACGAAAACCAGATTTTACAAAGAAAGTTGAGTTTGTTTTTGGAACCAACACTGTTGAAGAAAAAGAGGTTATTAACAAACAAACCAACGAAGAGTTTAAGAAAGAAAAGGAGCTTCGTGAACAGGCTTTGGAACAGACTATTGAAAATGACAGCAGAACCTGTTACAGGTGTAACAAAGTTGGGCATATTGCCTGACAATGTTCACAAAATCGTTCAAAACGTGTTCATGAACAAAAGAGGTTTACAGTAGATGAGAAGAATAAGGGTCCAGCGTTTGTGCCAACAAAAATTTTAAAGAGAAATGAAAATGACAAATCTATTAAGGAATCACCAACTGAGAGCATTTCAAAATTTGAAATTGGAGAAACCTCAAAGAAAAATGAAAAGAAAGAATCTAAACTTTACATCAAAAAGGCATTTTCTAAGACACAAACCTGGGTAGCCAAAGCAAAGACATCTCCTATAACTCCAAAATCAACCAATGTTCCAGTCAAATCAAAAGATAAGACTGACTTCAAGACTGGACAGTGGGTTGAGGTTAAGAAAGATGACAAAGTTACCAAAGTTCCAAAAGTCGACATTGTCATCCCACCCAAGACCGAAAGGGCTTGGGTCTCTCTGTTTAGGTAATATGCTTTTAATGTGTGCAGGGGCTTCCGAGGTCAATCATTTCAAAGTGGATAATGGACAGTGGAGCTTCTAGGAACATGATAGGGATGTTGGCATTGTTATACAATGTTAAAGCCATCAGGGGAGTTTATGTTGGGTTTGCCAGAACACAGGGCGGCAGGATTGTAGGAGAAGGAATTTTGACAAACGGAGTCGTATCTTTCGACAAAGTGAACTACATCGCTGAACTTGAGAACAATCTTTTGATCATTTCACAGATCTGTGACAAGAAGTTCACAACTCACTTCACTGACAAAGAATGTCTTATTCTCAAACCTGGTTTTGTAATTCCCGAGGAGTGGATTCTCATGAACGCTCCACGAGAAAATGATTTATATGTCTTAGACATGAGCGTCGCATCCACTACTTCAAAAGAAGGGTAATGCTTTGTATCAAAGGCTACAGAGAAAGAATCAATACTATGGCATAGGAAGATGGGTCACATACACTTAAGGAAGATGAATTCTCTAGTGCATAACAATCTAGTAGAAGAGGTGAATCTAAAAAATTTTCATTTATCAGACGACTGTATCAGCTGCAAAAAGGGGAAGCAGCACAAGAAGTCACACCGAGAAAGCTTCTAAACTCCATCAAATTTCCACTAGGAAGGCTACACATGGATCTCTTTGGGTCTGTCAATGTGAAGAGTATTACAGGAGATCTATACTGTCTGGTTGTAATCGATGACTTCTCAAGATTCGCATGGGTTTTCTTTCAAGAAAGCAAGAATGAAACATTCGAAAATTTGATGATCCTGTTTCGAAAGATTGAAAACCTTTACCATTTGCCTATCAAGAGAATCAGAAGTGACAACGATACTGAGTTTAAGAACAACAAGATGCTCGAATTCTACAATGCTAAGGGTATTCATCATGAGTTCAGTGCCCCCTATACTCCTCAACAAAATGGAGTAGCTGAACAAAAGAATAGAACGCTTATTGAAACTACACGCACAATGCTATTAGTTTTTTGAGCGAAGCTGTTGCCTCTACTGTGACATCCCGGCTTTTCAGGTATCTTAAACGCGCTATTTCACGGTTATTCATTCCTACGCTGATTTAATTCGGAGAACTAAATTACACGCTCGCAATAACTACGCTAACTTTGTGAATCTATTGTGTGAATTACGTGCAATGTGTTATTAGACGTTTGTAGATTTTGTAGATTATTATGTCACGCTTAGATTTCGTGATTATTAGTTATAAAAAACATAATAAATAAATAGCCGAACCGAACCGAACCGAGCTACGAAACGTGTCGACCTCACCTCCTTGCGGCCCAAGGAAATAACCTAAACTTGAGGCCCAAGCCACTTAACCCAAACCCCCCCCCCCATTTGCGGTCGCGCCCCCTCCCCTTCTTTTCCCTTGTTATATCTATATATATGTATGCATTGATTGTTTGTAAAACAAAAAAACAAAACCCTAGCACCTAGAGGAAGGCGACGGCAGCCCCCCCCCCCTCACGATCGCAAAACTCTACAACTTCCGGATTGATTCCAATCTTGTCCCTGTTCGCTAATCATCATCGTTTCAAGGTTAGGGTTTAATTGTTTTGCGATTCACATCGGGGTTTTTGTAATCTTGATCATGATAATGTGTAATGGTAGGATTATTAGTATGAAAAGTGTTGTGATTTATGATTAGTTCGGATGATTGTGCGAATCTTTGCGATTGTGATGTTATGTTGAATACTAAAATCATAAGCTGCGTTTTAGCGATAAGGATAATATCATATAATTAGGGTTTGCATGAATATTGATATACATGATGATATTTGACAAATAAACCTGTTGTTATTCATTATTATTAAGCGTCATGGTCGTTTAAGCATGTTCTAATGCGATAAAAGTCAAAAACAGTTTGCTGAATGACATTTACAGCCAACTTCAATTGGCTGTAACCTGATCATTATTTATCGAAAAATGGATTTTCTGAAGCCTAAAACGTGTATTTTTGAAAAACGCTTCTAATGGCGCTAGATTCATATTTTTTTGAGGTCGTTTGGTATTTTTAAGTGGTCATTTAGTGCAGCAGCTGAAGCTGTGTAAATTCTGCAAATTTGCTAGTTGTTTATCGAATCAGATCTCATAGTCTGTAGCGGGTTGGGTCGGGAAATTTGTACAGTAACTGGATACGAGAATTTCCGGAAATCTCCCACTGGAATTTTGTTAATTGGATGAACGATAATTTTTAAATAATTTTTTCCCGTGGACTGCAGTCAGAAAGCGACGAATCTGACTGCAGCCTAGTATATAAATGTTTATTAATAATTGGTAAAGCATTAGGACTTGAAATTGTTACATAAAATTCTACATTTTAGTTGACACCTCCTGTAAAAAAATTGGAATTTTTGGAACGTCGGAACTATTTTATAAAAATCCTCGAAAACAGCCCAGTTATGAGCGTACAAGCTGAAACATGATAACTTGCGTTTGTGTGTACCAAAGTGTTGTATGAGTTAATCTGTGTTTATGACAAGTTGGTTTGATCATTATTTTGGTATGATGATACTTTGCATGCGTGATTGTGTTTTCAAATTGGTTATTACGTGTGCCGCACTGTGTGTTAGTTATGCGTAGGGTTTTGTATCCGTGTGTTCACACACTAACTTTAAATCGGTTGGCATGTTAGGACGCGATTATCGGTTCCATCATTTGCTTCTTTTGTGTTGTTCTAACCGAGCAATTTAAGGTGAGTTCACGGCCCCTATTTTATCCGGTTTTGAACAACATGGGGAGAAACATGTATACGCTCTAAAACTCTATCTTTGACGTTATACGAAATTGACGTCATTAAACTATTCGGTAACTAAGTTAATGTTAATGTACGTTATGGTCACTAAGTAGCTATATCATGGAAGTCCTTAACCAACTCTCGGATCGTTAGTATTGGGTTAGATAGCGGGAAATTATAAGTAGTACTACTGGGCCCGACAAGCCCCACCCGAGCTAGTCGCGCTAGCCGACCGGGTATGGTCAACGGGTGATTAATTTGGCCTAACTTTCACCATGGTTAGTGATAGACCTGGCAATACTGAGGCAACAACAGTCAGCTTCGATCGCGAACTCTTATGTGACGTAACTTTAGGCTCGCTACCTACATGTTAACACTGAATTTAATTACGAACCAACATTATTATTCCGGGTTAGGAATAATGGAACTATATCGTTATCCCGGGTTAGGGATAACGGGGGAAAGCAAACTTTAACCGAACTTGTGAACTTATAAAAACCTGTGAACTCACTCTTCTTTAATGTTGACACTTGTTTCTTTATATATTTCTCAGAACGCTAGGAGCGCTAGGTGCACTCACTTGCATTTGATCAAGACATTTTTATCGAGTCTTATTTACGAATAATGTTTGGGATTTTTGGTTTTGGCGTTTATGTTGGCGCCCGTTATTTTACTTTACTCTAATGCTTCCGCTAAACTTTGAAATTAATGCTTCTGCTAAACTTTGAAACTAACATATTTTGGTTAAACAAATGTTTTTGGAAAACGTTTAAAGAAATCATATAGAGTCGTTCGATATTACTAGTGTCTCAGATTCTGGTTTGATCACACGCCTCGTGGTAACTCCGCAAGTGGAAATTGAGGGTGTGACAGATTGGTATCATAGCCTCTAGCTATAGAGAACCAAGTTTGCATTAAAAGTAGACCTAAACTATAGCTGTTACACGACACTAGACTTAGTTGGCACCAAACTGTGATATCTTGCATGTGTTATACTACAATTGCTTTATGTGAGATATATATGTATATTGTGATGAACGCAACTCGTAACTAACTACACCAACCCAGCAGGCAATGTCATCATCATCATCCGACAAATCTCGACAATCAAGGGCGCCGGGGAAGGCATCCATGGTCGAACCCTCACCACCTCATGGCATGGAGACACGCTCAGCTGCTAGGAAGAGACTCACTCTAGGAGGGGAGTCGTCCTCCCGTCCGACCACCGCTATACCGGTCGAACCGGTCAACTCGTTAGGAGTAGGGGACGATCTACTTAGGGATATGTTAACGAAACAACAGGAACAGCTAGAGAGAATGCAGGAGACTATCGAAGCACAAGGATGGATGATACGTCAACTAACTAGTAAAACTGGAAAGCTCGAGGAAGAGCAACATGAGAATAGGAGAGTTCGAAACGTTTTAGCGAAGGATCTTCGTGCTGAGCAGCTGAGGGCTGACTGGCTCGAAGACAGAGTTCTTGAGTCCAGTTGGAGGATTCAAGAATGGGAGCAGAATCAAGCACCTGTCCGCGTAACCGCACAAGCACCGGCCCCCCAGCGCCGGTAGAGGAAGAAGAGGAGGATCCAGAGGAAGACCCGGAGGAGGATCCGGAGGAAGAAGAGCCGGAACAGGACCCGGTTGTTGAAGTTGAAAACGCCGCAGAGGATGATGGCAATGATGGCGACTTGGGAGATGGAGATGTAGAAGACTAACTCTTCTCACCAATCTCCGCTTTGTTTTCCTTATTTTGTTTGATTCCACTTATGTTTGAACTTGAAATTTTATAATTAAACTGAGATGTTTGGTTGGTATTTTGTGAGACATTGCAATTTATTTAATCGAATGTTCCTTTTGATTGTTTAAATTGTCGGGTTGACATAACTTGTGTGATTATTGAAGTGTGGAATATGATAACTATATTGGATATATATACTTATCGGTGTGTGTTTGTGTTGTCTTGCAAAGATCTGAAATGGCAACTGGACGTCGCGGAAATATCAACATGTCAACTGAAGAATTAGCTGCTTTAATCCAAGAACACGTGAATGCTGCTCTGGCAGGTGTTCAAAACCCACCAGTAGGTAACCATTATTAAATTTTCATGGGAAAATCTAATAGTTGGGCTAGTAGACTTTCTCGCTGACTACCTATCCTCTGTCTTCAGGAGTGGGTCTTAACCCCTACAAGATGTTCCTTGATGCAAAACCGAGCAAGTTCAAGGGTGTTGAAGGACCCATAGGACTGGTCCGTTGGATTGAAAAGTATGAATCGGTGTTCGAGATGTGCAATTGCCTTGAGGCCAATAAGGTCAAGTATGTTGCCTCAACGTTGGAAGATGGGGCATTAACCTGGTGGAACGCACAAGTCCAAACGTGTGGACTTGTTGCGGCGAACGCAATGGCCTGGACCGAGTTTAAGGCCCTAATCAAGGAGGAATACTGTCCGCGGGACAGATTTCAGCAGTTGGAGCAAGCGTTATGGAACCATAAGATGGTAGGGTCTGAAATTGAAGCGTACACGGCAAAACATCATGATCTGGTGTTCCTATGTCCCGATGTGGCTAACACCGTCGAAAAACGACTTGAGTTTTATCTTGGGGGTCTGGTCCCTGAGATCCAGGGCATAGTAATGTCTAGCAACCCTACGACGGAGCATCAAGCGATTAGGCTGGCGCATAAACTCACCGATAAGGCAGTGGAGCAAAGGAAGTTGCCACCTCGGAGTTCAACCGAAGTTGTCCCTGATAACAAAAGAAAATTTGAAGACTCACCTGCTTGACAGGCTTCGTCAGCCCAACCACAACAAGGAAACCAGAAGCGGTCCAACAATTTCAACAACAATCGGGGTCACAATAATCAGTCTGCGAACAACACCCAGAACTCAAGCGGCTATGCGGGTCGAAAGCCGCAATGTAACCGTTGTAACCTCCATCATCACGGCCTTGCGCCGAAAATCGCTGCCAAAGATGCGGCAAAGCGGGACACGCGGCAAGGGATTGTCGCGGGGAAATCATGTATCGACAAAATCAGAATCAGCACCAGGGTCAACAGCAAGGTAATAACCGGGGATGCTATCAGTGCGGTAGCACTACCCATTTCAAGCGGGACTGCCCGCAGCTTCGCAACAACAACAATGGTGGGAACAACAACAACAACCACAACAACAACAACCACCACAACAACAACAACAACAATAACAACAATGGCAACAATGGAAATGGTGGCACAGGACGTGCCAAAGGTCGTGCATTCACGCTGGGCCGCAGAGACGCAAGAAACGACTCGAATGTGGTCACTGGTAAGTTTCCCCTTAACGATCATTTTGCTACTGTACTTTTTGATACGGGTGCGGATAAGAGTTTTATATCTGAGTTTTTTAGGAAGAACCTAAATCTCACGCCTAAACCCCTAGAGACCCCTTACGTCATAGAACTAGCCGATGGTAAATCTGTAGATGTGACCCATTTAGTAACCGGCTGTCAACTTAAACTCGTGGGTCATACCTTTACCATCGATCTGATGGCAACTACCCTGGGTAGTTTTGACGTGGTAGCCGGAATGGACTGGCTATCCGACGTCCGAGCTGAAGTTCTCTGTTTTGAGAAAGCTATCCGTATTCCGCTCTCTAATGACGAAGTCTTGATGGTGCAAGGCGAGAAGGCAGGCGCCGTCACAAACATCATCTCTTACATGCAAGCTCATAAGTATCTTCGGAGAAAGAACTCCTTCGCTTTGCTTGCACTGGTCACCCAGCAGCATAAGGACGAGAAGCGGATTGAAGATATCCCCGTCGCCCGTGACTTTCCCGATATGTTTCCAGAGGAGTTACCTGGTCTTCCACCACATCGACAAATGGAGTTTGAAATCGGATTGGCGAACCATGCGACTCCTATCGCCAAGGCCCCGTACCGCCTAGCTCCAGCAGAGCTGCAAGAGCTGTCTACCCAACTTCATGAATTGTTGGAAAAAGGATTTAGCGACCCAGTACTTCGCCATGGGGAGCTCCGGTCCTTTTTGTCAAGAAGAAGGACGGGACCTTCCGCATGTGCATCGACTACAGGGAACTCAATAAGGTTACCGTCAAGAATCGATACCCATTACCTCGCATCGACGATCTTTTCGACCAGCTTCAAGGGTCAAGCTACTACTCCAAGATTGATCTACGGTCCAGTTATCACCAGTTACGCGTCAGGGAGGAGGATATCTCTAAGACGGCATGTCGCACTCGGTATGGCCATTATGAGTTCTTGGTCATGCCCTTCGGTCTCACCAATGCACCCGCGGTGTTCATGGACCTCATGAACCGCGTGTGTAAGCCGTATCTCGACAAGTTTGTCATCGTGTTCATCGATGATATACTCGTCTACTCTAAGGGTGAAGAAGAACATGCTGAGCATCTACGATTATTGCTGGAACTACTTCGACAGGAGAAACTATATGCCAAGTTTTCGAAGTGTGATTTCTGGATTCGGGAAGTTCAGTTCCTCGGGTATATCGTGATTGAAAAGGGTATACACGTTGATCCCGCCAAGATCGATGCTATCAAGAACTGGGAAGCACCCAGGACACCGACAGAGATCCGCCAATTTTTGGGTTTGGCTGGTTACTACAGACGTTTCATCGAGGGATTTTCAAAGATCGCACAACCGCTTACCACTCTCACTCAGAAGGGCACTAAGTATGCTTGGGGTGACAAACGGGAAGCAGCATTTCAATTGCTGAAACAGAAGCTTTGCAGTGCGCCCATTTTGTCCTTGCCAGAGGGGACAGATGATTTTGTGGTATATTGTGATGCTTCCATTCAGGGATTGGGATGTGTACTCATGCAACGCGATAAGGTCATCGCGTATGCATCCCGACAGTTGAAGGTTCACGAGAAAAACTACACGACACATGACCTGGAATTGGGAGCAGTTGTGTTTGCACTTAAGATTTGGAGACACTATCTATATGGAACAAAGTGCACAATTTACACGGATCACAAGAGCCTCCAACATATTTTCGACCAGAAGGAGTTGAACATGCGACAACGTCACTGGGTCGAACTCCTAAACGATTATGAATGCGCCATTCGGTATCACCCGGGTAAAGCTAACGTGGTAGCTGATGCCCTCAGTCGGAAGGAGCACTTGAAACCTCATCGGGTACGAGCACTACAGTTCACATTCATTTGGGGTTACCCGAACAGATACGCGACGCGCAACTAGAAGCAGTTAAGGAAGAAAACATCAAGGCCGAATCTTTGGGAAATATGGAACGCGATTGGGAACTGAAACCCAATGGTGCCCGGTATTTCATGAATCGTATATGGGTACCTTTCTACGGAAATCTCAGAAATCTAGTTATGGACGAAGCTCACAAATCCTGATACTCTGTCCATCCTGGTTCTGATAAGATGCATCAAGACCTTAAAGCCGCGTACTGGTGGCCCAACATGAAAGCGGATATAGCCACCTACGTGAGCAAGTGTTTGACTTGTGCGAAAGTCAAGGTGGAATACCAGAAGCCATCAGGGCTACTTCAACAACCTGAGATCCCAGTGTGGAAATGGGATTAGATCTCGATGGACTTTATCACTAAACTCCCGCGAACTCCGGGTGGTTGCGATACCATCTGGGTAATCGTGGATCGTCTAACTAAGTCTGCACACTTCCTAGCGACCAAAATAACAGATAAGATGGATAAGTTGACTCGCATCTACATTAAGGAAGTAGTTTCTCGGCACGGAGTGCCAACGTCCATCATCTTAGACAGAGATGCTCGTTTCACGTCCAACTTTTGGCAGTCACTTGAGAAAGTGTTGGGTACACGCTTAGATATGAGCACAGCTTACCACCCTCAGACGGATGGTCAAAGTGAAAGGACCATTCAGACCTTGGAAGACATGCTTAGGGCATGCGTGGTAGACTTCGGGAACAGTTGGGAAATCCATCTGCCTTTAGTGGAATTCTCGTATAACAACAGTTACCATACGAGTATTCAAGCGGCACCGTTTGAAGCATTATACGGTCGCAAATGTAGATCACCGGTCTGTTGGGCAGAAGTCGGTGACAGTCAACTCACAGGTCCTGAGTTGATACTTGAGGCTACTGAAAAGATTGTGCAAATCAGAAACCACATGTCAGCGGCACGAGATCGACAGAAAAGCTACGCTGATCAACGACGCAAACCGCTCGAATTTCAAGTAGGTGACCGCGTCCTACTGAAAGTGTCACCCTGGAAGGGCGTAATTCGTTTCGGAAAAGGAGGCAAACTAAACCCATGGTACGTAGGCCCATTTGTGATTTCGAAGCGTATCTGGCCCGTAGCTTATCAGTTAGACCTTCCTACCAAACTCAGTGGAGTTCACAACGTTTTCCACGTGTCCAATCTGAAGAAGTGCCTATCATATGAGACCCTAGTCATTCCATTGGATAAGATTCAAGTGGATGAGCAACTGCATTTTGTGGAACAACCTATCGAGATCATGGATCGTGAGATTAGGACTCGAAGGCACAGCAAGATACCGATTGTCAAGGTTCATTGGGACTCTAAGCGTGGACCGGAGTTCACGTGGGAAAGAGAGGACCAAATGAAAAGTAAATACCCACACCTTTTTGCAGCTGAGCAGCAATCTGACGTTACCGCCAACTAAATTTCGGGACGAAATTCTTTCAACATGGGGATGATGTGACAGCCTGGGAATTTCTTGTACCATTGCTAACAAACTGAATCTTTGTGCGTCGTATTCTAAACCGCGTTTACTCAATTTTCGGGATGAAAATTCTTTCAACATGGGGATAATGTGACATCCCGGCTTTTCAGGTATCTTAAACGTGCTACTTCACGGTTATTCATTCCTACGCTGATTTAATTCGGAGAATTAAATTACACGCTAGCAATAACTACGCTAACTTTGTGAATCTATTAGGTGAATTACGTGCTATGTGTTATTAGACGTTTGTAGATTTTGTAGATTATTATATCACGCTTAGATTTCGTGATTATTAGTTATAAAAAAATATAATAAATAAAAAGCCGAACCGAACCGAGCCGCGAAACGTGTCGACATCACCTCCTTGCGGCCCAAGGAAATAACCTAAACTTGAGGCCCAAGCCACTTAACCCAAACCCCCCCCCCCACCCTATTTGCGGTCGCGCCCCCTCCCCTTCTTTTCCCTTGTTATATCTATATATATGTATGCATGGATTGTTTGAAAAAAACAACAAAACCCTAGCACCTAGAGGAAGGTGACGGTAGCCCCCCCCCCCCCTCTCACGATCGCAAAACTCTACAACTTCCGGATTGATTCCAATCTTGTCCCGGTTCGCTAATCATCATCGTTTCAAGGTTAGGGTTTAATTGTTTTGTGATTCACGTTAGGGTTTGTGTAATCTTTATCATGATTATGTGTAATAGTAGGATTATTAGTATGAAAAGTGTTGTGATTTATGATTAGTTCGGATGATTGTGCGAATCTTTGCGATTGTGATGTTATGTTGAATACTAAAATCATAAGCTGCGTTTTAGCGATAAGGATCATGTCATATAATTAGGGTTTGCATGAATAATGATATACATGATGATATTTGACAAATAAACCTGTTGTTAATCATTATTATTAAGTGTCATGATCGTTTAAGCATGTTCTAATGCGATAAAAGTCAAAAACAGTTTGCTGAATGACATTTACAGCCAACTTCAATTGGCTGTAACCTGATCATTATTTATCGAAAAGTGGATTTTCTAAAGCCTAAAACGTGTATTTTTAAAAAACGCTTCTAATGGCGCTGGATTCATATTTTTCTGAGGTTGTTTGCTATTTTTAAGTGGTCATTTAGTGCAGCAGCTGAAGCTGCGTAAATTCTGCAAAATTTGCTAGTTGTTTATCGAGTCGGATCTCATAGTTTGTAGGGGTTGGGTCACGAAATTTGTACAGTAACTGGAGACGCGAATTTCCGGAAATCTCCCACTGGAATTTTGTTAATTGGATGAACGATAATTTTTAAAAAAATTTTCCCGTGGACTGCAGTCAGAAAGCGACGAATCTGACTGCAGCCTAGTATTTAAATGTTTATTAATAATTGGTAAAGCGTTAGGACTTGAAATTGTTACATAAAATTCTACATTTTAGTTGACACCTCCTGTAAAAAAATTGGAATTTTTGGAACGTTGTAACTATTTTATAAAAATCCTCGAAAACAGCCCAGTAATGAGCGTACAAGCTGAAACATGATAACTTGCGTTTGTGTGTACCAAAGTGTTGTATGAGTTAATCTGTGTTTATGACAAGTTGGTTTGATCATTATTTTGGTATGATGATACTTTGCATGCGTGATTGTGTTTTCAAATTGGTTATTACGTGTGCCGCACTGTGTGTTAGTTATGCGTAGGGTTTTGTATCCGTGTGTTCACACACTAACTTTAAATCGGTTGGCATGTTAGGACGCGATTAGCGGTTCTATCATTTGCTTCTTTTGTGTTATTCTAACCGAGAAATTTAAGGTGAGTTCCACGGCCCCTATTTTATCTGGTTTTGAACAACAGGAGGATAAACATGTATACGCTCTAAAACTCTATCTTTTACGTTATGCGAAATTGACGTCGTTAAACTATTCGGTAACTAAGTTAATGTTAATGTACGTTATGGTCACTAAGTAGCTATATCACGGAAGTCCTCAACCAACTCTCGGATCGTTTGTATTGGGTTAGATAGCGGGGAAATTATAAGTAGAACTACTGGGCCCGACAAGCCCCACCCGAGCTAGTCGCGCTAGCCGACCGGGTATGGTCAACGGGTGATTAATTTGGCCTAACTTTCTCCATGGTTAGTGATAGACCTGGCAACACTGAGGCAACAACAGTCAGCTTCGATCGCGAACTCTTATGTAACGTAACTTTAGACTCGCTACCTACATGTTAACATTGAACTTAATTACGAACCAACATTATTATTCCGGGTTAGGAATAATGGAACTATATCGTTATCCCGGGTTAGGGATAACGGGGGAAAGCAAACTTTTAACCGAACTTGTGAACTTATAAAAACCTGTGAACTCACTCTTCTTTAATGTTGACACTTGTTTCTTTACATGTTTCTCAGGACGCTAGGAGCGCTAGGTGCACTCACTTGCATTTGATCAAGACATTTTTATCGAGTCTTATTTAGGAATAATGTTTGGGATTTTTGGTTTTGGCGTTTATGTTGGCGCCCGTTACTTTACTTTACTCTATTGCTTCCGCTAAACTTTGAAATTAATGCTTCCGCTAAACTTTGAAACTAACATATTTTGAAAATGACTATGAATGGTTAAACAAATGTTTTTGGAAAACATTTAAAGAAATCATATAGAGTCGTTCGATATTACTAGTGTCTCAGATTCTGGTTTGATCACACGCCTCGCGGTAAAACTCCGCAAGTGGAAATTGAGGGTGTGACATCTGCATGTTACACCCTTAACCACGTAATGACAGTCAAGAAACACAAGAAGACATGCTTTGAACTTCTTAACCAGCGAAAACCTAATCTATAGTTTCTGGAACCCTTTGGATCACCGTGTACAGTTTTGGACCCGGAATGAAAATTTGGAGCCAGATCTTTGGAAGGTTTCTTTGTAGGATATGCAAGTCCGCAAAAGCAAGTCTTTCTCCCAAGCTTGAATCAGGTTATTGTTGCTCAACATGTTGATTGCCAGAGATAACAACGTCCATGCAAAAACCTGGAGATCCATGGTTGTTCAATTACGACGGGTTATGGAATTCGTTTGATCTGCCTGAAGAACCTTCTGAGGAAGAACTTATCTTGCTATTTCAACAACATCATATATCCAATCAAGAGCAAGTAACGGGGCTGTTGGTAATTTCTCCAACAACAGCACCTTTCTCTAAAGCAGGTCCAAGCAACCGTCAGTCAGAACCAGTTGTTCCACCAGAACAAAATACTGCAAAACCATCTTCTCAGCCAGTAAATGCAGAACCTGAACAAGATCCTACTTTTGATAATGGGGATACCAGTTCCGATGAAGGATCAGAAGAGATTACAAGTTATCTAAACAATCAATCTGCCGAAACCAGTGCGAGAATGAGGCCAGTTCTTCAGAACAAGTTGCTGATCAGAATATCACAAATTTGGAAAGCTCAGTAAATGTTCCAGGCGAAGTAATGCTAAGATCAGTCTCCTACCATCCAACAGATAACATCATTGGAGAACTGCAAACTGGCGTGAAAACGCGAAATCAGATCAATAAGGATCTAAGTTGCTTTTATTCCAAAGTTGCTCCACTCCAAAATAAATTTTCTCATAGTTGTTTTGTTTCTCAGGTAGAACCAGGAAACATCAGAGATGCTCTTAAAGATGATAGTTGGGTGGAAGCAATGCAGGAAGAATTATTGCAATTCCAGAAACTTGGAGTCTGGGAACTTGTTGATCTACCGCCAAAGCAGAAAAAGATAAGCACACGGTGCGTTTACAAGTGCAGAAGAGATGACAGAGGAGTCGTTGTTCGAAACAAAGCTCGCCTCGTAGTTCAAGGTTTTCGTCAGGAAGATGGGATAGATTACAAGGAGGTCTACGCCCCAGTCGCACGTCTAGAAGCTATCCGCATTTTCCTGGCATTCGCCTTATGGAAATGTTTCAAAGTGTACCAATTGGACGTGACATCTGCTTTCTTATACGGTAAGGTAAAAGAGGAGGTATATGTCGGCCAACCACCGGGGTTTGTCGATCCAATTCACAAAGACAATGTCTACTTGCTGAACAAAGCTCTTTACGGTTTACACCAGGCCCCGAGAGCCTGGTACGAGACGCTTTCCAAGCACCTACTGGCTAATCATTTTACCAGAGGGACAGTAGACAGCACCCTCTTTACAAAGGAAGTAGATGGACATCTGATTATTGTAAAAATCTATGTGGATGATATCATCTTTGGATCGACAAAGAACAGTTCTGCAAGGACTTCGAGAAAGTCATGAAAGAAAAATTCGAAATGAGCGCTATGGGAGAGATGAAATTTTGGGGTTTCAGGTTGAACAACTGTCAGGCGGTATTTTCATTCACCAGACGAAGTATGTTCATGACGTGTTGGAGAAATTCGACATGATAGGAACTAAACCCGCCTCTACCCCTTTAGCCACAAACCACGGCATTTGTCCAGACGACTATGGAGAAAAAGTTGATGAAACATTATATCGCTCCATGATCGGATCCTTGATGTATCTCACTGCTTCTCGACCGAATATCATGTACCCCACATGCCTTTGCGCCAGATATCAGTCAAGTCCGAAGGAATCACATCTGTTGATCGTCAAAAGGATCATGCGCTATTTGAAAGGATGCCCGAGCACCGGCTTGTGCTATCCACGTCATGAAGATTTCAACCTTGCGGGTTACTCTGACTCTGATTTCGGTTGCGGCAAGCAGAACGCTAAATCTACAACGGCCGGCTGCCAGTTCTTCGGAACTCGTTTGGTAACATGGCAGTGCAAGAAACAGACCGAGGTCGCTCTCTCTACTTGAGAAGTTGAATACGTTTTAGCATCCAGTTTTTGTTCCCAAATACTGTGGATACAACAACAGATGAGAGACTACGGTCTGCAATTTCTTGATACGCCCATTTTCGTAGATAACAAGGCGGCCATTGATATCACGGTCAATCCTTGTCAACAATCATGCAACAAATATATCGAGATTCGATATCACTTTATCCATGACTGTCACGAGAAAAAGTTGATACGAATTGAGAAAATCCACACTGATGACCAAAAAGCAGATTTTTATACCAAAGCTTTTGATAGAGCAAGATTTTGAAATCTTTCAAAATTAAATGGTTTAAAGAATCTGTCATTAGGAGATATTTATGAGGTTGAATTTGAGGATGACGATGTTGGGACGTAATCCTCACTGGTAAGTCAAAATGTTTTTCTGTAAATAGTTTACATGTTTTCTTTAAAACCAAAAATAAAAAAATATATATATACATATATGTTTTGATTTTTAGGGGGAGAAAAAGTTGTGAAAATACAAAAACATTGAAAAAATCATGAAAAATATGTAAACATTAAAAAAATACAAAAAGACTTTTGTATATAAGAGGAGATGTTAGTACATCAGTGGACCATTATAGTACGCTAAAGAAATGTAGTGTTTAAAAGCGTCTAAATAGGTCTTTCTAAAGATATGTCGGTAGGCTTCACACATTCAGTAAACTGTTTTCAGCATATAAACCTAAAGAAATAGACAGGTAAATCTGTGGCTTAACATCTCTCGGATATATGGGCTTGGTACCCCGAAATTTCGTTTGAGAGAATGCCAGATTCTGAGATACTAGGTCTTAATATTTAGTTGATATTTGCGGTATTATACGAGTTCTTCTGATTTTGCGTTGACGCAATGGCCTAGAACTTGTTTAATACTTTCGCATTATTCACCCCAAAGCTGCATAAAAATGAAGAAAAATGTCATAAAAAGATACGACATTCTGCAGTATATAAATTAAAAAGATTCCCAAGAGGAGCACCACCTAAAGTCGAGCCTTCATCTCTTTCTCTGTACGGAAGTACTAACCTAATCTCTCAAGGTTTCGCATTTCACCCCTATACAGATATCAGTTAGATATATTCACCTGTGAGATGAAATCTAGGGAATCTCGATGCGGGAGTATATTCTGAGGTGGGAAACACAGATTAGGCCATGTAGCTAAAATTTACCTAACATATCTTGAAGCAGTTGAGAAATGTGTAGAGGTTTAAGTGGATCAGTATACCGACAATCTGAAGAAAATCGGTTTAAGAACTTAAAGTTTTATCTAGAGCAACGGTGCTGGTAATGTGTCTCAACAAACTGATATGATCCTTAACATAAACTCGCAAAAATATGTCTGTAAATATGTGTGTACATATTGCTTTAAGAATGGTTCATTTAGAAGTATTCAAAAATGCAAAAAGATTTTCCGTTTCTACTTTATTTTCTGACTACAAGTGATGGAAAACATATCTTCAAAGTTAAAAGCGACAGAATGCTGAGAAAAATCGTTTGAATTTCGGGCTGGGAGCTAATCTAGAAACATAACCTGGTTTGAAACATTGAAAAGTTCATTAATTTGAAACTTAAAATCTAAAGAACAGTATCAGTTTTGGTCAAAAAATGGTCAACCAAGGTCATTAACTTGGACTTGGTAGCCAAAACAGTTGAACAAGGTCATTAACTTGGACTTGGACAATTGTGTGGATAATTAAAACTGAAAACAAACGAAAAAGTTGTAAAGTTGAGAAAATATCAAGAGCCAACAAATTTTCGCACGAAAATTGATATTTCCGCAAGAAAATCTTGCTAAACTTCACAAGCCAAATTTTCGTACGAAAATCTGGTGGCCTATATATAAGAGAAGAGACAACAGTTTCCGCACGAAAACTGTGAAAATATTTGGTGCGGATTCTCTGTGGCGATTTGAACACTTTGTCTCGGTTCACTCACTTTTCGGCGTTTTTGACACATTAGGGAGGTTGATTTGCACACCTCTTGTAATGGCGAAGGTAATCACCGAGATTGAATCGTCAAAATTGGACTCATTGGACCTTAAACGGACTAAAACGTAGATCTAGGATAAACTAGCCGGTAAAACTTAAAATTGAACCCTAAAACGTTAACATCGGCAAGTTTAACTAAGGTTTACCCTTTGGATTTCTTGAAAAAATCAAAAATTACAAGCGTTTTGAGTCGGTATGAAAATGGCTAACTGTTGGGAAGATAAAGATTTTCGCACGGAAATCTTGGATTTTCGCACGAAAATTCTTGTTGTTGACTGTCAGATTGTGTTATGATTATTTTCACACGAAAATTTTGTAAACATATACTCTAGCAATTTTCGTATGAAAATTAAGAAAATATTTGTTTGTGAAATTTTTTCTAACTTTTTTTCACATCTCTCTGTTTCACAGAAAACTGTACATGAGTTCCAGCCAATCCACAACTCATGCTGCTTGATCGAAAAGAAAATAGCTGAGTTTGCTCCATTCACGCAGTACATCGACTTTCTTGAGAGACTGCCGGTATATTATGCTCTTACACATCATCATGATGTCTACGCCTCACACGTCGATAGATTTTGGAGCGCAGCAGCGTTGAGAGGTGACGGAAAGGCTATTGAGTCAGCTGTAAAGATTGGGGATCAAGATGTCGAAATTATGATCACAGAAGATCTGATCCGCTCAGTGCTACATTTTAGAGATGAAAGTGATTTTCTGACTGGATATACAGAGAGATTCATCAAGGGCTGCTTTACCGTATGGGATATAACGGTTATGTGAACTCTGCGTCCTTCAAGATTAATCAGCTGGGCTTGCCTTATCGATTTCTTGCCCACTGCATTACACGTTCACTTAGTCACAGGAAAGGTGGATGGGATGATTTAGTGGACTACCACATGTGCATGATGGTGGCAGTGATTTTAAACAAGCCCTACAACTTCAGTATGATGGTTTTTGATCAGATGGTGATGAACTTAGGGAAGGGTAGATTTTTGCAGTATCCTCGTTTCGTACAGATGATTCTCGATCATTTACATCCTAATCTTGAGAAGAAAAAGGATGACATTTTGGAGTTAGAACACATGACTGCTTCTGACTTGCACAACATCAGCAACTACCGCAAAAGAGGAAAGGCTCCTGCTTTCAAGCCAGTTTTTGGAATGTTTGCTAAAACTGATTACGTTGCTCCTCCTGAAGGAAAATGGAGAAATGATGGGAGCGGGGACGAAAGTGAAGAAGCTAGTATGTTGGAGGATTTTGTTGAAAAGAGAAGTCAGTGGTATATTAAGGGCGACGGTGAGAAAGGGCACTATGGAAAGAAGAAAGGTGGTGCTGCCTCTAAAAAAAGTCAACTGCAGAAACTTCCACTTCCGCACCTAAACGCCAGAGAAAGCAGGCCAGTGTTAGCACTGGATTGATAGATGAAACAGATGTCGAGCAGATGAATATAGAAGAGACTGTGCAACAACCTGAACCAGTCTATGTTGAAGAAACGTTGGAACAAACTACTACGGATATTGAGAGAATGGTAGGAGTTGAGAAAGAAGCAGGGGTGGTGATGATGAAGAGCCATCATCAAGCACATACTCTGAGGATAGACGAGAAGGAGAAAAGAGAGAAAGAGAAAGAAAGAGCTAGAGAAAAGAGATAGGGAGAGAGAATTGGCTGAGCAGAAAAAGCGTAAGGCTACAGGGGATGATGACACACCTTATGAGCCGTCTGAGGGCAAAGAAGATATTCCAGTCGTTAAACCTGCAAAGAAGAAAACTACTCTAAAGCTTCGATTCAAGCTAAGGCCAAAACTTTCTGAAGCTTCGGTTGCCCCAACTGCAGAAACATCCTCTGAACGCCCTCCATCTCCTCCTCCACAGCAAGCTGTTACAGAAACTAGTGTTCCTTCTCCTCCACCAGTTGTTGATCCTCCAATCAGTTCTTCTCCTCCCCAGTTCACATCTACAGAGGTTCCTATTCCATCTCCTCCGCCAGTTTTAGAGCCTCCAGTGATTACTCCTTCTGTGTCTCAAGCACAAGGAACATCATCTGCTCATCCTACATAGCAATACCCTCCAGTTGACACAGCGTTTGATGATTTCTTCTTTAATATGGGTGATATTCTAGGGGGAGATAAACTCACAGCAGATGATGTGTATGTTGGAAGATTGAATGAGCTAGAGGAAAATTTGAAGTCTGCTGATGAAAAGATAAAGATTCTTGAATCCGATAGGGAGAGTATCAGGGAGATTTTGAGATTGGTGACTGATGATAGTGAAAGATATTTTCAAGCTTCCTAGAAAGTTACTGTTTATGAAGAAAGAATCAAAGTTCTGGAAAATGAGAGGGAGGTTCTAAAGGCAACTCTAAGCAAATTCGAGACAGAGAATCAGAGGATTATCAAGAAGATGGAAGAGTACGAAGCTGAGAGAGAGTCGAACAACAGGCAGATTGAGCTAAGGAAGAAGATTTTAGTTTGAACTTTGGGTATCTCTCTCGCCGATGAGATTGAAAAGATTGAGAGAGAGGAAGCTAGACAGAAAGTTGTGGAAAGGGAGCGAGCTTCCAAAGCACTGTCTGATGCTGAAGGCCGAGGCAAAGAAAAGATTGATGACATGCCCGTGCAGAAAGCTACGTCCTCTACGACTCCTTTGATCGAACATGTGTCGGAAGCTGAATCCGCGCCAGCATCTTCTGAGTTGGTAGTTTATAATCCTACCATTGATGTAAGCAAGAGGTTTGTGCTTCAAGGGGAAGGGGTTCTAGAATCTACGACGAAAGAGAAGGCAATCGCTCAAAGGGAGCTAAAGAAAGAGATTAACGAGTTGGTAGATGAAACGTTTGATGACTTAGAAAAGGAAGGGTTTGAATATGTAGCAACTTTATTTGATAATGAAAATATTTCTGTTGATGCTTACATGAACGACTCTATGTTTTAGCTAACTGATGAACAGGTTCAGGGGGAGTCATCGATTGAAGAAACAGTGCCAAAGCCAAAAGTTATCTATCTAGAGCACGATGTGGAAGAAGTAGAGTTTGTTCATAACTACGCCAAGGCAGATTTGCAGAATTATTTGGCTTACATGAAGATTCTTTCGAGTTTGATTTTGAAGAAGAATGAACACCCGATCAGAGCCAAATGATTATGTTTTCAAAGACATCCCTCAAGCAAACGACTACGACAGAGTAATTATTGAAGATTGGGATTCGGATGATAATGAAGAAGCAAGATACATGGGTGAAGGAACTGATGTGTTTCCTACCCTTGATGAAATGACTACCGAGATCGATGATGAAATGTTAAAACTGAAAGTGGCAGAAGCAGTTAAAGAGGGAACAGCTCCTAAACCACCAACAAAAGAAGATATCATAGAGATGAAAAAGAAATGGTTCAAGGAGATGCCACCTGAAAGAAAGTTCCGTCGTCCATTGGCTTTCTTCACTAGAGACCCTGACGCATCTCTAGGTGACATTATTAGTTGGGGATGGATTGAGGAACTAGATGTATATGTGTTGAAACGAGAGTATGGAGTGCAATACTTCAGAAGACTGGGAGATATACAGTCCCTACCAGAATGAGATGTGAAAGAGTTAGTTCAGACCAAGACGTTCAGTATGAAGTTGCGACTAAATGATCAACGTCTGTGGAAGCTCATTAAGTTTGAAGCTGAACATGGTTTCAATCTATGGAAGCCACACAAGCCAAAAACCGTGACAAAGATAGATCAGTTACTCAAGAGAAAGATATGACTTTGATTGTGAAAAGGCCATGCGTTATAAAGAATATGCCTCTAAAGAAAATGGAACAAGATTTTTACAAGATCTTCAAGTGGTGGCACTATTATTCGAGTACTGGAGAGGCTGTGATTTGTATTGAGCCTGATGAAGGGTCATGGGATATGTCCGAGGATCTATCAGAGACCGTGATTATGCACAAGAGAATCTATGGGCTATGGCGTGCAATCAGAGTATTGGATCTTATGTGGCTGGTCAACTGCTCAGATAAAGATATTGAACGATTATTCTTCATCAAAATCAGTTATGAAGATAAAGACAAGGAGCAGGCCATGCAGTTCCAGAAAATTGTGAATGTTTGTTACACTAACAACATTAATTCAGGAAAAGAATGGAAAACTTCATGGAGAAAGCTTGAAGATAAAGAGCAGAAAAAGAAAGATCAAAATGAAGAAAGGATTGAAGCTCGTCGAAAGCTGGCCACCGTGAAAGGTTCAAGTTCGGGAATACTTACAACCGACCTCCTCCTACAGATCAAACTCCCATTGCGTCAGAGGAGCGTCGAAGGCCACACAAGAGATTTTTCGGATGATTCAGGTCAAACATGTTTAAAGTTTTTGAAGAAAAAGTTTTGAAGATTGTCCAAGACTGCGGCAACATCCAAGGGGGAGTCTGTTGGTGCACTTATGTCTATTGCCTACGTCTAGGACGAGTCTATTGTACAGATAGGGTTTCGTAGCGTCAGAAGTTTGGTTTTGAAGTTTTTGTATAATTGTTGTAATTTTCGTACGAAAATCTGTAAGGATTTTCGCACGAAAATTTCGTGCGAAAATCCATGTTGCCTACTCACTTGGTGCTGTCTTGTCTGCCTATAAATAGGTAACTTAGGTTGTGTGTTAGGTATGCTGTTTTTGAGGAATCAGTGGCGAAGCCCTGTTCGAGTCTGTAATCGTTGCTAACTTTTATTCAATACACACACGGTTAAACAGTATTCATCGCTTGTTCTTTGTTTGTTCAATCGGCTAACAATGAATTCCGCCTCTGTTAGCTGAGCAAGTCTGACCGGAAAGCTCATTAAGTTGGGTCCGATCCTAAGCTTCATTCACATATTCTACCATTTCTGGTTCTGGTTGCGTTTCTGATTCTGGCTCTTTGATGATTTTTGCAAACGATGCGAAACCTTCATCTTTTGAAATGTACTTGCTCTAGTTAAATCCTTCATCTTCTTTTGCTACCATCAATGCTTTATCTGTTGTTGTCATTGTCGAGCTACCATCTTCAATTTGCACCATTCTGGTATTTGTCTGAGATGGTGACGGATGATGATAAATTGCCTTCTTGTAGTAGTCTTCTTTAAATGGATTCTGGTTAGAATAAACTGGTTGCTGTCACACCCCGACCCGCAGCGGAATAAGAGTCGGGGCATAATTGGGTTATCACCAAAACTCGTGATGTTTACTAATATGTTTCATATTTATTAAATTCATAATTACATCCTCAATATTCTAAACATGTTCACACAATTACAAAGAAAAATAACTAACTAAACAATCCAAAGTCTAAACCGGTTTATTCTTCTAAGTCATCCTATATGTTTCTTGCTGCAACTGGATCACCTGTATCATGTGTAAAAATGGGGATTTTTTGGTCAACAAAAGTTGGCGAGTGAACCTTGTTAGAAAACATTTATTATTGATTTCTTGTTATATTTATTATGGAAAATTGTGCAATACTCATATGTGAGCAAACGTAAATAAACATACAATAACAATAACAATAACAAACAATAACATACCATAACATACAATAACAAACCACCTTGCATGAATATATAACATGAATGATAATGTAAATGTTGGCAACGTCTCGTTCACGCTCATAGGTAATGGGGAACGGCTCACGCTCATAGGTAATGGGGAGCAGACGGCCTATGATGAAATGTATGTGCGATCAAGGCTCAATCAAACGGAGCCGATCGTATGTTGGCAACGTCTCGTTCACGCTCATAGGTAATGGGGAACGGCTCATGCTCATAGGTAATGGGGAGCGGCGGCCTATGATAATGTATGTACTGAAAATGATAAATTTGATCTAAACAATAACCACACAAACAGTTGATACATATTGAATACACATTTGATCATGGATATGATGGATGCACAATTGTTTAAGTGTAATAAATAATAAGACACATGATACACCCCAAAAACGTGATTAAAACGGGGAATTTGTAGAGATTCACTCACATTGGGTGCGTTCGGTTGAAGATGTTGAATGCGCACAAGTTTAGAGGATTGATCGACGAAGATTAACTAACCTAAATAATAACGAAAAGGTACGGTAAATAAGTGGATTTTATTAATAATTTTAATAGGATTTTTAGATATATTTTTGTGAGTTTAAGACTATTTTCTAACTTTAAAAACATTATTTTTAAGTATTTTTAATTGATTTTTAAATTAAATAAATAAATAAAAATATAAAAAAAAGTGTTGACTTTTTGGGTTGACCGTTGACTATTTGACTTTGACTTGTTGACCGGTTCGGTCGTGTATATTGTTTGCACTGAGTGAGGTTCGAACTCGTGACCTCCCGTACGCGTGCACGCAGCTCTACCAACTGAGCTACGTGTCTAACCTGAAATATTTCTGTTTTTAATTATATTTATATACTATTTAATTTATTCCAAAATTCATTTCTTAAAAAGGATTTAAATTCTATCGAACCGGCGTGCGTATCATGTCTCGAACCCGGGACCTGTTGATTAACGTTGCACACAATCCATCGCTGGACTGTGTGTCTAACCTGGTTAAAACACTTGTTTTTATTTCTCTTATATACTAACTGGAAGTTTTCATATTTGGGTTTTATAAAAAGTCTGAATATTGTGACGAATCGGAATAAGGGCGGACTCGAACCCGGTATCGCTGTGTTTCAATTGCACACAGTCCACCGCTGGACTGTGTGTCTAACCCGAGATATAATCCAATTTATATTAAATTTATATACAGACTAACTTCATCTTCTTCGTTACAATAACCCAGACAACTGATTTTCGACTTAACTTGTTCAATTCAATTAACAGGCGTATGAGTGATTAAAATGTAACGGATAGGAAAGGTTTTGGGAAATGAACATACCGAAATTATGACTTTTCTCAGAACTCCGGCAAAGTCGTCGGCTCTGTTATTATGAACTCCGTCTGAGCGGACCAATCAACAGTTTTTGATTAACTAATTGTGGAATTGAAGGACTAAACAAGAGTTATCAGAAGGTTTAAATGATAATACCGTTTCACAGCGCGATTTAGGAATTTTCAGAAGTTTTCCGGCGACTGCAGATTATCCGATATCGTCGTCTGGGACCGATTCTGATTGGAGGGTTTGAGTTAGTAAAAGTCTAACAACAGATAGAAGATGAAAGAATTTAGAAATTTACCATTTTGATGAAAGACACGGTTTTCCGGCGAAAGTCAGGCGAGTTCAAAAAGCGATTCCGACGATAAGAAATTAGAGTAAAAGTGAAATTAGAGGTTCTGTAATGTTATTGAGTCGCGAGATGATGTTATTGATGGAATAATTCAGAATGTAAAAGATTTCGGTTTCTAAACCCGAACATCATATGAATTCAAGTTCATTTAAGGCTGAATTGATTAAGAATGTCGGTTTATCGGTTATAATCAAGAATCCGCGATCACTCAAAAGTCCCTGGACGTTTGGAAGCCGATATCGGTTTCAGTTTGGCGCAAACAGGTTGATTCACGGTTGAAGTTATGTTTTAATTGTTTCCTAGAATTCACAAAGACATCAAGTGGCGGAGTGGTTATGTGTTTGGTGTTTAAAGTTTCCGGCTGACCCGGGTTCGAAACCCGGCAGCCCTTTTTCATTTTTAATTGTTTTAGTTTTATTTTTTAACAATTTTAATTTCCATAATCTAAAATGTTTATTAGTTATGTATTGTTTAAAATTAAAATAAGCATTAAATGAGCAACAAAATATGAAACTGATTATTCGATTAATAAACGAAGCGGGTTTGGAAAACCCGTTTTTCGACAAATGTTACGGTATCCCCTACTTTTAGAAATTTCGTCCCGAAATTTAAGTAGTAGTGGTAACAGAAAAAAGATACGGGTATTTTCGCGCATTGAGTCTTCACGTTCCCAAGTAAACTCAGGTCCCCGTTTCGACTCCCAGCATACCCTAACAATTGGAATACGACTCCGTCTTAAACGTTTTTCTCTGAAGTCCATGATCTCTACTGGTCTTTCAATGAAGTGCATATATTCATCGATCTGAATATCTTCCAGGGGAATATGGAGGTTTTCATCGGCGAGACACTTCTTTAAGTTTGATACGTGGAATGTGGGGTGAATTCTGTTGAGTTCTTCTGGTAGATCAAGCTTGTATGCAACAGGTCTTACTCTTTCGAGTATCTTGAAAGGTCCTACGTAGCGTGGTGCTAGCTTGCCCTTCTGGCCAAAATGAACTGCTCCCTTCCACGGTGATACTTTTAAAAGTACATGATCACCAATGTTAAACTCCAAAGGCTTTCATCGTTTATCTGCATAACTCTTTTGACGACTTTGTGCCGCTAGAAGATTGTTTCGAATTTGATGGATCTTGTCTGTGGTTTCTTGAATCAATTATGGACCGGTGATTTGAGCTTCTCCAATTTCGTGCCAACATACTGGAGATCGGCACTTACGACCATATAAAGCTTCGAAAGGTGCCATGCCGATACTTGAATGATAGCTGTTGTTGTACGAAAATTCAACTAATGGTAGATGAGCGTCCCAATTTCCCTTGAAGTCTATGACACATGCTCGAAGCATATCTTCAAGAGTTTGAATGGTGCGTTCGGATTGTCCATCAGTTTGAGGATGATAAGCGGTACTGAGGTCTAATCGTGTACCCAAAGCGGCTTGTACGGCTTGCCATGTTCGTGAAGTGAAACGACCATCACGATCTGAAATAATGCTTAATGGTACACCATGACGGCTTACGATTTCGCTGATGTAGATACGAGCTAACTTCTCGTTCTTGAAATCTTCGTGGATCGGAATGAAGTGAGCTGATTTTGTAAGACGATCAATGATTACCCATATAGTGTCATACCACCAGAAGTGCGAGATAACCCGGTAATGAAGTCCATGGTTATGTTTTCCCACTTCCATACAGGTATTTCAGGTTGGACCAGAAGTCCTGAGGGTCTTTGATGTTCAGCTTTTACTTTGGAACATGTAAGGCACTTGGAAACAAAAACAGCAATATCCTTTTTCATTCCAGGCCACCAGTAGGTGTATCGAAGGTCTTGATACATCTTGTCGGCTCCTGGATGTATAGAATATCGTGTTTTGTGCGCCTCATTCCTAAGGAATTCATGAAGGTTATTGTGGTCAGGAATCCATACGCGATCTAGACAGTACAGAATACCGTCGGATTTAGTTTCGATTTTTAAGTTCAGCTCCACAAGACAGCTCCTTGCGTACGTCGTTTTCCGTTACTGAAACATGTTGGGCTTCTCGAATTTGATCTTTGATGTCGGTTATGATTTTATGCATAATAGTTTTGAGGGAATTGATACGTTTGACATGATAAGGTATGTATCATAAAACAAAAACTTCAACCATGACGATATTTAAACATACATGGAACTTCTCATAACCTCCTGGTAATGCTTTTGATCCTTTGTCAAGAATACTTATATATAGGAAGTACCAGCGGCGTATCCACCATATTCTTGTCAAATTTCCGTTGGCTTTATCAGTGAATCATGATCAGTTCTATGTGACTCTAAAACATAAACAAACACAACAACCAATGCTTGAGTCTCAATTTTGAAAGGATACATGACTGAATGATGACAGTACCTCTCTCATTTGTTATGATGAAGGGGTCAGTTTATGTAAAAGTGAGACATAACCCAACTTCTTTAAATGATGAGATTGAGATACGTCGAGATGGATGATGATATGAATGTTAAATCAATAAGTATAAAACAAAACTGTAATATCAATTCGCATTAAAATTCTTGGATACATAAACTCCAAATTTTACAACTGGGATACGGAAAGATTGAGATAACAAAAAGAAAACATTAAAACTAGACGATCGGAGTTGAGTCTTGATTCTTGGTGAGGAAAACTAGCTGGGTGATTCGTTTGAGCCGGTATTATTTTCAACAGGATTGGCGTTGATGTTGTAAGCTCTTCCTCTTGCAGGTGGTGGAGCTTGGTTAGCTTGATTCACCGGATTTGCTTGAGCTTGGGCATGAATGATGTTCACCAAGCGTGGACAAGTGTTTCTAAAGTGGTTTGGGTCTCCACAATTGTAACAAGCCCGCATAGGTTGTATCATGGGATAGTTGGGTTGGTAGTAGGATTGGCTACATGTTGGGTAGGTGGTAGTAGTAAAGGTTGTTGGGCTTGACCCACTATCTGATGGTGGGTTTGGGTTGAGGGCTGATGGTAGTTCGTTCGATGAAGTACGCGACAGGTTTGAATGGTGTGACCTGCGCGACCACAGCCGGTGCAATGTTGGCAGGGATGATCAGGAAAGTGATGGTATTTGCAACGGTTGCATTTTGGGTATGGGCCGGAGTATGGCTTTTTATATGGTGCAGGTGAGGGGACAACTTGGGTGATGGGTGCAGCAGGGATAGGGAAATTTGTTTGTGTGACAGCAAAGTTTCTGGTGTTTCGATTCCTTTTACCAATAAACTTCGAAGAGGAACCAGAATGGTTTGAAGTTTGAGCCTCAATGGGGGCTTTCTTTTTCTCCTCTTTGAATTTACCGTTTCGAATGTGATTTTCGGTGAGTTCGGTAGCTAGTTCCATTGCGGCTTCAAGTGTCGCAGGCGAAGTGCTTAGAACTGAGTCTTGAATTTTTGAGGGGAGGCCTCGAATATAGTGTTCAACCAAGCGGTACACTGGGGTGAACAAATTGGGGATCATTTGATTCAACTCTAGAAACCTTTTGTTGTAGGAAGTATGATCTCCTTCCTTTTGTTTTAACGAGTGGAATTCATCTTCCAACTTCTTGATTTCGCTTCTTGGACAGAAGCGTCTTGTCATTATTTCCCTTAACTCTTCCCATGTTAAGGCCATAGCATCTTCGACTCCTCTCTTACCCTTCTCTGTGTTCCACCAGGTCAGGGCTACTCCAAATAGTCTCCCGGTTGCGTAACGTACCTTGCGATCCTCGGGACAATCGCAATTGAGGAAGGTGTTTTCCATTTCCTCAAACCAGTGGAGGAGAGCAGTGACACCTTTGGTCCCTTCAAATTTCGGGGGATCGCAAGACTTGAAGTGTTTGTAAGAGCACTTTTTGGAGGGAGGGTTGTCGACGTTCTAGTCCTCTTGATGGGGAGGATTGTTGGGATTTGCGGCGACAGCTTGTTGGACTTGAATTACGATGTCAGGAAGCACCGCGACCATTTGTTTTGCGATTTGAGTGGCCAAGCGTTCGTTTGACCTTCCTGACCTTCTACCTCCACGTAGTTGCCTAGTCGACATCTACAGGAATGTACATAGGAAGATTGTGAGTTTAAGGAGTCTTTAGGTGTCATGTGTCGTTAAAAATAATAAAAATAACATAAACATCAATAATGCAACTACATCCATAGGATATCTTGGGTTTGCTCATGTTTGGGCCTCAAATGTCCCCCATACCTTCACCTGTATAGTCATGTGGGCCCCCATGACTATTGGCTTAGTAGGATTCACATTGGTATTGGCGGTTTAACACTCGCATCACCCGAATGAAAACCATGAAATATGTTTGCGAGATGTATTGTCGGAGGGTGTCCAGGTGTAGACACAATGACAACTCAAAGTGGGGTTAGCTCACACGACGTTTGTATAGCATGCTTTCGCCTAATAGGTCCTTCGTACTCTCATCGTTAGTCCCCAGGTAGGCAAACTGGTCCTTTATTTTGGATTTATACGAATGCCAAGCCTAGACAGGACGTTCCGACTACCGGTACTTGTACCTTTCCAGTTACTACATGCCCGTCATGAGAACTCACTTTGATGTGATTTGAAAATACAAAAATTGTTGCTAAAGTCATGGAATTGTGTGGTGTGTGCTCTCATGGATATGATATGTGATGAGAATATGATTCATGATAGGCATTGTATAATAATATGTACTTATGAACATGCTTGCATAACATTGAATGTAACAATAAACATAAAACATATAAACATCATGAATTTTGCATGTAACACATAAATAATTTTAAAAATTCTAATCAACTATAGTATAGGCTCTAAGGGTCTAATAACCTATCCTATATCCCTATAGTCACGGCTCTGATACCAATCTGTCACACCCCGACCCGCAGCGAAATAAGAGTCGGGGCATAATTGGGTTATCACCAAAGCTCATGATGTTTACTAATATGTTTCATATTTATTAAATTCATAATTACATCCTCAATATTCCAAACATGTTCACACAATTACAAAGAAAAATAACTAACTAAACAATCCAAAGTCTAAACCGGTTTATTCTTCTAAGCCATCCTATATGTTTCTTGCTGCAACTGGATCACCTGTATCATGTGTAAAAATGGGGATTTTTGGGTCAACAAAAGTTGGCGAGTGAACCTTGTTAGAAAACATTTATTATTGATTTCTTGTTATATTTATTATGGAAAATTGTGCAGTAATCATATGTGAGCAAACGTAAATAAACATACAATAACAATAACAATAACAAACAATAACATACCATAACATACAATAACAAACCACCTTGCATGAATATATAACATGAATGATAATGTAAATGTTGGCAACGTCTCGTTCACGCTCATAGGTAATGGGGAACGGCTCACGCTCATAGGTAATGGGGAGCGGCGGCCTATGATAATGTATGTACTGAAAATGATAAATTTGATCTAAACAATAACCACACAAACAGTTGATACATATTGAATACACATTTGATCATGGATATGATGGATACACAATTGTTTAAGTGTAATAAATAATAAGACACATGATACACCCCAAAAACGTGATTAAAACGGGGAATTTGTAAAGATTCACTCACATTGGGTGCGTTCGGTTGAAGATGTTGAATGCGCACGAGTTTAGAGGATTGATCGACGAGGATTAACTAACCTAAATAATAACAAAAAGGTACGGTAAATAAGTGGATTTTATTAATAATTTTAATAGGATTTTTAGATATATTTTTGTGAGTTTAAGACTATTTTCTAACTTTAAAAACATTATTTTTAAGTATTTTTAATTGATTTTTAAATTAAATAAATAAATAAAAATATAAAAAAAAGTGTTGACTTTTTGGGTTTACCGTTGACTATTTGACTTTGACTTGTTGACCGGTTCGGTCGTGTATATTGTTTGCACTGAGTGAGGTTCGAACTCATGACCTCCCGTATGCGTGCACGCAGCTCTACCAACTGAGCTACGTGTCTAACCCGAAATATTTCTGTTTTTAATTATATTTATATACTATTTAATTTATTCCAAAATTCATTTCTTAAAAAGGATTTAAATTCTATCGAACCGGCGTGCGTATCAGGTCTCGAACCCGGGACCTGTTGATTAACGTTGCACACAGTCCACCGCTGGACTGTGTGTCTAACCTGGTTAAAACACTTGTTTTTATTTCTCTTATATACTAACTGGAAGTTTTCATATTTGGGTTTTATAAAAAGTCTGAATATTGTGACGAATCGGAATAAGGGCGGACTCGAACCCGGTATCGCTGTGTTTCAAATGCACACAGTCCACCGCTGGACTGTGTGTCTAACCCGAGATATAATCCAATTTATATTAAATTTATATACAGACTAACTTCATCTTCTTCGTTAAAATAACCCAGACAACTGATTTTCGACTGAACTTGTTCAATTCAATTAACAGGCGTATGAGTGATTAAAATGTAACGGATAGGAAAGGTTTTGGGAAATGAACATACCGGAATGATGACTTTTCTCAGAATTCCGGCAAAGTCGTCGGCTCTGTTTTTATGAACTCCGTCTGAGCGGACCAATCAACAGTTTTTGATTAACTAATTGTGGAATTGAAGGACTAAACAAGAGTTATCAGAAGGTTTAAATGATAATACCGTTTCACAGCGCGATTTAGGAATTTTCAGAAGTTTTTCGGCGACTACTGATTTCCGATATCGTCGTCTGGGACCGATTCTGATTGGAGGGTTTGAGTTAGTAAAAGTCTCACAACATATATAAGATGAAAGAATTTAGAAATTTACCGTTTTGATGAAAGACACGGTTTTTCGGCGAAAGTCCGGTGAGTTCAAAAAGCGATTCCGACGATCAGAAATTAGAGTAAAAGTGAAATTAGAGGTTCTGTTAATGTTATTGAGTCGTGAGATGATGTTATTGATGGAGTAATTCAGAAAGTAAAAGATTTCGGTTTCTAAACCCGAACATCATATGAATTCAAGTTCATTTAAGGCTGAATTGATTAAGAATGTCGGTTTATCGGTTATAATCAAGAATCCGCGATCACTAAAAAGTCCCTGGACGTTTGGAAGCCGATATCGGTTTCAGTTTGGCGCAAACAGGTTGATTCACGGTTGAAGTTATGTTTTAATTGTTTCCTAGAATTCACAAAGACATCAAGTGGCGGAGTGGTTATGTGTTTGGTGTTTAAAGTTTCCGGCTGACCCGGGTTCGAAACCCGGCAGCCCCTTTTTCATTTTTAATTGTTTTAATTTTATTTTTTAAAAATTTTAATTTCCATAATCTAAAATTTTTATTAGTTATGTATTGTTTAAAATTAAAATAAGCATTAAATGAGCAACAAAATATGAAACTGATTATTCGATTAATAAACGAAGCGGGTTTGGAAAACCCGTTTTTCGACAAATGTTAAAGTTGGTTTGTGCATTCTCGCTTGAAGTGCCCCTTTTCTATACATCGGAAACACATAACCTTGGATTTATCGAAGCCAAGTTTTCCGCCAGGCCCTCCGAGACTATCTCTTCTCGTAATTTCCATAAATCTTTTCGCTCCCTGAACAATTGATGCCATGCATCATATTATATCCATCAGTTCAAGTTCATCTAGATCTAATTGATCATAATCCTCCTTTGTCATTTCTAAATTACCAATCTTCCCAGCAACTAAACTCTCATACAATTCTTGAACTGAAGCTAATAGTGCCATATGTTGTTTAGCAGTATGCTCATTGAAATCTTGAGCATTTTTTAGATTTATTGTATGTTGCAATGTAAGATTCTTTGATTCGGACTTTCTTGATTTTGTTGTTTATTTGGAAAACTCGAGCCTTGAGATGAAATTTGTGATGTGTTTAAAGCTTGTGGTGTGTTTGGTTCATAGCTTGGAAAAGATTGAAAACCACTTGGTATTGTAGGAGAATTAGCTGAAGCATTCGCACTAAAAGCAGTTTGAACCCTTGGACTTTGTGTGTCGGCTGTATGATTTTTGAAATACAAACCAACATCTTGCTGAACTGATGCTATCTTCATTTTTGCCATCTTTTGCATCTCTAATTCATAACTTTCTAATTTTTCGATGAATCGTGATAGAGAGAAACCACTGTATCCGTTGCTATTTTTCAGGATTGTGAGATATGTGGTCCACTCTCCTTCAGGTAATGCATCCGCCAACTTATCAACCAGTTCTTCATCTGTCTATAAAATCCTCATTCTTCTCAATTGAAGAACCAAATGACAGTAGCGTTCGATCAGCTGTTTCTAGGATTCGCCTTTTAAAGGCCCAAAGATATCAAACTCTTTTCGTGGTAAGGCTTTCTTGCTTTTTCTCATTACGGCACTACCCTTATACTTCACTCAAAGTGCATTCCAAAGTGATTGTGCGTCGTCATCATGCTGTAACAGTACCAAGATATCTTCTTTCACAGATTGTTGTAAGATACTCACCATCTTCCTTTCTACTATAAACTTTTCTTTTTTTGTCGTTGAGTATGAAGACAACGTCTTTTCCAATCCATTTTCACCAACCGGTGCTTTATATTGCTCTTCAACTGCACACCAACATACAAAGTGATTTGCTTGCCGGTTTCTGAACTTTTCGCTCCAACTATCATATTCTTCCAGATTGTAAAGTTTTGGTGCCTTAACCATCGTGCCCATCTCATTTTACATTTTAACGTTCTGAGCTGTATCAACTGGAATATTCACTGTTGAACTATGAAAAGCATGGTAGAATTCTGGTTCCGTCATTTTTGTTGCTCGTTACTGAAAAACACGTAAAACTTGAAAAATATTAGTAAAAGTATCAATTTGTACGAATTGGAATATACCACTTCGTACGAGCTGATGATCACAATTAAAAAAACTTTCAAGACACCACTTCGTACGAATTCCAATTCATTTTTAAACAATATTTCAACATTCAATTTGTACGAACTTGCAACTGATTTCAATCAAGAGTTTAGTTCAAGTCTCAGTTCGTACAAACTGCCTTTATGGTTCGTGCGAAGTTATGTTTGAAATTTGATGAATTTTGTATATTTTTCCATCGAAACATTCGTTTTTAGGTCTGAAACTTTCAAGGATTTATCTTAAAGTGATTTTACATATCATCCGAAGTTAAGTTCAATTCGTCCATCGATTCATTTTAAAAGTGAAAACAAAAAGAATGGAGTAGAAATAGAAGTCTTCTTGTGTTGATGTTGACAAATCAGGCTCCCTGAGCTCTGATACCACTTGTAGGATCGATTTCTTTGTTATGCAAAGTTACCTAACTTGTATCTAATCCATGTATGCAGAATTTACGTGAATTAGTGACAGTAAACACAAGATATTCGGTTTAAACGTCAGTTTATTGATAGTTCAAAGATTACATTCATGTTCCTAAACCGACAGAGCTTTGCAGCTCGCAAAAACTGTTACATTGAAAAACACAACTAGTCTATTATAGGCAACCCACTTTGCACCAAACTGCAGCTTGCACGAAGTGGCTATACAACCAATCATTACACTTACATTTCATCATATCTTAAGCTATACAATCCGACAAGACCTAAGACGCAGACAATAGACAAAATGCACTAACATTTAGGATGAGGAGTCGGCATGGGTACATAGTTTTTGTTTTGTGGAGGAGGAAAGATTCTTTTTCCATTTCCCATCTTGTCTTTGTACCCAATGTCGTCTTTTACGTATGTTGGTCGTTGGCTATTTTTAATATCAACCAGTGCCTTTTTGCTTACATTCCACTTATCAATGGTGAGGTGCAGTTTAGTATTTTTTATTTCAAAGTTTTCTAACCTTTCAGTTAGATCATTTATAATAAAATCTTTCTTAAAAAGCAACTCCTTTAAAGATTGCATTCCAGCCAAAGTTAAGTTCAACTTTCTCTGATATGCAGCTTCGTTCAGTTTCATTTCTTTGTTAACTTGTAAAACTTTATCTTTTTTTCTAATAAGGTCATGGTTGTGCGATTTGTAATGAGCTATGACGTTCATACACGGTTTTGAGCACAGTTTGGCTTTGAATTCATAAGGAATGAGGTTTACCAAATCCTTATCCTCCTTTTCTTTTGTTGATTCAGCTTTCATGGCTGCTGTAGCAGTTCAGCTTCTCCCTTCGGCTCAGGCTTCTGTACTTCGTTCTTTTCCTTGGCTGCTTCTGGTTGGTAGGAGTGACTATGCTTTTCAAACCCTTATCAGCAGCATTCTCACCTTTGGGAATGCTTGCAGATTGTTCCCCCATGAAACTGGATAAAGATGAGGTCGATCCAACTTTGGCCATAAGAGCCTTGTTGACTTCCTCTTTTGCTTCGGTAATTTCTTCAGCCCAATCATAGTCTTCCACGACCAGAGCCTTTGCCGTGTTATCAGCAGTATTTGTGTTTCCTTCTATAGCAATTGGCCTTCTGGCTGGAGTGATTTCAGTGTTTCAGTGTTTCTCTTTTCAGCAACGGACAGTCTCTCTTGAAATGCCCTAGATCCTTGCAGTTGTAGTATCACATCTTTGACTTGTCGAACCCACCCTTTCCAAGTGATAACCTCTTCCCCGTCTTGTCTTAAAACTTTTTCAATCGAAGAGTGATCATAGCCATCTGCCACTTCAAGTCCATTTCCTCCATGTCATCTGGATCCACCTGATACATGTCTTCAGCAGTAAGGTACTCCTGTTTTAGCTCACAAGACATAAGTGCTTCGTAACTGCTCATGAAGGTGTTAAACACAGCAACATGTTCAGTAGATATCTTAAGTGCTTGAGCATCAGCAGCCACAGTAGACTTCTCATTAGATTGTGGTGCTATATCAGAGCTTGCGGAAGCGTTGAAGTACGATGCACTAGCACTATAAGAGTTTGAACCGCTTGAGCTTGTGGGGGCGAGAAAAGCCATGTTCTTGGGCATGATAATAGCTACAAACTGAGCAGATTTTTGACCATTTTGATTCATTTCTCTTTTGATCACGTGCATTTCAAAAGCCTTCAGAGTGTTGATTAAATCAGATAGCATGACAGGTGTGGTGTTGCATAAGAAGCCTCTCTTGATCATCATGCATTGCAAGCTCCATTCTTTTATAAGAGAGTCCAAAAGTTTCTTAATTGACGCATAGTTGGCAATGGGATTACCAACTTTCTTCATCTTAGTCAGCACACTCAGGAATCGGCTAATGTGATCGGACAAGCTTTCTCCTTGAACGCTTCCAACATATCATATTCCTTCTGAACCATATCTCTTTTGTTGTCCATCAGTTCTTGGTTGCCTTCATAGTGTTCAATAAGAGCTAGCCATAAATCATGTGCAGACGTGTATTCTTCAAACAGATTGTTGTCATCCTTGTTCAAGGCCATTGTTAGAATAACGTTAGCACGGCGATCACGCTGAATCAATGCCATATCTTCTTTAGTGAATGTTGTTGGATCTTCATTAACAATACAAACATCATCACCCATAATCACAGGAACGTGAGGTCCAACAGTAACGGACATCCATTGAGTATAGTCAGGATACTCAAAGAATGACTTGGTTCGGTTCTTCCAACTGCTAAAATCCTTAGATCCCTTCAACTTTGGAGGTCTAGTAGCAGTTCCAGTTCCAAGTTCGGCTTGGGCAACCGTGTTCAATTGATTTAGTGACATTTTGGTTAAGGTTTGATTTTAAGTTCTTTATCAGATGTTAAATATGCTGGCCTTGTATGTTACCGAAGTTAATTACGTTGATGATAATTAATTCGCTGGTCAATTTCGCTTAGAAGTCCTGGCATAATTGCTAAATCCGCTTGATAAGACAAGGGAAACAAATGTTCAGTTAAGTTCGTTGGTCAACGTGATAAAGTCGCTGAGGATCTTTATCACTGATTTCGAAGTCGCCTTCGATTAAATCGTTGACACTATTTTGCTGAGGATTAACAACTACGCTGGAATGTTTCCTGTGACATCCCGGTTTTTCAGATATCTTAAACGCACTACTTCACGGTTATTCATTCCTACGCTAAATTGATTCGGAGATTTAATTTACACGCTCGAAATAATTACGCTAACTTTGTGAACTTATCAAGTGAACTACGTGCTATGTGTATTAAACGTTTATAAGTTCGGTGAGTTATTATGTTATGTTTCGATTTCGTGATTTTTAGTTATAAAAATATATATATAGTAAATATATAGACGAATCGAACCGAGCCGCGAAACGAGTCGACCTCATTTCCTTGCGACTCAAGGGATTAACCAAAACTTGAGGTTCAAGTTATAGACCCAAACCGCCCCACCCAAGCCCTTTGCGGCCGCAAGGACCAAACCGCAAACCCTTTTCCTTTTCTTTTCTTTCTTGCACTATATAAGGACATATATGCATGAGTTAAGTTTCAAAAAAAACACATACACACAAACCCTAGCTCCAAAGACCGACGGCAGCCTTCTCCTCATTCCCTCTCTCGGTCGCGATCTCCTTGATTACCCGAATCGATTTCCAATCTCGTTCCCGGTGCGTTAATCCTCATTGTTAAAGGTTAGGGTTTGTCATTGTTTTGCAAAGTCATATTAGGGTTTATAAACTCTTGATCATGCTTGTATGTAATGGTAGAATCATTATTATGAAAGTGTATGATGTTAGTTCGATAAATTATGCGAGTTTGCGATTACGATGATTAGTTGGAATCAAGAATCATTAGGCTGCGTTTTGTGATAAAAACCATATATTATGATTAGGGTTTGCATGAGTATGATGTACATGATGATATATGATTGATAAATCTGTTCTTGATCGTTTATATTTAACGTCTCGATTGTTTAAGCGTGTTATATTGCGATAAAATATTGAAATCAGGATGCTGAATGGTGTTTACAGCCAACTTCAACTTGCTGTAACTTGGTTATTATTTATCGAAAAACGGATTTTCTAAAGCCTAAAACGTATATTTTTTAAAAGCGCTTCTAATGGCGCTGGATTCATATTTTTCTGAGGTCGTTTGATATTTTTAAGTGGCCAATTAAGTGCAGTAACTGAAGCTGTGAAAATTCTGAAAAATTGTTAGTTGTTTATTGAGTCGGATCTCATAATCTGTAGAGAGTCGAATCACGAAAATTGTACAGCAGCTGGAGATGGAAATTTCCGGGAAACTCCCACTGGAATTTTGTCAATTGGATTAATGGTGATTTTTAAATAAATTCTCCCGTGGACTGCAGTCAGAAAGCAACGAATCCGACTGCAGTCTAGTATATTAATAATTATGAATAATTAGTAAAGTGTTAGGACTTGAAAAATTTACATAAAATTCTATAGTTTAGTTGCCACCTTCTGTAAAAAAATTGGAATTTTTGGAACGTTGGAACTATTTTATAAAAATCCTCGAAAACAGCCTAATTATGAGTATACAAGCTGAAAATTGATAACTTGCGAATGTGTATACCAAAGTGTTGCATGGATTGAATTGTGTTCATGATAGGTTGTTTTGATCACTATGTTGGTATGATGATACTTGCATGCATGATTGGGTTTTAGGATTTTGTTATTGGGTGTACCGCATTGTGTGTTAGCTATGTGTAGGGTTTGTATTGGTGTGATTCACACACTAACTTTAAATCAATTAACTTGTTAGGACGCAATTAACGGTCCCATCATTTGCTACTTCTGTGTTACACTAACCGAGCAACTAAAGGTGAGTTCACGGCCCCTAATTTTATCCGGTTTTAAACAACAGGGGGAGAAACATGTATACACTCTACAACTCTATCTCTTTACGTTATACGAAATTAACGTCATTAAACTATTCGGTAACTATGTTAATGTTAATGTACGTTATGGTCACTAAGCAGCTATATCACACAAGTCCTCGACAAACTCTCGGATCGTTACTATTGGGTTAGATAGCGGGGAAATTGTAAGTAGTACTACTGGGCCCGACAAGCCCCACCCGAGCTAGTCGCGCTAGCCGACCGGGTATGGTCAACGGGTGAATAATTTGGCCTAACTTCGCCATGGTCAGTGATAGGCCTGGCAACACGGAGGCACAACAGTCAGCTTCGATCGCGAACACTTACGTGACATAACTTTAGGCTAGCTACCTACATGTTAACATTAAACTAATTACGAATCAACAATATTATTCCAGGTTAGGGATAATGGAACCAACAACATTGTTATTCCGGGTTAGGAATAATGGAACATCAATATTATTCCGGGTAAGGAATAATGGAACCATCAGTATTATTCCGGGTTGGGAATAATGGAACTAAGTCGTTATCCCGGGTTAGGGATAACGGGGGAAACAAACTTATAACCGAATTAATGAACATATAAAAACCTGTGAACTCACTCTTTTTTAATGTTGACACTTGTTTCTTTACATGTTTCTCAGGACGCTAGGAGCTCTAGGTGCACTCACTTGCATTGATCAAGACACCTTTTTATCGAGTCTCATTTACGAATATTGTTTGGGTTTTTCTTTAGTTTTGGCGTTCGTGTTGGCACCCGTTCCTTTACTTTACTTTAATGCTTCCGCTCAACTTTAAAAATTAATGCTTCCGCTAAACATTGAAACCAAACTAATACAATCTAAAATTAACTATGAAGGGTTAAACAAATGATTTTGGAAAACGTATTAACAAATCATATAGAGTCGTTCGACGTTACTAGTGTCTCAGATTCTGGTTTGTTCACACGCCTTGCGGTAAAACTCCGCAAGTGGAAATTGAGGGTGTGACAGATTGGTATCAGAGCCTCTAGCTATAGAGAACCAGGTTTGCATTAAAAGTAGACCTAAACTATAGCTGATCACACGACACTAGACTTAGTTTGGCACTGAACTGTTATATCTTGTTATGTGTTGTACCACAACTGTGTTATGTAAAATATGAATGCATAATTGAAATGAATGCAACTCGTAACTAACTACACAACCCAACAGGCAATGTCATCATCATCATCATCCGACAAACTTTTGAACCAAGGGCGCCGGGGAAGGCACCTATGGTGGAACCCTCACCACCTCATGGCGTGGAGACACGCTCAGCTGTTAGAAAAAGGCTCGCTCTAGGAGAGGAGTCGTCCTCACGCCCGACCATCGCGATGCCGGTCGAACCGGTTAACTCGTTAGAAGTAGGGAACGACCTACTTAGAGTTATGATAAGAAAGCAACAAGAACAACTAGAGAGAATGCATGAAACCATCCTAGCACAGGGATGGATGATACGACAATTAACAGGTAAGACTGGATCGCTCGAGGAAGAGCAACATGAGAGTAAGATAGCTCGTAACACTTTAGCTAGAGATCTTCGTGCTGAGCAGCTAAGGGCTGACTGGCTCGAAGACAGAGTTCTTGAGTCTAGCTGGAGAATTCAAGAACTAGAAGAGAATCAAGCACCTGTACCAGTACCCGCACCAGCACCGGCCCCTCCAGTGCCGATAGAGGAAGAAGAGGAGGATCCCGAGGAGGATCCGGAGGAAGACCCAGCTGTAGAAGCTGGAAACGCCGCGGAGGATGACGGCAACGATAGCGATTTGGGGGATGGAGACGTAGAAGACTGACACGTCTCGCTTATTCCATTTGCTTTCCTTCAGTCTATTTATTTTCCTACTTATGTTTAAACTTGAGAGTTTATAGTAAACTGAAATGTTTGGTTGGCATTTTGTAAGACGTTGAAATTTTATTTAATCGAATATTTCTTTTGACTGTTTAATTTATTTGGGTTGACATAATTTGAGGAATTATTTAAGTATCGAATAGGATAACTATATTGGATATATAGACTTATCGGTGTGTGTTTATGTTGTCTTACGAAGATCTAAAATGGCAACTGGACGTCGCGGAAACCTCAACATGACGCCCGAAGAATTAGCCGCAATGATCCAAGAACACGTGAATGCTGCTCTAGCAGGTGTTCAAAACCAACCAGCAGGAGGGGGTCTTAACCCCTACAAGATGTTTCTCGATGCGAAGCCGAGCAAATTCACGGGTGCAGAAGGACCTATAGGACTGGTCCGCTGGATTGAAAAGTCCGAATCAGTGTTCGAAATGTGCAATTGTCTGGAGGCCAACAAGGTCAAGTATGCTGCCTCAACGTTGGAGGATGGGGCACTAACTTGGTGGAATGTACAAGTCCAAACGCGTGGACTTATTGCTGCAAATGCAATGGCCTGGGCTGAGTTTAAGGCCCTAACAAAGAGGAGTATTGTCCGCGAGACAGGGTTCAACAGTTGGAGCAAACATTATGGAACCACAAGATGGTGGCATCTGAAATTGAAGCATACACAGCGAAATATCATGACCTGGTATTTCTATGTCCCGATCTGGCCAACACCATGGAGAAACGACTCGAGTTTTACCTTGGGGGTCTGGTCCCCGAGATCCAGGGTATGGTAATGGCTAGCAACCCTGCGACTGAGCATCAAGCAATCAGGTTGGCGCACAAACTCACTGATAAGGCGGTGGAACAAAAGAAGTTTCCATCTCGGGGTACGACTGAAGTTGCCCCTGATAATAAAAGAAAGTTTGAAGACTCGTCTGCTCGACAGTCTTCGTCAGCCCAGTCACAGCAAGGGAACCAGAAACGGTTCAATAATTTCAACAGTCACCGGGGTCACAATAATCAGCCCGCCAACAACAACCAGAACACAAGCGGCTATGTAGGTCGAAAGCCGCAGTGTAATCGCTGTAACCTTCATCATCACGGCCCTTGTGCAGGAAATCGCTGCCAACGATGTGGCAAAGTTGGACACGCTGCAAAGGATTGTCGCGGGGAAGTCATGTCCCGACAAAATCAAAATCAACACCAGGGTCAGCAGCAGGGTATTAACCGGGGGTGCTATCAGTGTGGTAGCACTGCCCACTTCAAACGAGACTGCCCACAGCTTCGTAGCAACAACAACAATGGTGGGAACAACAACAACCACAACCACAATAACAACAACAACAACAATAACAACAACAACAATGGAAATGGTGGCACAAGAGGTGCCAACGGGCGTGCATTTACGCTGGGCCGCGGAGGGGCCAGAAACGACTCGAACGTGGTCACCGGTAAGTTTCCCCTTAATGAACATTTTGCTACTGTGCTTTTTGATACGGGTGTGGATATGAGTTTTATATCTGAGTCTTTTAGGAAGAACCTAAATCTCACGCCCAAACCCCTAGAGACCCCTTACGTCATAGAACTAGCCGATGGTAAATCTGTAGATGTGACCCATATAGTATCCGGCTGTCAACTCAAACTCGCGGGTCACACCTTTACCATTGATCTGATGACAACTACTCTGGGTAGTTTTGACGTGGTAGCCGGAATGGACTGGCTATCCGACGTCCGAGCCAAAGTTCTCTGTTTCGAGAAAGCTATCCGTATTCCACTCTCTAACGACGAAATCCTGGCGGTGCAAGGAGAGAAGGTGGGCACCGTCACAAACATCATCTCTTACATGCAAGCACAGAAGTATCTTCGGAGGAAGAACTCCTCCGCCTTTCTCACACTGGTCACCGAACAGCCTAAGGACGAGAAGCTTATAGAAGATATCCCCGTCGTCCGTGATTTTTCCGATGTATTTCCAGAGGAGTTACCTGGTCTTCCACCACATCGACAAGTAGAATTTGAAATTGAATTGGCGAACCATGCAACTCCCATAGCCAAGGCCCCATACCGCCTAGCTCCAGCCGAGCTGCAAGAGCTGTCTACCCAACTTCAGGAATTGTTAGAAAAAGGATTTATCCGACCCAGTACTTCGCCATGGGGAGCTCCGGTCCTTTTTGTCAAGAAGAAGGACGGGACCTTCCGCATGTGCATCGACTACAGGGAACTCAATAAGGTTACTGTCAAGAACCGATACCCATTACCTCGCATCGACGATCTTCGACCAACTTCAAGGGTCAAGCTACTACTCCAAGATTGATCTACGGTCCGGTTATCACCAGTTACGCGTCAGGGAGGAGGATATCGCTAAGACGGCATTTCATACTCGGTATGGCCATTATGAGTTTTTGGTCATGCCCTTCGGTCTCACCAACGCACCCGCGGTGTTCATGGACCTCATGAACCGTGTGTGTAAACCATATCTCGACAAGTTTGTCATTGTGTTCATCAATGACATACTCATCTACTCTAAAGGTGAAGCTGAACATGCTGCACATCTACGATTACTGCTGGAATTACTTCAACAGGAGAAACTATATACCAAGCTTTCAAAGTGTGATTTCTGGATTCGGGAAGTTCAGTTGCTCAGGCATATCGTGAATGAAAAGGGTATCCACGTCGACCCCGCCAAGGTTGAAGCTATCAAAAACTGGGAAGCACCCAGGACACCGACGGAGATCCGCCAATTTTTGGGTTTGGCTGGCTACTACAGACGTTTCATCGAGGGATTTTCAAAGATCGCGCAACCGCTTACCACCCTCACCCAGAAAGGCACCAAGTATGCTTGGGGTGACAAGCAGGAAGCGGCATTTCAATTGCTGAAGCAGAAGCTTTGCAGTGCACCCATTCTGTCCTTGCCGGAAGGGACAGATGATTTTGTAGTATATTGTGATGCTTCCATTCAGGGATTGGGATGCGTACTCATGCAACGTGATAAGGTCATCGCGTATGCGTCCCGACAATTGAAGGTTCACGAGAAAAACTACACAACACATGACCTGGAATTGGGAGCAGTGGTGTTTGCGCTTAAGATTTGGAGACACTACCTATATGGAACAAAGTGCACAATATATACAGATCACAAGAGCCTCCAACACATCTTTGACCAAAAGGAGTTGAACATGCGACAGCGTCGCTGGGTCGAACTCATGAACGATTATGAATGTGCCATTCGGTATCACCCGAGTAAAGCTAACGTGGTAGCTGATGCCCTCAGTAGGAAGGATTGAAACCTCGTCGGGTACGAGCACTACAGTTCACCATTCATTCGGGGTTACCCGAACAGATACGCGACGCACAGTTAGAAGCAGTTAAGGAAGAAAACATCAAGGTCGAATCGGTGGGAAAAATGGAACGCGATTGGGAAGTAAAACCCAATGGAGCCCGGTATTTCATGAATCGTATATGGGTACCTCTCTACGGAGACCTCAGAAAGCTAGTCATGGAAGAAACTCACAAATCCCGATACTCTGTCCATCCTGGTTCGGATAAGATGTATCAAGACCTTAAAGCTTCGTACTGGTGGCCCAACATGAAAGCTGATATAGCCACCTACGTGAGCAAGTGTTTGACTTGTGCGAAAGTCAAGATAGAGTATCAGAAGCCATCGGGGCTACTCCAACAACCTGAGATCCCGATGTGGTAATGGGATCAGATCTCGATGGACTTCATCACTAAACTCCCGCGAACTTTGGGTGGTTACGAGACCATCTGGGTGATTGTGGATCGTTTAAATAAGTCCGCACACTTTCTAGCGATTAAAGAAACAGATAAGATGGATAAGTTGACTCGCATCTACATTAAGGAAGCAGTTTCTTGGCACGGAGTGCCAACGTCCATCATCTCAGACAGAGATGCTCGTTTCACGTCCAACTTTTGGCAGTCACTTCAGAAAGCGTTGGGTACACGCTTAGATATGAGCACAGCTTATCACCCTCAGACTGATGGTCAAAGCGAAAGGACCATACAGACCTTGGAAGACATGCTTAGGGCATGCGTGGTAGACTTCGGGAATAGTTGGGAAATCCATCTGCCTTTAGTGGAATTCTCGTATAACAACAGTTACCATACGAGTATATCGGCAGCACCGTTTGAAGCATTATACGGTCGTAAATGTAGATCACCGGTCTGTTGGGTAGAAGTCGGTGACAGTCAACTCACAGGCCCTGAGTTGATACTTGAGGCTACTGAAAAGATTGTACAAATCAGAAACTGCATGGCGGCGGCACGAGATCGACAGAAAAGCTACGCTGATCAACGACGCAAACCGCTCGAATTTCAAGTAGGCGACTGCGTACTACTGAAGGTGTCACCCTGGAAGGGTGTAATCCGTTTTGGGAAACGAGGAAAACTAAACCCACGGTACGTAGGCCCGTTTGTGATCTTGAAACGTATCGGACCCGTAGCTTATCAATTAGACCTTCCTGCCGAACTCAGTGGAGTTCACAACGTTTTTCACGTGTCAAATCTGAAGAAGTGTCTATCAGATGAAACCCTATTCATTCCATTGGATGAGATTCAAGTGGATGAACAACTGCACTTTGTGGAACAACCTATCGAGATCATGGATCGTGAGATCAAGACTCGAAGGCACAGCAAGATTCCGATCGTCAAGGTTCGTTGGGACTCTAAGCGTGGACCGGAGTTCACGTGGGAAAGAGAGGACCAAATGAAAAGCAAATACCCACACCTTTTTGCAGCTGAGCAGCAAGCTAACGATACCACCAACTAAATTTTCGGGACGAAAATTCTCTCAACATGGGGATGATGTGACAACCTGGGAATTTCTTGTAATTTCGTTGTACCATTGTTAACGAACTAAATCTTTGTGCGTGGCACTCTAAACCTGTACGTTGCATTCTAAACCGCGTTTACTCAATTTTCGGGACGAAAATTCTTTCAACATGGGGATAATGTGACGTCCCGGTTTTTCAGATATCTTAAACACACTACTTCACGGTTATTCATTCCTACGCTAAATTGATTCGGAGATTTAATTTACATGCTCGAAATAATTACACTAACTTTGTGAACTTATCAAGTGAACTACGTGCTATGTGTATTAAACGTTTATAAGTTCGGTGAGTTATTATGTTATGTTTCGATTTCGTGATTTTTAGTTATAAAAATATATATATAGTAAATATATAGACGAATCGAACCGAGCCGCGAAACGAGTCGACCTCATTTCCTTACGACTCAAGGGATTAACCAAAACTTGAGGTTCAAGTTATAGACCCAAACCGCCCCACCCAAGCCCTTTGCGGCCGCAAGGACCAAACCGCAAACCCTTTTCCTTTTCTTTTCTTTCTTGCACTATATAAGGACATATATGCATGAGTTAAGTTTCAAAAAAAAACACACACACACACACAAACCCTAGCTCCAAAGACCGACGGCAGCCTTCTCCTCATTCCCTCTCTCGGTCGCGATCTCCTTGATTACCCGAATCGATTTCCAATCTCGTTCCCGGTGCGTTAATCCTCATTGTTAAAGGTTAGGGTTTGTCATTGTTTTGCAAAGTCATATTAGGGTTATAAACTCTTGATCATGCTTGTATGTAATGGTAGAATCATTATTATGAAAGTGTATGATGTTAGTTCGATAAATTATGCGAGTTTGCGATTACGATGATTAGTTGGAATCAAGAATCATTAGGCTGCGTTTTGTGATAAAAACCATATATTATGATTAGGGTTTGCATGAGTATGATGTACATGATGATATATGATTGATAAATCTGTTCTTGATCGTTTATATTTAACGTCTCGATTGTTTAAGCGTGTTATATTGCGATAAAATGTTGAAATCAGGATGCTGAATGGTGTTAACAGCCAACTTCAACTTGCTGTAACTTGGTTATTATTTATCGAAAAACGGATTTTCTGAAGCCTAAAACGTATATTTTTGAAAAACGCTTCTAATGCCGCTGGATTCATATTTTTTTGAGGTCGTTTGATATTTTTAAGTGGCCAATTAAGTGCAGTAACTGAAGCTGTGAAAATTCTGAAAATTTGTTAGTTGTTTATCGAGTCGGATCTCATAATCTGTAGAGAGTCGAATCACGAAAATTGTAAAGCCGCTGGAGATGGAAATTTCCGGGAAACTCCCACTGGAATTTGTCAATTGGATGAACGGTGATTTTTAAATAAATTCTCCCGTGGACTGCAGTCAGAAAGCGACGAATCTGACTGCAGTCTAGTATATTAATAATTATGAATAATTAGTAAAGTGTTAGGACTTGAAAAATTTACATAAAATTCTATAGTTTAGTTGTCACCTTCTGTAAAAAAATTGGAATTTTTGTAACGTTGGAACTATTTTATAAAAATCCTCGAAAACAGCCTAATTATGAGTATACAAGCTGAAAATTGATAACTTGCGAATGTGTGTACCAAAGTGTTGCATGGATTGAATTGTATTCATGATAGGTTGTTTTGATCACTATGTTGGTATGATGATACTTGCATGCATGATTGGGTTTTAGGATTTTTTTATTGTGTGTACCGCATTGTGTGTTAGCTATGTGTAGGGTTTGTATTGGTGTGATTCACACACTAACTTTAAATCAATTGATTTGTTAGGACGCAATTAACGGTCCCATCATTTGCTACTTCTGTGTTACACTAACCGAGCAACTAAAGGTGAGTTCAGGGCCCCTAATTTTATCCGGTTTTAAACAACAGGGGGAGAAACACGTATACACTCTACAACTCTATCTCTTTACGTTATACGAAATTAACGTCATTAAACTATTCGGTAACTAAGTTAATGTTAATTGTCACTAAGCAGCTATATCACACAAGTCCTCGACAAACTCTCGAATCGCTAGTATTGGGTTAGATAGCGGGGAAATTATAAGTAGTACTACTGGGCCCGACAAGCCCCACCCGAGCTAGTCGCGCTAGCCGACCGGGTATGGTCAACGGGTGAATAATTTGGCCTAACTTCGCCATGGTCAATGATAGGCCTGGCAACACGGAGGCACAACAGTCAGCTTCGATCGCGAACACTTACGTGACATAACTTTAGGCTAGCTACCTACATGTTAACATTGAACTTAATTACGAATCAACAATATTATTCCGGGTTAGGGATAATGGAACCAACAACATTGTTATTCCGGGTTAGGAATAATGGAACATCAATATTATTCCGGGTAAGGAATAATGGAACCATCAGTATTATTCCGGGTTGGGAATAATGGAACTAAGTCGTTATCCCGGGTTAGGGATAACGGGGGAAACAAACTTATAACCGAATTAATGAACATATAAAAACCTGTGAACTCACTCTTCTTTAATGTTGACACTTGTTTCTTTACATGTTTCTCAGGACGCTAGGAGCTCTAGGTGCACTCACTTGCATTGATCAAGACATCTTTTTATCGAGTCTCATTTACGAATATTGTTTGGGTTTTTCTTTAGTTTTGGCGTTCGTGTTGGCGCCCGTTCCTTTACTTTACTTTAATGCTTCCGCTCAACTTTAAAAACTAATGCTTCCGCTAAACATTGAAACCAAACTAAGACAATCTAAAATTAACTATGAATGGTTAAACAAATGATTTTGGAAAACGTATTAACAAATCATATAGAGTCGTTAGACGTTACTAGTGTCTCAGATTCTTGTTTGTTCACACGCCTCGTGGTAAAACTCCGCAAGTGGAAATTGAGGGTGTGACATTTCCGGCGTATTTGTCAATTGCGCAATCTTCAAAGACAACTACACTGCCTTCAAATTTATCTACGCTAGATTCAAAACTATCTACGCTACCTTCAAATTAATTATGCCCAGAAGGGTTTAAAAACGAACAAAAACCCTCTAATCACCCAAAACGACTCAAAGTTCATGATTCTTTGTACCAAAATGACCCAATGTTTGTCTGGACACTGATTAACAACAACCCAATGATTAATCACACCAAATCAATCTATTTTAAGCCCAAAATTTGAAAAACTTTGAAACTTTGAAAAACCTTTTGAAAACCTTCAAATCTTGAAAAATCTTAACAAAAATCAAACAATCAAGAGCACAAAAGCTCTGATACCAAATTGTGAGTCCCAAATCAGCTACGGATCACAGTGGTGTGATTGTTAACACACAAACACCAGTAGATTAGGTGTTTGAATGTGTAAAGTAAAGAAAAATCAAAGATGAAGATTCTTGTTTTGGTAGAAACAACTAGTGTTGTATGTTAAATCCCAACTGATAATAGTAATTTAAGCACCCAGATATTCGGATTAAGCACAATAACAAGAATCACAACACAAGAGAACTCACCAAAATACTAGTCCAAGAACCTTGGAGCTAGGGTTTCATAAGCTTCATATTTATACACACTGGCTATCTGGCGTAATTAATAATTAAGCTAGAACAATAAATACACCGCCAGTACTATAGATTCCCAAAATTACACTTTTAGTCCCTAAACAAGCTAAAACATAACAAACATACATAAAACTACCAAAAACATAAGTAAGTCAAGTATCAACGATCTTAAAAGTCCCAACAAATTCAAAGTTCATGGAGTAGCTATCTTATGGATCCCTTTCAAGTGGAAGACTTATTAATCTTGCAAATCTGCATCTTTAACCCCAAGGCACTATTCATTGAGATCTTTTGTAATTCCCCGCTAGCCTTGAGAGGAGTTAACTCATGGGTTCTCTTGTCAGTCTTCCATTTCAAAATTCTATGACCAGGAAGGTTTGGTGGGACCAAAGTTATTGCAGATGAGTTTGGTGAGACAGGTCTTCCCAAAAGTTGGCCAACCAGGTCTTCTAGATTTTGATCTCGATGTGCAAACGTTAGTTAACATCTGATCCATTCTTTTCTCAATTAATATTGGTACTTCTTCATATCTTTTGTAGAAATTTCATTTTGCCTTTTAAGGTAGCCAATTACGGCTGATGAAATGTTCTTTCAGTAGGAAGTTCTGATGGATCAACCACAGATCTGATGGGGAAGTCTACCTTAGGTTGGCTTTCTAGGGACAGAGTGATCTTTTTCTCTTAGGACATCAATCTTTTTGTAGTTCTCTAGGATTGTTGGCTCATCCCATTTAGCCATAGCCATGGACCTCATCATCCCAAACTTTGCAGCAACCATCTCCTCTTTCATTCTTTTTAACTGGATGGCCTTTTTTGTCATTTGGCTTCTTTCCTGTTTTCCAGTTTGAATGAGTGGGCTTGAACTCACGATTTTGCTTTAGCTTTTCAATTCTTAAAATTTCATCCAGAAGGGCTTCTGTTGACCATCCAGTTAATTGAGCTCTTGATGCTTTGTAAGGCTTGTTCTTCATGATACATTCCATGTAATCTTCCCTTAGTTCCCTTCTTATGTCAGGGTTCTTTACAGGACCTTGTGAAGCCTTTATGCTTACATGTTTAGGAAAATCTTCTAGCCTATTCACTTTAGTGAACCCTTCTAAGAGAATTTTCTAAGCCTCTTTGTCTTCATTCCCTTTGCTTCTTTTTGCTGCAATCAATTCTGCCAATTTAAGCTTTAGCTCCAAATATTCTTTGACATTTGTAGGTTTTGGAAGATCATGCAGAGATTGAAGGAATATCTGGCTTGGGTCATTTGAGGATTAGAAATATTGTATCTCTTGTGACATAGTTTCTAGTTCCAATGGATGTGAGAAGGTGGTTATGGCTGTGGTGGTTAATGGTGGTAGTGATGAGATGGGTGAAGCTTGGGGAGTTATTTGAATACATGTAAACTCTATTTGGATTAAAATATTTGAATTTACCCATTATTAATACACAAACTAAACCACACACAATCGGCAAGTGCACCGGTCACAGTGTAGTGTAGATAGTAAGATCGAGTATCAATCCGTGGACACTATGCGCAAACTTTAGATACTCAACCTCTATCGAATACAAAGTCAATTTTTTAGTTTTGTTTTGAGAAAAGTGATTTTTAAACTAAAAAGCAATTTAAATAATTAGACGACCAAACGGCGGCAAGCGCAGACAACTAGAGACTGGACTGAAACTCTAGTATGAGAAAAATAGGTTACCTAGGCAAGAATCTCTAGACTCATGAATAAAATCCTAACCTTGGTTTTGAATGAAGACTCTGCCTAATCGATAAACCTCCGGAAGGTAAACCGAACCCGACAATATGACAAATGATGAAGTGCTAAAATGGACTGACTCGAGTTATCGACCACCAAGTCCCACAACTATTAGGTATTAAGTAATTTTATTTACTAAAACCCCAAATTATGAACCAGAAATAACTAAGAACACCGAGACTCTAGAAAACTCTAGACGCGATTAAACAGATGAACCTAGCAAACTACCAAAACAACACCCAGCTAATAACATAGCAATTCTAGATTAGATTTCTCACCTCTAGAAAAGATTGCACGTTTTAATTAATTAGTTTTAATAATTATTAAACTTGAATTAGATTTCTCACCTTCAAGGTCTAGACTAAAAGATTCAACCTAGATTGACTCCCGGCTCTAAAGTATAATTCTAAGTATCTAGAGCAATGGAACCAACAAATATATTATTGAAACAACCAACACCAACACCACAATTATTTAGAATCGGCTTTCAAAATTATAACATATAAAGCATCACATTCATTCAAAACCAATAATCATTCAATTAAACAATTTGTCTAGTTCATCAAACCTAAGCAACCATACAAGTTTAGTTACTCATAGTCGAAAGTGAAACAAAAATAAATTTAGAAAGTGAACCGAATCAGAAAACATGTCTATAATATTTAAGTTTTGTCAAACCAAACAATAAACGAATGTCTAACCGAAACAGCCAATACTCTAAACGACGTTCCTCACTTTCACGCTTTCAGATCGTCCTTCGTTTGCCTGCTGTAGTCCTTTAATAACCACACCTCTTAACTTGCGGTCGTCGTCTCCTTTCTTTATTTCTGCCGTCTGCTGTATATATCTCCATCCAATAGGTATTTTTTTTTTTGGGGTATGTTACGAGATCGCTAAATAAATGGGCCATTACCTTCTGATGTGTTACTCTAAAATAATGCGGCCAAAGATTCCATTTTTTTCATAATTCTCGAAATGTCCAAGCCTCCTCAATTGTGCCTTTTCAAGATTCTCCTCTTTTTAATTAATTGTTATGAGCTCTCCAAAAATATATTAAATCCCCCTTGCTTCTTCTGATGTATATCTTCAATACATGTCAAATTAGGATTAAAAAAACATAAGTGTTTGCATAATAATAATTAAATGATTATAAACAACCCAAATATATCAAGTATCAATTTAGTTATGATTTTTTTTTCCTTGGAATCCTAATCCTACGACATTCTACTAAAACAATATGAATTAATCAATTTAATGCTCATTACTATTCTTCTTTAATTACATTGTTTTAGCTCATTTTTGTTAGAAGCCATCATATTTCAAATATGACCAAATATGAGTGGAATTTAATGCAAATAACCCTAAAGTTATTGAAAAGTGTAGGAAATATTTATATAAAAATATATATAATTTAGATATCTATTAAGAAGAAGTAGCAGCAGAAGATTCTATTAAGAAGAAGTAGCAGCAGAAGATTCCACTTCATACCGAAATAGCATACATCATTTTACAAGCTAGAGAGAGCAACGTGCAATCTCACCAGCATTTCCTCTAGATTCCAAAACTTAACAACTATGAACACATGACTCCTATTTATAGGGATGACTCATCCGTGCGGATGAGTCTTGTCCATGCGGAGGAGTCTCATCCGTACGAACCACTCCTGCGCTGCAGAGTGTTATGTGTTTGTATCTCTCACTAAACTATACAATATTCAACACACGCGCTATCTTGTATATTCGCACAATGGCGGGCATACATAATATGCACTAACGTTATTATATTATTAAGCTTTTAGCTTTCCTTTTTTTAGTTATTACTTCTTTGTATATAGTATTTTTATTTGAAAATTATATAAGTTACAACTCTATGTAATTTTTTTATCTTGCCATCTATTTTTTATAATAGTAAAAAATAAAAAATAAAACAATTAACATTTTTTCCAAAATCTAGTTAGTAGTTTCTCCCTCCTAATTTTTCTCAAATTTCTGTTTCGCTCCTAAATAGTCAAATTTTCCCTCTCATCCTCTACAAAAATTTAGAAGTTTATAAAATAGAGTTTTGTTTTGTTTGAAAAATGGTAAATAGATTATGATAAGAATATTTTTTGGGGGGATTTTGGGTTTAGTTATATTTTTCTTGAATATATAATAGCTTTAAATCAATTATTTTTTAGCAATTATTTTTTAGTGTTTCATTTTGTTAATAACATTTTCTTTTTGGATTTCATGCTAAAAAAAGTAATATTTTTTAATTGTGTCATAGGATTCGATGGTAGCTTTTCTAAAGAAGTAATATTTTTTTTGGATTTCATGCTTAAAAGAAGTAATATCTTACCATTTATTTTATTATAAATACATTGTTTAAATATCTAGTATCACCAAAATAACAGTGGAAGCTTTTTACTATCTGGTTCCTCTGTTCTTACAACGTTATCTTTTTGTGAGAATATGTGAGGAGTTTCGATGGGTGGAGATGTTTGTATCTGTTGAGAGGAAGTAACAACACTATTTTTGGTGCGTAATATCTATTGCATACGTCTTAGTTAGAAGCTTTTTTGTTTATAGGTAGCATAATGTGTTAGAACATTAAAGTTTGATTGTAAAGGACTCATACGTGCGTATGAGTGCCGCACGCGTAGGAGTCGTGCGCAGTGATGCTAAAGGTCTATATATAGGACCTCTGTGCGCATGAGCTCATAACTTACACGTGGGAACTTTTTGATACATTTTGCAAAGACGTTGTTATGCTGCCTAAATTTATTTGAGAAGATATATTTGGATATCCTATTGTATGCAATCTTGTAATTTGGATTCCGCACTAATTACAAGATCTGTAGATATCAAAACATGTTCATACCAAGTCTTATCAAGACCTACACGTCAATCACCTGCCCTACAAGTAGTATTAGAGCTAGATAATGGATATCTACTAGTGATACGCTTGGATTTTGAAGATTTCGGTGGAAAAACATCAAAAACTCTCATTTTCACATTTCTACTAGTTCCCACGGTCAAAAAGTTCTCAACGTATTCCTACATCTTCATTTTTAATTTTTGAACGACATATCAAAAGATCTCAATCAAATTCATCCATTTTTCATCTCCAAATTGCCAAAATTCTACCAAAAATGGTTTCGGGCGCATTAGCATAGTCTTAACGCAGGAGGGTCCTACGTACGCAAGAGTCAAGTGCAAGAGCTCCTACGCGCGCAAAAGTCATTCGTTCAAGGAGTCATATGCTTAAGTGGGTTATACGTTCAAGTTGTCATATGTTCGAGGTTTCGCGCTTCGGTTTTCATATGTTTAAAGTGTCGAACGCTTGGGAATGTGATTTTTTTGGGAAATTTTTCTAAGGTATGGATTCGGAAATGTACAATGCTTTTGCTACGGGTGGAAGTTCAACAAATATTGTTCAAAATATGAATTTGGATAATGAAATTAGTGCGTCCAACAAACCACCAAAGCTTCTACGGATGGAAGATTACCCAAGTTAGGCTTCACGGTTTGAGAATTATGTGTAAGCGACATGCTTAGAACCTTGGATGGCTATCAAGGATGAGTATTTAGCTAAGAGAAGATAAATGAAGCTGGGGAAATAATTACGATATCTCAAATCCCTGATGGTGAAAAAGAATACTATACAAGAGAGAAAATAATGTACAATATTACAACAGTCAATCAAAAGTGATATTTTACATCTTCTTCAACATAAAAAGACAGCGCAGTCACTTTAGATAGCTTTGTTAAAGAAATACAGAGGAAATGATGACATGCGCAAAAGCAAAGCTGATTTGATCAAGAAAGAATTCGACAATTTTACCGCTATCAAAGGAGAAACTTTTCATCAGTTGGTCGAAAGATATTGTCATTTAATTGCTGAAACTAAACGAAACAACATTCAACTGAGAGATATTAAGCAAGTTGAGAAGCTAGCAGATGGGCCACCTGATGAAGAATGGGGAATATATCTGATTTTTAAAGTTAAGAAAAAGGGATTACTTGAGTTTGAATCTTAGTTCATTTGTTGAAAAGTTGGAAGCTCATGAATTGGAGCTTAGGAAGAAATCAAAGATGAGAGAAAATGTCATTCCTCAGGACATTGGGCTCTACTACAAAGGATCTGAAATTGTAAGTCAAAATATTCAAACTGCATTCAGTGAAAATAGTTCATCTCATTCAATTTAGATTGGAATGCATTCATGTGGAATAGCTCAGGATTCATACAAAATTCACAACCTTACTATGGAAGTTTTTCAGGATCAAGTGTGAGACAACAACCAAGTTATGGAAGCATTTCAGGAACATCTGTGAATCAAAAATCTCAACAAACTCAATAATCTTCACAATTTCAACAAACATAGTCTCAGCAAAGAATGGATTTGGAATTTGTACTTTGTTTCACCACATAAGCTGCACATAAACACATTGCTTGGAAACCAACCAAGAACTTGTGAAAGTACTATAAGAAATCCAATCAAGGATTAAAAATAGTACTTTGTTTATCCAACAAGGATCTAACTATTTACATAGAAAAATCCAACAAGGATTTGGGATTTAGACTTTGTTTCACCATATAAGTTGTACACACAAAGAGCACTTAGTATACACATATGCCAACGTGTTATTTGAGAAAATGGTTAGCACATATGAATCACCTCAAAACATTTTGAAAACATAAAAGTGGGGACTACGTACTCATTGGTTTCTTAGATGATGATCCTACACGTGCCTGCAAAGCTCAAGTGTTTCCTAAAATAAGGATACGTTTGTCAAGGTCTTGTTGTGTTAATGTTTGTGAATGTGGATTATGGAAACATCATAACTTTGAGGAAGTTTAGATGTTTTGGAAGATAGGAAATTTTGGCAGCCTTCTTTATTATTTTTGTAAAATATGTTAAAAATAGCAAACGTTGTCAAAAATTATATCACTTTCTAGTTTACTAAATCAAGTGTGTTCTACAACTTTCATTAAGAAAGTTCTTCTGTTTTGAACCCGGAAAGTGGTCAAAACTATTAATCTTCATAAACTATCCAGTTTTGACCTTCTGTTTGGTTTTAGACATTTGAGGGTCCAAACGATGGTGTTTGCTAATGTATCATACATCGTTGAAATGGTATTTCAATGAACTTAATCAAAATGTAAGAGTTTACTTTGTATAGTTAAGTTTTGACCAAGTTATGCTTGGTTAAAGTAACAACACAGAATCTGTCCAAACAACAAGTTTTCGTCGAAAGTTTATTAAATGCGCATAATACGGATTTGAAGGAAGAGTGAATAGAACAAGGTTTATAACCATATGAGCAAGGGATCTCATATGACATGGTTGGTTAAACCAAACATTCTAATTTGAAAGTGTTTCGAAGATTTTTGACTAGTTACGGCTAGTTTACACTAATTAACTAGTCGTATGCGCAAACACGGTTCCGAATGGTCGAATGAGTCCTATGACGAGTCTGATACGTCAAAACATGTTTAATAATGTTGTATGATCAGTTTAAATGTCAAAAATATTGCTCATATAAGTTTAAAACTATTTTACGCAAAAAGGGTATTTTTGACATTTTAAAGGTAAGCATAGTTGCCTCATCATTTAACCCATCAAACGTTATGAACATAAGGTATAACCTCATAGGGTTATTCCTTATATTACTATGGTCATGTAATTGGGCATGGTCGGGTCCTAAGGTTGACCAAACGGGTTGACTTTCGACTAAGGAATAAGCGCTAAACTAGAAATGACTAGCTAGACATGTAAAAACATGTTTTATAATGTTATACAAACTAATTTGCTGTCAAAAATTTTGGTTTTAATACTTAAAAATTATCTGTCGTAAAATGCATTTTATGCGTTTTTTTACTTCTATTTAAAACACGTTTGACTCGTCCTTTCGCCTACTGAACGTGATGATTAGAGGGTGTAATCGCAAGGGATTAACACCTTCATTATTACGATCATGTAGCAAAGTTCATTTTGAACTTTAACTTGACCGAAAAGGTCGGAACCGAATGTCAAAGCAAAAGTCAATTTTGCTTGACTTTTGGCTCATAACTAACCATATAAATGAAATAGACTGGGAGATAAACACTTAAAAGTGTTTGAGATGGAGGTTAGAACTAAGAAAAGGAGGCCTCAATGCGGAAGCAAGCTCCAAGAAAATGAGAAGAAGAACTTCACACTTTGACTTTGAAGTGTTTTGAAGTGGTATGAAGAAAATGGAAGAATCAAGGGCTATTTAGTGATCATGGATGCATAAGAGGTTGCCAAGTGTCTTATGGAGTAGATTAATGTCCTAACATGAGTCAATACCAGGTTTACTGTGGCAAGGAAGGAACTGGGTGTCAATACATGAAGATAGGTGGCAATACATGGAGCCCAAACAAAATTCTGTTGTCCAGGGGTCCCTTACAAACCGTATGGTAAGCCTTACGGTCCGTAAGGCACTCTAATACACAATTTTATCTTTTTGATATTTTTTGCCCTTGGACTTGTATTATCAACTTTTGACATTTTTAACCCCTCTAACTTGTTACTTAAGCTATATGAAGCATATTTAGGATATGTGTAACTTATATTTTTATCTCGATATGTACTTTACATGAAAATTATTATGTTCAAATATCGGTTAACGAAATTTTTACGAAAAAAATTAAAGGCTCGAAGTTTTCGCGACGGTTACAACTTCCTTTCAACAGTTGATCACATCTCCACCTATCCAAACTCCTCACTTCTCCTTATAAAAGGAGAGTGTTGTAATCACAAGGGAACCACACAATAAGTGTTATGATTCACTTAAACATCTATATTCAAGTCCGTCTCCCAGGGCTGCTTCTCTTTCATCCCCATCAACTAATATATTTTCTTCCATAATACCATTTCTTGATGCAAATGATGCTCCTGACTTGAACAAAACTAGTTCCTCTCAATCACCTATCACTAAGAATATGCTCCCACAAGCAGAGGAGGCTACACCTCTTGAAACACACGTGTCTCTTGCTGGTATTTCAAGTGAAGCAGCCACTAAAATTGTAGGCACAATAGTCCCACTATTGAATAGTGATTACATCTCTAAGAGTTCCTTGAATGCAACAACTGCAGAGTCTACAATTGTTCACTCAATGTCGGATAGAAGTCCCCAAAACCAAGAACAATGGGCATTGGGCTTTATACACACTGAGTTTTCTCATGTGTGTAGACCAGATACAACCACCTCTGGTGGGAACTAAGATGATCTTATTCACTTAGGTGATGAATTAAAATATAAGAAATTGATGGAGAGGGTTACAAACATAGAATCTTCAATGAATGAAATGAAAGATATGCTCAAAATATTGGTTCAAAACTCAAAGTCTTCTCCATCCACTGCTGATCTTATTCAACTAATCCTTCATGCATAAAAAAGATCTGCAAATGCCACCCACAACATCCACATGGAACTCATCAGACCTATGGTTGAAGCTAGGTACAAAGATACTCAAGCTAAGATCGACGACATTAAGAATCGTCTTCTCAAGACTACAGGTTCCGATCCTCACCATGTATATCCCGATGATGCCAAAAAGGGGGAGAATGAGAAAATTACATCCCCATGTTAAGAAAGCTCAAAAGAAACCTGATATGTCTGCTAACAAAAAGGCAAAAGAGGATGACATAGAGAAAGAGAAGAGGAAAGATACCATACAGGCCAAAGATGCCTTAGTAGCGAAAGAAAATTTTCAAAAGTTGAAAGCTAAAAAAAATCTGAGCACTTCAATAGAAGCACCTGCTCGAAGACAACCTATAAGGTAAGTTAAAATCACTCCCCAACCCACTACTCCTCAGTCCACTCAAACCACAGAACCTATTCAAATTATCCAAGCCACTATTGTGTTCTCCATTGAAACAACTTTTGGCATTGAAAAATGCAAAAAATGTTGAAACCATAACAGCTCTTGTGACCATTTTTGAACCAGTCAAACCTATCTCACAAAGGGCTCTTGCTGGCTTATTAAAAAGAAAAACACCAACCCATACTCCATCTCCTCCACCAAAAGCCCCCACTCCTTACACTAGGGGGATGAGAATGAGGTTTATCATCCAAGATGATGATGAAGAAATTCCAACAACTATACCCATTAAAGCTAAACATATAACTTCCATTCCTGCCACTTCATCATTACCACAAACCACAACACCAATTATAATAAACACTTCAAAACCCAATCTAGCTTCACTATCATCATCAACTTTCTCCATTACGATAACTCTTTCACAAATTGCCACTGCATATCCTTTGGAGGTGTTCTCTATTTCTTCAGAGATTCATTCCTTATTAATAAACTGTACATGCGAGATTATTGAACCATATTACGTGTCACCTACTAGTGTATCTAATGTGTGCTACTGTGTGGTATGGTAAATATGTTAACCTGATTACATGCACTTGGTTGTTTAGACACTAAGGGTATTGCAAACTCTATTTGTATACTTACCAACACATAACGTATATTAGGTCGCGTGTAACTGACCTAACTTTCATTTAACGCATACAAGCCTGTTAAGATTTACCGAGCAAACTAAGGTGAGTTTACTACACTTTCACAAGTATGCGTCCTGGGGGGACAAACAACTAATCCTTGGAGGAATACTTTTTATAAATGTTCTAGTTTAATTTCGATGTTTGTTAATAAACTCATCTCTATCATGAAAGTCCCTACTTACTACCGAACTAGTTACCTTGGAGGCAAGGGGGTATTAGTTGATAACGCAATTAGGCTTGACAAGCCTCACACCGTACCTACGAGGAAGGGCATGAACTAAGGACCTTGAACACATGGCCAATGTTAATAGGCATTGATGAGGGCACAACAAATATAACAGTCACTTCGGTATGGAGTTTATTATTGACATGTCTTTAAACTAAACACCTGCTGGTTTTACGTTAACTAAACTGTGAACTTGTCGGCTTTATCGCTGATACACTTTTTCTGAATGCTTACAGGTCGTTAGATATATCTTGCATGGGAACTTGCAGTCTGAGGAGCTTGAAGTGTGATGGGGTGTGATACTAGATTATAAACATTAACACTTTACGTTTTAAAACCTTTTGATTTCAATTGTTGAGATGTTTACATTGCTTCCACTGAACACATACTATGTGTGAAATGTTTAATTCAAAGTTCATTATTCATGTTGAATATGTTGACTTTGCCTTTTATTATTTATTATCAGTTCGACATGATTAGTGGCTAGATCCTGGTACGTCGCACGCCTCGCGGTAAAACTCCGCAAGGGATAATTTGGGGGTGTGACAGTTTGGTATCAGAGCCACTGGTTATAGTGAACTAGATTTTAAAAAGTTTTTGTAAAACCAGACTATAATCAAATCAGTTCCGAAAGCGACCATGACACTACGCTCCAGATTGCAAGGTTCGTCTTTTATTATCGTAAACATTATACATTTGAGATATACATATGCATTGCATTGCATATAGTCACACGCATGGCATTATGTGTTAACTATTTATACTATGACGGATCATTAGCATGATATTACTTTTAGGCCTTTTATGATCTTGATTGTTTTGACAACATTCTCACTTTTGACATTCGAATATGAGGATCTTTGACACAAGTTAGGAGAAATTGGGGTAAACATGCAAATCAAATTATCATTACGGGTGCACACGTAATAATAATTGGGGTGCATGTGAGTCCCAGTGAGACCAAGCATGTGTAAAGGTATCTGACCCATTATTTGACATAATTTGGGGATTTAGATATCCATAGGAGCCATAGCGATGATGGACTCCCACCTAATCTTGAACTATACTCTTATTTTTTCTTGTCTACTTGTGCTGAATGTGGAAATGATATGCGCTACATATTTTTCTCATGTTGGTATCTTGTGGATGTTGAATCATGAGTGGACACGGTGGAGCTAACATGACTCAAGCCCATATCCATGCTCAAATCAATGCACGGTTGTCGAAGCTTTGGCAGCACAGCAACAGCAACCTGCACAACCCCGAGCTTGTACCTTTAAGACGTTTATGGACTGCAAGCCTCACTCTTTTAACAGCACAGAAGGAGCAGTGGGTCTTCTTCATTGGATTGAGATAGTAGAATCATTCTTTGAGATGTGTGATTGTCCAGTTAACAATCGTGTCAAGTACGCAACCAGTACTTTGGAAGGCAACGCGCTCTCATGGTGGAACACACAGATTCAGATGCTTGGGTTGGCGGTTGCTAATACTACCTCATGGAATGATTTCAAGAATCTGATAAGGGAGGAATACTGCCACAGAGACGACATTCAGAAACTGGAAGTGGAGTATTACAACCTTAAGATGATCGGGTCCGAGATGGAAGCTTACACGAAAAGGTCCAATGATTTAGCTGGTCTTTGTCCTAACATGTCCAAGCCTGCTTACAAACGTATCGAGCTTTATCACAAGGGTCTAGCCCCTGAAATTCAAAGCTTGGTGACTTCAGCTAACCTTCCCACGATTCAACAAGTCATCCGAATGGCACATCGTCTCACGGACCATGCGGTCGAGCAGAAAAGCTGCCCAAGCGAAAGACTACCATTTCAAACACCTCAAACAACAACAAACGCAAGTGGAACGACTCAGACAAAGCCTCTAACTCTTGCCAGCAATAGAAGAGGACCGATAACAACAATAGTCACAACTTCAACAGTCTTCTGCTACTAATCAGAATCAATGCTCCAATCAGAATTAGGGCTCCAACCAGAATCAGGGTTCGTACACTGGTAAACGGCCGAAGTGTAACTATCATCACCATGGGTAGTGTACCAGAGTGTGTCAAAGATGCGACAAGGTGGGTCACATGGCTAAGGATTGCAGGGCTCCGTTCCCAAAGCAACAACAGCAACAACAACCACAGCAGCAGCAGAGGCCACAGCCACCGCAGCAACCGGGAAATCAAAAGAGTTGCTCTCAATGTGGAAGTGAGGGCCACTTCAAGAAAGATTGCCCGCAGTTAAACCATAATGTCAACAATGCAAGGAACAACAAAAACACCTGGAATAACAACAACAACAATAACAACAAAGGAAATGGTGCTCGCAGGAGGGCATTTACGCTTAGCACGGGTGACACCAAGAATGATAACAACATTGTGACCGGTACGTTTTCTGTGAATAATCTTTTCGCTTCTGTTTTATTCGATTCTAGCGCCGATTGGAGTTATGTGTCCTTGAAGTTCAGTAAACTATTAGGATCGACTCCAACCCCTCTTGTAATCAAGCATGTTGTAGAATTCGCTGACGGTCAGCCGATTGAAGCATCCCATGTTCACGTTGGGTGTAAACTCGACCTTTTACGTCAGGTGTTTAACATTGACCTCCTTCCTATCACTCTCGGTAGCTTTCATGTAGTTATTGGTATGGATTGGTTGACCAAACATCGAGCTGAAATTATCTGTAAAGAGAAAATCGTTCGTATACCTCTTTCGGGTGGGGACTTTCTGTCCATTCGAGGCCACCAAAGTGGTACTATGGTTGGCATCATTTTCGATATGAAAACCTAGAAGTGCTTATGGAAGGGTCATTCGGCTATTCTAGCCCTAGTTACCGACAATCGACAGGAGAAGAAGATCGAAGACATTCCAGTCGTTCGTGACTATTCTGATGTTTTTCCTAAGGAACTTCCAGGATTACCTCCACATCGACAGGTGCGATTCCAGATCGAACTTACTCCTGGAGTAGCTCTGATTGCTCGTGCTCCTTATCGTTTTGCACCTGGAGAGTTGTAAGAATTGTCCGATCAACTTCAGGAACTGTTGGATAGGGGTTTTATCCGACCGAGTTCTTCGCCGTGGGGAGCCCCAGTCCTATTTGTAAAGAAGAAAGACGGGTCTTTCCGTATGTGTATCGACTATCGTGAAATCAACAAGGTAAAGGTTAAGAATTATTATCCCCTTCCTCGTATTGACGATTTGTTTAACCAGTTGCAAGGGTCAAGCTTCTACTCGAAAATCGATTTAAGATCGTGCTATCATCAGATGAGAGTCCGAGAGGGAGATGTTCCCAAGACAGCCTTCCGAACACGTTACAACCACTACGAGTTCTTGGTCATGCCATTTGGGCTAACTAATGCACCAGCGGTCTTCATGGACCTTATAAACCGTGTGTGCAAACCGTATCTTGATGATTTCATCATTGTGTTTACCGATGACATTTTAATCTATTCAAAGAGCAAAGAGGATCATGAGCGACATTTGCGTCTTATCTTGAACTTCTAAGGAAGGAGCAACTCTACGCGAAATTCTCTAAATGCGACTTCTGGATTCGAGAAGTACACTTCCTTGGTCACGTGATCAACGAATCGGGAAAACATGTTGATCCAGCAAAAATCGATTCTATTAGGAATTGGGCGGCACCTAAGACCCTACAGAGGTGCGACAATTTCTTGGTCTCGCAGGATACTATCATCGATTCATCGAGGGATTTTCAAAAATCGTTCAACCTTTGACCGCTTTAACTCAGAAAGGAGTTTCTTACTCATGGGGAGCGACCCAGGAGAATGCATTTCAGCTTCTAAAACAAAAACTCTGCAATGCTCCAATATATCTTTACCTAAAGGTACAGATGACTTCGTGGTGTGCAGTGATGCATCTATCCAGGGTCTCAGTTGTGTGTTGATGCAACGCGAGAAATTGATAGCCTATGCTTCCCGCCAATTAAAAACTCATGAGAAAAACTACACGACTCACGATTTGGAATTAGGAGTCGTAGTCTTCGCACTCAAAATCTAGAGGCATTACTTGTATGGTACTAAATGCACTATTTATACCGACCATAAGAGCCTTCAACACATTTTCGATCAGAAAGAGTTAAACATGCGACAGCGTCTTTGGGTTGAACTCTTGAACGATTACGATTGCACGATCAAGTATCATCCAGGCAAAACTAACATGGTCGCTGACGCCCTTAGTAGGAAGGGAACCAAACCTAAACGTGTTCGAGCTTTACAGCTTACTATCATCTAACCTTCTTGACCAGATCCGTTCTACTCAAGCTGAAGCATTGAAGGGCGAGAACCTTCAAGCTGAATCCATGCGGGGCATGGAGAGGCAACTTGTAACCAAGTCTGACGGTATTCACTATTTTATGGAGCGGATATGGGTCCCATTCTTTGGAAATTTGCGAGAGCTTGTGTTGGACGAAGCACATAAGTCTCAGTACTCCATTCACCTGGGTTCTGAAAAGATGTATCAGGACCTGAAAGTCTTGTACTGGTGGCCAGGCAAGAAAGCTGACACAGCGATGTATGTGAGCAAAAGCTTGACTTGCGCGAGAGTCAAAGTAGAATACCAAAAACCATTTGGTTTGCTTCAGCAACCAGAACTGCCTATGTGGAAATGGGAACAGATTTCCATGAATTTCGTCGCTAGTCTACCCAAAACGCAAAACGGAAACGATATCATTGGGGTGATCGTGATCGTTTAACCAAGTCTTCTCATTTCCTTGCGATCAAGGAAACCGACAAGTTTTCTGAACTTGCCAACATTTACTTGAAGGAAGTAGTTTCTAGCACTGTTGTAAAAATCGCGACTAGGTAGCGACTAGTCGCCGATTAATCGCTAGACAGTCAGTAACTGAGTAATTTTTCGTTAATCAGTCCATTAATCGCTAGTCGGACCTAGTCGGCCAGCCAAAAATCGATGATTCTGACCAGATTTCGGCAAAAACCTATATATTCCGGCCAAAACCTCTAAATTCCAGCCAGTTTCCAACCAAACCATGTGAATTCCAACAATTAATCTTGTATACTTAAAAAAACGAGTTGAGTAAAAGTTAAAACTTAGTTACCTATAATATTTACCTATAAAAATGTGTATATGTATACATAAAACTGAAAATTACATATAGAAAATCCGATCCGACTAATTCCGATTAATCCCAAGTAATCCCGAGTAGTCGCTAGTCCCCACCTCACCGGCCGACTAGCGACTAACGAGTTCTCCAATCTTGGTTTCTAGGCATGGGGTGTCGACTTCCATCATCTCCGATCGTGATCCGCGTTTCATGTCTAATATGTGGCAAGCTATGCACAAATCATTCGGTTCACGTTTAGACATGAGCCTATCATCTTTCAAACGAATGGTCAAAGCGAACGAACAATCCAGACGCTTGAAGACATGCTGCGAGCATGTGTGATCGATTTTTGTAATGGGTGGGAAAGAAAATTGCCCTTGGTAGAGTTTTCTTACAACAATAGTTACCACTCTAGCGTTCAGGCAGCTCCGTTCGAAGCGTTGTACGAACAGAAATGCCGATCTCCTCTTTGTTGGGTTGAAGTTTGTGACAGCCAGATCACAGGCCCAAAACTTGTACTTGAAACTTCTGAGAAGATTATCAAATCAGAAATCGTAGGGCTGCAGCTCGTGATCGCCAGAAAAGCTATGCCGACAAGCGTAGGAAATCCTTGGCATTCGTTGTGGGCGATCGTGTCCTATTGAAAGTCTCACCTTGGAGGGTGTGGTTCGTTTTGGGAAACGAGGCAAGCTCAATCCGTGTTATGTTGGGTCGTTCACAATTTTGGAAACGATCAGTAAGGTGGCTTACAAACTTGATCTGCTTGAAGAACTTGGTAACGTACACAACATTTTCCACATATCCAACCTAAAGAAGTGTTTGTCGGACGAAACACTTGTAGTTCCTTTCAAGGAATTAAAGATCAATGATAAGTTGCAATTAATCGAGGAACCTGTCGAAATTATGGATCAGGAAGTCAAAGTTCGTAAACACAATCGAATTCCAATAGTGAGAGTTCGTTAGAACGTAAGATGTGGACCAGAGTTCACATGGGAACGCCAGGATTAGATGATGCTCAAGTGCCCCCACTTATTCAAAACTGTTGAACCTAACACAAATGTGACTAGCGAATTTCGGGACGAAATTCCCTTTCAAGTTGGGGACGATGTGGTACCCGAGGAAACCCCACAGACATCTTGACTTATCTTTTTACTTCTCCGTGGCTACTTATCGGGACAGAATTTCTTTCAAGTTGGGGATGATGTGACAACCCGCAACTTCAGGTTACTACTTTAACCTAACCACGGTTAATTTAGACATACATTCATAGCACCGCATTTAACTAGGGATAATTAAATGAGTCTACTTTGATAATTCAGGGAATTATCAGAACACACACATGATAACTCTCGAACGTTGGTGACTAACACGAATAATATTTATAACAGGCGGTTTATACGAAACTTATGCATGTTTGATAGATACGTGAATTATATGCTTTAATTGTAAATTACAAGTTGTTATGTGCATTGTGTGTAAGTGACAAAGTTAGGGGTGTTTAGAGTTAATATTGGAAATGGAATAAAACTCCTGCAACCCTAATCATTTCTCATAATTCAAGTTACGGCAGTTCATAATCATCATTTCCCTGATCATCATCTCTAATCATTCCAAGCTATACAAGTTTCACACACATCAATCTTGATCTTTCAGTACATCTGAATCAACCTAAGGTAATTGCTTTACGATTATATGTTAGTATCTCTGCTCTTTTGATTTCAGGCAAACCATAGTCCTCCAAAAAATGGTTCTATGTTTAGTTAATCATTCTAATTTATTGTGCAATGGTTTGTGAATGATTGTGTAATTGGTTGCTTGATATTAGGATACAGTTGACATGCTAGAATTGTTAAACTGTTGTTGATTATTGCGGGTTAGGGTTTTGGTCGTAGAACTGCAAATTGTAACTATTACTAAAGGATTTGTTTGTTATGTGCTTGTTCGGTGCGATTGCCAATGATCCAACTTCGTGAAGTCACAAAGTCCGAGTTTCTCAGAAACTCAGGATCCGAACTTGTTGTTCTCCGATCTTATTAAACAAACTTGTGTCCGAGTTTAACAATAATCAAAGGAGTCCGAATTTTTAAATGTTAAAGGAAATCTGGATTTATAGTGTAACATCCGTCAAAAAACGGATTTACCAAACCCGCTCCGTTTATTAACCGAACAGTCAGTTAAAATTTTCGTTGCGAATTAAATGCCCAAAATAATTTTAAACGATACATAATCAATTATTATACGGGAATATATAATTAGTTTTTGAAAAACTGTTAAAAATCGCAAAATAAAAATACTTTGGTTCTGCCGGGTTTCGAACCCGGGTCAGTCACGGTCCAGCAACAAACTTAACACACGCGCACTAAACCACTGCGCCACTGATGTTCCTTGTTAAATATTGGAATCACTTAATTGATAACGTGTCTTTCCGAATTCAAAAACCGGCGCCCAAAGTTGCAGTCGTCGGAAATCCCGGTAATCTCGCGAAACTTAACGTTTCTTTCAGTTATAACGTAAAACATAAACGCTACATCGGTTATAACCGACGTCTGAGTCCGCGACCAAAGTTATAACCGCCGGAGTTTTTATAACCGACGAACCAAGTCGGAAATCGGACCAAATCCATCGACGACTTGCCCTATAAATACCCCCCGAACCTCTGCAAACATTTTCGCTCAAAATCGCACCCTTTCTCGGCGAAAACTCACTCGCCGGAATATTTCTGCTCATCGCCGGAAAACCGAGTTCTTAACTTCTAAGCCTTACTAAACCCTCTGAACTTATACCGAAGTCACCCACATACTTGTAAGCTTTCTGAAGACTCTCTGCTGCAAGACACCCGACGCCGGAGCCTGTTGCTGTCGCCGGAGTTCTACCGGAAAACAGAGGAAAGCTAGTCGGTATACCTCACGCCTAATTTCCTTTCTTTTTACTTAATCTCATCTGTAATTAATCATAAGACGCTAAAGAAACCTGAATAAAAACTCGAACCAGTCAGTCATCATTTCTGGTTATAACTCAACGAAGAAGACGATGTTCGGTAGTGTTTAAGTTTAATTAAAAGCAAGATATTACTCGGGTTAGACACACAGTCCAGCGGTGGACTGTGTGCACATTAAACACACAAAAAGGTCTCGAGTTCGAATCCTGTTCCACACACGCTGCCTTAATAAAAATGATTTTTTTTGTTAACCGAACCGGAGTCACACTGTTATATGTTAAGTATATTAATAACCGGAATAATAACCAAGTTAGACACACAGTCCAGTGGTGGACTGTGTGTATGTTTAATTAAAGCACACGAGTTCGAGTCCGGTCTTCTGCATCGACCCGGACAATTATATTACCTTTTTAATTAAGTCAGAAATGAAAACAAATAATTTGTATTTAAGTATAATAAAAATTGGATTATATAACATGTTAAACACACAGTCCAGCGGTGGACTGTGTGTTACGCAACCCACAGGTCCCGGGTTCGAGACCTGTGGAGCGCACCGGTCCGATTCAAATTAAATCGTTTTTAAATAAAAGGATTTTCTGTTTAAATTAATTAATATATAAATATAATTAAAAACAGATAGATGACGGGTTAAACACGTAGCTCAGTTGGTAGAGCTGCGTGCACGCGTACGGGAGGTCTCGGGTTCGAGCCTCACCCAGCGCACTTATATTCGCATTCGAACCGGTCAACGGTCAAGTCAACGGTCAAAGTCAAAGTCAACTGTAGCAAAAAAAATCAAATTTTTTTTATTATTTTTATTTATTTATTTTAATTAAAAATCAATTAAAAATACTTAAAAATAACATTTTTAAGGTTAGAAAATAGCCTTAAACTCACAAAAATACACCCAACAATCCTACTAAAATAGATTAATAAAATCCGTTTACTTACCGAACCATAATGATATTTATCTAGGTTAATTTCACTCGTGGTTAAACCACTTCGCGTGCATTCAACATCATCAACCGAACGCACCCACTGTGAGTGAATCTTACAACTCCCCCTTTTAATTACACGTTTTGGGGTGTGTCATGTGTCACAAAATAATTAACTCGTTTATTTAAACTTGTGCCATACCATGTCATGATCTAAACATAGATTGTTTATATTGTCGTGATTACTTATTTCATTTTGTCAAATTATATGAAACTCATTCATTAAGCCCATCAGTTCCTCGTGGGAGACGAGTTGAACAACGCGTGCCACAAATCAAATTCATTATTGTTCATGTGTGTATCATTGAGTTTACATTATTTGTAGTTGAGTCATTCATATTATCATGTTTATGCAAATTCATTCATTAGGCCCATCAGTTCCTCGTGAGAGACGAGTTGAGCAACGCGTGCCTCTAAATGTTCCATTATTGTTCATGTGTGCTTTATTTAATATCTAATGATTGTTGAATAAGTTTACATCTATTTTTACTCATGTTTGGTTGTGCACATATTTCATAATCAATTTAAATAAACTTGTTCAAATGTTTTCCATAGGATTCACTCGCCAACTTTATGTTGATCCAAAAACCCTTCTACACATGATACAGGTGACAGGTTGAAGCAAGGAAAACATAGGAAATGCCTTAGAAGAGAACAAAGAAGCTTAGATTGATAGTTAGAACATGTTGTAATATTTATTGTAAAGCTCCATTAAATTGTATTTAATGAATATGAAACGCATAATAAATGTCATGAGCTTTGATGATAACCCAATCATGCCCCGATCACCTTTTCCGCTGCGGGTCGGGGGTGTGACATATAGTATGCACTAGAGAGTCCGGATTTGAGATTACTTGTCCGAATTTATCAGGTGAATCCGGGTTTCGTTGTTTGAGTCCGGGTTCTTAGGGGACACGGTATAGTCCGAGTTTAAATTAATGTTGTCCGAACTTTTATGCGTATGAAGGGATCCGGGTTTAAGAGGGGATGATGGTATCCGAATTTATACTTGTGGTGTAGATTCCGGATTTACATGGAAGCCTGGTAGAGTATGAATTTAGTAAGAATGGAAGTCCGAACTGCAGTGATGGTATGATGTCCGGTTTTAATTGAGAACATTATGTCCGACTTTATCATGTATCTGAGTTTAACCCAGATATATAATTACGAATCCGAAATTAAGCAAGGGTCTGAGGGTACACACGAGTACGGGTTTAACCTCATGAATGTTTGTTCGGGTTTGAATCATCCTAGTTTAGTTGCATGTGTTGAGTCTGAATGTAATAGGTAAATGTATATATGTATGTCCGAATTTTATGTATATTTGAATTTGTTAGAGGTGTAAGCATGCTCCAAATTTATATGCTCACATGTCAAAGTTAAGCATATTGTTTGAGTTAACGTATTTACCTGTTGAGTTCCGGGTTTTGCTAAGAGTTCAGGGTTTCATTTACTTACTCTGTGTTTATTAATAAACTGTACATTCGAGATTCTTGAACCATATTACGTGTCACCTACTAGTGTATCTAGTGTATGCTACTGTGTGGTATGGAAAATATGTTAACCTGATCACGTGCACTTGGTTGTTTGGACACTAAGGGTATTGCAAACTCTACTTGTATACTTACCAACACTTAACGTATATTGTGTCGCGTGTAACGAACCTAACTTTCATTTAACGCATACAAGCCCGTTAAGATTTACCGAGCAAACAAAGGTGGGTTCACTACACTTTCACAAGTATGCGTCCTGGGGGGACAAATAACTATTCCTTGGAGGAATACTTTTTGTAAATGTTGTAGTTTAATTTCGATGTTAATTAATAAACTCATCTCTATCATGAAAGTCCCTACTTACTACCGAACTAGTTGCCTTGGAGGCAACGGGGTATTAGTTGATAACACTATTAGGCTTGACAAACCTCACACCGTACCTGTGAGGACGGGCGTGAACTAAAGACCTTGAACACATGGCCAATGTTGATAGGCATTAATGAGGGCACAACAAATACAATAGTCACTTCGGTATCGAGTTTATAATTGACATGTCTTTAAACTAAACACCTACTAGTTTTACATTAAACTAAACTGTGAACTCGCCGGCTTTATCGTTGATACACTTTCTCTGCGTGCTTACAGGTCGTTAGATACATCTTGCAGTCTGAGGAGTTTGAAGTGTCATGGGCATGATACTTGATTATAAACATTAATACTTTATGTTTTAAAACGTTTTGATTTCAATTGTTGAGATGTTTACATCGCATCCGCTGAACACATACTATGTTTGAAATGTTTAATTCGAAGTTCACTATTCATGTTGGATATGTTGACTTTGTTTTTTATTATTTATTATTAGTTCGAGATGATTAATGGCTAGATCCGGGTACGTCGCACACCTTGCGGTAAAACTCCGCAAAGGATAATTTGGGGGTGTGACATTACGTGTAAGATTCCACGAATTAAACTAACTGAAACGGTAAACATATCAGGAAGAGATAAGAGATTGATCATTCCTGATTACCTTTCACACTTACTGCCGAGCAAACTAGGGCGAGTTCACAACCTTTTCCAAAAGCATGTGTTCCAAGTTTGGAACAACAGTTTTTATGGTATTCCTGGTTGGGGCTACACGCGCGTTCCTAGATGGAACCACTGAAACATACTTTCCACTGGAGGTGGAGTAGTACACTCGACTAAACGAACATTCTATCATGAAAGTCCCTACATTTTACCGATTAGTTTACCGGGAAGGCTACGCGGGGTATTAGTTGATAGCGCTATTAAGTTTGACAAACCTCACACCGTGCTGGCAGCCGGGTGTGAACTTTTAACCTTCACTTTTACATTAATGTTGATAGACATTAATGAGGGCACAAACAAAACGTCATCATTCGGTACACATTTTAGCGATTTAATGAGGGTTAGCTACCCAAGTCATACATAAACCAAAAACAGTCGTGAACTTTACTTTTGCTTAACTAAAATTTGTGAATTCGCCAACTTTATTGTTGACATGTAGTTGCATGCTTTGCAGGTCAGTAAATGCAGCTGGGACGGGCGTTGCAACTGCTGGAGTGGTGTGGTTCGATACACGTTATGTTTTAATTTACTATTAAACTTGTGGTTTTAAATTCTTGTTGGGTTTTAACTTTATATTCCGATGCAACTTAAACTGTGTTTTGACAACTAAAACTTGATCACTAATCGTGTTGTTAGTGATGTTTTTATGTTTTTAAATGTTTGGTTCAACATGATTAGTGGCTAGATCATGGTCAGTCACATGCCTCGTGGTAAAACTCCGCATGTGGAATTTGAGGGTGTGTCAGAAAATGAGCCTAGTTGGCTTGAATCAGTTAGAGAGTGAGCCTAGGTCGACTCAGTCCGTAACGAGCCAATCTGGCTCAGTTTAGCTCGCTCGTTAGCTCGGATCAGTTTGGCTTGGAATATTTTACCTTGAATATATTTATTTTTATATACATATAATATATTCTAAATAATGGTGATTATATGCAGGTATTTTGATGTATAGTTGGATATTTATGACATATTTGGAGGCTGATTGGGATGCTATAACCTTATATCGTATTTCTTTGAAATTTGAAACTTATTTTGTATTTGATTGAACTTGATTTTGGCTTGATAAATTTATTTTGGATATGTTCTTTTAAACCATTGAAATATATTTTAGACTAATGAATTTAGAAAGCTATGTATTTTGTTTTTAAATTAGAGCCAAACCAAGCCGAGCTCGAGCTTAGATTTTCAGCTCAGTTTCAAATCCGAACTTACCCTTGGCTTGGCTCAGCCGACTCGTGCCCGCACCTAGCCTACTCGGGTTAGAGTATGAGCTTTCACGCATTCCTAAACCAGTTCTTTTGAGTGTTTGATAAAAAAAAAATTTGTTATTGTTGGGATTTAAGTTAAGTTATTTCCCAATCTTCTACAAATAAATACTTATGTTAAATGTATTTACCAACGAAAATTTAGTATTTTAAAATTTTTAATTGATTTTTATTTTGTTATTTAGTTCAAATGTTTATGGGACATTTTTAAAACTTTTTTTGTGTTATTTTAGTATCTTTGTTTTAATCTTTTCTACTAACGTAGTTTTGACCATTCAATATACGTCTTCCTTTAAATTTTTATGTAAAATCAGCCGGCTCAACCGCGAAGCACGGATATATTAAACACTTCATGAACATTAATACACTGTCAATCTCTAGAACCTTTAAAATGATGGAAAGTCTTTATAAGTTTCTAATTCTTAAGAAAGAGTGTTAGTAATAATATTAATTATAATCTATGCTCAAAACTGGAAGAATTAAACAAAATTATATACCTTTTATCAGTTAAAAGTATATAAAAAACATTAAATCATAGTTATTTTATATTCTAATTCCAATTCTCAACTAACACTCATAATTACATGTTAGAAAGTTATATATCCATGGCTACTTAATGAGCGAGCCTAGTTGAACCATAAACCAACTTTAGCTTGAGCTCAACTTGAAGTTAGATGAATCAGATAGACTTGACTCGTTCATTCTTAGTGAGCTGAAAAATAAGGTCAATCTGGCTTGCAGCTTGACAAACCAACTTAATTAAATAAAAATTAATTTTTGATATTTATTTTAACGTTTAAGTAAAAATATATGATAAATATTAGAGTGGTCTTTGGTTGGCTCGAGGAATATATATATATATGGTTTAATTGAGTTGTAACTTTGTAATTTTTAAACGTTGGATTAACTTTAACAAGCCAAATGCATGAGCTTAACATAACTTGAGCTTGACTCTGATTTTGAACGAGCAATAAGCCACGAGCTTTTTAAATAACCTTGCTTCCTTAATTAAACATCTCACAATTAGGGATGAGTAAATCGTTCCCGGTACCGGTACCGAATTTACCGAACCGGGTACTTTTTCGGTACCGACTTTTGGTATTTTCGGTACCGCTCCGGTACGGTACCGGTTTTTACCCTCAAATACCGGTACCGTATCGATACCGAACCAGGTATATTCAGTACCGGTACCGGTATCGGTATCCACTTTTGGAGAATTTTGGTACCGGACGGTACCGCTCATCCCTACTCACAATATTATATGATAAAAGGAAAAAAAACAACAAAAGACTATCCGGATCACTGCAAATCCATTTATTCTTAATAATATCACTTAGTGTATTTACATTGGAACATCTATATAATATAGAGAATAAATAGAAGAACAACAAAAATATCACTACATTGGAATCTCTATAATACAAAAAAAAAATTAGATATTAAAATAAACCTCTAAATTTTTGTTATGGATGTGTAGGAAAGAGAAATAAATAATAAAATAAGTGATTATATAGATAGAGAGTTAGATGTGAAAGCTTTTTGGAAAGTAACATAATTTAAAGAAATATGTGGTTTTTAATTAAATTGAGTAATTGTGCATTGGAGCATTTTCATTGGAGTCTTTATCTCTATCTATATAATTTAATCAAAAACATATTTTTCTTTAAATTAAGTTTACTTTTAAAAAATTTCTCACATCAAACTCTCTATCTATTTCTCTATCATACTCATAATCACTTATTTTATTACTTTTTTTCTCTTTCATACACATTCACAATAAAAATATAGAGACATGGATATGAACCTCTAAATATAGAGGTTTACTTTAATATCTATAAAACTTTCTCTATTGTAGAGATTCCAATGTAATAGTATTTTTGTTGTTTCTTCTATTTCTTCCTTTATATTATATAGACTGTACTAATATAGAGGTTTCAATGTGAATGCTCTTAGTGGTTTTAACCACTTGAATTAAAAATCAAAAAGCCTAACGCCCTGAGTCCTTACCCGCTCATTTATAACGTTTAAGTCCATGTGTTTAAGTGGTTTTACCACTTGAGTCCAAAATCAAAAGTATAAGTGTTAAAAATTGGACTCAAACAGTTATAAAATGGGTGGTTATGGACTCAAGACCTTAAACTTTTTGATTTTAAATTCAAACTGTCACACCCTAACCGATGGCGGAATCATCGTGGTAGTGGCACTAGGCGAATCAGATTGATCAAGAGATCCCATAACAGTCATTTCAAAGATAATAATCAACATTCAATATCCCATACTATCAAACTCATACAACCATTACAATTCAACAAAATCTCTTAAACACAAATCCAATTCGATCTCCCCTAGATTTTATTACAAACCATTCTAAACGAAATAAACAAAGCAAACTAAGCTAATCATGCAACATCCAAGCATCCAATGCTAAAATCCTCAACATGTTACATACGTTAAAATACAAGTCAATACAATTAAGTAAAAGTGAGCATACAGGCTTTTGTAATACTAGCATAATAGAGAAACCGTTCGCGAAATAACCTAACTACATATCATGATACACCGAAACATTTCACACAGATTAACATAGGCTTATCTCTCATGCTAACTACCGTGAGAAGACTTGCGCGTCCATCCTAACTAGACCCCGTCGGGTGTAAGCCACACTATAGTACCATACTAGCTAAGGAGGCAAGTTAACGAAAATAAGTCCTAGTCACATGTTTCTAGTATCACGTATTGAGCATACAAAATCAGATTATTCGCGTGTGATAAACAGTTTGATTTATGAAGTGATTTTGATATAGGAATGTATGCAACACCTCAAAGTGCGTTTAAGCGTAAAAGGGTTCAAGTAAAATCACTGTGGGTGCGTTTAGGTAAGATTAGGGATCTGAGGAGAGTTGTGAAGAGCGCCGGATCAGCATGCATACGCGAACGGAAATGCATCAGTCTCTGAAAAGCTAAAACGGTTAAGTTTGGATTGAACAGTAGGCAAGTTCGGGCGAACTTGTACTAATTTGCTGAGTTTAGAGTCAAGTTCGGGCGAACTTGTAAGTTTCTCATGACAAGACAAGTTCGGGCGAACTTGCATAATTTCTTAAGAAACTAGACAAGTTCGGTCGAACTTGTAAGAAGCTTGGTGAGAATTGACCCAAGTTCGGTCGAACTTGACCCATATGGGTACAAGTTCGGTCGAACTTGACCAGGAGGGAGTTGGTGATTTCTTGAGCGAACTTGATGCTTTCGGGTCTAAAATCTTGCGTTTTCGCGTCGATTGCTGAGTAAATCGAGTGTTCATCCATCCAACCCTGTGCTACTGAGCAAACTTAGGTCGGAGAGGTCTTTTAGAGCGGTTTTAGCCGTTTTACAAAAGCGTGGGCTAAGCCGGACGAACTCGGGGTTCGTTCGGGTTAGTCCGGCTTATGTAAACAACCATAAACGTCCTTGTGCTTCCATATCTGGGATCTTGAATGATAAATGCTTCGTTTCATATTAGAAAATGAACAAAACATCATCAAAAGTTCGTATTTTGTGTCAAAATCAATGTTTAAAAGGTTTTGCTCAGATCTAAGCATAGATCTGAGTGGAAAACAGAAGTTTTATGGAAAAAGATGAAGATTTTAGTAAATAGAGAAGATTTGTTGAAAACGAAGGCTATGCCTTATGCCAAAATTGTTGTAGACCTTTGTAAATCGTTGATAAACGTTGTTGTAGTTGAAATCGGGTTGATTCTTACTTAGAAATCAGAGGGTTTTGGGTTTCGGGAGCTCTGGGCGAAGTTGCAGCAAGTTCAAATGAGAGGAATGAGCTGGGTATTTATAGGAGAAGGCAAAATGGTGAGCTGGTGGAGTCAAGTTCGGCCGAACTTGTAAGGATTTCAAGGGAAAGGAGCCAAGTTCGACCGAACTTGACCTCTCTGAGGTTAAGTTCGAGCGAACTTGAGGTCATTGAGGAGTTGATTGGGCCAGTCAAGTTCGGCCGAATTTGGTAACACCAAGTTCGAGCGAACTTGACCCAAAAGTTGGGTTTTCTTCGTTTATTTCACGTTAAGTGATCGTTTGGCGATTCGGTTCGTATTAGTTAGTTATATTAAGCGTTAAATTAAGGCGTTAAGCGTTATAATTGATATAATAGTGTGATTTAGCAATTCGAGCATGCGAGAGCGATTGTAATCATAATCACAAAGACACACAAACACGTAATTATCATATAAACACGTAACTAATAAACTAAATAAGTAATTGCGTTGCGATTGCGATGAGATAGCAATGAGATTTAATAAGCGATTAGATGCGATGATAACGTACATAACCGTAAGTAAATAACATAAACTTTATTATATATCGAATCTCGGGAGTACAAGGGTAGATAAACGGGAAAACAAAATGGAATATAATAATCGAATTTTCGAGTTGTTACAGTCTCCCCTATTTGAGGGAATTTCGTCCCGAAATTCAAGTAGTAGCTGTAACAAAGAGATGCGGGTACTTGGCCTTCGTATCACTTTCCAATTCCTAAGTAAACTCGGTGCCGCGTTTGCCCTCCCATCGGACTTTCACGATAAGGATGCGAGAGCGTCGGAGTTTCTTGATCTCTCGGTCCATGATTTCCATAGGTTTTTCCACGAAATGGAGAGTCTCGTTGATTTGCAGATCTTCGAGAGGGACATGCAGATTTTCTTTGGCTAAGCACTTGTTGAGATTCGACACGTGGAAAGTCGGATGTACATTATTAAGTTCCGCCGGTAGTTCGAGACGATAGGCTACTTTACCGATTCTTTCCAGAATCTTAAAGGGTCCAACGTATTGAGGCGCTAGCTTCCCTTTCTTGCCGAAGCGGACCACTCCCTTCCAAGGTGCAACCTTTAGGAGAACGTGATCTCCCACTTCGAACTGTAGGGGCTTGCGGCGTTTATCGGCGTAACTCTTTTGACGACTCCAAGCTTTCAAGAGATTGTCTCTGATCTGGAGGATCTTGTCCTCGTTTCTTGAATTAACTCGGGACCAGTGATTTGTGCTTCTCCGATCTCGTGCCTGCAATAGGCGATCGACATTTTCTTCCATACAGTGCCTCAAAAGGAGCCCTTTGAATGCTGGTATGATAACTATTATTGTACGAGAATTCGATTAAAGGTAAATGTGTATCCCAGTTACCACCAAAATCTATGATGCATGCACGAAGCATGTCTTCGAGGGTGCGGATCGTGTGCTCAGTCTGACCGTCGGTTCAAGGGTGAAAAGCGGTTCTGAGATTGAGAGTAGTACCGAGTGCAGATTGGAAAGTCTCCCAGAGACGCAAGGTAAAACGACTGTCGCGGTCAGAGATGATGTCACGAGGCGTCCCGTGTCGACAAATGACTTCGTCGGTATAGATTCGGGCTAACCGTTCGACCTTAAAGTCTTCTCGTATAGCAATAAAGTGCGCAGATTTGGTAAGACGATCAACGATAACCCAAATGCTATCGTGGCCGGATGAGGTACGCGGGAGTTTGGTAATAAAGTCCATAGCTATACTCTCCCACTTCCACATCGGGATTTCGGGTTGTTCGAGCAAGCCAGAGGGCCTTTGATGTTCGGCTTTAACTTTCGAACAAGTTAAGCACTTTGAGACGTACACGGCGATATCCTTTTTCATGCTCGGCCACCAGTACTTAGGTCGAAGGTCCTAGTACATCTTGTCGGCACCGGGATGAATGGAGTATCGAGATTTATGAGCTTCGGTCAATAGCAAATCACGAAGATTATCACGGCTGGGAATCCAAATATGATCGAGATAATAATAAATACCATTAGGCTTAGATACAAGCTGGGTTTCGGCACCACATTTCATTTCGTCTTGAAGGGTATTCTCGTTAAAACAGGCGAATTGAGCGGAGCGAATCATGATTTCGAGGTCATTCAAAGCTTGCGAATCACGAACACTATATACATAGCTTCGTCGACTTAGAGCATCGGCGATGACGTTTGCTTTGCCGAGATGGTAGCGTATCTCGCAATCGTAATCGTTGAGAAGTTCAACCCATCGACGTTGTCGCATGTTTAGTTCTTTTTTATTAAAGATATGTTGTAAGCTCTTATGGTCGGTGAAGACCGTACACTTTGTACCGTGAAGGTAGTGTCGCCATATCTTTAATGTAAAAACAGCTGCACCGAGTTCGAGATTGTGGGTTGTGTAGTTCTTCTCGTGAATCTTGAGTTGACGAGACACATACGCTATAACCTTATCTCGTTGCATGAGAACACAACCAAGACCAAGATTCGAGGCATCAAAATAGACAACAAAATCGTCGTTTCCGTCGGGTAAAGCGAGAATAGGAGCATTGCATAGCATACGCTTGAGAGTTTGAAACGCCTCCTCTTGCTTGGAATCCCAAACAAAAGGTTTGTCTTTATGAGTTAAAGCGGAATGGCGATTTTTGAAAAGTCGACGATGAATCGACGGTAGTAGCCCGCCAATCCAAGAAATGAACGGATTTCAGATGCATTCTTTGGTGTAATCCAACTCTTGACGACTTTGATCTTTGTAGGGTCGACGTGAATTCCTTGACTATTAACGATGTGGCCGAGAAATTGGACTTCTTCGATCCAAAATTCACATTTAGAGAACTTAGCATAAAGGCGATTTCCTTGAAGAAGTTCAAGGACTAACCGGAGATGACGCGCGTGCTCGTCTCAAGACTTCGAATAGATAAGGATATCATCGATGAAAACAATGATAAAACGATCTAAGAAGGCTTTACACACACGGTTCATCAAATCCATGAAGACCGCGGGTGCATTGGTTAGACCAAAAGGCATGACCACGAATTCGAAATGGCCATAGAGAGTACGAAAGGCGGTTTTCAGAATATCTTCATCCAACACGCGTAACTGATGATAACCGGAACGAAGATCGATCTTGAAAAAACAAGTAGCACCTTGAAGCTGATCAAATAAGTCGTCGATACGAGGAAGAGGATAGCGGTTCTTTATCATGAGTTTGTTAAGTTCACGATAATCGATGCACATACGGAACGTTCCATCCTTCTTTTTCACGAAAAGGACAGGTGCGCCCCATGGCGAAGTGCTCGGGCGTATAAAGCCTTTATCAAGGAGTTCTTGAAGTTGGCTCGTAGCTCGCGCATTTCTGAGGGTGCGAGGCGATATGGAGCTTTAGCAGCTCCGGGAACTAAATCGATACGGAATTCAACATCTCGAGAAGGGGGTAAACCGGGTAAATCATCGGGAAAGACCTTAGGAAATTCACAAACAATGGGAACGTCTTTATAAGTCTTCTTTTCTTTCTCCGGGTTCACGATATGGGAGAGAAAGGCAACACATCGCTTTTGCACGCATTTGTGTGCTCAAGTACATGACAAAAGCATCAACTTCTTTGAGGGAGTTTCACCATAGACATGAAGTTGATCACCGTTAGGGAGAGGGAAACGAATCATTTTATCAAAGCATACAACTTCAGCATAGTTTTCACGAAGAAAGTCCATACCTACTATGATATCGAAGCTACCTAACCGCATGGGTATGAGATTGATCGAGAAGACATGGTTGTTGAGATCAAGAGAACAACCACGTAAGACGGAATCAACGGTAACGGATTTTCCGGTGGCGACTTCCACATCGAAAGTCTTTGGAAGTTTAGCGCGCTTACAATTTAAAACATTTTCGAATTCTAACGATACAAAACAGTTATCGGCACCAGTATCAAATAAACATGAAGCATAAATACCATTAACGAGAAACGTACCATTGACAACATTGTTGTCATTCTGAGCCTGGCGGTGGTTGAGGTTAAAGGCTCTGTCACGCGCAGCTTGTGGTTGCTGCTGCTGCTACGGTGGCAGTTGAGGCTGCGGTGCTGGCTGTTCTTGCTTGACAGGACGATTCGGACAGACATTGGCGAAATGATTCGGATCACCACACACATAGCACACACGTGCTTTTGGAGCTTGCTGCTGATTGGCTTGAGGAGGAGCGGGTAAAGCTGGAGCTGCTGGAGCCTAAGGAGCTGGATGACGAGGGCCGGGATGGAAACTGACAGTAAAATGGTCGTAGATATTGCAGTTGGTGCAAAAACGGCAGTTTCCACCCACCACATGATGATAAGTGCACTTAGGGCACAGTGGGTGAGGACCGGTGTACGCACGCTTAGCTGGAGGTGCGTTTGGAGCGGTTGAGGGTTTGCTGGAGCAGCGAGGGCAAAGTTCTTGTTCGGGTTTCCTCTTTTGCGTTTATGACGCCTTCCCTTCGGGTCACTGGGTGGTTCAATAGCAACAGTTGTTTCGACGACAGCTTGATTGGCAACTCTGGCATGATTCTTGAAATAACCATCCTGAACTCGCTGATCATTGATCTCAGCGGCGAGGATGTAGGTTTCCTCGATGGTTGTAGTACAAGCAACTTTCATGAAACTTGCAACACACTCGGGTAAACCACGGATGTACTTGTTGATAGCTTTCTCAGTCGTATCAACCTGGCTGGGACAGATGATGCTCAAAATCTTAAACCGAGCAGTAAAACCAGCATTGTCAGGACCATCTTGTTTGATACCCCAAAACTCATTCTCGAGCTTTGCATTTCATGCGGAGGACAGAACTCCTTCATCATTACTTCCTTGAGTTCCTCCCAAGATAGACTGTAGGCTTCATCATTTCCACACTTGTTTCTCTCAGTTGTCTACCAGTCGAGAGCACGGGACTGGAAGACTCCGTTAGCGTTCACGGTGCGGAGGTCATTGGGGCATCCACTTTGCCTAAAAGTGACCTCAATAGCATCGAACCCGTGAAACATAGAACTCGGTCCGTCATTTCCCGTGAAGGTGAGAGGTACACAAGCCTTGAAGTTCTTGAAGCTAAATTGCGGCTTGGGATTCTCAGTTTTCGAGTCGACCGAGGAGTTGCTGCTCACAGCATGGATTTCCGAGACGATTTGCGGAATGACTTTTGCTATCTCCTTGGCTACCATTGTAGCGATACGCTTGTCGGCGATGTTGCGCTGAGCGGTGCGACGAGTGTGAGATCCCATCGATGCCATCTACATAAAGGAATTGATTGGATGAGATTCGATTATAATAGAGTTATTTTAGATATTTATTATTATTATTCATACAAGGCACAAAACACAATAGCACGTATCCACGTAAACACATAAACACGTAAGCACATTAACACGTAGGCACATAGGCACGTAAGCACATAATCACGTAAGCACGTAAGCACATATTTTGCATGTATTCACTTCTAATTAACCATCATGCGTAGAATGATATGAGATGCGAGATATAAGCGAGATATAAATGATATATAATAGCGAGATAAGCGAGATAATACCATGTATGAGACACACATGTTCTCATAGGCGTAAGCGAGTTAAGCGATTAGTTTGGTTGGTGTATTAATTAGTGTTTTAGATTACGAGAGCTGTGCGAGTTGTGCATATATTCGATGGAGCGTAAATGCGGTAATTCGAGAAATCGATAATTATGACAAATCATCAAAGCGAGAAATCGAACAATACGAAAATTCTCAAAATTTAAACACATAAATAATAATAAACTCGATGATGCGTAAATCGACGAGATAGGCTTAAATCAATTGGGAGTGTCCGGGGTTTTGAGACGTTGACTACCTAAAGTGGTTCGACCATCCTTTGACTTTGGACCCACGCTTTGGCCTAATAGATAGATGCTCTCACCGCAAGCGGCTAACGGCATTATCCTTCCGGTTACTACGTGTTCCAAATCATTGGAATAATCGAGACTTTGGTGAGATTGAAAATCGAAGAGCGGAATTTGTTACTAAGATGCGGGTTTCACCCCTAACTTAGCAACGTCATTCCTAGTTGTGGCTACGCGCACCGATCACATCGGGCGTTCCACTAGATAGAAATGGAGATTTTCATCGAGATTTGGATATCACTCCTAACTCAACGAAGATATCTCGTGATGAGTAATACGCGGAATGAGCGATCTTATCGAGAGTTCTTGGTTATCACACCTAATCTCGACTTGATCCTTGTTGGTGAGATACGAGCGTTTCATAATCGTGTATATTATGTTTAGCCTTAGGAAAAGCATATTTAAGCATTTATGTCAAGTAGTTTAGCATTTAGTTCAAAGAATGGTCAATCGGGTACTTAGACATGCTACTAGGTCGAACATGGATATTCTACCTATCATCCTAAGGTTATGCTGCTCTGATACCAATCTGTCACACCCCAACCAATGGCGGAATCCTCGGGGTAGTGGCACTAGGCGAATCAGATCGATCAAGAGATCCCATAACAGTCATTTCAAAGATAATAATCAACATTCAATATCCCATACTATCAAACTCATACAACCTTTAAAACAACCATTACAATTCAACAAAATCTCTTAAACACAAATCCAATTCGATCTCCCCTAGATTTTATTACAAACCATTCTAAACGAAATAAACAAAGCAAACTAAGCTAATCATGCAACATACAAGCATCCAATGCTAAAATCCTCAACCTGTTACATACGTTAAAATACAAGTCAATACAATTAAGTAAAAGTGAGCATACAGGTTTTTGTAATACTAGCATAATAGAGAAACCGTTCGTGAAATAACCTAACTACATATCATGATACACCGAAACATTTCACACAGATTCACATAGGCTTATTTCTCATGCTAACTACCGTGAGAAGGCTTGCGCGTCCATCCTAACTAGACCCCGTCGGGTGTAAGCTACACTATAGTACCATACTAGCTAAGGAGGCAAGTTAACGAAAATAAGTCCTAGTCACATGTTTCTAGTATCACGTATTGAGCATACATAATCAGATTATTCGCGTGTGATAAACAGTTTGATTTGTGAAGTGATTTTGATATAGGAACGTATGTAACACCCAAAAGTGCGTTTAAGCGTAAAAGGGTTCAAGTAAACTCACTGTGGGTGCGTTTAGGTAAGATTAGGGATCTGAGGAGAGTTGTGAAGAGCACCGGATCAGCCTGCATACGCGAACGGAAGTGCATCAGTCTCCGAAAAGCTGAAACGGTTAAGTTTGGATTGAACAGTAGGCAAGTTCGGGCGAACTTGTACTGATTTGCTGAGTTTAGAGTCAAGTTCGAGCGAACTTGTAAGTTTCTCATGACAAGACAAGTTCGGGCGAACTTGCATAATTTCTTAAGAAACTAGACAAGTTCGGTCGAACTTGTAAGAAGCTTGGTGAGAATTGACCCAAGTTCAGTCAAACTTGACCCATATGGGTACAAGTTCGGTTGAACTTGACTAGGGAGGGAGTTGGTGATTTCTTGAGGGTCCAAAATCTTGCGTTTTCGCTTCGTTTACTGAGTAAATCGAGTGTTCATCCCTCCAACCTTGTGCTACTGAGCAAACTTAGGTCGGGGAGGTCTTTTAGAGCGGTTTTAGCCGTTTTACAAAAGCGTGGGCTAATCCGGACGAACTCGGGGTTCGTTCGGGTTAGTCCGGCTTGTGTAAACCAACATAAACGTCCTTGTGCTTCCAGATCTGGGATGTTGAATGATAAATGCTTCGTTTCATATCATAAAATGAACAAAACATCCTCAAAAGTCCGTATTTTGTGTTAAAATCAATGTTTAAAAGGTTTTGCTCAGATCTAAGCATAGATCTGAGTGGAAAACAGAAGTTTTATGGAAAAAGATGAAGATTTTTGTAAATAGAGAAGATTGTTGAAAACGAAGGCTATGCCTTGTGCCAAAATCGTTGTAGACCTTTGTAAATCGTTGATAAACGATGTTGTAGTTGAAATCGGGTTGATTCTTACTTAGAAATCAGAGGGTTTTGGGTTTCGGGAGCTCTGGGCGAAGTTGCAGCAAGTTCAAATGAGAGGAATGAGCTGGGTATTTATAGGAGAAGGCAAAATGGTTTGCTGGTGGAGTCAAGTTCTGCCGAACTTGTAAGGATTTCAAGGGAAATGAGCCAAGTTCGACCGAACTTGACCTCTCTGAGGTTAAGTTCGAGCGAACTTGAGGTCATTGAGGAGTTGATTGGGCCAGTCAAGTTCGGCCACCAAGTTCGAGCGAACTTGACCCAAAAGTTGGGTTTTCTTCGTTTATTTCGCGTTAAGTGATCGTCTGGCGATTCGCTTCGTATTAGGTAGTTATATTAAGCGTTAAATTAAGGCGTTAAGCGTTATGATTGATATAATAGTGCGATTTAGCGATTCGAGCGTGCGAGAGCGATGCGATAGCGATTGTAATCATAATCACAAACACACACAAACACGTAATTATCATATAAACACGTAACGAATATTACCACATAATTCAAATAAACCAAATAAGTAATTGTGTTGCGATGAGATTTAATAAGCGATTAGATGCGATAATAACGTACAACAGCATAAGTAAATATCATAAACTTTATTATAAACTGAATCTCGGGAGTACAAATGTCGATAAACGGGAAAACAAAATGGAAGATAACAATCGAATTTTCGAGTTGTTACACAAACGGTTTAAACCACTAAAACATTGGGACTCAAAATGTAATTTACTCTAAATTACATAGATGGAGCAAATGATCTTACGCTATGTCAGAAATCCTCAACTTAGCTTTTGCCCAGCCCACGTTGCAGGGCACTAAGCCAAATATTTCTCTCTCATACCATGTATGTCTATGTTTCGGTTACCTGTACATACTACTCATACCAGGATCTATAAAAAATTACGTCGAGTCAACCAATTAAAACAAAACACTACCATACTCTTGCTAAAAAAAAGATGAATTTTAGATTCAGAGCAAAATTGTATTTTTTTTCATGACAAATGAGCATGTGTCAGGCATGCCTGGACAAATAATAATTACACTTATGCCCGCCCGCGTTGCAGGGCCTTAAATCGAATATTTCTTAGTTTCATAACATATATATGCATGTATTTAGATTACTTGTACATGCTACTTATAACACGATATCAAAAAATAATACATCGGGACAACCAATTAAACCAAAACACTACCATAGTTTTGCTATAAGAAAAAACTAAAACGATGACAGGTCTGTAATTTTGAGCTGGGGGTAAATATTAATTTGTCAGGACCAATGAGCGAGTGTTAGACAACCGCTTTAGACAATAAAAGTTTCATTAAGTCAACCAAGTAAGATAAAACACTACTATAGTTTGCAAAAAATAGAGAAAAAGTAAAACAATGGTAAGATCACAATTTTTAACTGGGGGAGAAATCGTAATTTTTGATATGGGGAGAGAATCATAATTTTGAACAGAGAGAAAAATCGTAATTTTAAGTTAGGAGCAAAATCATAATTTTGAGATAGGGGGAAACATATAATTTTATTTTGAACTAGGGACAAAAACGTAATTTTGAGCTGGGCAAAATCAAAATTTTGAACTGAGTGTAAAATCGTAATTTTGAGGTCGGGGCAAAAAATAATTTTATTTTGAAATGGGGAGAAAAACATAATTTTAAACTAATGGCGAAACCGTAATTTTAACTGAGAAAAAAATTATAAATTGGTTGGTCCGATAGGGAAGTGTCAGACAAGCTGCCCGACACTGTTCTCTCAACTTATAAATGTATATGTAGGGAATTTTGAGCTGGGAGCAAAATCAAAATTTTGAACTGAGGGCAAAATAAAAATTTTAAATGAGGGCGAAATCGTAATTTTGATGTAGGGCAAAAAATTATTTTTTTGAACTGGGGAGAAAAACGTAATTTTAAACTGAGGGCAAACTATAATTTTAACCGAGAAAAAAATTATAAATTGGTTAGTTCAATAGAGAAGCGTCAGGCAAGCTCCTGACACTATTTATGTAGGGAATTCAGGACACCATCAAAAGTACAAAAGTAAAAAGTATTCCCTTTAAACAAAGAGTTAAATGTCATTTTAGTTTCTGTGGTTTGAGTTATTTTGCCAGTTTGGTCCAAATGTTTCATTTTTCGCTTGTGAGTCTAAAAATATTTCACCGTTGTCATTTTAGTCCCTGGATTAACTTCATCCATTTTTCTGTTAACGAGAAAGGCAATTCAGTCATCTTATATGTAATTCTGTTAACTAGAAGGGCAATCCGGCCATATACAATGACCAAATTGCCCTTCTCGTTAACATAAAAATGGAAGCAGTTAACCCGTGGACTAAAATGGCAACGTTGAAACCTTTTTGGACACACATGCGAAAAATGAAATCTTTGAACTAAACTGAAAAAATGGCCCAAACCATGTGGATTAAAATAACATTTAACTCTTAAACAAATAATAATAATAATAATAATAATAATAATAATAATAATAATAAGATAAGAGTTCATGTACAAGAGAAGAATTTTGTACGAAATGTAGGAGACAATCATGACCACACATTTGTTTTTCTCAATTTAAAAAAAGGAAGGGTATGATGGGCTTTTTTCACTTTAACTAGTTTCCACCTTGATTTTCAAACGTTTATAACTTTTCATACGTTAATATTTTTAAAAAAAAATTACACTGTATTAACGAGCATTTCATTCTCTTTAATTCGAGCAGCCTATTGCTGTAGTATTCTTAAAAATAATTTATAGGACTTTAAATACCTATTACGTGATTACGTGATTTTGAATACCCAGTACCCATTACGTGATTTTTGAATACCCATTACGTGATTACACATTCAACATAAATCATTACGCATTCACTGTAAATTCATTACGAAATTACACATTTAATATGATTTGTTATAACTAATGTTAATACAATTATGCTTATTACGTGATTCACATTCATTAATAAGAACTTGATTGTTTATGCTTTATTACGTGGTTAAATCTCTAATATGACATTATGTTGCTATTATAGGTTGGTTTGGCTAATGTTTCGTATATAATTTATCCTTAATACTTGATTATACCTTAAATATTAGGTATTCCATATGAAATATTATGTATTACATTACGTAATCACGCAATATAGTTTCACATAAATACTATAATGAAATCATGTAATCACGAAATACGTATTTAAAATCATGTAGTCATGTAATTTACATAGTTAACTATTATTACATAATTACGTAATCACTTAACATGGTTTCACATAAAATACTACAATGAAATCAAGTAATCACGTAATGAGTATTTAAAATCACGTAGTCACTTACTGGGTATTCAAAATCATATAATCACGTAATAGGGTGTCAAAATTCTTCAAAAAAAAAATTAATGTTAAAATATAGCAATAGGCTGCTCGAAGTAAAGATAATGAAATGCTCGTTAATACGATGTAATTTTTATAAAAAAATGTTAACGTATGAAAAAGTTATACCTATTTGAAAATTAAGGGGGAAGTGGGTTTATGAGTTACTAAATTGAATTTTTCTATTTTTACCTTTTACCCCACTTGTTCTATTGTTTTTTTTGCTATGTGAATTTCTATATTTGGGGACCACTTATTCTCAATCATTGATCTTTTAAATTAAGGGTCAAACTTGTCTTCTACACTTCGTACACTTATTTTCTCTTGTACAATAATCCCTCTAATAATAGTAGTAATAATAATAATAATAATAATTGTTTTAGATAATTTTGAAAGTATAAACAAAAAAAGGTCCGAATACACCTAACCCTAGTATTAACCAACCAAGCGGCTCTATGGGCTGCGCCCTGCGGCACGCCACCCACCACCCTATGGTCCGTGGTCCAGTTGATTTTCAAAGTCCATATCCAATTCAGTTTTATCTTTCACCCCTTTCTTTTCTCTCTCATATTATTATTATCATCTTATCTCCAAACCCCCAATTCAAAAGTCCAATTCAATTACCGGGTTCAAGCCCAATCTTCTCTCTCCTCACTCTCTCTCTCTCTCTCTCTCATCGAAGAAATCTTTCTAGATCTCGAATTCTCCGTTGCATCTCCGGCTGATTGCAGTTACATCCCTCGTACATCTGTTGTTAAGGTATCTAGCTAACCTTAATTTCTGTTTGTTAATGTTTTTGTTGGTCTTTTTGGTGATGAAGTTGTTGGTGCATTTTTAGTTGAAGTTTTGAGGTTGTTTGAATCTTGTTGTTCAGATGAGATTATTAACTGTTTCTGTTTTTTTGTTCGTTCGTTAGTTGATGATGTTTAAGGTTGTTTTCAAGTGTTCGAGATGTGTACTTGTGTTAAGTTAGTTGTCTGGGCTTGAAGTTATCGTCTGTTTTGAAGCCCACAGGAAAAAGAAAAAAAACCCTAGATCTGGATTTTAGGGTAAGGTGTGAAGCCCATGAAGTTGAAATTGTTATTTTTTGTTGTTATTATTATTTATTTTTAGTTTTATTTTAGTGGTTGGTTTGGATCTAGAAAAGTAAGGTATTTTTATCTTTGTTAACTGGACGTTGGATTGGAAAATTTGGCCCAAGTGGCCCTGTGTACGAAAAAGATATTTAAATGGTATTTCTATGACGCAAAAATAAGAAAAGGAGAAAGAAAGAAAACGGGAGGTATTTTCGACTGAAAGATTTTAGACTAATATTTTATTTTTAAGTTTAAATCACATAAATTGTGTTTAGATCTGTAATTAGCGTTAACTTTTGAATTAAAAAAAGTTGTTTGTTGATTAATAATTTCATATACGATATATCCCTCAAAACTTATATAGAAAAAATAATAATATCATATATGTCTGTTTTCATTTTAAGGCACTTTTACCCTTCCTTTGAAACTTGCATAATATCTATCATATGAGAGTTTAAAGGTAAGAAGCGCATTCACATCCCTTCCATCAAATTGTGTGGGTGAAGTTTTTATATTATGACAAGTATAAAAAGTGGTTGTGAGTGGAGGAGGGAGAAAATGTTACTGTTCGTCTGTATATTTGAGGGGACACTGTTCACTCCCTATCATTTTTTAATATATTTTGAAAGTGGTTTTGAGGGAAGAAGAGAGAAAAGGTAACCGTAAAAGTATAAAAAAAATATTATTTAATTGAAAAGAAGAGAGAAGATGTTGTGTTTTTTAGTGTAATGTAGGGTAAAATTGGAAGTTTAGGAGAGAGAAGATGTAGTGTTCTAAAGAATGGAGAAGAGAAGGGTATAATGGTCATCTTATTATTATGTTTTGTTTACTGATACTTTACATTATAGCTTACTAATTTTAACATCCAACTTCCAATTTGTTCAATATTGCAGTGAAATTATGATGAACAAAGATTTTCTATGCCTTAGTTTGCATCAAATAAGGTTGTAAGAATATTGTAAGTTCATAGTCTTTTACTTTTTTTTTACTATGCTTATGATAGAACCCAAAATCAAACAAAACTAACTGATAGATTTTATTGTTGTAAACTGAAATACTACAAGATAGAAGACCCGATTCGAGATGGGTTAATCTCCAAGAACAAAGGTATAGATACCCAATTAGATAATAATCATCGACCTCCTCCCCAAAGACTAGAACAAAGATTAAATAAGCAATAATAGCAGTAAATTAACTGGCCCTTCAGCTTCCGTTTACCCATCAGTTTCCCTTTTCAATAATTGCTTTGACCCATTAATAAATCTGACGCTAATACCCACCCGTATAGGAATCGGGTTTGTATTAATACATCCTGCCCCGATAATCGACTTGACCTCAAGTCGAAACAAAGGTAATTGGCACACCAAGCAATAAGCCATTCAATTGTAGGCTGACCACCTTCATGGACCCATCTATAAGTTAAAACTTGTGTTTTCTCGGGCCCGAATTTAGGTGCAGCCCAGAAAGAATCCTGTGCATTAGAATTTGGAATTCGAAAGTCGGTATGATTGATGTATGTTAGCTTTGCTGGCCAATCTTCTTTGTCATCCATCCAACCCTTGATTGCCTTTTGAAATGACCAGTCAAGCGGTTTCTTATCTGTCTTAGTCTTCGTGTGATCCTTGTGTGAGTAACCACAGAGTGACTTCAGGACGGCATCCCTGCTGAATAATTTTTGCTCTAATTCTGCATTCTTCGTCTCTCCGTGATTCTTGTGTTCCTCCTCTTCTGGACTGGTCTGAGCATCTGTTTCATCTGCAACTTCTAGCATTTTTTTTCTCCAAATCTGAAATTAGAGGGGACTGGCTTTCAGTTTGTGTGGTAGTTATAGGTGTTGCTCTAGGCATGGAAACGTCGCAAGGAATTTTCTCCATTCCCAAATCTGTCACTGTATCCTGGTTTTCATCCTCAGCTTCCTTTATTGCATCTGTTCGTCTTTCTAGCCAAGCTTCCTTGATTGCTGCTATATCCTTCTTCAAGGCTATCAAAGAATCAAGCTTAGCAATAATGGCTGCCAACTGGTCAGCGATTGGGTCTAGATGAACACCGCCTTCCTTCTGATATTCCCGGTCTGCTCCATCTTTGATTTCCCGGCAATGGAACCAAATGATAGAACCCAAAATCAAACAAAACTAACTGATAGATTTTATTGTTGTAAACTGAAATACTACAAGATAGAAGACCCGATTCGAGATGGGTTAATCTCCAAGAACAAAGGTATAGATACCCAATTAGATAATAATCATCGACCTCCTCCCCAAAAACTAGAACAGAGATTAAATAAGCAATAATAGCAGTAAATTAACTGGCCCTTCAGCTTCCGTTTACCCATCAGTTTCCCTTTTCAATAATTGCTTTGACCCATTAATAAATCTGACGCTAATACCCACCCGTATAGGAATCGGGTTTGTATCAGCTTATGTGTGCAATCTTTTTAATTGTTACTAGAAAATCTTTGATTATATTTGTTAATTACAATCGTTTATTTGACCGATCCAACTGGTTTTTACTACTATAACCAGCTATATGGTGTTACCAATAGAGTAGCGGATATTTTTTTTTTGGATAACCGGGCTTGTTTAGAGTAACGGGTCGGTTATGCTATTAGATCTTGTGTATTGCCTCTAGAATTATAGAGTGTCAATGGATGTACAACAAAAGTGTATAGGTTATAATTTTACTATCCTCACGCTACGTGATAATGTTTTTATACAGGCAAATTTTCAATCATTTTTTCTTATATTCTGTTTAAAACAGGTCTTTTCTTCTTACACATGGAGGCGATTCCTATGGAGAATAACGCTCTGGTTAATATGGAGATGCAGCTTGAGCCGGTGTATCTAGGTATGGAAACAAACAACATTGAAACAACGCCGCCACCAAGCGTAGAAAGAAAAAGTCAATGGTTTGGGAACACTTCACTATTGAAACAGTTAGCCCGGGTTGTAGAAGAGCTTGCTGTAAGCAATGCAAGCAATCGTTTGCATACAGCATGGGTTCGAAAGTTGCTGGAACCAGCCACCTTAAACGCCATATTGCTAAAGGCGGTTGCCCCATTGTGCTTAGAAACCAGCAACAGGACCCATTGACCCCACTCAGTGCGCCATCAAAGATAGCAAACGACTCTGCTGGTCCAACCACTGATCCACCTAAACGACGGTACCGAACATCCAGTGTTCCTTATGTTGCGTTTGACTCTGACCGGTGCTGCCAGGAGATAGCCCAGATGATTATTCTGCATGATTACCCGCTTCACATTGTTGAACACCCGGGGTTTGTTGCGTTTGTGCGTAACCTTCAGCCGAATTTCAGTATGGTGAATTTTAATACGGTTCAAGGTGATTGTATAGCAACTTATCTTAGAGAAAAACAGAGTGTTCAGAATCTGATTGAAGGGATGCCGGGACGGATTTGCTTAACACTTGACCTCTGGACTTCATGCCAGACAACCGGTTATGTTTTTGTCACGGGACAGTTCGTTGATAACGAGTGGAAAATACACAGAAAGTTACTAAATGTTGTGATGGAACCGTTTCCAGAATCTGATTCGGCTTTTAGCCATGCTGTGTCTTCATGTCTGTCTGATTGGAATATGGAGGGACGGTTATTCTCGATTACAATCAACCAGAATTTGAGTGATGCTGGGATCGATAGCCTTAGAAGTTTGCTTTCCGAGAAGAACCCGAATACTCTTGGAGGTCGATCGTTGCTTAATCACTGTCTTGCTCGTTCTTTAAGCAGTATCGCGCAAGAGGCATTTAATGTCTGTCAAGAAATGGTCAACAAAGTCAGAGACTGCGTGAAGTATGTGAAAACCTCGGATGTCCTAGAAGAAAAATTCCTTGAACTCAAGCAACAACTTCAAGTACCAAGCATGAAAACGCTAGCAATCGATGATCAAACTAGTTGGAATACCACATACGAGATGTTATTATCAGCCTCGGAACTGAAAGAAGTGTTTTCTTGCATAGACACCACCGATCCTGATTACAGTAAAGGGCCCACCGCTGAAGAATGGAAGCAAATCGAGAATCTGTGCACATGTTTGAAGCTGTTGTTTGACACGGCGAATCTGCTGACATCGGCAACAATACCGACAACAAACACGTTTTTTCATGAAGTGTGGAAGATCCAGCTGGAGTTGACCCGTGCAGCCACAAGCGAAGATCCTGTCATCAACACCATTGCGAAACCGATGCAGGTGGGTTTCGATACGTACTGGAAAAGCTGTTGTTTGATCTTAGCAATCGCGGTGGTTATGGACCCGCGGTTTAAGATGAAACTGGTTGAATTTAGCTTTACAAAGATTTACAGTGAGGAGGCTACAAGTTACATTAATTTAGTCGATGAAGGGATCCATCAGATGTTTCTCGAGTATGTTGGCGGGTTGGAAGGAAACGTGAAACAAGAAGATGTAGCAGGACTCGGGCTTACCGATTTCGACATGTATATCATGGAAACGACAAGTCAACAGTCAAAGTCAGAACTCGACCAGTATTTAGAGGAGTCGCTTTTACCTCGGGTTCACGAGTTTGATGTAATGGGATGGTGGAAACTGAACAAGGTGAAGTACCCGACGCTCTCGAAGATGGCTCGTGATATCTTGACGGTTCCTGTGTCGACTGTGGCTCCCGAGTTGGTTTTTGAGACTGAGAGGAAGGAGATGGACCGCTATCGGTGCTCGTTGAGACCTGAAACCGTGGAGGCGGTTATTTGTGCTAAGGATTGGCTTGTTGGCGGCGGCGCTGGTGGCGGCAATGGTGATTCTGTAGACATGATGAAAGCTATGGTGAAAATGGAATTTCCCATTTGATGTCTGTATTGTAGCTGCTACACTGAAATTTTTTTCTTAGATGTTATGCTTATTTTAGACTTGTTTTAACCAACTAGTTCCTCTGCTTGTTTAAGAAAACTTTAGGTATTTTATGAAAGAATGTATGAGCCTTAAATATGAATACTTGAAAGTTGAACCTACTCAACAAATCCAATTAAGTAACGTAAATTAAACAATGTTTAACAGACAAATTTATAATCACTTTTAACGTAGGTATTGAATTGTGGACAGTAGGTTTTCTGAGTACATGGAATAAATATTAATTAATTTACTTCATTGTGCTAATGTAAATGTTGTTTGTATTTATATTAGATAGGGTTAATTTTATTAAACAATAAGATGTTTGAACTAATAAGGTCTGAACCGAAAATAACTGAGAACCGAACCAAAAATATACCCAACCCGACCCGAACCCAGGTACCTAAGTATTTAGATCGGTTCCAGTTTTTTACATAAAATCGGGTCGGTTCTCAGTTCTTTTCATGGTAAAACCCGACTTTGACCTATGAACCGAACTAAGTGCTACTTATAAAAGACTGGGCCATGACCCAGTAGTGATTGGGGCTTGAATCCCTAAAATATATAACTTATGATGCCCATACAAATACATAGAGAAAGAGACCATCTGCATTGAATTTGCAGTCAAGTTCTTGGCTGTGAATTACTCAATACTTTTTGAATTCTTGGATGTTTGAGTTATAACTTTTTGGTTAGAAGGTTTTATCTATGTTTGGCAATGCAATTTATCAAAAACAACAACCTTTGGTAATATGTTTCGTCAATTTTTTCACTCGGACACTTTATCGAACACTTGGTGTTATATTAATCATGGATAACAAACATCAGATTCAAGCATAAACACCCCATCAAGCATGAAATACTTACAAATTCGTATCAACGGTTACAGAACTACTTAATATACAACAAACATATGATACTTGCATGATCAAATTAACCAAGAAATAACTCACCACCATTAATGGATTGAAATAGAAACATAGATTGAAATGTATATAAGGCCGAAATCAAAGAGAATGTTGTGTTTCTTCATCGTCAGATGGTTTGTGAATGTACAATAGCCTTTCTAAGTTCATAACAAAACATGCTCAAAAATGAAATATGTCGGGTCGGTTCTTATAGTTAGTACCAAACAAACCCGATTACATAAAAACCCAAAACCGGCCCAATATTTAGGGTAGTGAATCGGTTATGTGTTTTATGTTTGATCGGTTCTCGGGTCGGATCAGGTAATGATCAAGTAGGGTTGGGTTTTGCCTTTTGCTCACCCCTACTAATGTAAATGTTGTTTGTATTTATATAAGATACGACTTATTTTATTAAACAATACATTTATCTATGGTTTATCATTGTATTTCATCTTCTAATAAAAAAATTAAAATTATTTCATGTCACATTCTCTCCATAATCCTCAAAATTTACTTATATTTTATTTTAATTATTGTTTAATAAAATAAGCCTAAAATGTATTTCATCTTCTAATAAAGAATTTTAAATTATTTCATTCTCTCCTTAAACATTAAAATTTTACTTATATTTTATTTTAGTTATATTTTATTTTAATTATTTTAATATACGGATATCACTAATCTTTACCGTTATCTTTTAAATGAAGCAATGGTGGGGTTTCGAACTGGTGATGCTTTTGTTGAATGAAAATATTTTGACCACCATAACACACTCAAATTTGTGAAAGAGATTCAAAACTAAAGGTATATATAAACTTGCATCATGTATAAGTAAAAAAAATGTTTAGTGGATGTTACTATTCACAATCTCATGCTAACTATATATATATATATATATATGGGATGGATAATCAGAAAACTAGTTTAAATGAGAAAATAAAAAAAATTAACTAAAAAGCCAAAAAAAGAAATATTATTTTTTTTGATTTTTTATTAAAAATTGCTCAAAATAATATATAAAAAGAATTAAAAAAAATTTGTACTCCACATGTGCACTAATACGAAAAAGCCTAAACCACCTAACCCACCCCACAAACACCCCCTAAAAACCTAAACCCTCCACCCCCGTAAAAACCTAAATCCATTCTCCCACCAAAAGCCTCAAAAAAACCTAAACTAAACCGTAAACATAAACCCCAAAAAACCGTAAACATAAACTCCAAAAACACCTAAAACTATATGTATATGTTGCACATTTGCATTATATACTTAAAGTTAGCTTTTGAGTCTAGCTTAGCTTTTAGGGTTAGATTTTTGAAGATTTAGGATTAGCATTAGGTTTTTGGGTGTGAGGGGGAGGGGGGTTAGGTTTTTGGGCGGTGTGCGGGTGGGGGGTTTAGGTTTTTCGGGGTTTATATATATATCATTACAGAACACTAATTGTTGCGATAACAAAAAGAACAACTCTAAATCACTAGATTTTGTGATTTAAAGTTCATATTTTTTAAATTTTATGTTTCCTAAATTCGTATGTATATTATATATGCATGGAAAACATCATAATTTTTTATCTATACTTAGCCTACATACATGTATGTAATTTAACCTATACATGACACACTTATGTGTAGGTTATATAAAAAATGAAATTTTTTCATATTTTGTTTTAAATTCTAGCATGAGAAACAATAAATCTTACATTTGTAAAATTTTTCTTTACATTTTTAGGTTTTTAGGATTGAAAAAATGGGTGATTCATTTTGTTCTGTGTGTTCTTACAATATTTAATGTTCTGCATATAACCTTCCCCTATATATATATATATATATATATATATATATATATATATATATATATTATAATTAAGTTATTTTTCATAATGTTATAAACAGCAAGTATCATTATTTAATTATATATTTAGTATATTCATTAAAAAATTATATGAATAATGAGTTTGTTTAGGCTCACAAGCCGACTCAATGAAACTCGAGCTCAAACTCATTTTCTAAAAACCTTTTTTACGCTTGAGCTCGGATCAACCTCGTTTAAACTCAGTTTGTTTCAAGGTCTTTTTTTAAACATAGCTTGAGCCCCTAATTAAAATTTTGAAGCACTTTTGTTAGTATTTCCCTTTCCCTCAAAAACTGTTTAACAAACTTCCCCTATATTTCTTCCCTCCAAATTATATTAGAAAATTTCAAAGCAATTTCAATTTTAAGTCTTCTGCATCTCACACAGAAACAATTACCTTCCCAAAATCACGTTTCATAAAAATCAACTCCCCTCTACAAATTAGGGCAACTCCAATGCTAAAAATCTTTCCATCCTCTTCCCATAATGTCAGATTGCAAAAAAATCATACTCTCCATCGTTGTTTCTGCTTTCCCCTGGAACTCGTTACCTCGCTACCGAATCAACTGCGGCGACGATTAGTACCGACGAATGAGTCTGTTGGTGCTAATTAGTCGGATTCGACGGATTTGTGTCTCAAAATGCATTAACCACTTTAGTTTATGATTTCGGGGTAAAAACCCTAATTTCATCTTCTTGTTTTCTTAGCAAATTAATCCCCCGTGCATTCCTCTTTGGCATAAATTTGATTCAAATGCTTATTCTTGGTAGTTTATTACATCTTTGATAAACCAAGTTAAAATGAAATTTATATCTTCCTGATTCATTTACATGTAAAAGGTCAAAATCTTTGACATATTAAATTCTCTTATTTGAATTTATGTTAATATAAACTTGTATGATTAACTTCGTAGGTGATTCCTCCGTTACATGGTTGAGGAATATGGAGAATGATTCTTCAAAGGATTCTAAGGTCTTACATTTATGGAATTCTAATGCTCTTTATGTTTTAGATATAGTTGCCCTTCTAAAAAAGATACAGTTTGACCAAACGATGTCAAAATGTGTTTCTAATATGCGAATGGAAGTTTTATTTGGTTGCATATTGCTTACGAATAATCAAATATAGGTATATTTTTACATTTAACTACTTCATTAATAAACCTAACATAAGTTTTATGACTATTTGCGGTTAAGAATATATTATATAAACTTGTTTTTGTCCCGTCGTATGTTACTGCGTTTTTTTAACTACGGTTTTGCACTGATGGCTAAAAGGGATTCAAGATGAAGTTGGCCAGAATGTTGTGGTCTAGTCTTTTGTAAATTCTGATATTAAGGGAAGAATTGTTCCAGTTTATTTATTTCAAGGTCCCCATGGGACAGGGAAACGTCAACGACTTGGATCTTTGCTGCAGCCTTGAATAGCCATTGGAGACACAAGACCTTGCGGGGTTTGTAGGGAATGCGCTAAGTTTATTTCAGGCAAAAGTTTGGTCATTATCGAATGGATTGATTATGCTAATGGTTGAATTCTTATCTGTAGTTGTATTCAGTTAGCATTTATTCATGATCAAAGATGTTCTAATGTTAATACAAACCCTAATACTCTTCGCTAATGTTATTATTGCAGTTTTGATCATTGATAAAACTCAATTGGGGCATTGTCTTAACATGTTTTCGTCCTCATGAATCTATCATTAGGTTTAATAAACAAAATGCCATCTCTGTTGGTATGTTACCTTAGCTAATCTACTGATATGAAGTCATGTGAAAGCATAAGCACAATATTGTTGCTTATTATTAATACACACATTTTATGATTTCTTTCATAGGTTTCTAAAAATGCTATACTATTGAATTAAGGATCTTTACGGGCAATTGTGATGCAAAAGAGTGTCTTTATATTTAACTACAACCGGTAAGTTTTTTCATATCGGAAGTCAGTAGTGTAAACTACTAATTTCTAGTAGTGTAAACTACTAATTTCGGGTAAAAAGTTATTTGGAGATAGTGAGAAATTAGTTAATCGATGGGCATCAGGATTTTATGGGCTATGTTTTGTGTATTATCCATGTCCTATTCTGTGTAAGTTTTCGGGTTACCTTTTGTTGGTTTTGTTAATCATTTTCTTTGATAGTCCAAGCTTTTATGTTCGATAATAGTAGCGAGTAGCCTGGTTGATGCTGATCTTGATGTTTTCTTTCCTAACTTAGGGGGTGCAAACAAGCCGAGCTTGAGCTCGTTTAACGTATGAAAGCTTGAGCTCGGCTTGTAGATAGTTTTTCAAGATCGAGATCAGCTCGTTTTTATTTATTTATTTATTTATATTATTTTTTTAAGTCTTAGTTATTTTTTCATAATTTTGTAAATAGTAATCATTTTTATTTAAATACATATTTAATTGTGTTAATAAAAATTTTGTTAACGGTAGTCTCGTTTAGGCTTGTGAGCCGGCTCGAGCTCAATAAGCGAAGCTTGGGCTCGTTTACTAAATGAACTTGTTTTTAGGCTTGCGCTCGAGCTTGTTTAAGCTCGGCTCGTTTAGAACTTCTTTTGAGCCGAGCTTGAGTACCTCGTGAGTAGCTCGGCTCGTTTAGAACTTCTTTTGAGCCGAGCTTGAGTACCTCGTGAGTAGCTCGGCTCGTTTACACCCCTCTAGTTTATCTTATTTGAATAGAGTAATTTCATATTGCATAGCTTTCGTGTTGTTTTCTTGCCTAATTTGCATGCTCATGTTCTTAACACCTTTTAATGTTGTCTACAAGTAAGTGACTGCAAAGAAAATTAATCCGAATGCATGCTATATTGATGTTTCAATCTTTTTCTTTTGTTATATAAGAATATGCATATACCATTCCCCACTCTAATTTTCCCCAAATCCCCCATTGTTTCCCCCAAAATTTTCATCCCCTTATGATCACAAATTCATATTCTTCAGGTGTCGTAACCGCTTTCAGAATCCTTTTTCTTGCAAATTATCTTGAAGGATACATACGATTCAAAGGTCCAAAACAAAAATCAAACAGGATGCCCTTACACCAAAACAAGAATCCAAGACAAGATGTATTTTGAAGTCCTAATTCTCATTTCATGAGGTCTTTATTCGTAGTTTTTATAATTTATTACATTTGTTGTTGAAGAATCATCTATTGATATGTGTTTACATATCGGGCTTCGTGATTGTAGTTACACGAAAAAAAGCGTTAGAAACAATTGTTGAGCTTATCGAGTAAATCCTGAGTTCATGCCTGTTTGGAGTTACCAAAAGCTGGCATTTGAGCACAATTTTTGTACTTGATCGGAGATTAACAAGGCAGATTCGGATCACATCTAATGAGTTTTCTATGAAGAATTGCAAGTTGTAAGTTCCTAATTTGCTGATGCTTCTAGTTCAACTTGTATCCATACACCCTAATTTCTTGGGTCATTTAGTGATCAACCAAGGTATATTTTAGCCTAGAAAATGATATTAAAATTATATTTGTTCAACATATCTTTGGTTCACTATAGTTAGTCAAGTTTGTAGTTCTAGTTAGGATAAACCCATGAAATATAGGTATAAGAATCCGAGAAGAACAAAATACTAGGTTTGGCAATGAAAATCCAAATATACTTTTCCCTATGTGCTAAGATCACTATTTTTTTGTGCCAAAAGTTTTGCTGCATCTTACATGTATCCTAATGGAGAATATTACACCATTAGTACTATTTTTTTAACGGCACAGGTTAAAAGGTTCACAGGTTATCTCTATGTGATAGCTGATGCAATGTTTGAATTTTTTTTAGAGAACATAAAGGTTAAAGAGATAAACCTTAAAAGACAGGGTTGTAAATTCTTCATTTGATCATTTCTAGCAAACTTAAATTGTAGACATTTTTTATGATTTGTATTCAGTCCGTCTCAGTCACATATTTATATTATTCAACTTAAAATAGATATAGCAGGATTTTTAAACATTGTTTCCCTTGGTTGTGGCCATACCTTTTGCACAACTGTTGATACCCCTTCAATGTACTCGTAACATGTAACGGTTTTGCTTTGCTACTTGAAAGTTGCAGGTTCATGCTTCGGGTCGAAACCAAGATTAGTGTGTGATTTGTTTATAGATGGAAGATTATAGATTGAGGAACAACTTTCTTGTATAAATTTGGGCAGCATAACCTTACAAACCGACAATAATAAGCTATCCAAACTACACCGAAAGAGCATACATTATGGAAACACGTGGTCTCTCCCTCAAATCTAAAACCATAATGAAGAAACCTTAGATCAACTAGACCGGAATCTAAGTAGATCTATGGAATAGGCTCTGCATAAAAGGGTTAACCCTCCGTTTAGTTTCAAAATGGATGATGAATATACAGTACTTCGGTTGAACCTGCAAAACAGAACACCGTTAGCTCGCCACGGGGAGAAGGGGGTTCTCTCCGTAACCACCCTCCGGCGTGAGAATAAGTACAGGTAGCCGGAAGTAAGTATTGTAAGAGAGAGAGTAGTTGAGAGTGAATACCTTTTCTTGAACTCCAAGTTACTTATTTATAGCCGGTGTTTGGCGCCAAAAAGAGAGATTGTTAACTTTAACGGAATCTTTTGCTATTCCGTTAATGTTTGTTGGCAATCCGTTAGTGCACACGGATCGTGAGCTCATCAGCGGTTAGGGAGGTGTCACGTGTCAACATGAGATCACTACATCTTATAAATGTGAGCATGCCATCACCGTGATCTTCCTCGGCCGTCCAGATGCTGCCATATGGCAATTGGTTATAACCGAAAAGATGCTTGCACGATTGGTGTTAATGGCTTCTAGAAGGTTTCACAGCTGTTACCCATCTATTATTTGCCACGTGTACATTCTGTTATAACAGAAAAGATTCCCTTTGCTTCTGCACCACGTCAAGGATTTTGCTAAGGGAAAGTTTCTCAGGATTTACTGTTTCCTTGTGCGAGAAGCGCAAGTTAGTTAACTGATCTTCCTTCTTCTCCTTGCTGCTTAGCGCAACGTTTGGTGGATACTTGCTTTGATATAAATATATGCGCAAGGTTTGTGCATGAAGCATTATCCAACGAGAATGTTCAAGGTTAACTTTGAACCTTGCGCGAGCCCGCGCAAGGTAGTTAAATGAAGCATTATCAAACGAGAATGTTCAAAGTTAACTTTGAACCTTGCGCGAGCCCGCGCAAGGTATCTAAATGAAGCATTATCAAACGAGAGTGTTCAAGGTTAACTTTGAACCTTGCACGAGCCCGCGCAAGGTAGTTAAATGAAGCATTTATCCCAAGAGAACGTTTAGGCTTTTAACTTTGAACCTTGCGCGAGCCCGCGCAAGTTAGTTATATGATCCTTTCCTCTCTTGGATATTTGGCGCAGAGTTCTAATAAATCTTATTTTGGCAAAGAAGTCTGCACGCAGTTTTCTTAGAAGTTATTAATGGGTATGGTTTCCTTGATTGGCGCAAGGTTTTTGGGACCATACCCCTTCAAGTCCCCCAGTCCAGTGTTGCTCCTATGTAAGAATAGAAAGTAGCTGGAGCACTGGACTTAAGATAAATGTGTTGCGCTAGGTATAGCTTTTTGTTGCTTTATGCATCTTGGTGACGTGTCGCAAGTGAATTTTGAAAAAGTATTTGAATTTCAAATATACTTAGACACGTGTCACTTATCTGGATGGTGTAGTTGGTGACGACGCACGTTCTTGAGACGTGGTGGTACTGTTGACAGGCTGTCAACAGTACATGTCTTACCGTATTTAATGCTTTTTCGGCGACACTCGCGCGCGTTTACTGTTCCCCACTCGCCCCTGCGGTTACTTGGGGATACGTGATTGTCGCTGAGTCAAATCGTGCATTAATTGCGATTAGTATATAAAGGGATCAACTATCCATTTGCTTCCTCACCAGATTACAACTTGAGAGAAATTTGTGTTCACATCTTCCGACGACCTTCAAAGTTTTCTAAGTATTCTTCAAAGTTTGAGTTATGGCCACCGGTGCAAGTTCTGCTGAGATGTCGTCGTCAAGTTTGCCACCGCTAAAGTGGTCGAAGAAACATTTTGATAATGTTGCCACCAACTTTCTTTTTGCTCTGTCCTGTAAAGCGTTTTTTCCGGTGGCGAATGCCACGGCGGCTGATGCGCCGGCCGGCTACATTACATTATTTTACGATTATTTTGCCGAAGGGAACTTCCGGCTTCCGGTGACCCATTTCTTGCTGGAAATTCTTGGTTTTACAAGATTCACATTTCTCAATTGAGCCAGATGGGAATGGTGAGGATCCGGCATTTTGAGTTTGTTTACCGGTCGATGCAGATCGTGCCGTCGGTCGAGAAGTTTAGAGTCTTCTACCAGTTGCATTGTTCGTTGGGTTTTTATTCGTTCCAACAACGTGTGCAAGCCAAACGAGTGCAAGCCAAACGATTGCTGTTGGTGCCGCCGAAGTCTTACCACGACTGGAAGCAGAAGTTCTTCTTCATCAAGGCGGCGGTGATCCCGATGAAGATGACATTCCTGGCTGGTGATGAGATCGAGCTGGAGACCCTTCCCATACCTGCCGACGAGGTGTGGTATCAAGATATTAAAGATGTGCCCAACATTGTTTTGCCGGAGAGGGCCCTCATCGCTGCCGAATGAGTATTTTTTGGAAGAAAGAACGCCGGGAAAAACCGGTGTATACCGAAGATGGAACTGGTACATAACCTTTTAACTTCCTAGCAATATCTTTTAATAGATATGTACTGATGCAAAAATGTTTGTTATGTAGCTGCGCCTCTCTACTTGGTCTCTTTCAAGAAAGAGAAAAAGGGAAAATGGCCGTCGTGCCTCTTGCTGATGGTGAGGAAACTTGGTTCTCACAAATCTTGGGAAACTTTGAGTTGCCCAAGAAGGAGGATCTGGAGGCGCAACCATCTTCGAAGACTGGTAAATAAGTTCTTACAAAGCCTAAGTTGATATTGCAATATTACTCTTGAACATTTTTTCTAAGTAATATTGCAATATAACTAATGGCGCAACCTTTGCTCAATATGATTGATTATGTAGGTGATTTGCTAAACTTGGGCGTAGACCCTGATTCAAAGAAGAAGAAGAAACCAACTGATGCTGCAGCTGCTGCGCCTCCTCCTTCCAACCCAGATCAGAAAACCAAGCCATCAGCTGCTGCGAAAGCTGAGGGCAAGAAAGGTACGCGTCTCGTATCCGACTCTTGGTGCAATTATGTGGTGGTGTCGGACTCACTGGAGGGTCTTGCGCCTGTAGGTTTGAAGAAACCGAAGCCCGAACCCATTGACACCTCCTCTCTTCCGGCTGCGAATCTAGATGAACCCTTGGAAGTACCTTCTAGCCCGGAAGAGGCGTTGAAGCGCACTTCCAAGAAGAGGAAGTAGGTGGAAACTAAAAATCCTGCACCAACAAAAGTTGCGCGCCCGCGGATTGGCAAGAAGGGCAATCTGGATGCCTTTGCAAAGAAATTCTCACCTGGTACGTTTAGTTTGTTGCGTATTTCTGTCAAAAAAGTTGCGCAGAATCTTATACTTGGTATTTGTTAATATGTTTTTGCAGAGAAAATGGTGAAGGCTGCGCCGGCCACCTCATCTGCTATACCATCGTCGGGTAGGCCTGAGAACGTTGAGGGGGGAGATGCGGGGCAAGAAACTCCTGCTTTTGATGCCGACCCCATCGTCCCAGAAAATATTAAGAAAGTGGCTCCGGAAGAAGAGCCTAAAAATTTTGATGCTGAGAATGCTGTTGGCGAGCTGGTTAAAGATACAACTACAGATGTTGAGGTGAGAGATACTGCTTCCGCAGAACAAGAAAAAATATCTCCCCCTACGCCGGAACCGTCAAAGTTGATATCCACGGGAGCTGAACCTTCAACATAAAGCGAAGGCTTTGTGTTTGTTGAGGATTCGGAGGAAGAGTCGCCCATTCGCCCAGAGGAGACGCCTGGGGACTATTATTATCGTTCTTATTCTGAGAGGACCTTGTGGTCGTGGGTTCGAGCCCCACGGTGGGCGCCAATGAAGAAACCCTAGATCAACTAGACCGGAATCTAAGTAGATCTATGGAACAGGCTCTGCATAAAAGGGTTAACCCTCCGTTTAGTTTCAAAATGGATGATGAATATACAGTACTTCGGTTGAACCTGCAAAACAGAACACCGTTAGCTCGCACGGGGAGAAGGGGGTTCTCTCCGTGACCACCCTCCGGCGTGAGAATAAGTACAGGTGGCCGGAAGTAAGTATTGTAAGAGAGAGAGTAGTTGAGAGTGAATACCTTTCCTTGAACTCCAAGTTACTTATTTATAGCCGGTGTTTGGCGTCAAAAAGAGAGATTGTTAACTTTAACGGAATCTTTTGCTATTCCGTTAATGTTTGTTGGCAATCTGTTAGTGCACACGGATCGTGTGCTCATCAGCGGTTAGGGAGGTGTCACGTGTCAACATGAGATCACTACATCTTATAAATGTGAGCATGCCATCACCGTGATCTTCCTCGGCCGTCCAGATGCTGCCATGTGGCAATTGGTTATAACCGAAAAGATGCTTGCATGATTGGGTGTTAATGGCTTCTAAAAGGTTTCACAGCTGTTACCCATCTATTATTCGCCACGTGTACATTCTGTTATAACAGAAAAGATTCCTTTTGCTTCTGCACCACGTCAAGGATTTTGCTAAGGGAAAGTTTCTCAGGATTTACTGTTTCCTTGCGCGAGAAGCGCAAGTTAGTTAACTGATCTTCCTTCTTCTCCTTGCTGCTTAGCGCAACGTTTGGTGGATACTTGCTTTGATATAAATATATGCGCAAAGTTTGTGCATGAAGCATTATCCAACGAAAATGTTCAAGGTTAACTTTGAACTTTGCGCGAGCTCGCGCAAGGTAGTCAAATGAAGCATTATCAAACGAGAATGTTCAAGGTTAACTTTGAACCTTGCGCGAGGCCGCGCAAGGTAGTTAAATGAAGTATTATCAAACGAGAGTGTTCAAGGTTAACTTTGAACCTTGCGCGAGCCCGCGTAAGGTAGTTAAATGAAGCATTTATCCCAAGAGAATGTTTAGACTTTTAACTTTGAACCTTGCGCGAGCCTGCACAAGATAGTTATATGATCCTTTCCTCTCTTGGATATTTGGCGCAGAGTTCTAATAAATCTCATTTTGGCAAAGAAGTCTGCGCGCAGTTTTCTTAGAAGTTATTAATGGGTATGGTTTCCTTGACTGGCGCCGGGTTTTTGGGACCATACCCCTTCACATAATTTGCAAATGACATAAGCATAGGTATATCTAGGTCCACCACCTTCATTTAAAATCCACCTTCACTTGGATTTCACCTTCACTTGGAAATCCAAATTACAGTGGATTGTCACTTGCAAACACACAACGTCAAACGAAAAAACCCTTTCATCTGAGCACTTTAAACAAATGGGTTTAAACACATTTGTTTGACCGTTCACTAACTATTACGTAATCAACATAAAAAGTCATCTAATTTATTCGCACAACACCGGACACTAATACTACACTAACAAATTCCCTCGTGTCTGCTGCTATCGAATCCTGAATATGCAACTGTAATCGATCTTCAGTCAAGTATCTGTTGATGTTAGCTTCTTTGTGTTAAATAGATTCCCCCTTGACCGATCCAGGTACATATGCAACTGCAATCGATCTTCAGTCAACTGCAGAATCTTGACTTGAGTCGTCATAGCAAAACCAAACCCTTGAAACTTCTCGTATCAGATTTCCCCTCAAAGTACATATATCAGTGTTAAGTGTTGTTCAATTTCCTCGCAAGGCATCATTGACTGATCTTCCGCGAATATTCCAATACTCTAAACAACATTTGATAAATGTTCCATCTTCAAAAACTGCATCAAGTATTGAACTTGTCATAAAAACTCTATTCTATTTCAAAGCATGCTGCATTGGTAAAGTCTTCTGGTGAACTATCTTCTAAAACCATATTTGTGGAATCGACCAAGTAATACACTTTGATCATCAGCATAAATACTCAGGAAGTCAGCTAGACCAAGTATATCATTTGCAAGCTCATCCAACATGCTTAGCTGAACTACATCCAGATCTCATTGTCTCGCCTTTGGGAAGTCGACCATGTAATGCACTACGGACCTTTAGCATCAGTACTTAGGATGTCAGCTTGACCAAATACATCATTTCCGAATTCAACAAGTTGAATTACACCCAGATCCCTGTAAAATCCTAATGAAAACATCAACTGAATCGTGCAAATTCCCCCCTCAACTATAAGCTCCTCCGCGTTAAGTTTCAGCTATCTCCCTCCACAATGTGTCATCACTTTGATCATCTCGATCAAAGAACCTAACCGGCATATGAAAGACACATAATCCACACTCGTAAGCCTCGAACTATCAACTCTCATAAAGATTCCCAGCTCTTCAGTGAACAATGTTGTAGAACAATTGTCAACTTTCGATACCTATTTCCATGCAAAACTCTTCACGTTGGCTAGAGAATTAATTAAGTTCCTCAAATATATGTCTTTGCAAAACATTCCATGCAGACCCTTAGGTATCACCAGAAAATCACAAACTTTACCACCATGTGATTGCGTTTAGAAATTAACCGAAAAACTAAAAAAAATATGAAAATTTTTATCCCCCCATTTCTTTGGTGAATTCTTTAAAGCTTTACAAATTCCCTCCTCGGAGCGTGTAACATCTGTTGAAAAACGGGTTTTCAAAACCCGTTTCGTTTATTAATCGAATAATCAGTTTCAAATTTTCGTTGCTCATTTAATACTTATTTTAATTTTAAACAATACATAACTAATAAACATTTTAGAATATGGAAATTAAAATTGTTAGAAAATAAAAATAAAGCAGTTAAAAATAAAAATGGGCTGCCGGGTTTCGAACCCGGGTCAGCCGGTAGACTTAATCATCAAACATGTAACCACTCCGCCACTTGCTGTTTTGTTGTATAATCAGGGAAACAATAAAACCTAACTCTACCCGTGAATCATCCGTTTGCGCCAAAAACTGAAACCGCTCATCGGCTCTCAACGGTTCAGACTGTTGAAGTTCGATACTACTGAATATAACCGATAAACCGACGTTCTTAATCAATTCAGCCTTTAATGAACTTGAATTCATATGATGTTCGGGTTTAGAAACCGAAATCTTTTACTTCCTGAATTAATCTATCAATATCATCATCTCGTGACTCAAAATCATCCACAGAACCTCCAATTTCACTTTCGCTCTATTTTCAGTTCGTCGGAAACGTTTTCTGAAATCGCCGGACTTTCGCCGGAAAACCGTGACACTCATCAAAACGGTAAATTTCTCAATTCTTTCATCTTCTATCTGTTGTTAGACTTTTGCTAACTCAAACCTTTCAATCAGAATCAATCCCAGACGACGATATCGGATAATCAACACTCGCCGAAAGTTTTCTGAAAATTCCTAAATTGCGCTGTGAAACGGTATAATCATTCAAACCTTCTGATAACTCTTGTTTAGTCATTCAATTTCACAATTTGGTTAATCAAAACTATTAATTGGCCCGTTCAGACGGAGTTCATAAAACAGAGCCGACGACTTCGCCGGAGTTCTGAGAAAGATCATCTTCCGGTATGTTCATTCCCAAAACCTTCCCTGTCCATTTCATTTTAATCAATTATATGTTCGTCAATCGAATTAAACAAGATCAGTAGAATAATCATTGTCTGTGTTGTTTAACGGAGAAGATGAAGTATAGTTTGTATATAAATTTAATATAAATCGGGTTATATCTCGGGTTAGACACACAGTCCAGCGGTGGACTGTGTGCAATTGAAACATAGCGATACCGGGTTCGAGTCCGCCCTTGTTCCGATTCGTCACAATATTCAAACTTTTTATAAAACCCAAATATGAAAACTTCCAGTTAATATATAAGAGAAATAAAAACAAGTGTTTTAACCAGGTTAGACACACAGTCCAGCGGTGGACTGTGTGCAACGTTCATCAACAGGTCCCGGGTTCGAGACCTGTTACGCACGCCGGTTCGATAGAATTAAAATCCTTTTTAAAATAAATAAATTTTGGAATAAATTAAATAGTATATAAATATAATTAAAAACAGAAATATTTCGGGTTGGACACGTAGCTCAGTTGGTAGAGCTGCGTGCACGCGTACGGGAGGTCACAAGTTCGAACCTCACTCAGTGCAAACAATATACACGACCGAACCGGTCAACAAGTCAAAGTCAATAGTCAACGGTCAACCCAAAAAAGTCAACATTTTTTTATATTTTTATTTATTTATTTAATTTAAAAATCAATTAAAAATACTTAAAAATAACGTTTTTAAAGTTAGAAAATAGCCATAAACTCACAAAAATATATCCAAAGATCCTATTAAAATTATTAATAAAATTCACTTATTTACCGTACCTTTTCGTTATTATTTAGGTTAGTTATTCCTCGTCGATCAATCCTCTAAACTCGTGCGCATTCAGCATCATCAAACGAACGCACCCAATGTGAGTGAATCTCTACAAATTCCCCGTTTTAATCACGTTTTTAGGGTGTATCATGTGTCTTATTATTTATTACATTTAAACAATTGTGCATCCATCATATCCATGATCAAATGTGTATTCAATATGTATCAACTGTTTGTGTGGTTAATGTTTAGATTAAATTTATCATTTTCAGTACATACATTATCATAGGCCGCCGCTCCCCATTACCTATGAGCGTGAGCCGTTCCCCATTACCTATGAGCGTGAACGAGGCGTTGCCAACATACGATCGGCTCCGTTTGATTGAGCCTTGATCGCACATACATTTATCATAAGCCGTCTGTTCCCCATTACCTATGAGTGGAACCGTTCCCCATCACCTATGAGCGTGAACGTGACGTTGCCAACATTTACATTATCATTCATGTCATATATTCATGCAAGGTGGTTTGTTATCGTATGTTATTGTTTGTTATTGTTATTGTTATTGTATGTTTATTTACGTTTGCTCACATATGATTATTGCACAATTTTCCATAATAAATATAACAAGAAATCAATAATAAATGTTTTCTAACAAGGTTCACTCGCCAACTTTTGTTGACCCAAAAACCCCCATTTTTACACATGATACAGGTGATCCAGTTGCAGCAAGAAACATATAGGATGGCTTAGAAGAATAAATCGGTTTAGACTTTGGATTGTTTATTTTGTTACTTTTCTTTGTAATTGTATGAACTTGTTTGAAATATTGAGAATGTAATTTTGAATTTAATAAATATGAAACATATTAGTAAACATCATGAGCTTTGGTGATAACCCAATTATGCCCCGACTCTTATTCCGCTGCGGGTCGGGGTGTGACAGATTGGTATCAGAGCCATGACTATAGGGATATAGGATAGGTTATTAGACCCTTAGAGCCTATACTATAGTTGATTAGAATTTTTAAAATTATTTGTGTGTTACATGCAAAATTCATGATGTTTATATGTTTTATGTTTATTGTTACATTCAATGTTATGCAAGCATGTTCATAAATACATATTATTATACAATGCCTATCATGAATCATATCTCATAACATATCATATCCATGAGAGCACACACCACACAATTTCCATGACTTTTGCAACGATTTTTGTATTTTCAAATCACATCAAAGTGAGTTCTCATGACGGGCATGTAGTAACTGGAAGGGTACAAGTACCGGTAGTCGGAACGTCCTGTCTAGGCTTGGCATTCGTATAAATCCAAAATAAAGGACCAGTTTGCCTACCTGGGGACTAACGATGAGAGTACGAAGGACCTATTAGGCCAAACCATGCTATACCAAACGTCGTGTGAGCTAACCCCACTTTGAGTTGTCATTGTGTCTACACCTGGACACCCTCCGACCATACATCTCGCAAACATATTTCATGCTTTTCATTCGGGTGATGCGAGTGTTAAACCGCCAATACCAATGTGAATCCTACTAAGCCAATAGTCATGGGGGCCCACATGACTATACAGGTGAAGGTATGGGGGACATTTGAGGCCCAAACATGAGCAAACCCAAGACATCCTATGGATGTAGTTGCATTATTGATGTTTATGTCATTTTTTTTAAGACACATGAAACCTAAAAAGACTCCTTAAACTCACAATCTTCTTATGTATATTCCTGTAGATGTCGGCTAGGCAACAACGTGGGGGTAGAAGGTCAGGAAGGTCAAACGAGCGCTTGGCCACCCAAATCGCAAAACAAATGGCCGTGGTGCTTCCTGACATCGTAGTTCAAGTCCAACCGACAACCCTCCCTCCAAAAAGTGCTCATACAAACATTTCAAGTCTTGCGATCCCCCGAAATTTGAAGGGACCGAAGGTGTCACTGCCCTCCTCCACTGGTTTGAGGAAATGGAAAACACCTTCCTCAACTGCGATTGTCCCGAGGATCGCAAGGTACGTTACGCAACCGGGAGACTATTTGGAGTAGCTCTTACCTGGTGGAATACTGAAAAGGGTAAGAGAGGAATCGAACATGCAATGGCCTTGACGTGGGAGGAGTTAAGGGAAATCATGACGAGACGCTTCTGTCCAAGAAGCGAGATCAAAAATTTAGAGGATGAATTTCATTCGTTGAAGCAAAAGGAGGGAGATCATACTTCCTACAACAAACGGTTTTTAGAGTTGAACCAAATGGTCCCTAACTTGTTCACCCCAGTTTACCGCCTAGTCGAACACTATATTCGAGGCCTCCCCTCGAAAATTCAAGACTCTGTTCTCAGCACTTCGCCTGCAACACTCGAAGCTGCTATGGAACTAGCTACCGAGCTTACCGAGAATCGTATTCGCAACGGTAAATTTAAGGACGAGAAAAAGAAAGCCCCCGTTGAGGGCCAAACTTCAAACCATTCCACCTCCTCCTCAAAGTTTGCTAATAAGAGAAAACGAAACACCAGAAACTTTGCTGTCACACAAACAAATTTCCCTATCCCTGCTGCACCCATCACTCAAGTTGCCCCCTCACCTGCACCATATAAAAGGCCATACTCCGGCCCATACCCAAAATGTAACCGTTGCCAATACCATCACTTTCCTGACCATCCCTGCCAACATTGCACCGGCTGTGGTCGCGCAGGTCACACCATTCAAACCTGTCGCGTACTTCAGCGAACGAACCGCCATCAGCCCTCAACCCAAACCCACCATCAGATAGTGGGTCAAGCCCAACAACCTTTACTACTACCACCTACCCAACATGTAGCCCAATCCTACTACCAACCCAACTATCCCATGGTGCAACCTATGCAGGCTTGTTACAACTGTGGAGACCCTAACCATTTCAGGAACACCTGTCCACGTCTGGTGAACATCATCCATGCCCAAGCTCAAGCTAATCCAGTAAACCAGGCTAACCAAGCTCCTCCACCTGCAAGAGGAAGAGCTTTTAACATCAACGCCAATCAAGCTAGGGCTGACAACAATGTGGTTAACGGTACGTTTCTCATCAATGGTAGTTATGCATCCATGTTATTTGATACTGGCGCGGATAAGAGTTTTGTGTCCTTAGAATTTGAACCCATCCTCAACCAAACTCGTGATAAACTCATGGAATCCATAATGGTAGAAGTTGCTGACGGAAAACCGGTCTCATTAAACTCTATTATACGCAATTGTACTCTCACTCTAAACGATCACGATTTTCCAGTTGACCTCATACCTATGAAGTTGGGAAGCTTTGACATTATAATTGGTATGGACTGGCTCAGCCAACATCATGCTGAAGTTGTATGCCGCGAAAAGTTTATACGAATTCCTCTTACAAACGGTCAGACTCTACGAATCTTTGGAGAAACCCCTTCGAAAGGGCTCAAATTAATGTCCTGTCTTCAAGCCCGAAAATATCTCCGCAAGAATTATGTCGCATTTCTAACTCATGTCGTCAAAAAGGGAACCAAGGAGAAGAAACTCGAAGACATCCCAGTAGTAAAAGATTTTCCACAAGTTTTCCCTGACGACATTTCAGGACTTCCTCCCGTGAGAGAAGTCGAATTTCGCATTGATCTTATACCTGGAGCTACACCAATTGCAAAATCTCCTTATAGGTTAGCCCCATCCGAAATGCAAGAGCTAGCCAGTCAATTGCAAGAGCTGACTGACAAAGGATTCATACGTCCTAGCTCATCGCCTTGGGGTGCACCTGTCCTTTTTGTGAAGAAGAAAGATGGAACGTTTCGCATGTGTATCGACTACAGAGAACTCAACAAGTTAACGGTCAAGAACCGCTACCCATTACCTCGCATCGATGATCTTCTTGACCAACTTCAAGGCGCCAGCTGTTTTTCAAAAATCGACCTTCGTTCTGGTTATCATCAACTCAGAGTACATGAAGAAGACGTCCCAAAGACTGCCTTCCGAACTCGTTATGGTCATTATGAATTCATGGTCATGCCATTTGGTCTAACCAACGCTCCAGTTGTCTTCATGGATCTAATGAACAGAGTCTGCAAACCCTATCTCGATCGCTTTGTTATAGTCTTCGTCGACGACATCCTCATATACTCAAAGTCTAAGTCTGATTATGAACGACACCTTTGACTCATCCTTACACTCTTAGGGAATGAAAAGCTCTACGCCAAATTCTCCAAATGCGAATTCTGGTTAAAAGAGGTACAATTCCTTGGACATGTCGTCAATGACAAGGGAATACATGTCGACCCCTCAAAGATCAAAGCAGTACAAGAATGGCAAGCGCCACGTACACCAACCGAAGTAAGATCATTCCTTGGTTTGGCTGGTTATTATCGCCGTTTCATTGCAAATTTCTCCCGCATCGCTGTACCACTCATGGCTTTAACACATAAAGGAAAACCCTTCATATGGGGACCCAAACAAGAAGAAGCCTTCTAAACCCTTAAACAAAAACTCTGTGACGCGCCTATTCTCACTCTTCCTGAAGGTTGTGATGACTTCATGGTTTATTGCGACGCGTTAGGGCAAGGACTAGGCTGTGTTCTAATGCAGAGAGGAAAGGTGATAGCTTATGCTTCTAAACAACTCAAAACTCATGAGAAGAACTACACCACCCACGACCTAGAACTTGGAGCCGTTGTGTTCGCTCTTAAGATATGGAGACATTACCTCTACGGTACTAAGTGTGAAATATACACTGACCACAAGAGTCTTCAACATATCTTCAACCAAAAGGAGTTAAACATGAGGCAACGAAGATGGGTCGAACTTCTTAATGACTACGACTGTGAAATTCGGTATCATCCTGGCAAGGCAAACGTGGTGGCCGACGCACTCAGTCGAAAGGGTTATGCGAACTCCATTCGTCTTCTATGTTCGCAAATCATAACAGATATCAAAGATCAAATCCGAGAAGCCCAACATGTTTCAGTAACGGAAAACGATGTACGAAAGGAGCTGTCTTGTGGAGCTGAACTTAGAATTGAAACTACATCCGACGGTATTCTGTACTATCTAGATCGCATATGGATTCCTGACCACAACAACCTTCGTAAATTCCTTATGAATGAGGCGCACAAAACACGATACTCTATACACCCAGGAGCCGACAAGATGTATCAAGACCTTCGATACACCTACTGGTGGCCTGGAATGAAAAAGGATATTGCTGTTTTTGTTTCCAAGTGCTTTACATGTTCCAAAGTAAAAGCTGAACATCAAAGACCCTCAGGACTTCTGGTCCAACCTGAAATACCTGTATGGAAGTGGGAAAACATAACCATGGACTTCATTACCGGGTTACCTCGCACTTCTGGTGGGTATGACACTATATGGGTAATCATTGATCGTCTTACTAAATCAGCTCACTTCATTCCGATTCACGAGGACTTCAAGAATGAAAAGTTAGCTCGTATCTACATCAGCGAGATCGTAAGCCGTCATGGTGTACCGTTAAGCATTATTTCAGATCGTGATGGTCGTTTCACTTCACAAACATGGCAAGCCGTACAAGCCGCTTTGGGTACACGATTAGACCTCAGTACTGCTTATCATCCTCAAACTGATGGACAATCTAAACGCACCATCCAAACTCTTGAAGATATGCTTCGAGCATGTGTCATAGACTTCAAGGGAAATTGGGACGCTCATCTACCATTAGTTGAATTTTCGTACAACAACAGCTATCATTCAAGTATCGGCATGGCACCTTTCGAAGCCTTATATGGTCGTAAGTGCCGATCTCCAGTATGTTGGCACGAAATTGGAGAAGCTCAAATCACCGGTCCAGAATTGATTCAGGAAACCACAGACAAGATCCATCAAATTCGAAACAATCTTCTAGCGGCACAAAGTCGTCAAAAGAGTTATGCAGATAAACGACGGAAGCCTTTGGAGTTTAACATTGGTGATCATGTACTTTTAAAAGTATCACCGTGGAAGGGAGTAGTTCGTTTTGGCCAAAAGGGCAAGCTAGCACCACGCTACGTAGGACCTTTCAAGATACTCGAAAAAGTAGGACCTGTAGCATACAAGCTTGATCTACCAGAAGAACTCAACAGAATTCACCCCACATTCCACGTATCAAACTTAAAGAAGTGCCTTGCCGATGAAAACCTCCATATTCCCCTGGAAGATATTCAGATCGATGAATCTATGCACTTCATTAAAAGACCAGTAGAGATCATGGACTTCGAAGAAAAACGTTTAAGACGGAGTCGTATTCCAATTGTTAGGGTACGCTGAGAGTCGAAACGGGGACCTGAGTTTACTTGGGAACGTGAAGACTCAATGCGCGAAAAATACCCGCATCTTTTTCCTGTTACCACTACTACTTAAATTTTGGGACGAAATTTCTAAAAGTAGGGGATACTGTAACATCTGTTGAAAAACGGGTTTTCAAAACCCGCTTCGTTTATTAATCGAATAATCAGTTTCAAATTTTCGTTGCTCATTTAATACTTATTTTAATTTTAAACAATACATAACTAATAAACATTTTAGAATATGGAAATTAAAATTGTTAAAAAATAAAAATAAAGCAGTTAAAAATAAAAATGGGCTGCCGGGTTTCGAACCCGGGTCAGCCGGTAGACTTAATCATCAAATATATAACCACTCCGCCACTTGCTGTTTTGTTGTATAATCAGGGAAACAATAAAACTTAACTCTACCCGTGAATCATCCGTTTGCGCCAAAAACTGAAACCGCTCATCGGCTCTCAACGGTTCAGGCTGTTGAAGTTTGATACTACTGAATATAATCTATAAACTGATGTTCTTAATCAATTCAGCCTTTAATGAACTTGAATTCATATGATGTTCGGGTTTAGAAACCGAAATCTTTTACTTCCTGAATTAATCTATCAATATCATCATCTCGCGACTCAAAATCATCCACAGAATCTCCAATTTCACTTTCGCTCTATTTTCAGTTCGTCGGAAACGTTTTCTGAAATCGCCGGACTTTCGCCGGAAAACCGTGACACTCATCAAAACGGTAAATTTCTCAATTCTTTCATTTTCTATCTGTTGTTAGACTTTTGCTAACTCAAACCTTTCAATCAGAATCAATCCCAGACGACGATATCGGATAATCAACACTCGCCGGAAGTTTTCTGAAAATTCCTAAATTGCGCTGTGAAACGGTATAATCATTCAAACCTTCTGATAACTCTTGTTTAGTCATTCAATTTCACAATTTGGTTAATCAAAACTATTAATTGGCCCGTTCAGACGGAGTTCATAAAACAGAGCCGACGACTTCGCCGGAGTTCTGAGAAAGATCATCTTCCGGTATGTTCATTCCCAAAACCTTCCCTATCCATTTCATTTTAATCAATTATATGCTCGTCAATCGAATTAAACAAGATCAGTTTTTAAAGTTAGAAAATAACCTTAAACTCACAAAAATATATCTAAAAAATCCTATTAAAATTATTAATAAAATTCACTTATTTACCGTACCTTTTCGTTATTATTTAGGTTAGTTATTCCTCGTCGATCAATCCTCTAAACTCGTGCGCATTCAGCATCATCAAACGAACGCACCCAATGTGAGTGAATCTCTACAAATTCCCCGTTTTAATCACGTTTTTAGGGTGTATCATGTGTCTTATTATTTATTACATTTAAACAATTGTGCATCCATCATATCCATGATCAAATGTGTATTCAATATGTATCAACTGTTTGTGTGGTTAATGTTTAGATTAAATTTATCATTTTTCAGTACATACATTATCATAGGCCGCCACTCCCCATTACCTATGAGCGTGAGCCGTTCCCCATTACCTATGAGCGTGAACGAGGCGTTGCCAACATACGATCGGCTCCGTTTGATTGAGCCTTGATCGCACATACATTTATCATAAGCCGTCTGTTCCCCATTACCTATGAGCGTGAACGTGACGTTGCCAACATTTACATTATCATTCATGTCATATATTCATGCAAGGTGGTTTGTTATCGTATGTTATTGTTTGTTATTGTTATTGTTATTGTATGTTTATTTACGTTTGCTCACATATTATTATTGCACAATTTTCCATAATAAATATAACAAGAAATCAATAATAAATGTTTTCTAACAAGGTTCACTCGCCAACTTTTGTTGACCCAAAAACCCTCATTTTTACACATGATACAGGTGATCCAGTTGCAGCAAGAAACATATAGGATGGCTTAGAAGAATAAATCGGTTTAGACTTTGGATTGTTTATTTTGTTACTTTTCTTTGTAATTGTATGAACTTGTTTGAAATATTGAGGATGTAATTTTGAATTTAATAAATATGAAACATATTAGTAAACATCATGAGCTTTGGTGATAACCCAATTATGCCCCGACTCTTATTCCGCTGCGGGTCGGGGTGTGACAGAGCGGAACTATCGTTTTCTTCAATGAATAAATTCCCTCCACAAAGCATAATTTTTCATATTTTCTCAAATTTTCAAAAAATCACGAAAGCTGCTTTCTTCTTTGCATATTCTAGTTGATAAAGAAAGTCTGATGTCCCCATAGGATCCGACTTGTATCCCCCCAAAGTTCTGCTAACACCTAATCCGGCTACTTCCGGCATAACTCATCGACCTTGTGTAACAACTCGTATTTTCGTTGTTATCTTGTTTCCGTTTATTCCGTTTACATCTGTCATTGTAATCCGAGATTTGATTAAGAGAATGGTTTACGTTTACTAAATACATTTTGTCACAACTATATTACATCGAAAAGCCTATTAAACGCAACGCTAACTCAACGTAATCACAAGTAACTATGTTACTTTAAGAGCCGAGTATGCTATTATTTAATAAACGCTCGTGCCTTCGACATCGCTATCGCATCACGTCGCAACGCAGTTATTTATGTACATTATGTTATTTATGTGTTATGTGTGCTTTATGATTTACGGTTGTACTCGCTATTGCAACGCTCTCACTCGCACGAATCGCTTAATCGTATTGTTTTATCATTTAAAACGCTTAATGTAACTATCTAATACGAACCGAATCGCCAAACGAACACTTGACGCGAAAATAACGAACAAAACTTCGCCACCAGGCCAAGTTCGGCCGAAGTTGGGCACCCCAACTTCGCCCGAACTTGTTCAGGCCACCAAATCCCCAAACAAATCACAAGTTCGCTTGAACTTGAACCATTCAAGCAGAACTGGCCAAGTTCGCTTGAAATGGTAGCAAGTTCGGCCAAACTTGGTGTCTGCCCACTTAATTTCTCCTCACCTATAAATACCCAGCACCCTAATTCTCTCGTTCCTTGCTGCTAAGTTCGCCCCAAAGCTCCCAAAACCGAAAACCTTTGATTTCCAAGTAAGAATCAACCCGTTTTATGCAAAACAACAACGTTTTACTACGATTTCTCACAAGGTTTTACCTTCGTTTTCATCAAAGCTCTTGTGTTTACGAAGATCTTCATCTTTTTCTACAAAACTTCTTCTTTTCACTTAGATCTACACTAAACGAGTGTATTTGGGCTTAGCTTTGGCTTCCCAAGCTAGAAATCTTGATGATTTCGACTCATCAAGTGTTAGATCTGAGTAAAACCTTTTCAAGCATTGATTTTTACACAAATACGAACTAAGTGACGTATGTTTCGTTCACTATGAAGTGGAACGAGGCGTTGTCAAGCAAGATCTCAGATCCGGAAGCACAGGGACGATAACGTCACTTTGCACAAACTGGACTAACCCGTACGAACCATCAAGTTCGCCCGCATTAGTCCGAGTTTCTGTAAAATGGCTAAACTCACTCCAAAAGACCTCTCCAGCCTATGTTTTGCCCAGTAGCTCAAAGTTGGAGGGATAGACACTCGATTTCCTCAGCAAACGATGCCAAAATGCATGATTTGGTGACCAAAACAGTCATGTTCGCTCCAAAAAGATCAAGTTCGCTCACCAGATTGGTGACCAACTTCGCCCGAACTTGTTCGATCTTCAAGAAAATCAACCAAGTTCGCCTGAACTTGTATAGTCTCCAAGGAAACCAGACAAGTTCGCCCGAACTTGTATCATCTCCAAGAACAGTCAAGTTCGCCCGAACTTGTGCCTATTTCTAAGGAAAAGGTACCAAGTTCACCCGAACTTGTGTAATCCAGAAGAATTCAAGCAAGTTCACCCGAACTTGTACCAATTCCAAGGAATTGGTACAACTTCGCCCGAACTTGTCCACTGCTCCATCACGTTTCGACCGTTTCAGCATTTCGGAAGAGTGATGCACTGCTGTTCGCGTTTACAGGCTGAACCGGCGCTCCCTTCAATCCATATCAGATCCCATCTCTCTCTTAACGTACCGACGATGAGTATACTTGAACCCTTTTACGCTTAAACGCACTTTTGGATGTCACATATGTTCCTATATCAAAACACATCACACAATTCAAAATGCTTATCCGCAACCCGCCTTTACATGATTATACGTGAATCAATGAATTGTATGTATTGCGTGGTTTGTATGCCACCCTTAACATGATAGCTTGCTAGAGGTTGACCCGCCATCCGGAGGCCCGGGGTTGTTAAGGCTCGCACTTTTATTTCTCATTTATTTTCTCTTTAGGACGTGGACACTTGTTCGCGTGCCTCGCACTCACGGTTTGTTGGTTTACATGTATCAATGCAGTAGTATAATTCACATATCTTACGTATGTTCATGCGGTGTATGCTAAACACTTTCTATATCTACTATGTATGCAAACCTATATGCTCACCTTTACTTAATTGTATTGACGATTATTTTAACATATGTGAGAGGTTGATGACTTTTGCTGCAATGGATTTAGGATTTTGACTTTAGTAACTCATGTAATCGAAATCTAGGGAAGATCAAAATGAATATGTTTTAAGAGATTGTTTGATATTTGTAATGATTATTTGAGGATTTCATGTCTGATAGTATGAGATATTGAACATTTAAATATTATCGCTTAAATAGTTGTTATGGATTCTCTTGAGCAATCTGATTCGCCTAGTGCCGCTCCCTGATGTTTCCGCCATCGGTTGGGATGTGACACCTTGGGAACTCGTTAGGACCTGTCTTAGCTCTCCAGGTTCGTTCAATCGTTACCAAATGCAAGAATATGACCACTAACAAAACACTTTCGAACATTACGGAAATAAATTTTACGTTTTGGCCAATAATAGTCAAATTACCAAATTTGACGCTTACACCGGTAACTGTGACTACCCCACATTTTTTTACAAATATTTGTTTTCATCATCCTAAAACGATCCTGCGCGCTTCCGAACTCGTACGAATTTGACGTTGAAGCTCAGTTCAAATACACTTCGTGAACACCCCGACTTCTAATAATCCAAGTTCTTAAATGCAGCCCGTCTTCATATATTTTGTTGCTATAATCTCTAAAAGTTGGCCCCAGGAGATACCTTATAAACCACTGATCTACAAACTAAATAAATCCATACTCGTTCCACGCCCCAACCAAAAGAAATAATCCATCCAGCCCAATCCATTTAATACATATTTAAAAATAATGTTCATATCAAGTACCACATGGCCCATAAAAAATCATGCAATATATTTGTGTAGGCTTTAGAAAGAGATATCACGATCTCCTGATGATGCTATACGTGGACCAGTTAACACAAACCATAATTCTTTAATCATAAATGGACTCAAGATAAGCCATTCCAAACATCTTGGAATTCCAGTTCATACGTTGCCCAAAAGTGACAGTCCAATAATGTGGGAAATCCAAACCATGCGTGGGCCAAATAAAATAATGAAAAAATAATCATCCATGGGCCCAACGCATTACTAACCAATGAATATTCAGTCCAATGTAAATTAAATGAATTGAAGTTGGCCTACTAAAGTAACAAATAAATTGGCACAAAATGTGATGTCATCAGCCCTTTTAATAAAATTAGTGTCTCTACGAGGTTAATTTGAGGCCCATCATGTGTGAATCATGAGTCAAAACAAAAAAAAGCTAGCCGCAAACATTTTTCATCCCAGCCAACAACACACATCTAATCCTAGCATCTCTGTCTGTTTCTCTCAATGATGAACAACAAAATCTGGACAAAAACCCTAGCGTACACACCAGCAATAGTGAACCACCATAGGCCACTGTTTTTCACCGTACATCACCACTCCTTCGGCTGCCGGAAACAAAATCCGATACACATCGGAATTTCATTCAACAAAGGAGGGTTGTGATGAAAATGAAAGTGCGTTCTTCGAAGGTTAATTCTGCGAAAGTTGTTTGGTATGAAGGTTGCTTGTGCGAATGTGAATAATCAACGAAGGTCACTTTCGCATGATAACATCCACCTTTGTTCATGGACTATAACCTTTGCTGGCTTGACCAGACCTTCGTTCAAGATGTTTAACCATCGTTCAGTTCATTTTCGTTGGAATTAATGAATCACTTTCGTTGGTTGGATCTGCAAATCTCAAGAACAGGTTATGAACTATTCATCTGCAGATTCGTTGAATACCCTTCAAAATCGTTAGTTTGATGATGAAAACTTTCTGTGATTGGTGTGTAAATGGAAACCTAACCCTCGTATATGGTCCATTTCATCCTATATTCAAGGTTTGAGCTTTGATTTTCAGATCTAGTTTTTTCACACCTTTTTACATCTTTAACAAAAACCCACAAAAATCACTAATCAAGAGCTCAGGTGACTTAGTAAATAGTTAGATTCACTAAGTCTAGTACCATGGCTCTGATACCAATTGTAGGTTCATGCTTCGGATCGAAAACCAAGATTAGTGTGTGATTTGTTCAAATACAGAACATTATAGATTGAGAAACAACTTTCTTGTATAAATTTGGGTAGCATAACCTTGCAAACCTACAATAATAAGCTATCCATACTACACCGAAAAAGCATACATCATGGAAACCTAGAGAGACCAAGTGGTGGTCTCTCCCCTAAATCTAAAACCATAATTTGCAAATGACATAAGAATAGGTATTTATAGGTACACCACCTTCACTTAAATCCACCTTCACCTGGAAATCCAAACTTGCAAAGACACAACGTCAAAGGAAAAACCCTTTAATTTGGCCACTTCAAACGAATGGGTCTAAACACATTCGTTTGACCGTTCACTAACTATTACATAATCAGTATAAAAATGTAATCTAATTTATTCGCACAGCAGCAGACACAAGAATTGCACTAACAAAAGTTTTGTATATGTTACACTCTTTGGTTATTTTTACACGCCACAACGTGTGGGTGAAAATACTTGATTGTTATAGATATAAATAATGAGCATGCAGGCAGGCTCGAGCTTATTTTTTAATCAACACTAATGCTCGTTTATATGGTTGATGATGGCAGGGTAGATATATGAGAATCTTTGGAGCCAAGTTTAATGATAGTTAATTTAGAAAAAAACGCTTAGACTCCTTGTGTAAACATTTGGAATATGTTACTTATTACACATTGTATCGCTAACATTTAAAATATGTTTCAAACAAACTTATCATTAAGATAATAATGATGATTTCTGCATTTACAATTTTATCTTATATTTTATATTGTAAATAATTTGATTTTGTGACAAAATTATGTGCCACTGAAAATAATACATATGTTTAACTAGAAACAATTTACAGGCACAAAGTTTGTGCCACAAAAAGTATGAATATGTAACTAGGATTACTTTTTAAAGGTACAAAACTTGTGCCAAAAAAAAGCAAAAAGGTGCCACTAAAAGCCCAAAAACTTTGTGCGACATATCTAAATTGTTAGTACATAATGTCTATGTCTTAGTCTTGGATCGAGTCTGTTTAGAACAGATGAGATTATGTTTGAAAATGTCATATTTATGTAAATAGTAGAACAAGTTCGCTCGGAATCAACATGTTAGAACAAGTTCGGCCGAACTTGTTCAAGACAAGTTCGCCCGAACTTGTCTATCCCTAGCGAACTTGCTCAACTATAAATAGTGGTCCTTAGATTGTCATTTGTAACTTTTACAACTTTGTCACGACAGAGGCGAAGCTCTGCCCGATCAGGATTTGACATGTATTTGGACTTTATGATCAATAAACAACAATTAAATGAGTAATCTTTGCATATTTGATTAACACGTCACATAGTTTCCGCCTATATGAACGTTAGATACCAAATTAGGTTCCTGGACTAATCAAGGAGCGATCTAACAAGTGGTATCAGAGCCACGGATACCTCATTTGGTGAATCATTGCAAGATCTACTCTTATTCTTCTCATTTCTATCATTTTTTCTTAATTTTTCAAGGAAAATAATGAATTCACGGATAAAAGTTGCTAAATTTTGAATATGTCATGTAAAATACACTGGTGATAAACCCCTGAGAGTTTCAAGATCAAATTCAAACGAATTGATATCAAAAAGTTGGAAAAACCATGTTCACAAACTTGATTTGGTCGAACTTAACATCATATTCGCTCGAACTTGATTAAAAATTCATCATTTTTAATTAAGTCCGCCCGAACTTGATTGATTTCTTAAGAAATTTGATAAGTCCGCTCGAACTTAGTATAAAATTCTTCAGTTTTTATCAAGTTTGCCCGAACTTGATTAAACTTTGTTGAATATTATCTACAAGTTCGCCCAAACTTGTTTGTTTCTCTTGAAATTTCTACAAGTTCGCTCGAACTTATATCAGGGTAAAAGATTACTCATTTAATTGTTGTTTATTGATCATAAAGTCCAAATACATGTCAAATCCTGATCGGACAGAGCTTCGCCTCTGTCGTGACAAAGTTGTAAAAGTTACAAATGACAATCTAAGGACCACTATTTATAGTTGAGCAAGTTCGCTAGGGATAGACAAGTTCGGGCGAACTTGTCTTGAACAAGTTCAGCCGAACTTGTTCCAACATGTTGATTCCAAGCGAACTTGTTCTACTATTTACATAAATATGACCTTTTCAAACATAATCTCATCTATTCTAAACAGACTCGATCCAAGACTAAGACATAGACATTATGTACTAACAGACTCCTCCTTGGATATCGTCTTCGTCTTGATCAGTCTTCAAAGCTCTATCTTTGTCTAACGCGTCCAAAGAAGTTTTTGATGGTTTTTTTCTACGTTCTTGCGACGGAATTGGTGTTTGGTCTGTAGGTGGCACTTTAGTCATGAACTAAAAACGTCTGAGTCTCGCCTCCCTACCCATATCATGTATACGTTCTATACGCCTTTCTTCCTTCAAAAACTCTTTGCGCTCTAGTTCCCTCCAACTGGATTCCCATATTCTTCCAGAATTCACACCATGCGCATAACAAACATTCACAACCCTTTGATACTGCATCGCTTGTTCTTTCTCACGCTCTTCATAGCATATCTTACTGAAAAATAAACATTTAATATCCTCCTTCGAGCAATTCACTAGCCACATCGGGTCTAGTATACGAATCGTTCTCCATAACCCTCTTAATCCTTCTGTCTGAAACATTTCAACTCTTTCTTTATTGATATCCAGATGATCTTCAAATCTCAGCACAATCACTACTTCACACGTCGTCGGATCAACCTGCCACCACTTAAACAAATAATAGAAATCTTGTTCAATAGGCATCAGAGGCATGTTTCTCATTGCTCTTGGATGTTTCATAATCAATGTAATATCCTTTTCACTAGTCTTTTTGTTCCTTTTAATTCGGCGCTTTGGAATGAACGGTTTCCAGTACTTGAACCCTTGCTTCGCTTCAAATTTGATCATTTTCCATAATAACTGATCAATAAACGTCATATGATAAGTAACATTCCTTGTCTGTACCAACTACTCTACATCCGAGTATGGAAGTGTTTTGAAATCTGCCAAGTGTCGGAAGTATTGTACCCCAACCTCTCTTTTGATGGCGTAAACGTTTAAATCCTTATACCACCCCCAACTAAGTATATCTCCCAATGATACATCGGCTTCTCTGGTGAAGAATGCTAATGGACGTCGAAACTTTCTTTCTCTCGGCATCCTTTTGAACCAGGATTTCTTTGCTTGTGGAATCTCTTCCTTTGTCATTGGTTTTGGAATCTTTCCTTCTCGTGCATATTCAGCAATCTTATCTTTCAGAAGATCTTCATTCAACTGATCATACATCTCTTCAAATGTCGGAAAACCATCAGTATTCTGACCAGTATACTTTTCTGCTTCGTCTTTCTCATCATCTGACGACCAATCTTCAATAATCACCTTGTTGTAATCGTCAGCATCAGACCTACGTTTGTAACAATATTCATTTGGCTCAAACGTATCAATGTTCACTGCATCTTCTTCGAAGTCAAAATCAAATGTTTCAGCATCAACGTTGAACAGTATAGCTAGATCTTCTTTTGAATAGTTGTGAACAAACTCGCCTTCTTCAACATTATGCTCAAGCATTAGAATCATCGGCTTTGTCGGATAGCAGCAACAGGCATTATAGTAACTGCATCAGTCATTTCAACATCTGTTTGCCCTTTTTCCCCTGTCTGCTCCCCTGACTTTGATCTTCCATTCTATTTGTTTCATCATTTAGCAACGAGGAAAAATCAAATTCATCAGACACTTTAGCATCAATTACTTTCAGACCAACTCCTCCCTGACCATCATCATTGCCATCATCATTATCGGAGTCATCTTTAGTATCATCAACAGGTTCATCTTCATCTTTATCCTCAGCTTCTTCATCGTCTTTCTGTTCAGTCTCTGTCCCGGGTGCAATAACAAACTCAGAAGCTTTTGCAGACTCGACTATAGGCTCTGTAATCTCGGGCATACTTTCAATAACTTGGTTTCCCTTTCCCTGTTCAGCAATTTCTTTTTCTGCTTTTTCCTTTGCCTCTTGCAGATCTAACCTGGCATACTCAGCAGCAAAATCAATACCCAGACTGTTAGATAATACTTTCTGTAGTCTGTTGAATCGTAGTTCTGCTATCTCTTTCTGCAGTCGTTCGTTAGCATCTTGTAAACTTTCAATCAGGGCCTTCAAATAACCTTTATCACCTTCCAAGAATTTGACTTTGTCGTTCAAATCTCCTTTTCAACTTCCCCTTGCTTCACCAGCTTTTCTAACACTGCTTTCTCAGCTTCATTCTTTGCAACTTTGTCTTCCAGAATTTTAACTCGCTTTTCTAATTCATCAACGTCTGATTCCGGGAAGAAATCATTTAAATCTTGAATATCAACTGGCTCATCTGGAATTTTCCAAATAGTTTCGACTTCGGAGTAGTCTTTGGTGTAGACTTAGGAGTACTCTTCGGTGTAGATACTGGAACTTCTTTAGGTGTAGAGCTTTCAGGTTGAGAAGTTACTGGTGGATCTTGTGACTGAATAATTGTAATTTCAAGTAATTCAGACTCAGGAGGTTCTTGTGTGACTCCTGTCTATACTAAAGTCTCTTGAACATCAGACGTTTGCATTGTTTCAGCCGCAGGAGGTTCTTGTGTAACTCCTGTTTGTGTTGCAGCAGAAGGTTCTTGTGTGACTTCTGTGCATTTTTTCTTTCCGATGTAACGACGACTTTTTGGCTTTAACTTTCCTTTGGTACTGGGAGACCCTGTAGTCTTTGTTGTTGTAGTTTTAGCAGAAGACTTAACACGTTTAGCTTTCTTTTTAGGTCTTTCCTCATCAGAACCCTTTTCTAACTTCGGTTCGTAATCTGCATCTGTTTCTTTGAGTTTCTCTGCAGCTGTTTCAGCGATAGCTTTCTTTGTAGCTTTTTCTAACGAATCATCACTTTCTTCATCTTTGTCTGGCGTAGTAGAAATCACATCATCTTCTTGAGTTGTTTTCTCTTTACTTTCAATATTTACTGCTGCACTCGATCCAGCTTCAGTTTGAACATTTACAGGTTCCTCTTCGTCGATTAGCATAGTTTCGACTTTCTTTGATTTCCTGGCAACTTTCTTCTTTTCTTCAACAACAACTTTCTTTAGAAACCAGTCACTGCGCTTTTCTTTGAAAGTAGACAGCCACTCTAACTCAGCATTCCTTTCATTCTCGTCGCCACTATCATCTTTACGCCATTTGTACTCTGGTGGTGCGACGTAATCAATAGAAACTATTGCACCAAATAAAGGCTTTGCGACAGGTGTTGAAGCTTGTTTCTAGAACGTAATAAGCTTCTTGACAGTTGTATCATCCAGATTACTAAGATAAACATAATCATTTGGATCCTTCGTGATTTTCTTGAATTTGTCGTCGATTAACATCTGTATGAATCTTGGATACATCACGAGCCTGTTCGATCCCATATTATTTTTCATATGCGTGAATACAAGCTTTGGAAAATTGAACTTCTTGTTAAGAATGAGCGTCGTGGCCATACACGCCATATAATCTTGAACATTGTCCAATCCAGCCTTATGATGACTGAACGCGTGCATAAGAAACTTGTAGGGGTTCGGAACTCCCTCTTTCTTCAATGTTGATTCGTTTACGTGCCCCTTGTATCCCATTCTGCAGAAACAACCTCGCACCATCCGTTCATCTAGCATCATTGGATCATTCCTATCGTAATTGAAATTCAGAACTTTCTGGATGTCAGCTTCAGATACTGTAATTTCTTTATCCTTGTCTCCAACACGAACCACTGATTTGATCACTGTATCATCATCATTCATTGCCACAGAATTCCAAAATCTATAGACGTGCGACCTGTAAACCACCATCTTTTCCGTTATTGCCTTGTGAATCAGAATCCGCTCCATGAATTCAATAATACTGTCGTATGCTGTGAGTGAAGGACAGACAGTCTTATCGAGCGTAATACATGTATTGTGGAACTTATTGAATGAGAGCTGAATATTCTGCAAAAACACGAAGATTGAGACAAAATTAGCAAAGTTACAATTTTACAAACCCTAATAACAAGTTCGGGCGGACTTGTAAGACCATTTAAACATTAAAAAACATCAAGTCCGGGCGAACATGTCAATATATTTTGAACAACACTCAAACAAGTTTGGGCGAACTTGTAAAAGTTTTACAATTTTGAAACAGATTCAGACAAGTAAGGCGAACTTATCAAATCATTGTTATTATTTCTTAAACAAGTTCGGGCGAACTTGTTAAGACTTAACATTTTTATGTTTGTGAATAAGTTCGGGCGGACTTGTAAGTATCTTAATCAGTTTAACTCTTAAGGACAAGTTCGGCCGAACTTGGTTCAAAGAACTAGTTGACAAGTTTGGGCGAACTTGTCATCACTTTCAATCCAAAACCTGCAACACATCTTTATGACATTCTAGATCAAATTAATGACAATTTATGGTCGATTATGTTTTTTAACATGTTTTATTGTCCAATTCTTCTTATAACATCCTAATTCATGTCTAAATGTTCAGCTCAGATCTAACTCGTTCATAATCGTTCAAAACACGGTTCAATCTCGAATCTCTTACCATAGCCATGATAAGTAGTGTGTAAATCACCACAAATTAGTATCAATTTCGTCAGCAATTCGACACAAGATTGTCAATTTTGATTTTCACTCAAATTGCCTCAAGTTCGCTCTGAGTATTGGATAACAAGTAATGAAGTCCGGGCGAACTTGTCGTCTATTTATACTTATCAAGTTTGGGAGAACTTGCAACACTAATCAGTTAAGATTAGTAACAAGCTCGGGCGAACTTGCTATCTGATAAAGTCTTTCAAGCATATACAAGTCCGGGCGAACTTAATTACAAGTCCGGGCGAACTTGATTAATTCAAACTCAAAATTTTTCAAAATTTTCAATTTAGACCCTGAACTTTTCAATTTTTACCAGTTTTAACAATCCACTCAGTTGACCAAGTCCAAGCTAATGACCTTGGTTCACCGATTTGTCTGCCGAGTCCAAGTTAATGACCTCGGTTCGACCCGTTATGAACAAACTGTTGGTTTTTCTCAAAATTAAGTTTCAATTTAATGAACTTTTAATCGTTTTGGCTTATTAGATTTTACAGAATAGCTCCCAGCCCGTTGTCAATTAAATTTCCACCAGTTTAGCACCTTACCAGACTTCGAAGGTCCGTTCTCCAACATTGGCTTGTTGAAACTAATGTAGAAACAAAATCTTTTTGTATTTTTGAAAGTTTATGCTAGAACACACTGAAAATCATTTTGGTTTTAATCTGTGAAGCAGATAAACTATGTACAAACCTATTTACCGAAATTTTTATCAAGTAAACTATGTATAAACATATTTACAGACATATTTTTGTGAATTCGTATCTAAGGATCATATCAGTTAATTGAGACATATCACCAGTACCGTTAACCTTTTGATGACTTTAAGTTTTAAACTCGTTTACCCAGATTGTCAATATGTTTGTCCACTTAAACTTCGACACATTTTCAATTGTTCCAAGATATGTTAGGTATGAATTATGAAACTTGACTTAACTATGGTTCCCATCTCAGAATATACTCCCGTATCAAGAGAGCTCAGGTTAATACGAAGCCTTGAGATCTCAGGTTAATACCACCGTATCGACTAAGAGATGAAGGCTCGACTTCAAATGTATGTTCCACTTAAGGAATCTTTTAAGCACTGCAAATGATTAGATTTTTCGATTCTTTTCAGCTTTGCATTCTGTTTAGGGGTTTTTAGCAAAAGCATTATAGAAGTTCTAGGCTACTACTTTCGCAAAATCAGAAGAACTTGTATAGTACCCCAGATATCAACTATTTATACAGACCTCGTATCTCAGAATCAGGCAATCTCTCAAACGAAATTTCGGAGTACTAAGTCCATATATCCGAGAGATGTTAATCCATAAGTTTAAGCAGTTGTAAAATTTAGTTTATATCTCAGAAACAATTTACTGAACGTGTAAAGCCTATCGACACATCCACAGTATGAATTGTTTTTCACTTTTTAAACTTTACAATTCTTTAGCATACTGTGATAGTCCACTGATGTACTATCATTTCCTTTGTGACACAAAACTCTTTTTGCCTTTTTCATGTTTTTATACTTTTTGCTTTTAATATGTTTTTGGATTTTATGAAAATTTTTTCTCCCCTAAAAATTCAAAAACATATTTTTGGATTTTAGTTTTTAAGAAATACTAAACTAAAAGATAGACAAACCAATGTGGATCACGTGAACTCGTCGTCCGATCCATATTCAACCTCTGCCTCCGCACATGTCAACAAATTTTTAATACCGTTAAGCCTCATTAGATATTTAAATCTTGTTAAAGGAAAGCTTTGGTATAAAAATCAGCTTTTTGTTCATCGGTGTGGATTTTTTCTATTCGCACCAACTTCTTTTCGTAGCAGTCACGAATGAAGTGATAACGAATTTTTATGTGTTTAGTTCGAGAGTGATGAACAAGATTTTTAGTGATGTCGATTGCTGCCTTATTATCTACATATAAAGGCGTATCAAGAAATTGCAATCCAAAGTCCGTCATCTGTTGTTGAATCCATAGGATTTGAGAACAACAGTTAGAAGCAGAAATGTATTCTGCCTCACAAGTAGAGAGAGAGACCGTGGCTTGTTTCTTGCATTGCCACGTTACTAATCGAGTTCCGAAGAACTAGCAACCAGCCGTTGTAGACTTTGAATTCAGCTTGTCCACCCCAAAGTCAGAATCAGCGTATCCCGTCAGATCAAAATTATCATTCTTTGGATACCACAAGCCAGTGCCTTGGACATCCCTTCAGGTAATGGAATATTCTTTTGACTATCTGCATGTGAGACACTCGGGGACTGGACTGATATCTTGCGCAAAGGCAGGTATGATACATGATATCTGGGCGAGATGACGTCGGATACATAAGAGATCCTATCATCAACCAATAGAGCGTATCATCCACTTTGGTTACAGTTTCGTCAATGCAAATCCCATGATTCAGCGCCAGAGGAGTTGAAAGCGGCTTCGAGCTATCCATTTCAAACTTCTTCAGAATATCATGAACATATTTGGTTTGATGAATGAATATGCCGTCTGGTATGAGAAAAATTTTCATTTCGCCCATAGAAGACATCTCGAATTTGTTCTTCATGATCTTTTCGAATTCTTTGCAAAGACTATCATCCGTTGAACCAAAGATGATATCATCCACATAGATTTGTGCGATGATTAGATGACTTCCAACTTCTTTGGTAAACAATGTACTATCCACTATGCATCTAGTAAAACCGTTTCCAACGAGAAGTTGAGATAACGTCTTGTACCAAGCTCTCGGAGCTTGGTGTAAACCATATAAGGCTTTGTCTAGGAGATAAGCTTTGTTCTGGTTCAGCGGATCGACAAACCCCGGTGGTTGGCCGATGTACACTTGTTCACGTAGCTTAGCATAGAGAAATGCGGATTTCACATCTAACTGGTACATCTTAAAACCTTTCCAAGCTGCGAATGCAAGGAAAATGCGGATTGACTCTAAACGTGCAAACGGTGCATAGACTTCTGTATAGTTAATTCCTTCTTGTTGGTGGAAACCTTTGACAACCAACCGAGCTTTGTTTCTAACGACCACTCCCTGGTCATCCCTCTTACACTTGAAGACCCACTTCGTGTCTATTGCTTTCTACTTAGGTGGTAAGTCTACAAGTCTCCAAACTCCCAGTTTCTCAAACTGTAACAATTCTTCTTGCATCGCTATCACCCAGTTCTCATCACCCAGAGCTTCATTCACAGTCTTCAGCTCTATTTGAGATATGAAACATGAATAATAGCAGTAATCTTGAGTCGGAGCCACTCTTGTATAGAAACAACTTAATGCTTTGTTGATCTGGCCTCTCGTTCTCACACCAGTCTGTAACTCTCCAATAATATTTGTTGAAAGATGATACGAATAAGATCGTGGCATCTCCTCACTAGGAACATCCACAGTACTATTCTGATTTGAAATATTTTGATCAACGATCAAATCAACTTCAGGAGCACTAGATGTAGCTTCATTTTGATTGCTCGGGCCAGCAGATTGAGTTAGCATATTAGATATCTGCTCAGATTCTTCATCAGAGGAGGATTGTCCATTATCGTCGAAAGCTGGAGCTTCATCAGAGTCGGAATTCTGATTCTGAGAAATATTTGGCCTTGAGGTTGTATTTCCTGGTTCAGTGGAAACATTTGTTGGAGTTGTAATAGGTGTTTCTTCTGCTTCAGAAACTTGTTCAACTGGAACACCACTATTACTCGGACCTGCACCAGAAGAAGATGTAGAACCAACAGTGGGTTGATTAACCACAATTGGCCTTAGAATCTGTTCTTGATTTGCCGACTATTGAAGATAATAAAGAGTTGCAAGTTCTTCTTCAGACGGTTCTTCTGGAGTCGAATGACTTCCACAAATCTTGGTAATTGAACAACCACGCATCACCTTTCCTCTGAATAGGAGTCGTATACCGAAAGCAATCAACGTGTTGTGCTTCCATTACTTTTCTCAAAGCAGGAACATAAACTCTCCTTAGTGGACTAGCGTAACCAACAAAAAACCTTCAAGCGTTTTAGCACCGAATTTTCCATCGTGATCAATCACTGTGCACGGTGCACCAAACGATTCTAGATATTTCAGATTTTGTTTCCTTCGGTTGATCATTTCAAAGCAAGTCTTTTTAGTCGGTTTGACAGTTAAGACCCTATTCAATGTATAACATGCCGCTGCAACCGCCTCACTCCAGAAGCTAACCAGAAGTTTCGAGTCTGCAAGCATTGTTCTTGCTGTTTCGATCAATGTTCTATTCTTCCTCTCAGCTACGCCATTTTGTTGTGGAGTATACGGTGAGCTGAATTCATGCAGAATTCCTTTGGCGTTGCAAAACTCTTTCATCTTGTTATTCTTGAACTCCATGCCATTATCACTTCGAATACATTTGACAGGTAGATGATATAGATTTTCGAGCTTCTTTAAGAGAATCACCAGATTATCGAATGTTTCATCCTTAGACTATTGAAAGAAAACCCATGAATATCGAGAATAATCATCTGTGACGACTAAACAGTATAGATCTCCAGAAATACTTCGGATGTTCACCGGACCGAAAAGATCCATATGTAGACGTTCAAGCGGCAACTTTATGGAGTTTAGAATCTTCTTAGGATGTGACTTTTTAATCTGCTTCCCTTCTTACATTCAAGACAATGATCCGTCATGTGGAAGCTTCGAAGATTCACCCCCTCGACTAAATCGTTATGAACCAGAAAATTCATTTTCCTTAGATGAATATGCCCCATTTTCCTGTGCCATAGAATCGAATCCTTCTCCGTGGCTTTTGAGACAAAACATTGAGCCATCTTCGATGATGTAGTAGCAACACCCATGTCTAGAACGTAGAGATCGTTTTCGCCTGGGTCGCGCATAAGAATCCATTCATCAGGAATCTTGAAGCCTGGTTTTAGAATCATGCACTCTTTATCATTGAAATGAACAGTGAACTTTTTATCGCAAATTTGTGATATACTTAGAAGATTGTTCTCTAGCTCGACGATGTAATTCACTTGATCAAAAGATACCACGCCATTTGAAAGCTTTCCTTCAGCTACAATCCGGCCTCCTTGGTTTCCAGCGAAGCCTACATACCCTCCATTTATCGCTTTAATATCGAAGAGTAGTGCATTCATCCCAGTCATGCGCCTCGAAGCTCCACTATCCAGAATCCACTTCGATAAAATGGATCTCTGGAGCCCTAGCACACATTAGCAATTCAGTTAAAAAGTGCAACCCAATCCTTCTTGGTCTTGGGTTTGGGATAATAAACTTCATAATCATCCTCAAAATCACCATCTAAAACATCATCGACATTATCATTCTCAAACTTAACCTTTTTATTATCTTTTAAAAGTTTGACAATTTCAGATTTATCTTTTGAATTAGACACCTTGTAAACTTTGGTTTCAACAGACACAGACTTAACAGCTTCAGATGTTGTTGTTTTCCTTTTGGCAACCCAGGATTGTGAGTTAATCCTTGCTTTCTTTATGTAAAACCTTGAATCTTTGTTTTTGTTTGTTTTGGAAGTTTCACCTTTCTCAAAAGTTGAATTTTCAAACTTCGATTCAGTTTTAGGTTTAATTTCAATTTTAGATTCATTTCTTTTCAGAATTGTGACAGGTTTTACATACTCTGGTTGCTTAAGTTTCTCAACATCTGAACTTGTTTTTCTTCGAGGATAAACAGGCTTTGATTTCGGACACTTGCGATCAATATGACCAATTTCATTGCATTTAAAGCAAGTCCGATTGTCATAAGAATGTCCACTAGTGGATTTTACACCACTTGCGGATTTAGCCTTATCTCGAAGTTCTTTTTCCTTTTTAAATTCGTCATTTAATTGCTTTCCAATCGAACTTTCTTCCTGAACCGTGCTAGTCCCATATACAAATGTCATGTTTTTATCTTTATATTCCTGAAATGGTGACTTTTTCTTATTCGGTTTATCTTCTACATCCAAACCCAAACCTGCTCTCCTATGTTCAGGAAAGTCACCACCATTTCTTCGGTAGTTATTTCTTTTAGGTTTAGAGTAAAACTTCTTTTAATTTATTTCCAAATCCTCTGATGATACTTCAACGAGTTTGAAGAATTTATCAAGCTGATCCTCTTTCACATTCCGAATCGGAAAGCTATCATCGAAATATAGTCTATCAGAATCCTTAACTTTGTACATGACAACGTTAGGATCATCACTTCGACTATCTTCCGATGATGTATCGTCATCTTCAGATTGTGAATCAGAACTGTTCAAACTTGAGTTGGCGCTCTCATAGCTGCCATCATCAGATTTATTCAAAACATTTTCAACAAAATTTTTAACCACAGCTTTGCCATCATCGCTTGTGTAGGTTATATCAATGTTCTCAGGCAGCTCATTTTTCTTATCGGTCAAAAGTTCACTGTTGAGCGCCTTTTCCATCCCCTCAGTTTTCCTTCGACAATATTTTTCGCACAAGGGTGGTGGAACATTGCTATAATCTCCATGTTTCTTACCTTTGGCTTTCTGTACATTTTCTTCCGACGAGATCGTTGGAAGAATATGATCGATGACATAAGCATTTGTGGTATAGCTTTTTAGAAGCTGTCTCGCTCTTTCAGTTTTGATTTTCATGTATTGAAGCTCTTGTTTTACTTCAGCAATGTTGTTTATGTAAACGTTAATAGCTTTTTGTTTTTCCATTAATGTAGCTTTTAACATACTCACCATGTCATGCTGTTCAATGTTATTATTATCAAGTCTGCTGTAATCATCTTTCATTTTGTCATAAGCTTCTTTCATTGTGCGATAATCATATTTGAAATTGTTGTTATGCACATTGAGTTCACTTATGATCTGAGACTTTTCAGCACATTGAACACAAGGTTCAGCACATTTCGTACATGGTTTTTCAACCTCAACGATTTGCACTTTAACCACTTCCTTTTCTATAACTTTTACCTCCAGACCTACCTTAGTCAGATTTGCCATCATAGCTTTCTTGGCGATCTCTGTGAGGTTTTCTTCATTCATTTCTTAGTCACGTTGATGACTTCTTCAACCTGTTCTGAAGATGTTGTATCACCACAACAACCTGCAAAACTAGTAGTCATGATAGGAGAAAGAATACTCTGCACCTTTGTGTGATGGTAGATTTCCTCTTCCTCTGCTTGTTGCATGTATTCTTCTAGCATTGCACTTTCCATAGCTGCATCTTCAGCAGATGTATCCATGATCTCAGCTATTAGAGCAACCCCGGTCTTTCTGCCAATATATGAGTTCCAGTCAAAACCATCATCTTCATTCGCAGCAACCATCGCTTTTTCTATGTTGTTGGATGATTTTTCTTGAACTTCAACTTGAGCCTTCTTTGGGAATGGCTTGTATTTTAGTGACTTCTTGTAGTATTCACTGCCACCTCCAAATGGACTTTGATTGCCAGTCTCCTCTGGATTCTTGCGTTCTCTTTTGAAGTGCCCTTTTTGTCGGCATCTGAAGCAAGTAACTTTCGTTTTGTCGAAACCCAGTTTGTTGCTTGAATTCCCGATGTCTCTGCCGGTTAGTGCAACAAATTTAGTAACCCTCCGAATAATTGATGCTAAGGACCATTTGATGTCCATCAGCTCAAGCTCTTCTTCATCTACTTGATCATATTCTTCGGCGGTCATTTCCGGATTACCAATCTTCCTAGCCACCAAACTCTCATACGATTCCAACACTGTGGCAAGAAGTGCCATGTGTTGTTTAGCTACTTGTTCTGAAACGACATTGTTTAAGTTGACTGCAATGTTACATTTGAACATTTGGATCAGACTTCGATTGATTATTCTGATTAAACTGATTCTGATATGAAGAATTGGAACCCGTGCTTGAATGTGCTGAATTCTGGGGACTCTGATCATATTTCAGATATGATTGAGTTTGACTTTGTGGCGAATGATTCGAGGAATTCAGATTCGCGCTAAAAGCGGTTTGGATCTTCGGGCTAGTGATATTCTCTTGAGCTCCTGTCTTGTAGTGCGCTACATCTTGAGTAACATTTGAATTCTTTGACTTGGCTATCTTTAACAACTCCATCTCATGCCCCTCCAGCTTATCAATGAAAGTGGATAGTTTAAAGAATTCCCAGCTCAGACTTTCTTTGAGCACCATGAGATATGTCGTCCATTCACCTTCAGGCAATGCGTCAGCCAGTTTATCAATGTATTCTTCTTCTGTTTTCTCAAGCCCATGTCTCCTCATAATCACTTTCAGATGACAGAATCTTTCGATCATTTGTTTCATCGTTTCTCCTTTGATCATCGTGAATATGTCGAATTCCTTCATGATCAGTGCTTTCTTGCTTTTGACCATTTATGCACTTCCCTGGTATTTGTTCTTCAAGAATTTCCATAGTTCTTGTGCAGTCTTATATTCTGGTAACAGCACTAATATATCTTCTTTCACCGACTGTTGGATCAAACTTATCATTTTCTTCTCGGCGACGTAAGCATCCTTTTGAATAGTAGAAAACTTGCTGATGTCGATAACGTTATTATTTTCATCCCTGGGCCATGTATAACAAGTCTCTACTGCAACCCAGCTGTGAAAATACGTAGCTTGCACCTAGTTAGTGAACTTTTCTTTCCACCCCTCGTACTCATCCATACACATGAGTTTTGGTGGTTTCACAGATGTGCCCATCTCGTTATCAATATTCACTTGATTCACCATTTGAGCATTCGATGCTGAATGTCACACCCTCAAATTCCACGTGTAGAGTTCTATCGTGAGGCGCGTGACAAACAAGGATCACAGTCATTAGTCATACTGAACGGCCACTATATGAGTTTAAAAAAATATTCTTGTTTGTTCATTAATGAGAAAATATTGTTTATACAATTGAGTTGCGGAAGCGTAATAATTACAAAACCAAAATAGTTAATGTAATTTAAAGTTAGTGTCTAAATATTTGATGAAATCAATGCGACACCATAATGCATCCTAGTCGTGATGTGTGCTACCTTAGCAACCTGAGAAAATATGTAAAAATCAAGTGTCAACAATTATGATGAGTGAGTTCACAGGTTTTAGTTTACAGATATAAGATAAGTTGTTTCCACTGGTTCAAATCCCAAACCAGTATGTTATGATAGGTAATCCCTGATCTAAACCCAAATTAGAATGTTCAAGTTTCCCAATTCAAAACCTGAATCGTGTTGTTATAAGTTGTTCCCTATTCAAAACCTGAATCGTGTTGCTATAAGTTGTTCCCGATTCAAAACCCGAATCGTGTTGTTATAAGTTGTTCACAATTTAAAACCCGAATCGTGTTGTTATAACCCGAATCGTGTTGTTATAAGTTGTTCACAATTCAAAACCCGAATCGTGTTGTTATAAGTTGTTTACAATTCAAAACCCGAACCGTGTTGTTATATTGATTAGCAGTTTATGTTATATGTTTAGGTAGCTAACCTAGGTCATGTCAACAAAGTGTTCGATCCGAAGCTGACGTTGCTGCCCCTGTTGTGCCAGGTCTATCACTAACCATGGCTAAGTGTTAGGCAAATTCTACACCCGTGACAATCAACGTTCGGTCTAACTGGCGCGACCAGTTCGAGTGGGCTTGTCGGGCCCAGTAGTACTACTAAAAATTCCCTCGCTATAATCCAATACTACGGCATCACAAGTGTTAAGGGGACTGACATGTGATATATGCTTCCTTGTGACCATAACCGTATAACATAACTTTAAATAGAAAGACGTTACTGTACCGTAATGTATAACCCATACAACACTGTAACGTGTACATGTTTTCTCCCCCTGTGTTTTGTAAACGTTTAAAAGAGTAGGGGCCCTGAACTCACCTTTGATAGCTCGGTTAGACTTTTAAAGTGATTATGAGTTGTGGTTGGTCAATCACGTCCTAATATGATTACCATTTAGTTTATTCGTGTGCTCAAGTAAGACACGAAATCCATACACGTATCTTAACACGAATCATGCAATCACGTTTACAACTTTTATATATATATATATATATAATTCCATGTATAATCATCTATGATCATGGCACACAACAAGTTATATAACATTTAAGTTACCATAAAACGGGTTCGGCTATTCACAGATAGTACATACAAACATCCAGATGCACATATAACAACTTATTGTGTTTCGGCTTAAGTGTCCAGAACTAGGCTTTTTTCGGGTATTTTTATAAAATAGTTTTCATATTCCAAAAAATTCCAATTAATTTACAGAACGTGTCAAACGGTCTGTTAAATTTTGTGTAAAATTTTCTAGTCCTATCTCCTTACCAATTATTTATAAAACATTATTTACTATGCTGCAGTTAGATTCGTCACTTTCTGACTGCAGTCCACGGGAAAATTCATTCAAAAATCGTCATTTACCTGATTGACGAAATTCTAGTGGGAGATTTTTGGAAACTCCCTTCTCCAGCTACTGTACGACTTTCATGACCTAATTCTACCCAGATTATGAGATATGACCCAGCAAACAACACGTAATTTATGTAGAAAAAACACAGCTTCAGCTGCTGCACCAAATAATATATTTTAAAATAGTAACGACCTCAAAAAAATGCGATTCTAGTGCCATTAGAAGCGTTTTTCAAAAACGTACGATTTAGACTTCAGAAAATAAATTTTTCGATCTATAATGATTCGTTTACAGCCAACTGAAGTTGGCTGTTTTCGCTAACCAGCCACCTGTTTTCCATTTAAACGCTACTCGAAACACATTTAACGATCACAACACTTCATAATAACAACTTGCAGCAGATTATACATCAATTATCACGTAACCATATTAATATTTCATAACCCTAGATATAACATCATGAGTTTTGTAAAGGAAACGCAGCCAATGATCATCTACGCATACATATCATCCATAAACTCAACAATTCGCATAATTCATCCGAAGCTAATCATTCACAACAAAACCCTATCATAACATCTCATGATCACAACCATATTTACACAAAACCACACCATAAGTCACAATCTAAAACAAGACGCTAACCTTAGATCAAGAAGAACTAGCGAGAGAGCTAGAGCTTGCGATCGGAAGAGAAGGGGGGGGGGTGTTGGCGGCCGCCGATCTCCAAGGGGATAGGGGGATTAGGGTTTTGAATTTTTGATAACTAGTATTTATTTATAACCCCCAAACTTGTTCCCCAAGGAAACTTGTTCCCCAAGAAACACAAGAGGAGTGGGGGCGGTTAGGTGTATGGGCCGAGAAAGTGTAAGGGGGTGTCGGGTTGGGTTTACTTGGGTCGCGAGGTGTGTGGTAGCAGGTTGGGTTCGCGCAAGGTTGAAACGGTTTGAACTCAGGTTCGGCTTTTAAATGGAACATATAATACAAGCCGTTAAATAACTAAACACATATTATAATTTGTCAAATATTCGCGACATGAGTTTATTCTGTATATGTATATCTGAAAGATTAAATCGTCTAAATACAAAGGACGATACCTGATTTTTCTAGGATGTGACACTAAAGTCGTCATAAAAGCACTATGAAGATCTTCCATCTTGAACAACTAACGAATATCACTGAAAAACACGTTCGCAAACTTCGAAAAATGATTAGACTACTGACAAATTCGAGCGAACTTGCAGTTTGAGAAAAAAACAGATTTGATTTCAAACAAGTTCGGGCGAACTTGTAGAAATTTCAAGAGAAACAAACGAGTCCGGGCGAAGTTGTAGATAATATTCAACAAAGTTTAATCAAGTTCGGGCGAACTTGATAAAAACTAAAGAATTTTATACTAAGTTCGAGCGGACTTATCAAATTTCTTAAGAAATCAATCAAGTTTGGGCGGACTTGATTAAAAATGATGAATTTTTAATCAAGTTCGAGCGAACTTGGTGTTAAGTTCGACTAAATCAAGTTTGTGAAACATGGTTTTTTCAACTTTTTTATATCAATTCGTTTGAATTTGATGCTGAAACTCTCAGGGGCTTTTCATCAGTGTATTTTACATGACACATTCAAATTTTAGCAACTTTTATCCGTGAATTCATTGATTTCTTGAAAAATAAAGAAAAAATGATAGAAATGAGAAGAATAAGAGTAAATCTTGCAATGATTTCACCAAATCAAGTATCCGTGGCTCTGATACCACTGTTTCTTTGTCTAACGCGTTAGACGAAGACGAAGGCGAACTTGATCAATTCAAAAGCAAAATTTTCAAATTTTTTCAATTTAGACCTTGAACTTGTTTAAGTGTTGTTCAAAATATCTTGACATGTTCGCCCAGACTTGATGTTTTGTAATGTTTAATTGGTCTAACAAGTCCGGCCGAACTTGTTATTAGGGTTTGTAAAATTGTTAAACTTTGCTAATTTTGTCTCGATCTTTGTGTTTGCAAAATATTCAGCTCTCGTTCCACAACATGTATTACACTCGACAAGACTGTCTGCCCTTCACTCACAGCATACGACAGTATTATTGAATTCATGGAGTGGATTCCGATTCACAAGGCAATAACGGAAAAGATGGTGGTTTACAGGTCGCACGTCTATAGATTTTGGAATTCTGCGGCAATGAATGATGATGATACAGTGATCAAATCAGTGGTTCGTGTTGGAGACGAGGATAAAGAAATTACAGTATCTGAAGCTGGCATCCGAAAAGTTCTAAATTTCAACGACGATAAGAATGATCCAATGATGCTAGATGAACGGATGGTGCGAGGTTGTTTCTACAAAATGGGATACAAGGGGCACGTAAATGAATCAACATTGAAAAAAGGGGGAGTTCCGAACCCCTACAATGTCACGGCCCCTGACCCCACCCGGGGAGCGGGAGCCGTGAACCAGTCAGGTAGTACCGGTGATTATTTTGAAAACATTGCAGCGGAAATTTCATTAGGACCGTAGTTAGGAAAAATATCAGAGTTTAGAAACACCGGATTTTTATTTATTAAACAAATGGGAATAAAACCCATGTTTTATAAAGGTAGATTTTAATAAGGGATAAACCTGAATTCATAAAACAACATTTCTTAATTTAATTGATAAAATAAGCCACTCCTTTAAGCCTTTTGGTGCTGTATCCCAACTCTTAATCCGATCTACTGAAATCACCTGAAACATGTTTTAAAAATATTTTTGTCAGCAGGAAATACTGGTGAGTTCATTCAATTTGTACAAAATGACACATTCTTATATTCACAGCATTAAGAGTTTTTACATTTGTTTATCTTACCAAACTACTATTGTCTAGCTCATTGTCCAATAGCAAAGAAACTTATTTTAAATAGTATTTGTCACTCGGTGTCAGTTCCTGTGACTGTGGTCATTCACTCATTGGCTAACCCATTGTCCAATAGTGAAGATTATCAAGTATTGTATACAAAACCCCACATACTGACAGTAGTTTCCCAGTAAGAATACAAAGACTTAATCACTGTAATATAACTTGGAAAACATTTAGGGTTTGCAAAGCATTTGAGAAAAGGAGAATGACTCACTTTGTAGTTTTAAGGTTGTTATCTTAGAGCTTCCCGGTGTTATTTCTGAGTTCCTAATGACATTATAATGCAACACGTGTTAGTGAAACAACCATCTTAAACTTTAACGATACATTACGAGATAAAACCCCAACGTAGTTTAAAAAGTATAGACTTATATACAGGCAACACTTTTGCATCCGTTGCTAGGTTTTAGATCAATCGGATAGAGTATCGAATCAGTGATTAGGGTTAAAACACTTACAACGCGGCAGAGTTTATCAGGTTTAGGGTTTAGGGGGGTTTAGGACTCGGACAGAGCTTTGAGGGAGTAAGAGAATAGATTTAGAAATCTAAAATGAGCACTGAACTCGTTCCCAGGCCGCTCTTATATACCCCAACAAGGTTTCCCCCGCGCGTCGCGCCAGGATCCAGGGATCCCCGCGCGTGGCGCGACAGCTGACATCTAGTCCTAGATTAGCCTCGTCAAGGGTATAGGCTGGACATTTGTCGCGATCTGGTGACACATGTCCTGGTACTCTCCCGCGCGTCGCGGGAGATGTCAGTGATTCTGGCGCGTGGCGCCTGGGACACCCAGGTGAAATTTCTTCGTTTTTCGTGTCGGGTCTCGTTGCGCGTGTCCGGGACTTCGATTATGGCTCGTTTTAGGGTGTTTTTGGAGAGTTGTTACATCCTCCCCACCTTGTTTAAAATCTCGTCCTCAAGATTTTGGTTATGATGTCATTTTCGAGTGATGTCATGCGTTAACCAACACTTAATCGTATTATGGTAAATGAATCAGGATATATACGAATTTTGTGAATACAAGGTTTACAATGAATAGAACTCAATGGTTTACTTGAATCATTTCTAGAAATAGATATCAAATGAACGAAGTGAAATGACATAATCATTAGAGTGACTAGGTTTTCATGGTCTAAACCAAAAAAGAGATTTATGCCCAATAGGTGAATGACTTTAGAAATAATAGAATTCACTATCAAAGGAAAACTTACCTTGGTTGTCAATCAAGGAAGACTTAGAATTAACAAGCTTAACTGAAAACGAAATATGAAGAGGATGTGTCAACTATCCAACCATGTTATGAGGAAAAATTAGTGTGTTGACATTATTTGAATGACAGGGATACACTTGAAACACAACAGAATTTAGTGTATCATTATCTTAATACATAGTTGTATTAAGACTATTTTCAAAAATGAGTCAAACGAAAAGCATACGTAGTTTTGTAAGATCATGATTAGCTCAGGCTACAAATTTATATCGACGTCACAAGGTGTCGTAATTATCGAAATAGTTTACTAATTACGGTGACCGAACAAGTTCACCGTGTTCGTAATCAATTGAAAGGTTTTAGTGAAGTAAATTCGAATATTCATAAATAAATCTCATAGGATTTTAATTTGATGATGAAATAACAAATGAATATCATAGAATTTTCAATAAGTATTAAAAGAACCATTAGAGGTACACCGAAAAATAACATGAAGTTGTGTACTCTTATCTTAACACATAATTGTATTAAGATTGTTTTATGACAACGAATCAATAAGATAGGTTTTAAGAATAAATAAACCCGCACATCGGGTGTGCAAAAGAGATTAGCTCAAGCTTCAAGTTGATGAAAAACGCCACCACAAGGTGTCATGAAAATTGATGATTCAAAGAAGGTGAATACCAAACAAGTTTGTCCAGGATCCCCACGCGTGGCGCGACAGCTGACATCTAGTCCTAGATTAGCCTCGTCAAGGGTATAGGCTGGATACTTGTCACGATCTGGTGACACGTGTCCTGGTACTCTCCCGCGCGTCGCGGGAGATGCCAGTGATTCTGGCGCGTGGCGCCTGGGACGCCCAGGTGAAATTTCTTCATTTTTCGTGTCGGGTCTCGTTGCGCATGTCGGGGACTTCGATTATGGCTCGTTTTGGGTGTTTTTGGAGAGTTGTTACATACAAGTTTCTTATGCACGCAATTATTCACGCGTTCAGTCATCGAAAGGCTGGATTGGACGATGTTAAAGATTATATGGCTTGTATGGCCACGACGCTCATTCTTAACAAGAAGTTCAATTTTTCAAAGCTTGTATTCACGCATATGAAGAATAATATGGGATCGAACAGGCTCGTGATGTATCCAAGATTAATACAGATGTTGATCGACGACAAATTCAAGAAAATCGCAAAGGATCCAAATGATATTGTTTATCTTAGTTATTTGGATGATACAACTGTCAAGAAGCTTATTACGTTCCAGAAACAAGCTTCAGCAGCTGTCGCAAAGCCTTTATTTGGTGCAATAGTTTCTGCTGATTACGTCGCACCACCAGAGTACAAATGGCGTAAAGATGATAGTGGCGACGAGAATGAAAGGAATGCTGAGTTAGAATGGCTGTCGACTTTCAAAGAAAAGCGCAGTGACTGGTTTCTAAAGAAAGTTGTTGTTGAAGAAAAGAAGAAAGTTGCCAGGAAATCAAAGAAAGTCGAAACTATGCTTATCGACGAAGAGGAACCTGTAAATGTTCAAACTGAAGCTGGATCGAGTGCAGATTGAAAGTCAAGAGAAAACAACTAAAGAAGATGACGTGATTTCTACGACGTCAGACAAAGATGAAGACAGTGATGATTCGTTAGAAGAAGCTACAAAGAAAGCTATCGCTGAAACAGCTGCAGAGAAACTCAAAGAAACAGATGTAGATTAAGAACCAGAGTTAGAAAAGGGTTCTGATGAGGAAAAACCTAAAAAGAAAGCTAAACGTGTTAAGTCTTCTGCTAAAACTACAACAACAAAGACTATAGGGTCTCCCAGTACCAAAGGAAAGTTAAAGCCAAAAAGCCGCCATTACATCGGAAAGAAAAAAGGCACAGAAGTCACACAAGAACCTTCTGCTGCAACACATACATGAGTTACACAAGAACCTCCTGCGGCTGAAACAATGCATACGTCTGATGTTCAAGAGACTTTAGTACAGACATGAGTCACACAAGAACCTCCTGAGTCTGAATTACTTGAAATTCCAATTATTCTGTCACAAGATCCACCGACAACTTCTCAACCTGAAAGCTCTACACCTAGAGAAGTTCCAGTATCTACACCAAAGAGTACTCCTAAGTCTACACCAAAGACTACTCCGAAGTCGAAACTATTTGGAAATATTCCAGATGAGCCAGTTGACATTCAAGATTTAAATGATTTCTTCCCATAATCAGATGTTAATGAATTAGAAAAGCGAGTTAAAATTCTGAATACAAAGTTGAAAAGAATGAAGCTGAGAATGCAGTGTTAGAAAAGCTGGTGAAGCAAGGGGAAGTTGAAAAGGAGATTTTGAACGACAAAGGCAAATTCTTGGAAGGTGATAGAGATTATTTGAAGGCCCTGATTGAAAGTTTACAAGATGCTAACGAACGACTACAAAAAGAGATAGCAGAACTACGATCAGAAAGGGATTTGAATGACAGAAGATTCAACAAACTACAGAAAGTATTATCTAACAGTCCGGGTATTGATTTTGCTGCTGAGTATGCCAGGTTAGATCTGTAAGAGGCAAAGGAAAAAGCAGAAAAAGAAATTGCTGAACAGGGAAAGGGAAAGCATGTTATTGAAAGTATGCCCGAGATTACAGAGCCTATAGTCGAGTCTGCAAAAGCTTCCGAGTCTGTTATTGTACTAGAGACAGAGACTGAACAGAAAGACAATGAAGAAGCTGAGGATAAAGATGAAGATGAACCTGTTGATGATACTAAAGATGACTCCGATAATGATGATGGTAATGATGATGGTCAGGGAGGAGTTGGTCTGAAAGTAATTGATGCTAAAGTGTCTGATGAATTTGATTTTTCCTCGTTGCTGAATGATGAAACAAATAGAATGGAAGATCAAAGTCAGGGGGAGCAGACAGGGGAAAAAGGGCAAACAGATGTTGAAATGACTGATGCAGTTATATAATGGATGTTGCTGCTATACCGACAAAGCCGATGATTCTAATGCTTGAGCATAATGTTGAAGAAGGCGAGTTTGTTCACAACTATTCGAAAGAAGATCTATCTATACTGCTCAACGTTGATGCTGAAACATTTGATTTTGACTTTGAAGAAGATGTAGTGAACATAGATATGTTTGAGCCAAATGAATATTCTTACAAACGTAGGTCTGATGCTGACGATTACAACAAGGTGATTATTGAAGATTGGTCGTCAGATGATGAAAAAGACGAAGCAGAAAAGTATACTGGTCAGAATACTGATAGTTTTCCAACATTTGAAGAGATGTACGATCAGTTGAATGAAGATCTGCTGAAAGATAAGATTGCTGAATATGCACGAGAAGGAAAGATTCCAAAACCAATGACAAAGGAAGAGATTGCACAAGCAAAGAAATCCTGGTTCAAAAGGATGCCGAGAGAAAGAAAGTTTTGACGTCCGTTAGCATTCTTTACCAGAGAAGCCGATGAATCATTGGGAGATATACTTAGTTGGGGGTGGTTTAAGGAATTAAACATTTACGCCATCAAAAGAGAGGTTGGGGTACAATACTTTCGACACTTGGCAGATTTCAAAACACTTCCATACTGGGATGTAGAGGAGTTGGTACAGACGAGGAATGTTACTTATCATATGAAGTTTATTGATCAGTTATTATGGAAAATGATCAAATTTGAAGCGACGCAAGGGTTCAAATACTGGAAACCGTTCATTCCAAAGCGCCGAATTAAAAGGAACAAAAAGACTGGTGAAAAGGATATTACATTGATTATGAAACGTCCAAGAGCAATGAGAAACATGCCCCTGATGCCTATTGAACAAGATTTCTATTCTTTGTTTAAGTGGTGGCAGGTTGATCCGACGACGTGTGAAGCAGTGATTGTGCTGAGATTTGAATATCATCTGGATATCACTAAAGAAAGAGTTGAAATGTTTCAGACAGAAGGATTAAGAGGGTTATGGAGAACGATTCGTATACTAGACCCGATGTGGCTAGTGAATTACTCGAAGGAGGATATTAAATGTTTATTCTTCAGTAAGATATGCTATGAAGAGCGTGGGAAAGAACAAGCGATGCAGTATCAAAGGGTTGTGAATGTTTGTTACGCGCATGGTGTGAATTCTTGAAGAATGTGGGAATCCAGTTGGAGGGAACTAGAGCGCAAAGAGTTTTTGAATGAAGAAAGGCGTATAGAGCGTATACATGATATGGGTAGGGGTGAGACTCAGACGTTTTCAGCTCATGACTAAAGTGCCACCTACAGACCAAACGCCGATTCCGTCACAAGAACGTAGAAAGAAACCAATCAAAAACTTCTTTGGATGCGTTAGACAAAGATAGAGCTTTGAAGACTGATCAAGACGAAGACGATATCCAAGGGGGAGTCTATTAGTAATGTTTAAATTTAACAGTCTTATTCTTTTCATTGCAAGATCTACTCTTATTCTTTTCATTTCTATCATTTTTTTCTTAGTTTTTAATCAAGTCCTTATTAGCACAGGAACCTCTTGTTAGATACCAAATTAGATACCAAATTAGGTTCCTGTGCTAGGCCATTGCTTCGGCAAAATTAGAAGAACTTGTATAATACCCCAGATATCAATCATCTATAAAGACCTCGTATCTCAGAATCAGGCAATCTCTCAAACGTTTCGGAGTACTAAAGTCCATATATCCGAGAGATGTTAATCCAAAAGTTTAAGCAGTTGTAAAATTTAGTTTATATGTTCGGCCGAACTTGTTCAAGACAAGTTCGCCCGAACTTGTCTATCCCTAGCGAACTTGTTCAACTATAAATAGCTGTGATTGTCATTTGAAACTTTTACAACTTTGTCACGACAGAGGCGAAGCTCTGCCCGATCAGGATTTGACATGTATTTGGACTTTATGATCAATAAACAACAATTAAATGAGTAATCTTTGCATATTTGATTAACACTTCACATAGTTTTCGCCTATATGAACGTTAGATACCAAATTAGGTTCCTATGCTAATCAACGAGCGATCTAACAAGTGGTATCAGAGCAATCTCAGATTACAAGGATTTTCTTAAGAAGGCGTGTCCTAAGGACGCCTACCCGTTACAAGAGATAGACTTTAAAGTCGACTACTTAGCATGTACGTATACAATTATCTACGTATACAATTTTATCTAAGATGATAGGGTTTTTGAAATAATATGTAATATCTTTGGGTGATATTGTTTTTGAAATAATACGTAACATTTTTGGGTGAGATCATTACATAGTGATCTTATGTATCACGAATACAAAAGTGATTCTTTGCATATAGAAATGTGTATGTATTTATTATATAGTTTTTTTTCCACACATTTACATGTAACTAACTTGTTCTCTATGGAGTGGAACTGGCATTTGTTACATGACTAATGGCCTATTATATGTTAAGAATAAAGATCAAATACAAATAAATTAACATACAAAACGTACAAACTGAAGGAAAAACCAAAAAAACGCGGTGGCATTTTCGTAAATATTTGGTCTTCAAAATTACGCGACAGGATCATTTGTAGAGTGATTTTGGTCTTGTAAAGTAATTTTGTAAAATGTTCTTGTAGTGTAGTTTTGATCCTTTGTAGAGTAATTTTGTAAATTGTTCTTGTAAAGTAATTTTGTAAAATGATCCTTTAGACTAATTTTGTTAGCATTTAGTTATGGGGTTTAGCTTTATGGTTTAGTTTTTATCTACGTATACAATTTTATCTAAGATGATAGGGTTTTTGAAATAATATGTGATATCTTTGGGTGAGATTGTTTTTGAAATAATACGTAACATTTTTGGGTGAGATCATTACATAGTGATCTTATGTATCACGTATACAAAAGTGATTCTTTGCATATAGAAATGTGTATATATTTATTATATAGTTTTTTTTCCACACATTTACAAGTAATAACTTGTTCTCTATGGAGTGGAATTGGCATTCGTTACATGACTAATGGCCTATTATATATTAAGACTAAAGATCAAATACAAATAAAATTAACATACAAAACGTATAAACTGAAGGAAAAACCAAAAAAACGCGATGGCATTTTCGTAAATATTTGGTGGGGTTAGGTTTTTTTATTAAAATTACTCTACAAGAATATTTTACAAAATTACTCTATAAGATCAAAATTACTCTACAAAACATTTTACAAAATTACTCTACAAGACCAAAATCACTCTACAAATGATCCTGTAGAGTAATTTTGATAATTACCCTACGACCAAATATTTACGAAAATACCACCGTGTTTTTTTTTTGTTTTTTCCTTCAATTTTTACGTTTTCTATGCTAAGTCTATTTGTACCTGAACTTTACTCTATATATTAAATTGTCAAATATTATAAGAGGAGACTAACTATAACTTTGAACGCTTTCTAGAATCGATTTTGACATTATGTAATCTGTATCTTTTGTCCTATGTATATCAATTAGAAGATTACCTGTTTGGTGTGAACACATATAGACGATTTTCTTTTAAGTGAATCCATATCAGTTTTTTTAACGTCCATAAAAAAATCTTATATACGTATAACACTCAGTTTTCAAGGGTTTGCAAGCATTATAGGTAATTTTAACATAACTGAATAAAAACACAGAAAATAAAAGTATTGATTTATACCATAACTAGTTTCCAAATCCAGATCTCCCTTTCCTTTTTCATTTCAGTATCATGCATGTGCTTTAATTGATGATATTCCAGCTTGCAAAAGCAAGGATGAATGAGTGATGTTGATATTTATGTTATTTATTAGACAGCTAGGTATCTTAATCGTCGGTTTAGTTGGTTTTTAAAACATAAAATCTTGACTAATTGATATAACTCATGTTTTATTGGTTTTGCTGTAACCAGTTTAATCGGGTTTAGTTATCAAGGAACCAAAAAATTAACCATGCATTCTACATTTTATAAAGTGTCAGTGCATCTCCAACTAATTACGTAGAATACGTATATTTTCGTCCGTTTAAAATAAACATTACATGACATAAGATAAATATATATAATTAACGATGCTTTCCTTTCAAAGGGATGACAAGGGGAACGGGACCATTACAATAGAAATGCACATGAGCTTTGTTTGTCACTGTTCCTTTGAAAATATGTGGTGCACTATAAAAAAAACATATCAAGTTCTTATCTTCTTTTCCACCTGTCACCATGATATAAAAAATGGTTTTTCTTTTTTTCATAAAAATGTCTAAAATACCTTTTTAATATAATTGTTCGAATTGGATACATATATTCCTTAATGCAAAATCTGCATCCAAATATTTTTGCATCAACATAATGTGATATATAGTTTTAGTCAGAGCTAAACAACCTTCAATCTTCGATGTTAGTCTTAGTTTTATTTAAAAACATATGTGTATTGTTAAATATACAACTTATTATAGTAATTTATTCTTCTAAGAATTAGATAAGCATGTGTCCTTGTCTTTTTACTTGTCTTTTATCTTTTATTAATACTATCATGCTTAATCAATATTTTTATCAGGTGGAGCAGAATAAGATAGAAATATATATATAGCATTACTAAATTGAAGTTTAAGGGCCATATAAAAATAAGGGTTGTCTTGATACTCTTATACAGCTTTTTGGGAAGATTGAAAGGTTAAAAAGCTTTAACCATTTAAGCTGCCAATTTGTATTTTTTGTTAAATATATAGATATGACATAACATAATCTACCATATTATATATTATATAACTATTAATTATATAACATGTGCTTAAAAGGTTTTTCTTGCTTTAGTGTTTTGTATATAATGCTTTGATTGATATACATTGTTTAAAAGAAATATTTTTATATACTATTAATTTGTAACATTGTTAGTCTTTAAAACTTGTATTTTTAGCTTATAAAGTTAGACATTGGTTTATGATAAAACCATGTACTATAGTATTTATTTATATACTATTTATTAATTGGTAACATTGTTAGTAGAGATGAGCACGGTACCCGTTTGGTACCGGTACTGAAAGTACCGGTACTGAAAAACGAGAAAAATGGGTAACGGTACCGAATACACCGCCTGTAACATGGAGCTCATGTATAATGTTTAGGGCTGTTTGGCAACTTCTGAATGGTTAAATGCTGAATTAGTAAGAGGTCTGAACTATTAAGCGCTGAACCAGTAAGAGGTCTGAACTATTAAGTGTTGAACCAGAAAGAGATCTGAACCATTAAAAGCCAGTATATGTTTAACCGTTTAGAGGCAAATGTCTGACCAATTCAGATTAGCGGTTTTAACCATTGAGACTCAATATAATGCTTTTCAGATGCAAATGTCTGAAACATTCAGACATTTACTCGCGAACAAACAGTCTGAATCATTAAGTGCTGAACCAGTAAGGGGTCTGAACCATTAAGAGCGCCTCATTAAGAGGTAAACAAACAGCCTCTTAATTGTTAACTAACCCATGTCGGCTGAATTTGTAAGCCCCGGCCGCAACGCGACGGGGTGTTACATCTAGTTTGATTAAGTTTATATTTGTTATCGATATATTACTATATAAGAGATTAAACATCAGGGGTGCATATATTGTTAACTAGTCCTCTTTTTTCGATTTAGATTTTGGATAGTTTGCCTGGTGTATGTACTTCATCTGGGGTGGGCATGTTTTCTTTTGGTTTTGTTGGGTTGTATCCGTATGTTCTGTTTGGTATTCGGCCTTTGTTTAGCTCTTTGCTGTTAGGAGACTTGTTTGCTTGAATAAATGTTTTGTTTGGTTGTTAAAAAAATATTTGATTAAGTTTATATTTGTTATGGACATAGATTAAAATATTTGATTAAGTTTATATTTGTTATTGATATATATTACTATAAGATAAGACATTTATATAAAGTAAGGATTTAATTAAAAGGGGTTGAATGGTATAAAGTTTAGGAATGATCACTTGTCACTAATCAAGGTAATTTAAGGCTTGACATGATGAGAGTGTCATATTAGCAATGTTTATACATTGTTAACTAGTCCTCTTTTTTCGATTTAGATTTTGGATAGTTTGCCTGGTGTATGTACTTCATCTGGGGTGGGCATGTTTTCTTTTGGTTTTGCTGGGTTGTATCCGTATGTTCTGTTTGGTATTTGGCCTTTGTTTAGCTCTTTGCTGTTGGGAGACTTGTTTGCTTGAATAAATGTTTTATTTGGTTGTTAAAAATATTTGATTAAGTTTATATTTGTTATTGATATATACTAGTATTAAGCACCCCCGCGTTGCGGCGGGGACAAATACCAATGCCACACTACTACCAGTAACCACTAACATTAAAGTTGCAGCGTGTTAATACGAAGAAATTAAACGAAAACATAAAACATATAAAAAATAACTAAGTGGATCTAGGACCCGAGTGTTACGATGATCCTGTCAAACGGGAAAAATGGACGATGTAAAAACGTTTAACCACACACGCACGTTGCGCCGTGTTTAAGCAACATGTACAACTTATAAATGCAAACACTTATTGCTAAACAATAGCATATAAATAAATAAATTAGCATAATAAAACCACTAAAGCAACATGTACAACTTATAAATGCACACATATGTTGCAAAATAATAGTATATAAATAAATAAATTAGCATAATAAAACCACTAAAGCAACATGTACAACTTATAAATGTACACATATGTTGCAAAATAATAGTATATAAATTACTATAAGATAAGACATTCATATAAAGTAAGAATTTAATTAAAAGGGGTTGAATGGTATAAAGTTTAGGAAGGATCACTTGTCACTAATCAAGGTAATTTAAGGCTTGACATGATGAGAGTGTCATATTAGCAATGTTTATGCATGAAAACGGTGTGAATAGGAAAAAATGGAAAAGTTTGTCATTGTTGATTTCAACTTCTTCGTTTTTCAAAAGTAGATAACTTTTTTAGACAACATTGTTTTTCTTTAGAAATGACATAAAAAAATAAGCACTATATTTTCGTAATTAGGGTATGCTATAGGTTTTTTAAATCAACTTTTTTAAAATAATTGTCGAGGTGACGGTGTGTATAACATGTGTGATTATTAGTGTTCGTAATTGTAAACACATGTTGCATAATTATTTAATATGTTTTGTAATTGTCGTGGACAATTAGTTATATATGATTGTATAATTATCCAAAGTTTGCATAAGTTTATAAGTAATTATGTTATATTCTTACGTAATAATAGTGTAGACGAATTTACCACTCTTCCAAAGACACGTATCCTTTGTAGATTAAGATGAGCTTTTTTTACAATATATATATATATATATAGAGAGAGAGAGAGGTGAAATATAGGAAGAAAACTTACTTGAGTTGAAAAAATTTAAGAAAACCTATGTAACGTTTCATTTTTTTCTAAAATAAAGGAATGTAACATATATATATTTGAACATTTTTATAAAAAAATGTAAAAAGCGCCGACTAGTTTTTTATAAGAAATGTTCAAAATCTGTATGTTACATTTTTTGAACATATATATGATGTAACATCGAATTTTTAACATTTAAAAAAAAAACAATTCAGCGTTTTTTTTGTTTTTCTTTTACAAAAATGTTAAAATATATGTATATTACATTCCCAATTTTTTTAGAAATAAAAAAAATGTTACATAGGGGTTTTACAAGAGTTTCTTGAGTTTTTTTTCAACTCAAGTGGATTTTCATTTTATTCTTCTCCTATATATATATATAGGGATTGGTTAACGTACGATGCGTACGCTGTAAATATATAACATGCAATTTTGTTTTTTTTTTGTCAACATGCGATTTTGGTTTGCTTTTTTCAACATGCGATTTGTTAAAAATGTGATTTCCTTTTTCAAAACTCATGCGAATTCACCCCCTCTCCAAAACATCACATGTTGTAAGTATAAATTTCGCATGTTGTATATTCAAAGCGTACGCAACGTGCGTTAAGCCCAATTGTACAATACACTTTCTCTATATAAACCTATATAAGTGTGTGTGTGTGTGTGTGTGAGGGATAATGAGAAAACTTCTCTTTATGAGAAAACTCTACCTAACTATTATTAAACTCTAAGCCCTAATCCCTAAGAAATAAACCCTAAACCTAAAAGTTGAACACTAACCTCTAAAATAAAACCATATATCATAAAAACTAAACCCTAGAAAAAAAATTCAACACAAATATCAATTGTTTAATGGAGTTTGCTCATGAAGAGATAATTTTCTTTTGAGCCTCTCCTCAATAGCGATGATATATAGGGTTAGGTTCATTTGTGAACAACACCCTTGATAATCAATACACAAGTGTAAATCAATGGGCAGGATTTGATGATTAAAATACACTAGTGTGTTTTACGATTGGTGATGTAAATCAATAGCCAGGATTTTTTCACTCAGTTCACAAATACATTAGCATTCACTATAAAACTCACCCTATGTATATAGGACAAGGATCCGTTAGGAACCACCCTTTATTGCGAGAACCGTGAGAAACAGTGTGAACACAAACAGTAATGCCTAAAAAATCCAAAAAAATACCATTTTTTGTTTTTTAATATTTTTTTGAAAAAGTATTTATATTTACTCAACAATAAAAAAAATTCAAAAAAAAATTTGAGTACTAACTATCCATGCACATGTGCATTTTCGTCATTTCTTTGACAAATTCCGTAATACATTACAAACATTAGACAATTGTACTTTCATTTACACTACCATGTGTAACAAACTACTTTTTACGTTATCAATGTTAGCAATGCACATGTGCATCTATATATATCCACATGAAATAAGGTGTTTTGGTACACTAATTTGAATACATTTTCTCTTTCATCTATCATATCATCCATAATACACTGCCATGCACATGTGCATTTTCATCATTTCTTTGATAAATTCCATAATACATTACAAACACTAGACAATTGTACTTTCATTTACACTACTATGTGTAATACACTACTTTTTACTTTACCAATATAAGAAATGCACATGTGCATCTATATGTATCAACATGAAATAAGGTGTTTTGGTACACTAATTTGAATACACTTTCTCTTTCATATATCATACCATCCATAATACACTTCCATTACCTCCTACCATCCATAATACAATATCATTACCTCCTACCATTTATAATACAATACCAATACCAATATTTTCACTTTATTATATGTATATCAACACCGTTTATACCATCCAATCAACATATTACATCATAACGTGACAACTATAATGAACCCATCAACCATTAGATATAACTAACCAAAAAACATATATATGAGTCTACTTCATCATTCAAAATCACAAACTTTTTGTACCAAAACACGGTATATAATTGTATACATAATGATGCACACGTGCTTTAATGTAAAATTGAGTGTATTATGGATGGTATTGCAAATTAAAGTGCAATTGTCTAGTAGTGATAACGTATTAATGAATTTGTCGAAGTTATGATAGATATGCACATGTGCATAGATAACTGTTACTCGAAAAAAAAAAATTTGGTAACGAAATATAACGATTTTTATTAAAAAAATTTGAGTGCTTTTTTGATTTTTTTAGATTTTATTTTGCAATAAAGGTGGTTCTCGCGGTTCTCACAATAAAGGTGGTTCCCACATGAACCTTACCATATATATATATGGGGAATTATAGAGAGAAAACTCACTTAAGTTAAGAAAACTAAAGAAAACCTTGTAAGAAACTTTTTTTTTTTTCAAAAAAAATTAGGGAATGTAAGTTACATGTTATTGAACATTTTGCAGCAAAAATAAAAATAGGGAATGTAAGTTACATATTGATGAACGTTTTGTAACCAAAAAAAGCGCCAAGTGGATTTTTTATAAAAATTACAAAAATTCAGTTTTTTAGCATTTTTTTTTGTAAACATTGATATTTTAAAAAAAATTATAAAGAAACAATTCGGCGCTTTATATTTTTTTTTGTTACAAAATGTTCATCAACATGTAACTTACATTCCCTATTTTTTTAGAAAAAAATAAAAATATTACATAGGGTTTTCTTAAGTTTTCTCAACTTAAGTGAGTTTTCTCTCTATACTTTACCTCTCTCTCTCTCTCTCTCTATATATATATATATATATATGCTAATAACTGAATTTTTAAATTTTTTTATAAAACTCGGCGCTTTTTTTTTGCTACAAAACGTTCGATAACATAGAACTTACATTTCCTGTTTTTTTAGAAAAAAAATTGTTACATAAGGTTTTCTTGAGTTTTCTTAATTCAAGTGGCTTTTCTTTCTATCCTTCATATATATATATATATATATAGGGTAAGGTTCATGCGAGAACCACTTTTATTGCAAAATAAAATCTAAAAAAATAAAAAAAGCACTCAAAATTTTTTAATTTATTTTTAATATTTTTTAATAAAACTCGTTATATTTCGTTACAAAAAAGAAAACTTTTTTTTCGAGTAACAGTTATCCATGCACATGTGTATATGTATTATAACTTCGACAAATTCAGTAATACGTTATCACTAGTAGACAATTGTACTTTAATTTACAATACCATCCATAATACACTCAATTTTACATTAAATGCACATGTGCATCACTATGTATAACAATTATATACCGTCTTTGGTACAAAAAATTTGTGATTTTGTATGATGAAGTATGCTCATATATATGTTTCTTGGTTAGTTATATCTAGTGGTTGATGAGTTCATTATAGTTGTCACTTTATAATGTAATATTTTTATTGGATGGTATAAATGGTGTTGATATACATATAATAAAGTGAAAATATTGGTATTGTATTATAAATGGTAGGAGGTAATGGTATTGTATTATGGATGGTAGGAGGTAATGGAAGTGTATAATGAATGGTATGATAGATGAAAGAGAATGTGTATTCAAAGTAGTGTGCCAAAACACCTTATTTCATGTTGATACATATAGATGCACATGTGCATTTCTTATATTGGTAACGTAAAAAGTAGTGTATTACACATGGTAGTGTAAATGAAAGTACAATTGTCTAATGTTTGTAATGTATTAAGGAATTTGTCAAAGAAATGATGAAAATGCACATGTGCATGGTAGTGTATTATGGATGGTATGATAGATGAAAGAGAAAATGTATTCAAATTAGTGTACCAAACACCTTATTTCATGTGGATATATATAGATCACATGTGCATTGCTAATATTGGTAACGTAAAAAGTAATGTGTTACACATGGTAATGTAAATGAAAGTACAATTGTCTAATGTTTGTAATGTATTACGGAATTTGTCAAAGAAATAACGAAAATGCACATGTGCATGGATAGTTGGTGCTAAAAAATTTTTTTTTTGAAATTTTTTTTATTGTTGAGTAAATATAGCGACTTTTTCAAAAAAAATATTAAAAAAAATAAAAAAAACAAAAAAAAAATTGGTATTTTTTTTGGAATTTTTTAAGTATTACTGTTTGTGTTCACACTGATTCTCGCGGTTCTCGCAATAAAAGATGGTTTATAACGGATCCTTGTCCTATTTATATATGTATATATATATAGGGTGGGTTCTAGAGTAAACACTAGTGTATTTGTAAACTGAGTGAACAAATCCTTACCACTGATTTACATCATTAAATCGTAAAATACACTAGTGTATTTCTATCATGATTTAAACTTGTGTATACACTTATGTATTGATAATCAAGAGCTATTAATAGTCCCAAGAGTTCATAATCAAGAGGGTTGTTCACTAATGAACCTAACCCTACATATATATATATATATATATATATATATATATATATATTTCTTATGGAGTTAAGTTATTCTACAATGGAGTGTTTAATAAGAAGTGTAAGAAGCCACCAGATGGTGACAAGTGTCCTAAGAGAATTAAAGTGGGAAGGGTAATTTTGCCTACAAGGGAAAGAGAATATGCACATGCAAGTCACATGCTATTTCCCCTCCAATTTTAAATGTTCGTAACTTTTTATACATCATGTGTTTAAAAAAAACTATACCATAAAATCAAGCGTTTTTTATCTTTAATATGAGTACCATATTGTTATATTTTTCAAAAAAAAATCAAAAACCCAATTGTGTATGACACAATGGACATGACATAAAACACAATGTAAAGTAGACCAAAAACACAATCAATGACAACAGATAAAGACACAATGGACAACAGACTAAAACACAATGACAATGACCTTGCTGTATAACACATTGGCCATAATGTATAACCCAATAGTGGAGGGTTCAAATGAGAAGAAATTCTTTGTAAGAAAAAAAAGAAGTAATTTCAACCAATAGAAATGCTTCATTAGACGTCATTTAATATTTGTACTTAATATAACTATAAGGGTATATTGGTAAACTTATATATATATATATATATATATATATACCATTAATTTGTAGTTTCATCTTTAATAAATGACTATATTAAATTTGTAACTTATTTTTAAGATAAATATTTTCCTCAAAAAATAAAAATAAAAATTCATTTATAGTGTAGGATAAATACGAGGGGTGTAGGATAAATTACACGTTGTGTAGGATAAATTTCAATATGTGTAAGATAATTTTCAAAATGTGTAGGATAACTTTTGATATGTGTAAGTACAAAAATTTTAGTGTGGAGGATTATAGTCTTTATAACTAATTAATTAGTCAAATATAATAATAAATGAGATGAGAAAAACTATTTAATGTTTACAATTGTACCCTTTTGTTCTTTTTCTTCTCAATAAAATTTTCTTCTCAAATGAACCTTCCACAAGAATCAAACTAAATAAAAACACAATTGATGACAACAGATAAAAGACACAATTAATAACAGATACAAGACACAATGGAGAGTAGATGAAGACACAATGGAAAACAAACTACAAACAAAATACACAACAAACTAATACACAATACACAACAAACTAATACACAATGAACAAGAAATTAAAACACAATGCATAACATATTAAAATACAATGGATAACAAACAAAACACAATGACCTGAACTAATAACGCAATTTATAGAAAAATCAGATTTAACACAATAAGTATCAAACTAAATAAAAACACAATTGATGACAACAGATAAAAGACACAATTGATAACAACATATAAAAGACATATTGGAGAGCAGATGAAGACACAATGGAAAATAAACTAAAAACATAATACACAATGAACAAGAAATTAAAACACAATGGACAACATATTAAAATACAATGGACAACAAATTAAACACAATAACCTGAACCAATAACGCAATTTATAGAAAACCCAAATACAACACCATCTTCATTGTGTCATATATTCTGTTATAGATTCTTATAAAAACGTAATGCGTAGAACCCAAATTAACATTGTGTTATAGGTTTTGATAATAACACAATGTATAGAAACCCTACTAAAACGTAATGGCCAAGACCCAGTTAAAAGACACAATGATATGAACCTTTAACACAATGCAATAAAAAAAACCAGTAAAAATGAAATTTTTTATTTTATTTTGTATGAGAATATGGTGCTCATATTAAAGATAAAAAACGCACGTTATTATGGTGATTTTTTTAAATGTCATATGAAAAAGTTATGGACGTTTTAAATCAATGGGGGGAATTGATATGTGCCTTGAATGTTGAGAGAGAAAATCTATAAATATAGGATTCCCTTTATGCCCTTCTATTATCTTTTTTCTCTACAATTAATCTCAACCATCAAATCTAAGATCAATGAACTAAAATTGTTCTTACCATTCTTACTTATTTCACCCTTTGTATTTGATCCTTTCTCATGTATTATGATCATAATATTTTGGAAACTCCTCGCTATTAAGACAAATCATGCTAACTCCATGTAATGAATTTTTGTTAGCATATTGTATATATTAATAACATTTATGGTAATATAAAAAAATATATGTGTAAAAAAAGTCATGTAATTAAATACTCGTCAGTTCTACATATGTGTAATTTACATGTGTGCTTAAATATTTTTTTTATAAATTTCATTAATGTTATTTTCATATAAAATATGTTACGAGAAGTTTTTACGAGTACTCCAACTTGGAGTGGTTCTCAAAGTATTCCCATATACATATATATATATATGTATAGCGGGACAAAAAAGTGGCTTTCCTAAGTACTATATGATTGATTGTAGTGATAAAAGGTGTCAATAAGTGGATGAGAAAATATTTTTGTCTTAAAATACAAATTCTCACACTTTTGATTTTAAAAATACAACACAATGTTCTAACATAATAAAACTAGTACAAAAAATTTAGTACACAAAATTCAGCATAAAAAATCTAACTTAAAAATATAGTACAGAAATCCAGCACAAAAATATTATATACAATAAAATACAATACAAATTTTATAGGGTTTTTTAGTTGTCATATTTTATATAGTAATATGGTACTCAAATTAAAAATAAAAATATTCGATTTTATGGTACAACTTTCCTAAAAGAATAATGTGTATAAAAAGTTTTGAGCTTTTAGAAAGTAAAAGGGAATATGCATGTCTTGCACATGGAGTGAGAAGTATAACATTGATTGATATGTAATTATACATGTGTTGTTACTGCTTTATTTTTTACATATCATTAATTAGAGTAACATATTAGCACAAGATTCATGTGATAATCACTTTTATTGTGAGAATCGTGAGAACCAATGTGAACACAAAAGTAACCCATTAAATCATCACTTAAAATATAAAAAAACCTAAAAAATCCTAACCTTCAACCTAACTCCCCATACAAGCTAAATGCTAAAAAACTAAAACATAAAGCTAACCCTCCCCCTCAAAAAAAAAAACCTAAAAAAAAAACCTAAACCCCCACACTCTACCCCACCAAAGCTAAATGATAATTCCTACACCCTCAAAAAGGCTAAAAAAATCTAAAAACCACTCAAATTTTTTTGAACATTTTTAAGAAAAAAATGTTAAAAAGAATAAATTTTTGATGGTTTTTAGATTTTTTTAGGTATTTTTGGTCGTGTTCACATTGGTTCTCGCAATAAAGGGTGGTTCTTAACGGATCCTTCTCCTATATATATACATATATATATATATATATATATATAGGGGATGGATCATGAGAAAACTAGTTTAAATAAGAAAACAAAAAAACAACTAAAAAAACCAAAAAAACATATCAATTTTTTTTGATTTTTTTTATAAAAATTCGGTATATATATTATATAAAAAAATAAAAAAAGCATATAATGCACATGTGCAACATATACATATAATGCACATGTGTAGTACAGGTATAGTGCACATGTGCAGTACAAGTTTTTTTTTTTGAAAAAAAAGTTTTTTTATACATAAATGCAGCGGTTTTTTACATAAAAAATTGTAAAAAAAAATTGTATGTTTTTTATGCTTTTTTTTTTTTTTGCTTTTTTAGTTAGTTTTCTAGTTTTCTCATTTATATCTAGTTTTCTCATGATCCTCTCCCTACATATATATGTGTGTGTATATATAGTGAGGAGTTCAATGGAGAATATAAATAAAAAGTGAGAAACCGATGGAAACTAACTCAAACGAATTTCGATTGTACTCATTCTAGCGGCACTTAAACCAACTCGTCGATCATTATAATATATATATTGTGAGAACCGCGAGAACCAATTTGAATACAAAAGTAACCCACTATATCACCACCTGAAATCTAAAAAAACCTAACCCCAACCTAACCCCCCACCTACCCACCCAAGCTAAATGCTAATAAACTAAAACATAAAGCTACCCTCCCACCTTCCACCCAAGATAAATGCTAATAACTACACCCCCAAAAGGCCTAAAAAATCTATAAACCAGTCAATTTTTTTAACATTTTTATGAAAAAATGTTAAAAAAATTTTTTGGGTGGTTTTTGTATTTTTTTAGGTATTTTTGGTTGTGTTCCCATTGGTTCTCGCAACAAAGAGTGGTTCCTAACGGATCCTTCTCCTATATATATATATATATATATATATATAGAGTGAGGGGTTCAATGGAGAACACAAATAAAAGTGGGAAACCGATGGAAACTAACTCAAACGAATTTCGATTATACTCATTCCAACAGCACTGGAACCAACTCGTTGATCATTATAATATATATATATTTAGGGTTTATCTTTATGTTTTAGCCTTTAGGGTTAAGCTTTTAGGGTTTAGCTTTAGGTTTTAGCCTTTTTTTGGGAAAGGGGACGATAACCCAGGCAAAATTATTAGAATAAGTAAAAGAATACAAAAGGAACCATACAACTAATATAGGATTTAGGGTGTAGACTTTCTTGTTTGTCATACCCCAATCGATGGCGGAAACATCAAAGTGAGACGAAATAAATTGCTCATCGCACATAACACTATTTAGCGACAATAATTACTTCAAAACCGAATTTCATTAATAACATAAATTGTTAATACAACGAAGGAAGTACAAGTAACAACATGGAAACAACAATAACACAACATAATCAAATCTAGTATCTTGAGCGTGTTTCTAGTCATCCCTACTAGATTCATCATGGCATCAATCCTCAACATGTAACATGTTTAAATAAAGTTTCAACGCAAAGTATTGGCGAGTACACAAGATTTGTATAAATATAGAGTTAGCATAAAAAGCGTTTTCTCGAATCCACATGGCAATTGTAAACAAGGTAACTAGCATGCAACACTATATGTCAAACCCAAAGTGTCCACAAGAATTTAGTATCCCTCGCTACGAAAGTAACGAGACTAGTTTACGAATACAAGACTTAACAAGACCCCGACGGGCAGCGTGCTACTCCTATAGCGCTATATATGTTAAGTTCGGGCTAGCAAAGTTAATGACATAAAGCATGTATGATTCTAGCATGGACCTAAGTAAACAAGTAGCATGTATAAGGATTGAGATTACAAGCATGATTAAGTGTGTGTTGTGAATTTAATATATTAACATGTTACAACCCAAAGTGTTTTTTAAAAGTAAAAAGGGTCAAGTGTACTCATGGTTTTGCAATCTTCCACTTGTTCGTCCGTGGAGAGTTTATTAGTTTGGAGGTGGAACACCGAGTCCTTTTACACGAGGAAACATAGGTGTGAGTAACTTGGATGGTGACGGAGGATTTAGATTCGAAATTTTAAAGTATAGCAAAAGTAAGTATATATAAAAATAATCACTAGACTTAGTATTCGGTTTTGACACTATAAAAACCTATAGGGGTTAGAATGATTTCATGGGTTCTATGCCCATTAGAAACGTAACGAGGAACTAAGTACTTAGGTGATGAAACTTAGTACCTTGATGAATAATCATTTGGTTATCACCAAGGATTCAGTTTATATGTTTTATATATGGTATATAGTATATAGTATGATTATAGTCCAACAAGCTTAACTAGGATTTCATATAAGTCATGCAAGGAGGTAGGAGGTGAACCTTCCACACTTGTGGGTCAAAACCCTTTTAAAAACAGAAAATTTGGAGGGGTTAAACACCTCCGATTTGCATGTAACAACCTTGTTTTTAAGCACACTAATCATAGACTTGATTAGTGGCATAAGGACATAGGTTTGTATAAGTAAAACATGAATTTCCTTTCAAAATATGAAGAATCAAAAAGATAAAAATGAGCAGAATTATAGGTGCACTCACCTTGTTTTGGATGAGGATTCACCTTTGTTTGCCTAAGAAAACTTGTGAAAACCTTCCTAAAGGTTATCCAAGTGTCTTAGAAGAAGAAACAAGAAGAAAATCGAAGTGGAAGTGAGTTATAACTCATTTTTAGTGGCTGAAAGTTTTTGATTTCGCTGCTGAAACTTAGTTGTGTTTTAGAGAGGTTTTGAGAGTGTTTAAGGGTTGCAAAAGTGGAAAAGAGGCTGATTATAAGTTGTATTTATAGGAGGAAGGATTAGAGTTTCATTGGGTTGGGCTTTGGACAAGGTTAGTGGGCATTAAGGCTTGAAACAAGCCACTAAACCCAGCCCAAGGGGTTTTTATTTTTGTTAGTTAATTGATATATATATTTGTTTATTTGATGCCATTTATTATATAATTAACATATATTAAGGTGTGGCATGGTATTTTTGAAGTATGGACATCATATGCTAGTGTTTACTTGGTAAAAAGAACAAGTTTATAAAAGTTTAATGTCACAAAGTAGATAACAAGGGTGAAATTTAAAATGAAGCATCGAATTATTATAATTTTCACGATTGAATAACCAAGTATCTTATATGAATGAAATGCTTTAAGAATTACGATTACACGAGAATTGTTTATGAGTTAATTTATGATACGAACTATGTTAATAAACGTGTGTATGAATCGATGTATAAACATATATAAGCAATGTATATTCCACATAAAGATGAATTTCATTACGATCGAAGTCTCGGATTTACAACGATTCAAGATGAGATACAATTACAAAGGAAAGAGTTTCTGAAAATAGAATTACGATACAATCTTACTAAAATGGAAAGCTGCGAAAAGCGAGGTGTTACAAGTTAGGGTTAAACGAGCCAGTTTCAATGCGCTGAAATGAGTCTAATCGGAGTTCGTTTTAGTTGGTTCCTCTTAGTTCGCCACTTTTAGTGTCCTCCTCAGTTCCCCACTTTTTAGTGTGCCCCATTGAGCCAGTTCCAAGGGTTCGTTTTTGAAGGAATTGATTTGACAGAACTTTATGCTCCAGTAGTGTTGGAAGTCGACTTTCTTTGTTTGCAAACAAATATTGATTATCACAATAATATTCACAAACTTAGAATTATCATCAACGAATTGTTTTCAATGAATTGTGAAAGATTCAAAAGTTTTACAACTCAATCGACTCTACAAACTCCCCCTCAGCTGATCACACAAACAGATCAGTTCGTACAAGAGAAAATGTGATGGTGTAGTGTGTGATGAATAAATCACTAACATGAGTGATCTATTAATACACAAGTACGAAAGCTCTGCTATGAGATCAGCTGACGTCACCCTGATAGTGATATCTAACATATCTAACAGAAAAGATTCTCAGATATTTGCAAACATCTAAGCAATCTTATCATCTGATCTAGGCTATACTATAACAGTGACAAAATAAGTACTATTATATTGAATAAACACTGTCTAAGCTATACACTGTTGCAGTTGTCCAAACACCTGTATGGCCTAACAGATGTTAAGTCTTCTTTAATAGACCTTGACTTAATTAGGGCTTTGGTCTTCAACATATGCTAGCCTTCAACATTTATTGTACTCTTGAAAAGCGGTTCCAAATATTCATCAAATGTTAGCCAAACTCTTGAACATATGTTCTAAATAGGTGTTCAAGATTCACTATCTTTGGGGAGAGTCTGGTTTGATCTTTTGCTTATTTCTTGATCATAAGGTTATGTTATGGCTTTTAAATATCATCTGATCTTTTGTAGGTCCAACAATCCCCCCCTAAAACAGATGATGCCATAACAAATTTTCATTGTATCAATTTTTATTTCTCTTCTTCAACATACCCTAAAGTGGAAGATCTAGTAGATCTTGCAGATCTTTAATTTTAAAGCTCATGATGCTGTTCATTGAAGTCTTTTGCACTTCCCCATTAGCTCCCTGACTAGAGTCAATTCGTGACTGGCTTTATTAGCAAGCCCCTTTTGAATTTTTGAAGTAATGGGGTTTGTTGGGAGTGATGTTATTGGAAGAGGTGAAGGGATTTGCATTCCCTTGACTTGATCTAAAGGATCATCGTGATTTGTATCAAGAAGTTCATAATTAATCATGTTTTTGATAGCTTCCTTCAACATATCTTCTTCAAATCTTTATGCATCCTCTGTAGACATGTCCTTTTGTCTTTTAAGGTGGCTTATCACCATTGAAGAGACCTGACTTGCAGATGGAAGTTTAGATTTCGTGGCCTTTGATCTAATAAGTCTTCATAGTTTGTGTGATAACCGATGCTTACGAGGTTAGCGTCGTTTTTTTTTGCATTTATAAATCAATTCGTATACTTATCTTATTTGTATTAATGCATGAACTTGTGTGACGGATTAATTATACGTATCAAATTTATTTTATACAAACAAATACTAGAAGCCAAATCCTTATTTTGCTGAACCGACCCGAACCGTTTGAACCAACATGACTCACTTGTCAATCCAACTCGCTCGCGTAACTCGACACGAGTGAGGATCAAACACCTCGTTTTGCGTCCCTAGATTAGTGTATCACCTGATGTTTATTATATCCTAATATTAGTTCTCTCAAGGCTACATATTAGATGCACCATGTGAATCTATTAATTCTCTCTTATCTTTTGTTACGGCCTATTCTCTATATTACTTGTAGTGCATGATAATTATATATATATCACAACTTTCCATCCAGCCCACACTATTACGTTCATTATAATAGCCTTCCTTCCATGTATTTAATAAACTAATGTTTTGATGGACTATGATTCTCGGCCCAGACATGGGTTTACGGCCCACATCCTTATTTTTTGTGTGCAATTCAAATCAGCCCAGTCCCACATTAATTTTATCGGCCCAACCCCTCCTATTGTTCCCAAAACACCTCCAATCTTTTATTTTTATTTGTACGTGGTTGCATGGAACATAATTAGAACCCAAACCCTAGCCTGCGATTACTTTCTCTTGCTCCCTCTCTCTCTCTTTCGTTGTTGCCCAGACAAGCAGGACTCAAGAGACCTTTTCAAGCTTTCGGTTCAAAGCACCAACATTTCCATTCTATCGCTAGGTACCATATTTCGAGTTTTATGTTTAGTTCTTTAAATTCATGCAAGATCTGATGCGTTGCCCTTTGTTTATAATATGCGTTTTTCTGTTGTGTTAATGATTTTGATGTTTATGATGATAATTTATGTTGGTGCACATATGTCTATTGCCTACGTCTAGGATAAGTCTGTTGCATAGCTAGGATTTCGCAGCGTCAAATGCTATATGTTGAAAGTTCTTTTTTTGTTGACAAATAGAATTTTTGCACGAAAAGTTGTAAGAATTTTCGTACGAAAATTTCATACGAAAATCTGTTGTCCTAAGTCCCTAGGTGCTGTCATGTCTTGCCTATAAATAGGTGACTTAGGATGTTTATCCAGTATGCTGTTTTTTGGTGATCAGAGGCGAAGCCCTGCTCGAGTCTGTATTCGTTACGAAGTTAACCAATATAAGATACAGACGGTTAAACAGTAATCGTCACGCTTGTTCTTTGTTTGTTCAATCTGCTAACAATGAATTCCGCCTCTGTTAGCTGAGCAAGTCTGAGCGGAAGCTCACAAGTTGGGTCCGATCCTAGCATTCATAAGTGGTATCAGAGCCTTGAGGTCTGATTTGTGAACAAACAACCAAGTTTCAGCTGGATTCAACCTTCAAAGTTCAAGATTCATCCATTGGAAACTCTTCTTCTACTTTTCTTGGAACTTATTCTAGATCTGAAGGATTTCATGGACAATTTGGACTAGGTTATTAGTATAACGTGTTAAAATCAACTCTAAACAGTTTACTAAAACATACAAACCTAAAATCCATCAAAATCATGCTTGAAATCACCAAAAACGTGAAATTGTGAACAAGTGTTCAAAGCAGACAAGAATTTTCGCACGAAATACTAGATTTCGCACGAAAATCAAGAACCTAACATCTGAAACGTTTGAACTAATAGAGAATACAATTTTCGCACCAAATTAAATTTTCGCACAAATATTAAGTTTTCGCACGAAAATCCGGGGTATCATTTCGAATGAAAATTTTCTGTTTCGTCCTAATTTTTCAGCCAGTTTCAAGATTACCTGTTCTAATATGTTTTTCTGTTAAAAGTACTGTCAAGATGTCAGGTGACGAAGAATTCCATAACGCGTTTGCCACACAAGCAGTTACAGCTTCCGTAGCAGCTCAGAACATGAATCTAGAAAATGAAATGGGAATCACAACAAAGCCTACAAAACTCATGAACATCAAAGATTACGAGAGTTGGAGTGAGCGATTCACGAACTGGGTTAAAGCAACAAACTTAAACTGCTGGTTTTCACTCGAGAACAAATACCAAGCGCCTCTTAATGAACTAGGAATTGAGAAAACGTTAGCTCGTTTGACCGAAGAAGAACGAGAAAAATACGTTAATGAAAAGAAGATGACGAATCTCCTCCAGCAAGCCATAAATGAGGATATCTTGGTTCTTTTACAGCATGAAGACGATGCTCAGTCGCTGTGGCTAGCTTTACGATTAAGAGCGCAAGGAAGTACTCAGGTGAGAAAAGGAAATAAGGCATTACTGAACAAAGAATTTGAGGTGTTCAATGTTCTTCCGGGCGAAAACATGAAACAGATCATCGAAAGATACTGTCACATGGTAGTACAAATAAAGCGTATGGGAATTGTCAAACGGATGAAGAGCTAGTCGACTCAGATTCTTTGCCTGAAGGGGAATGGTCAAGATATCTAACCATCCTAAAGAATGGGGTAGAGTATGACAGTCTAAGTTTACCAAGATTCATCAAAAAATTGGAAGGGCACGAGCTTGAAATGCAGAAAATGGCAAAAGGCAAGAAATCAAACTCGCAACAGGACATGAGTCTATACTACAAAGGAAACCCAAACACTCCTGTTCAGAGTCCCAAGATCCAAACTGCCTTTAGTGCTAACTCAAATGCTAGTCCTGCCTCCAATCAATCAAGTGGATTCCAAACGTTTGCTTCCTTCAATCCAAACTATCACCTAGGATAACAATCGTCTCAGAGCTCAAGTCAACCACAAAGCAATCAGCAAAGTCAATCCAATTCTAACCAGAGAATCTTGCAATGTAACATCGCAGTGAACCTCCAGAACGCTCAAGCCTTCAGTGAACAGACTGCTAAGCAACACATGGCGCTACTTGCAACAGTTCTGGAATCCTATGAAAGTCTAGTAGCTGAAAGAATCGGAAATCCGGAAATGACCAAGGAAGATTACGATCAAATTGATCCAGAAGAGATGGAATTGTTGACAGTATGTGGTGCATGGCATTAGTGGTTCGAAGAGCACAACGTTTTATGGAAATTACAGGAAGAGATGATTTGATAGGCCTTGACGGAAAATTAGGGTTTGATAAATCCAAAGTCACATGCTTCAAATGCAGGGAGAAAGGGCACTTCAAGCGTGAATGTCCAAACCAAGAAGTTAAGGGCAATCATAATCCGTTCGGGAATGATTATTACAAAAAGGCGATTTATCATAGACCTCAGCCAGAGAAACGAATGGCACAGATCGAAGATGGACCTTCAAACTCAAAAGACAAAGCTCTTGTGGTCACGCAAGAAGATGAATGGTTCAATTGGAACAACTTCATTTCCAAAAATGAAAGTCTTGCTCTTGTTGCTGAAATCATAGAAGAACCTGAATCATCTAAAGAAGTCACAGAAGAGGAAATGGAAGAGGTTCTGGTGGACTACTTCAGATCATCCGCAGAAGAAGAAGAATGTCTTAGAGGTACTCCTAAACCTGTTTATTTGACACAATTCTGAAAACGTTTGCAGGTAGCTTCAATTCTGATCACAAAGAAGAAAGTCCTAAGGAGACAAATATAGAGAGTATGGAGGTGATTGATGTAACCAAGCCTGTGACACTGGAGAGCTTAACCGACATGGCCAACAAAGCACTCATGGCCAATACAAAAGAGGTAGTCAGTGTGGAAGAACAAGTAGAAAAGGTTGAAGCAGAAAATGAAACAATCAAAGCTCAAACTGTCGAATTGGTCAGCTCATGTTTAAAATGTGCCGAAACATGTGAGCAATGTGCTGAGAAAGAGAAAGCTTTTAAAGAACTTAAAACATACAATGATAAGCTGTCATACGATTATAACACCGTAAAAGAATCTTATGATAAACTCAGCAGGACCATTCGACAGTATGAGAAAACTGTCAAAGAAAATGACAAAACACTTTCAATGCTCAAAGCAACTGTGATGGACAAACAAATGGCCATTAATTTGCACATTAACACAATTGCTGAGCTAAAAAGTGAGCTGGAGAAAACAAAAATAGAAATAGAAATAGTTAACAAATTGTTAATCAGTTACTCTACCAGCATGTATGTCCTCGATCACATCCTTCCAAAACCAGAAAACAACAAAGAAGGTAAAAAGAATGATAAAAGCCATGGAAAATGTTACGTGGAAAAGACGCTAAACTTAAACTTACTCACTGTAAGGTGTAACGAGCTGCCTGAAAATCTTGATGTAACATATTCCAAAGCTGAGAAGGAATGTGAATCAGAGGTGGTAACCAAGGTGGTTGAAAATGTTTTTGAAAATGAGTCTGATAGCACAGTTTATGAAAGTGCTGAGTCAAACAATGAGAAACCAGAGTCAAGTTCACCTTCTGGAAGTGAGAAAAGTTTTCATGAAAATTTCATCACAGCATCAGACAATAGTTTAAATGATGATCATAATGTAGTTATCTACAAACTGAAAGGATTAGATAAGCTATATACTGATGACGAATTTCCAGTCCAGAATGTTAACTTCGACCGTGTTGACAAATTCTTTAAACTCATTGAAGTTGACACATCTGATCTTGAAAAACAAGTTGCTGGTTTTTACTCAAAACCAAAGAAGTCAGACAAGATCATTCATCCAAGAGGTAGAGGTTATCGTGAAAACAAGAGGGATCAGTTAGGGTTTGAAAAGAAAAGAAATAACAAATCCCGAAAGACAAATTTTACAAAGAAAGTTAAGTTTGTTTTTGGAACTAACACTATTGAGGAAAAAAAAGTCATTAACAAACAAACCAACAATGAGTTTAAGAAAGAAAAGGAGCTTCGTGAACAGGTCGAACACACTGTTGGAAATGACAGTAGAACTTGCTACAGATGTAACAAGGTTGGGCATATTGCACGAAAATGTTCCCAAAATCGTCCAAAATCTGTTCATGAACAAAAGAGGTTTACAGTAGATGAGAAGAAAAAGGGTCCAGAGTTTGTGCCAACAAAGATTTTGAAGCAAAAAGATAAAGTCAGTCCTAAGAGGAACCACCAACCGAAATCATTTCAAAATTTGAAGTTGGAGAAACCTCAAAGAAAACTGAAAGGAAAGAATCTAATCTCTTATATCAAAAAGGCATTTTCAAAAGCACAAAACTGGATAGCCAAAGCAAAAACATCTCATGTAACCCCAAAATCAACCAATGTTCCAGTCAAGTCAAAAGATAAGACTGAATTTAAGACTGGACAATGGGTTGAGATTAAGAAAGATGTCAAAGTTACAAAAGTACCAAAGGTCGACATTGTCATCCCACCCAAGACCGAAAGGGCTTGGGTCTCTCTGTTTAAGTAGTATGCTTTTCATGTGTGCAGGGGCTTCCAAGGTCAATTATTTCAAAGTGGATCATGGACCGTGGAGCTTCTAGGCACATGACAGGGATGTTGGCTTTGCTATACAATGTAAAAGCCATCAGGGGAGGATATGTTGGGTTTGCCGGAACACAGGGCAGCAGGATCCTGGGAGAAGGAATTTTGACAAACGGAGTCGTGTCTTTTGACAAAGTAAACTATATTGCTAAGCTTGAGAACAATCTTCTGAGCATTTCACAGATCTGTGACAATAAGTTCACAACTCATTCCAACGACAAAGAATGTCTTATTCTCAAGCCTGGTTTCATAATTCCTAAGGAGTGGATCCTCATGCACGCTCCACGAGAAAATGATTTATATATCTTAGACAAGAGCGTCGCATCCACAACTTCAAAGGAAGGACAGTGTTTTGTATCAAAGGCCACTGAAAAGGAATCAATTCTATGACATATGAAGAGGGTCACATTCATCTAAGAAAAATGAATTTTCTGGTGCACAACAATCTAGTGGAAGGGGTGAATCTAAAAAAATTTCACTCGTCAGACGACTGTATCAGCTGCAAAAAGGGGAAGCAGCATAAGAAGTCACACCCTAGAAAGATTCTCAACTCCATCAAGCTTCCACTGGAAAGGCTACACATGGATCTCTTTGGGCCTGTCAATGTGAAAAGTATTATAGGAGATTTATATTGCCTGGTCGTAACCGATGACTTCTCAGGATTCTCATGGGTTTTCTTTCAAGAAAACAAGAATGAAACGTTTGAAAATTTGATGATCTTGTTTCGAAAGATTGAAAACCTGTATCATTTGCCTATCAAGAGAATTAGAAGTGACAACGGTACTGAGTTTAAGAACAACAAGATGCTCGAATTCTACAATGCTAAGGGTATTCATCGTGAGTTCAGTGCCCCCTATACTCCTCAACAAAATGGAGTAGCTGAACGAAAGAACAGAACGCTTATCGAGACTGCACGCACGATGCTTGCTGATTCAAAGTTACCTATTAGCTTTTGGAGCGAAGCTGTTGCATCTGCATGTTACACCCTGAACTGCGTAATGACTGTCAAGAAGCACAAAAGACATGCTTTGAACTTCTTAACCAGCAAAAACCTAATCTAGAATTTTTGGAGCCTTTTGGATCACCGTGTACCGTATTGGACCCGAAAGGAAAATTTGGAGCCAGATCTTTGGAAGGTTTCTTCGTAGGGTATGCAAGTCCGCAAAAGAGAGTCTATCTACCAATCATGAATCGGGTTATTGTTGCTCAACATGTTGATTTCCAGAGATACACAACACCCATGCAAAAACCTAGAGATCCTTGGCTGTTCAATTACGACGGGTTGTGGAATTCGTTTGATCTGCCTGAAGAACCATCTGAGGAAGAACTCATCCTACTATTTCAACAACATTAGATATCTAATCAAGAGCAAGTAAAAAGGGCCGTTGGTAATCTCTCCAACAACAACACCTTCCTCAGAAGTAGGTCCGAGCAACACTCAGCCATAACCAGTTGTTGCACCAGTTCAGACTACCGCAGAATCGTCTTCCTCTCAACCAGCAAATGCAGAACCTGAACAAGATCCTATATTTGATAATGGGGATTCCAGTTCCGATGAAGGATCAGAAGAGGTTACAAGTTATCTTAACAATCGAGCTGCTGAAACCAGTGCTAGAAATGAGGTTACTTCTTCAGAACAAGCCGCGGATCAGAATATCACAAATTTGGAAATCTCAGTAAATGTTCCATGCAAAGTAATGCCGAGATCAGTCTCCTACCATCCGACAGACAACATCATTGGAGAACTGCAAGCTGGCGTGAAAACGTGAAATCAGATCAATAAGGATCTAAGATACTTTTATTCTAAAGTTGCTCCACTTCAAAATAATTTTTCTCATAGTTGTTTTGTTTCTCAGGTAGAACTAGGAAACTTCAGAGATGCTCTTAAAGATGAAAGTTGGGTGGAAGCAATGCAGGAAGAATTATTACAGTTCCAGAAACTTGGAGTCTGGGAACTTGTTGACCTACCACCAAAAAAGAAAAAGATAAGCACTCGGTGGGTTTACAAGTGCAAAAGAGATGATAGAGGAGTGGTTGTTCGCAACAAAGCTTGGCTCGTAGTTCAAGGTTTTCGTTAGCAGGAAGAGATAGACTACAACGAGGTCTATGCCCCAGTCGCACGTCTAGAAGCTATCCGCATTTTCCTGGCTTTCGCCTCATGGAAAGGTTTCAAAGTGTACCAATTGGATGTAAAGTCTACTTTCCTGTATGGTAAGGTAAAAGAGGAGGTTTATGTTGGCCAACCACCGGGGTTTGTCGATCCGATTCACAAAGATAAGGTCTACTTGCTGAATGAATCTCTTTACGGTTTACACCAGGCCCCGAGAGCCTGGTACGAAACGCTTTCCAAACACCTTCTGGCAAACCGATTCACCAGAGGAACAATAGACAGCACTCTCTTTACCAAGGAAGTAGATGGACATCTGATTATTGTGCAAATCTATGTGGACGATATCATCTTTGGATCGACAAATGAACAACTGTGTAAGAACTTTGAGAAAGTCATGAAAGAAAAATTTGAAATGAGCGCTATGGGGGAGATGAAATTCTTTTTGGGGCTTCAGGTTGAACAACTGCCAGACGGTATCTTCATTCACCAGACGAAGTATGTTCATGACGTGTTGGAGAAATTTGACATGACAGGAACTAAACCCGCATCTACTCCTTTAGCCACAAACCACGGTATTTTTCCAGAAGACTATGGAGAAAAGGTTGATGAAACATTATATCGCTCCATGATTGGATCCTTGATGTATCTCACAGCTTCAAGACCAGATATCATGTACCCCACATGCCTTTGCGCCAGATACAGTCAAGCCCGAAGGAATCACATATGTTGATCGTCAAAAGAATCATGCGCTATTTGAAAGGATGCCCAAGCACCGACTTGTGGTATCCACATCATGACGATTTCAATCTTATGGGTTACTCTGACTCTGATTTTGGTTGCTGCAAGCAGAACGCTAAATCTACAACGGCAGGCTGCCAGTGCTTCGGAACCCTGGCAATGCAAGAAACAGACCGCGGTCGCTCTCTCTACTTATGAAGCTGAATACGTTTCAGCATCCAGTTGTTGTTCCCAGATACTGTGGATACAACAACAGATGAAAGACTACAGTCTGCAATTTCTTGATACACCCATATTCGTAGATAACAAGGCGGCTAATGATATCACAGTCAATCCTTGTCAACACTCACGCACTAAACATATCGATATTCGATACCACTTTATCCGTGTATGCCACGAAAAAAATTGGTACGAATTGAGAAAATCCACACTGATGACCAAAAAGCAGAAGTTTACACCAAAGCTTTTGACAGAGCAAGATTTCGAAATCTTTCAAAATTAAATGGTTTAAAGAATCTGACATCAGGGGATATTTATGAGGTTGAGTTTGAGGATGACGATGTTGGGACGTGATCCTCACTGGTAAGTCAGATGTTTTTCTGTAAATAGTTTACATGCTTTCTTAAAAACAAAAATCCAAATATATGTTTTTGATTTTAGGGGGAGAAAAAGATGTGAAAAAAAAATACAAAAACATTGAAAAATCATGAAAAATACAAAAACATTAAAAAATACAAAAAGAGTTTTGTGTTTAAGAGGAGATGATAGTAAATCAGTGGACCATTACAGTACGCTAAGGAAATGTATTGTTTAAAAGCGTCTAAACAGGTCTTTCTAAGGATATGTCGGTAGGCTTCGGACGTTCAGTAAACTGCTTTCAGGATATAAACCTAAAAAAAATAAAAATAAATAAACTGGTAAATCTGTGGCTTAACATCTCTCGGATATATGGGCTTGGCACCCGAAATTTCGTTTGAGAGAATGCCAGATTCTGAGATACTAGGTCTTTATATTTAGTTGATATCTGGGATATTATATGAGTTCTTCTGATTTTGCATCAGCAATGGCCTAGAACTTGTATAATACTTTCGCATTTATTCACCCAAAGCTGCATAAAAAATTAAGAAAAATGTCACAAAAAGATACGACATTCTGCAGTACGAAAATTAAAAGATTCCCAAGAGGAACACCACCTAAAGTCAAGCCTTCATCTCTTTCTATGTACGGAGGTACTAACCTGAGCTCTCAAGGTCTCGCATTTCACCCCTCTACAGATATCAGTTAGATATATTCACCTGTGAGATGAAATCTAGGGAATCTCGATGCGGGAGTATATTCTGAGGTGGGAAACACAGATTAGGCCATGTTGCTAAAAAATTACCTAACATATCTTGAAGCAGTAGAGAAATGTGTAGAGGTTTAAGTGGATCAGTATACCGACAATCTAAAGAAAATCTGTTTAAGAACTTAAAGTTTTATCTAGAGCAACGGCACTGGTAATGTGTCTCAATAAACTGATATGATCCTCTAACACAAACTCGCAAAAATATGTCTGTAAGTTTGAATGTACATATTGCTTTGAGTGTTTCTAGTTTTGAAGTTTTCAAAAATTCAAAAGATTTTCTGTAATTACTTTAATTTTTGACAACCGGTGATGAAAACAGATCTTCAAAGTCAAAAGTGACAAAATGCAAAAGCAAATCGTTAGAATTGCGGGCTGGGAGCTAATCTGGATACAAAATCTGGTTTGAAATGTTGAAAAGTTCATTAATTTGAAACTTAAAATCAAAGGATAATGTCAGTTTTGGTCAAAAAGTTGTCCACCAAGGTCATTAACTTGGACTTGGTAGCCAAAACAGTTAAACATGGTCATTAACTTGGACTTGGACAACTGTGTGGATAATTAAAACTGAAAACAAACGAAAAAGTTAGAAAGTTGAGAACATTTCAAAAGTTCAACAATTTTCGAACGAAAACTACGATTTTCATACGAAAATTTGGCTGGTATACACACAACCAATTTTCGCACGAAAATTCCAAGGCTATATATAAGGGCATGAGTTTCTCATTTCGTAGGAAAATCTGTTAGACTTTTGGTGCGGATTCTCTGAGGCGATTTTACTCTATCCCTCATTACGCTTTCTTTCCGGCTTATTTGATACATTAGGGAGGTTGATTTGCACACCTCATGTAATGGCTAAGGTATTACACTGAGATCGAACCGTGAATTTGGACTATTTTGGACTTAAACGGACTAAAACGTAAATCTAGGATAAACTAGCCGGTGAAATCTAAAATTGAACTATCCAATGTTAAAATTCGGCAAGTTTAACTAAGGTTTACCGTTTCAATTTCAAGAAAATGTCAAAAATTGTAAGTGTTTTGAGTTGGTATGAATAATTATAACTGTTGGGGACAATGAAGATTGTCGTACGAAAATCTGGTATTTTTGCACAAAAATTCAGGAGATGAAGTGTTATTCTTGAGTTCTATATTTTCGCACGAAAATCTAGAAAAGATATGAAGTGTCAATTTTCGTACGAAAATTTAGAGGATTTTGTGATGTTGAAAATTTCTGTCTAACTTTTCATGGCTCTCTGTTTCACAGAAAACCGCATATGAATTCCACCCAATGCACAACTCTTGTTGCTTAATCGATAAGGATGTGCCAGAGTTTGCTCCATTTTCATAGTATATAGATTTTCTGGAGAGGCTGCAGGTATATGATGCCCTCACACATAAACATGATGTTTATGCATCTCACGTTGACCGTTTTGGGCCGCTGCCGAGTTACAAGCCGAGCCAAGGGCGACTATGTCAGCAGTCAAAGTTGGAGAGAATGACATGGAGATTACAGTCATAGAAGATCTTATTCGAACAGTGTTGCATCTTAGGGATGAAAGTGATTTTCCTACAGGGTTTACAGAGAAATTCGTCAAAGGATGCTTTTACAGAATGGGGTGTAAGATTAACAAGCTAGGTCTGCCCTACAGATTTCTTGCTCACTGCATCACACGTTCCTTAAGCCACAGGAAAGGAGGATGGGATGATCTAGTAGATTATCATATGTGTATGATCATAGCAGTGATACTGAACAAGCCGTACAACTTTAGCAAGATGATTATTGATCAGATGGTGATGAATTTGGGTAAAGGACGTTTCTTGTAGTACCCTAGATTTGTTCAGATGATCCTCGACCATCTGCATCCCAATCTTGAGAAAAAGAAGGATGATATTTTGAAGTTAGAGCACATGTCTTCATCAAATCTTCACAACATCAGCAACTACCGTAGGGGGGGAAAGGCTCCAACGTTTAAGCCTATCTTTGGAAGGTTTGTCAAAGCTGATTATGTTGCTCCACCAGAAGGTAAATGGAGGAATCAGGGCAGCGGTGATGAATGTGAGGAAATGGATATGATGGAAGATTTCATAGAGAAGCGAAGCATTTGGTATGTCAAAGGAGAGGGAGAAAAGGGTCACTACGGTAGAAAGAAAGCTGGTTCTTCTTCCTCTACTGCTAAAAGAAAGAAAACATCGGAAACTTCCTCTTCAGCCCCCAAGCGTCAAAAGAAACAAGCAAGTGTTGGTACAAGTTTGATTGATGAACCTGATGTTGAGCAGGTAAATGTTGAAGAAACAGTGAAAACAACGGGCACAGTTCATGTTGAAGAGTTTGTCGAAGATACCACTGCTGATATAGAGAGAATGGTTGGTGTTGAAACCGAAGCAGGTGGTGGTGATGATGAAGGGCCATCATCGAGTATCGATTCAGAAGATAGGAGGGAAGGAGAAAGGAAAGAAAGAGAAAGAAAAGAACAGGAGAGATTAGAAAGAGAGAGGAAGTTAGCCGAAGAAATTAAACGCAAGGTTACAGGAGATCATGATATTACATACGAGCCATCTGAGGCTGAAGAAGATATATCGGTTGTCAAGCCCGCAAGAAAGAAGGCAGGAAAAAAAGTCAAACATACTGCAGCTCGAAAACCCGAGTCTACTGCAAAGAAGCTTAGGATCAAGTTCAGAACAAAGCATGCTGAGACTCCAGTTGCTCCATCTGCTGAAACATCTTCTGAACGTCCTCCATCTCCTCCTCCAACGCCTCAGCCACCTCCAACAGTTGATCCTCCAAGAGTGTCTGCTCAACATGCACCTCATCCTCCTCAACACACTACTACAGAGGTTCCTGTTCCATCTCCTCCACCAGTAGTTGATCCTCCAGTTGTGTGTCCTCCATGACAACCTATTGGCACTTCTCCTGCTGTGTCTCAGGCGCAAACGACACCATCGGCTCATCCTACACATCCTCCCATGTTCACATCCTTTGATGATTACTACTTTGATTATGAGGCTATTCCAGGGGGAGAAAATATGACAGCTGATGACGTGTATGTTGGAAGACTCAGTGAGTTGGAAGCAAAGTTAAAGAGTGCTGATGAGAAGATTAAGATCCTTGAGTCAGATAGAGATAGTATCAGGGAGATTCTGAGGTTGGTCACTGATGATAGCGAGAGATACTTTCAAGCTGCACAGAAAGTTATTGCATATGAGGAAAGGATCAAAGTACTGGAGAATGAGAGAGAGATCCTAAAGGCAACTCTCAGCAGCTATGAGACTAAAAATCAGAGGATAATCAAGAAGATGGAAGAGTATGAGGCTGAGTGAGAGTCAAACAATAAGCAGGTTGAGCTAATGAAGAAAATTCTAGTTCGAACTCTGGGTATATGGTTAACTGATGAGATCGAGAAGATTGAGAGAGAGGAGGTGAGACAATGAGTTGCAGAAAGAGAACAAGCTTTGAAAGCTCTATCAGATGCTGAAGGCAGAGGAAAGTAAAAGATTGTTGATATTCCTGTCTCCAGCAAACCTGTGCATGAAGCTGCTGCCTCATCGGATCCTGTGATTGAACAATCTGCGCCAGAAGCTGAATCCGTGCCAGTATCTTCTGAGATAGTCGTCTACGATCCAACTGCTAACATAAGTAAGATGTTTGTGCTTCAGGGGGAAGGGATCCTAGAGTCGATGAAAAAGAGAAAGCGATCGCTCAGATGGAGTTAAAGAAAGAGATTGATGAGATGGTAGATGATACATGTGAAGCAATAGAGAAGGAGGGATTTGAATCTGTACTTAACATGTTTGATAATTAAAGTATGATTGTTGATGCTTACATGAACGACTCTATTTTTGAAGTAACAGATGAACAGGTTCAGGGGGAGTCGTCGATCGAAGTTGATGAGACAGTGCCAAAGCCCAAAGTCATCTACCTTGAGCACGATGTCGAAGAAGGAGAGTATGTTCATAACTACTCAAAGGCTGATCTTGCAAAAATGTTTTCTTACAAGAAGATTCATTTGAGTTCGACTTTGAAGAAGAATTAAAGTACACAAGCTCAGAGCTAAATGACTATGTGTTCGAAGACATCCCACAGGCAAACGATTATGACCGAGTGATCATTGAAGATTGGGATTCAGATGATGATAATGAAGTGGCAAGGTATACAGGTGAAGGAACAGATGTGTTTCCTACCCTTGACGAAATGACTGCTGAAATGAACGATGTTATGCTAAAGCAAAAGGTAGCAGAAGCAGTGAAAGCTGGCGCGGCCCCAAACCACCAACCAAAGAAGAAATCATTGGAATGAAGAAGAAGTAGTTCAAGGAAATGCCGCCAGAAAGAAAGTTCCGTCGTCCATTAGCTTTCTTCACCCGAGACCCTGATGCTTCTCTGGGTGACATTATCAGTTGGGGATGGATTGAGGAACTAGATGTGTATGCTTTGAAACGTGAGTATGGAGTTCAATACTTCCGAAGATTGGGTGATATAAAGACTCTGCCAGAATGGGATGTGAAAGAGTTGGTACAGACCAAGATGTTTAGTATGAAGCTACGACCGAATGATCAACGTCTATGGAAGCTAATTAAGTTTGAAGCTGAACATGGTTTCAACTACTGGAAACCACACAAGCCACGAACCGTCACAAAGGCCGATCCAGTAACGCAAGAAAAGGATGTGACTTTGATTGTCAAAAGGCCGCGTGTTATGAAGAATATGCCTTTGAAGAAAATGGAACAAATTTTTACAAAATCTTCAAGTGGTGGCACTATGATTCAAGTACTGGAGAGGCTGTTATTTGTGTCGAGCCTGATGAAGGATCATGGGATATGACTGAAGTCTATCTGAAACCGTGATCATGCATAAGAGAATTTATGGGTTGTGGCGTGCGATCAGAGTGTTGGATACGATGTGGCTGGTCAACTGCTCAGAGAAAGATATCGAACGCTTATTCTTCATCAAGATCAGTTATGAAGAAAAAGATAAAGAACAAGCCATGCAGTTCCAGAAGATTGTAAACGTTTGTTATGCAACAATATTAATTCAGGTAAAGACTGGAACACCTCGTGGAGAAAGCTTGAAGATAAAGAGCAGAAAAAGAAAGATCAGAATGAATAAAGAATCGAGGCAAGATGAAAGCTGGCATCTCGTAAAAGATTCAAGTTTGGGAACACGTACAATCGACCTCCTCCTACAGATCAAACTCCCATTGCTTCAAAGCAGCGTCGGAAGCCACGCAAACGCTTTTTCGGATGATTCAAGTCAAATATGTTTAAAGATTTTTGCAGAAAAGTTTTGAAGACTATCCAAGACTGCGGAAACATCCAAGGGGGAGTCTGTTGGTGCACATATGTCTATTGCCTACGTCTAGGATAAGTCTGTTCTATAGCTAGGGTTTCGCAGTGTCAAATGTTATATGTTGAAAGTTCTTTTTTTGTTGACAGATAGAATTTTCGCACGAAAAGTTGTAAGAATTTTCGTACGAAAATCTGTTGTCCTAAGTCCCTAGGTGTTGTCATGTCTGGACTATAAATAGGTGACTTAGGATGTTTGTCCAGTATGCTGATTTTTGGTGATCAGAGGCGAAGCCCTGCTCGAGTCTGTATTCGTTACGAAGTTAATCAATATAAGATACATACGATTAAACAATAATCATCATGCTTATTCTTTGTTTGTTCAATTAGCTAACAATGAATTCCGCCTCTGTTAGCTGAGCAAGTCTGACCGGAAGCTCACAAGTTGTGTCCGATCCTAGCATTCACAATTTATAGTGCTATGTTCGTAAAAGTCAAGTATGAGGGTTTGGTGTCATCGATTATTGTTGGTGCATATTTGTTACAACAACTTTTAGATTTGGTCTTTGCGTATCTTGTAATTAGTAAAACGATAAACAGTTAGCAGGTTTAGCTTTGTAATAGTTAGTTTTGAGTGATTGGGCCAAATCCTAACCCTCATACGGGAGAGGTGAATTAGGCCTAGCCTAAGTGATGGAACCCTATCCCAACTTGCAACCTTGTGTTATAAAACAAGGCTTAGCATTAGGGTTTAAGGTTAATCAGTTAATCACATTAAAAGAGAGATTAGAGAGAGAATTCATGTAAGACATTGGCTTGGACGATTTCGTGGTGGTCTTGATGTGATAGATAGTTAATAAAATCGGGTTTGTTGGTGATTTCTGTTTCTACTCATATTTCTGTGTTGATCTGATCTAAAGGATTCCACACTCTAGGTTGGATAGACGACTCTGTTAAAGATCTGTGGATTAGGGACCTACAATTGGTATCAGAGCGTTAGGCTCTTGATTGGCTCGGTTCAGAATCGTGTGCTGCAGAAAAGTTCGAGTTTTTGATCCTTCAAGTGCTGCTATGAAGTTTCTAGGGTTTGTGCTGTTGTTTTCGGATTTATATAAGGCATTTTGGATCAGTAGATAGTTTTTCGGATAAATTGCAAGTGATTTCGAATTTTCTGTTTGAATTTCGGGTAGAAAGAGTGCATTTCGGATAAAAAATTGAAGGATTTCGGATCAACAGTGATGGATTTCGGAAAAAAACAGTGTGCATTTCGGATCAGAAGTGTTGCATTTCGGATCTAAAGTTTGCATTTCAGATCATCTTTGTTGATTTCCGATAAGTATCTCGGATACTGATTCGGATAAAGGTTTGTATCGGATCATTTCGGACCATTTCAGACCATCTCGGATACTGTTCCGAATTACCATTTCGGATCCTTTATTTCGGACCATTTCGTATACTGTTTCGAACTTCCATTCGGATAGTATCTCGGATTACCATTTCGGATCACTGGTTCGAATTTGAGATTGTGCTGAGTTGAACTCGAAAAGGTGGAAGGTTAACCAGCTGACGCATTCGGTTTTAAACGTATTTAGGTGTAGAATTTGACCCGTAAATATTTTTAACAAACCGACTGCACGGTTAGACTCGTGTGATTTTTAGGAAAAAAAATGTTGGACATTATATATCATTGGATTCGTATTGTCAAGACAAGTCTAACGGTACAATTTCATAAACACACTTTTCGGACAAATTTTTAAACGTTTTTAGCTAGCCGGTTCGATAAAAATGTCGAATATGTCTAATTTGAATGAATTGTTGAGGATGGAACTTGAAATTGTCACAACGAATAAACCACCAAAGATGATGAAGGTAGAGAATTACCGTACATGGAATGATAAGTTCCAGTCCTTTGTTGAGTATCAGGACACACAAATGTGGATCTGTATTGAAGATGGATATGTGAACCCAACTCATGAGTTTGAAGGAAGACAGCGGGTCACTACATATGCAAATATGAATGCTGAAGAAAAGAAGATGTATGAAGCTGAGAAGAGATCCCTTGCTGCTATCAAGATGTCATTACTTGATGGCATTAAACATACCTTTAAGAGGTACACTACCTCCAAGGAAATGTGGGCCCTAGAGAAGAGATATGAGGGTAATGCTGATGTGAAGATGAATAAGGTAGATCTGCTGAATAAAGAGTTTGCTGTTTTTAAATACATGAAACATGAGTCCCTAGAAGATATCATCACGAGATTCTATCATCTGATGTCTGAGATAGATAATTATGATATAGAGGGATACACTGACACAGAGATAAATGACAAGTTGCTTGATGCTTTGCCTGCAAAGTGGGATATTTACACTCTCATGATTAAGGGTCAGGCTTGTTATGAGACTAAAGACTTAGAAGAGGTTGTTGGGAAACTGAGAGCTTATGAGCTCATCATGAAGACGAAGGAAACAAGATATGATCAGGTTCCAGATCCGGGAGTGTACAAAGGCATTCCATCTTCATCTTCCCACAACGCTTCAAGTGATTCAGCAACTATGTTTCTCTCATATGAAGATGACAAGGCTGTGACTGATGCTGATGGTGAATTGTGTTTTGTTGCAGCTTTAGGAGGATCTATAGGGGTAAAGAGACAACAATACAGTAGAAGTAACAGTAGTACTAAGTCTATACCTCTGAGTGTCAAGGCTGCTAAAGAACATCTCGCCCTGCTTGCTTCTTTTGTTGCTTTGCATGAGAACTACATTCAGGGGAGAATATCCAATCCAACTACGTTTGATGAAGATTATAATCAGATTGACACTGATGACCTAGAGGAGATGGATCTACAATGGCAGATGGCAATGATCTCTAGAAGAGTTAAAAGATTCATGAATAGGACTGGCAGGAAGTTTGTAGGAAAGAATGATGGTTTTGACAAATCCAAAGTTAGGTGTTCTAACTGTCAAAATTATGGACACTTTGCTAGGGAATGTAAAAAACCAAAGGCTAATTCTCGTCCTAATTCAACATTTTAAGATTCTCCAGGTCAAGGTTCAGGCAACAGAAATGCATCTAACAACAACAGCTCCAGAGCTTTGATCTCTACTACACGTGAAGGTTCTTATGATTGGAGTGTGCAATTGGAAGATGATGAAAGCATCACTCAGGCTTTCATGGCAGAGATTGTACCTGTTGATGACGCAGAAGAAAGGTAGATGCTGAGGTAGAGAAAGAGACTGAAGCTGAAAAGGATGAAGCTGATCAGACTACTGAAGTTAAAGTAGAAAACGTAAAGTCTGATGAAGAAAAGGATGCTGAGGATAAGAAGATGGCTGTTGATTTTGCTGCTTTCATGGCCGATCTGAGCAAATCAACATGAGAGGTAAGTTCTAACCCTGTTAGTTCTGTTTGTTTAAAATGTCGTGAATTGCAAGGTGATGTTGATAGGTTGACCAAACAAAATCAAAGTCTGGTAAATGACCTCTCGAGCTTAAAAGAAACAAACTCTTTTTGTAAAAAGAGATGTGTCTTTATACTTGAAGAAATCAACGATTATGAAAGTGAAATTGACATTCTAACCTGCAAATTAAATGAAAAACTTCAAGTTATAGACTTGGCTCATGATACAATGTGTGAGAAAACAAAAGAGATTTCTGAAAAATGCAAAGAGTTGTCAGAAGCACAACTGAAAATTGTTGAACTTGAAAAGAAACTAAGTCAATTCAGAGATTCTGCTTTTGTAATGAAACTTATGATGAATGGCTTGAAGAAAAGTAGTGACAAGACGTGTGTGGGCTTCAATGAAGTTCCACCACCTCTTAGTCATGACTATTCGTTCTTGCCAGGCGAAGATGAGTTAACATACTTTGGCTAAACGACACCTAGTAGTTCCACATCTGAAAAGGGTGATGTGTCTGAGTATGATGATGTGAGTGTCAAGAAGGAAAATAACAGTAAACCAGTTTTGAAAACAAAGAATGCACCTCCCAAAAATAAAAAAGCAAACTTTTGTCAAAAAGGTTAATTTTGTTCAGGGAAGTGACATGAAAAACGAAACAACTGTTATTGAAAATGAATCGAATGTGAAGTTTGCTAAAAATAAAAACAAAGAAAAATATGAAATTGAGCAAACTAAACCAGATCCTTCTAAGGCATCATCATCATCACCTGATGGATCTAAACAAGAGACTTCAGTTAAGAAGTCTTCAGCAAAAAGACCGTGCTTCAAAAGTCATACTAAGGGACATGCAGCTAGCTGTTGTCCTAACAAAAAGAGTAAAGCACAAGTGAGTGAGACAAAGAGAGGAAAATCACTAGAGAAGGTTGGTGACGGTGAGCAGAAAGTGATTAACTCACGAAAGATATCTGATCCTAAGCAACAAGAGGGTGTTGCTGTTGGTGTAGGTAAGGCTAAACAGGAACTTAACAAGTTCCTCGTTTTCAAAGAAATCAACAAAGGTTTCAGCCCGAATCTACATTATGTAGGACCGATCCTGATAGCATAGGAACCTAGATTTGATATCTAATGTCCATAATAGCGGAAATATTACGACACGATTACCAAATAACAAGAATTAGTCAGTTAAACGTCAATTTTATTGATAAACTTCAAATTTCCAGTTTGACAGAGCTTCGCTACCAAATTTACAAATGACAAGATCAAGCTAGCTATTTATAGGTGAACAAGTCCGCTAGAGAGTAGGTGAGTTCGGGCGAACTTGACTATGTCAAGTTCGGCCGAACTTGACATTAACATTCCATCTCGAGTGAACTTGCTACCAAACTACATAAATACTTCGTTTTGCTAGCCTATTCACATCTAATATATACAGACTCGATATAAGACTAAGACATAGACATTCTGCACCAACAGACTCCCCCTTGGATATCGTCTTCGTCTTTTATCAGTCTTCAAAACTCTGTCTTCAATAAAACTTTAACTCGTACGACCAAAGAAGTTCTTGTACGGCTTCTTTTGTCTTTCCTGCTTTGGATCTGACGTCTGATCAGTAGGAGGCACTTTAGTCATAAATTGATATCTTCTGAGCCTTGTCGCCCTACCTCTTTCATTAATCTTTTCAAGACGCTTTTCTTCTTTCAGAAACTCTACTCGTTCAAGATCCCTCCAGCTCGTTTCCCACATATTTCTAGAGTTTACTTCACGTGCATAGCATACATTGACAACCCTCTGATATTGCATAGCTTGTTCTTTTTCACGTTCTTCAAACACTATCTTGTTGTAGAACAAGCATTTGTGTCTTCTTTCGAGCAATTCACTAGCCACATCGGGTCTAGTATCCTGATCGTTCTCCACAGCCCTCTCATACCTTGAAACCCTAATATCTCAACCCTTTCCTTAGTTATATCCAGATGATTCTCAAATCGTAATATTATCACAGCTTCACATGTATTAGGATCAATTTGCCACCACTTAAACACCGGATAAAAGTTCTGTTCGGTTGGCATCAAAGGCATATTTCTCATTGTTCTTGGGCATTTCATGATCAACGTGATATCTTTCTCCCCTGTTTTCTTGTTTGTTTTAATACGATGTCCTGGGATGAAAGGCTTCCAATATCGGAATCCCTTTGTTGCTTCAAACTTGATCATTTTCCATAGCAACTGATCAATGTACTTCATATGATACGTGACATTCCTTGTTTGAACAAGTTCTTCCACATCCCAGTAAGGTAATGTCTTGAAGTCAGCAAGATATTTAAAGTATTGAACTCCAAATTCCCGTTTGATGGCATACACATTCAACTCTTTAAACCACCCCCAACTTAGGATATCACCTAATGACACATCTTTATCTCTGGTAAAGAATGCAAGAAGATGTCAAAACTTTTGTTCACGTGGCATCTCTTTAAACCAGGATTTCTTTGCTTGAGCAATTTCTTCCTTTGTCATCGGCTTTGGAACTTTACCTTCACGTATTGATTCCTCGATCTTTTCCTTAACATGTCTTCGTTCAACTGCTTGTACATTTACTCGAAAGTAGGAAAACTATCTGTATTAGTACCAATGTACTTTTCAGCTTCATCCTTTTCGTCATCAGAGGACCAATCTTCCACTATCACCCTGTTATACTCGCCTGCCTCATACCTTCGCTGATAATGATACTCGTTAGGCTCAAATGTATTCACGTTAAGCACTTGCTATTCGAAATCAAAGTGTAATGTTTCTGCATCAACTTCAATCAACTTAGCCACATCTTCTTTAGTATAATTGTGAACATATTCTCCCTCTTCAACGTTATGCTCAAGCATGAGTATCAACGGCTTTGTAGGAACTGCAGCAACATGATTTGCAAAAGTAATAGCGTCAGACATAACAATATCATCAAATGACCCTGTTTACCCTGACTCCCCCTGATTCTGATCATCCATAGCATTCGCTTCATCATTCAGGAGATTAGAAAAATCAAAGCTTTCATTCACTGTTGCATCAACCACCTTTATCCCTGTACCACTCGGATCATCATCATTACCTCCATCGTGGTCAGAATCATCTTTTGGATCATCAATTGGTGGTTCATCATCTTTTTCTTCATCTTCTGCTTCATCATCGTCCTTTTCTTCAGTAACATTTGCAGTATCATAAGGCTTGATAGATTCGTCAACCTTAGAAACCTTGAACTCCGAAGCTTTCGCAGATTCAATCTCTTTAACAAGTTCAGTGATCTCCGGCATACTTTCGATCACATGCTTCCTGTTTCCCTGTTCAGCTAGCTCTCTTTCAGCTTTCTCTTTCGCTTCTTGAATATCTAATCGAGCATAATCTTCTTTGAAATTAATCCCCAGACTGTTAGATAATACCTTCAGAAGTTTGTCGAATCTCTTATCATTCATATCTTTTTCAGATCGAAGCTCAGCAATCTCTTTGTTTAATCTTTCATTCGCTTCCTGCAAACTTTCAACAAGTGCTTTCAGATAACCTCTGTCGCATTCAAGAAATTTCACCTTGTCAGATAACATTTCCTTCTCCACTTCACTCTGTTTCATCAGCTTTTCCAACTCAGCCTTTTCGGATTCATTCTTCGCAACTTTATCTTACAAAATCTTGACACGCTTTTCAAGAATGTCTACATCTGATTCAGGAAAGAAATCATCTACGTATTGAAGAGCCACAGGCACATTCGGAATTTCACCAAATAGATTTGACTTTGGCGTTTTTGGTGTTGATTTAGGAGTAGCAGCTTTTGGTGTAGATTTCTTTGGAGTTGAGCTTTCAGGTTGAACAACTTTAGGATCAGGAGACTGAATCACTGGAACTTCAAGCAATACAGTCTCAGGAGGTTTTGTGTAACTCCTAGACGTTCAGCTTCAGAAGTAATAACAACAGGAGGTTCTTGTGTAACTCCTTTCTCCTGTGCACCAGAAGGTTCTTGTGTAGCTTCTACGCTTTTAGTCTTTTTGCCTTTTGTCGTTGGAGACCCTGTAGTCTTTGTTGTAGAAGTTACTGCAGACTTCCCACGCTTTGCTCTTTTCTTTGGTCTCTCTTCGTCAGACTCTTTTTCTAGCTCGGGATCAAAATCAACATCAGTTTCTTTGATCTTTTCTACTTCCTTTTCTGCTATAGACTTCTTCGTTTCTTTCTCAAGCGAATCATCACTGTCATCATCATTCTCAGAGGTTGCAGAAATCACATCATCCTCTTGCGTAGTCTTTTCTGCCTCTTGGCTTTCAACCACAACTGCTGCACTAGCCTCTGTTTGCACATTTACCGGCTCGTCTTCATCTATAAACATAGTGTCAGCTTTCTTGGACGTACACTTCTTTTTCTTCTCGATCTCAGCCTTTAGAAACCATTCACTGCGAGCTTTTGGCTTGAACGTTTTAAACCATTCTTTCTCAGCATTTAATTCCTTCTCATCACCATTACCATCATTTCTCCACTTGTTTTCAGCAGGAGCAATATAATTTTCATTCTTTAATGCCCCAGATATTGGTTTTGCAACTGGTGCTGAATCCTGCTTCTGAAATTTTAACAACTTCTTCACAGTAGTCTCATCAAGGTGACTGAAGTATAAAATGTCATTTGGATCACATGCAATGTCTATAAACTTCTCGTCAATGAGCATCTGCACGAATCTCAGATATAAACACAATCTCGTATCCTCCATATTCTTCGACATATGAATAAATACAAGCTTCGAATAGTTATACGGCTTCTTCAGAATCAACGTCGTAGCCATGCAGGCCATATAATCTTGTACATCATCAAGACCTGCTTTACGATGGCTGAATGTGTGAATAATTGCATGCATGAGAAGCTTGTAGGGGTTTGGAACTTCCCATTTCTTTAGTGTCGGCTTATTCACGCTTCCTTTATAGCCCATCCGATAAAAACAACCTCGAACCATCTTTTCGTCAAGGAAAATAGGATCATCTTTGTCGTCGTTGAATTGTAAGATTTTTGTGAATATCATCTTCCGTGACTGTAATCTCTTTGTTGTCATTTCCGACTTGAACAGACGATGTAATAGTCTTCTTGTCTTCACTGAGACTTGCATTCATCTAGAAATGATAAGTGTGTGATCGATAAGACACCGTTCACTCAGTAATAGCTCGAAGAATGGGACAATCCTTCAGAAACTTCAAAATGCTTTCGTATTCTTTCAGCGATGGACACAACGCCTTGTCGAGAGTAATACAAGTGTTGTGAAACTTAGAAAAATCCATCGTGATTACCCGCGCTGGTTCTTGAACCTGAAAATCGACGCAAAACATTTAGCACGCATTTTGAGAAAATGTTATAAATTTTTCAACCTTTTACATCAAGTTCGGGCGAACTTGATGTTGTAATTATAAACAGTTTTATGTCAAGTTCGCCCGAACATGTCTCAACACATGTTCAACAGAAAAACATCTTAAGTTCGGGCGAACTTATGATTAACAACTTTCAAACTTCCAAATCCTAAGTTCGGTCGGACTTGTATTCTGAATTTAACATTGTTTGCAAGTTCGGTCGAACTCGTGTTCAAATCAGATTATACAGGGTTTCATTAGCAAGTTTGGGCGAACTTGATAACAAGTTCGGCCGAACTTGTTGTCTCTTTCAATCCAATCCTGCAACTTATATCTCATGACAATCTGATCAAATTACATTCAATTTCACGGTCGATTTATGTTGTTAATCATACTTTTAAGTTCAATTTGTCCACAAGAACCCTAGATCTATCATATTTAACATTTTCAAATCTGAGTTAATCAATTAAGGTCCAATTCACGGTTCAACACAAGATTTCTCACCTCAGCCATTGAGAATGGTATGCAAATCACCACAATCAATTGAAATTTCGGCAGTATAACGACACTAAAACGACAATTTTGACAAATCGCACAAAAACTCTAAGTTCGCTCAGAGGTTTTCAAGATCACATACTGAAGTTTGGCCGGCCTTTCATTCTATTTATATCTTTGCAAATTCGGGCGAACTTGTAAGCCCAAGCTACAAAAGCCTAAGGTAAGTTTGGTCGAACTTACCCAAAACTCAACAATATTCCAACAAGTTCGGTCGAACTTGTTTCACTACACAACTTTGAACCTTTAAGCAAGTTCGGCCGAACTTGCCTAAACTCAATTTCAAACTTTCAAGTTTTTTCAATTTTAGTCCCTGAACTTTTCATATTTTACCAATTTTGAAAATCCACTCAGTTGACCAAGTCCAAGCTAATGACCTTGGTTAACCGATTTGTCTGTCGAGTCCAAGTTAATGACCCCGGTTGACCCGATATGAACAAACTATTGAACTTTTCAAATTTTTCAAAAATCAAAGTTTCAAATTAATGATCTTTTCATCATTTTGGCTTTCAGATTTTACAGATTAGCTCCTAGCTCGTTGTCAATTAGATTCCCACCAGTTTAGCACCTTACCAGAATTCGAAGATCTATTCTCCAATATTGGTTTGCTGAAAACAATGTAGAAACAAAATCTTTTTATATTTTTGTAAGTTTATGCTAAAACACACTGAAAATATTTTTGGCTTTAATCTGTAAAGCAGATAAACTATGTACAGAACAAAGTAAACTATGTACAAACATATTTACATACATATTTTTGTGAATTCGTGTCTAAGGATCATATCAGTTGTATGAGACATATCACCAGTACCGTTGACCTTTAGATGACTTTAAGTTTTAAACTTGTTTACTTAGATTGTCGATATGTTTGTCGATTTAAACTTTACCACGTTTCTCAATTGTTCCAAGATATGTTAAGGTATGATTTATGAAACTTGACTTATCTATGGTTCCCACTTCTTGAATATACTCCCGTATCAAGATTCCCTAGATTTCAACTTACAGGTGAGTATAGCGTAATTGATATCTGTATATGGGTTAATGCGAGGCCTTGAGATCTCAGGTTAGTAATACCGTACAGACAAAGAGATAAAGGCTTGACTTTAAGGTGTGTTCCATTTAAGGAATCTTTTTAGCATTGCAAATGATTAGATCTTTCGATACTTTCAAGATTGCTTGTAGTTTATGGGTTTATTTGCGAAAGTATGATAGACGTTCTAGGCTATTGCTTCCGCAAAATCAGAAGAACTTATATAATACCCGAGATATCAACTATCTATAAAGACCTCGTATCTCAGAATCAGGCAATCCCTCAAACGAAATTTCGAAGTACTAAGTCCATATATCCAAGATGTGTTAATCCACAAGATTAAGCAGTTGTAAAATTTAGTTTATATCTCGAAAACAATTTACTAAACGTGTTAAGCCTATCGACACATCCACAGTAAGACTTGTTTATCACTTTTAAACTTTACATTTCTTTAGCATATGGTGAAAATCCACTGATGTACTATCATTTCCTTTTTGTGACACCGAATTTTGTTTGTTCTTTTCAATGTTTTTGTACATTTTTGAAAATTTTCATATGTTTTTGTATTTTCTCAAATATTTCTCCCCCTAAAACCAAAAACATATTTTTGGATTTTAGTTTTTAAGAAATACTAATCTAGAAAGATATGACAAACCAATGTGGATCACGTGAACTCGTTGTCCGATCCGTATTCAACCTCAGCTTCCGCACCTGTCAGCAAATTTTTAATACCGTTAAGCCTCATTAAATATTTAAATCTTGTTAAAGGAAATGCTTTGGTATAAAAATCAGCCTTTTGCTCATCGGTGTGGATTTTTTCTATTCGCACCAACTTCTTTTCGTAGCAGTCACGAATGAAGTGATAACGAATTTCAATATGTTTACTACGTGAGTGATGAACCGGACTTTTGGTTATATCGATAGCTGCCTTTTTATCTACGAATAAAGGCGTATCAAGAAACTACAGACCATAATCCCTCATTTGTTGTTGAATCTAGAGGATTTGATAACAACGGCTGGAAGCAGAAATGTATTCCACCTCACAAGTAGAAAGAGAGACCGTGGTCTGTTTCTTGCACTGCCACGTTACCAAACGTGTTCCGAAGAACTGGCATCCTTCCGTTGTAGATTTCGAGTTCAGCTTATCCACTCCGAAGTATGAGTCAGCGTATCCCGTTAGGTCAAAATTGTCGTTCTTTGGATACCACAAGCCGGTGCTTAGACACCCCTTCAAGTAACGGAAGATTCGCTTGACTATCTGCATGTGTGACACTTCAGGACTAGACTGATATCTCGCACATAGGCAGGTAGGATACATGATGTCTGGGCAAGATGCCGTCAGATACATCAGAGATCCTATCGTCGATCGATATAGTGTGTCATCAACTTTGGTTCCCGTCTCGTCAATGCAAATCCCATGGTTCAGTGCCAGCGGAGTCAAAAGCGGCTTCGAGCTATCCATTTCAAACTTCTTGAGAATGTCATGAACATACTTTTTCTGATGAATGAATATGCCGTCCGGTAACTGATCGACCTGTAATCCGAGGAAGAATTTCATTTCACCCATGGAGGACATCTCAAATTTCTTCTTCATGATCTATTCGAACTCTTTGCAAAGACTATCATCCGTTGAACCAAAGATGATATCATCCACATAGATTTGTACAATGATTAGATGAGATCCGACTTCTCTGGTAAACAATGTACTATCCACTGTGCCTCTTGTAAAGCCATTTCCAACGAGATGTTGCAATAACGTCTCGTACCAAGCTCTCGGGGCTTGGTGTAATCCGTATAAGGCTTTGTCTAGAAGATAAGCTTTGTTCTTGTTCAGCGAATCGATGAACCCTCTTGGTTGGCCGACGTACACTTGTTCGCGAAGTTTACCGTAGAGAAATGCAGATTTTACATCCAACTGGTACACCTTAAACCCTTTCCAAGCTGCGAACGCGAGGAAAATGCGGATAGACTCTAATCATGCAACCGGTGCGTATACTTCTGTGTAGTCAATACCCTCTTGCTGGTGGAAACCTTTGATAACCAACCGAGCTTTGTTTCTGACTATTACACCCCGATCGTCTCTTTTGCACTTGAAGAACCACTTCGTATCTATAGCTTTCTGCTTTGGTGGTAAGTCTACAAGCCTCTAAACACCCAATTTCTCGAACTGTAACTGTTCCTCTTGCATTGCTATCACCCAGTTCTCGTCACCCAGAGCCTCATTAATAGTTTTTGGCTCTATTTGAGAAATGAAACATGAATAGCAGCAGTAGTCTTGAGTTGTAGCAACTCGGGTGTAGAAACAACTAACTGCTTTATTGATTTGGCTTCGTGTATGCACACCAGTTTGTAATTCACCAATGATATTCGTTGAAGGATGGTAAGAATATGATCGTGACATTTCTTTGCAAGAAACGTCAACTTAGCTTTGCTGATTCGAGACATTCAGATCATCATTCAATTCAACATTAGGAGCACTTGATGAACCTTCATTCTGATTTCTCGGACTAGCAGATTGATTCAACATGTTGGATATCTGCTCAACTTCTTCATCCGATTACGTTTCACCATCAGCATCAAAATCGGTGCTTCATCAGAGTCAGAATTCTGAGTCTGAGGCATACTTGGCACTGTTGTTGCATTTCCTGGTTCAGAAGAATCATTCGATGGAGTTTTAACGCTGCAATTTCTTCTTCAGACGGTTCTTCAGGTGTTCCTTCTGCTTTAGAAATGTTTTCAACTTGAACACCGCTATTACTAGGACCTGCTTCGGAAGACGAAGTATCCAATGTGGGTTTAGTTAAGCGCAATTGGTCTAATGATCTGTTCTTTATTCGTCGACTGTTGAAGATAATATAACGCTGCAATTTCTTCTTCAGACGGTTCTTCCGGCAAGTTGAATGACTTCCAAAGATCCTGATAGTTCAAAAACCATGCGTCACCTCTTCTTTGAATAGGATCCGTATAGTTAAAGCAATCCACATGTTGTGCTTCAATTACTTTTCTCAACGAGGGAACATATACACGTCTTAGCGGACTTGCATACCCGCCAAAGAAACCTTCAAGCGATTTGGCTCCGAATTTACCATCTTGATCGATTACAGTACATGGCGCACCAAATGGCTCTAAGAATTTCAAGTTTGGCTTCCGTCGGTTAATCATTTCAAAACATGTCTTTTTCGTTGGTTTAACAGTTAAGACTCTGTTTAGCGTGTAGCAAGCCGCTGCAACCGCATCACTCCAGAAATTGACCGGAAGCTTTGAGTCTGCAAGCATGGTTCTTGCAGTTTTGATTAAAGTTCTGTTCTTCCTTTTAGCTACACCGTTTTGCTGCGGAGTATAAGGTGCACTAAACTCATGCAAAATCCCTTTAGTGTTGCAAAATTCTCTCATCTTATTATTCTTGAATCCTGTGTCATTGTCGCTGCGAATTCGTCGTACAGGGAGATGATAAAGGTTTTCTAGCTTCTTGAAAAGAATCACCAAGTTTTCGAACGTTTCAACTTTTGATTCTTGGAAGAAATCCCATGAATAACGCGAATAGTCATCTGTAACGACCAAGCAGTATAAGTCTCCTGAAATACTTCGAAAGTTTACAGGACCAAATAAATCCATGTGGAGACGTTCAAGCGGCAGCTCGATTGAATTCAGAATTTTCTTCGGATGCGACTTTTTGATCTGCTTTCCCTTTTTACATTCTAAGCAGTGATCAGTCATATGGAAGCTCCGTAAATTCACACCTTCTACCAGATCATTATGAACCAAGAAATTCATTTTTTGCAAATGAATGTGCCCCATCTTTCGATGCCAAAGAATAGAATCTTTCTCTGTAGCTTTCGTCACGAAACATTGCGCTGATTTTGATGATGTGGTAGCGACGCCCATATCTAAGACATATAGATCATTCTCGTGCGGAGATCGCATCAGAATCCACTCATCAGGTATCTTAAAACCCGGCTTTAGAATGATACATTCTTTGTCGTTGAAATGTACCGTGAACTGTTTGTCACAAATCTGCACTACACTTAGAATATTATTCTCCAGCTCTACAATGTAGTTCACCCGATCAAATGATACAACACCATTGGAAAGTTTTCCTTCAGCGACGATCCTTCCACCCTGATTACTAGCACATCCAACATATCCGCCAGTGATAGCTTTTATGTCGAATAAAAGAACTTTCATTCCCGTCATATGTCTGGATGCTCCGCTATCCAGAATCCACTTTGAAAGTACAAATCTCTAGAGCCCCTGCACATGTTAGAATCTAGTTAAAGAGTGCGACCCAATCCTTTTTGGTCTTGGGTTTTGGATAGAAAGCTTGGTAATCATCTTCATAATCTCCATCTGAGCCTCCACTGTTAGTTACATTTTCAAAATCGACTTTCTTTTAAATTTTGAATTGTTACCACTTGTAATTTTGACAGTTTCGGATTTGGTCTCAGATTTTGATTATTTCTTATTATTAGTATTGACAAGCTCAGAGTTGATAACATCAGATGCTGTTGACTTTTTCTTAGCAATCCAGGCTTGTGATTTAATGTTTGCCTTTTTGATGTAAAACCGTGATTCGTTCGCCCTGGAAGTTTCACCTAATTCGAAAGTTGAGTTTACAAATTTCTTTTCAATTTTAGGTTTAAGTTCAGGTTTTGATTCAATTCTTTTCAAAATTGTTACAGGTTTTACAAACTCTGGTTGCTTTGGTTTTACAACATCTGAACTTTCTTTTCTTTGAAGATAGGCCGGCTTAGATTTCGGAGATTTGCGTGCAATATGACCAACTTCATTGCACTTGAAGCAAGTCCGATTATCATGTGAGTGTCCACTAGTGGATTTTACACCACTTGTGGCTTTGGCTTTATCTCAAAGTTCTTTCTGTTTCTTAAATTCATCGTTTGATTGTTTTCTGATCAAACTCTCATCTTGAACCGTGTTTGTCCCATAAACAAATTTCATGTTTTTATCTTTGTACTCATGAAATGGTGACTTTTTCTTAATCGGTTCTTCTTCCACTTCTAAACCCAACCCAGCTCTCCGGTTTTTCGGGTGATCACCACCATTCCTTCGGTAGTTATTGTAATTTCTTTTGCGTTTAGAATAGAATTTCTTTTCATTCTTCTCCAGATCATCTGATTTAACTTCAACCAGTTTGAACAGTTTATCCAATTGATCTTCTTTGACATTCCGAATCGGAAAACTGTCATCAAAGTATAAGCTATCAGATTCCTTAACCCTGTACATGACAATGTTAGGATCATCACATAGATCATCTTCTGATGATGTATCGTCATCTTCGGAATTTGTGTCAGAACTGGTCGAACTCGAGGTGGCGCTCTCAAAGCTGGCATCATCAGAATCATTCAGAACATTTTCAACCACATTTTTAACTACCGCATTATTGTCATCATGTGATTTAGTATAGACTACATCAATGTTCTTCGGCAACTCATTTTTCTTTTCAGATAATAACTCAATGTTGAGTGCCTTATCCATCCCATCAATAGTTTTGCGACAATACTTCTCGCATAGGGGTGGAGGAACATTGCTGTATTCTTTACCATTTTTCTTTTTAGATCTTTTATCATTTTCTTCCAACGAAATCGTAGGAAGTATATGATCAATGACATAAGCGTTAGTTGTGTAACTTCTTAAAAGTTGTTGAACACGTTCTGTTTCAATTTTCATGTCCTGGAGTTGCTGTTTGGTTTCAGCAATGGTGTTAATGTAGATATTTATTGCTTTTTGATTATACATTACTGTACCTTTCAACATCCGTACAGTATCATGTTGTTCAATATTATTTCTATCGAGCCTGCCATAATCATCTTTCATTTTGTCATACGCTTCCTTCATTGTACGTTAATCGTTTTTGAAATGTTCGTTATGTACATTGAGTTCAGCGATGATTTGTGATTTTTCGGCACATTTAGCACACGGCTCGGTACGTTTTGTGCAAGGTTTTACAACCTCCACAACTTGGACTTTGACAACTTCCTTTACCTCTGGACCTACCTTGGTAAGATTTTCTATCATAGCTTTATTGGCAATGTCCTTGAGGTTTTCAGCATTCACTTCTTGAGCAACATCAATGATAACTTCTTCATCAATCAGTTTCTCCTCGATCACTTGCTCCTGAGAACTTCTGTCAAAGTTACCTGCAAAACTAGAATTTGAGTTAGAAGATAAGATGCCTTGTGTCTTCTCGTGAAAATACGTCTCCTCTTCTTCTTGTTGTTGCGGATATTGTTCCAGTAGAATATTCTCTAGAGCTGCGTCTTCTGCAGATGTATCTTCGACAATCTCAGCGATCAATGCAACTCCTGTCTTCTTTCCAATATAAGAATTCCCATCGAAACCATCATCTTCATTGGTAGCAACCATTGCCTTCTCGGTACTGTTGGATGATTTTTTTCTTGAATCTCAACTTGAGTCTTCTTCGAAAATGGTTTATACTGTAGCGACTTATTGTAGCATTCGTTTCCACCTCCAAATGGACTTTGATTGCCCGTTGCTTCAAGATTTTTGCATTCTCTCTTGAAATGCCCTTTCTGTCGGCATCTGAAACAAGTGACCTTTTATTTGTTGAACCCTAGCTTGTTGCTTGAATTTCCGATATCTCGGCCTGCAACAAACTTTGTCACCCTTCGAATGATAGAAGCCAATGACCATTTTATATCCATCAGCTCAAGTTCTTCTTCCTCCACCTGATCGTAGTCTTCTGCGGTCATTTCAGGATTCCCAGTTTTTCCTGCTATCAGACTTTCATACGATTCTAGAACTGTGGCAAGAAGTGCCATGTGTTGTTTTGCAACTTGCTCAGAAACAACATTCTTTAGATTGACAGCAATGTTACACTTGTATACATTCAGATCAGAATTCGTTTGTTGATTCTGATTTGCTTGACTCTGATATGAAGAATTTGAACTAGTGCTCGAAAACGAAGAACTCTGAGACTTTGATCATATTGTGGATATGATTGATTCTGATTCTATGGCGAAGAGTTTATATTTGCACTGAATGTTGTTTGTATCTTTGGGCTTGAAATGTTGTCTTGCATTTCGTTCTTGTAATACAGACCAACATCTTGAACAATGTTAGCATTCTTCGACTTTGCGATCTTTAGAAGTTCCATCTCATGACCTTCAAGTTTGTCGATGAATGTGGCCAACTTGAAGAATTCCTAATTCGGACTTTCTTTCAAGACCATAAGATAAGTAGTCCACTCTCCGTCAGGTAACGCATCAGCAAGCTTATCGATGTACTCTGGTTCTGTCTTCTCTAGACCGTGTCTCCTCATTTGAACTTTCAGATGACAAAAACGCTCAATCATCTGTTTCATTGTCTCGCCCTTTAACATGGTAAAAATATTAAATTCCTTCAAGATAAGAGCTTTTTTACTCTTGATCATCTTTGCGCTTCCTTGGTATTTCTTTTGTAGTGATAACCATGGCTCTCTTGCAGTTGTGTATTCGGGCAATAAGACCAAAATATCCTCTTTAACGGATTGTATAATGAGACTGATCATCTTTTTTTCAGCAATGTACTCATCCTTTTGTATTGTGGAGTACTTTTACTTTTCCAGAACTTGCTGATTCTCGTCTAACGGAACGACATAAACTCTCTCAATAGCCACCCAGCTTTGGAAATGCATGGCCTGAACCCAATAACTGAAGTTCTCCTTCCATCCTCGTACTTGTCCAAACTCATTAACTTCGGAGGTTTGACGGACGTGCCCATTTCGTTGTCAAGGTTGACTTGTTGTATCACATTAGCATTGGACGTACCCACTCCTGACATAAACGATCTTTGAAGAGCATCCATCGCGAATATTGATACACGTACGCTGAAAACACTTTCAAACTTTGAAAATGATTAGACTTACTACAAGTTCGGTCGAACATGTAGTTGATGAATGAAGAATTTTCAGTTTTTACACAAGTTCGATCGAACTTATGTAACTTGATTTGAAAAATATCCCTGATTCACTTCGAGCGAACTTACCCTTGAATTTGAAAGACAAACTTGTAACTTCGAGCGAACTTGATATTAATTTCAATGAGATTATTCAAGTTCGAGCAAACTTGAAGAAAATCAAATGAAAATACCGCAAGTTCGAGCGAACTTAGCAAAATTTCTCTTAAAAAGGCCTCAAGTTCGAGCGAACTTGATAGAAAATCACACAGAAAGTGAATTTCTAAGTCAAGTTCGGCCGATCTTGGCTAACAAGTTCGATCAAATTGAGTTTTGAAAACATGGTTTTTGCAACAATTTGACACCAATTCGTTTGATTTTAGCCTCCAAACTCTTAGGGGTTTATCTATGATGTATTTAACATGACATATTCAAATTTGGACAGAATTTGCCCCCGTGAATTCTTCATTTTAGTGTAGAAGTTAAGAAAATAAGAAGAATGTAGTAGAATTAGAGATGTTCTTGTCTTGATATCAATCAAATCAGGCTATTCTAGCTCTGATACCACCTGTAGGACCGATCCTGATAGTATAGGAACCTAGATTTGATATCTAATGTCCATAATAGCGGAAATATTACGACACAATTACCAAATAACAAGAATTAGTCAGTTAAACGTCAATTTTATTAATAAACTTCAAATTTCCAGTTTGATAGAGCTTCGCTACTCAGAGCACCAAAGTTACAAATGACAAGATCAAGCTAGCTATTTATAGGTGAACAAGTCCGCTAGAGAGTAGGTGAGTTCGGGCGAACTTGACTATGTCAAGTTCGGCCGAACTTGACATCAGCATTCCATCTCGAGCGAACTTGCTACCAAACTACATAAATACTTCGTTTCGCTAGCCTATTCACATCTAATCTATACAGACTCGATATAAGACTAAGACATAGACATTCTGCACCAACACATCAGGCAGATATGAGAGACCTAAAGTAGTTCACCAATAATGAATGAATAACTTTAATGGTCATTTAAGTAATTTCAGAAGTCAAGGTCAATATCAGAATCGATGCCAGAATGTTGGTGGTTGAAATTTTTATCACAATGGCTTTAGAAATTATAACAATCAAAATTATTGGAATCAATCAAGGTCTCAAAACCAAAATTTCCAAAGGTCATAGAGTCCAAACTTGTATAGGAAACCTCAGGACCAAAGACCTCATGGGAATTAAATCTCATTTCCATCAGCAGGTCCTAGATCCAAGACTCCGGTTAGGAGTGGTTGATACTGGATGGATGTTAAGATAGTTGATGAATTTGGAAGACCTAAGACCAATAAGGATTGGGTCTCCCAATCTAACTAATTTATGTTGGTTTATGCAGGAGCTAATAAGGTGGATTATCAACTTGTGGTATATTGATAGTGGTTGCTCCAGGCACATGACGGGGTTTGCGAGATTGTTGACTGAGTTTGAAAATATAGATGGAGGTTATGTGAATTTTGCAGGCGTTAAAGGAGGTCACATTACAGGTCAAGGGAAAGTGACCAACGGGAAGATCACATTGGACAAAGTGAACTATGTCGAGCAGCTTAAACACAATCTAATGAGCATGTCACAAGTCTGCGAGAAGGGGTCATTCGATCCATTTTACTAAGTCTGAAGCTTTGGTGTTAAAACCGGGTTTGGTGATACCGAACGATTGGATAGTGATGAGATCACCGAGGAGGAATGACACTTACGTCATGGACATGGGTGCTTAGGATTCTTCCACAGTTGTGGCGTGCTTATTATCAAAAGCATCTGAGGCTGAGTCAATGTTGTGGCACAGGCGCATGACCCACATTGTCACACCCCGACTCGCAGCGGAAGACAAATGCAGGGTGTGGCAGACACGTGGTAATTCTCCATAGTTTAAAAACATGATATCATAAACAGGGAGAACCTTGGTTACAACATACTATCAGTATCATATTACACACCATAAGTTTCAGTACAGTACTACGAGCTATCACAGCTCTTATTCTACTACAGTTTACTACTACAGCCATCCACACGCACATTTCTTATTCTTGCTTTGCTTTACCTAAAATGCATGTTAGTTTTAAAAGGCTCAGCTAAACGCTGCGTGAGTCCCACAGGTTTAGTTGTTGTGAAACAGTATGTGTTAACAAGTTTAATTGCACTAGTCACAGTCACTGTCAGGGCCATAGTCACAGTCACAGTCATGGTCATAGTCACAGTCACAATCATGGTCATGGTTATAGTCACTCCGTGTCGTACAGACACATCAACGCACCGGGTCGTGTCACCGCAGACACTTCCCACCGGGCCGTGTCAAGACATGCACGTCATCCCGGCAACTAACTCATGTTTCCCTGCAGTTATGCCTAGTTAACATAACCGAATTTAGGACGCGTGCAGTTGCATAGTCACCGACACACAACGTCACCTAGACACTGCCTGGAGCAACTGGGTTAGTAAAACCAATAGTACTATCCACTGCCCATGGCTTACGCCAATCACTTATAGGGGGGAAGTAGGTCGAGTGTTAGACAATTCACAGCAACACAAGTTGGTGCAATTAACACAGTTTCGTAACATGGGAGTCATTACAGAAAACAGTAAAACCGTTTACCACAGTTTTAACACAGTTTTAACATGAAAGTCCCCAGAAAATAGTAAAACCATTCAAAAGTGGGGAAGTGAAACTCACAGTGCAATTCGTAGTCTTAACACAAAAGTGGTCGATTAGCTGGATCAACTTTAATGACACACATGCAAGCATGGACTCAAATCAGTATTTAAGTTGGTAATGGTTATAACTTGGATCTGGTCAGGAGTTTTCACTCCGGATTGAGTCTATAGGATAGTGGTATGGTGATGGACATCAGGGTAGCATTAGTTTTCAGTTTGGCTTCCAGGCACCGATTCGCGTGCCAGCCAAAGTCGGTAGTTTAACGTGTTCGGATAATGGTATGGGAATACCAGTAGTGCCAACATGTGGTTATTCAAAAATGATTAACTTTCCATTAAGAGAGTTTGAGTGTTTGGGGGGTCTAAGTTGCCCAAATTTGAGTTTCTATTTTCACCGTTGGGAATTCTCCCGGATTGGCTTAGAGCACACCCATTGTGCCCAAATTGCCCGGGAATCTACCGAATACTCCCAGTGTCTCAACTATAGTATTTTTCGGGTTGGGTCAGTTCCCAGTTCCGGCAGGTTCGTTATACGGTAAACTGCCAAAATTGTTTTAAAATAATATATTTTTAATTCCATAAATTCCCATTTAATCTATAATTTATATAAAAATCTGTAAATTTGTATATAACTCAGTAAAATCTGTAGATTATGGGAAAAATTTCTGGGAATTTATTTTGTTAATTTACTTATTTAAATAAATTATTTATAAAACTATTTTTAACAACATAATTCCAATTAAATAAAATAAGTAGTTAAAAAATTCAAAAATTCTCCATAACACCTTATACATATCCAGGAACTTCTCAAAAAAATTTGGAATTTTTCTGATTTCCTTTCGGTGCATTCTTGGCTATCGAAAACTTGCAAAAATGCGGATTTTTAACCCAAATCAAAACTCAACCAATGGACTCCGTATTTTTTCAGATCATTCCCCATATGTTCCTTAGTGTCTACGTAAAATTTGGAGATATATTGAATCCATTTGATATTTTTCCAAAATTCTTTCTCTAAAACAGTTAAAAATTCACCAAACATCGTAGAAAGTTCCAAAAATTCTAAAATTTTATGTGGAACTTCTTGAAAATTTCCTGCATCACCACACCAAATGTCAACGCAATCTAAGTTACACGGACCAAGTTATAGGCAAAACAATTTTCTGCCTATCCTAGATTCAGTTTTCGGATGATATACCTAGCGATTCTTCCGTTTCCAAGCGTTTATCTTGATCCCAGAAGTATGTGAAGGCTATATTCAGTACCTACACATCAAGTACAATCCAAATATGCTAGAACTTAGATCAATCAAGCTTTAATTAATTGTTTTTCAGTTAATCGAATAGTTAAGCGATTTTTGTCGAATAAGAGTTGATTAGGGTATCAAACCCCATGATTAGTAACCATGGCTGCCATATAACACCAGGTATATATGTGGTGTTCAGATTCAGCCCTAAACATGTTTAAAACTCCAAAATTCATGGTTTAAAAAGCGTTTTTCGGCTAAAAATCATGTTTAATCAAGGAACCATGCTTGAAACCTTAATGATTTGAGTTGGTTTTTGAAGGTATGCAGCTGATGTCTTGAGAGAAACTAGGTTTTGGAAGGAGTTTTTTTTTATTAAAATTGAAGAAAAAAGAAAAATGAAAAAAAAACTATTTATATAAACATGGGGGGGGATGGCGGTTTTGGGGTGGGCCCCCTAGGGCCACCTCGTGCTTCGTATAACGCACTTACAGATGATGTTTATCTTACGGATAAGTATAGGTTCGTTTCGGGTCCGGCGCGCGTTCTCGATTTGCGTGACGGACTCCGTTTTGCGCGTACTTAGTGTTAAAAGACTCGGTTTTAAAAATTATGCATAACCATCTTAAAATCCAAACCCAGTTACGTTTTAATCATAAAATTCTCGTTTAACGTTTGTTTAAGTGTTTTTAAGCTTGATCGATCGTTCCTTGCACATTCGGTTGCCTTAAGTTATGCCTGGAACGAATGCGTTTCCCCAACCGGGAGCTGCTTCGTTTTACGTGCCCGGGCTTTGATTATTTTCAAACCTTATGTCACAGTCTATGGCACAAAACTAAGTTATTCCTGGAACTCGGAATCTTAAATAAGGCTACAGATAATCTAATAATCAACGTCAAAGGTTTAATGCGCTGTTAAACGTCAGGTCTCCGTTTAACACGTGGTTCAAGCCTAAGGACGCCAATCTCGCATCGTTGGTCCTTAGTAGTGTCATGTCAACCATGACATGCTCTCGGATTCCTCCGAGATATAACTTATATCGTTTCACACAGCACACAAGTCATGAAATTTCACAAGGTTTACGCACAATTATAGTTTTAGTCATGCTTTAAGTCTAGGACCAATTAAGGTGTACCTGGTTTCGTTATGGGTATCACAGTCTCCCCTGGTTAAGAAATTTCGTCCCCGAAATTTACTTTGTCACGCTAGGGAAGAGGTGAGGGTATTTTCTATGGAATTCCTCCTTCCATTCCCAGGTATATTCAGGTCCTTGTTTAGAGTTCCATCGGACTTTAACCAGTGAAATTTTGTTATGTCTTAATTGTTTGACCCTACCATAAACTATTTCCACTGGATCTTCCACAAAGTGGAGTCTATTGTCAACATGTATGTCTTCCAAAGGTACCTGGGTAGCTTCGCCTGACAGGCATTTCTTCAGGTTTGATACATGGAAGACATTGTGAATGGCACTAAGTTCGGTTGGTAACTTCAACCGATACGCTACCAGACCTAGCTTGGCTAGGATCTCGTAAATGGTTTGATTGGTTGCAGGCTTAGTTTTAGGAGGTGTGGATGTTGGTTGCCTGGCTTTGCTAGCAGGTATCCTCTTTGATGAAGTACCAACCTCTCCTTTTTCTTTTTGCTGTTCAATCTTCTTCTCAACCAACACTCTGCTCTCCTCGATCCCTGTCTTCTTGTGACTAGCCCTTGCCTTGGCCGCAATTTCATCAGTTAAATCTATCTTCTTTGAACCATCAGGACTTGGAATATTTAAAGTAGGTCTAGCCTTATCATCATCTATTTTCAGCTTTTTGTTTCCCAAAGGTTCTCTCCCCTTTCTGGCTTCATCTGTTGTAACAAAGATAACCGTTGGAGGTGCATGGCCAGTGGTTGGGAGTAGATGAGCTTTGATGGCTTTAATGTCTGCTGCAGTGTCTTGATACCTTGATTCAACCATGTTTCTAACATCATTCATCTGGTGCTTGTGTTGTAGATCCAAATAATGTTGTTGATGTTGAAACAGAGGGTTAAAAGCTTCTTTAAGATCAGCAGTGGATAGAACAGAGGGTTGACTTTTTGTAGCTATCATCTGCTTCAATAAACTTTTGATTTCATCAACAGAATTTTCTATCCTTGTCACTCTCTTTGTTAAATCCTGGTATTTTAGCTCATCACCTAATTTAATAGGATCATCTGAACTACTACCTGAAGTGGTAGTTGTATCTATGGTATCATTAGCAGTGGTTTTAGTACCAGCTTCAACCATAGATGTCCCCTTTGTCTTGGAACTGGGGACTTCCCACAATAGAGGTAACAGTTGGTGCCTCAACAGTGGTTGCCTTCAACCAAGTCTTAGTAATGAAACCACTGTCCAACCGAGAACTTGGGAGTTCAGCAATTGTAGTTGCTGCTTGAGTTGAACTATCACCAATGGTTACATGTAACCCAAGGGATGTAGCCTCTTCATGAGTTGATGGGCTAGCAACGAATAAAGAGTCAGACCCAGCCTCTTGATGAAGTATATTCTCAGTAATAGGTTGTTGAGAAGTGCTGGTTTGTGTCTGGTCTAATTAAATTGCATTTAGCAATGGTAAAATAGTGGGTGGAAGTGTAGGCATTGGTGAAGGTCGATGTGTAGAAAACGACAGTTCCCTGGGAGAGGGGCTGTGGAAGATAGAACCAAGTGGATCTAGAGCTTTATAATTTGGTGTCCCTGTGTCTACAACCTTTTCCTTTTGTGAGGAAGAAGGAGGAGTTTCAAAGCCGGTTGGAGATCTTTGAACCATCTGCTGTGAAGAAGTAGCAGTAGTGGTTTGTGACTTTGGTGCTTTCACTGGGTTAACCTCTGGGATCTCATCTTCCAGAGGACCCTTTTTAGGTATTGTGGGATTTTTGGTAAGTGTTTTGGTTTTCTTTTTGAGGATTTTTAGTGTGGGTTTCAGAGCAGCGGTTGTGGTGCCCTGATCACCAAGAGCAGTGAGCTCAGTAGCAAGAGGTTGAGTTTGAACATTTTGTTGAGGTAAACCTTGCTCAACTTCCTCTGCTTGTGTTTTCGCAACTTTATCTTGATTTGTATTCTGGTGAAGGTTTCATGAGTGATGCAGCCTGGTTTAGTCACAACGCCTATTTTACTTTCAGGACCTTTGATTTGATCTTGTAAGTAAACACTCAGAAAACGTGGATGAATCAAAAAAGCTTTTCTTTTAGAAATATTTTGAAAATTATTCACAAGATCATTGAACAGTATCTGGGAGTAGTTAAAATCTGTGTCAGTTAAAATTGCATACCCCAGATATTGCATGTTCAATGGAATTTCATTGAAAGCAGTGGTTTTTGTTGAGAGACAAGTTAGAATTGTGTGAAAGAAGAATCTCAGCAGGAAAGTTAGGTTTAAAGATGGTCATACCTTTCATCTGGCTTACATAACCTCTTTCCAGAAACTCAGCTTGGATCTCATTTTGGGGAAATGACACAGGGTGTTCTATGTCATTTAACTTGAAAACTTGAGAGATCGATTGGGGGCTAATTTGCATCAACACTCCCCCTACTCTTGAGATTATTGTATAAGGAACACCAGCAGCAGTTGAGTGAACCTTAGCATTATTCCAGAAGTCACAAAGAGAATCAATGTAAATTAGGGCTTTGACTTCTAACTATCCTAGAATATATATTTATATATAAAAATATCAATCAATAAAATACCAACACTAATATACAAATGCTTAAGGGTTTTAAGTAACCAAATACCCCTACATATTATTATCCCAAATTCCTAGATTATTATTTTGACAATCTATAAATTAATACCAATTCCTAAAATTTATATAATATGAAATATAATATTTATAAACTTAAGATCAAATATCTTATTCTCACCGATTTATAATTTTATAGTTTATGGGATTTTAAATCTAAGCTTCTTAGTATCAACTACGCTATTTTCGCCAAATCATACAAATTACACTTGGTGATTTGTCAAATTCCATAAACGAACTTCTATATTATTTCATTCACTCTTTTTACAAATTAACTATTCACATCTATTTTTATGTTGTATGGTCAATAGATAATCTAAGTTACAAGTTCTATATCTAAATTCTTAAGATGACAAGTTCACAAACATGAGATTTGGTGATTTATAGGTTATGCGTTTCTAATATTCATGTTTGCACTAAAAGTAGTTCCAATTTTTGGACTCGAAATGTTATCTTGCATTCCGGTTTTGTAGTACAAACCGATGTCTTGAACAACATTAGCATTCTTTAACTTCGCTATCTTCAGAAGCTCCATTTCGTGGCCTTCGAGTTTATCGATAAAGGTTAACAACTTGAAGAATTCCCACTTATCACTATTCTTGAGAACCATCAAATACGTAGTCCATTCACCCTCTGGTAGTGCGTCAGCAAGTTTGTCGACATATTCTTGTTCAGTCTTTTCAAGACCGTGTCTTCGCATTTGCACTTTAAGATGACATAAACGCTCGACCATTTGCTTTATGGTCACATTCTTTAGCATGCATAAAATATCAAACTCTTTCAGAATGAGAGCTTTCTTGCTTTTTATCATTTCAGCACTGCCTTGGTATTTCTTCTGTTACGACAACAAAAGCTCTCTTGCTGTAGTATACTCTGGTAACAAAATCAGGATATCTTCTTTGGCAGACTGTTGGATGAGACTGATCATCTTCTTCTCAGCAATGTATTCGTCTCTATGTACTGTCGAATAGTTGTACTTTTCAAGGACTTGCTGATGTTAATCTACCGGAACAGTATAGCCTCTTTCAATTGACACCCAGCCAGTGAAGTGCATGGCTTGAACCCAGTAGGTAAATTTCTCTTTCCATGCTTCGTACTCGTCCATGCTCATTAGCTTGGGCGGTTTGACGGTCGTTCCTATTTCGTTATCAAGATTGACTTGATTATTCACGTTGGCGTTTGACGAACTAGCTCAGGACATATAAGCTCTTAGTTGATCTTCCATTGTGAATCACGAAACGTGTACGCTGAAAAACTTTCAAAAACTTTGAAAATGATTAGTCCTTCTACAAGTTCGGTCGAACTTGTAGTGACAAATGAAGAATTCTCTGATTTTCTAACAAGTTCGGTCGAACTTGTTAGATCTGTTTTGAAAAATTATTGTTTATCTTCGGTCAAACTTACACAATCTTTGGGCAAACAAACAGAACTTTGAGCGAACTTATCAACCGAATTTTGATGAAATGCTAGGTAACTTCGGGCGAACCTACTTAAAATCTCTTAGATATTACACAAGTTCGGTCGAACTTGATGTAAAATCAGTGAAACTTTAGTAACTTCGAGCGAACTTGACTTAAATTTCCTCAAAAACCACCTAAGTTCGGGCGAACTTACTAAAAAATCACTTGAAAAGTGATGTTTTAGGGCAAGTTCAGCCGAACATGGCCAATAAGTTCGATCCTTATGGTTTTCAAAAAGATCGTTTTTTCAAAATTTCGACATGAATTCGGTTGAATTTGGTCTCCAATCTTTCAAGGGTTTATCTTTGTTGTATCTTACATGATATATTCAAAATTCAAAAGATTTTGACCGTGAATTCTTCATTTTATGTTCAAAAGTTAAGAAAAAAGAAGAATGGAGTAGAAATAGAAGTGTTGTTGTCTTGATACTATCAAATCAGGCTGTTCTAGCTTTGATACCACTTGTAGGACCGATCCTCGATGCTTAGGAACCTAAATTTGATATCTAACATCCATAATAGCGGAAATATTACGTCGTGTTTACCAATAGACAAGATTTAATCAGTTAAACGTCAGTTTTATAGATCAAACGTTCTGGTTACAAACTGACAGAGCTTCGCCTCTGAAATGCCAAAGTTACAAATGAGAGATCTAAGCTAGGTATTTATAGACATCCAAGTTCGCCATAGAGGACACAAGTTCGCCCGAACTTGCATAATGCATACATTACATGCACATGGGCGAACTTGGCTACAACACTTCATAAATACTTCATAACCTAGCATATTCAGCTCTATACAATACAGACTCGATATAAGACTAAGACATAGACATTATGCACAAACAAAACACGTAAGAGAACACCTGTGAATGTATGAGCTCATTTTTACACGTATAAGCTTATTTTCACACGTATCAGCTTCATACATTTGTATGAAGCCACATACGTTGAACACCAGTTCCACAATCAAACTCTCACATGTCGAAGATTTTTCCAATCAAAACACACCTTTAGTATCATACTATACCGATGACGATAACCCCTAAATTTAATTTTATTTTAGTCCATCTTTTATGCAATAAATCCAACTATTAGGGTCGGTTCACAAAAACACATATTCAACATTATTTAAAGGTTTATATACCTTGATTTTTATACGAAAATGATCACCAACACTTTCTTAATGATTTTAGATCAAACAAACAACAAGTCTCCTTCTATTAGAAAATTTTTTCCTGATTTGAATTATGTGAGAATGAGCTTATGTGCATATGAGTTTGAAATATATATGAGATGGATGGCTCATATGCGCATATGACAACATACGTGTGTATGTGTCAACCTCTCAACCCTTCAACCGTTCATACTCACACACGCTTGACAATACACATGTGCTTTGAATCCTTCATGTGTTTTAGAATGTTCATGCGCTTGTAATCCGTTTTGTTATTTTCCAATCTAATTCACATGTTTGTTCAACCAATTCACGGCTGTGAGAAGCAACTGGAGGCCGCCATATATTCTGCTTTTCAAGTTGAAAGAGAAACAATCATCTGCTTCTTACACTACCATGTCACCAGCCGACTACCAAAGAACAAACATCTTGTTGTTGTAGATTTAGCATTAAGTTTGCAGCTGCCAAAGTCTGAATCAGAGATAGCCTGCAACACAAACTCATCATCTTTTAGCTACCATAAGCCTTTTCCAGGACATCCCTCCAGATAATGAATTAGAATCTGTTTCACATCAATAAAATGAGATGCACGACAACTTGACTTGTATCTTGCACATAGACACGTGGGATACATCAAATCTTGACGCGAAGCTTTGAGCTACATTAGAGAACTGATCATACTGCAGTATCCCGTGACATCAACCTTCTCTCTTGTTGGATCAAGGTTGATGTTGTGGTTGTGAGCTAATGGCATACTAGCAGTTGATGTTTCTTACACTGCCATGTCACCAGCCGGCTACCAAAGAACTAACATCCGGATGTTGTAGATTTAGCGTTAAGTTTGCAGCTGCCAAAGTCTGAATTAGAGAAAGCCTGCAACACGAACTCATCATCTTTTAACTACCATAAGCCTTTTCCAGGACATCCATTCAGATAATGAATTAGAATCTGTTTCACAACAACAAAATGAGATGCACGACAACTTGACTGGTATCTTGCACATAGACACGTGGGATACAACAAATCTCGATGCGAAGCTTTGAGGTACATCAGAGAACTGATCATACTACAATATTCTGTGACATCAACCTTCTCTTTTGTTGGATCAGGGTTGATGTTGTGGTTGTGAGCTAATGGCATACTAGCAGTTGATGTTTCTGTCATCTTGAACTTCATGAGAATATCATTGACGTAATTTGTTTTGTGAATAAAAATACCCATTGGTAGTTGATCCACCTGCTACCATAGGAAGAATTTCATTTTTCCCATTGAACTCATCTTGAATTTTTGTCGAATCACGACCTCAAACTCTTTGCATAACGTGTCATTTGTTGAACCATAAATAATGTCATCCACATATATCTGTACAATTAGTGTGTGACCGTCTGTCTTTCGCGTAAAGAAGGTGTGCAATCAACTGTTCCTTTGACAAAGTTGTTATCAAGTGAGTGTTGGGACAATGTCTCAACCACGCACGGGGTGCTTTATGTAGACTACAGAGCGCTTTATCAAGAAGATACACTTTGTCTTTGTTTTGTGGATCGACGAACCCCAGTGGTTGTCCCACGTAGACTTCCTCTTTAACCTTCCTGTATAAAAATGAAGACTTCACATCCAACTGATATACCTTGAATCTTTCCAATGAAGCGAACACTAAAAATATTCTAATAGCTTCGAGTCTCGCAACTGGAGCATAAACTTCTTGGAAATCAAAACTTTCTTGCTGACAAAACCCTTGTATAACTAACCTAGCTTTATTGTGAACTAACCTATCTTTTTATGATTATCAGGCAAATCGACAAGTTCCCAGACCCCCAATTTCTCGAATTGTAACAACTCCTCCAGCATAGCATTTACCCAGCTCTCCTCTGTCAGTGCCTCTTTGTAATTTTTCAGTTTAATCTGAGAAATGTAGCATTGGAAAGAAAACAAGTTCTGTAAAGGAGCCACTTGCGTGTAAAAACAACTCATCTGAGTTATTCTGACTTCTCATCTTCACTCCACTTTGTAATTCACCGATAATATTCTCAAAAGGAATTGATGACAAAGATCTCGGCATAACTAGATTAGAAACACTTGCTTCTGTTTCTAGATTGGTTAAATTCTGATCAGCTTCATCTTGCCATACATTATGAGTAAAATATTGAACACCAGAATTTTGTTGTTGAGCCTCAGGTTCGAAATTAATTTCATCACCGAATGTAGAACCAATGTCATCGTCGTAAGTAGCTTCTAGTTAAGAATCATATTCTGATTGATCAAAGTTAGGACTAACATCATACACAATCTGTGGTTCTGAACTACTAGTTCGTAGTTCATTTTGACTGCTTGATCCTACTTCTGCAACCACATCTCCAAACTACTGTGTAGTTATGAGAAAAGGTCTTGTAATATATTCTTGAGAGAAAACTTGTTTATGTTGATATAATAAAGCAAGTTCTTCTTCATTCAGTTCAGGTAGATTAAAAGATTTCCAAAGACTTTCATAGTCAAACATCCAGTCATCTCTAGGTTTTTGACTCGGAGAGGTGTACTTTTGACAGTCTACATGCTGAGCTTGCACAATGCGGTTTATGCCAGGCAGATAAACGCGTCGTATTGGACCTGCATATCCCACAAAGAAACCCTCTAATGATTTTGCTCCAAATTTACCTTCAGAATCAATTACTGTACATTAACCATCGAAGATTGGGTTTTCATATGTTCAGTAGGTGAAAGCATGTATTTCCGTACTTCTTTACTGTTAGAACTCAATTCAAAGGGTAACAGGCAGATGCTACTACTTCATTCCAAAAACTAATAGGCATTTCAAAATCAGCTAATATTGTACGTGTTGTCCCGATCAAGGTACGATTCTTCCTTTATTCCACCCCATTTTGCTATGGAGTGTATGGCACACTAAACTCATTTTATTGTTCTTGAACTCTGTCCTATATCACTACGAATTCTGTATATAGGCAAATGGTACAAGTTCTCAAACTTTTTAAAGAGGATCATCAGCTAATTGAACATTTCATATTTAGACTCCAAGAACATTACCCAAGAAGAGCGTGAAAATCATTAGGATCCACTAAGCAGTATAGATCTCCAATAACACTTTTTACATTGACCGGCCCAAATAGATCCATATGCAACCTTTCAAGCGGTAATTTGATAGAGTTTAACAACTTCTTCGGATGTAACTTCTTGTGTTGTTTACCCTTTTTCGAAACTAACACATTCATCAGTCAAATGAATGCTCTTAACGTTTACACCCTCAACTAAATTGTTGTGAACCGGGTAAATCATTATGCGTAGATGAATATGGCCCATTTTTCGATGCCACAGAACTGATTCATTCTCAATAACTTTCATTGCGAAACATTGTTCGGGCTTGGTAGTCATGGTAGTTGTGCACATATCTAAAACATTCAGATCGTTATCCCTCGGTGCACGCATTAAGATCTACTCCTCTGGAATAATAAATCCTAGTTTGCAGATGATACAGTCTCTGTCTGTAAAATAAACTGTAAATTTCTTGTTGCAGAACTGTGAAACTGATAGTAGATTGTTCTCTAATTCTACTATATAGTTCACTTTGGATACAGTTCCATTTCCAAGTTAACTTCTCCGACAATTATACCTCCCTGATTTCCAGCAAAACCCATATAGCGTCCTTTGACAGGTCAAACATCGTAGAGAAATGCTAGTGTTAGTGCATATTTTGTGTGTTCGCCACTATGGGAATAGGCTAGATAGAGTGTACTGAATATTATATAGTTTAGTGAGAGATACGAACACATGACAGTTTGTAGAGGATGAGAGTGATTCTTACGGATGAGACTCATCCTCACGGATGAAGCTCATCCACACGGACAAGCCTAGTCCATCCCAAATGTTCATGTCCATAAATAGTTTCATGTGTTCATAGTTGTAAAGTTTTGTAGAATTTAGGGAAAATGCTGGAGAGATGGCACCATGCTCTCTTCGGCTTGTACATGATGTATTTTATTTCGGTATGAATGGAATCCTTCTACTTTTGACAATTCTTACAAGATTTCTACTGAGTTAGCTTTATCCTATCCAAACTTCCGTCTAAACCCACCGGATCCGGAACTTTCAGCTAGCATTCCCGTCATGTGTCGAGAGGCTCCGCTATCTATAATCAACTTTGAAAATCTCGGAAACCCCTACACATGTACAAAACTAATTACTGAAACAGGAACACCTAAGCCTTAGCGGTCTTTGGTGAAGTAACATTTGCATCATTAACCATCTCAGTTTTAACTTCATTTTACCTTCATCTTTGACAACCCTAAAAGTATCATTTTGTTTAACCACCCATTAAACAGAATCTAATTTTAATTTGGGGAAAAGCATTTTCATCGTTCACATTCAAACTCACAATTGTTTCAACCGATTTCTATGTTACCACATATTTATTTTGACTGTTAATCAGTCATTTGAAGATTTGTTTTGGAACAACTTTTAACTTCATTTCTTAGATCACTTCTGAGGGTTTAATATGAACACGTTTTTGTAATGTATTTGGACAACGATAAGCAATGTGTCCAATTTTTTGACAAGTACAACAACACGTGTATCCGTATAACTTTGTTCACAAGATTTTAATCCATCAGCTTGTTCACGTTTTGCCTTTTGTTCTAGAAACTCTTCGTTTGTTTGGTTTCTGAACTTGGCTTCCTTTTCACTCTCAGAACAAGTTTCTGAAAATCGTGATTTCTTTTGAAACTTGTTATTTCTGTAATGGTTTCCTCTTCTTTCATTACCATTATACCAACTACTACCATTTTGATTACCCTGGTAGCCTGTGTACCATCTGGATTGGTAATTTTGTCGATTAATAACATTTTGGTAATGAATCTTTTTTGAAAAACTTTTCATTGCATTTTTTTTAAAATCCACTTCAACAAGTTTGTCCTTTTTAATTAAATCTTGATTCACATTTTGTGTTGGAAATTCATGGTCAAGATATATCTTATCCGATCCAATCATTTTATATGCTGAAATTACATTATCTAGATCTTTCAAAATATGTTCTCTCTTTTGAAATTGTGACATTTGCTCAAATTTTCTTTCACACTCTGAACTTTTTACACACTTTTTTTTCGACAAACTCACTTTTTTACTCTTTTTCAAAAACCTTTTCAACCACATTGTGACATAAATCATTATCACATTCTAAACTACCCTCAGATTGCTCATATGTTATATCAATAGTTTAAAGTAACACAACTTTAGGATCAACTACAAGTGGATTTTTTAGTTCTACATTGAGAGCTTTTTCAACATCGTCTGATGACTTTTTGGAGCAATTACTCCACATCGGAGGTGGAATTCTCTGATATCTGACTCCATGATCATTGTAACCATAAACATTCTCCACAGTCTCTTCGTCTTTACCCGTAGGTTTACGAAAAATCTAGTCAAGAACATACCATGCTGCTGCGTAACTTCTCAATTTTTTTATCTACTCTTTTCAGTTTCAATTTTCATTATTTTGTAGTTCTTGTTGTAACACAACATCGTCATCTATGTGTTTGTTAATCACTATTTGCTTATCTGAGACAATTACTGTTAACATTGAGATTATTTGCTGATCTTTTCTAATAACCGCTCCAAATTCTATCTCCACCCTCTAAAGCTTATTATAAGCTTCTTGAATTCTCTTAAGATCCTCCAACAAATTATATGTATGTTACTTATTCATACGATAATCGACATCCTTTTCAGACCATTTTTCACATGGAATTGAACATTTTGAACAAATTAAGGATGCAGTTGGTTTATCAAAAGATTAAGATTATACTGATTCATTTTTAGAGTGAACATTCGATTCAATTTTTGGCCATCATTGCCTTTTGAGCAATCTTTTCCAAAGCTTCATCATTCATTTCTTCATTTACATTTTCAACATAATCTTTTGTTTCTTCATCGTAATGTAGATCCTTAAATGTCGCTTCTTCACCAAAGAAACCTTCAAAACTATTAAACACTTTAGGTGGAAATATGGATTTAAAAATATCATTAGGAATAGAATAAATCTTCTCCTCTTCGACATTTTTGTCGTGAATATCTCAGATTCAGTTTTAGTTGAAATCCCAACTTGGTATCTTGACCCATGCAATTCCTTCCCGTTATCTCCATAAAATGATGGGCTCTTCTTATCACGCTAGCCAAGCACCAACGAATGTCAATCAGCTACAATTCCCCTGTGTCGATTTGGTCGTAATATTCCTTTGTCATATTGTAACTACCAATTCTCCTTGTGACCAATACTTCGTACAATTCTAGAACTGTATCCAATAACGTAATATGTTCTTTTGTGTTGGCAGCTGACAGACCTTGTACGTTTTGAATGTTTACGACAATATTGCATTGTAAGGATTTAGATGATTGATTTGAATTTTGATAAGTATGGTTTGGGGATTGTTATGGAGTTTGTTGTGGTGTACTGTTTGAGCTTCCACTACTATAAAATGATTGCGGTAACTATGAATATCCAGAACCATTCCCGCTGCTAACAAAACAATTTCCACTTCCTGAACCATTCCCGCTGCTAACAAAACAATTCCTACTACCTGCTTTGGCACTGAAGGTAGTCTGAATTTTATGACTCACGGTAATCATTGTATATGTGCCTTTGTAGTAAAGTCTGACATCCTGAGAAATATTGGCAGATTTCATCTTAGTAATTTTCTTCAACTCAAGCTCATGTGCTTCCAATTTCTGTCAATTTTTCCAAAGTGAGTTTTTAATATTCTACATGATTTGATTTAAGAATTAACCAAATGTTCCCCAAAGAATTTTTCTTTAAAAGCCTCTTCATCTTTATCAGTATTCAATCTCGTCATTTCGGCTACAAGAAAGCAGTATTTCTCAACAGGTTGTTGTAGAGTCTCGCCTTTGATTGCGGTAAAAATATGGAATTCTTTCTTTAACAAAGCTCTCTTGCTCCTCCTCATCTCTGTTATTCCCTCGATTATTATTTTGAAGAGCTTCCCAGATAGAGTAAGATGATCCAGTATGTTGTAGTAACTCTAATATCTCAGTTTTGACCGATTGTTGTAGTAAATTCATCATTTTCTTCTCTTTAGTAAACTTATCTCTTTCTACTTCAAGAATTTTTGAAACTTTTAAATCACTCTGGATTCAGATTTTTTAGTATGATAATCTTCGTCTAAAGCCGTCCAACCATCGAGATGATTGGCTTGCACGTAGTTCTCAAAATTTCCAGCCCACTTTTAATAATTTTCCATTTTCAACAGTTTTGGAGGCTTATTCGTGGTTCCCATCTCATTATCGAGATTAATGTTTTGGATAAGATTCAATGAACTCCCACTATCCATACATGCGTTATATAACTCCTATTCCATACTTCGACAAATGTTTCCCAAAATTCCAAGAGTATGAGTTTCTTTGCGTATGAGTAATAGAAACGTATGACCAGTTAAACGTATGAATAAAATCAAACGTATGAGGCTTTGAACATATAACGTTTCCACACGGATGAAGTCTCTTGAACAGAGGAAATTCAGAACGTATGAGGAATCTGGTGTTGATACATAATGTCTGCTGCCTGCATCATCGTGTCGTGTTATATGTAACAGGGCTTGTTATTGTTAGATTTGATTTTGTATCTTTTAGATTAGGTTCGTACGAATGAGACACATCTGCATGGATGAGCTTGGTCCGCACGGATGTTACTCATCCATACGGAGGAGCTTGGTCCGTCCCAAAGGTGCTAGCATGCCTATAAATGGTGGTGAGGACTAAGTCATTTGTAACTTTTGCAATCCGATGATGAAGCCCGGTCAATTCGATTTCTCGAATGTAATTTAGACTTTAATGAATGAAAAATAGTTAAAATGAACTAATCTTGTAAAACTAACCTAAAATGATGGATTCTCACATTATTATTAGGATATAGATATCACCAAAACCTTAACGTCAAGGCAAACGGTCCTTTCAAGTGGTATAAGAGTAGGATGATTGCTATCTTATACATTTCACAAGATTGGGAAATTTGAAGACCTTCTTTCTACTCTTTTGTTTATTTTTAACACTTCCTATGGATAAAATGGACTAATAATTTTCAAGGATTGTTAAAAAATTCATTATTAACCAACATACAAAAAATTCAGCTTAAAATTCAAACGTTACCATGCCGAAATTTTCAAGAACGAGAAAAACATGAACTTTCTCCTGCGTACGAACGTACTCATTCGCATGGACCGACCTTCATCCTCACGAACCAATCTTGCCGCACGGAAGAGACATTTATTCGTTTGAAAATTATTGGTCCGCACGGAATAGTTGATTTTGTTTGATTTTGTTGTTTTGCGATCCGATGGCGAAGCTATTTCAATTTGATTTCTCGGATGAAAAACAGTTAAAATGAACTAATATTATGAAAATAACCGAAAATGATGGATTCCGCACATTATTGTTAGGATATAGATATCACCGGAATCTTAACGTCAAGACAAATGGTCATTTCATCTAGTACGGATGAGGTTTTGAATGTGTGTGGAATCTGAAACAAATGAGGTTATGATCGTATGAGGATTCTAAAATGGATGAACACAAGCGGATGAACAAAGATGAGCGTATGAACCTGTTTAAGCAGACGTGTTTGGGCGTTTGAGACTCATAGCGCGTATGAAAGCCTATACTATTGTTCTTTCAATGGACGAATGCACACACTCGCACATGTGTACATGCGTGTAGGGTTTTCTTCATGCGCTTGAACATTATTTTTGTAAAATTTTGATAGAATTTCATTGAAATTTGATGAATTTTGACATGAGCTTTCAGTATATTTTTCAATAATGATGAAAGAAGGTGTAAAAGAAGAATAAGAGGTTTTGAACCGTGGAATCAATGTAAAAACTTCAAAATAGGTCAAAAACAAGCTTTTCAAGCAAAATCTTCAATCTTCAGGTGCACTATGCATAGATATCAGCCTTCCAAGCTTTGATACCATTTATAGGATTGTATTTCATCGCTAGAAATGTCAGTAAACACAAAATCTCAATAACTGAATATCTAACAAATCAAATCACGCGAGGAATTCATGATATGATCTTTTAACAAACTTTTATTATAAATCAAACTTTCATTATCAATTGGACAACCTTTCCTTACAAATGATCAAAATCTCCCAAAGCATAATGTGTGAAAAGTTTTGTTCGTGCGCATGGGGGATGAGTATTTATAGTCACTCCATATGCGTGTCCTTCATGCTTACGTATGTGTCATGTTTATACGCGCGTATGAGCTTGTTTTACATTCAAATCCAAACTCAAAACCCTAATCACACTGAATTACTGTCATATACATTAGTTCTAGACATAACTAAGACGTAGGCATTAGACATTGTGTATCAACAACAACAATCAAACAACATCAACTGAAACCACTTTTGACAAAATTGAACTTTAAACCATGATCATACACATGGTCAAATTCTCCACTTGGACCAATCCCACGATCACCACTTTAAACCTCTATTGACCATAATACAATGCAAACAGAGGTTTCACTAGAAAATTCCCTATTATGCTCTTCACCACAAAATTCCATCATTCCCTGCACTTGGAACCATTTGTTCCTTTGATATATTTACAGAAACAAGTTATAGGAGACATCACTGTATGAGTGCTCATATGAAGCCAAAACTCAAATGTCCACCTTTTTGCTGGTTTTCTATCATTAACCTAACCTGCCAAATACCATGAGGCGTTAAGTGACAACAGTTGGATAGAAGCCATGCAGGAAGAGCTCCTTTAGCTTTAAGGACAACATGTATGGGAAATTGTTCCATTACCGAAGGATACATGTCCAATTGGTACATTGGTCTTTAAAAATAAAACTAATGAGAGGGGCTTAGTTGACAAAACAAAGCCAGGATTGTGGTTCATGGTTATAGACAAGAAGGAGGAATAGATTATGATGAAACCTTTGAACTTGTAGCAAGATTAGAAGCTATAAGACTCTTCTTGGCCTTTGCTGTCAACCACAACATCAAGGTGTATCGGATGGATATAAAGTGTGTTTCTCTCTATGTAAAAATCCAAGAAGAGGTCTATTTGTGTCAACCACCAGTATTTGGAAACACATTCCATCCTGATTATGTCTACAAGCTAAACAAAGCTCTGTATGACTAAAACAAGCACCAAGAGCCTGATATGATATTTTATCCACTTTTCTCTTATCCAATGAATTCGAAAGAGGTAAAATTGATAAAACTTTGTTTCTAAAACTGAAAGGGAAGATTTTTAATAGTACAAATATGTGTAGATGATATGATTTTTGGATCCACATGTGATAAAACATTTGAAGAAGTCAGAAAATTGATTACAACTCAATTTGAAATGAGTGCCATGAGACAGTTATAATGTTTTCTTACTCTTCAAGTAAAAAAACTTGAAAATGAAACTATCATTCATCAAAACAAATATGTAAAAACCTTCTGAAAAAAATTGACATGAATGACAGTAAACCATGTGGCACTCCTATGAGTACAAGCAAACCATTCATTTCTGATGAAAAGGATGACTTGATAGATAAGACACTCTACATATGCATGATCGGGTTACTAATGTAATTACTTAAATCAAGACCTGATATCATGTTTGCAATTTGTGTATGTGCAAGATATCAAGCATCCCCTAGAAAGTCTCATTTAGCACCCACACTTGGTATCTAGTATCCTACTAATGGAAATATAGATTTTTTTGGTTTTCATACAACAAGGAAGTCCACATCTGGAGGTTGCAAATTCCTTGGAAATGACTTGGTCTCATGGGAAAGCCAAATGTAAACAAGAATCTCTAATTCTAAAGCAGAAGCAGAGTACATAGCTGCTGCAAGCTACACAACATAACTCCTGTGGCTTCAAAACCAAATACTTGACTTTGGTGTAACTACTCTAAAGACACCACTGAAGCTAGACAGTCAAGCAGCTGAAAATATTATCAAGAACCTAGTGTCACATTAAAAAAAGCACATTGACATCCGTCATCACTTTGTAAGAGATTATTACAAAAAGAGATTGGTCTCTCTTCATCATATTCCCAAAGAAGATCAATTAGAAGATGTGTTCACAAAAACATTGGACACATCTACTTTTGAAAATTTGATCTCAAGAATTGGGATGCTAAACATGGAGTAAAACAAAATTTTTAGTCATTTTTAATGAAAACATTAAAATGTTGTTCTGAAAAATAAAAAATTTGTTAACAATCACCAAAAAAAAATTTGTTGAAAAGAGTGAAACATATGTTTCACTGGTTCAAAACTCTATTTAACCATTGTTTGCAATACAGAACCACTGTTTCATCATCTATTGTTTGACTAAAATGGTCAACCTTTACCACTATTTTTATCGAAACGACTATTTTCTCACCAAAGCTCTATTTTAACCTAACGATGGTTTCAAACATTTGTTTCCATCCATATGTAGCCCACAAGTCAATAGATGTACTAACCGGCGTTTTTATTCCAAACATTTGTTATAAACAAACAGAGTTTACACAACAATACCTTACATTACTTCACCAAAGGGTTTTCTCAGTGGACTAGACCTTTGAAACAGACCTTTGTCTCAAAATAGAGGTTTGCTTTACACAAAAAGAGGCATGCCACATCACTCAAAAAGTAACCATTGGCCACGTTTCTCAAAAACTAGAAGTTCACCACGTCACTCAAAAAGTAACCTTCGGCCACATTATCACCACAATTACTTAAACCCTATGAAAACCCCCCCAAATTATAGAGGTTTCCTTTACATTACAAAGTTCATTAAATCAAAGTATTTCACAAAGAGTTAAACTACGAAACTGCAATCACCGATGGCCGCTTTCAATCAAAAGAATTATCCGGTAAAAGGATTTTTCAAAAAGATATCATCTTCATAATAGCTTTCAACATGACACCACCACATAACCTCCGTCCATATTTCGTTAAAACCGATGCCAACGTAGAATATCATTCAACCATAGTTCTTTTCACAACATCAAAGTATCACCCCATCCTCACCATTGATGCACCTATACAGCTAGGCATTCTTCGTGAATTTTGGACAATTTCGGAATTCTTGCTTCGCGAAAAAAAGCCATTTATCATCACCTAAAAGAAAAAAAAAACGTTGATGTCCAGATTACATAAAAGTTAATCTCCACAACGTTCGCCTTTAACTTGCCGATGCCTTGCCGAAAGGAGAATGGTTGACTTATCTAACTGTTCTGAAAAACGGTATAGAATATAGCAACTTCACATTGCCAAGATTCATTGAAAGGTTAGAAGGTCACGATTTAGAAATGTAGAAAATGGCAAAGAACAAAGGTGCTCAACTACAACAAGATGTAAACTTGTATTTCAAAGGCAGTCTTGTTGCAAATGTTCAAAGTCTAAATATCCAGACCTCCTTCAGTGCAAGCAACAATACAAGTCCACCTTCAAACCAATCCAGTGGGTTCCAATCATTTTCATCATTTGACTATAACTCTCTTCAAGCTCCGCAATCTTCATAGAGCTCCAACAATCCAAAGAATGGGCATAGCAGTCAATCCAATTGTAACACCGCTCGTTTCCGTAAAAGTTTTAATTTTAGGAAATGCGTGTCGTATCACTAAACATAATTATATATCAATTTTATTATCATTATTATTACTATTTATTTACTCTTTTTATAAAATAATAGTAAAATAAAGGTAATAATAACGATAATAACAATAAACAAATAACACGGCATTTTAATGAAGCTCGTATCTAAAAACGGATCTCGTAAACGTATTAGGCCACTCGTGTATCCGAGAAACTAGCTAACGGGCCTTAGCCCAACACGAACCAACCTAAAACCCTAAACCTAATAAATAACTACACAATACACGAAACATACAACCGCACATACACAACACCCTGTTCCTCCATCCACTCCAGCTACCGGACCTGAGTTCCGGCCGGTTTCCGGCACCACCCTTCTCCGGCGAGCACACCCCTCACGCATACACGACCCAGTCACCTCCCCATCCTTGCACCACCTCCCACCTACACTCCTCTCGTTTGTAGAGAGGGAGAGAGAGAGAGATCGGCGGAGAGAGATAACAGCGGTGAACGGCAGTAGCGGCCGGGCTTCAGCCGGCGTCCGAGGAAAGCAGCAGCGGCAAAAGGTGATTACCAACTGTTTTCCAGCGACAAACCTCCGACAACCTTCGACAGGCATCGGTAAGTGCTAATCCTTCTCAATTCGTGTCTCGGTTTGGTTATTCCGGAAGGCTCCGTTGGAGAACGGTGGCGGCTATGGTAGTGGTTACACATTTCAGGTTATTGTTTGGGTTTTTGTACTGACTCGGGTTTCTTTTGTTTTTCGGTCGAGCCACGGTTCCTGTCAGATCGTTTCGAGTTCGGTTCAAGTCTAGTTCTGGTTCGTCGGGTTCAAGTGCTGGGTTGGTCAACATGGGACAAGGGTTAGACTTTTGTTTCGACGAATTTTGGTTCGGGTTCGGGTTCGGTCAAACAACGGTCAACTGAACAGTCGTGGGTTCACGTTAACGATAGTCAACATCGATTTGTGCTCAGTTACTGTTCGGGTAAACATCGGGTCAGCAGTAATCAAACCCGGTCAAGTGCGGTCCGACTCAGACGAAGGGATCTCGGTAATCTTTTAACGCCGGGAATTTTATTAAGTTATTTATATGGGTTATATATGTTAATTAGTTTACAAGCAAATACGATGCGATACATTTAATGATTATATATCTTAACACATCGACGGCATTATATACGTATAAGTTGATCATTGCATTGATTATTTTTGCGTTTTGCAATCTAAATCGACAACTAGCGTTGTCGGAATCGCCCTAAAACAGAGAAAACTCTGCTTGTTTTTTTGTTTTCATTAATATATATAATATATATATATACTCATCTAAAAGGCCTTTCAACAATTTATATATATATATACATATATCTATTACATCTCTGCCAAAAAAATATACATATATATATATATATATATACAGATATATATATACATATATATATATATATACATATATATATATATGTATTAAACTTTTCGTTAATATATACATGTATATATACTATGCTATTCATCAAAAACCTATATGTGTTTACTATATTGTTCGTCAAACTAAATATATATATATATATATATATTTACAAAAGTCGAGCGCTAGCGAAAGTGCACCATAACCCAAATGAAGTTACAAAATAAAAACAAGTGTAATTGTAAGTCTATGTTACCTCTATAACTCTCTTTAACCGTGCGAGGTGACCTTGGATTCCATCTTTCGACACTCAACACTTTGCGGAACACTAAAGGACGCTTCGCAAAATGTGAGCATACTCGACCCCATTGTTTATGCTTGTTTAGTTCCAACTTGTGTTATAATGATATTGTTATGCTTAGGACGTTATGCATGCTAGCCAAAGATTTTGATTTTATGTTATTATTATGCAAAAGTCGTCTCCATATATGTACTATTCGACTTGAATATATACTTGCCATGTTATAATCGAAATAAACATTTATACCTGTATTTAATTTCAAACTCGTATGCTCGCCAGTGCTTTCGTACTGACCCATGCTTTTATTACATGTTGCAGGATTGCGATCGATGAATCTAGTAGGATTGCCTAGAAATGCACTTAAATTTTATTGTTAGATGTATTGTAATATTTCTATCTTGTCGTATTTCATTTCAATACTTTGTACTAAACTGTTATCAATGAAATGAAATTATATTCCTTTTACACGTGTCGTAAATTAAATCGTATTGTCTGATTTAAATAAGGTAATTATTAAACACTTGACACAATTAGTGTTATGAAGCCTCTGCAATCTCGTTTCTGTCTCACTCTGATGTTTTCGCCATTGGTTGGGGTGTGACAGATTGGTATCAGAGCCATAACTATAGGGAATTAGGTAGAATTTCCAAGTTTGACCTAGTCTATAGTTTAAGTACCAAACTTTGACCGTTCTTGATTCTTGCTAAATTATTAATTCTTCCTACTTTGCTTCTATCTCTTCTTTTGTCTCAATTGTACAAGTGTTTTCCTAAAACGTTATATGCAATACTTATTGAAGATCCTCTTATTCCACAATAAAAAAAACTCATCAAAATAGGGGTGATTCCCGCCTTTGGTGACGAATTTCAATCCACCTACATGATATTTTGCGCGAAATTCACAATCAAGTCAGGAGTGATATCCATATCTTTATGATTGGTCCCGCTCTACGATTTTAAATCTCACTAGAGTTTCGTATCTAGATTAGGGACATGTACTAACTGGAAGGGTAAAATACAGTTAATCGCCTGGAGACGAGAGTATTATAATTAGGCCAAATCATGTCTCCCAAATTCGAAACGACTTGCGATTCACTTTGGAATAGTCGAAGTTTCTAAACCCGAAACACTCCAATACTTATCAAGCCTCTCTTCTATATATTAACTCATCTATTATGCGATTTAATACTTGTTACCTCGTTATTTTAAAATCATCGTTTTACACAATAAATTAATACACGCATACTAATATATTAAACTTGATTCGGGATTACTGGACATTCTTTATGTGATAAACTGGTCGTTAACTTCGGATGGAGCCACATCTTGATATATGTAGTGCTTGTGAAGAACTATAGGAATGGCGCACCACCACATGGATTTGTGGCAATGTAAAGACATTCATACATACTTTACGGATTTTTTCATAGCAACGAAATGATGACATGTGCTATGATTAGATGATGCTGCGGAATCGATGGTTTGACAGTTTGTCATTAACTTCGTAAGAAGCCACACCTTAACATGTATAGTGCTTGTGTAGCACTATAGGAGTAGTGCACCGCCACATGGATTTGTGGTCATGTTATGCCATACATACATACTTGCGGACATGATGGTTTGACCAGTGATATCACATGCCAGTAATGCGTTAATCTAGTTAACTAAATATCTCAATTCAATTATACTCACACTTATAACCTCTCTCATACTTAAATACAATCATGCAAGTATACTGAGAATCCTATACGTTATCATCCTCCCTTGTAATACGTTAATAAACCTTGTTGGTGACACGGAACGTAACATGGCATCGATTAGCGAAATGAACATGATATGGTATGACCATGGTGGATACGCCGCTGGTACTTCCTATATATAAATGTTCCTACCATATTACTGAACTTTCATGAAAACATGCCATGTGAAATTCGGTGCTCACTGCTATAGTTAAATACAAACTTTAATCACTCACCACCTAATTCTCGGTTATACCCACATACTTCGAAATGCCATTATTTCTTTCCTAAAGCCTTCCTCTTGAATGAATTTCGGGACAAATTTCCTAGAGTAGGGGAGACTATAACGGCCCGCGTTTCCATAAAAAAATTAATTTTAGGAAATGTGTGTCGTATCACTAAACATAATTATTTATCAATTTTATTATCATTATTATTACTATTTATTTATTCTTTTTATAAAATAATAGTAAAAATAAAGATAATAATAACGATAATAATAATAAACAAATAACACGGCATTTTAATGAAGCTCTTATCTGAAAACGGAGCTCGTAAACGTATAAGGCCACTCGTGTATCCGAGAAACTAGCTAACGGACCTTAGCCCAACACGAACCAACCTAAAACCCTAAACCTAATAAATAACTACACCACACACACAATACACAAAACATACAGCTGCACATACACAACACCCTGTTCCTCCCTCCAGTCCGGTGACTTGACCTGAGTTCCGGCCGGTTTCCGGCACCACCCTTATCCGGTGAGCACACCCCTCATGCATACACGACCCGGTCACCTCCCTCATCCTTGCACCACCTCCCACATACACTCATCTCATTCGTAGAGAGAGAGAGAGACCTGTAGGAGAGAGAGAGAGATCGGCGGAGAGAGATAACGGCGGTGAACGGCAGTAGCGGCTGGGCTTCAGCCGGCGTCCGAGGAAAGCAGCAGCGGCAAAAGGTGATTACCAACTGTTTTCCAGCGACAAACCTCCGACAACCTTCGACAGGCATCGGTAAGTGCCAATCCTTCTCAATTCGGGTCTCAGTTTGGTTATTCCGGCAGGCTCCATCGGAGAACGGCGGCGGCTATGGTAGTGGTTACACATTTCAGGTTATTGTTTGAGTTTTTGTAATGACTCGGGTTTCTTTTGTTTTTCGGTTCGAGCCACGGTTCGATTCAGATCGTTTCGAGTTCGGTTCAAGTCCAGTTCTGGTTCGTCGGGTTCAAGTGTCGGGTTGGTCAACACGGGACAAGGGTTAGACTTTTGTTTCAGTTTTGTTTCGACGAATTTTGGTTCAGGTTCGGTCAAACCACGGTCAACCGAACAGTCGCGGGTTCAGGTCAACGATAGTCAACATCGGTTTATGCTCATTTACTGTTCAGGTCAACATCGGGTCAGCTGTAATCAAACCCGGTCAAGTGTGGTCCGACTCAGACGAAGGGAGCTCGGTAATCTTTTAACGCCATGAATTTTATTAAGTTATTTATAAGGGTTATATATGTTAACAAATTTACAAGCAAATACGATGCGATACATTTAATGATTATATCTTAACACATCGACGGCATTATATACGTATAAGTTGATCATTGCATTGATTATTATTGCGTTTTGCAATCTAAATCGACAAATAGCGTTGTCGGGATCGCCCTAAAACAGAGAAAACTCTACTCGTTTTTTTTTCATTAAAATATATATACTCATCTAAAAGGCCTTTTCGACAATTTATATATATATAGACATACATCTATTACACCTTCCGTTAATATATAAATATATTAGACTTTTCGTTAATATATACATGTATATATACTATGCTATTCATCAAACACCTATATGTGTTTACTATATTTTTCGTGAAACTAAATATATATATATATTTACAAAAGTCGAGCGCTAGCGAAAGTGCACCATAACCTAAATGAAGTTACAAATAAAAATAAGTGTAATTGTTAGTCTATGTTACCTCTATAACTTTCTTTAACCGTGCGAGGTGACCTTGGATTCCATCTTTCGACACTCAACACTTTGCGGAACACTAAAGGACGCTTCGCAAAATGTGAGCATACTCGACCACATTTTTACATTTCAACGCGTTTTGGGGTGCATCATGTATTAATTAACAAAAGTCACGTTATACGAAATAAAACATATCAAACTCGTACATACATGCTATTTGTTTATGCTTGTTTAGTTCCAACTTGTGTTATCATGATATTGTTATGCTTAGGACGTTATGCATGCTAGCCAAAGATTTTGATTTTATGTTATTATTACGCGAAAGCCGTCTCCATATATGTACTATTCAACTTGAATATATACTTGCCATGTTATAATCGAAATAAACATTTATACTTGTATTTAATTTCAAACTTGTATGCTCACCAGTGCTTTCGTACTGACCCATGCTTTTATTACATGTTGCAGGATTGCGATCGATGAATCTAGTAGGATTGCCTAGAAACGCACTTAAATTTTAACGTTCGATGTATTGTAATATTTCTATCATGTCGTATTACATTTAAATACTTTGTACTAAACTGTTATCAATGAAATGAAATTATATTTCTTTTACACGTGTCGTAAATTAAATCGTATTGTCTAATTTAAATAAGGTAATTATTAAACACTTGACACAATTAGTGTTATGAAGCCTCTAGCAATCTCGTTTCCGTCTCACTCCGATGTTTCCGCCATCGGTTGGGGTGTGACACTAATTTAAACCAAAGAATCTTACAATGAAATATTGTTGTGAACCTCGAAAACTCTCAGAATTTCAATGACCATACAACAAAACAACACATAGCCTTGCTTGCATCTGTCCTCGGATCATACGTAAGTCTGGTAGCTGGAAGAATCGGAAATCCTGAAATGACTAAAGAAGATTACGATCAGATCGATCAAGTAGAATTGGAGCTGATTGATATTAAGTGGTGTATGGCCTCGATTGTCCGAAGAGCTCAACGATTTGATAATTCCAAGGTAACTTGTTTGAAATGTCGTGAAAAAGCGCATTGCAAAAGAGAATGTCCAAACCGAGAAGTTAAGGCCAATTAAAATCCTTTTGTTGACGATTACTACAAAAAGTCCATCTATCATCGACCTCAACCTCAAACCTGGGTAGTACAGATTGACGATAGTCCGTCAAACTCAGAAGACAAAGCTCTTGTTGTCACCCAAGAAGATGAAGGGTTCAACTGGAACAAATTCATCACAAAGAATGAAAGCCTTGCACTATCAGTAGAGATAATTGAAGAACCTGAACAAGCTGAAGAAGAGTATGCTGAGGCATCCTTTGACGAAGCACCATAAGAATATTATACCACTTCGTCTGAGGAAGAAGAAATTTTACATAGTGATTTTAGACACTTTTTACCTATTGATATTCTTAAAACTTTGTCAGATTTCTTTGATTCTAGCTATCAACCACACTTTGAAGAAAAGCCAAAGTCTGATGTGGTAGAGGTGATTGATGTGAGCAAAGAGATAACCATCGAAAATCTGACAAAAATAGCCAACAAAGCTTTGATGGCTAACCTAAAAGAGGTAGTTACTGAAGAACTTCAGTAAGCTAGGTTCGAATCGGTAAACGAGTTGGTCGAAAAGTTGGTAAATGAAGTGGTTAAAGTTCAAACTGTTGAAATAGAAAAACCTTGCAAGAAGTGAGAAGAGCCTTGCAATGAATGTTTTGAGAAAGATAAAAAATACAAGGAACTGAAAAAGCATGCAGATAGTTTGTCATACTATTATAACATAACAAAAGAGTCATACGACAAATTAAGCAAAATTATTAAACAGTTTGATCAAACCATCAAAGAAAATGATAAACACTTTCAATGCTCAAGGCAACCGTAATGGACAAACAAATGGCAATTAATATTCACTTAAATACGATTGCCAAGCTAAAAATTGAATCAGAGAAAGAAAGAATCGAAACTAAACGGGTTAACAAATTGTTAATCAGTTATTCCACCTGTTCATATCTCATTGATCATATTCCTCCAAAGATTGAAAGTGAAGAAGATGATAAAAATGATGAAAACAAAGGTCTAGGTTATGATCGAGTTCGACCACCCATGTTGAATAGCTATGCAAGATGGAATCTGGGGTGGAAAAGGCGCTCAACTTAAAATTGAAAACTAAAAAGAATGACGAGCTGCCTGAGAACATCGATGTAACATACACCAAAACAATCTCATGTGGTAAAAACAATTGTTGGAAGACTTTTGCAAAAATGAGTCTGATAGCACTGATTTTGAAGGTGCTGAGTCAAATCTTGAAAAGTCTGAATCAAGTTCACCGTCTGAAAACGTGAAAAGCTTTCACAAGAATTATGTTTCATCATCAGAAGATAGTTTAAGTGATGATCCAAATGTGGTTATTTACAACATGAATGGTTCGGATAAACTATATTCCGATGAAGAATTCCAAATTCTGAATGTGAATCTTGATAGTGTTGATAGGGTTTTTTAAACTAGTTGAACTCAAGCATTCTGATCTCGAGAAGCAAGACATTTCTATTTACTCCAAACCGAAACCTGTTTACAATGATTACCATCATAAGGGTAGAGATTATCCTGAAAACAAGAGAAAAGGTTTGGGGTATAAAAAGAAGAAGAATAACAACAAGTTCCGAAAATCAAACTTTACAAAGAAAATTGATTTTGTATTCGGAACAAACACTGTGAGTGGGAAAGAAATTATGGGTAAACAATCCAATGATGAGTTTAACAAAGAAAAAGAAACACTGAATGCAACAAAAATGTGAAGTCAACAACTGCAAAAATTTTCAAACTTTGAAGTTGGTGAATCATCAAACAAAACCGAACAAAAGGATTCAAAATTATACCCTAAGAGAGCATTTTCAAAGGCACAAACTTGGGTGGTAAAGGCTAAACCATATTCTACAGTTCAGAAACCAACCACTGTGCGAATCAAAACAAATGATAAAAACGAATCAAAGATTTGACATGAGGTTAAAATTAAGAAAACGATTGAACCAAAATTTAATATCCCAAACCCACCCAAGACCAAAATGGCTTGGGTTTCGCTATTCAAGTAATTTTTAAATGCATGTACAGGGGCTCCCAAGTTCAATCATCTCAAATTGGATTATGGACAGTGGAGCATCTCGGCACATGACAGGAATTCTAGCCTTGCTCTATGATGTAAAAGCTATTCGAGGAGGCTCTGTAGGGTTTGCGGGTACACAAGGAGGCATGATTGTTGGTGAAGGAATTCTCACAAACAGCGTGGTTTCTTTTGATAAGGTTAACTACATCGCAGAATTGGAGAACAATTTGTTTAGTATTTGCAGATCTATGACAAGAAGTTCACAACTCACCTCAATGACAAAGAATGCCTTATTCTTAAGGCGGGATTCAAAATTCCCGAGGAGTGGATCCTCATGTGCGCTCCACGAGAAAATGATCTCTATGTCCTTAACATGAGCATCGCATTCACTACATCTAAGAAAGTTCAATCTTTCGTGTCGAACGCGACTGAGAAGGAGTCGATCTTATGGCATCGAAAGATGGGTCACATCCATCTACGGAAAATGAACTATTTGGTGCACAACAATCTAGTGGATGGTGTTAATCTTAAAAGCTTTCATCTAAACGACGATTGTCTTAGCTGAAAAAAGGGGAGGCAACATAGAAAATCACACCCGAGAAAAATGCTAAATTCCATCAAATTACCACTAGAGAGGCTTCATATGGATCTATTTGGGCCAGTAAAAGTTAATAGTATATCTGGTGATCTATATTGCCTAGTTGTCAATAACGACTACTCAAGGTTCTCGTGGGTGTTCTTTTAGGAGAGTAAAGACGAAACGTTTGAAAATTTCGTGATTCTCTTCAGAAAGCTAGAGAACTTATACCATTTGCCAATAAAGGGAATCCGAAGTGACAATGGTATGGAGTTAAAGAACAACAAAATGCTTGAATTCTACAACGCAAAAGGTGTTCTTCATGAGTTCAGTGCCCCCACACACCGCAACAAAATGGAGTAGCTGAACGAAAGAATCGAACTCTCATAGAGACAGCTCGCAAGATGCTCGCCGATTCAAAGTTGCCTATTAGTTTCTGGAGCGAAGTAGTTGCCTGTGCTTGTTACACACTAAAGCAAGTTTTAACAGTCAAGCCTCACAAAAAGACATGGTTTGAGCTACTTAACCAGCGAAAACCAAATTTAGAGTTCTTGGAACCATTTGGATCGCGATGTACAGTTCTCGACCCTGATGGTAAGTTCGAAACCAGATCTCTGGAAGGTTATTTCGTGGGATATGCTAGTCCACAAAGAAGAATCTATCTGCCTAGTCTAAACCGGGTTATCCTAGCACAACATGTTGATTGCAAGAGATATACAACGCCTACACAGAAACCTGGTGATCCTTGGCTATTCAACTACGAGAGCCTTTGGAATTCATTTGACTTACCAGAAGAGCCTACAGAAGAAGAGTTGTTATCGTTATATCATCCACACCAAGCATCTAATCAAGAACATGTTCATAAACTGTTAGTGATTTCCCCATCACTAGTCGACACAAATGATTCTAGAGTATGTCCGAGCAACACCCAACATGAACCAGTAGTCGAGCAAAATATGAACAATGCAGCACCTTCTTCGATCAATTAGATGATTCATATTCTGATGCTGAGCAAACCTATGATAATGGAGGATCCAGCTCCGATAAAGGAACTGAACACGTTCAAAGTTTATTAAACAATCAAGCTGGAGAATCAAGTGCTAGGAATGAAGCTACGTCTTCAGAACAGGTTGCTAAGCAAAATGTTATGAATTTGTAGAGTGAAGCAAATGTTCCTAATGAAGTGATGCCAGGAACCTATTCTTACCATCCGTCTGAAAATATCATTGTAAAACAGCAATCTGGAGTGAAAACGAGAAATCAGATCAATAAAGATCTCAGTTGTTTTTATACAAAAGTTGCACCACTCCAGGAATCTATTTCTCATAGTTGCTTTATTTCGCAGGTTGAACAAAAAACTTGGAAGGAAGCTCTTCAGGAAGAAATCTGGGTTGAAGCTATGCAAGAAAAGTTGTTGCAATTTGAGAAGCTTGGAGTCTGGAAGCTTGTAGATCTGCCTGATAATCACAAGACAATCAATATACGGTGGGTCTTCAAGTGCAAATGAGATAATCTAGGGAAAGTGGTTAGAAACAAAGCTCGGCTCGTGGTCCAAGGCTTTCATCAACAAGAGGGGATAGACTATACTGAAGTCTATTCTCCTGTCGCACGTTTAGAAGCTATCCACATATTCCTGGCCTTTGCGTCATGGAAAGGGTTTAAATTGTACAAGTTAGATGTGAAGTGTATGTTGGCCAACCACCGGTGTTTGTCGATACGATACACAATTATAAAGTATACCTATTGGATAAAGCACTCTATGGTTTACACCAGGCCCCGAGAGCCTGGTACGAGACGCTTTCGCAGCACCTCTCGGGAAACAGCTTTACCAGAGGAACAGTAGACAGTACCCTCTTTACCATAGAAGTGGATGGACAATTGATTGCAGTACAAATCTGTGTGGACGATATCATCTTTGGATCGACAAATGAAAAGTTGTGTGAAGACTTTAAAGAAGTCATGAAAAAGAAATTCGAGATGAGTGCAATGGGGGAGATGAAGTTCTTTTTGGGACTCCAGGACAATCAGTTGCGTTATGGTATCTTTATCCATCAGATGAAGTATGTTCATGACATTTTGGAGAAATGCAACATGGCGGGGAATACACCAGCATCTTCTCCATTGGCCATCAGTCACGACATTTGTCAAGACGGTGATGGGGTGAAAGTTGACGAAACATTATATTTCTCCATGATTGGTTCATGATGTATCTTACAGCTTCAAGGCCGTATATTATGTATCCAACAAGCCTTTGCACCCGTTATCAGTCAAATCCCAGAGATTCGCATTTTCTGGTCGTCAAGAGAATTATGCATCACCTGAAGGGTTGCCCAAGAACTGGCTTGTGGTATCCACGGAAAGACGAATTCAATCTCGCGGGATATTCGGATTCTGATTTCGGTTGCTGCAAACTAAATGCCAAATCTACAACGGTTGGTTGCAAGTTCTTCGGAACTCATTTGGTAAGGTGGCAGTGAAACAAAGAGACCATGGTCGCTCTCTCTACATGTGAAGCTGAATACGTTTCAGCATCCAGTTGTTGTTTCCAAATTTTGTGGATACAACAACAGATAAGAGACTTCGAACTACAATTTCTTGACAACCCATATACATAGATAACAAGGAAACCATTGATATAACGAAAAATCTGGTTCAACACTCAAAAACAAAGCACATAGAAATTCGACCCCACTTTATCTGTGATTGCTACGAGAAAAAGTTGGATCGAATTGAAAATATCCAAATTGATGACCGAAACGAAGATTTTTACACCAAAGCTTTTGATATAGGAAGAATCAAAAATCTTTTGAAATTAAACGGTCTAAAAATCTGACATCAGGGGAGGGAAATGAGGTTGAATTCGAGATGGATGATGAGATAGCGTGATCCTCATCGGTATGTCATGTTTTTGGTTTCTTAAATTTTTTTCTTTCTTTCTTAAAAAAATCCAAAAATATGTTTTTGATTTTAGGGGGAGAAAAAATTGTGAAAAATACAAAAACATTGAAAAATATAAAAAAATACAAAAACATTAAAAAAAATACAAAAAAGAAAGTTTTCCTGTAAAAGGGGAGATGATAGTACATCAGTGGATTATCACAGTACGCTAAAGAAATGGAATGTTTAAAAGATGTATAAACAGGTCTTACTGATGATGTGCGAGTAGGCTTCGCACATTTAGTAAATTATTTTCGAGATATAAACTTAAAAAAATAAAACTGATTAATCTGTTGCTTAACATCTCTTAGATATATGGACTAGTACTCCAAAATTACGTTTGAGAGAATGCAAGATTCAGAGATGCTAGGTCTTTATATTTAATCGTTATCTGGGGTATTATACGAGTTCTTCTGATTTTGCATCGGCAATGGCCTAGAACTTATATAATTCTTTGCATATTTTTCAGCCCAAAAGCCGCATTAAAAAACTGATTATGTCAAAAAACCTGGAGGTTGACAGACATACAACTCTTGTTTGATTTTTTCATACAAAAATGTACTCTTTATATCCATTTGAAACACCTTGATGTTGTGGTTAGCAGCAAAAGCTAAGAACAGGCGAATAGCTTCCAACCTTGCTATAGGAGCAAAAGTCTCATCGTAGTCTATACCTTCTTCCTGTCTGTAGCCTTGAACCACGAGCCTTGCTTTTTTTTTGACAACAATACCCCTTTCATCAGTTCAGTTCTTGAAGACCCACTTTGTGCCAATTGGACTTACATCTTTTGGCAGTGGCACAAGCTCCCAAACTTTTTGTCTTTTGAACTTAAGGAGTTCTTCTTGCATGGCCTCTACCCAGCTGTTGTCTTTCAGTGCCTCTTGGTACTTGACTGGCTGTATGAGTGATAGAAAACTAGCAAAAAGACAAATATTTTGGGATTGGCTTCGTGTGAGCACCCCAGATTTTATGTTGCCAATAAGTTGATCTGCTGGATGGCTTTTGAGATAAATCAAATCACCTTGGTATGGAACAATATCATTTTGAGGTGATGGCTGCAAATGTGTATCATCTGAGCTAACCTCTGCTGGTGAAATTGAAGTATCAGCCACTGATGAGAATGGTGGTGGTGGTATTGGGGGTATAGAGGTAACATTCTGATGATTTTGGTGCCCAGATGTAGCACTTTTATCAACAGATGTTTATTTTGGGATTTGGCAGAGGTTTGAGGATCAACCACTGTTGACCCAGAAGTGGTAGAGTTTACACAAGAGCTTGTAGCACTTGATCCTCTGTTTGAAGAATAGACTTTTGTTTGTGGAAGCAAACAATCATATCCTTGATCTTGATCTTCTTCAGATGATTGTGGTGTACCTGCATTGTCTAGCTTGATAGAAACATCAGCAAATGTGAATTTATCTAAATCAAAAAGCTCTGCAGGATTTGCTGGGATTTTCAGTGATGATAGTTCATTGAACTTCACATTCAAAGTTTCTTCAACACACTTTGTCCTAGAGTTAAAAACTCTGTAGGCTTTGGCAGTGGTTGAGTATCGCAGAAAATAACCACAATCAATTTTGGCTGCAAACTTAGATATAGAATCTTTTAAGTTCAAAATGTAACATGGACAACCAAAAATTTTAAAATATGAAATCAGAGGTTTGATTTTATACAAAATCTCATAGGCAGTCTTTTGATGCCTAGGGTTAATCAAAACTCTGTTTTGAAGATAGCAAGTAGTGTTTACAGCCTCTACCCAAAAGGACAGGGGTAAACCAGAATCTGCTAGCATAGTTCTTGCTGATTCAATTAAGGTTCTATTTTTTCTTTCAACCACCCCATTTTGTTCTTGAGTTCTTGGAATGCTATATTGTCTAACAATTCCTTTTGACTCACAAAAAGCATTCAACTCCCAATTTTTAAACTATGTTCCGTTGTCACTTCTAAAGATTTTTACTGGAAGATCAAATTGTTTTTCTACTTGTTTGACAAAGTTTTGCAAAATGCTTGCAGTTTCATCCTTAGAATGAAGAAAAAAGGTCCATGTAAACCTAGAGAAATCATCAACTATCACTAGGCAATACCTTTTGTGTTTTAAGCTCATGATTTGCACTGGGCCAAACAAGTCCATGTACAACAGTTGTAAACACTGGCTTGTTTTGGACTCTTCAATTGATAAAGAACTTTTATATTGTTTGCCTTTTAAACAGGAAACACAATGTTCATCACAGGAAAATTGCTTGTGAGGCAAGCCTCTTACAAGACTTTGTTTTGAGAGTGTGGTAATAGTTTTAAGATTTGTGTGCCCAAGTCTTCTATGCCATAACTCAGTCTCTTTGCTAGAAGCAACTGAGAATAGGCATGTTCCAGACATAGGATTATCTTTTAACATATCTACCAAATACACATTACCACTTCTGTGTGCAGTGAGTTGTGCTTTGCTCTCAGCAATGATTTGATCAATCTTTTTGACAACTCTGGTCCCATAATTTGACAGGTTTTCTTAGTGAAGAAGGAAACATATCCTCTGTCACTCATTTGTGAGACACTCAGCAGGTTAAATTTCAGATTGTCAATCAAATTCACATTTTCAAACTTGAGTTTACCAGCCATAACCGACCCAGACCCTAAGACCTTTCCCTTTGAGTTATTACCAAAAGATATATCACCCCCCAAGAGCCTTGATGTCCTTGAGAAGGGCTGTACATCCTGTCATGTGCCTGGAACCTCCACTATCTACATACCATAAGCTATCAAGGCAAGTAGAGGGTCCCTGCACATTAAGTAAATAGATCAATTAAGGTTGGTCTCCAAAGCCAAAATGGCTTTGCATGGGGTCACAGATGGTCCAGTTTCAAGTCTAGGACAATGGTCAGTGGTTTTGAAATTTTCTTGTAACATATACTCTTGACCATTACCTATCAGATGATTGTATCCATAAGGGTTCCTGTTTACTCTTTGCTTTGAAGGCCTTTTGTAGCCTTCATAAGCGTGAGGAACCTTTTTATAAGTATGTTGGCCATACCCTCTTGGAAATGAGTTTGAAGGTGGGGCATCTGTCACTTGCACCTCTCTTTGAACAGAGGTTTTGGTTAAGGCTTTTGTAACAGATGTTTCAAATGGTTCAAAACTCTGCTTGGATTTATTTCCAACAAAACTTGAACTTTCTCTTTCAAGTGCTTTTGCCTTGATCTCTTTTACCTTTTGTTCATAGCTTTTGAGATAGGCACACTGTTGAGTTGAGTGATTTGTTTTGCTACAGATGGTGCATTTTGAAGAGTTTTTGATAACACAAGTTTTGTTAATATCATAGGCTTTTAAAAGAAAACAATCTGCAGCCACATGATTTCTTTTTTCCCAAAATTCACAAAACAAGTTTTTAATCTTTACTCTTCTTTTCCTATCAGACTTTTTCTCAGCAGTGGTTGTAACCTCTGCTGGCACATCTTTGATAGGGATCACCAGTGCTCTTGGGGCTTTAATACCATAAGTGGTTGTGAAGTCCATTGGCTTATAGTTCTCTAAGATATCACATTCATCTGACCATGTTGGTTTAAACTGATATTTTTCAATTTCTTTATCTTTTGTTGAAACCTCTGGTTTTTCCAAAACAATTTTATTTCCAGCTTTATCTGTGATTTTTATCTCTTCACCGGCCAAATTTGTAGGGATAACTTCAACCAACTCAGAATCAATTTCAGCAACATTTTTCTCATTTTGGTCATAGGCTCTAAAACCTACACCAAACTTGATGTTGCTCTTGATCTGAGCAAGCATAATTTCATAACCTTTGTAGGACTCAACCCATTTTTCACATGTGATTTGGGTTTCTTCTAACTCCTTTTTACAAACTTGGTATTTTTCTACCATAGTTTGGAGTTGGTCCTTGGTTATGCTTGATTCATGTCTTAGGCTACTCATTTAAGAATCTTTTTCACTTAACTTTGATTTTAACTCTTTAATCAGTTTTTCAAAATTAAGTTCATCTTCTAAAATTTTGTTTCTCAGGTTTTCATTCACCTTTTTTATGTTTGCAAAAGCAATGATGCATTTGTCAGAACATAGATCTTTAAGAATCTGAGGTGATACCTTTGTAGCAGCCATAAGAGCACAGTCACACTCATCTTCACACAAATCAATGTTCCATGGGTCAGTAGGAGAGTTCTTTTCCTTATCAGCAGCATTTTCTCTTTCTTCACTTGAAACCACTGTTTCATCACAAACTTGAACTTCATCAGATTTTGACACTATCTCCACAGATTCAACACCTTCAACAATTGTCTCTAGGCCATTAAACAAAATTCTTGTTCAACATCATTTTTGACCATTAAAGAAAAGTTTTCATTAGTCAAATCCTTAGGCAAACTGCTCCAGTCAACATAACTTTGTGTGAAAAAGCTTTGTTGACCAACCTCTGCTTGACTAGCAGTGGTTTGAGCAAGTTGTGTAACAATGGGTGCTTGTTGTACAAGCACTTGAGGATGTGATGGTGCTTAAACATATTGAATTTGTGGAGCAGTGGATTGAACATAATGCACTGGAACTGTGGTAGCAAGGTGTGCAAAATGGGCAGTGTTTTGAACATGTTGGGTAGGGGCATATTGGGAATAATGAGCAGTGTTTTGTGTGTGCTAAGGTCTAGGGCCAGGATGAGTCACTATTGGTCCAAAACTTTGAGACCTGCATTCTCTGGCAAAGTGTCCTAGCCTATTACACTTATAACACTTGACTTTTGATTTATCCAGCCCAACCTTCAACCCCCCATGCAAACCCGAGAATTTTCTACCAGTTCTCTTATAAAATTTACTAGCCCTAACACACAATAGGGCCAGTTGGTGCAAAATATCCATTTCCTCAAGATCAGAAGGTTCAATGTGTTGTAAATCATTCAGCTCAAAGGATAGATTGTCAGAGGTTTGGCTTTCCCCACTAGCAGGAAAAGCATAGTTGGGTGCATATGTTTCAGATCCAAAGTTCCTACCAGATGTAATGTCTATATAGTGATCATAACTTTGGTCCTTACTACTGCCAGAGCCCTCTTCTTGGCCAAAAAGAGCTGTATTACCCAATGAGTAATCATCAGTCATTTTGCTAGAATCTTGCAACTTCTTTTTCTGGTTTAACTCTCTCTCATAAGTGAGGAGTATCCCATGAAGTTGTGTCAACGACATTTCTTTAAACCCAACAGATTTTCGCGTTACATAAGCTACCGTCTCCCACTTATCTGGTAACGATCTAAGGAAACGACTATTGACAGTCGAATTAGGAAAAACCACGTTAACCAGTCTAAGTTCGCTGATGAGACAGCTGTAACATTCAAATTGTTGTGTTAGAGACTCTCCTTTCAAGTGACAAAACGTTTCATACTGCTGATTTAGAACTTCTCTATTACTTTATATCACTTCCTCAGTCCCACCGAATTGCTCCTTAAGTTCATCCCATAACTCCTTTGCACTATTGCAATGGAGTAGACCAGCATAAATTTCATTGGGTAAGGCCGAAGCAACTATGCTAAATGCCTTAGCATCCAATTCAATTTTCTTGAAATCCTGCTCCGAAAAGTTTTCAGGAATTTTTGGCACTTGTTTGGTTGGATCTTCTGTGCTTTGAACCATTGGAACGTGAGGTCCATAAGCAACATATCTCAAGCAACCGGTGTTTTAATGGGCAAGGATGTGACCCAAGAGAGGAGTCTGTTCGAACCAAATCGATTGTTAGATCGAATTTGATGAATCAAGCTCTGATACCAATTGTTAGGATCTGAGTATGAATTACTTGTAGTTTCTGTTTCAAAAATGGAAAATGATTGAATTAAAAGAGATTTGCAGCGGAATAAGATGGAAAACTTTTACTACAAGCAATGGTCGTGTGTTTTCATCATCATCATGATTTCAAGTTAATTAACTTGCATGTGATTCACAAACTCCCCTTCAGCCTTTGCAATTACAGTTTGGTAATGACAAAATGCAGAGAAGATGATATGCGAAAGTTGATCTTTTAAGAGACAAGTTTAAAGGTTACAAGAGTTGCCTATTTATACTAACTATCTAACCTCTGAGCATCTTTGATGACGTCAGGGTTGATAGTGACAGGAAACAATATGTAACTAACTCTAAACACTGCTTATACTAACTATCAGTGCTTGGCACTGTTACATTGATTAACTAAGCTAATGACTAAACTCTGATTCCTATCCTCTATCCTTGTTAACTCTGGCAGGCCTTGAAGCTTTGTGAAGGCAGATGATAGGATGAGCAGTCTTTATGCAAAGCAGTGTAAATACATCAGAGGATGTAACCTCTGATAGTTGAACCAATGCTCGGATAATGTTGTTTGGCTTTATATCATCTGTTCCTTCATAGGGTTCAATCCCAACAGCTGGAAAGATCGGTAATCCAGAGATGACCGCCGAATATTATGATCAGGTGGAAGAAGAAGAATTGGAGCTAATGATATTAAATGTAGCCTTGCATCAATTGTCAGAAGAGTTTCCAAATTTCTGGCGCTCACTGGAAGGGACATTGGTAACTCAAGTAATCAGCTTGGATTTGACAAATCTAAAGTCACATGCTTCAGGTGTCGACAAAAGGGACATTTCAAATGAGAATGCAACAATCAAGAAGCAAGTGGAAACCAAAATCCTTTCGGCAGCAGTAACAAGTACTACAGGAAAGCTCTTCAATACAAGCCATATCCAAAGAGAACACAAGTTGAAGTCGAAGATAAATCTGCAAAGAAAACCAAACAAGCTCTTGTTGTTACTCATGAAGAAGATGGTTTTGACTGGAACAGATACATCGGAAAGAGAACTGGTGTTGCTATGATGGCAGAGGTAGTGCTTTGGAAAATGCCATTCTGGAAGGATATTGGCAGAGAGCTGAGGAAGAAGAGTTAGCTTACTTTGAGATGCAAAAACAAGAAGCATTGAAATTAGAAGCAGAAAAGCTAAAAGCTAAGGTAAGTGAGTCTGAAAAGGAAGTTGTGAAAGTTGTGGAGGTTGAAAAACCTTGCACAAAGTGCGCAAATCCTTGTGAACCATGTCTTGATAAAGTCAAAGTCATAAGAGAATTGACTGTACACAACGAAAACTTCCGTTATGATTACAGAACCATAAAAAAAGTTTATGACAAAATATCAAGCAAACATAAATATGTCGAAAAAGCTAATAGTGAACTCAATGCTAATGTCAAAATGTTAAATGCCACAGTAATTGAAAAACACAAAGGCAATTAACATGTACATTAACACCATTGCCGAAACAAAGCGTGAACTTCATGGCATAAAAATTGAAACAGAACGAGTAAGACAATTGCTAAAGAGTTACACCACAAACGCATATGTCATTGATCACATTTTACCTACGATTAAGTCGGAGGAAAATGGTGATAAATGTAGGAACGTCCACTAACAGCTCGGGAACCTAAGTTTGCTATCTATTGTCCGATTAGGTAGAAACTAATGACAAGTTAATCAAATAACAAGAATTACTCATTTAAATGTTGTTTTCCTTGATCTAAAGTTCAATATATTCGAGAACCGGATCCGACAGAGCTTCGTCTCTGTGTCAAAATCTCTGAAGTCACCAAGGCACCTATTTATAGACTTGCAAGTTCGCTGGTGAAATACTAAGTTCGCCCGAAGATAGCACATGTTCGGCCGAAGATGGTTGGAAGTTCGTCCTAACTTGACCTTGTCAAGTTCTTTCTCAAGCGAACTTGTCCTAATCTTTACTTAAATACGCCTAGTTTCTAACAGTTAAAGCTCTAACCACTCAGACTCGATACATAATGATATTAATGACGAAGGCAACAGACATATGCACCAACAGACTCCCCCTTGGATGTTGCCGTAGTCATCTTGATGTAGATATCCCTTTTGATATAAGCACCAACAGACTCCCCATACAACTTCTTTTTGGATATCTCCAGTGTCATAGTCTTTCTTGAGTACCCCGTAGTCATCAGACTTCAAATAAGCTTCTGAGTCTTTATCTTCGTTCTTGAATAAGTATAAACTTTTTGATCTTCAAACTCTCTCTTTTCTTCAATTTAACTTGTTAAAACTTTAATCTCCAAGCTCCCCCTTGCTGTGAGCTATGCTCCCCCTAACTTTGAGCTTTATCTTCAATTACGTTTCATCCTGCTCCCTCTAAAACTTTACTTCCTGTTTCAAAGTACTTGGGAATTCAAATAAACATTTTAGATTCTAACTTTGAAATTTTGTACCACATATATTCCATACCACCTGTACAAAACTTGTACTTCAAATTTTAATTTTAATTTTTCAGTTATTTCAAGTTCAAATTAATGACCTTGAAAAATTTAACATTCGAAACCTTTTTCAATTTATTTAATATTTCAATTCTTGAAATGAAATCCACTTAGTTGATCAAGTCCAAGTTAATGACCTTGATTAACTAATTTTGTTTACCAAGTCTAAGTTAATGACCTTGGCTAAACCCGTTGTGAACAACTGATGTTTTTGTCAATTTTAAAGTTTCAATTAATGAACTTTCTCTTACTAGACTTCGATGATCCATTCTCCAACATTAGCTCGTTGAAAATCTTTTTGGATTTTTAAAAAGTAAGTAAAGTATTTACAGAACTTTTAACAAGTAAAGTAAACTTTGTACAACCATATTTACAGACATATTTTTGTGAATTCGTGTCTAAGGATCATATCAGTTTTTGTTGAGATATTATCACCAGTATCGTTGACCTTTTTGAGACTTTAAGTTTTAAACTTGTTTACCTTAGTTGTCGATATGTTTGTCCACTTAAACTTCATCACGTTTCTCAATTGTTCCAAGATATGTTAGATATGATTTATGAAACTTGACTTAACTGTGTTTCCCACTTCTTGAATATACTCCCGTATCAATATTCCCTAGATTTCATCTTACAGGTGAATATAGCGTAATTGATATCTGTATTTGGCTTATGCGAGGCCTTGAGAGCTCAGGTTAGTACTACCGTACAGACAAAGAGATGAAGGCTCGTCTTTTAGGAGTGTTCCACTTAAGGAATCTTTTCAGCATTGCAAATGATTAGATCTTTCTATTTTTCATGTTTGCATGCTATTTGGGGTTTTTAGCAAAAGCATTATAGAAGTTCTAGGCTATTGCTTCCGCAAAATCAAAAGAACTTGTATAATACCCCAGATATAAACTATCTATAAAGACCTCGTATCTCAGAATCAGGCAATCCTTCAATCAAAATTTCGGAGTACTAAGTCCATATATCCAAGATGTATTAAACCACGAGATTAAGCAGTTGTAAAATTTAGTTTATATCCCGGAAACAATCTACTGAACGTGTAAAGTCTATCGACACATCCACAGTAAGACTTGCTTGTCATTTTTAAATTTTATAAATCTTTAGCATATGGTGATAGTCCACTAATGTACTATCATTTCCTTTTTGACAACAAATTCTTTTGTCTTTTTCACGTTTTTGTACTTTTTGAATTTTTCAATATTTTTGAATTCTCAACTTTTTCATATGTTATTGATATTTTTTAACAATTTTTAAAATTTTCTTACTCCCCCTAAAATCAAAAACATATTTTTGAATTTTGATTTAAAGAAATTCTTCTAAAAATGTAACAAACCAATGCGGATCCCGTGACCTTGTCGCCTGATCCTTTTTTCTCAATCCTGTATCTGCAATTGTTTAACAAACAATCATTAGACTCATTTACCACATATAAAAGCAGTTTGAACTTGTAAGAACTTTGAAATCAGTTTTTCCGTTCAACGGTGTGGATTTTCATAATTTGACTTTTCAAAAAAAAATTTCTTTTAACAACCACTTGTAATTTCAAAAACTTTTCTTCTTAACTACTACCCCTCAAAAAGACAAAGATATGACATTTCTGGATAAGTTGAAACAAACTGAAGCCTCCTTAATCCTGAATCATCTCTAATAAAGTGGATCTAGGAATCCTGCACACGAAAGTAACTACTTGAAAAAGAAACCCACACCTTTTTGGTTTTGGGTTTGACATGATAAGCATCATAAACACTTTCAAAGTCATCATCATATTCAAAATCATCATCAAACATATCGTCTGATGTCGTTTCTGAAAACGTTTTGACTTTTTCTTTCTTTGTCTGTTTGATTACTGATTCACTTGATTTGACCTTTTCAGTTTTATTAGCAACAGACTTTCCTTTCTCATGAGACTTCTTTTGCGCAACCCAAGATTGTGACATATATCTTGCTTTCTTGACATAAAACCGTGAATCATCGTTTTGTTTAACTTTGAAGTTTCTCCTTTTTCAAAAAAGGAATTTTCAAACTTTGATTCATTTTTGGGTTTTATTTCAGAAATAGATTCATTTTTTGGGTTCACAATCTCTGGTTGCTTTTGTTTTTCATCTTTTGAAACATTTTTTCTTCGTGAAAACAAAGGCTTTAAATTTAGACACTTTCGAGCAATATGACCAATGGTATTGCATTTAAAGCATGTCCATGTATCAGAATCATGTCCACTAGTGGGTTTTACTCCACTTGTAGACTTGGTCTTAGCCTTGTCTCGAAGTTCTTTTTCTTTCTTGAACTCATCGTTTGATTGCTTACCAATCTTACCTTCTTCTTGAAACGTATTCGTTCCATACACAAAGTTGATGTTTTTACCTTGGTATGCTTGGAACGTCGACTTTGAGTTCTTCATCGATTCTTCTTCAGCTTCTAAACCCAGTCCAGCTCTCCTGTTCTCTGGAAAATCACCACCATTTCTACGGTAATTGTCAAAATTCCGTTTGGATTTAGAGTAAAACCTTTTCTCATTCTTTTCAAGATCATCTGATGAAACTTCCACAAGTTTAAACAGTTTATCAATTTGATCTTCTTTTACATTCCGAATCGGAAAACTTTCTTCAAAGTACAATCTATCAGATCCTTAATCTTGTATAATACAACATTAGGATCATCACATAGATCATTTTCTGAATATGTATCGTCACTTTCGGACTACGAACAAGAACTGTTTGAACTTTCATCAGAATCATTTCCTAAAAGATTTTTCACCACATTATTTACAACCGCTTTAATGTCATCGTTTGATTTTGTAAAGTCCACGTCAATGTTCTTAGGCAATTCATCTCACATTTCTGACAAAAGAAGAATGTTAAATGCCTTTCAACTTCATCATCTTTCTTGCAACAGTAATTTTCAACAAGTGGTGGAGGAACATTTCCGTACACTTTTCATTTTGATTTTTCACCATTTCCTCCGACTTAATCGTAGGTAAAATGTGATCAATGACATAAGCATTAGTGGTATACGATTTTAGCAATTGACTTACTCGTTCAGTTTCAATTTTCAAAGCATGAAGCTCTCTTTTTGTTTCAGCAATTGTGTTAATGTACAAGTTAATTGCCTTTTGTTTATCAAGTACTGTGGCTTTTAACATTTTTTCATTAGCACCAAGTTCAAGATTAGCTTTTTGACATTTTTATATTTGCCTTGTATCTTGTCATAAGCTTCTTTCATGTTTCTGTAATCATAACGAAAAGTTTCATTATGTTCAGTTATTTCTCTTATGACTTTGACCTTATCAAGGCATGGTTCACAAGGACTTGTGTACTTTGTGCAAGGTTTTTCAACCTCCACATCTTTCACAACTTCCCTTTCAGACATTCTTACCTCAGCTTTTACCTTCTCTGCTTCCTCTGTTTTCTGCTTTTCGAGATTTGCAATCTCCAATTCCTCAGCTGCATTTTTCAGAACAGTATCAACATCTGACGCTTCGAAATCTTTCATAACCTCAGCCATCATAGCAACTACAGTTTTCTTGCCAATGTATCTGTTCCAATCAAATCCATCTTCTTCGTGATTAGCAACAAGAGATTTTTAGTTTTCTTTGAATATTTTTCTTCAATATCAACTTGTGTCTTCTTTGGATATGGTTTGTATTGAAGAGCTCTCTTGTAGTAATCATTACTTCTACTGAAAGGATTTTGGCTTCTACTTGCTTCTTGATTGCTACATTCGTGTTTGAAGTGTCCCTTTTGTCGACACCTGAAGCTTGTGACTTTTGTTTTGTCAAATCCAAGCTTGTTGCTTGAATTACCAATATCCCTCCCAGTAAGCGCCACAAATTTTGTAACTCTTCGAATGATAGACGCAAGACTCCACTTGAGATCCATGAGTTCTAACTCTTCTACATCCACTTGATCGTAATCCTCGGCAGTCATTTCCGGATTACCGATCTTTCCAGCAACAAGTCCTTCATAAGATTCAAGAACAGTAGCAAGAAGTGCGATGTGTTGTTTCGCGACTTTTTCAGTAAATACGTTCTTCAAATCTACCGCAATGTTGCATTGGAAAATATTCAAGTCGATACCAGCTTGGCTTGCCTGACTTTGAAATGAAGGCCTTGAACTAGAACTTGGATAACTAGCATAAGGAGAACTTTGATTCGGAGAAGAGTTTGCATTTGCACTAAAGGCCGTTTGAATTTTCGGACCTTGAATCGGAGTATCTTGAATACCTCCTTTGTAATAGACACCTACATCTTGAACAACAGTTGCATTCTTTGATTTAGCAATCTTCATCAATTCCATTTCATGACCTTCTAATTTGTCGATGAAAGATGATAACTTGAAATGTCTCCAAGATGGACTATTTTTCAGAATCGTCAGATATGTCGTCCATTCTCCTTCTAGAAGTGCATTGGCCAATTTCTCAATCTGCTTTTCATTTGATCGTTTAATATCATGTCTTCGCATTGGGACCATGAGGTGACAATATCTATCGATCATTTGTTTCATCGTCTCTCCTTTGATCATTGTAAAGATCTCAAACTCTTTCTTTATCAACGCCTTCTTACTCTTGATCATTTCATCACTGCTTTTGAATTTGTCACAAAGAGATTGCCATAATTCTTGTGAAGTGGTAAACTCGGGCAACAATATCAAAATAACTTCCATTACTGATTGTTGAATCAAGCTAATCATTTTCTTCTCTGTGACATAATTTGCTTTGTCGGTTGGTGAGAACTTGTTCAACGGAAGATCTTGATCACGTTCATTTTTTGGCCATTTGTAACCATCTTCAACTGCAACCCAGCTATCGAATTGATTTGCTTGTATCCAATTCACAAACTTTTCCTTCCATCCTTCAAACTCATCTATACTCATTAGCTTCGGCGGTTTCTGAGTGGTACCCATTTCGTTGTCGATATTCATCTGGTTCGCCCCAAGAGTATTAGCGTTTGATGAAGAAGCTACTTGTGACACGAATACGTTGCGGAAATCTTCCATTTTGACAATCTGATGGATTATCTGAGAATATGATAAAAAACAACTTGGAATTTTTTTAGTAACAAGCAAGTTCGGTCGAACTTGTGTGAAATTCAAAATTTTGATTTCACCTTTAACAAGTTCGGTCGAACTTTGGTAAAATTTTCTGATTTTTTACAAACACTTCAAGTTCGGTCGAACATGGAGAAAACTTTTGAAAATTTTATCACTTCGAACGGACTTGATGTTTAAAGAAACAAAACAACAAGTTCGGTCGAACTTAAGACTCAGTTTCAATGTTTCAACTAAGTTCGGTCGAACTTATGCAATATTTCAGCAAATTTTAAGGAAGTTCGGTCGAACTTGGAGTTTAAACCTTGAAAAACTAACAACTTCGGGCGTACTTGATTAAAATTCAATGAATTTTAGTCAAGTTCGGTCGAACTTTGTCTCAATTTCAATGGAATTAGTTTTGACAAACATGGTTTTTTGAACTTTTTGATATCAAAATGATTGAATTTGATGTCCAAACTCTCAGGGGTTTGTTATTTGTGTGTTTTACATGCCATATTAAAAAATCACCCATTTTTTTACCGTGAAATCATCAAGAATATGAAAATGTTAAGAAAAATGATAGAATGGAGATGAAATAGAGAGATTCTTGTCTTCATTCCTAGCAAATTTAGGTATCCAGGCTCTGATACCACTTGTAGGAACGTCCACGAACAGCTCGGGAACCTAAGTTTGCTATCTATTGTCCGATTAGGCGAAACTAATGACAAGTTAATCAAATAACATGAATTACTCATTTAAAGGTTGTTTTCATTGATCTAAAGTTCAATACATTCGAGAACCGGATCCGATAGAGCTTCGCCATCTTTGTGCCAAAATCTCCGAAGTTACAAATGAAATCACCAAGGCACTTATTTATAGACTTGCAAGTTCGCTGGTGAAATACTAAGTTCGCCCGAAGATAGCACATGTTCGGCCGAAGATGGTTGGAAGTTCGTCCGAACATGACCTTAGTCAAGTTCTTTCTCAAGTGAACTTGTCCTAATCTTTACTTAAATACGCCTAGTTTCTAACAGTTTAAGCTCTAACCACTCAGACTCGATACATAATGATATTAATGACGAAGGCAACAGACATATGCACCAACAATAAATCGAAGCGTAAAGAATACGAAAGTGTTCCTCCACCACTTCTTGCAAGTTATTCTAGCAAGAAAGATGATGAGATTGAAAAGGCATTTAATTTACTCATTTTGTCAGAAGAGAAAAATAAATTGCCTGAGAACATTGACGTAGACTTTACGAGATCAAATAATGACAATGAAGCGGTGGTAAAAATGTGGTTAAAAATGTGTTAGAAAATGATTCTGATGAAGGCAGCTCTGAAAGCGCCAAATCTAGTTTGATCAACTCGGAATCACAATCTGAAGATGACGATTCATCATCAGAACATGATCTAAGTGATGATCCTAATGTTGTTATGTACAAGATTAAGGAATCTGATAGATTATATTTCGATATCAGTTTTCCGATTCAGAACGTGAGAGAAGATCAACTTGATAAATTTTTCAAACTTGTAGAAGTTTCATCAGATGATCTTAAGAAAAACGAGAAAATATTTTATTTAAAACACAAAAGGAATTCTAACAATTATCGAAAGTTTGGTGGTGATTTTCCTGAGAACAAGAGAGCAGGATTGGGTTTGGAAGAAAATGAAGATGAATCGAGAAGGAACCAGAAGTCTCTATGTCATGAATACAAAGGTAAACACATGAAGTTTGTGTATGGGACAAATACGGTTCAATAAGAAGGTATGATTGGTAAGAAATCAAATGATGAATTCAAAAAGGAGAAAGAACGTCGGGACAAGGCTAAAAACAAGTCCACAAGTGAATTGAAACCCACTAGTGGAAATGTTTTTGATAATCGGACTTGCTTTAAATACAATATTGTTGGTCATATTGCTTGCAAGTGTCTGAATCTAAAGCCTGTGTTTCCACGAAGAAAAACTGTGTCAAAAGATGAAAAACAAAAACAACCGGAGATTGTGAATTCTGATACATTGTCAAATAGAAACTATGAATCAAAAGATGTAGTAAAACTTAAAACTGGATCAAAGTTTGAAAATTCAACATTTGAAAAAGGTGAAACTTCAAAATTAAATGAAAACAAAGATTCTAGGTTCTATATCAAGAAAGCGAGAAGCAAGCTAAAATCATGGGTTGCTAAGAAAAGGCTTTCATCATCAGAAAAATCAAAGTCTGTTGCTGATAAAACTGAAAATGTCAAATCAACCGAGTCAGTAGTTAAAAAGACAAAGAAGGAAAAAGTCAAAATGTTTTCAGAATCAACATTGGACGAAATGTTTGATGATGATTTTGAATGCGATGAAGAGTTAGAATATGGTTATGATGCTTATCATGTCAAACCTAAAACCAAAAAGGCTTCGGTTTCCTTATTCAAATATTTGCTTTGTGTGCAGGAGTTCTAAAAGATCTGCTTATTAAAGTCAAATCTGGATAATGGAGCTTCATGATGTTTTAACTTATCTAGAATGTCTTAATCTTTGTCGTTTTTGAAATTACAAGTGGTTAAAAAAAAGAAGTTGAAAAGAAAATTTGTCAAAAGTCAATTTCGGCAAATCCACTTCGTTGAACGAAACACTGATTTTATAATCATTTTGTTTTGTTGAACAGGTGCAAATGCAGTAGATGAAAAAAAGGATCGGACGACGAGTTCTCGTGATCCTCATTGGTTTGTTATTTTCTAGAAGAATTTCTTTAAATCTAGAAACCAAAAATATGTTTTTAATTTTAGGGGGAGTAAGAAAATTTTTAGAAAAATAAAAAACATATGAAAAAGTTGAAAATGTAAAAAAATTGAAAAAGAAAAAAAGAATTTTGTTGTCAAAAAGGAAATGATAGTACATCAGTGGACTATCACAGTATGCTAAAGAATTGTAAAGTTTAAAAGTGATAAAAAAAGTCTTACTGTGGATGTGTCGATAGGCTTTAGACGTTCAGTAGATTGTTTCCGGGATATAAACTAAATTTTACAACTGATTAATATTCTGGATTAACACATCTTGGATATATGGACTTAGTACTCCGAAATTTCGATTGAAGGGTTGCCTGATTATGAGATACGAGGTCTTTATAGATAGTTGATATCTGTGGTATTATACAAGTTCTTCTGATTTTGCGAAAGCAATAGCCTAGAACTTCTATAATGCTTTTGCTATAAACCCCTAAACTGCATGTAGAACTTGAAAAGTATCGAAAGATCTAATCATTTGCAGTGCTTAAAAGATTCCTTAAATGGAACACACCTTTAAGTCGAGCCTTCATCTCTTTGTCTATACGATAGTACTAACCTAAGCTCTCAAGGTCTCGCACAACCCAGATACAGATATCAATTACGCTATATTCACCTGTAAGATGAAATCTAGGGAATCTGGATTCGGGAGTATATTCAAGAAGTGGGAAACACAGTTAAGTCAAGTTTCATAAATCATATCTTAACATATCTTGGAGCAATTGAGAAATGTGTTGAAGTTTAAGTGGACAAACATATCGACAATCTAGGTAAACGAGTTTAAAACTTAAAGCGATCAAAAAAGGTCAACAGTACCGGTGATATGTCTCAAACAACTGATATGATCCTTAGACACGAATTCATAAAGATATGTCTGTAAATATGTTTGTACATAGTTTACTTTCTTAATTGCTTTTCAGATAAAAATAAAAAAAAGATTTTCAGTGTGTTTTAGCATAAACTTTCCAAAATTCAAAAAGATTTTGTTTCTACATTAGTTTTCAATGACCCAATATTGGAAAACAGATCATCGAAGTCTGGTAAGGTGCTGAAAAAATGTTCATAAAAAGTTCATTAAATTGAAACTTTAAAATTTGAAGAAAACATCAGTTTGTTCATTACGGGTCAAATTGAGGTCATTAACTTGGGCTCAGTTGACATGGTAATCAAAGTCATTAATTTGGATTTGATAAACCAAGTGGATTTCATAATTGATAATTTTTTCAAAAGGACAACTTCTTAAATGTTAGAAGTATTCAAGGTCATTAAATTGAACTTGAATAACTAAGATTTGAAAAAAATTAAAAAGAAGATTCAAACTTTGAAGTTTTATAACAGAATTTTGAATCTGAAATGTTTATTTAAATGTCAGAAAGTATTTAGACACGAATCAAAGATTGAGGGGGAGTTGATAAAGAAAAAATCAAAGATTTCAGAAAGCTCAAAGCTAAGTGGAGTTTGAAGTCTAAAGACCAAAGCAAAGGGGAGTCTGAAGGCTAAAGCTTAAAGCTAGGGGGAGCATGTTGGTTTAAAAAGCTTTATCAAGACAAATCTCAAGAAAAAGGAAGAGGATATAAAGATCAAGATGTTAAAGTTTATACAAGAACTAAAGATCAAAAGACTTAGAAGATTTCAAAAAGTCAATGACTGCGGCAACATCCAAGGGGGAGTCTGTTGGTGCATATGTCTGTTGCCTACGTCATTATGTATCGAGTCTGAGTGAATATGGCTTAATCTGTTAGAATCTAGGCATAATTATGTGAGTTAGAGTCCAAGTTCGCTTGAGATTGATTTGAGAGGTCAAGTTCGGCCGAACTTGACTAAGTCAAGTTCGCCCATCCTTACCAGCGAACTTGGACACCTATAAATAGGTGCCTTGGTGATTTCATTTGTAACGGGGAGAGATTTTAGCATAGAGACGGCAAAGCTCTGTCGGATCCGATTCTCGAATGTAATGAACTTTAGATCCATGAAAACAACATTTAAATGAGTAATTCTTGTTATTTGGTTAACTTGTCATTAGTTTCCACCTAATCGGACAATAGATAACCAATTTAGGTTCCCGTGCTAATCGTGGACGTTCCTACATTTTGGTCAAGATTCATGGCTACTAGATTTTCACAAACTCTAACCAACTTGTTTTAGTTGGTTAATTGTATTGCAATATCAAACATTTTTGATATAAGGTTTTCACTTAACGACTTTTATAGTCGGACGAGATGTTTCAATATGTATACAAAGCCAAAAATTTGACACACTCATAAAATCTATGTACTCGCCGACATTTTTATGCTGATCTCTTTTCACATATGTTTCAGGCGCTGATGTTTAATGATTTGAAATGCATGCTTCACGTAGGATTGAACGCGGGCCTTAGTGACTTAAAACATGAAAGACAATTTATTTATATTTTGTTTCTGTTTATCCCAAGACAATGTAAACATTTAACTTAATAAAACAAAACTTTAAATACCATGTGTTGTGAATTAATTTCATGTAACGTGATTCCCCGATGTTTCCGTTGCGGTTTGTCGTTTTACGCGATCGGGGTGTTACAGAGATTGGTGTTCGAGCTCATGGTTATAGGTAATTAGGTTATTAGCATTACTTTGACCTAGACTATAACATTCCTAGGACCCTAACGCAAGTTATCTTGCATTTAGATTCTTAATATAATACGATCACCTATCCTTAGGTGATTACCAAAAACAAAGCATAAGACATCCTTGAAAGTCAAATTTTTCCAAAACTTCACAAGAAATTTTCTATCCTTAGATGATTTGTTTTTGGCCTTTATGTCTTCAAAATTTTCAAAATCTCGTCAAAGTTTGGGCTTTAATAATGTGAACATGTGCAATCCGGATGTGACAACTACAAATCCGCGGTAACCGGACGTGATATGTATATCGTGATACTTGTGGTGATTACGTGTTATGATATGAATTCTGGAACATATAACACCGACTATAATAGGAGTATATGCAAGGTAACTACCAAAAACGTTAAGTTGACGCTATGCGTCACCTACATGGCAAGACACAGTCGTGAATGAACTGACGATTCTGGGAATACGTATTAGTAAACATATGACTTATACGGTGTGGCAGAGGTGTGCCACAATCCTGAGGAAATCAGATACACCATACCCATTCCACAGCTTGGGTTAGAAATAAAACTGTAGCTACGCGTAAACCCTAATTAGGGGTGCAACTTAGATGCTTTATAAAACATACCGACTAAGTCTCGAATGAATCCAAGAGCACGTTATGATAGACATAAGAGTCACAGGGGCCAACGGTGCGAAGTTGGTATCCCAGTCCATTGCAAACATGTTACACGGGGGCTTTTTGTTTAACAGCACATTAAATGTTTGACAGCAATTATTAAGCGAACGATAAGGCCGTTCCGGATTCTGAGTACACGGACATCTTAGTTACGAGCCATAGACTATGATCTAATATCTGAAGACATTCGGAAAATGGGCACGCAAAACGAGGAATTTCCTAGTTAGGGTAACGCCTTGGTTTTGAGAGCAATGAAAGACAACCAAACATGTAACAAACGGTCAATCAAGCCTAAAGACACTTAAACTACCCTAATACGAGGCCATTATGATTAAAATGTAACAGTGTTCGGTTTTCGAAATGGTTATGCACGGTTTTTAAAACCGAGTCATTTAACACTAAAAACGCGAAAAAAGAAGCCCGTTTGGCAAATCAGGGACGCGTGTAGGACCCGAAAACGAACCTAAACGCGTAAACAAAGATAGACATCATCTTTATAGCACAATAAACGAAGCACGACAAAGCGGGGGTGGGGTAGGGGCAACCCACCTTGTATATCTCTTTTTTTTTATTTGTTTTCTCATTATTCCTTCATCTTTCACCTCAAAATCTGCCATAACCCTTAAGAACACAACTTATCCTCATTAAAATCCAGCCAAATCAAAGGTATTTTTCAAGATTATTAAGGTTTTGATGAAGTTTTCTTGATTAAACATGAACTAGACTATGAAAATTCTTTTTAATCCATGTTAATGGATGATTTAAACATGGTTCTTGGCTGAACAAGATCACCTCAGGGATTCCCTGATGTTATATGATAGCCAAGATCACAAAACTTTGGCTTTTGATACCCTAATCAACACCTAATCAACCAAAAGTGAATAACAAAGTGATTAACCGAAAAACAATGACACAAAGCTTGATCGATATGAATTATGGCATGTTTGGATTTTGCTTAATGTGTAGGTACTAAATATAGCACCCACACACTTCTGGACTCGAGAAAAACACACGGGAGCGGAGCTTGCGCAAGGTATAACACCCGAAACCTTTAACTAGCATAGGAAGAATATTGTCTGGACTATAACTTAGTCCATGATGTTTGGATTGAGCTGAAAAGTGGTGTGGTGAGGTAAGGTATTAACAGGAATGTCCATGTAAAATTTTAGAATTTTTGGAATTTTCTATGATTTTTGGCAAATTTTTGACTGTTTTACCGAAAGAAATTCGAGAAAAATACCAAAATTTACATGAACACCAAGGAACATATAGGTAATGTTCTAGGAAGTTTGGGAGTTCATTGGTTGAATTTTTATTTGGATTAAAAATCCGCATTTCTGGGAGTTTTCGGTAGCCGGAAACGCACTGAAACGAAATCGGAAAAATCCCAAATTTTTGCAAGGAGTTCCTGGACATATAAAGAGCTTTTTGGAATATTTTGAGAATTTTAAGACATCGGATGATAAGCAATGTAAATTATTCGGTTAAATATTGTTTTACAAATAATTTATTTCAGGAGTTAAAATGGCTAAATAAATTCCCGAATTATTCTTCTCATAATCTATATATTTTTACGGAATTGTATAAAAATTTCCAGATTTTTATTAAACTTATGTATTAAAGGGGAATTTGCTGAGCTAAAAACACTTTATTTTAAACTAGTTTCGGCAGTTTACCGTGTAACGAACCAGCCGGAACCGAGAATTGACCGAAACCAACATTTACTATAGTTGGAACACTAGAAGTATTCCGGGAGATTCCAAGGTCGATTGGACACTAGGGGTGTGTCCAATGCCAGTTCGGGAGAATCCCCGACGGTGAAAGTGGAAACTCAATATTGGGCAACCTAGACTCCCCAAACACCCAAACTCCCTTAATGAATAGTTAATCTTTTCTAAATAACAATGTATTGGAACTGTCTAGATCTTAGTGCCGTTATCCGAACACACAGAACAACCGACTTTGGTTGGCACGCGAACCGGTGCCCGGGAAGCCAAACGTGAAACTGATCCTACCCTAACATACATCACCACACCAGGATACTAGATGTACATTATGGCCTGAAAATACCCACCCGGGCCCAAGTTATAGGCGTTACCGACTTAGCGATTGATATTGGTAATTACTTGCATGATTACTGTTAGAGCCGAACCAGCTTACATATACTCCTATTGCGACCTGTGATACTGCTATCCTGTGAGTTTCACTCCCCCACTTTTAAGCTGTTTTATTGTTTTCTGGGGTGATTTGCATGTTACAAACTGCGTTAATTGCACCAACTTTTGATGATGTGAATTACCTAACACACAAACTATCCCCATTACAAGTGATTAACGTAAGCCGTGGGCAGTGGATAGTACTATTAGTCTGACAAAACCAGTTGCTACGACGGGACTGTGTGTCGGCAAACAGGCAACTGCACGCGTCCTAAACTCTGTTATGTTGTTAGGCATAATTACACTGGGGTGTTGAACTGCATGTGACGCAGTTGGTGGGCTGGGGGTGTCTGCTGTGACACGGCCCGGTGAGCTGAGGTGTCTGTTGTGACCCGGCCCGGGGTGCCGAGGTGTCTGTGGTGACACGGTTCGGCTAAAACAGTCAAGGTTTCACTTGCGCACTCGTGTAATTCCATCTACGATCTGTGACACGTGCAATTAAACTTGTTAACGCATTTTGTTGCGAAACAACCAAACCAGTGAAACTCACCGGCTCGTTTAGTTGATCCTTTTTAAAACTAACATGCATTTTAGGTAAGTTGACTAGGGTGATCCGGGTATGTTATTCAAGACGTGTTTATAGACAAATACTTTTATAGATGCATGCGGCTTAGAAGACTTATGTGGTTCATCGGAACACGCAGTTGTAACATACATGTAGTATGTAATCAACATTTTGTAATTAATAAAATGTAGTGTCTTTATAAACAATGTGCTTGTACCAGAGGTGTCTGTTGCATCCCGTGTTTTTCTTCCACTGCAAATCGGGGTGTGACAACGGAAGGGTGAATGCCTGTACCTTGAGTTTTCTGTCTTAGGCTAGAGTGTTCGTACAAATCCGCATCACCGGACTAGTCACTCTTACCTGGGAACTCTTGGGGTGAGTGTCCACTTACAGGCTAAAGCATGTCTTCGCGATACATTATAAAGACCCATTTACTTTGAATAGTCACTATGTGTCGTTTGTTTGTTTTTAGTAACGAACAAATGATCACAATCCTTATGTTTCGTCGATATTTATAACAATTCTTTTCGATTATCCAATGTTAATCTCACTCATTTTCTCTCATGATTTCCCCTCTTTTAGAATGCCTCCTCGTCGCAACGCTACCCAAGACGCCTTAATGGCGGCATTAATTGCTCAGCAAATGGCTATTGTACTCCCAAACCTTGTGACCCAAGTTAATCAAGCCTACAATAACAATAACAACAACAATGCACCTGCTCCGTGCAACTTTAAACAATTTAGTTCGACTAAACCACTCAAGTTCACTTGGTTTGAGGGAGCTACTGGGCTCCTACAGTGGTCCAAGAGTATCAAGAGCACTTTCTGCTATGTTCAATGTCCTAATGAACGCAAGGTAGAGTTTGCTTTGAGTGTTTTATAAAAGAGAGCACTCACGTGGTGGAACGGAGTGATGAGAGACAGAGGTGACAATGTAGCAATGGCTCAGACGTGGGAAGAGCTTAGGGTTCTTATGATGAAGGAATTCTACCAACGCCATGAACAATGGGCACTCGAAAATGAATACCACGATCTTAAGCAAGATAATGGAGAACATCGTGCCTACACAGATCGATATGAGGAGTTGAGTCTGCTATGTCCCCCCATGGTCAAGCCTTTGGATAAGGCAATTGAGAAATACATGGATGGCATGCCTGACCCCATTCAGGACATTGTTACTGGTAGCAACCCTACCATTGTTCGACGGGCTATTGAGTTAGCAGCTACCCTGACTGACTCTCAAGTCAAGAAGGGAAAATTGTTTTGCAAGGGCGACAACACACAATCTGCTAAAACTACCCAGAAAGAAACCAAGACCGAACCCTCCAAGAGATCAAGGAAGCGTAAGGCTTCAAAGAACTTTGCTGTTGTTACTCAACCCAATCAAGCGGTGCAATGGTCACCACCAAAACTACCTACCCTGTCGTCAGTGCACTTCGTGTGGATGACTCGGTCATTTGGCCATTATTTGTCGATCCACTCCAAACCAAGCTATCCCAAATCCTATTCAACCCTAAGGAAATCCTACTCGACCTCACTTTCCACCCATGTCTTGTTACAATTGTGGCGAGATGGGTCATTTCAAGAACAACTGCCCAAAACTTGTTAATGCTAATCCCGCGCGTGGACGAGCATTCAACATAAATGCTAATGAGGGTCGTGCTGATAACAACCTGGTTAACGGTACGTTCCTTTTTAACAATCATCTTGCTTCTCTTCTTTTTTATTTGGGTTCTGATAGAAGTTTTGTATCCCTAGCCTTTGAATCCTTTGTATCTATGGCTAGAATTAAACTAGGAAGGCCCTTGACAATAGAAATAGCTAATGGTGAACCTCTTGTACTCAATTCCGTCATTCGTAATTGCTAGTTGAACCTCAATAACCATCTTTTTCCCATTAACCTCATGCCAATGCAACTCGGGAGTGTTGATATCATAGTAGGAATGGATTGGTTAACCAAACACTCTGCTAAGGGTATCTGTTTCGATAAGATAGTTCGTAAACCCCTTCCATCTGTTGAAATCTTAAAAGTTCACGGAGAGAAACCCTATAGCAGCTTAAAACTCATGACCTATACCCAAGCCCAAAAATACCTACTAAAGAATTATGTAGCCTTCTTGGCATATATCGTAGAGGAGAAAGGCAAGGGTAAGACTGTCCAAGACATCCCCTTTGTTCGGGATTATCCTGAGGTGTTTCCCGAAGAACTACCTGGTTTACCTCCAGCACGTCAAGTAGAATTTTGTCTAGATCTTGTACCTGGTGCTAACCCAATAACTAAATCCCCATACCATCTTGCACCGTCTGAAATCCAAGGGTTGTCAAAACAACTCCAAGAACTCTCAGACTAAGGATTCATTCGTCCGAGCTTTTCACCTTGGGGCACTCATGTCCTATTCGTGAAAAAGAAGGATGGATCCTTCCGAATGTGTATCGATTATCGTGAGCTCAACAAACTCACAATTAAAAATCGATATCCCCTACCTCGCATGGATGATCTCTTTGATCAGCTATAAGGTGCTACCTACTTTTCAAAGATCGATCTGCGTTCTGGGTATCATCAGTTTCGTGTACTCGAAGAAGATATTCCCAAGACTGCATTATACACCCGATACGACCACTACGAGTTCACTGTCATGCCATTTGGTTTGACAAAATCTCATGCCTTCTTCATGGACTTAATGAATAGGGTTTGTAAACCTTATTTAGACAAGTTCATCATCGTATTCATTGATGACATCTTGATCTATTGAAAGTCTCGAGCCGATCACGAACATCATCTCCGCCTAATGATGGAACTCCTAAGAAAGAACAACTTTATGCGAAATTCTCCAAGTGCGAATTTTAGCTTAAGGAAGTTCAATTCTTGGGACACATTATCAACGAACAAGGTATACATGTAGTTCCCGCCAAAATCGGTGCGATTAAGGATTGGATTACACCTATTACTCCTACCGAAGTTCGTTCATTTCTCGGTCTAGCTGGTTATTACCACTGATTATCGCAAACTTCTGCAAGATTTTGGTTCCCGTCACTGCTTTGACTCAAAAGAATAAACCTTTGAGTGGGGACCCAAACAAGAAGAAGCTTTCCAGACCTTGAAAAATAAGCTTTGTGATGCTCCTATATTGTCCTTACCTAAGGGCAACGATGAATTTATAGTATATTACGATGCATCGAACTTAGGCCTTGGCTTTGTTCTCATCCAAAGAGAAAATTTCATAGAGTATGCATCAAGACAGCTGAAAATCCACGAAAAGAACTACACGACTCATGATCTTGAGTTGGGTGTTGTAGTTTTTGCTCTCAAGATTTGGAGACACTACCTTTATGGTACTAAATGTGTGGTTATTACTGACCACAAAAGTCTCCAGGACATATTCAATCAAACGGAGCTAAACATGAGACAACGACGATAGATTGAACTTCTAAACGACTACAACTGCGAGATTCGCTACCATCATGGCAAGGCGAATGTCGTAGTTTATGCCCTTAGTCGAAAGGATCGTGTCAGACTACATTGTGTTCAAATTCGATCTGATATTCAAAATGTATCTTTCAAGCTCAACATACTTGTGTTACACAAGGCATGATGGGTAATGAATTACCACATCATCTTGAGCTCCAACTTGAAACAAAGGACAATAGATTATTTTATTACATGAACCATTTATGGGATAAAATTCAAGACGATCTCCGCACCTTATTAATGAACGAGGCTCACAAATCTCGTTATTCAATTCATCCTGGTGCAGACAAAATGTACAAGGATCTTCGTACTCAGTATTGGTGGCCGGGTATGAAGAAGGATATTTCCTTGTACATGTCTAAATACCTAACTTGTCTTAAAGTTAAGGCGGAACATCAACATCCATCTGGTTTACTGGAGCAACCAGAAATACCGATATGGAAGTGGGAGAACATTGCGATGGATCTCATCACTAAACTATTGCACAATTCTAGAGGTCATGATTCCATTTGGGTAGTCATTGATCATCAACAAAGTCAGCACACTTTTTGCCAATTCGTGAGGATCTATCAGCTGACAAACTCTCCAAGATCTACGTTGATGAGATTCTATCTCGTCATGGTGTTCCTTTGAACACCATATCTGGCCGAGATGCTCGATTCACATTGCACTTTTGGAAAACCATGCAATCTGTTATGGGAACCAAACTCAATTTGAGCACTGCTTCTCATCCTCAAACGGATGGACAATCTGAAAGAACGATTCAAACACTGGAGGATATGCTTAGAGCATGTGTGATCGATTTTGGTGGTAGTTGGGATTCGCATCTACCCTTGATTGAATTCTCCTACAACAATAGTTATCACACCAGCATCAACATGGCTCCTTTCGAAGCTCTATACGGTCGTAAATGTCGTTCACACCTGTCTGTTGGAATGAGGTTGGTGAAGCTCATCTCACCAAACCTGAACTCAATCTGGAAACAACAGACAAACTGAAGAAAATTCGCGATAATCTTCCGACAGCTAGAAGCCGTCAAAACAATTATGTGTACAAACGGCGCAAGTCCTTGGAATTCAAAGTTGGAATCACGTTCTTCTCAAGGTATCCCCTTGGAAACGTGTGGTTAGATTTGGATAGAAAGGAAAAGTTGCACCACGATATGTTAGACCATTTAAGATCTTTGAGAGAATCCAAAAGATGACCTACCGACTTGAGCTACCTCCTGTCCAATTTGAAAAATTGTTTAGCCGATATAAACCTCCACATCTCCCTCGATGAAATTCACGTCGATGACACTATACACTTTTTCGAGAAACCTATGGAGATATTGGACCGTGAAGTAAAAAAGCTCAAACAAAGACGAATATCGATAGTTAAACTTTGCTGGGAATCCAAACGTGGCCAAGAATTTACGTGGGAATGAGATAATCAAATGAAAGGGAAATAACCACATCTGTTTTCACAAGTTTCCTCTAATTAAATTTCGGGACGAAATTTCCTAAAGTATGGGACATTGTGACATGTGTGCCGTTTTTTCAATACTTGCATGATTTCGAACAATCGAAAATTTTTCTGAGAGTAATACGTAAATTGTTACTCAAATGTAATTAGTTTAACGCGACGTAAGCTCCGGAACAGGGACATAAGGTACACATACCCTAAATACCATTTACATAACTTATATATAAGTTTTGAAGGGTTAGGTATGACGAAAACACGCTTTTACAAGTCCAGGGACTATTTTCGACAAACTGCGAAAGTATGTTGGTCCGTATTTAAGACACGAACCATGTGTACCAATCCAAATATTTTTGTATTCTATAAAATCTGTTATTTATTAGTAAGAATGCAAAAATATGAATCGTTGCGTAATTTCATTCATTTTCGTGTTTGTTAAAGCGTTTTACGTAATTTTACAAAACGCGTAATCGTACAACCAAACGAACCGACATCCATGACATTTCCGGGCAAAATCCAAGTTACATATGGCTTAACACCTTTATATAGCCGAAATTTTGGGTTAAAAATGACAAAACGCGACGAAATAAGTACATGGGCCAAATCTGCTAATTTTTGAAAGTGCTGCCCCTGCGAGGGCCTTACGGACCATAAGAAAAAAGCCCATACGGTTCGTAAGCAGTCCCCAGCTCATCAGAATTGTGGCAGCTTCTGGTTTCATGCCTTGGAGCCCAAGAACTCGAAATTTCCAGCTTGTTCCTGCATTTGACAAGTGTTAGGACCTCCCTGATCATGCCACCTCCATGGACACTTGTGATGATCTTGTGGGCTCCTAAACACAATAAATAGCAAGTGATTTCTTCACTTCCAACTTGCTCATTACAAATGCTTTCTCCCATCTCTTTGGAGCTTGTTTCCAGTCATTTGGAAGCCTCCTACTCTGAGTTCTGAAAGGGTTCATCAGCACAAGTAAGTGCTCTCCTTGTTCTTTCATTATTTTGGCATTTTGAGCCAAAAGTCAAACAGTTTGACTTTCTGTTTGAGTTTTGGTTCTAACCATATTTGATCAAATCAAAGTTCAATTGAACTTTGCAACGTGATCGTAATCAAGACGGAATTAATCCCTTGCGATTGCACCTTCTGATTACCACGTTTACTAGTCGAAGTGACGAGTCAAAGTTTTGGTAAAAAAATGCGCATAATGTGCATTTTACAATGAAACTATTTTTGGGTATTAAAACTCCAAGTTTTGATAACAAATCACTTTTATAACTTAGTTAGACATGTTGTTAGGATCGCTCCTCCACTGCATAGGAACCTAATTTGTATCTAAAGTCCAACATAAGCAGAAATTATGTCACCTGTTAATCGAATACACAAGATTTACTGTTTAAAGATCGGTTTATTAATGTCCAAACGTATTACAATGTGATTTCCAAACCGACAGAGCTTCGCCGTCAAAGTCGCAAAGTTCTTACAATGAATGACCCTTGACAACCTATATATATACTCACAAGTTCGGGCGAAGTGTGACAATGGATAGATCAAGTTCGGGCAAACTTGATCTTCCATCACACAAGTTCGGCTGAACTTGTGTAATACACTTAAATAAACTACAATTCTTACAGTTCAAGCCCTAAACATACAGACTAGATCCAAGACCTAGACAATAGACATCATGTATCAACAAACTCCCCCTTGGATATTGTCGCAGTCTTGATCAGTCTTCAACCTTCAACAACTTCCGAAGAAGTTATTGTACGGCTTTCTTCGACATTCTTGCTTAGGAATAGGAGTTTGGTCAGTAGGAGGTGCCCACTTCATGGAATCGTCTGATCCTTGCCTCTCTACCCCTTTCGTATAACTTCTCTAAACGCTTTTTCTCTTTTAAGAACTCTTCTCTTTCCAACTCTCTCCATCTCGATTCCCACATATGGCTTGAGTTAATACCATGTGTATAGCAAACATTAATCACACCTTGGTATTGCTTTGCCTGAACTTCTTCATGTTTTTCAAAACATATCTTGTTGAAGAACAAACACTTCACATCTTCTTTCGAGCAGTTGACTAGCCACATCGGGTCTAGTATACGAATAGTTCTCCACAAACCCCAAATCCTTCATTTCTCAATGCATTCCGGATCTTTTTCCATAGTGATATCCCAATTTTCATCTGCTCGTAACACGATCGCCGCTTCACTAGTTTCAAGATCCGTTTGCCACCACAAGAAATAAGGATGAAAATCTTGTTCAATGGGCTTTAGTGGCATGTTTTTCATTGCTCTAGGACGTTTCATCACCAGTGTAATATCCTTTTCTCCTGTCTTTTTGTTAATCCTTATTCTGCATTTAGGAATGAACGGCTTCCACAACTTAAAACCCCTTGACGCTTTAAACTTTATAAACCTCCATAGCCTTTGTTCATTGAATTTCATCTGCAGACTCATATTTCTTGTTTGCACCAACTCTTCAACATCCCAAAACGGTAATGTCTTTATGTCTGTCAGATGTCTAAAACACTGAACCTCATATTCTCTCTTGATAGCGTAAACGTCAAGTTCTCTGATCCATCCCCAGCTCAGAATGTCTCTTAGAGATATATCTTTGTCAAGTGTAAAGAACGCTAGTGGCCTTTTAAACTTTCTTTCTTTCGGCATTTCCTTGAATCCCGACTTCTTAGCTTCAGCAATCTGCTCTTTCATGTTACGTTTCGGAATATTTCCTCTTTCACCACTTCATCTATCTTTTGTTTCAATAGATTCACATCAGTCTGACTCGTCAGCTCTTCAATCGTAGGAAACTTGTCAGTGTTGATGTTCGAATACTTTTCCATTTCATCATCATCAGAATCCTCAAAGATAACACGGTCATAGTCATCAGCTTCAGCAACACGCTTGTATACATACTCTTTCGATTCAAACGCCTTTATGTTCACTAATTCTTCTTCAAAATTGAATTCAAACGAATCATCATCAACCTCAAACATTCTGGTCAATTCTTCTTTTGTGTAATTATGCACATACTCCCCTTCTTCAATACTAGGATCCAGCATTATCATCAAAGGCTTTTCATGCACAGCAGCAACAGGCATAGCAACTACCACTTCAGAACTATCAACATCTTGAGGCCCTGTTTGCTCTGTATGCTCCCCCTTACTTTGTTCATCCTCCATGTTCACATTGTCGTTGATCAAAGTTTCAAAATCAAACTCAGAGTGAACTTTCGCATAATCAATCTTTAAACCAACGCCCCCCGATAATCATTATCATCATCATGATCTGAATCATCTTTTGTATCATCACCTACAGGGTCGTCGTCTTTCTCATCATCTTCCTTGTCATCATCTTTCTCTAATTCAGAAGCTTTAATTGATTCAACATTCTGTTCAGGAACATCTTCAAGAACTATCTCTGATTCAGGAGTTTTTCAGCTTCAACAGACTTTTCTATCACATGCTCTTCTGTCAGTTTAGGGACACCATCAATAACCCCTTTACCTTTACCCTGTTCTACCAACTCTTTATCAGCTTTCTCTTTCGCTTCTTGCAGATCAACTCTATCGTATTCTGCTTTAAAATCAATGCCCAAGCTGTTAGTTAAGACTTTCTGAAGCCTGGCAAACCTTCTGTCATTCAGATCTCTCTTAGATCTTAACTCATCAATCTCTTTCTTTAATAGTTCATTTGCAGTACTAAAACTTTCAACCATCACTTTCAAATACCCTCTGTCATCTTCAAGAAACTTTACTTTATCTTGCAGAATTTCTTTCTCAACAACACTCTGCTTCACTTTCTTTTCCAGGTCTGCTTTCTCAAATTCATTTTGTTTTAGCTTATCTTCCAATGCTTTGATTCTTTTCTCTAGCATATCAACAGGATGAGTAATATTATCTGGAATTTCACCGAAAGCATCTTTAAACTCTCTAGATCTTGCGCTTTGTGGAGTAGACTGCTTTGATCTTGGAGGAGTAGCTTTTGGAGTACCCTTCACAGCTTTTGCATTTGATAGAGGTTTACTTTGAACCGGTACTTCAATAATAATTGGAGTTTCTTGTGTTGCAGTTGTTGGTGGAACTTCAGCTTCAATAATCGGAATATCTTGCAAGCTAGAAACAGGAGGTTCTTGTGTAACTCATTTCTTCAGGTTCTGACTCAAATACCTGCGGCTCAGAGGCTTTTTCTTTCCTCTGGTGCTCGGAGAACCTGTAGATTTCTTAGAGTCTCCAGCCTTTGACTTTGAACGCCTTTTCTTTTTCTTGCGACATTCTTCATCGGAACCCTCATCAGAACTTTGTTCATAAAGGTTTTCACCAAGTTATTTTAACCTTTCTTCTTCCTTTTCTTTCTGTGCTGCTTTCAATCTAACGTCAGCAGAATCATCAGATGATTCATCATCTTTATCAGAAGTTGCAGATATAACCTCATCATCTTTATCTTGGCTTTCAACATTTGTTAGCAGTAGGTATATTAGTGTTAATGGACAAGTTACCAGCTTGGCGATTTTGGCCAAATCCCGGAGCATATCCTGGATCACTAACATTCGATATCCTGGCCGATATGGGGATTTCTGGGATATTGCTTCGCCAGTGACTCGGTATGACGTTGCCCTGATTATCCTCAGTATATACAATTGAATTAAAATTCAGCATCCTGGGCTGCAAAGGGGTAATAATATCCTCAGTAGGTCTCTTGGAGTTGGACTTCAAGAGTTGTATTTCCTTCATTATGAGCTGGTTAGTTTCCTGTTGTTTCTTCATTTGATCCTGTATATTACCAAACAAAGATAAGATTTCATCATTAGAAGCTAAAATCGGTGTTCTTCCGGAGACTCCAGATTTGGAAGCATTTTGAGCAGCAGTAGTGTCTCGAGCTGTTTGGCTTTCATTCCTCCTTTAGGAAGTCTAGACTGGTGGAGGTGGAAGAGGTAATGAACCAGTTGCAACAGAGGCCGATGTAGGCATCGAAGAAGAGCTCAAACCTGACTGAGAAGCCATCAAAAATAATCTTGCAAAAAGATTAGAGAATAAAGAACCAATTAGTGTTTTTAGCAAATTTTTTTATTTAAAATAGCACCACTTGCCCCACGGTGGGTGTCAAATTGTTTTCGTAAAAAATTACCGGCAATTTAGTGATCAAATTTAGTTTGTGAGGTAGTGTGCTATGTAAACTTGACAAAAATGTGTTAACTTGGTAGAAAATATAAGTAGTTTCAGGATATAGTTCCAGGATATAGAACTATATCAGTTTGTAAAGACAATGCATATAAAGTAAAGGTTGACACAAGATGTACGAGGAAAGCCCTGGATCTTTCTAGACCGACCGCATAAAACCTCGGGAGCTGACAATAGTCAGCTGCCTTGTTCTTCTTATTGCTTGAAAATCAGGATACACTTAAGGATAAAGTACGGATCAGCTAAGTGTTATAATATTTTTTAGTGTAAGTGTTGGTGAATGTGATTGTGAGTGATCATAGCTGCAAAGAGAGTAAAAGAGTCGGAGAGGTTGTGTGTGTTTCTATCGATCTGTACATTCTTATTTATAGCAAACAGAAATAACAAACTATCCTATAATCTTGCGATGCTGTGAATATTCCATCTTGACCGTTGTGGACCTCTTCTTTAGGCTTCCAACGTCTTTCCTCTAACTGCCATGACCGAGTCTTTTGGAAGACCTAACTTTGTGAACGTTGGTACCTTGTATCCAAAGCAAATCGTTAGTAGTGAATAGGATACCCTGCAGGATGTTACCAATATCCTGGTTCAATATCCTGGTCGCTGTAATTAATCAAGCAAAGTCAGGATATATCTTCAGGATATGAGTTAAGAAATTCCACCCACAACAACAACTAATGGAAGATTGCTATTATCATCATGCTTTCAAACTGATAAGTTTTGCATGTGAATTACAACTTCCCCTTAACCTAATACTTAGATGTAAAGAATGTAAAGAAGATGATTGGATGCAAAGTAGAAATGATCTTTTGATAGATAGATAGAACAGTACAAATGCATTGTCTTTATATAGTACATTCAAACCTCTGAGCATCTTTTGATGACGTCAGAGGTGATAGTGACAGCTAACAAATCTAACTAACTATAAACACTCATAATACTAAACTCTGCTATACAGACACTGTTATATTGATAAAGTAAAACACTAATTTTAGTCTTCATCAGAGGTTCCCTTCTAGCAGATGTTCTCTTTATAACAGGGCTTTGTCTTTGACAGTGCTTGTAAGGCATACTTTAGCTTGAGCAGTGGTTCTAAGCAAAGCTTGTAAACTCTGTTATTCAGGATCAACATCTGATAGATGTTTTGACTTTCAATCATCTGTTCCTTTGTTAAGGGTTCAATCCCAACAATCAACAAGCTTAAATTCGTATAGTCAACAAGTAGTAAATTTGGACCAGAGATCTCAACAACTTCGGGTAATGAATTTTGAACAAATTCGGATAAAAACCTGCAAATTCTGATAGGGTTATATCTAAATCCGGAATGGATAATATCCCCAAATTCGGACACTTTAAGCTCGGACTGAAACTCCGGAGTGTCTAAATTCGGATCAGTATCCAAGTAACCAACTTCTGAATTTATTTCCCAAGCGTGACTTCAAACTAGGTCATCAATAAATACGAAAGTGACAAACATGGACATATGTGTATACTCGGAAAGTGTACAATCCAAAAGTAGATCTGATGATTGCTTACCTCAGCAATCTTCTTCAGTTTTTCAGCAAAAAGCCAGAGAGTTTGTAGAAACTTAAGATCTGACACTTTCTAAACACAATCTCAACAGCCAAAACAAAGAAAAACACTCAATACTAAAACCTAATCACCATCCATCATGAAAAATCAAGAAATAGATGAGAAATCCATTAAGTCATAATAAATAGATGAAAACCCTGGAAAATAGAAAACCCTCAAGAAATCAAACAAAACCAATAAATGAATCTAACCTCCAACACGAAACCTACTGCGGTAAGAGCACTCTCTATATAGAGCCTGCTCTGATACCACTTGTAAGCCCACCTACGGACCTCGAACACCCGAACATGATCACTAACACGAACCATCGACTCACGCGTGTGCGGAATCCACCATGTGATGCGAACTGCTGTGAAGGTCATGATGTAGAAGAACGGAGATGTTGATTCACAATCCATGAATCCACAAAGTATTCAGAGATTACTAACACACACAAGAATACACAGTAGCTAGGATTTTGCTTCACACACTAGAGAGAAACTTGCACAGAAAGATATATTGCCAAAAATTTTGTCTAGCATTCATTCACTGAGAATATATATACAAGAACGAAATACGGACCACATCATGTCCGGATATACACTAACATATATGGACAACATGTCCTGTCAAGCACCTAGTCCAAATCAGTAACTTAACAAATTCGAACACAACCTCACAAGCAAACAAGTAAGGACAATAACCTGATTCACCAAATTCGGTCATAACAACAAAAACCAAAAGAGGTGGTGTCCAAATATATAACATACTCGGACAACACACACTTACAAAATCGGACAACATCAAAATATAAACTATTCAATTATTACAAAATAGACCCTGAAGAGTCTTCATAGTGCAGACTCCAACATTTATCATCAACAGGTGCACTTACACATACTAATGCAATAGTAGATTGGGAGGCATGCAATTCATACTCCCCGAGATGGCGGTTACTTTGGGTAATTAAAATCGTTAAACCATCAAATTAATTATTGACTGGGGTTGTTTTTTTGGTCCACCGGCTTCAAAATTTCAAAAATTTATCAAGTAGATTACCTTACAGTTATCAGGTCGCATCTTGGAATTGAGCCATGCAATGCTAAATTTTTATGCTTCGGATGATGGGCAAAATATCATTCAAATTGGGCTCTTCATGGATCGCCTTTAGTCCATTGTCACTCGCTCACTCACTTAACTCACTGTTCTCTAAACCTAACAATCTAACATATGGGTGTCAATCGTGTCGGGTTGATGGGTTGGCGGGTTGACATGTTGGGGTTGGCGGGTTTGTGGGTTGAAATATTCCAACCCAAACCCGACCCATATTATTATTCGTGTCAAAGATTTCAACCCTAACCCGACCCATATAAATTCGGGTCAACCCGAACCCGACCTGTTTAAAGGAGTCATACAAGTTGACGATCTGTAAGAGAGTTGTTGGTTTTAAGCAGATTATCGATTACATGTTTAATGATGAATATGATATGAATGCGACAAATAAATAATGTAATATGTCAAAACTAATATTATTATAACTAACCAATTCAAATAGAAACCGAAAAAACAAAAACAAAAATATAAAAGATTTTTTCTTAAATAGTTATACGGGTTAATGGGTCAACCCGTTTTTATACGGGTCAACCCCGACCAGTTTTTAATATGGTTCAACCCAAACTGTTTTTTAAAACGGGTCATATTAATCGACCCAAACCTGTTTTTTCGTGTCGGGTTAGCGTGTCGTATCAAGAATTGCGGCCCTTACTTATCCACCAGTCCACGACTTACGTGACCACCAAATTCAACTTTTATTATTGTTATGATGTTTTCTAATCTACTACTCTTGTTGTTCGACTCATAAAGGGGGTGTTTAAGTACACATGTTAAGGCATTAGTAACGATACTAGCTGTTTGGTTCAGTTTTAATTTTCAACGGTTTATTTGATCTTAAGTTTAAGCGGCTTGGTTTAATCTAATAACTGCTTAAATCGGACCTCACCCAGGAGATCATGATTTTTAGGTGAGTTAAGAGTACTACGATTAAATTCACATGAACCAATAGTTATAAAAGATTCAATTATAGCTCTTACAGTTATTTTTGAAGTATATCATTAGAATTTAAAAAAACTTGAAGCAAAATATAGACCATGTATAGCTAAGCAAGAATTTTAAATGATTCACTTATAATATAGACGACGTATACCTAACCATAATTTTAAATGATTCATATATTACACGATTGCACTGTTAGTTTATATGGTTTCTTAAAGATAATTGGTTTAGGTATTAGGTTGAAGTTTTCTGTTTTAGTTTTCGTAACTCCCTTAATGTTTTTAATGTTTTATATTTTTGAAAAACCTGTTGTAAAATTTAACAGCCATGGGTTTTGGTACACAAGAACAAAGTATAAAACTCAACATGTTATATGAAACCTTTAGTACTCAAATATGATACTTTTGAGACACCATAGAATTAATCGTGTAATTGTAAATAAATGTGAAATATGAAAATCATAAACATTTGAAAAACTTAAGTTAAGTTTTATCTTTTATTTATTTATTTTTTAACTTGTAGACATAAGAGTTGAATTTATGACTTTCTATTATCCTAGACTTTATCTAATTTATCAACACCACTGACCTGTGAAAAAATTGATACAAACACTACGGTTGTTTTAAAAATCATTAGAATGTTTAACAGTTAACACCAAAATTTTAAGGTTACGTTAACAAATATTTTTATTTAAAAAATATTCCCATTGTCCTTTATACATTTCAAAACTAATAAAAAATGAAAATAAAGGGTTTATGAATCGGTCATTAACACTTACCGAATGAGATTTTGTATTCACGTTCGTTCATTAAGAAAATGAACGTGTTCACAAACACAAACGGACATAAATAAAATTGAGGAGGCGGCAAAGGCTAGAGGTGGATGTCGGAGGGAATAGCGCTAAAACTTTAAGCTCTAATCATAGAAAGGAAGTCAATAGCATTCGTTGATATGATTAAAAGAAAGAAGGGGGAATAGTGCATAAATAATATACGAATGAGCTTTCCTATTTCATTTGTTAGGATAATTAAATAAATAAGAATTAAAGAATATAAAAAAACTATACAAAATAAATAACTGATAATCTTTAATGAATAACATAATAAACCAACATGAACAAACATAAATGAATGGACGTCCATGAACACATTACCGAACGTTCACGAAAACAACTGAACGAACAAGACCTCTGTTCGTGTTAGGTAATTTAACAAATTGCATGATTTTTCTTCTTTATGTTCGTTTATTTATTAAAAAATAGAAACGTAAATAAACTTTCTGTCGGACGATTCCTGAACTCTTCACTCGAATTACATCAAATTACATCAAATCAAGGGGGTAACACCTTCACACTAAAGTAAGACCTAATCCCCACCCTAAATGTTCAAATAGTTAGTAGCCTTATATGATATTATTAAGATCGCTTCTGTTCCTGAACGAGTTTTACTCATATGAAAGAATAGGGAGCCATTATTTATTTATTAATGACTAATTAATGTAAATTAAGGAGGAGAAGATGGTCTAAATAATATTATACAACTGATATTCTTCTGGGATTGGTGGTAAAGACCTCTATTCTCCTATAAATAGTCACTTCCCCTCTACTCTTTAACCCACCAATTCTCTCTCTCCCTCTCTCACGTGTGTTTTTTCAAGAACCCTAATTAGGGTTTGGATGAGGAATATGTGAGGATTCTAAAAGTGGTGCTTTTTATGTTCTTCCACAGCTTTCTTGAACTGCATATGGTTCTTGATCTGATCTTAGTCATTTCGAATTCAGTTTTTGTGGTTCAATAAAGCTGTGGGAAGACAGAGAAAGGATCAACACAAAAAGAGGCATAAATAAATCACTCAAATTCTGGATCAGATCTGATCTACTACCCATTTTTATGGTATATTATCGATTTTTACTTATTGTCAATTTTGTGGTGGTTCTAGATCTTTATTTTTCTAGTTTTATTTAATTGATGTTTTCATAAATTCACATGCGCGCACACACATAGATACTTCGATACCTTTTCCATCAGTGATACTCATTTGTTTTAGTTATACAGATTGTTTCCATGTATTAGAAAAACTTGATATGACATGATCTATTTATCTGTATATAATATGGTTTGAAATTGTTCAGACTATTTTGTAGAAAGTTAACTTGGATGCCACAACCCCTATGTTGTGAGAAGTTACTACTATTGTAACTATAAGATATGTAATTTTATCATTTAACTAGAAATCTCTTCATCCTCAATGAAAAGATAAAAAAAATACTAGAAATCTATTGGCATGATTTGATTATGCTGGTCAAAGTGTATTTTTGGATGCTTATGAGTATCTGAATTTTTGGTAATTTTGAATTGTAACTCTATACTCACATGTTTATGGAGCATAAGTGAAATTTATATAGACCCAAGATTGAGTTCGTAGGAGGGTACTAGCTAGAATGTAGATGGACCACAAGGTATGAGTCATATTTTTGTCATATGGAACCTCTCAAACAAATTAGGAAACTATGTTTAAAGCCAAGTATACTGTGATTTAGCAGGAACATGTTATAGCAATCACATTGTTAACTTTTTTTTCTTAGAATTATTTATGTATTTGCATGTATTATCTGTAACATCCAAATATATGATGGGGGTTTCGTCTCATCTTTCTTGAGAAAGATTTTGTAATGATACTTGATACATGTTTTCGTAATTTATGTCTCATTAATCATGCTACATGACAATTATAATCTATAACCAATCCAGGTCTATGTAACCATGGTGAATAAAATCATATCCAAGATATCCAAGTTTATTATATCTTTCTACAAGTACAACTCTTGTGCTACAGCCACATGGGTGGCATTCATTCTAAAATGTCCCAATTGTTTTCACTTTGGTTGCTATTTTTCCAACATAGTTAAAGAAACTGAACAATATGAACATGATGTATTATTTTAATGAACTTGTTGTGTAAAATGTACCGCAAGCTAATTAGTGTTTCTCACACAATAACATGAGAGGCATTAACATATAATGGAGAAAGCAGTATATTATCTGGCAAATTTTATTGTTTAAAAATGATTAATAAATAGGTGAACAGAGGATGTCAAAATAAAAGAATATATTGATAACACTTTTCTAGTTCTTGGCCATTTATTTGTTCTTGACATGATTTTATATAAACTTAAAATGATAACTATAAGTGCTAATTATGTTAATTAACTAATATATATTTTTGATCAATATTATCAAGATTATATCTCTTATATATTTTTTTACTAATGGGGTTGGTGGCTTATTGACAAACCAAAGTCTTTAGAAACACCTAGGTCTGGAGGTCTTGACTTCAAGTCTCACAAACAACATAATTAAAGAAATTTTGCTTTATAAAAAAATATTTAAACAAATTTTTAATCACGTTTTATTGAGTAAACTCACAAACTATTATCTATGCTCTTTACTTGTAAACTCAGAAACTAATATCCATGCTCTTTACTTGTATACTTGTAAAAATTTCGGTTAACAGCTGTTATATTTTTTTAGTTATTGTACTGCTTAAAGATAGATACTGGTCCCAAAAAAATTGAATGTTGATTTTGAAATGTAATGAATAAAAAAATAATTCTAAAGACTTCATCTCTAATAAACAGTAAAAACTTGTGTGGGACAATTTTTATGCAAGTATAAGTTGCTTGGCCAATGTTAATGTATTTATTATAAACAAAAACAAAAATCCAGTCTTCTTTTACAGGGTAGCACTTGGAAACACCAGCTGGAATATTTTGTTTTTATTAAGACAATAGGTGTTGTTTAATGACTTGATTAATCTTTTTTTTTTAAATCTGAAACCTACTTTATTTGCTGTAGAGTAATGGCAGCACTTTAAATAATTATAGTTCTTTTTGATAGATAAATAAAGTAAAGAAATTGGAATAATTGCTTTTAAACAAACCAAAAGTGGACACTTATCTTTTATAGTAAAATATAATACTTTTATGTCTTGTTTCCTGACTTTTATTTACACTTAACACAATACTAAACGCTTTTGATAACAACTTATCATCTTAACAACATAAAAATATGTTTTGTTCGTGCTTTTATATATTCAATTCCAAGAATGAGAATTACATACATACCCTCAATATTTATTATATTAAACAATTATGCAATTCAGTACCAACTACATTTATAATTCAATTCAAAGAATTGTAGATTATTCATCATTAATAAAAATATTTGTTAGTGAGGTGCCGACAATCTTCCACTTTAATTTAGTTTTGATTAGACTAAAACTCAACAAATAAGATTTGAGGGGCTAACTGTGTCAAGTTCTAAACTTTACAAAGTCTGGATTGAGCTAGGAAAGTAGTCGGTTTTCATTTTTTACTAACTAAAAGTCTAAGTCAATGGGTGAATGTTCATGGAGGAATACATGAATCAAGAAGAGGCTGCAAATTAAGGCTTTAAATCAATTCCCAATCTTCTTCTAACATTCCTTAGAGTGTTCACAGTTCGATTTTGAACATTTTTAAGTCAAATATGAACCAAACTAAAATTTTTAGTGATGCATGGCTTTTGATCATTGAAAAGTAAAACTGAACCTGTACCGTTATAAACTAAAACAAATCGAACCTGTACCGTTATAAACTAAAACAAAATCGAACCTTTACTGACGGCTTGATTCCAGTTTGATTTATGCTATTACAATAACTACATAAATAATTTAAAACTTTATGGTTTTATTTATTTGATGCACTTCAATCACAGGTACTTGCTTTTACGTTGCATTCTATATCGTTACATTTAAACGAAGAATGATGGAATCTAGTGTATTATACACCACGTAATGTAAAGATGAATTTGAAGTGAATGTCAGAGCAAAATTTAACCATTCTAGATCTAGGAGTCTAGAATAAAGATTTCTATTTACCCTTGTAAATGTCAATGAAGGTTCATTAAATACACAGTTTAGAGAATCTTTAGTTTTGATTTAGACCATGAACATGCAAGCATAATTACATATTTATCAAATTGGTTACTCCATCACCGAATTGGTTTGCATATTGAAAAAAGCTATATATCACTATAATCATAGTGAAATAAACTAAGGCCACAATCTAAACATAAATTAGTTGTTAGGATCTAAGTTTTAGTTTGTGTGCATATATTTGGTGAACTAATTATACATGAATGATTAGTATAAGATGGACTTGCCGCTATTTATATGAACACACAAGAGATGAAAGTTTATCAAACTGTTTTATATTGAAATAAAATTATTACAATTACAAAAATGATTTTACAACCCCCCCCCCCCCTGATTACTCTTCTTTCATACAATAAGGATCTCAAATGATAAATAGATCTCTAATATGTGGATCTCAATTAATAAAATAGATCTCTAATATGTGACATCTATTTATACTAAGTACAAACATTTGTTCATACTCAAAGGCTGATATTACTCTGATAGCGACATCTCATATTCTCAGCATAAAAGATTCCACCAGATGTTAGAAACATCTGTTGGAATTAGCTTTGATTAAATGCCCTAAACATCTATTTTGACTAACACTGTTACATTAATTAACTCTGTTCTTTAAACCTGTAGACTCTGAGTTTTAGTAGTTATGAGTTTTAAACAATTTAAGAACAAATAATTTGTAAATTCTAATGCAAATATTACAAAAACACAAGCAGGAAGATATATCAACAACTGTTATCTACTGAAATGAAATGATAACACGTACAATAGATGACTATACAATGTCTCCCTCAGCCTGATCGCACACTTTGCTTTCGGTACAAAATGAATGAATGGGATAAGTAGGTCTCTAGTAAGTGTGATCTATATATACAAGTACGGAAGCTTTGTTTGCAAACGGCTGACGTTACCCTGATAGTGACACCTAACACTCCTAATAGAAAAATTCCACAGGTGTTAGCAAACATCTACAGAGATCTAACATCTGATCTATTACATGAAAACTCTATTACAAAGCAAAATACTGTTACATTGATGAAACCACTGATCTTCAAATCGTTGTTGCTTTATACCAAACATCTGTTTGGCCTAAACAAATGTTTGGTCTTCTTGAGCAGAGCTTTACTTCAACAAATCTTTGGCCTCTGATCAGTGCTTGTTTCTTCTTCAAGAGTGGTTCCAAGGCTTGAACAGATGTTAGCATGTCTTCAACAGATGATCTGATTAGTATTCAAAATTCACTCTCTTTAGGAGGAGAATGCTTCATCAACTGTTTATTTCTTGATCAAAATGCATTTTTGTCTTTTGAATATCATCTATTCTTTTGTAGGCTAATAATCTCCCCCTAGAACAGATGATTCCAAAACAGAAGTTTAATGGATCAGTCTTTATTTCTAATCAACTTTTCTCTGATTTGGCCATTAAATTTTAATTCGAAGTTCAGAGAGAACGTGTCTTTCGGATCCCTTTCCAATTGAGGACTTATTAAGTCCTGCAGATCTTCAATTTTATGTCTAGATGCACTATACATTGAAATCTTTTGCACCTCCCCACTGGCCCTGAGCAGAGTCAATTCATGACTGATCTTCTTAGATTTCCATTTTAAACTTTTGAGGCCAAGAGGGTTTGTTGGGACCAGAGTTATTGCAGATGAATTTGGGGAAATTGGTCTTCCCAAGAGGTTCTCAAGTAGATCTGCTTGATTTATATTTGAGCTCCTATATTTCAGCTGACTTCTGAGACCTTCTTTTATGAGCTCATCTTTTTGTATTTTACCTTTTCTTTTGACATCTCTAATTGTCTTTTAAGATAGCTTCTTGCAGCTACTGAGATGTTCCTTGCAAATGGAAGCTCTGAAGGGTCAACTAGAGTCTTTATGGGGAAGTCTGTTTGATCATATCCTGGCGTTCTAGGAACTAAGCGATCCTTTTCTCTTCAAATTTCTAGTCTCTTGTAGTTTTGACAGGTTTTTACCTTTTCTTTTGTTTGCATCATAGGGCTTCTTTTCCATGACGTGGTTTGTGTAATCTTCCCTTAACAACTCTTTGAGATCAAGATCTATTATTGTCACACCCCAATTCGCAGCGGAAGTAAACCACGGGATGCAACAAACACCTCTGGTACAAGCGCATTATTTATAAAGACACTACATTTTATTAATTACCAAAATGTTGATTATATACTACATGTATGTTACAACTGCGTGTTCCCACGAACCACATAAGTCTTCTAAGCCGCATGCGTCTATGTCAGTATTCGTCTATAAACACGTCTTGAACCACATATCCAGATCACCTTAGTCTCAAGTTACCTGAAATGCATGTTAGTTTCAAAAAGGGTTAGCTAACCGAGCCGGTGTGTTTCACTGGTTTGGTTGTATCGTTGCAGAATGCTTTAACAAGTTTAATTGCATGAGTCACAGATCGTAGATGGAATTACACGAGTGTACAAGTGAAACCTTGACTTTTTTAACCGTGCCGTGACCGTGTCACGTTCGACACCTCAGCACACCCCAGGCCGTGTCACAACAGATACCTCAGCCCGGCGGGCCGTGTCACAAAGACACCCCCAGCCCACCAACTGCGTTACGTGTAGTTCAACGCCCCAGTGTAGTTATGCCTAACAACATAACCGAGTTTAGGACGCATGCAGTTGCCTGTTTTTCGACACACAGTCCGGTCGTAGCAACTGGGTTTGCTAGACCAATAGTACTATCCACACTCACGGCTTACGTTAATCACTTGTAGTGGGGATAGTTGGTGTGTTAGGTAATTCACAGCATCACAATTTGGTGCAATTAACACAGTTTGTAACATGCAAATCACCCCAGAAAACAGTAAAACAATTTAAAAGTAATTATCAATATCAGTCGCTAAGTCGGTAACGCCTATAACTTGGGCTCGGGTGGGTATTTTCAGGCCATATTGTACATCTAGTATCTTGGTGTGGTGATGGATGTTAGGGTAGGATCAGTTTTACGTTAATCACTTGTAGTGGGGATAGTTGGTGTTTTACGTGCCAGCCAAAGTCGGTTGTTCTGTGTGTTTGGATAACCACGCTAAGATCTAGACAATGCCAATACATTGTCATTTCGAAAAGATTAAGTATTTATTAAGGAAATTCGGACGTTTGGAGGATCTAGGCCTCCCGAATTTGAGTTTTCGTTTTCGCCGTCGGTGATTCTCCCGAACGATGGTGGAACACACCCAGAGTGTCCAGTTTACCCTGGAACTTTCTAGAATACTCCCCGTGTTCCAATTATAGTAAAGATAGGGTTCGGTCCGTTCCCAGTTCCGGTAGGTTCGTTGTCCGGTAAACTGCCGATATTAGTTAAAAGAAGCGTTTTAAAAGCCGAAAATCCCATTTAATCTACATATTTTATAAAATTCTGGAAATTTTTATACAATTCAGTAAGAATATGTAGATTATGGGAAAAATAATTTGGGAATTTATTTAGCTATGTTAACTTCTCAAATAATTTATTTGTAAAACAGTATTTAACCGAATAATTCACATTGCTTATCATCCGATGACCAAAAATTCTCAAAATATTCCAGAAGCTCCTTATATGTCCAGGAACTCCATGCAAAAATTTGGGATTTTTCCGATTTCGTTTCAGTGCGTTTCCGGCTGCTGAACACTCCCAAAAACGCGGATTTTTTAACCCGAACCAAAATTCAGTCATTGGACTCCCAAACTTCCCAGAACATTCCCTATATGTTCCTTAGTGTTTCTGTAAGTTTGGTGATTTATTTATTCCGTTTGGTATTTTTCTGAATTTCTTTTGGTAAAACAGTCAAACATTCGCCAAAAATCATAGAAAATTCCAAGTTATAGACCAAACAATATTCTGCCTACAATAATCGAAGGTTTCGGGCGATATACCTAGCGTAAGCTTCGTCCCTGCGTGTTTTTCTTGAGTCCATGTTGATACATGATGTCTATTGTCTAGGTTTTGGATCGAGTCTGTGAGATTAGGGCTTGCGATTGTTAGATTTTTGATGTATTTATGTAAAGCACAAGTTCGGCCGAAGTTTGGTAAAGGAAGATCAAGTTCGCCCGAACTTGTTCTATCCAAGTCACACTTCAAGCGAACTTGTTGCTCTATATATAGTTGTCTTTGGGTCTTTCATTGGAACAACTTTGCAACTTTGACGACGAAGCTCTGTCCAAGTGTTTCCAGGATCTGTAACGTTTGAACATTAATGAAAAAGTGTTAAACAGTACAAAACGAGTCTACAGTGTCGCCTATGCAAGAGGATTCCGCACGTTTACCTTAGGTTTGCCAAATGTTGTGAATACAAGTGGTATCAGAGCCAGATACCTAATTTGCTGAGATCTACACAAGACACTCTCTATTTCTACTAATTTCTTTCATTTTTCTACAATTTTCACAAAATTGATAAATCCACGGTTAAAATGGCTAAAAATTGAATATATCATACATAATCACCTAATAACAAACCATTGAAAGTTTCAGAACCAATTCAATCGATTTCATGTCAATAATGTCAAAAAACCATGTTTGATAACTCAACTTCGCTCGAACTTATATATCATGTTCGCCCGAACTTGGTTTAAAATCATCATTTTTGTTGATTTTAACCAACTTCGCGCGAAGTTGTTGAAATTTTCCGAGATTTTTGATCAAGTTCACCCGAACTTGTCAAAATTTTGTTGATATTTTCCCTTAAGTTCGTCCGAACTTGGTAAAACTTGGAAATTTTTTAAATGTCATCACAAGTTCGCCCGAACTTGTTCTAAAGTGAAAATTTCTGAAATTCTCATACAAGTTCGCCCGAACTTGTTAAAACTGAATCTGAAAATTGTTTTCTGCACAAGTTCGCCCGAACTTGTCTGATTACTAATCAATCTTCAAGGGTTTTGAACGTGTTTTCAGTAAAAATCGTCTGATTTTCGAGATGGATGAATTTTTTATAATACCTTTGCTACGGGAACAGCTCAGGCCTCCACATCAAATGCTAACGCAAATGCAAACGCGGTAAACCAGATGAATCTGGATAATGAGATGGGAACTTCGGTTAAGCCGCCAAAGTTGATGAGCATGGATGAGTTTGAAGGCTGGAAAGAGAAATTCGTGAACTGGGTTCAAGCAAATCACTTCTACAGTTGGGTTGTTGTTCAAACCGGATATACGTGGCCAAAGGATGAACGTGATCAAGATCTTTCATTGGTAAAGTTTACGCCAGAACTTAATGATGTATATGTAGCAGAGAAGAAAATGATAAGCCTAATACAACAATAAGTGAAAGAAAACATCTTGATCTTGTTACCTGAATGCAAGACGTCATAGATGTTGTGGAATGCATTATGTGCAAAGTATCTGGGAAGTGCTGAGATGATTAAAAGCAAGAAAGCTTTAATCAAGAAAGAGTTTGATATTATCACGATGATTAAAGGCGAAACCATGAAACAGATGATCGATAGATATTGTCATTTGATGGTTTAGATGCGAAGACACGATATTCATAAAACTGATGAAGAGACGATTGATAAATTGGCTTGCACTTCCTGAGGGGGAGTGGTCGACCTACTTAATGGTATCGAAGAATAATCCGAGTTGGAGGCATTACAAGCTATCAGACTTCATTGACAAATTGGAGCGACATGAAATGGAGATGTTGAAAATGGCAAAATCGAAGAATGCAAATGTTGTGCAAGACGTGAGTCTGTACTACCGAGGAGGTGTTCAGGAGATTTCGAGTCTTAAAATTCAAACAGTGTATAGTGCAAATATGAATTCTTCGAATCATTCATTCCAAAGTCAACAAAACACTCAATCATACCCGAGTTATGATTAGAGTCCTCCGAACAAGGATATTCGAGTGCTACCTCAAATTCTCCGTTCCAGAATCAAACTAATCAGACAAATCATTCTAGTTCTGATCCAAATGTTTTTCACTGCAACATTGCGGTTAATCTGAAGAACGTTTTCCCTGAACAAGTGGCCAAACAACATATAGCACTTCTTGCAACTGTGCTTGAATCATATGAAAGTTTAGTCGCGGGAAAAAGCGGAAATCCAGAGATGACAGCTGAGGATTACGATCAGGTTGATGAAGAAGAGTTAGAACTGATGGATATCAAGTGGAGCTTAGCATCGATTATCAGAAGAGTCACAAAGTTTGTCACGCTTACTGGAAGAGACATTGGTAATTCGAGAAACAAGCTTGGATTTGATAAATCAAAAGTAACGTGCTTCAAATGCAGACAAAAGGGACATTTCAAACGCGAGTGCACAAATCAAGAAGTAAGCGGCAATCAAAGTCCTTTTGGCAACAACAATGACTATTACAAGAAAACGTTGCAGTACAAGCCATATCCAAAGAGAACTCAAGTTAAAGTTCAGGAAAATTCCTTAAAGCCAACCGAAAAAGCTCTAGTTATGTCTCATGAAGACGAAGGGTTTGACTGGAATAATTATATTGGCAAGAAGAGTGGAGTTGCACTAATGACAGAGATCATGGATGAATCAGAGTTAATTGTAGGTGATGCAGCTTTTGAGAATGCGATCTTAGAAGAGTATTTGCAATGAACAGAAGAAGAGGAGATGATCTGTCACGAGACAGAGATGAAGAACATTATTCCTACTAATCTTCATTCTAGTTTTGTGGGTTGCTTTGAAGCTACATCGCAAGAGCATGTGGTTGAAGAAAAGAAAACAGAGGTCGAGGAGGTCATTGATGTAACAAAGGAGATGGATGAAGAAAACCTCACAAAGATTGCTGACAAAGCCATGATGGCCAATCTGAAACAGGTGGGTTCAGAGGTAAAGGTCATTGAGAAGGAAGTTGTGAAAGTTGTGGAGGTTGAAAAGCCTTGCATAAAGTGCACAAAACCTTGTGAACAATGTGCTGAGAAATCCTTACTCATAAGCTAACTAGTTGTGCATAATGAAAATTTTAGATATGATTATCGCACAATGAAGGAAGCTTATGATAAGATGAACGGCACTTATGGCAATGTTGAAAAAGCTAACTTAGAACAAGGTGCCACAATAAGAATGTTAAAAGCAATGGTAATTGAAAAACAAGAAGCAATTAATATGTACATTAATACCATTGCTGAAACAAACATGAGCTTCAAGAAATGAAAATTGAAACAGAACGAGTAAGACAATTGTTGCTCAGTTACACTACGAACGCTTATGTCATCGATCATATTCTTCCAACAATTATGTCGGAAGAAAATGATGTAAAACCAAAAGGTAAGGAGCATGGAGATTATAGCAATGTTCCACCTCCATTATGCGCAAGTTACTGCCGCAAGAAAGTGGAAGGGATTGTTTAAAGGTATCTCATTAAATGCAGTTGACTTGGTAGACAAACATGTACAATGTGTGAAAGAAAAACTTCATTTCAGCAGGAAATTTAGGTGTATAAATAGTCTTACGTTTAAGCTGACCTACATACCCTCTTTCAATGAACTCGCTGTGTAAATCAGGGATTGGAAAAGAAGTAGCATGATAAAGGTCATTTAACCCAAAAACCTCTGAAATAGAAGCAGGGGTTACTTCAAGCAGTATTTTTCCCATTGTAGTAACAATACCATAAGCCACTTTCTTCGTGTAATGAACTTTGGCATTTGCCCAAAACTCCCGCAAAGATTGGCGGTAGATAGGAGCAGTGATTTCCAAGAGTTCTTTGTATTTTGACTCTTTTAGAGCTTTGATCATAGAATGATATTGCTCATTTGAGTTGGTTTCTTCAAGAATTGTGGTGTAATTGTGTGGGGTTTTGAAGATAAGCGTCGACATGATCAATGAAAACAAAGAACAGTTGTGAAAGTGAAGAAGATTTGAGAAAAAACCGCTTTGTGAATTTTGAATTTGATACGACAGAGTAAAAACCTCTGATTGGGATAAAACAGGGTTTTTATAAAGTGAAAAGTGATGATAACGTGGCAAAGATTTGACGGCTATCGTCTGTCCACGTGTATCCTCTGATAGTGAATGGAAGATAGGTTTTTTTATAAACATTGTTTAGTGTCAACAGTGGATGGAAAGCATTGTTTTGATATTACACTATCAATGGATACCTTATCAGTCGATAAGGTCAACATAGTGGTTTGACCAATCAAAGAATACACTTTTGCCAGTGGATAGATTTTCAAGCCTATCAGTGTTTTGAAAGAACAGTGGATAGGACAAACTTTTGAGATTTATTGAAAACTTCAATTTTGACTATTTTTAAGGATTGATTTTTGATTTTCTGAAAAAAAATTTATTGCTATTACACATGGAACACAAAGATTTGCTTTCAATCCATGTTTAGTATTCCAATCCTAGAGATCAGACTTTCAAAGGTAGATGTATCTAATGCTTTGGCTAGAACATCTGGCAGTTGATCTTTAGTATGGACATGTTGTAAAGAAATCAAACCTTTTTCATAGCAATCTCTCACAAAGTGATGTCTGATGTGAATGTGCTTTGATGTGGAGTGAGAGACAGGATTTTTAATGATGTTTTCAGCTGCTTGACTATCTATCTTGAGAGGAGTCTTTAAAGCAGTTACACCAAAATCCAGCAATTGGTTCTTAAGCCACAAGAGTTGAGCAGTGCAACTTGCAGCAGCAATGTATTCTGCTTCAACAGTGGATGCGGAAACTGCAACTTGATTTTTGCTTTGCAATGACACTAGGCAATCACCTAGGAATTGAACTCCTCCTGATGTGGAATTCCTTGTGGTGAGGCAACCAGCAAAATCACTATCTGAGTAACATGAAAGCACAATGTTTCCATTAGCAGGATACCAGATACCAAGTATGGGAGCACCTTTTATGTATCTGAATATCCTCTTCACAACAATTAAATTTGACTTTCTAGGTGCTGACTGGGATCTGGCAAAACACATGTTGCCAACATGATATCTTGTCTAGAAGTAGTTAGGTACATTAAAGACCTAATCATACTTCTATAAAGAGTTTGATCAACCAAGTTATCTTAATCCTCATCAGTGAAAAGCTTTGAGATTGCCATGGGTGTGCTACAACGTTTACATTCATTCGTATAAAATTTGTTAAGTAGTTCTTTGACATAATTATTTTGATGAGTGAAAGTGCCATTGTGATTTTGTTTAACATGAAGACCCAGAAAACATTGTAACTCACCCATTACACCCATTTCAAACTCTACTGCCATGAGTTTTCTAAACTCTTCACACATGGCAGTGCACGTGGATCCAAAAATTATGTCATCCACATAAATCTGGACAAGCATCAAATCTTTTCCTTTCCATTTCAAAAATAACATTTTATCAATTTTACCTCTTGAAAATCCAATGGACAAGAGAAAAGTGGATAGAGTTTCATACCAGGCTCTGGGTGCTTGTTTTAGACCATACAATCCTTTGTTGAGCTTGTACACATGATCAGGGTGAAATGCATCTTCAAATCCAGGAGGTTGACACACATACACTTCTTCCTTGATCTTTCCATACAAGAATTTTTGATGTCCATTTGAAACACTTTGATGTTGTGGTTAGTAGAAAAAGCTAAGAAAAGTGTGATGGCTTCTAACCTTGCTACTAGAGCATAAGTTTCATCATAGTCAATGGCCTCTTCCTGTCTGTAGCCTTGAACCACGAGCCTTGCCTTGTTTTTGACAAAAATACCCCTTTCATCAATTTTGTTCTTGAAGACCCACTTTGCGCCAATTGGACTCACATCCATAGGTAGTGTACAAGTTCCCAAACTTGTTATCTTTTGAATTGTAGGAGCTCCACTTGCATAGCTTCTACCCAACTATTGTCTTTTAGTGCCTCTTGGTACTTGACATGTTGTGTAAGTGATAGAAAGCCATCAAAGAGGCAAATGTTTTGGGATTGGCTTCTTGTGAGCACTCCCTCATTTATGTTGCCAATAACTTGATCAAATGGATGGCTTTTGAGGAAAATCAAATCACCTTGATATGGAATAATGGCATTTTGAGGTGAAGACTGCAGATGTGTGTCATCTTAGCTAACATCTATTGGTAAATTTGAAGTTCCAGCGTCTGTTTGGAAAGGTGGTGGTGGTATAGGAGGTATGGATGTGAGATTGTGTTGATTTTCGTTCACATTATGTGGACTTTATCAACAGTGGTTTGATTTTGAGATCTGGCATGTCACACCCCGACCCGCATCAGAATAAGAGTCGGGGCATAATTGGGTTATCACCAAAGCTCATGATGTTTACTAATATGTTTCATATTTATTAAATTCAAAATTACATCCTCAAAATTTCAAACAAGTTCATACAATTACAAAGAAAGTTAACCAACTAAACAATCCAAAGTCTAAACCGGTTTATTCTTCTAAGCCATCCTATATGTTTCTTGCTGCAGCTGGATCACCTGTATCATGTGTAAAAATGGGGGTTTTTGGGTCAACATAAGTTGGCGAGTGAACCTTGTTAGAAAAACATTTATTATTGATTTCTTGTTATATTTATTATGGAAAATTGTGCAATAATCATATGTGAGCAAACGTAAATAAACATACAATAACATTAACAATAACATACAATAACAAACCACCTTGCATGAATATATAACATGAATGATATTGTATATGTTGGCAACATCACGTTCACGCTCATAGGTAATGGGGAACGGACGGCCTATGATAAATGTATGTGCGATCAAGGCTCAATCAAACGGAGCCGATCGTATGTTGGCAACGCCTCGTTCACGCTCATAGGTAATGGGGAACAGCTCAACGCTCATAGGTAATGGGGAGCGGCGGCCTATGATAATGTATGTACTGAAAATGATAAATTTAATCTAAACAATAACCATACAAACAGTTGATACATATTGAATACACATTTGATCATGGATATGATGGATGCACAATTGTTTAAATGTAATAAATAATAAGACACATGATACACCCCAAAAACGTGATTAAAACGGGGAATTTGTAGAGATTCACTCACATTGGGTGCGTTCGGTTGAAGATGTGGAATGCACACGAGTTTAGAGGGTTGATCGACAAGGATTAACTAACCTAAATAATAACGAAAATGTATGGTAAATGAGTGGATTTTATTAACAATTTTAATAGGATTTTTAGATATATTTTTGTGAGTTTAAGGCTATTTTCTAACTTTAAAAACATTATTTTTAAGTATTTTTAATTGATTTTTAAATTTAATAAATAAACAAAAATATAAAAAAAAATGTTGACTTTTTTTGGGTTTGACCGTTGATCATTGACTTTGACTTGTTGACCGGTTCGGTCGTATATATTGTTTGCACTGAGTGAGGTTCGAACTCGTGACCTCCCGTACGCGTGCACGCAGCTCTACCAACTGAGCAACGTGTCTAACCCGAAATATTTCTGTTTTTAATTATATTTATATACTATTTAATTTATTCCAAAATTCATTTCTTAAAAAGGATTTAAATTCTATCGAACCGGCGTGCGTATCAGGTCTCGAACCCGGGACCTGTTGATTAACGTTGCACACAGTCCACCGCTGGACTGTGTGTCTAACCTGGTTAAAAACACTTGTTTTTATTTCTCTTATATACTAACTTGAAGTTTTCATATTTGGGTTTTATAAAAAAAAGTCTGAATATTGTGACGAATCGGAATAAAGGCGGACTCGAACCCGGCATCGCTATGTTTCAATTGCACACAGTCCACCGCTGGACTGTGTGTCTAACCCGAGATATAACCCCATTTATATTAAATTTATACACAGAGCAACTTCATCTTCTTCGTTACAATAACCCGGACAACTGGTTTTCGACTGAACTTGTTCAATTTAGTTAACAAGCGTATGAGTGATTAAAATGTAACGGATTGGAAAGGTTTTGATAATAAACATACCGGAAGATGATCTTTCTCAGAACTCCGGCGAAGTCGTCGGCTCTGTTTTTATGAACTCCGTCTGAGCGGACCAATTAACAGTTTTTGATTAACTAATTATAAAATTGAAAGACTAAGCAAGAGTTATCAGAAGGTTTGAATGATTATACCATTTCACAGTGCAATGTAGGAATTTTCAGAAAACTTCCGGCGAGTGTTGATTATCCGATATCGTCGTCTGGGATTGATTCTGATTGAAAGGTTTGAGTTAGCAAAAACCTAATAAATGATATAAGATGAAAGAATTGAGAAATTTACCGTTTTGATGAAAGACACGGTTTTCCGGTGAAAGTCCGGCGAGTTCAAAAAGCGATTCTGACGATCAGAAATTAGAGTAAAAGTGAAATTAGAGGTTCTGTGGATGATTTTGAGTCGCGAGATACTGATATTGTTGGAGTAATTCAGGAAGTGAATGTTTTCGGTTATTAAACCCGAACATCACATGAATTCAAGTTCATTAAGGGCTGAACTGATTAAGAATGTCGGTTTATCGGTTATAATCAAGAATCCGCGATCATTAAAAAGTCCCTGGACGTTTGGAAGCCGATATCGGTTTCAGTTTGGCGCAAACAGGTTGATTCACGGTTGAACTTATGTTTTAATTGTTTCCTAGAATTCACAAAGACATCAAGTGGCGGAGTGGTTATGTGTTTGGTGTTAAGGCTCTCTGGCTGACTCGGGTTCGAAACCCGGCAACCCATTTTTATTTTTAACTGTTTCATTTTTATTTTTTTAACAATTTTAATTTCCATAATCTAAAATGTTTATTAGTTATGTATTGTTTAAAATTAACATAGGCATTAAATGAGCAACAAAAATATAAAACTGATTATTCTAATAAACGAAGCGGGTTTGAAAAACCCGTTTTTTCGACAAATGTTACAGTATCCGCTACTTTTAGAAATTTTGTCCCGAAATTTAAGTAGTAGTGGTAACAGGAAAAAGATGCGGGCATTTTTCGCGCATTGAGTCTTCACGTTCCCAAGTAAACTCAGGTCCCCGTTTCGACTCCCAGCGTACCCTAACTATTGGAATACGACTCCGTCTTAAACGTTTTTCTCCGAAGTCCATGATCTCTACTGGTCTTTTAATGAAATGCATTGATTCATCGATCTGAATATCTTCCAGGGGAATATGGAGGTTTTCATCGGCGAGGCACTTCTTCAAGTTTGATACGTGGAATGTGGGGTGAATTCTGTTGAGTTCTTCTGGTAGATCAAGCTTGTATGCTACAGGTCCTACTCTTTCGAGTATCTTGAAAGGTCCTACGTAGCGTGGTGCTAGCTTGCCCTTCTGGCCAAAACGAACTACTCCCTTCCACGGTGATACTTTTAAAAGTACATGATCACCAATGTTAAACTCCAAAGGCTTTCGTCGTTTATCTGCATAACTCTTTTGACGACTTTGAGCCGCTAGAAGATTGTTTCGAGTTTGATGGATCTTGTCTGTGGTTTCTTGAATCAATTCTGGGCCGGCGATTTGAGCTTCCCCAATTTCGTGCCAACATACTGGAGATCGACACTTACGACCATATAAAGCTTCGAAAGGTGCCATGCCGATACTTGAATGATAGCTGTTATTGTACGAAAATTCAACTAATGGTAGATGAGCATCCCAATTTCCCCTGAAGTCTATGACACATGCTCGAAGCATATCTTCAAGAGTTTGAATGGTGCGTTCAGATTGTCCATCAGTTTGAGGATGATAAGCGGTACTGAGGTCTAATCGTGTACCCAAAGCGGCTTGTACGGCTTGCCATGTTCGTGAAGTGAAACGACCATCACGATCTGAAATAATGCTTAACGGTACACCATGACGGCTTACGATTTCGCTGATGTAGATACGAGCTAACTTCTCGTTCTTGAAATCTTCGCGGATCGGAATGAAGTGAGCTGATTTTGTAAGACGATCAATGATTACCCATATAGTGTCATACCTACCAGAAGTGCGAGGTAACCCGGTAATGAAGTCCATGGTTATGTTTTCCCACTTCCATACAGGTATTTCAGGTTGGACCAGAAGTTCTGAGGGTCTTTGATGTTCAGCTTTTACCTTGGAACATGTAAGGCACTTGGAAACAAAAACAGCAATATCCTTTTTCATTCCAGGCCACCAGTAGGTGTATCGAAGGTCTTGATACATCTTGTCGGCTCCTGGGTGTATAGAGTATCGTGTTTTGTGTGCCTCATTCATAAGGAATTCACGGAGGTTGTTGTGATCAGGAATCCATATGCGATCTAGATAGTACAGAATACCGTCGGATTTAGTTTCAATTTTAAGTTCAGCTCCACAGGACAGCTCCTTTCGTACGTCGTCTTCCGTTACTAAAACATGTTGGGCTTCTCGAATTTGATCTTTGATGTCGGTTATGATTTGCGAACATAGAAGACGAATGGAGTTCGCATAACCCTTTCGACTGAGTGCATCGGCCACCACATTTGCCTTGCCAGGATGATACCGAATTTCACAGTCGTAGTCATTAAGAAGTTCGACCCATCTTCGTTGCCTCATGTTTAACTCCTTTTGGTTGAAGATATGTTGGAGGCTGTTGTGGTCAGTGTATATTTCACACTTGGTACCGTAGAGGTAATGTCTCCATATCTTAAGAGCGAACACAACGACTCCAAGTTCTAGGTCGTGGGTGGTGTAGTTCTTCTCATTAGTTTTTAGTTGTCTAGAAGCATAAGCTATCACCTTTCCTCTTTGCATTAGAACACAGCCTAGTCCTTGCCCTGACGCGTCGCAATAAACCACGAAGTCATCACAACCTTCAGGAGGAGTGAGGATAGGTGCATAACAGAGTTTTTGTTTAAGGGTTTGGAAGGCTTCTTCTTGTTTGGGTCCCCATATGAAGGGTTTTCCTTTATGTGTTAAAGCCGTGAGTGGTGCAGCGATGCAGGAGAAATTTACAATGAAACGGCGATAATAACCAGCCAAACCAAGGAATGATCTTACTTCAGTTGGTGTACGTGGCGCTTGCCATTCTTGTACTGATTTGATCTTTGAGGGGTCGACATGTATTCCCTTGTCATTGATGACATGTCCAAGGAATTGTACCTCTTTTAACCAGAATTCGCATTTGGAGAATTTGGCGTAGAGCTTTTTGTTCCCTAAGAGTGTAAGGATGAGTCGTAGGTGTCGTTCATGATCAGACTTAGACTTTGATTAAATGAGAATGTCGTCGATGAAGACTATAACAAAGCGATCGAGATAGGGTTTGCAGACTCTGTTCATTAGATCCATGAAGACAGCTGGAGCGTTGGTTAAACCAAATGGCATGACCATGAATTCATAATGACCATAACGAGTTCGGAAGGCGGTCTTTGGGACGTCTTCTTCATGTACTCTGAGTTGATGATAACCAGAACGAAGGTCGATTTTTGAAAAACAGCAGGCGCCTTGAAGTTGGTCAAGAAGATCGTCGATGCGAGGTAATGGGTAGCGGTTCTTAACCGTTAACTTGTTGAGTTCTCTGTAGTCGATACACATGCGAAACGTTCCATCTTTCTTCTTCACAAAAAGGACAGGTGCACCCCAAGGCGATGAGCTAGGACGTATGAATCCTTTGTCAGTCAGCTCTTGTAATTGACTGGCTAGCTCTTGCATTTCGGATGGGGCTAACCTATAAGGAGATTTTGCAACTGGTGTAGCTCCAGGTATAAGATCAATGCGGAATTCGACTTCTCTCACGGGAGGAAGTCCTGAAATGTCGTCGGGAAAAACTTGCGGAAAATCTTTTACTACTGGGATGTCTTCGAGTTTCTTCTCCTTGGTTCCCTTCTTGACGACATGAGTTAGAAATGCAACATAATTCTTGCGGGGATATTTTCGGGCTTGAAGACAGGACATTAATTTGAGCCCTTTCGATGGGGTTTCTCCAAAGATTCGTAGAGTCTGACCGTTTGTAAGAGGAATGCGTATAAACTTTTCGCGGCATACAACTTCAGCATGATGTTGGCTGAGCCAGTCCATACCAATTATAATGTCAAAGCTTCCCAACTTCATAGGTATAAGGTCAACTGGAAAATCGTGATCGTTTAGGGTGAGAGTACAATTGCGTATAATAGAGTTTAATGAGACCGGTTTTCCGTCAGCAACTTCCACCGTTATGGGTTCCATGAGTTTATCACGAGTTTGGTTGAGGATGGGTTCAAATTCTAAGGACACAAAACTCTTATCCGCGCCAGTATCAAATAACATGGATGCATAACTACCATTGATGAGAAACGTACCGTTAACCACGTTGTTGTCGGCCCTAGCTTGATTGGCGTTGATGTTGAAAGCTCTTCCTCTAGCAGGTGGAGGAGCTTGGTTAGCTTGATTCACCGGATTTGCTTGAGCTTGAGCATGTATAATGTTCACCAAGCGTGGACAAGTGTTTCTAAAGTGGTTTGGGTCTCCACAATTGTAACAAGCCCGCATAGGTTGCACCATGGGATAGTTGGGTTGGTAGTAGGATTGGGCTACATGTTGGGTAGTTGGTAGTAGTAAAGGTTGTTGGGTCTGACCCACTATCTGATGGTGGGTTTGGGTTGAGGGCTGATGGCGGTTCGTTCGCTGAGGTACGCGACAGGTTTGAATGGTGTGACCTGCGCGACCACAGCCGGTGCAATGTTGGCAGGGATGATGAGGAAAGTGATGGTATTGGCAACGGTTGCATTTTGGGTATAGGCCGGAGTATGGCCTTTTATATGGTGCTGGTGAGGGGGCAACTTGGGTAATGGGTGCAGCAGGGATAGGGAAATTTGTTTGTGTGACAGCAAAGTTTCTGGTGTTTCGTTTCCTCTTGTTAGCAAACATTGAGGAGGAGGTGGAATGGTTTGAAGTTTGGCCCTCAACTGGGGCTTTCTTTTTCTCATCTTTAAATTTACCGTTGCGAATACGATTCTCGGTAAGCTCGGTAGCTAGTTCCATAGCAGCTTCAAGTGTTGCAGGCGAAGTGCTGAGAACTGAGTCTTGAATTTTCGAGGGAAGGCCTCGAATATAGTGTTCGACTAAGCGGTAAACTGGGGTGAACAAGTTAGGGACCATTTGGTTCAACTCTAAAAACCTCTTGTTGTAGGAAGTATGATCTCCCTCCTTTTGCTTCAACGAATGGAATTCATCCTTTAACTTTTTGATATCGCTTCTAGGACAGAAGCGTCTCGTCATGATTTCCCTTAACTCCTCCCACGTTAAGGCCATTGCATCTTCGATTCCTCTTTTACCCTTTTCAGTATTCCACCAGGTAAGAGCTACCCCAAATAGCCTCCCGGTTTCGTAACGTACCTTGCGATCCTCGGGACAATCGCAGTTGAGGAAGGTGTTTTCCATTTCCTCAAACCAGTGGAGGAGAGCTGTGACACCTTCGGTCCCTTCAAATTTCGGAGGATCGCAAGACTTGAAATGTTTATATGAGCACTTTTTGGAAGGATGGTTGCCGATGTTCTGGTCTTCTTGCTGGGGAGGATTGATGGGATTTGCGGCGAGAGCTTGTTGGACTTGAACTACAATGTCAGGAAGCACCGCGGCCATTTGTTTTGCGATTTGGGTGGCCAAGCGTTCGTTTGACCTTCCTGACCTTCTACCCCCTCGTTGTTGCCTAGCCGACATCTACAGGAATATACATAAGAAGATTGTGAGTTTATGGAGTTTTATTAGGTGTCATGTGTCTTAAAAAAATAACATAAACATCAATAATGCAACTACATCCATAGGATGTCTTGGGTTTGCTCATGTTGGGCCTCAAATGTCCCCCATACCTTCACCTGTATAGTCATGTGGGCCCCCATGGCTATTAGCTTAGTAGGATTCACATTGGTATTGGCGGTTTAACACTCGCATCACCCGAATGAAAACCATGAAATATGTTTACGAGATGTATGGTCGGAAGGTGTCCAGGTGTAGACACAATGACAACTCAAAGTGGGGTTAGCTCACACGACGTTTGGTATAGCATGCTTTGGCCTAATAGGTCCTTCGTACTCTCATCGTTAGTCCCCAGGTAGGCAAATCCTTTATTTTGGATTTATACGAATGCCAAGCCTAGATAGGACGTTCCGACTACCGGTACTTGTACCCTTCCAGTTACTACATGCCCGTCATGAGAACTCACTTTGATGTGATTTGAAAATACAAAAATCGTTGTAAAAGTCATGGAAATTGTGTGGTGTGTGCTCTCATGGATATGATATGTTATGAGAATATGATTCATGATAGGCATTGTATAATAATATGTACTTATGAACATGCTTGCATAACATTGAATGTAACAATAAACATAAAACATATAAACATCATGAATTTTGCATGTAACACACAAAAATTTTTAGAAATTCTAATCAACTATAGTATAGGCTCTAAGGGTCTAATAACCTATCCTATATCCCTATAGTCATGGCTCTGATACCAATCTGTACACACCCCGACCCGCAGCGGAATAAGAGTCGGGCATAATTGGGTTATCACCAAAGCTCATGATGTTTACTAATATGTTTCATATTTATTAAATTCAAAATTACATCCTCAAAATTTCAAACAAGTTCATACAATTACAAAGAAAGATAACCAACTAAACAATCCAAAGTCTAAACCGGTTTATTCTTCTAAGCCATCCTATATGTTTCTTGCTGCAGCTGGATCACCTGTATCATGTGTAAAAATGGGGGTTTTTGGGTCAACATAAGTTGGCGAGTGAACCTTGTTAGGAAAACATTTATTATTGATTTCTTGTTATATTTATTATGGAAAATTGTGCAATAATCATATGTGGGCAAACGTAAATAAACATACAATAACATTAACAATAACAAACCACCTTGCATGAATATATAACAGGAATGATACTGTATATGTTGGCAACGTCACGTTCACGCTCATAGGTAATGGGGAACGGATGGCCTATGATAAATGTATGTGCGATCAAGGCTCAATCAAACGGAGCCGATCGTATGTTGGCAACGCCTCGTTCACGCTCATAGGTAATCGGGAATAGCTCAACGCTCATAGGTAATGGGGAGCGGCGGCCTATGATAATGTATGTACTGAAAATGATAAATTTAATCTAAACAATAACCACACAAACAACACATTTGATCATGGATATGATGGATGCACAATTGTTTAAATGTAATAAATAATAAGACACATGATACACCCCAAAAACGTGATTAAAACGGGGAATTTGTAGAGATTCACTCACATTGGGTGCGTTCGGTTGAAGATGTTGAATGCGCACGAGTTTAGAGGGTTGATCGACGAGGATTAACTAACCTAAATAATAACGAAAAGGTATGGTAAATGAGTGGATTTTATTAACAATTTTAATAGGATTTTTAGATATATTTTTGTGAGTTTAAGGCTATTTTCTAACTTTAAAAACATTATTTTTAAGTATTTTTAATTGATTTTAAATTAAATAAATAAACAAAAATATAAAAAAAAATGTTGACTTTTTTTGGGTTTGACCGTTAACCATTGACCATTGACTTTGACTTGTTGACCGGTTCGGTCGTATATATTGTTTGCACTGAGTGAGGTTCGAACTCGTGACCTCCCGTACGCGTGCACGCAGCTCTACCAACTGAGCTACGTGTCTAACCCGAAATATTTCTGTTTTTAATTATATTTATATACTATTTAATTTATTCCAAAATTCATTTCTTAAAAAGGATTTAAATTCTATCGAACCGGCGTGCGTATCAGGTCTCGAACCCGGGACCTGTTGATTAACGTTGCACACAGCCCACCGCTGGACTGTGTGTCTAACCTGGTTAAAACACTTGTTTTTATTTCTCTTATATACTAACTGGAAGTTTTCATATTTGGGTTTTATAAAAAAAAGTCTGAATATTGTGACGAATCGGAATAAAGGCGGACTCGAACCCGGTATCGCTATGTTTCAATTGCACACAGTCCACCGTTGGACTGTGTGTCTAACCCGAGATATAACCCGATTTATATTAAATTTATATACAGAGCAACTTCATCTTCTTCGTTACAATAACCCGGACAACTGGTTTTCGACTGAACTTGTTCAATTTAGTTAACAGGCGTATGAGTGATTAAAATGTAACGGATAGGAAAGGTTTTGGGAATAAACATCCCGGAAGATGATCTTTCTCAGAACTCCGGCGAAGTCGTCGGCTCTGTTTTTATGAACTCCGTCTGAGCGGACCAATTAACAGTTTTTGATTAACTAATTGCAAAATTGAAGGACTAAGCAAGAGTTATCAGAAGGTTTGAATGATTATACCGTTTCACAGTGCAATGTAGGAATTTTCAGAAAACTTCCGGCGAGTGTTGATTATCCGATATCATCGTCTGGGATTGATTCTGATTGAAAGGTTTGAGTTAGCAAAAACCTAATAACTGATATAAGATGAAAGAATTGAGAAATTTATCGTTTTGATGAAAGACACGGTTTTCCGGCGAAAGTCCGGTGAGTTCAAAAAGCGATTCCGACGATCAGAAATTAGGGTAAAAGTGAAATTAGAGGTTCTGTGGATGATTTTGAGTCGCGAGATACTGATATTGTTGGAGTAATTCAGGAAGTGAATGTTTTCGGTTATTAAACCAGAACATCACATGAATTCAAGTTCATTAAGGGCTGAATTGATTAAGAATGTTGGTTTATCGGTTATAATCAAGAATCCGCGATCACTCAAAAGTCCTTGGACGTTTGGAAGCCGATATCGGTTTCAGTTTGGCGCAAACAGGTTGATTCACGGTTGAACTTATGTTTTAATTGTTTCCTAGAATTCACAAAGACATCAAGTGGCGGAGTGGTTATGTGTTTGGTGTTAAGGCTCTCCGGCTGACCCGGGTTTGAAACCCGGCAGCCCATTTTTATTTTTAACTGTTTCATTTTTATTTTTTTAACAATTTTAATTTCCATAATCTAAAATGTTTATTAGTTATGTATTGTTTAAAATTAACACAGGCATTAAATGAGCAACAAAAATATAAAACTGATTATTCGATTAATAAACGAAGCGGTTTGGAAAACAGCCGTTTTTCGACAAATGTTACATGGCAGAGGTTTGAGATCAACAACTGTTGAGCCAGCAGTGCTTTCATGATTGTTACTAACATCTGCTCCTCTGTTGAAAGGACTGACCTTGAAATTTGGAAGCACACAGTCATATCCTTGATCGTGATGTGTTGATTGTGATGTACCTGCATGATCAGTCTTGACAGACACATCTTCAAAAGTGAAATTTTCTAAATCAAACAACTCAGCAGGATTTGCTAGGATTTTTAAAGAAGAAAGTTCATTGAACTTCACATTCAGAGTTTCTTCAACACACTTTGTCCTGTAGTTACAAACTCTATAGGCTTTCTCAGTGGTTGAGTATCCCAGAAAATAACCACAATCAACTTTGGCTACAAACTTTGAAATTGAATCTTTTAAGTTTAGAATGAAGCATGGACAACCAAAAACTTTGAAATAAGAGATTAGAGGTTTGATTTTGTAAAGAATTTCGTAGGCAGTCTTTTGATGCCTGGGGTTAATCAAAACTCTGTTTTGAACATAGCAAGCAGTGTTTACAGCCTCTGCCCAAAAAGACAAGGGTAAACCTGAGTCTACAAGCATAGTTCTTGTTGATTCAATTAAAGTTCTATTTTTCCTTTCAACCACCCCATTTTGTTCTAGAGTCCTTGGGATGCTATATTGCCTAGAAATCCCTTTTGACTCACAGAAAGCATCCAACTCCCTATTTCTAAACTCTGTCCCATTGTCACTTCTAAAACTTTTTACTGGTAGGTCAAATTGCTTTTCAACTTGTTTTACAAAATTTTGCAAAATGCCAGTATCATCTTTAGAGTGCAAGAAGATTGTCCATGTACACCTTGAAAAATCATCAACAATGACCAAACAATGCCTTCTCTTTGTGAGACTCATGAATTTTACAGGACCAACAAATCCATGTGCAGCAATTGCAAACACTGGGTTGTTTTGGACTCTTTAATGGACTTGTAAAACTTTTATGTTGTTTGCTTTTAAACAGGAAACACAATGTTCTTCACAAGTAAATTGTTTTTGAGGTAAACCTCTGACAAGACTTTATTTTGAGAGAGAGGTGATAGTTTTTAGATTTGTGTGCCCAAGTCTTCTGTGCCATAACTCTGTCTCTTTGCTTGAAGCAACTGAGAACAGACATATATCAGACATTGGATTATCCTACAACATATCAACCACATACACATTGCCACTCTTATCAGCAATGATTTGATCAATCTTTTTAACAAACTCTGGTCCTACAATTTGACAAGTTTTCTTTGTAAAGAAGTATCCATATCCTTTGTCACTCATTTGTGAAACACTCAGAAGATTGAATTTTAGATTGTCAATGATATTAACATTTTCAAATTTGACTTTCCCAGCTTGAACACACCCTGACCCCAACACCTTCCCTTTTGAATTGTTACCAAAGCATATATCACCCCCTCCATGAGACATGAAGTCTTTGAGAAGGGCTCTACATCTTGTCATATGCCTGGAGCCTCCACTATCTACATACCATAAACTATCAAGGCAAGTAGAAGCATCTTCACATAAGTAAACCATTAGTTCAAGTGGGTTTCCAAAGCAAAATGGCTTTGGATGGGGTCACAGTTTGTCCAATCTAAAATTCAGTAGAATGGTTAGTGGTTTGAATTGGTCTTTGTAACCACTATTGTGAACCATATCCTGTCAGATGTTGGTAGCCATAAAGATGCCTATTGACTTTTGGTTTTGAGGGCTTTTTGTAACCCTCATAACTAAAAGGAACCTTGTGATAAATAGGTTGGCCATATCCTTTTGGATACTTGTTTGCAGGTGGTGCACCTGTCACTTTTACCTCTCTGGAAACATAGGTCTTGGTCAGTGCTTTTGTAACAGATGTTGCAACAGGTTCAAAGATCTGCTTAGATTTATTTCTAGCAGAGCTTCAACTTTCACTCTCAAGAGCTTTTGTTTTTATCTCTTTTACCTTTTTGTCATAGGTTCGAAGATAAACAAACTCATGAGTCATGTGGTTTGTTTTTCCACAGATGATGCATTTTGAAGAATTTGTGATCACACAAGTTTTGTTTATGTCAAAAGCTTTTAACAGAAAACAGTTTTCAGTGACATGATTTCTTTTCTCACAGAATTTACAAAACAAGTTTTTGACCTTTTCTTTCTTCTGCCCTTTTTCAGACTTCCTTTCAACAGACGTTGTATCATCTGCTGGAAGATCCTTAATAGGGATTATCCGGCTTTTGGTGCCTTAACACCTTCAATGGTTGTGAAGTCCATTGGCTTGAAGTTTTCTAAAATGTCACACTCATCTGACCATGTGGGTTTGAATTAATATTTCTTAACCTCTTGAAAAGTTGAGGATCTCTCATGTTTTTCCAATTGGGTAATACAGCTCTTTTTGGCCAAGAAGAGGGATCTGGTAGCAGTAAGGACCAAAGTTATGATCACTATATAGATATTACTTCTGGTGGGAACTTTGGATCTGAAACATATGCACCCAATTATGCTTTCACTGCTAGTGGGGAAAGCCAAACCTCTGACAATCTATCCTTTGAGCTGAATGACTTGAAACACTTTGAACCTTTTGATCTTGAAGAAATGGATATTTTGCACCAACTGGCCCTATTGAGTGTTAGGGCTAGTAAATTCTATAAGAGAATTGGTAGGAAATTCCCAGGATTGCATGGGGGGTTGAAGGTTGGGCTGGGTAAATCAAAAGTCAAGTGTTATAAGTGTAATAGGTTAGGACATTTTGCCAGAGAATGCAGGTCTCAAAATTCTGGACCAATAGTGACTCATCCTGGCCCTAGATCTCAGCACACACAAAACACTGCTCATTATTTCCAATATGCCCCAGCTCAACATGTTCAAAACACTGTCCACTTTGCACATCCTGCTACTACTATTCCAGTGCATTATGTTCAATCCACTGCTCCACAAATTCAATATGTTCAGGCATCATCACATCCTCAAGTGCATGTACAACAAGCACCCATTATCACACAACCTGCTCAAACCACTGCTAGTCCAGCAGAGGTTGGTCAACAGAGTTTTTTCACACAAAGTTATGTTGACTGGAGTAGCTTGCCTGAGGATTTGACTGATGAGAACTTTGCTTTAATGGCCAAAAATGATGTTGAACAAGAATTTTTTTAATGGCCTTAGAGACAATTGCTGTAGGTGTTGAATCCGTGGAGATAGTGTCAAAAACTGATGAAGTTCAAGTTTGTGATGAAACAGTGGTTTCAAGTGAAGAAAAGGAAAATACTGCTGATAAGGAAAAGAACTCTCATGCTGACCCATGGAATGTTGATGTGTGTGAAGATGAGTGTGATTGTGCTCTCATGGCTGCTACAAAGGTATCACCTCAGATCCTTAAGATCTATGTTCTGACAAATGCATCATTGCTTTTGCAAACATTAAGCAGGTGAATGAAAACCTGAGGAACAAAATTTTAGAAGATGAACTTAATTTTGAAAAACTGATTAAAGAGTTAAAATCAAAGTTAAGTGAAAAAGATTCTGAAATGAGTAGCCTAAGACATGAATCAAGCATAACCAAGGACCAACTCCAAACTATGGTAGAAAAAAACCAAGTTTGTAAAAAGGAGTTAGAAGAAACCCAAATCACTTGTGAAAAATGGGTTGAGTCCTGTAAAGGTTATGAGATTATGCTTGATGTTCATATCAAGAGCAACATTAAGTTTGGTGTAGGTTTTAGAACCTATGACCAAAATGAGAAAAATGTTGCTGAAATTGATTCTGAGTTGGTTGAAATTGTCCCAACAAATTTGGTTGGTGAAGAAATAAAAATCACAGATAAATCTGGAAACATAATTGTTTTGGAAAAATCAGAGGTTTCAACAAAAGATAAAGAAATTGAAAAATATCAGTTTAAACCAACCTGGTCAGATGAATGTGATATTTTAGAAAACTTTAAGCCAATAAACTTTACAACCTCTGATGGTATTAAAGCCCCAAAAGCACTGGTGATCCCTATCAAAGATGTACCAGCAGAGGTCACAACCACTGCTGATAAAAAGTCTGATAGGAAAAGAAGAGTAAAGATTAAAAACTTGTTTTGTGAATTTTGTGAAAAAAGAAATCATGTGGCTGCAGATTGTTTTCTTTTAAAAGCCTATGACATTAACAAAACTTGTGTTATCAAAAATTCTTCAAGATGCACCATTTGCAAAACAAATCATTTAACTCAAGATTGTGCCTATCTCAAAAACTATGAGCAAAAGGTAAAATAGATCAAGGCAAAAGCACTAGAAAGGGAAGGTTCAAGTTCTGCTGGAAATAAATCCAAGCAGAATTTCGAACCAATTGAAACATCTGTTACAAAAGCGTTAAACAAAACCTCTATTCCTAGAGAGGTGCAAGTGACAGATGCCCCACCATTAAACTCATTTCCAAGAGCGTATGGCCAACCAGCCTATAAAAGGGTTCCTCTTACTTATGAAGGATACAAAAAGCCTTCAAAGCAAAGAGTGAATAAGCATCCCTATGGATACAATCATCTGATAGGAAATGGCCAAGAGCAGATGTTACAAGAAAATATCCAAACCACTGACCATTGTCCTAGACTTAAGACTGGACCATCTGTGACCCCATCCAAAGCCATTTTGGCTTTGGAGACCTACCTTAACTGATCTATTTACTTGATGTGCAGGGTCCCTCTACTTGCCTTGATAGCTTATGGTATGTAGATAGTGGAGGTTCTAGGCACATGACAGGATGTAGAACCCTTCTCAAGGACTTCATGGCTCATGGGGGGGGGGTGATATATCTTTTGGTAATAACTCAAAGGGAAAGGTTTTAGGGTATGGGTCGGTTCTGGCTGGGAAACTCAAGTTTGAAAATGTGAACTTAAATTGACAATCTGAAATTTAACCTGCTGAGTGTCTCACAAATGAGTGATAGAGGGTATGGAGCCTTCTTCACCAAGAAAACTCGTCAAATTGTGGGACCAGAGGTTGTTAAAAAGATTGATCAAATCATTGCTAAGAGCAAAGCACAACTCACTGCACACAGAAGTGGGAATGTGTATGTGGTAGATATGTTAAAAGATAATCCTATGTCCGGAACATGCTTATTCTCCATTGCTTTTAGCAAAGAGACTGAGTTATGGCATCGAAGACTTGGACACACAAATCTTAAAACTATCCCCACACATCTCAAAACAAAGTCTTGTAAGAGGTTTGCCTCAAAAGCAATTTTCCTGTGAAGAACATTGTGTTTCCTGCTTAAAAGGAAAACAACATAAAAGTTCTTTCAAATCAATTGAAGAGTCCAGAACAAGCCAGTGTTTACAATTGCTTCACATGGACTTGTTTGGCCCAGTGCAAATCATGAGCTTAAAACATAAAAGGTATTGCCTAGTGATAGTTGATTATTTCTCTAGGTTTACATGGACCTTCTTTCTCCACTCTAAGGATGAAACTGCAGTCATTTTGCAAAACTTTGTTAAACAAGTAGAAAAGCAATTTGATCTTCCAGTAAAAATCTTTAGGAGTGACAATGGAACAGAGTTTAAAAATAGGGAGTTGGATGCTTTTTGTGAGTCAAAAGGTATTGTTAGACAATATAGCATTCCAAGAACTCCTATGCAAAATGGGGTGGTTGAAAGGAAAAATAGAACTTTAAATTGAATCAGCAAGAACTATGCTTGCAGACTCTGGTTTACCCTTGTCCTTCTGGGCAGAGGCTGTAAACACTACTTGCTATGTCCAAAACAGAGTTTTGATTAACCCCAGGCATCAAAAGACTGCCTATGAGATTTTATATAAAATCAAACCTCTGATTTCCTATTTTAAAGTTTTTGGCTGTCCATGCTTCATTTTGAACTTAAAAGATTCTATATCTAAGTTTGTAGTCAAAATTGATTGTGGTTATTTTCTGGGATACTCAACCACTGCTAAAGCCTACAGAGTTTTTAACTCTAGGACCAAGTGTGTTGAAGAAACTTTGAATGTGAAGTTCATTGAACTTTCATCACTGAAAATCCCAGCAAATCCTGCAGAGCTTTTTGATTTAGATAAATTCACATTTGCTGATGTTTCTATCAAGCTAGACAATGCAGGTACACCACAATCATTTGGAGAAGATCAAGATCAAGAATATGACTGTGTGCTTCCACAAACAAAAGTCAATTCTTCCAACAGAGGATCAGGTGCCACAAGCTCTTGTGTAAACTCTGCCACTTCTGGGTGAGTGTTTGATCCTCAAACCTCTGCCAGTTCACAAAATCAAACATCTGTTGATAAAAGTCCTACATTTGGGGACAAAAATCATCAGAATGTTACCTCTATACCCCCAATACCACCACCTCCATTTACATCAGAGGCTGATACTTCAAATTCACCAGTAGAGGTTAGATCAGATGATACACATTTGCAGCCATCACCTCAAAATGCTATTGTTCCATACCAAGGTGATTTGATTTATCTCAAAAGCCATCCATCAGATCAAGTTATTGGCAACATCAAATCTTGGGTGCTCACATGGAGCCAATCCCAAAATATTTGTCTTTTTGCTGGTTTTCTATCACTCACACAGCCAGTCAAGTACCAAGAGGCACTGAAAGACAACAGCTGGGTAGACGCCATGCAAGAAGAACTCCTTCATTTCAAGAGACAACAAGTTTGGGAGCTTGTGCCACTGCCAAAAGATGTAAGTCCAATTGGCACAAAGTGGGTCTTCAAGAACAAAACTGATGAAAGGGGTATTGTTGTCAAAAACAAAGCAAGGCTCGTGGTTCAAGGCTGCAGACAGGAAGAAGGTATAGATTATGATGAGACTTTTGCTCCTGTAGCAAGCTTGGTAGCTAATCACCTGTTCTTATCTTTTGTTGCTAACCACAACATAAAGGTGTATCAAATGGATATAAAGAGTGCATTTTTGTATGGAAAAATAAAGAAGAGGTGTATGTCTGTCAACCTCCAGGTTTTGAAGATGCATTCCATCCTGATCATGTCTATAAGCTCAACAAAGCATTGTATGGCTTGAAGCAAGCACCAAGAGCCTGGTATGAAACTCTATCCACTTTTCTCTTATCCATAGGATTTACTAGAGGTAAAATAGATAAAACCCTATTCTTAAAATGGAAAGGAAAAGATTTGATGCTTGTCCAAATTTATGTGGATGACATCATTTTTGGATCCACAAGCACTGCTATGTGTGAAGTTTCGAAAACTCATGGCAGCAGAGTTTGAGATGAGTGCAATGGGTGAGCTCCAATGTTTTCTTGGTCTCCAAGTTAAACAATTGCAAAATGGTACATTTATCCATCAAAACAAGTATGTGAAAGAACTGCTTAAAAAGTTTGACATGGATGATTGTAAACCATGTAGCACACCTATGGCAACCAGCAAGCTAGTCACCATTGATGGTAAAGATGACCTTGTTGATCAAACTCTTTATAGAAGCATGATTGGGTCTTTATTGTACCTAACTGCATCAAGGCCAGACATCATGTTTGCAACATGTGTTTGTGCCAGATCACAAGCATTACCTAGAAAGTATGATCTTATTGCTGTGAAAAGGATATCCAGATACATAAAAGGTTCTCCCACACTTGGTATCTGGTATCCAGCAAATGGGAATATTGAGCTTTCAGGTTAGTGACTTTGCTGGGTGCAAAACTACAAGGAAGTCCACATCATGAGGATGTCAATTCCTAGGTGATTGTCTAGTGTCTTGGCAAAGCAAAAAGCAGGTTGCAGTCTCAACATCCACTGCTGAGGCAGAGTATATTGTTGCTGCTAGCTGTACTGCTCAACTCTTGTGGCTTCAAAACCAGTTGCTGGATTTTGGTGTAACTTCACTAAAGACTCCACTCAGATTGGACAGTCAAGCTGCTGAAAACATCATTAAAAATCCAGTTTCTCATTCCACTACAAAGCACATTGACATCCGACATCACTTTGTGAGAGATTGCTATGAAAAAGGTTTTATTTCTTTGCATCATGTCCATACTTCAGATCAGTTGGCAGATGTTTTAACCAAGGCATTGGATACATCCACCTTTGAAAACTTGATCTCAAGAATTGGAATGCTAAACATGGATTAAAAACAAGTTCTCTTGTAAATCCATGCGTACATAGCATCAAAATGTTTTCAGAAAATCAAAAACTCATCCTTAAAAATAGTTAAAATTGAATTTTTCAATAAATTTTTAAAAGTCTGCTCATGACATCTGTTTGCTCAAAACCTCTGATAGACTTCAAAATCCTATCCACTGATAAAGTGTATCCTCTGACTTCCATTTTTACCACTTTTTCAAAACACTGATAGCTATCCACTGATAGTGATACAAATCAGTACTTTTCTCATCATAGGTTACACGTGGCCAGATGTTAGCCATCAGATCTTGCAACAGATGCCATATCATCGTCACTTTTTCAAAACCCTATAAAAACCATGTTTTATCCCTCACCAGTGTTTACCCTAAAACTGTGTCGATTTCAAAAATCTCAAAACAGTTTTTCTCTCTAACACCATGGCTCCCAAATCAAAATCTTCGAAGAAATCCAAAAAAGCACTTCCACCCTACACTCTCATAATCAAAACCCCACATAATTACACCGCCATACTTGAAGAAAACGACGCAAATACTCGCTATCATCCAATGATTCGAATTTTGCAAAATTCGAAATTCAAGGAAATGTTAGAAGTCAAAGCCCCAATTTACATTGATTCTCTTCGTGACTTCTGGAATAATGCTAAGGTTCACTCAACTGCTGCTGGTGTTCCTTATACAATAATCTCAAGAGTAGGGGGAGTGTTGATGCAAATTAGCACCCAATCGATCTCTCAAGTTTTCAAGTTAAATGACATAGAACACCCTGTGTCATTTCCCCATAATGAGATCCAAGCAGAGTTTCTGGAAAGAGGTTATGACAGCCAGATGAAAGGTATGACCATCTTTAAACCTAACTTTCCTGCTGAGATGAGATTTTTCTTTCACACAATTCCAACTTGTCTCTAAGCAAAAACCACTGCTTTCAATGAAATTCCATTAAACATGCAATATCTGGGGTATGCAATTTTAACTACTGTTCAATGATCTTGTGAATAATTTTCAAAATATTGCAAAAAGGAAAGCTTTTTAATTCACCCACGTTTTCTGAGTGTTTACTTACAAGATCAAATCAAAGGTCCTGAAAGTAAAATAGGCGCTGTGACTAAACCAGGCCGCCTCTATCATGAAACCTTCACCAGAATAACAAACAAAGATAAAGTTACGAAAACACAAGTAGAGGAGGCTGAGCAAGTTTTACCTGAACAAAATGTTCAAACTCAACCTCTTGCTACTGAGCTCACTGCTCTTGGTGATCAGGGCACCACAACCGCTGCTCTGAAGCCCACACCAAAAATCCTCAAAAAGAAACGAAAAACACTTACCCAAAAGCCCACCAAACCCAAAAAGGGTCCTCTGGAAGATGAGATCCCAGAGGTTAACCCAGTGACATCACCAAAGTCACAAACCACTGCTGCTACTTCTTCACAGCAGATGGTTCAAAGATCTCCAACCGGCTTTGAAACTCCTCCTTCTTCCTCACAAAAGGAAAAGGTTGTAGACATAGGGACACCAAATTATGAAGCTCTAAATCCACTTGGTTCTATCTTCCACAACCCCTCTCGTAGGGCACTATCGCCTTCTACACAGCCACCTTCACCAATAACCACACTTCCACCCACTATTTTACCATTGCTGAATGCAATTGAATTAGACCAGGCACAAACCAGCACTTCGCAACAACCTATTACTGAGAATATACTTCATCAAGAGGCTGGGTCTGACTCTTTATTCATTGCTAGCCCATTAGCACATGAAGAGGCTACATCCCTTGGGTTACATGTAACCCTTGGTGATAGTTCAACTCAAGCAGCCACTACAATTGCTGAACTCCCAAGTTCTCGGTTGGACAGTGGTTTCATTAATAAGACTTGGTTGAAGGCAACCACTGTTGAGGCAACAACTGTTACCTCTGTTGTGGGAAGTCCCAAGTTCCAAGACAAAGGGGCATCTATGGTTGAAGCTGGTACTAAAACCACTGCTAATGATACCATCGATACAACTACCACTTCAGGTAGGAGTTCAGATGATCCATTAAATTAGGTGATGAGCTAAAATACTAGGATTTGATGGAGAGAGTGACAAGGATAGAAAACTCTGTTGATGAAATCAAAAGTTTACTGAAGTAGTTGATAGCTACAAAAAGTCAACCCTCTGTTCTATCCATTGCTGATCTCAAAGAAGGTCTTAACCCTCTGTTTCAACATCAACAACATTATTTGGATCTACAACACAAGCACCAGATGAATGATGTTAGAAACATGGTTGAGTCAAGGTATCAAGACACTACAGCAGACATTAAAGCCATCAAAGCTCATCTACTCACAACCACTTGCCATGCACCTCCAACAGTTATCTTTGTTACAATAGATGAAGCTAAAAAGGGGGAGAAACCTTAGGGAAACAAAAAGCTGAAAATAGATGATAATAAGGCCAGACCTACTTTAAATATCCCAAGGTCTGATGGTTCAAAGAAGATAGACTTAACTGATGAAATTGTGGCCAAGGCAAGGGCTAGTCACAAGAAGACAGTGATCGAGGAGAGCAGAGTGTTGGTTGAGAAAAAGATTTAACAGCAAAAAGAAAAAGGAGAGGTTGGTACTTCATCAAAGAGGATACCTGCTAGAAAAGCCAGGCAACCAACATCCACACCTCCTAAAACTAAGCCCGCAACCAATCAAACCATTAAAACCTCTGTATCTCAAAAAACCTATCACATCTTCAAAACCATAACCCACATCCACACAAGCAGATGTTACAGCACTTGTTGTGTCAACATCTATTGATACAGCAGAGGTTGCAACAGATGCAACTCTATCCACTGCCATGATCACATTTCCCACATCAACTCATCCATTATCCACACCACCTAAGATCCCACTACCACCATCACCCACTTTAAGGTTCAAAAGGAGAAAAATCACAAAAGTGATCAATGATAATGAGATTCATGCACCTCTTCCACTATCATCACAGCCAATGACCTCCACATCAGTGATTACAACATCTTCAACTCTTGAAGTTACTCCTGCAGCAAAGCTGTATCCTCTTGATTTACCAGCAGTTAGGGAAGAGATCCTAAGTTTCTTTTCAGAGAATGACCCTGACAAAAGAACAATCCTATCCCTTGATGGCTATCCAAGACCTGCAAATGTTGATGATTACCTGGAATTGAAACGAAAGCAAGCAGAGGATATTACCAAAAGTGAAACAACTGGTAAAGGTGATAGAGAAATACAAATTGCCATGTCCTTTCAACTAAGTAAAGCCAACATCTTACAAAACTTTGTCAAGAACCTGAGCAACCAGTTGTCAGAAAGGGAAGATAAGCTTCTCAAAAGTGAACTTATTGAGTATATCATGGAGAAGAAGATGTACAAGGCAACAAGGGCACAGTTCAGGGATTAGAGCATAGATGAGCTAAGAGATGAAATCAACAGAATGCAAGAAATGTTGAAAGACCCTTTCAAAAAGCCAACTCCTCCCAACTGGGATTTATACAAGAAAGATATACCTGAAAGGACTTAAAGTTGAAGAGAATGAAGAAAGAACTAATTCAGAATCATTATGGTTCTAAGAACCAAGTGATGAGATGGGGTGAGGTCAGGGTGATAGACACTTACAAAAAGTTGGAAGAAAGGATGAAAAAGGATCCATCCATGCCTCCTAAACCTGATTATTCAAAAGAAGATGCTATTCTCAAAGCCCAACTCTCCAAAAAGTCCAGCACAACATCTGCCCATTCCACACTTGCCCTGTTACACAGAAAAAGGCAAGGGGAGATGTCTGAAAAGACTGACAAAGAGTTTGAGGATACATTTATCAATGAAGGAATACAGAACATGATTGATTATCCAACAGATGATTCAAGTACCAAGCTGGCTAAAGATTTATCACAAATAGCTCCTTCACAATCCTCAGCAATAAAAGCTCCTTCAAGAAAACCTTCAGACCCAAAAATTCTAAAATGGAAGGTCGACAAAGACACCCATGAATTGACACTGCTCAAGTCTGATGGTAATGCCACTAAACTATCCATGGAAGCTGCTTATGGGCTTACAGTAGAAGACTTCCAAGAATTATTATGTTTAGAGCTGGAGAAGGATGCTGATGACTTAGAATCTCTTAACTTTGAACTTCAATTCAAAGGTCAAATTAGAGAATTCTCATTGAGGAATAAAGACCAAGAATAAAGTGTTTTTGGCATCATCTGTTCCAGGGGGAGATTGTTGGGATTGAACCCTATGAAAGGAACAGATGATATAAAGCCAAATAACACTATCCGAGCATTGGTTAAACTATCAGAGGTTACAACCTCTGTTGTACATACACTGCTTTCCCTAAAGACTGATCTCCTATCACAAAGTTGCAAAGGTCTACCAGAGTTACAAGGATTAGAGGATAGAGATCAGAGCTTAGTCATTAGTTAGATAATCAATGTAACAATGCTAAGCACTGATAGTTAATATTAGCAGTGATTGTAGTTAGTTACATATAGCTTCCTGTCACTATCAACCCTGACGTCATCAAAGATGCTCAGTGGTTAGATAGTTTAGTATAAATAGGTAACTTGTGTAACAGTTTAACTTGTCTATCAAAAGATCAACTTTCGCATATCATCTTCTCTTCATTTTCTTACTACCAAACTTCAATTGCAAAGGCTGAGGGGGAGTTTGTGAATCACATGCGAGTTTACCAACTTGAAAGCATGATGATGATGAAAACAAACAACCATTGCTTGTAGTAAAAGTTTTCCATTTATTTCCGCTGCAAATCTCTTTTAAAACTCAATCATTTTCCATTTTTGAAACAAAAACTACAAGTAATTCAAACTCAGATCCTAACAACAAAGACTACTTGTTCTACAAAGACTAAAGGCAATAAAACTCAAAAACCAAAGAGCAGACGATACGTTGGAAAGCCTAAAAGCACATAAGTCACACTAGAACCTTCTGCTGCAAAAGATACAGGAGTCACACAAGAACCTCCTGCGGCTGCTACAATTCAAACATCTGAAGTTCAAGAAACATTAGTACAGACATGAGTAACACAAGAACCTCTTGAGTCTGAATAACTTGATATTCCTATTATCACGTCGCAAGATCCTCCGACAACTGCTCAACGTGAAAGCTCAACTCCTAAAGCGTCTACACCAAAGAATACTCCAAAGTCTACACCGAAAACTACTCCAAAGACAAAGTTGTTTTGAAATATTCTGAATGAGCCTGTTGATATTCAAGACTTGAACGATTTTTTTCCAGATACAGACATAGATGAACTTGAAAAGCGTGTGAAAGTTCTTGAAGATAAAGTTGCAAAGAACCAAGTCGAGAAAGCTGCTTTAGAAAGTACGGTGAAAAAGAGCGAGGTGGAGAAAGAGATTCTGAGCGACAAAGTCAAATTCTTGGAAGGTGACCGAGGGTATTTAAAAGCCCTAATTGAAAGCTTACAAGACGCAAACGAAAGATTACTTAAAGAGATAGCAGAGCTACGATCTGAGCGTGATATGAATGATCGAAGAATTAATAGGCTGCAGAAAGTTCTGACAAACAGTCTGGGTATTGATTTAGTTGCAGAATATGCTCGAATTGATTTGCAAGAAGCTAAGGAAAAAGCAGAAAGTGAAATAGCTGAACAGGGAAAAGGCAAGAATGTTATAGAGAGTATGCCTGAGATTACTGAACCTATGATAGAGTCTACAAAAGCTTCTGATTCTAGTGTTAATCCTGAAACAGAAACTGAAAAGAAAGATGATGAAGAAGCTGAAGATAAAGATGATGATGATGATGATGAACCGATTGATGATACGAAAGACGACTCCTACGATGATGATGGTGATAATGATGATCAAGGAGGAGTTGGTCTGAAAGTAGTTGATGCTAAAGTGAATGACGAATTTGATTTTTCTTCGTGCTGAATGATGAATCTAATAGAATGGAAGATCAAACTCAGGGGGAGCAAACAGGGGAAACATGGCAGAAAGATGATGGTGATATGACAGACGCTATTACTCTTCTATGCCTGTTGCTGCTGTTCCCACAAAGCCAATGATTCTGATGCTCGAACACAATGTTGGGGAAGGCGAATATGTTCATAATTACTCAAAAGAAGATTTAGCTAAGCTGATCGATGTTGATGCTGAAACATTTGATTTTGATTTCGAAGAGCAAGTGATGAAGGTAAATACATTTGAGCCAAACGAGTATTGTTATAAAAGAAGATACGAAGCTGACGAGTATAACAAAGTAATTATAGAAGATTGGTCGTCAGACGATGAGAAAGACGAAGCTGAGAAGTATACAGGTTTGAATACGGATAGTTTTCCAACCTTTGAGGAAATGTACAAGCAGCTTAATGAAGATATGTTGAAAGAAAAGATTGAAGAGTCTGTACGAGAAGGCAAAATCCCTAAACCAATGACGAAAGAAGAGATTGAGCAAGCAAAGAAGTCCTGGTTTAAAGAAATGCCAAGAGAACAAAAGTTTCAACGTCCATTAGCATTCTTTATCAGAGATAAAAATGTTTCATTAGGAGATATATTGAGCTGGGTTGGTTTAAAGAATTGAACGTTTATGCCATTAAACGTGAATTTGGAGTTCAATACTTCAAATACTTGGCAGATTTCAAGACACTTCCTTACTGGGATGTAGAAGAGTTGGTGCAGTCAAGAAATGTTACATATCATATGAAATTTATTGATCAGTTGCTATGGAAGATGATACAGTTTGAAGCGACGCAAGGTTTCAGGTACCGGAAGCCACTCATTCCTAAACGCCGAATCAAAACAGATAAGAAGACTGGTATAAAGGATATAACGTTAATCATGAAGTGTCCGAGAGCAATGGGGAACTTGCCCCTAATGCCGATTGAACAGAATTCAGTTGTTTAAGTGGTGGCAAGTGGATCCGACAACATGTGAAGCAGTGATTGTGTTGAGATTTGAAGATCATTTGGATATCACTAAAGAAAGGGTTGAAATGTTTGGGTTAGAAGGTTTAAGAAGGTTGTGGAGAATGATTAGAATACTAGACCCGATGTGGCTGGTGAACTGCTCAAAGGAGGATATCAAATGTTTATTCTTCAGCAAGATTTGTTATGAAGAACGTGAAAAAGAACAAGCGATGCAATATCAGAGGGTTGTGAATGTCTGTTATGCGCATGAAGTTAATTCTGGAAGAATGTGGGAATCTAGTTGGAGAGAGATAGAACATGAAGAATTTCTAAAAGAAGAAAGGCGTCGGAAATAATTTCTGGAAAGAACAAAGGAGGCAAGATTGAGACATTTTCAATTCATGACAAAGGTGCCACCTACAGATCAAACGTCGATTCCATCGCAAGAAAGAAGAAAGAAGCCAATCAAGAACTTCTTTGGATGTGTGAGGCAGAGATAAAGCTTTGAAAACTGATCAAGACGAAGACGATATCCAAAGGGGAGTCTATTAGTACATAATGTCTATGTCTTAGTCTTGGATCGAGTCTGTTTAGTTTGGGCTAGATTATGTCAAAATATAGGGTTATTTATGTAAATAGATAACAAGTTCACCCAGAAAAGTATTGTGAGAACAAGTTCGGGCGAACTTGTCACAATGCATTCATGACGGCTTCAGCTTCAAACGCTCAAACGGTGAATCAAGTGAACATTAACAACGAGATGGGCACGTCTGTAAAGCCACCAAAACTCATGTGTATGGACGAATACGAGGGTTGGAAAAAGAAGTTTATGAATTGGGTCCAAGCTACATATTTCCATAGCTGGGTGGCAATAGAGACTAGTTATACATGGCCCAGAGATGAGAATGATAATGTTATTGACATCAGCAAGTTCTCTACTTTACAAAAAGATGCTTACGTCACCGAGAAGAAAATGATAAGCTTGATCCAACAGTCGGTGAAAGAAGATATTTTTGTGCTTCTACCGGAATACAAGACTGCACAAGAGCTATGGACATCCTTGAAGAACAAATACCAGGGAAGTGCAGAAATGGTCAAAAGAAAGAAAGCACTGATCACGAAAGAATTTGACATATATACGATGATTAAAGGGGAAACAATGAAATAGATGATCGAAAGGTTTTGCCATCTGAAAGTGATCGTGAGGAGACACGGGCTTGAGAAAACAGAAGAAGAATACATTGAAAAGCTAGCTGATGCTTTACCTGAGGGAGAGTGGACGACTTATCTCATGGTGCTCAAAGAAAGTGCGAGTTGGGAGTTCTTCAAACTGTCCACATTCATTGATAAACTGGAGGGGCACGAGATGTAGTTGTTAAAGATAGCAAAATCAAAGAATTCTAACGTTGCTCAAGCTGTAGGGCTTTAATACAACACCGGAGCTTAAGAGAATATCACTAGCCCGAAGATCCAAACCGCTTTTAGTGCGAATCTGAATTCCTCAAATCATTCGCCCCAGAGTCAAACTCAATCATATCCAAAATATGATCAGAGTCCTCAGAATTCTTCGTATTCAAGCACGGGTTCAAATTCTTCATATCAGAGTCATGCAAATCAGAATATCAATCAAATTCTGATTCAAATGTGTACAAATGCAACATTGCTGTTAATCTAAACAAATGTCGTTTCTGAACAAGTTGCCAAACAACACATGGCGCTTCTCGCCACAGTGTTAGAATCATATGAAAGCTTGGTGGAAGGGAAGATTGGTAATCTGGAAATGATCGCCGAAGACTATGATCAAGTGGATGAAGAACAACTTGAGCTGATGGACATCAAATGGTCCTTAGCATCAATCATTCGGAGGGTTACTAAGTTTGTTGCTCTAACCGGCAGAGATATCGGGATTCAAGCAACAAATTAGGCTTCGACAAAACAAAGGTTACTTGCTTTAGATGCCGACAAAAAGGGCATTTCAAGAGAGAAAGCAAGAATCCAGAGGCAACTGGTAACCAAAGTCCATTTGGAGGTGGCAATGAATACTACAAGAAGTCGCTACAGTACAAGCCATTCCCAAAGAAGACTCAAGTCGAAATTCAAGAGAAACCAACCAACAACACATAAAAGGCATGGTCGCTTCAAATGAAGATGATGATTTTGACTGGAATGCATATATTGCCAAAAAGACCGGTGTTGCTCTTATGGCTGAGATCGTGGAAGACACATCTACTGAAGATCCAAACCGCTTTTAGTGCGAATCTGAATTCCTCAAATCATTCGCCCCAGAGTCAAACTCAATCATATCCAAAATATGATCAGAGTCCTCAGAATTCTTCGTATTCAAGCACGGGTTCAAATTCTTCATATCAGAGTCATGCAAATCAGAATATCAATCAAATTCTGATTCAAATGTGTATGAATGCAACATTGCTGTTAATCTAAACAATGTCGTTTCTGAACAAGTTGCCAAACAACACATGGCGCTTCTCGCAACTGTGTTAGAATCATATGAAAGCTTCGTGGAAGGGAAGATTGGTAATCCGGAAATGATCGCCGAAGACTATGATCAAGTGGATGAAGAACAGCTTGAGCTGATGGACATCAAATGGTCCTTAGCATCAATCATTCGGAGGGTTACTAAGTTTGTTGCTCTAACCGGCAGAGATATCGGGATTCAAGCAACAAATTAGGCTTCGACAAAACAAAGGTTACTTGCTTTAGATGCCGACAAAAAGGGCATTTCAAGAGAGAAAGCAAGAATCCAGAGGCAACTGGTAACCAAAGTCCATTTGGAGGTGGCAATGAATACTACAAGAAGTCGCTACAGTACAAGCCATTCCCAAAGAAGACTCAAGTCGAAATTCAAGAGAAACCAACCAACAACACATAAAAGGCATGGTCGCTTCAAATGAAGATGATGATTTTGACTAGAATGCATATATTGCCAAAAAGACCGGTGTTGCTCTTATGGCTGAGATCGTGGAAGACACATCTACTGAAGATCCAAACCGCTTTTAGTGCGAATCTGAATTCCTCAAATCATTCTCCCCAGAGTCAAACTCAATCATATCCAAAATATGATCAGAGTCCTCAGAATTCTTCGTATTCAAGCACGGGTTCAAATTCTTCATATCAGAGTCATGCAAATCAGAATATCAATCAAATTCTGATTCAAATGTGTACAAATGCAACATTGCTGTTAATCTAAACAATGTCGTTTCTGAACAAGTTGCCAAACAACACATGGCGCTTCTCGCCACAGTGTTAGAATCATATGAAAGCTTCGTGGAAGGGAAGATTGGGAATCCGGAAATGATCGCCGAAGACTATGATCAAGTGGATGAAGAACAGCTTGAGCTGATGGACATCAAATGGTCCTTAGCATCAATCATTCGGAGGGTTACTAAGTTTGTTGCTCTAACCGGCAGAGATATCGGGATTCAAGCAACAAATTAGGCTTCGACAAAACAAAGGTTACTTGCTTTAGATACCGACAAAAAGGGCATTTCAAGAGAGAAAGCAAGAATCCAGAGGCAACTGGTAACCAAAGTCCATTTGGAGGTGGCAATGAATACTACAAGAAGTCGCTACAGTACAAGCCATTCCCAAAGAAGACTCAAGTCGAAATTCAAGAGAAACCAACCAACAACACATAAAAGGCATGGTCGCTTCAAATGAAGATGATGATTTTGACTGGAATGCATATATTGCCAAAAAGACCGGTGTTGCTCTTATGGCTGAGATCGTGGAAGACACATCTACTGAAGATCCAAACCGCTTTTATTGCGAATTTGAATTCCTCAAATCATTCGCCCCCAGAGTCAAATCAATCATATCCAAAATATGATCAGAGTCCTCAGAATTCTTTGTATTCAAGCACGGGTTCAAATTCTTCATATCAGGGTCATGCAAATCAGAATATCTATCAAATTCTGATTCAAATGTGTACAAATGCAACATTGCTGTTAATCTAAACAATGTCGTTTCTGAACAAGTTGCCAAACAACACATGGCGCTTCTGCCACAGTGTTAGAATCATATGAAAGCTTCGTGGAAGGGAAGATTGGTAATCCGGAAATGATCGCGAAGACTATGATCAAGTGGATGAAGAACAGCTTGAGCTGATGGACATCAAATGGTCCTTAGCATCAATCATTCGGAGGGTTACTAAGTTTGTTGCTCTAACCGGCAGATATATCGGGATTCAAGCAACAAATTAGGCTTCGACAAAACAAAGGTTACTTGCTTTAGATGCCGACAAAAAGGGCATTTCAAGAGAGAAAGCAAGAATCCAGAGGCAACTGGTAACCAAAGTCCATTTGGAGGTGGCAATGAATACAACAAGAAGTCGTTACAGTACAAAGCCATTCCCAAAGAAGACTCAAGTCGAAATTCAAGAGAAAACCAACCAACAAACATAAAAGGCATGGTCGCTTCAAATGAAGATGATGATTTTGACTGGAATGCATATATTGCCAAAAAGACCGGTGTTGCTCTTATGGCTGAGATCGTGGAAGACACATCTACTGAAGATCCAAACCGCTTTTATTGCGAATCTGAATTCCTCAAATCATTTGCCCCAGAGGCAAACTCAATCATATCCAAAATATGATCAGAGTCCTCAGAATTCTTCGTATTCAAGCACGGGTTCAAATTCTTCATATCAGGGTCATGTAAATCAGAATATCAATCGAATTCTTATTCAAATGTGTACAAATGCAACATTGCTGTTAATCTAAACAATGTCGTTTCTGAACAAGTTGCCAAACAACACATGGCGCTTCTCGCCACAGTGTTAGAATCATATGAAAGCTTGGTGGAAGGGAAGATTGGTAATCCGGAAATGATCGCCGAAGACTATGATCAAGTGGATGAAGAACAACTTGAGCTGATGGACATCAAATGGTCCTTAGCATCAATCATTCGGAGGGTTACTAAGTTTGTTGCTCTAACCGGCAGAGATATCGGGATTCAAGCAACAAATTAGGCTTCGACAAAACAAAGGTTACTTGCTTTAGATGCCGACAAAAAGGGCATTTCAAGAGAGAAAGCAAGAATCCAGAGGCAACTGGTAACCAAAGTCCATTTGGAGGTGGCAATGAATACTACAAGAAGTCGCTACAGTACAAGCCATTCCCAAAGAAGACTCAAGTCGAAATTCAAGAGAAACCAACAACAACACATAAAAGGCATGGTCGCTTCAAATGAAGATGATGATTTTGACTGGAATGCATATATTGCCAAAAAGACCGGTGTTGCTCTTATGGCTGAGATCATGGAAGACACATCTATTGAAGATCCAAACCGCTTTTAGTACGAATCTGAATTCCTCAAATCATTCGCCCAGAGTCAAACTCAATCATATCCAAAATATGATCAGAGTCCTCAGAATTCTTCGTATTCAAGCACGGGTTCAAATTCTTCATATCAGAGTCATGCAAATCAGAATATCAATCAAATTCTGATTCAAATGTGTACAAATGCAACATTGCTGTTAATCTAAACAATGTCGTTTCTGAACAAGTTGCCAAACAACACATGGCGCTTCTCGCCACAGTGTTAGAATCATATGAAAGCTTGGTGGAAGGGAAGATTGGTAATCCGGAAATGATCGCCGAAGACTATGATCAAGTGGATGAAGAACAGCTTGAGCTGATGGACATCAAATGGTCCTTAGCATCAATCATTCGGAGGGTTACTAAGTTTGTTGCTCTAACCGGCAGAGATATCGGGATTCAAGCAACAAATTAGGCTTCGACAAAACAAAGGTTACTTGCTTTAGATGCCGACAAAAAGGGCATTTCAAGAGAGAAAGCAAGAATCCAGAGGCAACTGGTAACCAAAGTCCATTTGGAGGGTGGCAATGAATACTACAAGAAGTCGCTACAGTACAAGCCATTCCCAAAGAAGACTCAAGTCGAAATTCAAGAGAAACCAACCAACAACACATAAAAGGCATGGTCGCTTCAAATGAAGATGATGATTTTGACTGGAATGCATATATTGCCAAAAAGACCGGTGTTGCTCTTATGGCTGAGATCGTGGAAGACACATCTACTGAGGATGCAGCCATGGAAAGTGCATTAATAGAAGAGTACCTGCAACAAGCTAAGGAGGAGGAAATTTATCAGCACACAAAGATGCAGGGTATCCTTTCTCCTAACATGTCTACTAGTTTTGCAGGTTGTTTTGGCGATACAACATCTTCAGAGAATGTTGCTGAGGAAAAAACCTATGGTTGAGGAGGTTATCAATGTAACCATAGAAATGAATGAAGAAAATCTTACAGAGATCGCCAACAAGGCTATGATGGCAAATCTGACGAAGGTAAGTCCAGAATTAAAGGTACAAATTGTTGAGGTAGAAAAAACCATGTAAAAAATGTGCTGAACCGTGTATTCAATGTGCTGAAAAATCTCAGATCATAACCTAAATCAATGTGCATAATAATAATTTCAAATACGATTATCGCATAGTGAAGGAGGCCTATGACAAAATGAAAGATGATTACAGTAGGTTGGATAATAACAACATTGAACAAGATGATACTATCAGAATGTTAAAAGCTACTTTAATGGGAAAACAAAAAGCTATTAACGTTTATATAAACAACATTGCTGAAGTAAAACAAGAACTTCAAGACATGAAAATCGAAACCGAAAGGATTCGACAGCTTCTGAAAAGCTATTCCACTAATGCCTACGTTATTGATCACATTCTTCCAACGATTCAGTCGGAAGAAAATGTTCAGAAAGCCAAAGGTAAGAAACGTGGAGACTATAGCAATGTTCCACCACCCTTGTGCGAAAAGTACTGTCGCAAAAAGGTTGAGGGGATGGAAAAGGCGCTCAATATTGAACTTTTAACTGAAAAGAAAAATGAGCTGCCTGAGAACATTGATATAACCTACACGAGTGATGATGGCGAAGCGGTGGTTAAAAATGTTGTTGAAAATGTTTTGAATGATTCTGATGATGGCAGCTTTAAAAGCGCCAACTCGAGTTCGAACAATTCTGATTCACAATCTAAAGATGACGATACATCATCGGAAGATAGCCTAAGTGATGATCCTAACCTAGTCATGTACAAAGTTAAGGATTTTGATAGACTATACTTCGACGGAGTGTGAAGGAAGATCAGCTTGACAAATTCTTCAAACTCGTTGAAGTTTCATCAGAAGATTTAGAAATCAATGAAAAGAAGTTTTACTCTAAACCTAAAGAAACAACTACCAAAGGAATGGTGGTGACTTTCCAGAACATAGGAGGGCGGGTTTGGGTTTGGATGTAGAAGAAGAATCGAATAAGAAAAAGTCACCATTTTGTGAATATAAAGATAAAAACATGAAATTCGTGTATGGGACAAGCACGGTTCAAGAGGAAAGTTTGATTGGGAAGCAATCAAACGATGAATTCAAGAAAGCAAAAGAACTTCGAGATAAGGCTAAAGCCGCAAGTGGTGTAAAACCCACTAGTGGACATTCTCATGATGATCAGACTTGCTTCAAATGCAATGAAGTTGGTCACATTGCACGCAAGTGTCCGAAATCTAAGCATGTCTATCCTCGAAGGAAAACAAGTTTAGATGTTGAAAAGCCTAAGCAACCAGAGTTTGTAAAAGCTGTTAAAATTTTGAAAAGAAATAAATCTTAACTTGAAGTTAAACCTAAAACTAAATTTGAAAACTCAACTTTTGAGAAAGGTGAAACTTCCAAGACAAATGAATCAAGGTTTTACATAAAAAAGGCAAATGCTAAATCACAATCCTAGATTGCTAAAAAGAAATCATCAACATGTGAAACTACTAAGTCTGAGCTGGTTAAGACTGGTAATAACAAAGAGTCTAAATCTGATATTAAACCTGAAACTGTTAAAAAGGTAACAAGAAAGTTAAATTTGAAAATGTTAGTGACAACGGAGTCTCAGATAGTGATTTTGAGGATGATTATGAAGCTTTTTATCCCAAACCCAAGACCAAGAAGGCTTGGGTCGCGCTTTTTAACTGAATTTTAATATGTGCAGGGGCAATAGAGATCCATTTTATCAAAGTGGATTCTGGATAGTGGAGCGTCAAGGCACATGACAGGGATGAAAGCTCTTCTCTTTGACATCAAGGCTATAAACGGTGGATATGTTGGTTTTGCCGGTAACCAAGGTGGAAGGATCGTCGCTGAAGGAAAACTTTCCAATGGCGTAGTATCGTTTGATCGTGTGAATTACATTGCTGAGCTAGAGAAAAATCATCTAAGCATCTCGCAGATTTGTGATAAACAGTTCACTGCCGGGTTTCAAAATTCTGGATGATTGGATTCTCATGCGTGCTCCACGCGAAAAAGATCTCTACGTGTTAGATATGGGCAATGCTACAACATCATCGAAATCGGCTCAATGTTTTGTCACAAAAGCCATGGAGAAAGATTCTATTCTATGGCATAGAAAAATGGGGCACGTACATTTGAGGAAAATGAATTTTCTGGTTCATAACGATTTAGTCGAGGGAGTGAATCTTTGAAGCTTCCACATGACGGATCACTGTCTTGAATGTAAGAAAAGGAAGTAGAAAAAGAAATCACATCCTAAGAAGATTCTGAATTCTATAAAGTTGCCGCTTGAACGTCTTCATATGGATCTTTTCTGTGCGGTGAACGTCCGAAGTATTTCAGGAGATCTATACTGTTTAGTCGTCACAGATGATTATTCTCGATATTCATGGGTTTTCTTTCAAGAGTCTAAAGATGAAACGTTCGACAATCTGGTGATTCTCTTTAAGAAACTCGAAAATCTATATCATCTGCATGTCAGACTTATTCGCAGTGCCCATGGCACGGAGTTCAAGAACAACAAGATGAAAGAGTTATGCAACACCAAAGGGATTTTGCACGAATTCAGTGCACCTTATACTCCACAACAAAATGGCGTAGCTGAGGAAGAATAGAACTTTGATTGAAACAGCAAGATCCATGCTGGCAGACTCAAAACTTCCTGTTAGCTTCTGGATTGAGGCGGTTGCAGCGGCATGTTACACACTAAACAGGGTCTTAACTGTCAAACCGACTAAAAAGACATGTTTTGAAATGATCAACCGAAGGAAACCAAATTTGAAATATCTAGAGCCTTTTGGTGCACCATGTACACTGATTGGTCAAGATGGTAAGTTCGGTGCTAAAACCCTTGAAGGTTTCTTCGTTGGTTACGCTAGTCCGCTAAGGAGAGTTTATGTTCCTGCTTTGAGAAAAGTGATTGAAGCACAACACGTTGATTGCTTTCGATACACAACTCCTATTCAGAGAAAAGGCGATGCGTGGTTGTTCAATTACAAAGATTTGTGGAAGTCGTTCAACTTGCCTGAAGAATCATCTGATGAAGAACTTGCAGCTCTTTATTATCTTCAATAGTCGGCAAACAAAGAACAGACTATTAGGCCAATTGTGGTTAATCAACCCACTGTTGGTACTTCGTCTTCTGGTGCAGGTCCGAGTAATAGTAGTCTTCCGGTTGAACAAGTTTCTGAAATAGAACCTACTACAACTCTAGCAAATGTTTCCACTGAACCAAGAAATGCAACGACAGAGCCCAATACTTCTCAGATTCAGAATTCCGACTCCGATGAAGTTCCGACTTTCGATGATGGTGGAGAATCCTCTTCTGATGAAGAATCCTAGCAGATATCCAACATGTTGAATCAATCTGCTGGCCCGAGCAATCAAAATGAAGCTACAACTAGTGCTCCTAATGTTGAATTGATCGTTGATCTGAATGTCACAAATCAGAATAGCACGGTTGATGTTCCTAGCGAGGAGATGCCATGATCTTATTCATACCATCCTTCAACAAACATTATTGGAGAATTACAGACTGGTGTGCGAACAAGAAGTCAAATCAACCAAGCACTAAAATGTTTCTATACCCGAGTGGTTACTACTCAAGACTTCTATTATTATTCATGGTTCATATCTCAAATAGAGTTGAAGACTGTGAATGAAGCTTTGGGTGATGAGAACTGGGTGATAGCGATGCAGGAAGAGCTGTTACAATTCGAGAAACTGGGAGTCTGGAGGCTTGTAGACTTATACGGATTACACCAGGCCCCGAGAGCTTGGTACGAGACGTTATCTCAACATCTCATTGGAAACGGCTTTACGAGAGGCATAGTAGATAGTATATTGTTTACCAAGGAAGTCGGAAATCATCTAACCATCGTACAAATCTATGTGGATGATATCATTTTTGGTTTAACAGATGATCTTCTTTGCAAAGAATTCGGAAGATCATGATGAAGAAATTCGAGATGTCTTCTATAGGTGAAATGAAATTCTTCCTCGGATTACAGGTCGATCAGTTACCAGACGGCATATTCATTCATCAAACCAAATATGTTCATGATATTCTGAAGAAGTTTGAAATGGATAGCTCGAAGCCGATTTCGACTCCTCTGGCACTGAATCATGGAATTTGCATTGACGAAATAGGAACCAAAGTGGATGATACGCTCTATCGGTCGATGATAGGATCTCTTATGTATCTGACGGCATCTCGCCCAGATATCATGTATCCTACCTACCTTTGTGCGAGATATCAGTCTAGTCCCCGAGTGTCACACATGCAGATAGTCAAAAGAATATTCTGTTACTTGAAGGGATGTCCATGCACCGGCTTGTGGTATTCAAAGAACGATAACTTTGATCTGACGGGATACGATGATTCTGACTTCGGGGTGGACAAGCTGAATTCTAAGTCTACGACGGCTGATTGCCAGTTCTTCGGAACTAGATTAGTTACGTGGTAATGCAAGAAACAAACCACGGTCTCTCTTTCTACCTGTGAGGCAGAATGCATTTCTGCTTCCAGCTGTTGTTCACAAATCCTATGGATTCAACAACAGATGAGGGACTTTGGATTGCAATTTCTTGATTCTTATATGTAGATAATAAGGCAGCAATCGACATCAATAAAAATCTTGTTCATCACTCTTGAACTAAACACATAGAAATTCGTTATCACTTCATCTGTGACTGCTACAAAAAAGAGTTGGTACGAATAGAAAAAATCCACACCGATGAACAAAAAGCTGATTTTTATACCAAACTTTTCCTTTAACAAGATTTATATATCTAATGAGGCTTAACGGTATCAAAAATTTGTTGACAGGTGCAAAAGCAGAGGTTGAATATGGATCAGACGACGAGTTCACGTGATCCACATTGGTTTGTATATCTTTTAGAATAGCATTTCTTAAAAAACTAAAATACAAAAATATGTTTTTGATTTTAGGGGGAGAAATATTTGAGAAAAGCCAAAAACATATGAAAAATTCAAAAAGTACAAAATCATTGAATAAGACAAAAAGAATTTTGAGTCACAAAGGAAATGATAGTATATTAGTGGACTATCACAGTATGCTAAAAAATTGTAAATGTTTAAAAGTGATAAACAAGTCTTACTGTGGATGTGTCGATAGGCGTTACACGTTCAGTAAATTGTTTCTGAGATATAAACTAAATTTTACAACTACTTAATCTTGTGGATTAACATATCTCGGATATATGGACTTAGTACCTCCGAAATTTCGTTTGAGAGATTGGCTGATTCTGAGATACGAGGTCTTTATAGATAGTTGATATCTGGGGTATTATACAAGTTCTTCTGATTTTGCGGAAACAATAGCCTAGAACTTGTATAATGCTTTTGATATAAACCCCTAAACTGCATGCAAATTTGAAAAGAATCAAAAGATCTAATCATTTGCAGTGCGTAAAAGATTCCTTAAATGGAACACACCTTTACGTCGAGCCTTCATCTCTTTGTCGATATAGTGGTATTAACCTGAGCTCTCAAGGCTTCACATTAACCTAAATACAGATATCAATTACGCTATATTCACCTGTAAGATGAAATCTAGGGAATCTTGATACAGGAGTATATTCTGAGATGGGAACCATAGTTAAGTCAAGTTTCATAATTCATACATAACATATCTTGGAACAATTGAGAAATGTGTCGAAGTTTAAATGGAAAAACATATCGACAATCTAGGTAAACGAGTTTAAAACTTAAAGCCATCAAAAGGTCAATGGTACTGGTGATATGTCTCAAACAACTGATATGATCCTTAGACACAAATTCAAAAAATATGTCGGGAAATATGTTTGTACATAGTTTACTTGTTCTGTACATAGTTTATCTGCTTTATAGATTAAAACGAAAAAGATTTTCAGGTTTTGTCATCTGAAAGTGACCATGAGGAGACACGGGCTTGAGAAAACAGAAGAAGAATACAGTGATAAGCTAGCTAATGCTTTACCTGAGGGAGAGTGGACGACTTATCTCATGGTGCTCAAAGAAATTGCGAGTTGGGAGTTCTTCAAACTGTCTACATTCATTGATAAACTGGAGGGGCATGAGATGGAGTTGTTAAAGATAGCAAATTCAAAGAATTCTAACGTTGCTCAAGATGTTGGGCTTTACTACAAAACTGGAGCTCAAGAGAATATCACTAGCCCGAAGATCCAAACTGCTTTTAGTGCGAATCTGAATTCCTCAAATCATTCGCCACATAGTCAAACTCAATCAAGCAAATCAGAATAATCAATCAAATTCTGATTCAAATGTATACAAATGCAACATTGCTGTTAATCTAAACAATATCGTTTCTAAACAAGTTTCCAAACAACACATGGCACTTCTCGCCACAGTGTTAGAATCATACGAAAGCTTGGTGGCAGGGAAGATTGGTAATCCAGAAATGACCGCCGAAGACTATGATCAAGTGGATGAAGAACAGCTTGAGCTGATGGACATCAAATGGTCCTTAGCATCGATCATTCGGAGGGTTACTAAGTTTGTTGCTCTAACCGGCAGAGATATCGGGAATTCAAGCAACAAATTAGGCTTCGACAAAACAAAGGTTAGTTGCTTTAGATGCCGACAAAAAGGGCATTTCAAGAGAGAATGCAAGAATCCAGAGGCAACTGGTAACCAAAGTCCATTTGGAGGTGGTAATGAAAACTACAAGAAGTCGCTACAGTACAACCCATTCCCAAAGAACACTCAAGTCGAAATTCATGAGAAGCCAACCAACAACACAACGAAAAGGCGATTACGGAAAAAACAGTGGTCTACAGGTCACATGTTTATATATACTGGAGTTCTGCAGCAATGAATGAAGATGATACAGCGATCAAATCAGTGGTTCGTGTTGGAGAAGAAGATAAGGAGATTATTGTTACTGAAACTGATATTCGAAAGGTTCTGAACTTCAACGACGACAAAGATGATCCAATGATGCTCGATGAGCGAATGGTTAGAGGATGTTTTTGCAGAATGGGATATAAGGGGCACATTAATGAATCTACATTGAAGAAAGGATTAGTCCCTAACCCCTACGAATGCCTGATGCACGATATTATTCGTGTGTTTAGCCATCGAAAGGCTGGATTAGACGACGTGCAAGATTATATGGCATGTATGGCTACAACACTTATTCTGAACAAGAGATTTAACTTTTCGAAGCTCGTTTTCGCACACATGAAGAACAACATGGGATCAAACAGGCTCTTGATGTATCCGAGATTTCTATAGATGTTGATAGATGACAAATTCAGGAAGATTGTGATGGATCCAAATGATATTTTGTATCTAAGTCACCTGGATGATACTACAGTCAAAAAGCTTATCACATTCCAGAAACAGTCATCAGCACCTATCGTAAAGCCATTATTCGGTGCTATTGATTTTGAAAACTATGTCGCGCCACCAGAATACAAGTGGAGGAAAGATGACAGTGGAGATGAAAATGAAAGGAACGCTGAGTTGGAACGACTATCAACATTCAAAGAGAAAAGAAGTGACTGGTTTCTAAAGAAAGTTGTTGTTCAAGAAAAGAAGAAAATGCCGCGAAAGCCAAATAAAGTTGATACGATGCTGATTGATGAGGAAGCGCCTGAGAATGTTTAACATGAAGCTGGTTCTAGTGCTGCAGAGGTTGTTCAGAGTCAAGAAAAGACTACTCAGGAAGATGATGTGGTTTCAGCTAGCGATGATTCATTAGAGAAAGCAACAACGAAATCAATCGCCGAAACAGCTGCTGAGAAAGTAAAAGAAACGGATGCAGATTACGAACCAGAAGGTGAAAAAGATTCTGATGAGGAAAGACCGAAAAAGAAAGCGAAAAGGGTCAAGTCTTCTGCAAACGCTACAATGACAAAGACTTTCAAAGACTAAAGGCAAGAAAAGTCAGAAACCAAAGAGCAGACGATACATTGGAAAGCTTAAAAGCACATAAGTCACACAAGAACCTTCTGCTGCAAAAGATACATAAGTCACACAAGAACCTCATGCGGCTGCTACAATTCAAACATCTGAAGTTCAAGAAACATTAGTACAGACAGTAGTTACAGAAGAACCTCCTGAGTCTGAATTACTTGATATTCCTATTATCACGTCGCAAGATCCTCCGACAGCTGCTCAACCTGAAAGCTCAACTCCTAATGCGTCTACACCAAAGAATACTCCAAAGTCTACACCGAAAACTACTCCAAAGACAAAGTTGTTTGGAAATATTCCGAATGAGCCTGTTGATATTCAAGACTTGAATGATTTCTTTCCAGATACAGACATAGATGAACTTGAAAAGCATGTGAAAGTTCTTGAAGATAAAGTTGCAAAGAACGAAGTCGAGAAAGCTGCTTTAGAAAGTATGGTGAAATAGAGCAAGGTGGAGAAAGAGATTCTGAGCCACAAAGTCAATTTCTTGGAAGGTGACTGAGGGTATTTAAAGGCCCTAATTGAAAGCTTACAAGACGCAAACGAAAGATTAGTTAAAGAGATAGCAGAGCTACGATCTGAGCGTGATATGAATGATCGAAGATTTAATAGGCTGCAGAAAGTTTTGACAAACAGTATGGGTACTGATTTTGATACAGAATATGCTTGAATTGATCTGCAAGAAGCTAAGGAAAAAGCAGAAAGAGAAATAGCTAAACAGGGAAAAGGCAAGAATGTTATAGAGAGTATGCCTGAGATTACAAAAGCATCTGAGTCTAGTGTTGATCCTGAAACAGAAACTGAAAAGAAAGATGATGAAGAAGCTGAAGATAAAGATGATGATGAACCGGTTGATGATGCGAAAGACGACTCCGACAGTGATGATGGTGATAATGATGATCAAGGAAGGGTTGGTCTGAAACTAGTTGAAGCTAAAGTGAATGACGAATTTGATTTTTCTTAGTTGCTAAATGATGAATCTAATAGAATGGAAGATCAAACTCAGGGGAGCAAACAAGGGAAACATGGCAGAAAGATGATGTTGATACGATGGACGCTATTACTATAGCTATGCCTGTTGCTGCTGTTCCTGCAAAGCCAATGATTCTGATGCTCGAACACAATGTTGAGGAAGGCGAATATGTTCATAATTACTCAAAAGAAGATTTAGCTAAGCTGATCGATGTTGATGCTGAAACGTTCGATTTTGATTTCGAAGAGCAAGTGATGAACGTAAATAGATTTGAGCCAAACGAGTATTGTTATAAAAGAAGATATGAAGCTGACGAGTACAACAAAGTAATTATAGAAGATTGGTCGTCAGACGATGAGAAAGACGAAGCTGAGAAGTATATAGGTTTGAATACGGATAGTTTTCCAACCTTTGAGGAAATGTACGAGCAGCTTAACGAAGATATGTTGAAAGAAAAGATTGAAGAGTCTATACGAGAAGGCAAAATCCCTAAACCAATGACGAAAGAAGAGATTGCGCAAGCAAAGAACTCCTGGTATAAAGAAATGCCAAGAGAACAAAAGTTTTTACGTCCATTAGCATTCTTTACCAGAGATAAAGATGTTTCATTGGGAGATATATTGAGCTGGGGATGGTTTAAAGAATTGAACGTTTATTCCATTAAACGTTAATTTGGAGTTCAATACTTCAAATACTTGGCAAATTTCAAGACACTTCCTTACTAGGATGCAGAAGAGTTAGTGCAGACGAGAAATGTTACATGTCATATGAAGTTTATTGATCAGTTGCTATGGAAGATGATAAAGTTTGAAGCAACGCAAGGTTTCAGGTACTGGAAGCCATTCATTCCTAAATGCCGAATCAAAACAGATAAGAAGACTGGTATAAAGGATATAACGTTAATCATGAAGCGTCCGAGAGCAATGAGGAACATGCCCCTAATGCCGATTAAACATAATTTCTATCCGTTGTTTTAGTGGTGGCAAGTGGATCCGACAACATGTGAAGCAGTGATTGTGCTGAGATTTGAAGATCATTTGGATATCACTAAAGAAAGGGTTGAAATGTTTGGGGTAGAAGGTTTAAGAGGGATGTGGAGAACGATTAGAATACTAGATCCGATGTGGCTAGTGAACTGCTCAAAGGAGGATATCAAATGTTTATTCTTCAGCAAGATTTATTATGAAGAACGTGAAAAAGAACAAGCGATGCAATATCAGAGGGTTGTGAATGCCTGTTATGCGCATGAAGTTAATTCTGGAAGAATGTGGGAATCTAGTTGGAGAGAGATAGAACGTGAAGAATTTCTAAAAGAAGAAAGGCGTCGGGAACAATTTCTGGAAAGAACAAAGGAGGCAAGATTGAGACGTTTTCAATTCATGAGAAAGGTGCCACCTACAGATCAAACGCCGATTCCATCACAAGAAAGAAGAAAGAAGCCAATCAAGAACGTCTTTGGACGTGTGAGGCAGAGATAAATCTTTGAAGACTGATCAAGACGAATACGATATCCAAGGGGGAGTCTGTTAGTACATAATGTCTATGTCTTAGTCTTGAATCGAGTCTGTTTAGTTTGGGCTAGATTATGTCAAAATATAGGGCTATTTATGTAAATAGATAGCAAGTTCGCCCGGAAAAGTATTGTGAGAACAAGTTCGGCCGAACTTGTTCAAGACAAGTTCGCCCGAACTTGTGCTACACCTAGCTAACTTACATATCTATAAATAGGTGACTTGGGTTTTTCATTTGTAACTTCTGCAACTTTGTCACTTGTACGGCGAAGCTCTGCCCGATCTAGATTTGACATGTATTTGACATTTGAGATTAATAAACAACAATTAAACAGTAAATCTTTGCATATTCGATTAACACGTCATATAGTTTCCGCCTATGTTGGTGCATAATGTCTATGTCTTAGTCTTATATCGAGTCTGTATAGATTAGATGTGAATAGGCTAGCGAAACGAAGTATTTATGTAACTAAGGGACAAGTTCGCTTGAGATGGCATTGTGAAGTCAAGTTCGGCCGAACTTGACTATGTCAAGTTCGCCCGAACTTCATCTCCCTCTAGCGAACTTGGAGCCCTATAAATAGCTAACATGTTTGATTCATTTGTAACTTTGTGCTCTGGAGTAGCGAAGCTCTGTCAAATTGGAGACTTGACTTATCAATAGAATTGACGTTTAATTGAGTAATTCTTGTTATTTGGTAATCGTGTCATAATATTTCCGCTATTACGGACATCAGATATCAAATCTAGGTTCCTATGCTATCAGGATCGGTCCTACAAGTGGTATCAAAGCTAGAATAGCCTGATTTGGCTGATATCAAGACAAGAATACTTCTAATTGTACTCCATTCTTCTATTTTTCTTAACTTTTACACTAAAAATGAAGAAGTTACAGGCAAATTCTGTCCATATTTGAATATGTCATGTTAAATACATCATAGATAAACCCCTGAGAGTTTGGAGGCTAAAATCAAACGAATTAGTGTCAAATTGTTGCAAAAACCATGTTTTCCAAATTCACTATGATCGAACTTATAACCCAAGTTCGGCCGAACTTGACTTAGAAACTCACTTTCTGAGTGATTTTCTATCAAGTTCGCTCGAACTTGATAGTTTTTGTGAGAAATTGTGTTAAGTTCGCTCGAACTTAATAAGTTTTCATTGATATTTTGTCAAGTTCGCTCGAACTTGATAAAAATCAGTAAACTTAAGCTAAGTTCGCCCGAACTTGCAAGTTTCTTATTGAAAATTGTTGTAAGTTCGCTCGAGGTTGTCTCTGGGTTATTTTCAAATCAAACACATAAGTTCGACCGAACTTATGTGTAAAACTGAAATTCTTCATACATCTACTACAAGTTCGACGGAACTTGTAGTTGTTCTAATCATTTTCAAAGTTTGAACGTGTTTCTAGCGTTCGTGTGTAGATATTCGTGATTGTTGATCTTCAGAGAGCGTTTATGTCAGGAGTGGGCACGTCCAATGCTAATGTGATACAACAAGTCAACCTTTACAACAAAATGGGCACGTCTGTCAAACCCCCGAAGTTAATGAGTATGGACGAGTACGAAGGATGGAAGGAGAAGTTCAGTTATTGGGTTCAAGCGATGCATTTCCAAAGCTGGGTGGCTATTGAGAGAGGTTATGTCGTTCCATTAGACGAGAATCAGCAAGTTCTGGAAAAGTACAAGTACACCACAATACAAAAAGATGAGTACATTGTTGAGAAAAAGATGATCAGTCTCATCATACAATCCGTTAAAGAGGATAATTTGGTCTTATTGCCCGAATACACGACTGCGAGAGAGCTATGGTTATCACTGCAAAAGAAATACCAATGAAGCGCATAGATGATCAAGAGTAAAAAAGCTATTATCTTGAAGGAATTCGATATTTTTACCATGTTGAAGGGCGAGACAATGAAACAGATGATTGAGCGTTTTTGTCATCTGAAAGTCCAAATGAGGAGACACGGTCTAGAGAAGACAGAATCAGAGTACATCAATAAGCTTGCTGATGCGTTACCTGATGGAGAATGGATTACTTACCTCATGGTATTGAAAGAAAGTCCGAATTGGGAATTCTTCAAGCTGGCGACATTTATCGACAAACTAGAAGGTCATGAGATGGAACTTCTAAAGAACGTAAAGTCGAAGAATGCTAACATTGTTCAAGATGTTGGTCTATATTACAAGAACGGAATGCAAGACAACATTTCAAGTCCAAATATTCAAACAACATTCAGTGCTAATATGAACTCTTCGCCACAGAATCAGAATCAATCATATCCTCAATATGATCAAAGTCCACAATGTTCTTCTTTTTCGAGCACTAGTTTAAATTCTTCATATCAAAGTCAAGCAAATCAGAATCAACAAGCGAATTCTGATCCGCATGTGTACAAGCGTAACATTGTTGTCAATCTAAACAATGTTGTTTCTGAGCAAGTTGCAAAACAACACATGTCACATCTTGCCACAGTTCTAGAATCGTATGAAAGTCTGGTAGCAGGAAAAATCGGCAGTCCTGAAAAAACCGCTGATGACTACGATCAGGTGGACAAAGAAGAGCTTGAACTGATGGACATTAAATGGTCCTTAGCTTCTATCATTCGAAGGGTGACAAAGTTTGTTGCACTCACAGGCCGAGATATCGGAAATTTAAGCAACAAGCTAGGTTTCGACAAATCAAATGTCACTTGTTTTAGATGCCGACAGAAAGGGCTACTAGAACAGTATCTGCAATAATAAGAAGAAGAGGAAATGTATCTTCACATGAAGACACAAAGCATCTTATCTTCTAACTCAAATTCTAGTTTTGCAGGTAACTTTGATGGAAGTTCTCAAGAGCAAGTGGTCGAGGAGAAACTGATTGATGAAGATGTTATCATTGATGTTGCTCAAGAAGTGAATGCTGAAAACCACAAGGACATTGCCAATAAAGCTATGATGGCGAATCTAACTAAGGTAGGTCCAGAGGTAAAGGAAGTTGTCAAAGTGCAAGTTGTGGAGGTTGTAAAACCTTGCACAAAATGTACCGAGCCGTGTGCTAAATGCACCGAAAAATTACAAATCATCACTGAACTCAATGTACATAATGAACATTTCAAATACGATTATCGTACAAGGAAGGAAACGTATGACAAAATGAAAGATGATTATGGCAGGCTCGATAGAAATAATATTGAACAACATGATACTGTAAGGATGTTGAAAGGTACAGTAATGGATAAACAAAAGGCAATAAACATTTATATCAACTCCATTGCTGAAACCAAACAACAACTCCAGGACATGAAAATTGAAACAGAAAATGTTCAACAACTTTTAAGAAGTTACACAACTAACGCTTATGTCACCGATCATATACTTCCCACGATTTCGTCAGAAGAAAATGATAAAAGGTCTAAAAAGAAAAATGGTAGAGAATACATCAATGTTCCTCCACCCCTATGCGAGAAGTATTGTCGCAAAACTGTTGATGGGATGGATAAGGCACTCAACATTGAGTTGTTATTTGAAAAGAAAAATGAGTTGTCGGAGAACATTGATGTAATCTATAATAAATCAGATGATGACAATAATGTGGTGGTTAAAAATGTGGTTGAAAATGTTCTGAATGATTCTGATTGTAGGAATGTCCACGAACAGCTCGGGAACCTAAATTTGTTATCTATTGTCCGATTAGGCGGAAACTAATGACAAGTTAATCAAATAACAAGAATTACTCATTTAAAGGTTGTTTTCATTGATCTAAAGTTCAATACATTCGAGAACCGGATCCGACGGAGCTTCACCGTCTCTGTGCCAAAATCTCTGAAATTACAAATGAAATCACCAAGGCACCTATTTATAGACTTGCAAGTTCGCTGGTGAAATACCAAGTTCGCCCGAAAATAGCACATGTTCGGCCGAAGATGGTTGGAAGTTCGTCCAAACTTGACCTTAGTCAAGTTCGGCCGAACTTGACTTCTCAAGTTATTTCTCAAGCGAACTTGTCCTAATCTTTACTTAAATACGCCTAGTTTCTAACAGTTTAAGCTCTAATCACTCAGACTCGATACATAATGATATTAATGACGAAGGCAACAGACATATGCACCAACAGACTCCCCCTTGGATGTTGTCGTAGTCATCTTGATGTAAACATCCTTTTGATATATGCACCAACAGACTTTCCTAGACTTCCTCTCTTTGGATATTGCCGTAGTCATCCTTGACATTTAAAAACTTCTGAGTCTTCCGATCTTTTTAGTTCTTGAATAAACTTTAACGTATTGATCTTCAATCTCCATCTTTTTCTTCAAATTTATCTTGATAAAACTTTTAAGTTCCAAGCTCCTCCTTTGTTGTGAGCTATGCTCCCCCTTGCTTTAAGCTTTACTTTAGTCACGTTTCATCCTGCTCCCCCTAAAACTTTACTTCCTGTTTCAAAGTTCTTGAGCATACTAGAACACGTTTTAGATTTAAAACTTTGAAAATTTTATAACATTTAACAATTCAAATTTTAATCTCCATTTTAAAACCTTTTTAGTTATTCAAGTTCAACTTAATGACCTTGAAAACTCCTTACATTTAAAACCTTGACCATTCTCATGATTTTCAATCATTGATATCCACTTAGTTGACCAAGTCCAAGTTAATGACCTTGATTAACCAATATTGTCTAACCGAGTCCAAATTAATGACCTAAGTTTGACTTGATAAGAGCACACTGTTTTTCTTCAAATGTAAAGTTTCAAATTAATGAACCTTTTGAACATTTCAAAACATACTAGACTTCGAAGATCCGTTCTCCAACATTGGTTGTTGAAAACAACGTAAAAAAACAAAATCTTTTTTGAATTTTAGTAAGTTTATGCTAAAACACTCTGAAAATCTTTTTGGTTTTATCAACTATAAAGCAATAAAGAAAGTAAACTATGTACAAACATATTCACATACATATTTTTGTGAATTTGTGTCTAAGGATCATATCAGTTGTTTGAGACATATCACCAGTACCGTTGACCTTTAAATGACTTTAAGTTTTAAACTCGTTTACCTAGATTATCGATATGTTTGTCCACTTAAACTTCATCACGTTTCTCAATTGTTCCAAGATACGTTAAGGTAAGAATTATGAACCTTGACTTAACTATGATTCCCACCTCTTGAATATACTCCTGAATCCAGATTTCCTAGATTTCATCTTACAGGTGAGTATAGCGAAACTGATATCTGTATTTGGGTTGTGCGAGACCTTGAGAGCTCAGGTTAGTACTACCGTACCGACAAAGAGATGAAGGCTCGTCTTTAAGGTGTGTTCCACTTAAGGAATCTTTTAAGCATTGCAAATGATTAGATCTTTCGATTCCTTTCAATATTGCATGCAACTTTTAGGGGTTTATAGCAAAAGCATTATAGAAGTTCTAGGCTATTGCTTTCGCAAAATCAGAAGAACTTGTATAATACCCCAGATATCAATCATCTATAAAGACCTCGTATCTCAAAATCAGGCAACCCTTCAAACGAAATTTCGGAGTACTAATTCCATATATCCAAGATGTGTTAATCCACAAGATTAAGCAGTTGTAAAATTTTGTTTATATCCAGGAAACAATCTACTAAACGTGTAAAGCCTATCAACACATCCACAGTAAGACTTGTTTATTACTTTTAAACTTTACAAATCTTTAGCATACTGTGATAGTCCACTGATGTGCTATCATTTCCTTTTTGACAACAAATTCTTTTTGTCTTTTTCATGTTTTTGTACTTTTTAAATTTTTCAATGTTTTTGAATTTTCAACTTTTTCATATGTTTTTTATTTTTCAACAATTTTTAAAATTTTCTTAGTCCCCCTAAAATCAAAAACATATTTTTGGTTTTTGAATTTTAAGAAATTCTATTCTAAAAAAATAAGATACCAATGCGGATCACGAGACCTCGTCGTCCGATCCTTTTTTTCAATGTCCGCATCATCACCTGTTAGCAGAACAAATCATTAAACTATGATAACCTCAACTTGTTGAAACCACTTGTAGGAAATCAATTTTTAAATGATTTTTCAATTTAACAATCAGTGTTCTGTTTTTAACGGTGTGGATTTGCAAATTTTAACTTTTGACAAATTTTCTTTTCTAACTTCTTCTTTCTCAATCACTTGAAATTTCAAAAACGACAATGATTAAGACGTTCTAGATAAGTTAAAACTCATGGAGCTCCGCTATCCTGTATCAACTTTGATATAGTGGATCTTGGGACTCCTACACATGAACAACCATTTGAAAAATGAAACCCAAACCTTTTTGCTTTTAGATTTGACATGATAAGCATCATAACCATATTCTAACTCCTCACCGTATTCAAAATCATCATCAAACATTTCGTCCGATGTCGATTCTAAAAACATTTCATCTATTTCTTTCTTAGTTCGTTTTGAATAATTTAACTTTGAAAAATCATTTTTAATTTCTGTTTCGGTTGATTTGACATTCTCAGTTTTGTCAGCAACAGACTTTGGTTTCTCTGATGATGAAAGCCTTCTCTTAGCAACCCAAGATTGTAGCTTGCTTCGTGCTTTCTTGATATAAAATTTAGAATCTTTCTTTTCATTTAATTTTGATTTCACCCTTTTCAAATGTTGAGTTCTCAAACTTTGAACTCATTTTAGGTTTCACTTCGTTTTTAGATTCATAGTTTCTATTTGACTCTGTGACATTTTTCACAATCTCTGGTTGTTTTTGTTTTTCATCTTTTGATTCAGTTTTTCTTCGTGGAAACACATGCTTTAGATTCAAACACTTGCGAGCAATGTGACCAACATTATTGTATTTAAAGCAAGTTCGATTATCAGAACCATTTTCACTAGTTGGTTTTATTCCACTTGTGGACTTGGTCTTAGCCTTGTCCCAAAGCTCTTTTTCCTTCTTGAAATCATCATTTGATTACTTACCGATTAAGCTTTCCTCTTCAACCGTACTCGTTCCGTACACAAACTTTATGTGTTTACCTTTGTGTTCATGAAATGACAACTTCTGGTTCCTTCTCGGTTCTTCTTCATTTTCCTCTAAACCCAATCCTGCTCTCCTGTTCTCAGGAAAATCACCACCACACTTTCGATAATTGTTAGTATTCCTTTTGGGTTTCGAGTAAAATCTTTTCTCATTTTTATTGAGATCATCTGATGAAGCTTCTATAAGTTTGAAAAATTTGTCAAGTTGATTCTCTTTCACGTTCTGAATCGGAAAACTATCATTAAAATATAATCTATCAGAATCCTTCATCTTGTACATAACGGTATTAGGATCATCACTTAGATCATTTTCTGATAATGTATCTTCATCTTCAGGTTGCGATTCCGAGTTTTTCGAACTTGATTTGGCGCTTTCAGAGCTACCTTCATCGGAATCATTTCCCAAAACGTTTTTAACCACATTTTTAACTACCGCTTTAATGTCATAGTTTGATTTTGTAAAGTCTACGTCAATGTTCTCAGGTAATTGATTTTTCATTTCTGATAAGAGAAGTATATTAATGGTTTTTCCACTTCATCATCTTTCTTGCAGGAATAGCTTGAAAGAAATGGTGGAGGAACATTTTCGTATTCTTTACGCTTTGATTTATCAACATTTTCCTTCGGCTTGATCGTAGGTAAAATGTGATCAATGACATAAGCGTTAGTAGTGTAACTTTGATTCTGTTTCTATCTTAGTGTCATGAAAGTTTTGTTTCAGCAATGGTATTAATGTACATGTTAATTGCCTCTTGTTTATCAATCACTGTTGCTTTAGCATCAAGTTCAAGATTAGCTTTTTCGACATTTTAATATTTGCCTTGTATCTTGTCATAAGCTTCTTTCATGTTTCTGTAATCATAACAAAAAGTTTCATTATGTTCAGTTAATTCTCTTATGATTTTGACCTTATCAAGGCATGGTTCACAAGGACTTGTGCACTTTGTGCAAGGTTTTTCAACCTCCACAACTTTCACAACTTCCTTTTCAGACATTCTTACCTCAGCTTTTACCTTTTCGGCCTTTGCTTTCAAAGCTTCTTGTTTTTGCATCTCAGCATAAGCTATCTCTTCTTCTTCAGTTCTCCGCATGTACGCTTCCAGAAACGCATTCTCCAAAGCAGCATCAACATACGATGTCTCGGGTTCATTTACAACCTCTGCCATCATAGCCACACCAGTTTTCTTTCCGATGTATCTGTTCCAGTCAAAGCCATCTTCTTCATGATTAGCAACAAGAGCTTGTTCGGATTTTTTGCAGATTTATCTTCTACTTCAATTTGCGTTTTCTTTGGATATGGCTTATATTGAAGAGCTCTCTTGTAGTACTCATTGTTGCTTCCGAAAGGATTTTGGTTTCCACTTGCTTCTTGATTACTTCATTCACGTTTGAAGTGTCCTTTTTGTCGACACCTGAAGCATGTGACTTTTGATTTGTCGAAACCAAGCTTGTTGCTTGAATTTCCAATGTCTCTTCCAGTGAGTGCCACGAATTTAGTAACTCTTCTGACGATGGACGTAAGGCTCCATTTAATATCTATCAGCTCCAATTCTTCTTCGTCTACCTGATCGTAATCTTCTGCTGTCATTTCTGGATTTTCGATCTTTCCAGCAACAAGACATTCATACGATTCAAGGACGGTAGCGAGAAGTGCTATGTGTTGTTTAGCCACTTTTTCTGGAAATACATTCTTCAAATCGACTGCTATGTTGCACTGGAAAACATTTGAATCAGAACTAGCTTGACTTGTCTGATTTTGGAATGAAGAGCTTGAACTAGTCCTAGAATAGCCAGAATATGGAGAGCTTTGATTCGGAGAAGAATTTGCATTTGCACTAAAAGTCGTTTGAATTTTCGGGCTTTGAATCAGAGTATCTTGTATACCTCCTTTGTAATAGACACCGACATCTTGAACAACACTTGCATTCTTTGATTTAGCAATCTTCATCAATTTCATTTCATGACCTTCTAATTTGTCGATGAAAGATGATAACTTGGAATGTCTCCAAGATGGACTATTTTTCAGAATCGTCAGATATGTCGTCCATTCTCCTTCTAGAAGTGCATCGGCCAACTTCTCGATTTTTTCTTCATTAGATCTTTTGATATCATGTCTTCGCATCTGGACCATAAGGTGACAGTATCTATTAATCATTTGCTTCCTGGTTTCACCTTTGATCATCGTGAAGATTTCAAATTCTTTCTTAATGAAAGCCTTCTTGCTCTTGATCATTTCATCACTTCCTTTGAATTTATCACAAAGAGATTGCCATAATTCTTGTGAAGTTTCAAACTCTGGCAACAGTATCAGAATATCTTCCTTTACTGATTGTTGAATCAAGCTAATCATTTTCTTTTCGGCGACATAATTTGCTTTATCACCCGGTGAGAACTTGTTCAACGGAAGATCTTGATCACGCGCATTCTTTGGCCATTTGTAACCATCCTCAACTGCAACCCAGCTGTCGAATTGGTTTGCCTGTATCCAATTCACAAACTTTTCCTTCCATCCTTCAAACTCATCTATACTCATTAGCTTCGGGGTTTCTGAGTAGTACCCATTTCTTTGTCGATATTCATCTGATTTGCCGCAAGAGTATTAGCATTTGATGAAGAAGCCATTTGAGAAAGAACACATTATGAAAATCTTCCATCTTGACAACCTGAAGACTTATATGAAAATATGATCAAAAACACTTGGAAATTGATTAGCAACAGAAAAATAGCACGACGGTACGTTAAAAACGTTTAAAATTTTTCCGAAAACAATTTTTACCCGATTATATCTTTAAAATCGTCTCATCCATACGATTCTAACGGTATATAATGTTCGTGACGTTTTCGGGATTTTCATGCCTTTTTTTTAGGAACCTTAGACAAGTTCGGGCGAACTTGTCAAAGACTTATCAAGTTCGGTCGAACTTGATGTGGAATTTGAGAAAAATTACACTTCGAGCGAACTTGTGTAGGGTTTCAAAACAAACACTTAAGTTCGGTCGAACTTAGGTAATATTTCAATGAGTTTGTCAAGTTCGGGCGAACTTGTGAATAAAGTTCAATGAGATTCGATCAAGTTCGGTCGAACTTAACCAAAACTATTGAAATATCCTTCAAGTTCGAGCGAACTTCTGACAAAAACCTTGAACAACCTATCAAGTTCGGTCGAACTTGATGTTAAGTTCGGCCATAGCTTGTTCCAGAAACATGGTTTTTCCAACTTTTTGATATCAATTTGATTGAATTTGATGTCCAAACAGGGGTTTGTTAATAGTGTGTTTTATAAAAATCACCCATTTTTTACCATGAAATCATCAAATATGTGAAAATGTTAAGAAAAAAGATAGAATGGGGATGAAATAGAGAGATTCTTGTCTTGATTCCAGCAAATTTAGGTATCCAGGCTCTGATACCACTTGTAGGAACGTCCACGAATAGCTCAGGAACCTAAATTTGTTATCTATTGTCCGATTAGGCGGAAACTAATGACAAGTTAATCAAATAACAAGAATTACTCATTTGAAGGTTGTTTTCATTGATCTAAAGTTTAATACATTTGAGAACCGGATCCGACAGAGCTTCGCCGTCTCTGTGCCAAAATCTCTGAAGTTACAAATGAAATCACCAAGGCACCTATTTATAGACTTGCAAGTTCGCTGGTGAAATACCAAGTTCGCTCAAAGATAGCACATGTTCGGCCTAACTTGACCTCTCAAGTTATTTCTCAAGCGAACTTGTCCTAATCTTTACTTAAATACGCCTAGTTTCTAACAGTTTAAGCTCTAATCACTCAGACTCGATACATAATGATATTAATGACGAAGGCAACAGACATACGCACCAACAGATGTTGGCAGCTTTGAGAGCGCCACCTCGAGTTCGAACAGTTCTGACACAAATTCCGAAGATGACGATACATCATCGGAAAATGATCTGTGATGATCCTAACGTTGTAATGTACAAGGTTAAGGAATCTGATAGATTATACTTTGATGACAGTTTTCCGGTTCGGAATGTCAAAGAAGATAAATTAGATAAACTGTTCAAACTGGTTGAAGTTACATCAGATGACCTGGAGAAGAATGAAAAGAAATTCTACACTAAACCTAAAAGAAATTACAACAACTACCGAAGGAATGGTGATGATCATCCGTAAAACCGGAGAGCTGGGTTGGGTTTAGAAGAGAATGATGAACCGGTTAAGAAAAAGTCACCATTTAACGAGTACAAAGATAAAAACATGAAATTTGTTTATGGGACGAACACGGTTCATGAGGAAATTTTGATTGGGAAGCAATCAAACGAAGAGTTTAAGAAACAGAAAGAACTTCGAGATAAGGCGAAAGCCACAAGTGGTGTAAAATCCACTAGTGGACATCCACATGATAATCGGACTTGCTTCAAGTGCAATGAAGTTGGTCATATTGCACGCAAGTGTCCGAAGTCTAAGCCGGCCTATCTTCGAAGAAAAGAAAGTTCAGATGTGGTGAAACCAAAGCAACCAGAGTTTGTAAACCTGTAATGATTCTGAAAAGAAATGAATCAAAACCTAAAGTTAAACCTAAAATAGGAAAGAAATTTGAAAACTCCACTTTCAAAATAGGTGAAACTTCTAGAGCAAACGAATCACGGTTTTATATCAAAAAGGAAAACATTAAATCACAAGCCTGGATTGCTAAGAAAAAGTCAACAATATCTGTTGTTATCAAGTCTGAGCTTATCAAGACTGATAACAAGAAAGAATCAAAATTTGAGATCAAAACCGAGACTTACAAACCTACACTTGGTAATAACTCATCAAAAGGTAAAAAGAAAGTGAGTTTTGAAAGTGTAACTAATAGTGGAGGCTCAGATGGAGATTATGAAGATGATTACCAAGCTTTCTATCCAAAACCCAAGACTAAAAAGGCTTGGGTCGTGCTCTTTAACTAGATTTTAACATGTGCAGGGGCTCCAAAGATCCGTTCTTTCAAAGTGGATTTTGGATAGTGGAGCATCCAGACATATGACAGGAATGAAAGCTCTTCTGTTCAACATAAAAGCTATCAACGGCGGATATGTTGGATTTCTAGTAATCAGGGTGGAGGGATCTTCGCCTAAGGAAAACTTTCCAATAGTGTTGTATCATTTGATCGCGTGAACTACATTGCAAAGCTGGAAAACAATCTTCTGAGCATGTCGCAGATTTGTGATAAACAATTCATGGTGCATTTCAATAACAAAGAATGTATTATGCTGAAGCCTGGTTTCAAAATACCTGATGAGTGGATTCTGATGCGAGCTCCGCGCGAGAACGATTTATATGTCTTAGATATGGGTGTCGCTACCACATCATCAAAATCAGCGCAATATTTTGTGGCAAATGCTATTGAGAAAGATTCTATTCTTTGGCATCGAAAGATGGGGCACATTCATTTGCGAAAAATGAATTTCTTGGTTCATAATGATCTAGTAGAAGGTGTGAACTTACGGAGCTTTCATATGACTGATCACTGCCTAGAATGTAAAAAAGGGAAGCAGATCAAAAAGTCACATCCGAAGAAAATTCTGAACTCAATCAAGTTGCCGCTTAAACGTCTCCACATGGATTTATTTGGTCCTATCAACATTCGAAGTATTTCAGGAGACTTATACTGCTTGGTGGTCACAGATGACTATTCTAGATATTCGTGGGTTTTCTTCCAAGAATCAAAGGATGAAACGTTCGAAAATTTGGTGATTATTTTCAAGAAACTCGGGAATCTTTATCATCTGCCAGTCAGACACATGCGTAGTGACAACGGCACAGAGTTCAAGAATAATAAGATGAGAGAATTTTGCAATGCTAAGGGGATTCTACATGAATTTAGCGCACCGTATACTCCGCAACAAAACGGTGTAGCTGAGAGGAAGAACAGAACCTTGATCGAAACGGCAAGAACCATGCTTGCAGACTCAAAACTTCATGTCAGCTTCTGGATTGAAGCGGTTGCAGCGGCTTGCTACACACTAAACAGGGTCTTAACTGTTAAACCAACGAAGAAGATGTGTTTTGAAATGATTAACCGACGGAAGCCAAACTTGAAATTCTTAGAGCCATTTGGTGCGCCATGTACTGTAATCGATCAAGATGGTAAATTCGGAGCCAAATCGCTTGAAGGTTTCTTTGTTGGGTATGCAAGTCCGTTAAGACGTGTATATATTCCCTCCTTGAGAAAGGTAACTGAAGCACAACATGTGGATTGCTTTAACTATACGGATCCTATTCAAAGGAGAGGCGATGCATGGTTGTTCAACTATCAAGATCTTTGGAAGTCATTCGACTTGCTGGAAGAACCGTCTGAAAAAGAAATTGCAGCGTTATACTATCTTCAACATTCAGCGAATCAAGAACAAATCATTAGACCAATTGTGGTTAATCCACCCACGTTGGATACTTCATCTTCCGAAGCAGGTCCGATTAATAGCGGTGTTCAAGTTGAAAATGTTTCTGAAGAAGAAGTATCACCGGCTACAAATCCATTGAATGAATCTTCTGAACCAAGAAATGCAACAACAGTGCCAAGTATGCCTCAGAATCAGAATTCTGACTCTGGTGAAGCACCAACATTTGATGCTAATGGTGAAACCTCATCGGATGAAGAAGTTGAGGAGATATCTAACATGTTGAATCAATCTGCTAGTCCGAGAAATCAGAACGAAGCTTCACCAAGTGCTCCAAATGTTGAATTGAACAATGATCTGAATATCTCAAATCAGCAAAGCTCAGTTGATGTTCCTAGCGAAGAAATGCCGCGATCATATTCTTACCATCCTTCAACGAATATCATTGGTGAATTACAAACTGGTGTGCGTACACGAAGCCAAATCAATAAAGCACTTAGTTGTTTCTATACCCGAGTTGCTCCAACTCAAGACTACTGCACTATTCACGTTTCATTTCTCAAATAGAGCCAAAAACTGTTAATGAAGCTCTGGGTGACGAGAACTTGGTGAACGCAATGCAAGATGAACTGTTACAGTTCGAGAAATTGGGTGTTTGGAGGCTTGTAGACTTACCACCGAAGTAGAAAGCTACAGATACAAAGTGGGTCTTCAAGTGCAAAAGAGACGATCGGGGTGTAATAGTCAGAAACAAAGCTCGGTTGGTGTCAAAGGTTTCCACCAGCAAGAGGGTATTGACTACACAGAAGTATACGCACCGGTTGCACGATTAGAGTTTATCCGAATTTTCCTCGCGTTCACAGCTTGGAAAGGGTTTAAGGTGTACCAGTTGGATGTAAAATCTGCATTTCTCTATGGTAAACTACGTGAACAAGTGTACGTCGGCCAACCAACGGGGTTCGTCGATCCATTGAACAAGAACAAAGCTTATCTCCTAGACAAAGCCTTATACGGATTACCCCAAGCCCCGAGAGCTTGGTACGAGACGATATCACAACATCTCGTTGGAAATGGCTTTACAAGAGGCACAGTGGATAGTACATTGTTTACCAGAGAAGTCGGATCTCATCTAATCATTGTACAAATCTATGTGGATGATATCATCTTCGGTTCAACAGATGACAGTCTTTGCAAAGAGTTCGAAAAGATCATGAAAAGAAATTCGAGATGTCTTCCATGGGTGAAATGAAATTCTTCCTCGGATTACAGGTCGATCAGTTACCAGACGGCATATTCATTCATCAGACAAAGTATGTTCATTGTCACACCCCGACCCGCAGCGGAATAAGAGTCGGGGCATAATTTGGTTATCACCAAAGCTCATGACATTTACTAACATGTTTCATATTTAATAAAGTCAAAGTTACATTTCAAACATCCAAACATGTTCATTCAATACAAGGAAAATAAGCCAAGCATAATAATCCCAACACTAAATCGTTTTATTCTTCTAGTCCAAATCCTATGTGTTCGTAGCTGCAGCTGCTTCACCTGTATCATGTGTAAAATGGGAGTTTTTGGGTCAACATAAGTTGGCGAGTGAACCTTATTAGATAAACATTTATTAAATAATTAATTGTTAGTTTATCAATGAAAATTTATGCATAATCATAGATGAACAAATGTAAATAATCAAGTAATGGCAAATAGCAGTCACAACTATAACATATAATAACACATGGCATCATACATGAACATACCAACATCATACTGTAAATAACATAAATGAAACTGTGCGATCAAGGCTCAATCAAACGGAGCCGATCGTATTGCATGTACTGAAAATGAAAATCTGTGCGATCAAGGCTCAATCAAACGGAGCCGATCGTATGTGGGCACGCCAGGTTCAACCGCATAATAAAATGGGGAACATGCTCAACGCTCATAATGTAATGGGAAGCGGCGGCCTATGAAATTGCATGTACTGAATAATAAATTGCATCCAATGATAACTACTTAACAGCAACAAACTGAATACACAAGCTCATGATATGATGTATGCACAATGGTTTAGTAATAATATATATATACAAAGACACATGATACACCCCAAAACGTGATTAAAACGGGGAATTTGTAAGATTCACTCACATTGGGTGCGTTGGATTGGAGATGGTGAGATGCGCACGAATTAGATGAGCGGATCAACGAGGAATACTAACCTAAATAATAAATGGATGGATTTTATTAAGGATTTTAATGAAATTTTCAGATATATTTTATGAGTTTATGGCTATTTTCTATCTTTAAAAATGTTACTTTTAAGTATTTTTAATTGATTTTTAAATTAAATTAAATAAATAAAAATATCTAAAAGAAAAATATATATATATATTATTTTTTTAGCGTTGACCGTTGACCATTGACCGTTGACCGGTTCGGTCATCGAATTAATCTGTGCCGGGTGAGATTCGAACCGGCGACCTCCTGTTCCCGTGCACGCAGCTCTACCAACTGAGCTACGTGTCTAACCCGAAATAATCTCGTTCTTAAATATATTTATACACTTATTCAATTTAACCGAATTTCCTTTATTTGCAAAAACATTTTAATTCAATCGGACCGGTGCTCGTGACGGGTTTCGAACGCGCGACGTGTGGTTCGTGTTGCACACAGTCCACCGCTGGACTGTGTGTCTAACCCGGTTATTATCTCGGTTTTTATTATACTTAACAACTATCTGAGTTAACCCGGTTTAGTTTTTGATCAAAAAGGCATTTTATTACACAAGGTGTGCGTGTAGCAGGGATCGAACTCGGGACGTGTATAGTTTTTGTTTGCACACAGTCCACCGCTGGACTGTGTGTCTAACCCGTTTATAATTCCGATTTTAATTAATCTTATGTCATCACTGAACTCGTCTTCTTCATTACAAACGCAGACATCAATCAAACAACCGATTCGTGATTAATTTAGTTAATAAACATGATGTCCAGTTTGAATGCATTGAACCGAAAAGTTTGAGGAAAGAAGATACCGAACAGGTTGTCTTCTTCAGAGAGTCCGGCGAAACTTGTCGGCTCTGTTTTTGAAACCTTCGGCTGTGAGAATCAATTAACAAGTTTAAGGGATTAGATGTGAAATTGAACTAATGAGTATTGATTATCAGTACGTTTGAATGTGCATACCGGTAATTAACGAGTTTCCGACAATTCCAGAAATTTTCCGGCGAACACAGAAAGTCCAGCAATGTCGTCTGTGGTTGATTTTGAGCGATGGGTTAATGTTAGTAAGGTTCTAACAATAGATTGAAACCGTAAAGTAGAAGTATTTTACCGGTTTGAGTTGAATACGGTTTTCCGGCGACTTTTGTAGAGAATTCTGGCGAGCTGTTTTAGGCGCTCTGATGGTCTGAAAATGCGACGAAAAGGAAATGGAGTATTGGTATGATATCTCTGAATCGCGAGAGTGGTCTGGAGTTTGTGTAATTCTGAACTTGATGTTTTTTTTTCGGTTTTAAAACCAACAATGATGAGTCTTTAAGTTTAATCAATTTCCGATTGATTAAAAACCTCGTGCATCGGTTATAAACTGAATGTGTGAGATAAACAACGATTTGACGCTTGGTTTGCCGATTACCGTTTCTCAGATGGCGCCATCGGTTATAACTGAGTTTGCGTATAAATTTCATTTGTGTTCCTAGAGTTAGCAGAAAACGCAATGTGGCGGAGTGGTCTTGGGAGTGAGTGTTAAGTTGTTGAAGTGTCTTGGCTGACCCGGGTTCGAGTCCCGGCAGCTTCATTTTTTTTATTTATTTTTTTTTAACTTTTTATCAAATATAATTTTTATAGTTTAGTTTATTTATTAATTATGTATCGTTTTAACTCAAAATAATCATAAATATTTAATGTAACTTTTATAACTTGGTACTTGATTACAAAACGGAGCGGGTTTTGAAGACCCGATTTTTTACAAATGTTACATTCATGACATTCTCAAGAAGTTTGAAATGGATAGCTCGAAGCCGCTTTCGACTCCGCTTTCAACTCCGCTGGCACTGAATCATGGGATTTGCATTGAGGAGACGGGAACCAAAGTTGATGACACACTCTATCGATCGATGATAGGATCTCTGATGTATTTGACGGCATCTCACCCAGACATCATGTATCCTACCTGCTTATGTTTGAAACATCAGTCTAGTCCTCGATTGTCACACATGCAGATAGTCAAGCGAATCTTCCGTTACTTAAAGGGATGTCTAAGCACCGGCTTGTGGTACCCAAAGAACGATAATTTTGATCTAACGGGATACGCTGACTCAGACTTCAGAGTGGACAAGCTGAACTCGAAATCTACAACGGCAGGATGCCAGTTCTTCGGAACACGTATGGTAACGTGGCAGTGTAAGAAACAGACCACGGTCTCTCTCTCTCTACCTGTGAGGCAGAATATAATTATGCTTCCAGCTGTTGTTCTCAAATCCTCTCGATTCATCAACAGATGAGGGATTATGTTCTGCAGTTTCTTGATACTCCTTTATTCGTAGATAACAAAGCAGCCATCAATATAACCAAAAATCCGGTTCATCACTCACGTACTAAACATATTGAAATTCGTTATCACTTCATTCGTGACTGTTATGAAAAGAAGTTGGTGCGAGTAGAAAAAATCCACACCGATGAACAAAAGGCTGATTTTATACCAAAGCATTTCCTTTAACAAGATTTAAATATCTAATGAGGCTTAATGGTATTAAAAATTTGCTGACAGGTGCGGAAGCTGAGGTTGAATATGGATCGGACGACGAGTTCACGTGATCCACATTGGTTTGTCATATATTTCTAGATTAGTATTTCTTAAAAAACCTAAAAATACAAAAATATGTTTTTGATTTTAGGGGGAGAAATATTTGAGAAAATACAAAAACATATGAAAAATTCAAAAAGTACAAAAACATTGAAAAGACAAAAAGAATTCAGTGTCACAAAAAGGAAATGATAGTACATCAGTGGACTATCACAGTATGCTAAAGAATTGTAAAGTTAAAAAGTGATAAACAAGTCTTACTAAGGATGTGTCGATAGGCTTAACACGTTCAGTAGATTGTTTCCGGGATATAAACTAAATTTTACAACTGCTTAATCTTGTGGAGTAACACATCTTGGATATATGGACTTAGTACTCTGAAATTTCGTTTGAGAGATTGCCTGATTCTGAGATACGAGGTAGTTCTTCATATTTTGCGGAAGCAATAGTCTAGAACTTCTATAATACTTTGGCTATAAACCCCTAAAATGCATGCAATCTTGAAAAGTAACGAAAGATCTAGTCATTTGCAGTGCTAAAAAGATTCCTTAAATGGAACACACCTTAAACTCAAGCCTTCATCTCTTTGTCTGTACGGTAGTACTAACCTGAGCTCTCAAGGCCTCGCACAACCCAGATACAGATATCAATTACGCTATATTCACATGTAAGATGAAATCTAGGGAATCTTGATACGGGAGTATATTCAAGAAGTGGGAACCTCAGATAAGTCAAGTTTCATAAATCATACCTTAACATATCTTGGAAAAGTTGAGAAACGTGGTAAAGTTTAAATGGAAAAACATATCGACAATCTAGGTAAATGAGTTTTGGGATACCTATGATAAAACCAGGTACACCCTAATTGGTCCTAAACTTAAAGCATGATTAAAACTATAATTGTGAGTAAACCTTGTGAAATTTCATGATTTGTATGTTGTGCGAAACGATAAACGTTATATCTCGGAGGAATCTGAGAACACGTCATGTTTGACATGACACTACTAAGGACCAACGATGCGAGGTTGGTGTTCTTAGCCTTGAACAACGTGTTAACCGGAGACTTGACGCTTAACAGCGTATTAAACATTTGACGTTGATTATTAGATTATCGGTAGCCTTATTTGAGATTTCGTGTTCCAGGAATAACTTAGTTTTGTGCCATAGACTGTGATATAAGGTTTGAAAATAATCAAAGCCTGGGCACGCAAAACGAAGCAGCTCCCGGTTGGGGAAATGCATTCGTTCCGGGCATAACATAAGGCAACCGAATGTGCAAGGAACGATCGATCAAGCTTAAAAACACTTAAACGAACGTCAAACAAGACTTTTATGATTAAAACGTAACTGGGTTCGGATTTTAAGACGGTTATGCATAATTTTTAAAACCGAGTCTTTTGACACTAAGTACGCGCAAAACGGAGTCCGTCATGCAAATCAAGAACGCGCGCAGGACCCAAAAACGAACCTATATCTATCCAGAAGATAAACATCATCTTTAAGCGCGTTATACAAAGCACGAGGTGGCCCACCCCAAAACCGCCATCCCCCCCCCCCCCCCCATGATTATAGAAATAGTTTTTTTTTTCTTTTTTCTTTAATTTTAATCAAAAAAATTCCTTCAAAACCTGGTTTCTCTCAAGAACTTCAGCTGATTTCTTCATAAACCAACTCGAATCAAAGGTATTAACTCAAATCCATAAGGTTTTAAGCAGGGTTTCTTGATTAAACATGATTTCTAGCCGAAAAAACGCTTTTTAATCCATGAATTTTGGAGTTTTAAACAACTTTTAGGGCTGAATATGAACACCACATGAAATCCCTGATGTTATATGGCAGCCATGGTTACTAATCAATGGGGTTTGATACCCTAATCGCTTAACTATTCGATTAACCGAAAACAATGAATTAAAGCTTGATTAATCTAAGTTCTAGCATATTTGGGTTGTAATTGGTGTGTAGGTACTGAATATAGCCTTTACACACTTGTGGGAGCAAGATAATCGCTTGGAATCGGAAGAATCGCTAGGTATATGATCCGAAAACCGAATCTAGGTTAGGCAGAAAATTGTATTGCCTATAACTTGGTTCGTGTAACTTGGATTGAGCTAAAATTTGGTGTGGTGATATACGGTATTGTCAGGAAGGTCCACGTAAACTTTTTAGAATTTTGGAATTTTCTATAACATTTGGTGAATTTTTAACTGTTTTATAGAAAGAATTTCGAAAAAATATCAAACGGATTCCATAAATCACCACATTTTACAGAGACACTAAGGAACATATGGAGAATGATATGGGCAAATTTGGAGTCTATTTGAGGAGTTTTGATTTGGGTTAAAAATCCACATTTTTGCGAGTTTTCGGTAGCCAGGAACGCACCAAAACGAAATTAGAAAAATCTCAAAATTTTCTGAGAAGTTCCTGGACATACATAAGGTATTCTGGGGTTTTTTAGAATTTTTTTAACTAAGGATACTATTTAATTGGAATTATGTGGTTAAAAATAGTTTTATAAATAATTTATTTAGATAAGTAAATTAACAAAATAAATTCCCAAAATAATCTACCGATTTTTACTGATTTATAAAAGAATTTACAGATTTTTATATAAAAGATAGATTAAATGGGAATTTACGGAATTAAAGATAGATTATTTTAAAGCAATTTCGGTAGTTTACCGTATAACAAACCTGCCGGAACTGGGAACTGATCCAACCTGACAAATACTATAATTTGAACACTGGGAGTATTCCGGGAGATTCCCGGGAAAATTGGGCACCCTAGGTGTGTCCTAAGGCAGTGCGGGAGAATTTCCGACGGTGAAAATGGAAACTCAAAATTGGGCAACTTAGACCCCCCAAACACTCAAAATCCCTTGAGGGAAAGTTAATCATCTTGAATAACCACATGTTTGCACTACTGGGATTCCCGTACCATTACCCGAACACGTTAAACTACTGACTTTGGCTGGCACGCGAATCGATACACAAAAACCAAACAGAAAACTAATACTACCCTGACGTCCATCACCATACCGGTGTCTTATAGACTTGATCCGGAGTAAAAACTCCTGACCAGATCCAAGTTATAACCATTACCAACTTAGATACTGATTTGAGTCCATGCTTGCATGTGTGTCATTAAAGTCGATCCAGCTATTAGACGACTCTTGTGTTAAGACCACTATTTGCACCGTGAGTTTCAGTACCCCGCTTTTAACTGTTTTATTGTTTTACTTGGGGTGGAATGCATGTTACAAACTGTGTTGATTACACAAACTTATGAAGGGAATTACACTTCCCTAACACATGATCTTGTTACAAACCGTGATCATTACACCAATCTGGGAGTGAGTTTTACTCTCCCACTTTTAAACGGTGATATTGTTTCTGAGATGATTGGCATATTATGAAACTGTGTTCATTGCACCAATATATGATGTGAATTATCTAACACACGAACTACCTCCCATCTGCAAGACAAGTGATTAACGTAAGCCTGTGGATAGTGGATAGTACTATCGGTTTGACCAGCCCAGTGCCACGACTGACAGTGTGTCGGCGCTAGGCTACTGCACTCGTCCTAATTTGGTTGTGTTGTTAGGCATAACTATTAAGGGGCGCTGAACTGCACGTGACGCAGTTGGTGGACCGGGAGTGTCTGGGTGACACAGCCCGGGGGAAAAACAGTGAAGGTTTCACTTGTAGACTCGTGTAATTCCATCTGCGAATATGACTATGACCGTCATTGTGATTATGACCAGTGCAATTTAACTTGTTAACACATATTGTTACACAGCAATTAAACCAGTGGAACTCACGCAGCGTTTAGCTGACCCTTTTAAAACTAACATGCATTTCAGGAAAAACTAAAGAGGAGTAAGGAACGTGCGTGTGGATGGCTTTAGTAGTGAACGGTAGCAGAATAAGAGCTGTGATAGCTCGTAGTACTGTACTTAAACTTATGGTGTGTAATATGATACTGATAGTATGTTGTAACCGAGGTTCTCTCTATGATATCATGTTTTAAACTATGGAGAATTACCACGTGTCTGCCGCACCCTGCATTTGTCTTCCGCTGCGAGTCGGGGTGTGACGGAAGATGGTATCAGAGCCTTTGGTTATAGCGAACTAGGTATCTCTAAAGAACCTAGACTATAATCCTAAGTTAGTCTCCACACGCTGAGAACCTCTAGAAACTGAGTAGTATGGCCATCACCAGGAAGCCTTGGTGGGGCAAATAAATTATTGTGGTCCGGAACACCATAATTTATCTGCTCATACATGGGGGTTCTGGGAACGTCATTGAGATAGGACGGACATCCGTCTACTAACGTCACCAACCGCAAGTAATTTTTTTTTATAAATTTTAAAAAGTGAAATTGCGTTTAATACGTGCTTATGTGTATATTGGTGAAAGGTTGAGTTCAGTATTTTGGGTCAGTCCAATCAGCGTTGTGTGTGGTTTTCTTTTTTCAGGTAGCATGCCGCATCGTTTGAGTCACCAGTCGACTTCACATATGGAGACTAATCCTGAGGAGGATCCGCTGACACCCCTTTTGACATCGAGCTACTCGCCAGTTCCTTCTGGTTATTGTTGTGGTCCGTACCCACCCAGACCTCGTACTAAGCGCGAGGGGGAGGCCTCGAGCGCCTACCGTTCGCCATCACACCACCCGACTAGCTCCTCGGAGCATAGTTGTACCCCGGATGTTGCCATACCCGTAGGACCTATTCCTAGGAGCCCTACTCCCGCCACGGGGCATTGGGAGTGGGAGTCGGAAGCACCCCGCTTACCGTCACCCGAGACACCGCCTGACCCTTATACTCCTTCCACTCCGAGTACTTATTCACCCTCCTCATCTAACCCTCTTGAGATACCCACCTTTGGCCTCCGACAGACGGCTCGTCGGAGGGTACTTAAACCTGTACCTGTGTTTACCCCACCCGGGTCCCCTATACGTCCGACACCCGTACCTATAGGGACCCAGCAGTACTTCACTGCCCGTTTTATGACCCCACCTCGGGAGGACCCTTCCCCATTTCACACATACGAGCGAGGTGGCACTTCCCAGCCGTTTAGGGAGCCTTCTCCACCCGTCTGGGGTATACCTATTCCTCCTCAGGAGGTGCCTGCTCCCATCACCGAGAGCAGCTTGATGGGATTTCTGTTCGAGCAGATTTCATTACTACGGATGGCACAGGATGAGGATGAGCAACAGAGGAGGTCGATGGGAGACTACTTGATCGTCTTACAACAGGCGATCATCGCTTTACAGCAGGGTATGGGGTATGTCCATCATGAGCAAGATCATTTCCGTGTATTGGTATACGGATGTATCGGTGCTATTGTAGGGTTGGTCGCAGGTTTTGGAGGATTGGCATGGTGGATGTGGAGTTCTTGTTATGCTTTTCTTTCTGTATAGTTAGAGATGATGTATCTTTTGTACATCCTACCAAGTACTGGGTTATACCCATGTCGAGGTGGTGATGCAGTCATAGTATTTTCACGTTTTCCTGGTTAGTACTTTTGTTGCATCGAGTCTGTACGTCACTGTGGTGACACATTTTGACAACACATCTAAGCACTAGCCCTTATGGGTTAAGTCTATGTGCAAATTTTGACGCTTGTATGATTATGACATTACATATATATGACGATGCTGTTGACTATATGTGTCGTGGATTCATGTGTGTGTTATGTTTTAACCAAATATGTGATATGTGTTAACTGGATACGTGACATTGACATTGATACCTAGACATCTAGTGTTTATAATAGAATGGCCCTGAAACGCACCCCACAGATGACTGAGGCAGATATTGCGCAAATGATAGTGCAACAACTCCAAGCTGTTATTCCCACGGTTGTGGCGCAGGTTAGCGCCGGTATTAATGTTAACCCGCAACCAAATCCGCAACCAGGACCCGTAGGTCAGAACGATAACCAGAATAATGGTCGGCCGGTTTGCACATATAAGCATTTCATGGAATGCAAATCGATGGAATTCAATGGGACTGAGGGACCCAATGGGTTTGTGAAATGGATCGAGAAGTCGGAATCGGTACTTAACATAAGTAATTGTCCTGGGAATTGCGCATTTACATATACCACTTGTACCTTTATCGACCACGCTTTAAACTGGTGGAACACTATTGTTCAAACTCGCGGACAGGACGCGATTAATGCGATGACTTGGGATGATCTCAAGATACTAATGAGGGAAAGGTTTTTCCCAACTCATGAAATTCAGAAGCTTGAGCACGAGTTTTGGGACCTGCAGATGCAAGGTGCTGATCATGCAGGTTATACCAACCGTTTCAATGAACTGGCGCGTATTTTGCCAGACATGGTCCGACCAGAGTCCAAGAGGATTGAAAGGTATATCTGGGACTGGCCCCACAAGTGAGGAGTATCATTAATTCGGTGGAATACCGAACCATGCACGAGGTGGTAGCAAGGTCAGGTACCGTTACATATGACATGGTTAGGCGTAAGATTTTGACGATGCTGGGAGAGCCGACTGGGAACAAGTGGCAGGCCCCGAAGAGTAGTCGCGCAAGGGCAGCAGCACCGAAGAGGGGGAGGAATACTAGCCAGAACTACGCTATGACTACCCCTGCAGGTAACTCTGATGGCTACAAAGGAAAGGCCCCAAAGTGCAACAAGTGCGCTTCCCACCACAGTGGAATGTGTCGAGCAGTGAAATGCTTGAGGTGTCATAGAGATGAGCATTTTGCCCGGGGCTGTAGGGTGCCCATGGAACCCAATCCCAAACCAACTCGTTTTCAACTTGCTAGGCCTCAACCTCTTCAGCAGCGACCTCAGCAACCAGCCCCACAGGTTGCCTATCCCCGTGCATGCTTTGGATGTGGCAGCACGGAGCATTTTCGTAATAGTTGTCCGAAGTTAGCCCAGTAGATGGAAGGAAGGAACACCCAGAACCAAGCATCTACCTCGAATGCAGCTCGAGGCCGTGCCTTTGTCATGGGACCTAGTGACGCACGCCAGGATCGCAACGTGGTTTCAGGTACCCTCTTCCGAGAATCGATGATCTCTTTGTTCAGCTGCAAGGAGCCCGATACTTTTCTAAGATAGATCTTCGGTCAGGTTACCATCAAGTGAAGGTCCAAGAGGACGATATTCCTAAGACAGCGTTTTGAACTCGTTATGGCCACTCGAATTCCTAGTTATGCCCTTTGGGTTAACTAACGCACCCGCGGTGTTCATGGACCTCATGAACAGGGTATGTAAGTCATACCTTGACAAATTTGTCATCGTCTTCATTGACGATATTTTGATCTACTCCAAGAGTAAGGATGAGAACGAGCATCATTTGCATGCTATCTTAGAGATACTACGGACCGAACAACTATACGCTAAGTTGTCTAAGTGCGACTTTTGTTACAAGCTGTACAATTTCTAGGGCATGTGGTGGATCAACATGGAATTCTTGTAGATCCAAGCAAGATTGAAGCAATCAAGAACTGGCCAGCGCTGAAATCTTGGGATTGGCAGGGTATTATCGTCGCTTCATCGAAAAGTTTTCGAGTATTGCCCCATCGCTAACCGCATTAACGAAAAAGGATAGGAAGTACGAATGGGGTGAAGACCAAGAAACAGCGTTCCAGCTGTTAAAGAAAAAGTTATGTGAGGCCCCAATCTTGACGTTACCCGAAGGCAATGACGACTTTGTCATATATTGCAACGCATCGCGACAAGGGCTGGGATGTGCCCTTATGCAAAGGAATAAAGTTATCGTGTACGCTTCTAGACAACTGAAGGTGCACGAGAAGAATCACATGACTCATGACCTGGAACTAGGAGCAGTTATGTTCGCATTAAAGACTTGGAGACATTATTTATATGGTACCAAGTGTACTATATATATCTATCACAAAAGCCTCCAACATATCTTCTACCAAAAAGACTTGAATATGAGGCAGCGCAGATGGGCAGAATTGTTAAATGATTATGATTGTGAGATAAAGTACCACCCAGGGAAAGCTAATGTGGTAGCAGATGTGCTAAGTAGAAAGGATCGAATTAAGCCCCTTCGAGTGAGAGCCTTGGGAATGATCGTGCAAACAAGTTTGATAGATCAAATCCGGAACGCGTAGATGCAAGCCCTGAAGGAAAGCCAGTTACCCGGTGAAGGATTGCACGGGAACGAGAAAAGTTTTGTGAGGAAAACGGACGAAGTGTTGTACTTTAAGAATCGAGTGTGGATTCCTGCAAGTTCGGAGCTGAGACAATTAATAATGGATGAGGCTCATAAATCGAAATATTCGATTCATCCCAGTACAGATAAGATGTACCATGACCTAAAAGAGTTTTATTGGTGGCCGGGAATGAAAAAGGACGTGGCCGAATACGTGAGCCAATGCTTGACTTCTGCGCGAGTCAAGGCTGAGTATCAGAAACCGTCGGGATGTTTCAACAACCTGAGATACCTCAGTGGAAGTGGGAACAAATCACGATTTGGGAAATCGTAGATGCGATCTGGGTCATGATGCGATCGTGGTCATGATGCGATCTGGGTAATCGTAGATCGATTAACCCAATCCGCGCATTTTATTCCGATTCGCACTACCTATAAGACCGACCAGTTGGACGAAATTTATACTAATGAGATAGTAGCTAGACATGGTATCCCGATTGCTATTATTTCCGACCGAGATAGCCATTTTACTTCGCGATACTGGCAGAAACTACAAGAGTCTTTGGGGACACGAATTGATTTAAGCACTGCTTACCGATGGCCAATCGGAACGCATGATTCAGACATTAGAGGACTTGCTTCGTGCTTGTGTCCTGGACTTCGGAGGAAGTTGGGACAAGCATCTCCCACTAGTGGAATTCTCGTATAACAATAGTTACCACAGTAGCATTCAAGCAGCCCCATGTGAGGCCCTTACGGTCGAAAGTGTTGATCACCACTTTGTTGGGCCGAAGTGGGTGACACCCAACTAACAGGATCTGAACTAGTTCAGGAAACGACCGATAAGATCCATCAAATTCGGAACCGTCTGAAAGCCGCCCAGAGTCGGCAAAAGAGTTGGGCTGATGTGCGTAGAAAACCATTATCGTTCCAAGTAGGTGAACGAGTTCTGTTAAACGTATCGACGTTGGAAGGCGTTATCCGATTTGGAAAGTCAAGAAAGCTAGTCCCGCGCTACATTAGGCCATACGAGATCGTAGCCAAGGTAGGTCCGGTAGCATATCGGTTGAAGTTACCAACCGAAAAGAGTGCCATTCACGATGTCTTCCATGTATCAAACCTAAAGAAATGCCTGTCGGGCGAAGCTACCCAGGTACCTTTGGAAGACATACACATTGATGATAAACTCCACTTTGTGGAAGAGCCGGTGGAAATAGTTGATGGTAGGGTCAAACAACTAAGACATAACAAAATTTCACTGGTTAAAGTCCGGTGGAACTCTAAACAAGGACCTGAATACACCTTGGAACGGAAGGATGAATTCCGTAGAAAATACCCTCACATCTTCCCTAGCATGACAAGGTAAATTTCGGGGACGAAATTTCTTAACCAGGGGAGACTGTGATACCCATGACGAAACCAGGAACACCCTAATTGGTCCTAAACTTAAAGCATGACTAAAACTATAATTGTGAGTAAACCTTATGAAATTTCATGATTTGTGTGTTGTGCGAAATGATATATGTTATATCTCGGAGGAAGCTGAGAACACGTCATGGTTGACATGACACTACTAAGGACCAACGATGCGAGGTTGGTGTCCTTAGCCTTGAACAACGTGTTAACCGGAGACTTGACGCTTAACAGCGTATTAAACCTTTGACGTTGATTATTAGATTATCGGTAGCCTTATTTAAGACCCCGAGTTCTTGGAATAACTTAGTTTTGTGCCATAGACTATGACATAAGGTTTGAAAATAATCAAAGCCCGGGCACGTAAAACGAAGCAGCTCCCGGTTGGGGAAACGCATTCGTTCCGGGCATAACATAAGGCAACCGAATGTGCAAGGAACGATCGATCAAGCTTAAAAACACTTAAACGAACGTCAAACGAGACTTTTATGATTAAAACGTAACTGGGTTGGGATTTTAAGACGGTTATGCATAATTTTTAAAACCGAGTCTTTTGACACTAAGTACGCGCAAAACGGAGTCCGTCACGTAAATCGAGAACGCACGCAGGACCCGAAAACGAACCTATACTTATCCAGAAGATAAACATCATCTTTAAGCGCGTTATACGAAGCACAAGGTGGCCCTAGGGGCCCCACCCCAAAACCGCAATCCCTCCGCCCATGATTATTATAAATAATTTTTTTCTTTTTTCTTTAATTTTAATCAAAAAAATTCCTTCAAAACCTGGTTTCTCTCAAGAACTTCAGTTGATTTCTTCATAAACCAACTCAAATCAAAGGTATTAACTCAAATCCATAAGGTTTTAAGCATGGTTTCTTGATTAAACATGATTTCTAGCCGAAAAAACACTTTTTAATCCATGAATTTTGGACTTTAAACAAGTTTTAAGGCTGAATATGAACACCACATGAAATCCCTGGTGTTATATGGCAGCCATGTTACTAATCAATGGGGTTTGATACCCTTATCAACTCTTATTCGAAAAAATCGCTTAACTATTCGATTCACCGAAAAAAATGAACTAAAGCTTGATTGATCTAAGTTCTAGCATATTTGGATTGTACTTGGTGTGTAGGTACTGAATATAGCCTTTACACACTTCTGGGAGCAAGATAAACACTGGGAATCGGAAGAATCGCTAGGTATATATGATCCAAAAACCGAATCTAGGATAGGCAGAAAATTGTTTTGCCTATAACTTGGTCCGTGTAACTTGGATTGAGCTGAAATTTAGTGTGGTGATGTAGGGAATTGTCAGGAATTTCGGAAAAAAATACCAAACGGATTCAATAAATCGCCAAATTTACAGAGACACTAAGGAACATATGGGGAATGATCTGGGAAAATTTGGAGTCCATTGGTTGAGTTTTGATTTGGGTTAAAAATCCGGGTTTTTACGAGTTTTCGGTAGCCAGGAACGCACCGAAACGAAATCATAAAAATCTCAAAATTTTCTGAGAAGTTCCTGGACATATATAAGGTGTTATGGGATTTTTTTGGAATTTTTTTAACTACTGATGGTATTTAATTGGAATTATGTGGTTAAAGTTAGTTTTATAAATAATTTATTTAAATAAGTAAATTAACAAATGAAATTCCCAAAACTTTTTCCCATAATATACTGCTTTTTACTGATTTATATAAAAACTTACAGAGTTTTATATAAAATATAGATTAAAAGGGAATTTACGGAATTAAAAATAGATTATTTTAAAGCAATTTCGGTAGTTTACCATATAACGAACCTGCCGGAACTGGGAACTGACCCAACCCGACAAATACTATAGTTAGAACATCGGGAGTATTCCGGGAGATTCCCGGGAAAATTGGGCACCCTGGGTGTGTCCTAAGGCAGTACGGGAGAATTCCCGACGGTGAAAATGAAAACTCAAAATTGGGCAACTTAGACCCCCCAAACACTCAAACTCCCTTGAGGGAAAGTTAATCATTCTTGAATAACCACGTGTTGGCACTACTAGTATTCCCGTACCATTACCCGAACACGTTAAACTGCTGACTTTGGTTGGCACGCGAATCGGTGCCCGGAAGCCAAACTGAAAACTAATACTACCCTAACGTCCATCACCATACCAGTGTCTTATAGAATCGATCCGGAGTAAACACTCCTGACCAGAACCAAGTTATAACTATGACCAACTTAGATACTGATTTGAGTCCATTCTTGCATGTGTATCATTAAAGTCGATCCAGCTATTAGACGACTCTTGTGTTAAGACCACTATTTGCACTGTGAGTTTTAGTACCCCGCTTTTAACTGTTTTATTGTTTTACTTGGGGTGGAATGCATGTTACAAACTGTGTTGATTACACAAACTTATGAAGGGAATTACACTTCCCTAACACATGATCTTGTTACAAACTGTGATCATTACACCAATCTGGGAGTGAGTTTTACTCTCCCACTTTTAAACGGTGATATTGTTTCTGAGATGATTGGCATATTATGAAACTGTGTTCATTGCACCAATATATGATGTGAATTATCTAACACATGAACTACCTCCCCTCTGCAAGACAAGTGATTAACGTAAGCCTGTGGACAGTGGATAGTACTATCGGTTTGACCAGCCCAGTGCCACGACTGACAGTGTGTCGGCGCTAGGCTACTGCACTCGTCCTAATTTGGTTGTGTTGTTAGGCATAACTATTAAGGGGCGCTGAACTGCACGTGACGCAGTTGGTGGACCGGGAGTGTCTGGGTGACACAGCCCGGGGGGAAAACAGTGAAGGTTTCACTTGTAGACTCGTGTAATTCCATCTGCGAATATGACTATGACCGTCATTGTGATTATGACCAGTGCAATTTAACTTGTTAACATATATTGTTACACAGCAATTAAACCAGTGGAACTCACGCAGCGTTTAGCTGACCCTTTTAAAACTAACATGCATTTCAGGAAAAACTAAAGAGGAGTAAGGAACGTGCGTGTGGATGGCTTTAGTAGTGAACGGTAGCAGAATAAGAGCTGTGATAGCTCGTAGTACTGTACTTAAGCTTATGGTGTGTAATATGATACTGATAGTATGTTGTAACCGAGGATCTCTCTGTTTATGATATCATGTTTTAATTTATGGAGAATTACCACGTGTCTGTCGCACCCTGCATTTGTCTTCCGCTGCGAGTTGGGGTGTGACAAGTTTAAAACTTATAGTCATCTAAAGGTCAACGGTACTGGTGATTTGTCTCAATCAACTGATATGATCCTTAGACACGAATTCACATAAATATGTCTGTAAATATGTTTGTACATAGTTTACATTGTTCTGTACATAGTTTATCTACTTTACAGATTAAAGTCAAAAAGATTTTTAGTGTGTTTTAGCATAAAACTTACAAAAATACAAAAAGATTTTGTTTCTACATTGTTTTCAGCAAACCAATGTTAGAGAACGGGTCTTCGAAGTCTGGTAAGGTGCTATACTGGTGGGAATCTTATTGACAACGGGCTGGGAGCTAATCTATAAAATCTGAAAAGCTAAAACGATGAAAAGTTCATCAATTTGAAACTTTGATTTTGAAAATATCAACAGTTGTTCATATCGGGTCAAACCAGGGTCATCAAGTTGGACTCGGCAGACAAATCGGTTAACCAAGGTCATTAGCTTGGACTTGGTCAATTGAGTGGATTTTTAGAACTGGTAAAATGTGAAAAGATCAGGGACTAAAATTGTAAAATTTTGAAAATTTGAAATTGAGTTTAGGTTTTATTATATTTTGTTTAAGTTCATTTTGAAGTTTCATTTTGAAACATGTTCGACCGAACTTGTTTAGGTTCTATTATTTTTTGTGTAAGTTCGCCTGGACTTATTATGGGCTTTAAATAAATTAGGCTTACAAGTTCGCCCGAACCTACAATGATATAAATTGAATGCAAGTACGGCCAAACTTCAGTATCAGTCACACAGATCCTCTGAGCGAACTTAGCAAACTTGTGCGTTTTTTTTCAAAATTGGCAAGAATCTACCGTTACTCTGTCCAAATCTTCATTGTTTGTGGTGATTTGCACACCATCTACAATGGCTGAGGTGTGTATTGGAAGTTTGAACGATGTATTGAACCTTAAACATAAAACCAAGATCTGAAACGGTTAAAATTGGTAGATCTAGGTGTATTTTGGACAAATTGAACTTAGAATTGACATAATCAATATAAACCGACCATGGATTTGCATTGTATTTGATTAAAATGGTCACAATTGAATGGTGCATGTTTTGATTGGAGAAGATGACAAGTTCGCTCGAACTTGTTCATCAAGTCCGGTCGAACTTGCATCATAGATCAATAATATTGTTGTCAAACTCTAAGTTCGATCGAACTTAGGTTAATTTCTGAAATCTTGATTTGTATGCAGAAGTTCGCTCGAACTTAGATTTAGAAATCTGAATTTGTGTTAATCATAAGTTCGCGCGAACTTATTATGAAATGTTGAACATGTTGATAAGCATGTTCGGGCGAACTTGACTTCAATCTGTTTGTAAAATCAATATCAAGTTCGCCCGAACTTGATATAAAATGTTGGAAAAATTGTATTTTTTTCTCGAATTGCGTGCTAAATGTTTTACGTCGATTTTCAGGTTCAAGAACCAGCATGGGTAATCACGATGGATTATTCCAAGTTCCATAACACCTGTATCACATTTGACAAGGCTTTGTGTCCATCGCTGAAGGAATACGAAAGCATTCTGAAGTTTCTGAAGGATTGTCCGATTCATAGAGCTATTACTGAGCGTACAGTGTCTCATCGATCGCATACTTATCACTTCTGGATGAATGCAAGTCTCAGTGAAGACAAAAAAGACTATTACGTCGTCTGTTCAAGTTGGAAACGAGGTTAAAGAGATCACAGTCACAGAGGATGATATTCGCAGGATCTTACAATTCAACGACGACAAAGATGATCCTATTTTTCTAGACGAGAAGATGGTTCGAGGTTGTTTCTATAGGATGGGCTACAAAGGAAGCGTTTATAAGCCTACGTTGAAGAAAGGGGAAGTCCCAAACCCCTACAAGCTCCTCATGCATGCAATTATTCATACGTTTAGCCATAGAAAGGCGGGTCTCGATGATGTGCAAGATTACATAGCCTGCATGGCAACGGCGTTGATTGTGAAGAAGCCGTATAACTATTCTAAGCTCGTATTCACTCATATGTCGAAGAATATGGAAGACACAAGATTGTGTTTATATCCGAGGTTCGTGCAAATGCTTATCGACGAGAAGTTTACAGAAATTGCACGTGATCCAAACGACATTTTATACTTCAGTCACCTTGATGAGACTACTGTGAAGAAGTTGTTAAAGTTCCAGAAGCAGGATTCAGCACCAGTTGCAAAACCAATATTTGGGGCGTTGAATGACGAAAATTATGTTGCGCCTGCTGGATACAAATGGAGAAACGATGGTAGTGGTGATGAGAAAGAGTGGAATGCAGAAAAAGAATGGTTTAAAACGTTCAAGCCGAAAGCTCGCAGTGAATGGTTTGTTAAAGCTGAGATTGAAAAGAAAAAGAAACGGGTGTCCAAGAAAGCTGATGTTATGCTAATTGATGAAGACGAGCCTGTAAATGTGCAAACAGAAGCTGGATCGAGCGCAGCCGTTGTTATGAAGAGTCAGGAAGCAGAAAAGACTACTCAAGAGGATGATAACAACAACATGAGGTTCTTGTGTAGGAGGTTCTTGTGTAACTCCTTTCTCCTGTGCGCCAGAAGGTTCTTGTGTAACTTCTGCGCTTTTAGGCTTTCCGATATATCTCCTGCTTGTGATTTCTGCTACTTCCGAGAACGATGATGATAGTGATGATTCTCTCGAGAAGGAAACCAAGAAGGCCATAGCAGAAAAAGAAGCAGAAAAGATCAAAGAAACTGATGCTGATTTTGATCCTAATCTAGAAAAAGAGTCTGACGAGGAGAGACCAAAGAAAAAAGCAAGAAGAACAAAGTCTTAAGCAATTAAAATATCTAAGAAGACTACAGGGTCTCCACAGGACAAAGGCAAGAAAACAAAGAAAGCTGCAAGCAAGATATATACCGGAAAGCCTAAAAGCGCAGAAGTTACACAAGAACCTTCTGGTGCACAGGAGAAAGGAGTTACACAAGAACCTCCTACACAAGAACCTCCTGTTGTTGTTACTTCTGAAGCTGAACGTCCAGGAGTTACACAAGAACCTCCTGAGACTGTATTGTTTGAAGTTCCGCTAATTCAGTCTCCAGATCTTAAAGGTGTTCATACTAAAAGCTCAACTCCAAAGAAATCAACACCAAAGGCTGCTACTCCTAAATCAACACCAAAAACTCCAAAGTCAAAGATATTTGGTGATATTCCGAATGTGCCGGTGGATCTTCAATATCTGGATGATTTCTATCCTGTATCAGATGTTGATATTCTTGAAAAGCATGTCAAAATATTGGAAGATAAAGTAGCAAAGAACGAATCTGAAAAGGCTGACTTGGAGAAGCTGATGAAACAGAATGAAGTGAAGAAGGAGATGTTGTCTGACAAAGTGAAGTTTCTTGAAGGCGATAGAGGTTATCTGAAAGCGCTTGTTGAAAGTCTGCAGGAAGCGAATGAAAGATTAAACAAAGAGATTGCAGAGCTTCAATCTAAAAGAGTATGAATGATAAGAGATTCGACAGACTTCAGAAGGTATTATCTAACAGTCTAGGGATTAATTTCAAAGAAGAATATGCTCGATTAGATATTCAAGAAGCAAAAGAGAAAGCTGAAAGAGAGCTAGCTGAACAGGGTAAGGGGAAGCATGTGATCGAAAGTATGCCGGAGATCACTGAACATGTTTAAGAGATAAAATCTGCAAAACCTTCGGAGTCTGAGGTTTCTAAGGTTGACGAATCTGTCAAACCTTCTGATGTTGTAATTGCTACTGAAGAAAAGGACAATGATGAAGCAGAGGATGAAGAAAAAGATGATGAACCACCAACTGACGATCGGAAAGATGATTCTGACCATGACGGAGGTAATGATGATGATCCGAGTGGTACAGGGATAAAGGTGGTTGATGCTACAGTGAATTAAAGCTTTGATTTCTCTAATCTGTTAAACGATGAGGCGAATGCTATGAATGATCAGAATGAGGAGGAGTCAGGGCAAACAGGGACAAGTGATGATATTGTTATGTCTAATGCCATTACTATTGCACAGTCTGTTGCTGCAGTTCCGACAAAGCCGTTGTTACTCATGCTTGAGCATAATGTTGAAGAGGGAGAATATGTTCACAATTATACTATAGAAGATTTGGTTAAGATTGATTGAAGTTGATGCTGAATCATTAGATTTTGATTTCGAAGAACAAGTGCTGAACGTGAACACATTTGAGCCTAACGAGTATCATTATCAATGAAGGTATGAGGCAGACGAGTATAACAGGGTGATAGTGGAAGATTGTTCCTCTGATGACGAAAAGGATGAAGCTGAAAAGTACATTGGTACTAATACAGACAGTTTTCCAACATTCGAGGAAATGTATAAGCAGTTGAACGAGGATATGCTTAAAGAAAAGATTGAAGAGTCTGTTGATGCATGTGTCTGTTGCCTACGTCATCGTATAACGTCGAGTCAGTATTTAGGAGCGAAATGTTGAAGTTTATGTATATTTAGGGTCAAGTTCGCCCGAACATGACTAAGTAAGTACGCCCGAACTTGCATTCCCTCCAGTGAACTTGCACTCCTATAAATAGGAGTCTTGACATTTCATTTGTAAATTTTCAGAGATTTTGTCATGACAGAGGCGAAGCTCTGTCCGAGTGTTTACAGGATCTGTAACGTCTAATAATCAATGAAACAATGATTAATCAGTGAAGAACTAGCATCCAATGTCGCCTATGCAAATGGATTCCGCACGTTTACCTTAGGTTTGCCAAATTATGACCAGAAAGATTCGTACAACGGACCCTCAATTGGTATCAGAGCAGGATTGGCCTAATTTGAAGACATTGGACATAGAACATCTCATCTTCTACTCTATTCTTCTATTTTTAACTTTTCTTGGACAATTCACGGACAAAATGGACTGATTTTCAAGTATAATACGTAAAATCCATAATAGATAAACCCTTGAGAAGATCAGAGCTTAAAACAAATGAATTCATGTCAAAACTTGCAAAAAACCATGTCGAATAACTCATGTTCGCTCGAACTTAACATCAAGTTCGCTCGAACTTGACTGAAAAATTCACAGTTTTCATCAAGTTCACCCGAACTTGATTAATTTTTAAAGATTTTTTGTGAAGTTCGCTCGAACTTGACTTAATTTTCATCAGATTTTATCAAGTTCGCCCGAACTTGATCATTTTTTATTGAAATCTTTCACAAGTTCACCCGAACTTGCTGTTTTTCTTGAAATCTTTCACAAGTTCGCCCGAACTTGCAGTTTGTCTTGAAATCTTTCACAAGTTCGCTCGAACTTGTATTAAAGGTGAATTTTTCATAAAATCTCAACAAGTTCGCCCGAACTTGTTAAATAGCTGAGTTTCACACGCTGTGACAAGTTCGACCGAACTTGTCCAAAGTTTCCAAAGGCATGAAAATCCCGAAAAACGTCTTGGACATTATATATCGTTAGATTCGTATTGACGAGACGAGTTTAAAGCTCTAATCTGGTAAAAACTGTTTTCCAAAAAAATTTAAACGTTTTTTAACAAACCGATACGTCAATATTGTCGGTTATAAAGTCAATTTTTTACTAAAATTGTCTGTTTGCTAATCATTTTTCAAGTGTTTTGAACGACAGTTTAGTTTGGAAAACGAAATGGGGTCTGTGAAGCCGCCAATATTGATGAGATTAGAAGAGTATGAAGCCTGGAAAGAAAAGTTTTACCAACTGGATCCAAGCTATGCATTTCCGCAGTTGGGTCGCGATTGAGACAGGTTATGTCGTTCCTAATGATGAGAATTTGAAAATTCTGGAGAAGTGCAAATATTCTACTCAACAGAAAGATGATTATTTTGCTGAAATGAAAATGATTAATCTTATCCAGCAATCGGTTAAGGAAGACATCCTGATACTTTTACCCGAATACAAGACTGCGAAAGAATTATGGACATCTCTGAATAATAAGTTTCAAGAGAGTGTAGTGGTTAAGAACTATGAAGCTCTAGTTTCAAGTATATCTACAAATGAGTCTTCAAGTTCTAAACCAGTCTGCCTGGTCTATGATGAAGACATTTATCAGGTAGATAATGCCAAACTCTTGAATGAGATTGAGAGTTTGACATTAGAAAATAAAAAATTAAAAGAAAATGAAAAGAATGTTGAAAACAAAATAAAAATTTTAGAAAATGAAAATTTAATATGTTAATAGATTTCCAAAATGAAAAATTTTAAAAAATGAAAAAATTGTTTTTGAAAAATTAAATTTAGAAAATCAAAAAGCAATAAATTCGCATATTAAGAGAATTGCTCAAACATGGAAAAAAAAGTTGAGACTGTTAAAAATAAAGCTGTTAATTCAGAAAAAATTATTGAAAGGTTTTGTGACTTCCTCATTAAAGTTAGATCATATATGTCCAAAACCGATCAATGAAAATAAAAAGAAAATTCCAATAAGTAACATTGTTATAAATTATGACGATGTCATAATTGAAGATTGTGACGATAATACTGATGATTAAAGAGCTAAAAATAATAAACATGAAATATTTTTAAAACTAAAAGAAAAATTTCAAGACACTGTTCTACAATCTACTGAAAAGGTGAATGCTCAACGCAAAAACCTTCTAAACAGAATGGAGAACGAAAACAAAAAGAAAAACAAAGTTTTAAAATTCTGAAAATTTTCAAAAGAAAAATAAAAGCTTATCGGTACAATCATCCAATCATTATAAAAAATCAAACAAATTTGAAAAACAAAACTCACAAAAATTTGAAAATAAGTGATGCAGGTCGGACCGTAGTGCTTTAACGTCAAATCATGCTTACAGGAGAAGTAGGAAAGATGGCTACCACACATCAAATCAATGTTATGATTTGAGTGTATGGTTTGATAGAAAAGATCGATATGAGAACAGGAAGTGTCATAAATGTGGAGTAATTGGACACATTGCTAGTAAATGTTTACAAATTAAACCTAATCCTGCTCATATTGATAACAAAACTTCTGGAATACCAACTCAGGTTTTGAAACAATGTACAGAAACTACAAACCAGGCGAAACCAGTTATTACTAAGTTTTCAAATTTTGAAACTGGTGAATCCTCGAACAGTAATGAACAAAAAGTGTCTACATTGTATTTCAAGAAAGCTTTAACGAAAAATTAATCATGGTTGGTAAAAGAAAAAGAAGTTACACAATCAGTGAAAATTGAAAGGTTAGAGGATTTTCCGAAACTTAAGAAAGTCCAAAATAAACCTGGTTGTGTAAAAAAAGTCCAAAATTAAGAAAACACATTTTAATAACGTTTACTTGAAAATTTTACAAGTTTTTAAAGAAAATTTGAAACCCTCACTGTTGAACAGACAAAACTCATGGATTTAAATTGTTATAAACGCAAAAGTGTCAAGGATTTTGTTATTATGAGGGGGAGAGCGCTTAAAAGAAAATTGTGAAGCAATAATGGATGGAGAATTGAAGTAATTCTCATTAGTTGGTCAATGTTTTTCCATAAAACTTAAATACAAAAATTTGTTTTTGATTTTAGGGGAGAAAAAATTTTCAGAAAATCCAAAAACATATTAAATATGAAAAGTACAAAAACATGAAAAAGGCAAAAAGAGTTTTGTGTGTATAAAGGAAATGATAGTACATCAATGGACTATCACAGTACGCTAAGGAATTGTAAAGTTTAAAAAAGGTATAAACAAGTCTTACTGTGGATGTGTCGATAGGCTTTACACGTTTAGTAAATTGTTTCTGAGATATAAACTAAATTTTACAACTGCTTAATCTTGTGGATTAACATCTCTCGGATATATGGACTTAGTACTCTGAAATTTCGTTTGAGAGATTGTCTGATTCTGAGATACAAGGTCTTTATAGATGATTGATATCTGGGGTATTATACAAGTTCTTCTGATTTTGCATAAGCAATGGCCTAGAACTTCTATAATGCTTTCGCAAAAAATTCCCTAAAACTGCATTCAATTGAAAATATTGAAAGATACTACAATTGTAGTATAAAAAGATTCCTGTTGGATCACTTCCTCATAATTCGAGCCTTCATCTCTCTGTCGGTACGGTGGTACTAACCTGAGCTCTCAAGGCCTCGCATAACCTAGATACAAATATCAATTACGCTATACTCACCTGTAAGATGAAATCTAGGGAATCTTGATGCGGGAGTATATTCTGAGATGGGAACCATAGTTAAGTCAAGTTTCATAAGTCTAACTAAGATATCTTGGAACAATTGAGAAATGTGTTGAAGTTTAAGTGGACAAATATATCGACAATCTAGGTAAATTTGTTTAAAACTTAGTGTCATGAAGAAGTCAATGGTACTTGTGATATGTCTCAAATAACTGATATGATCCTTTAATACAAACTCAACAAAAATAAGTTTGTAAATATGTTTGTACATACTTAGAGTTTGATTTTTAGTGCATAAAAACAAAAAGATTATATTATCTTTTAGTTTCGACCACTGATGATGAAAGGCTGATTTTCAAAGTCTAGAGTTGCTGAAAAAAATCTAAAAACTTTTGAAAATTGATCTGAAAAGTTTAAAAGTTCATTAAGTTGAAACTTTCATTTGAATAAATGCGTCAGTTTAATGTCAAAACGTTTAATCAAGATCATTAAGTTGAACTTGATACATGAATCAGCTATTCAAGGTCATTAATTTGGACTTGATTAACTGAGACGGTTTAAAAACTAACAGAAGATTAAAATTTGAAATGTTTGTGTTTTTGAAATTTCAAAGTTTGAATTTGAAATGTTTATTTGAATGTTTGAGGAACTTTTAGACAGGAAGTTGATTTTAAGGGGGAGCTAGATAAAACTCGTTGATTATTCCAGAAAGCTCAAAGAAAGGGGGAGCATGGTGATTAAAGTTTTACAAGTCAAGCTCGAGAAGAAAAGAGAAAAGGATTGTAGATGCTATGAAGATCAAGGAAGTTAAAGTTATTCAAGAAATAAAGATCAAGAGAACATTAAAGACTCAGGAACTTAATTGAAGAATGATGACTACGACAACATCCAAGGGGGAGTCTGTTGATGCATATGTCTGTTGCCTACGTAATCGTATAACATCGAGTTAGTATTTAGGAGCGAAATGTCGAAGTTTATGTATATTTAGGGTCATGTTAGCTCGAAAAGGAAGTTTTTGTAGTCAGCGAACTTGCACTCATATAAATAGGAGTCTTGACATTTCATTTGTAAATTTTCAAAGATTTTGTCACGACAGAGGCAAAGCTCTGTCCGAGTGTTTCCAGGATCTGTAACGTCTAATAATCAATGAAACAGTGATTAATCAGTGAAGAACTAGCATCCAATGTCGCCTATGCAAACGGATTCCGCACGTTTACCTTAGGTTTGCCAAATTAGGACCAGAAAGATCCGTACAACGGACCCTCAGAGTCGATGCGTGAAGGTAAAGTTCCGAAGCCTATGACAAAAGAAGAAATCGCACAAACCAAGAAATTCTGGTTTAAAGAGATGCCAAAGAAAGTTTCGACGTCCTCTACCTTTCTTTACCAGAGATAAAGATGTGTCATTAGGTGATATCCTAAGCTGGGGATGGTTTAAGGAGCTTAATGTGTATGCCATTAAACGGGAATTTGGAGTTCAATACTTCAAATATTTGGCAGATTTGAAGACATTACCTTATTGGGATGTTGAAGAGCTTGTTCAAACAAGGAATGTCACGTACCGTATGAAATATATTGATCAGTTGCTATGGAAGATGATCAAGTTTGAGGCAACGAAAGGTTTTAGATATTGGAAGCCTTTCTTCCCGGGACGTCGTATCAAAACGAACAAGAAGACAAGGGAGAAAGACATCACTTTGATCATGAAACGTCCAAGAACTATGAGAAACATGCCTTTGATGCCAATCGAACAGAATTTCTATCCGGTATTCAAGTGGTGACAGATTGATCCTAATACATGTGAAGTTGTGATAGTATTACGATTTGAGGATCATCTGGATATAACGAAGGAAAGGTTTGAGATATTAGGGTTTCAAGGTATGAGAGGGCTTTGGAGAACGGTCAGGATTCTAGATCCAATGTGGTTGGTAAACCGCTCGAGAGAAGATATTAAGTGCTTGTTCTACAGTAAGATTGTTTTCGAAGAACGTGAAAAAGAGCAAGCTATGCAATATCAAAGGGTCGTTAATGTATGTTATACTCGAGAAGTTAATTCTGGAAAGATGTGGGAAACAAGCTAGAGGGATCTAGAACGGGTAGAGTTTCTAAAAGAAGAGAAGCGTCTCGAAGAGATACATGAAAGAGGTAGGGTGGCAAGGCTCAGAAGGTACCAATTTATGACTAAAGTGCCACCTACTGATCAGACGCCAGATCCAAAGCATGAAAGACGAAAGAAGCCATTCAAAAACTTCTTTGGTCGTACATGTTAAAGTTTTTATTGAAGACAGAGGTTTTGAAGACTGATAAAAGACTAAGACGATATCCAAGGGGGAGTCTGTTGGTGCAAAATGTCTATGTCTTAGTCTTATATCGAGTCTGTATAGATTAGATGTGAATAGCTAGCGAAACGAAGTATTTATGTAACTAAGGGACAAGTTCGCTTGAGATGGCATTGTGAAGTCAAGTTCGGCCGAACTTCATCTCCCTCTAGCGAACTTGGAGCCCTATAAATAGCTAGCATGTTTGATTTATTTGTAACTCTGTGCTCTGGAGTAGCGAAGCTCTGTCAAATTGGAGACTTGACGTTTATCAATAAAATTGACGTTTAATTGAGTAATTCTTGTTATTTGGTAATCGTGTCGTAATATTTCCGCTATTATGGACATTAGATATCAAATCTAGGTTCCTATGCTATCAGGGTCGGTCCTACAGCCTGTACAAACGTTAGATACCAATCTAGGTTCCTATGCTAGTAATGGAGCGATCTAACAAGTGGTATCAGAGCCTAGATACCATAATTGGTGAAATCATTGCAAGATCTACTCTTATTCTACCTCTTTCTACCATTTTTCTTCATTTTTTCAAGAAAAACAATGAATTCACGGACAAAAGTTGCTAATTTTTGAATATGTCATGTAAAATACACTTGTGGTAAACCCCTGAGAGTTTTGAACACCAAATTCACACGAATTGACATCAAAAAGTTGGAAAAACCATATTTGGCAAACTGATTTTGGTCGAACTTAACATCAAGTTCGCCCGGACTTGATTAAAACTTCATTGTTTTTAATCAAGTTCGCCCGAACTTGATTGAATTTCAAGGTTTTTCTGATAAGTCCGCTCGAATTTAGTAGAAATTTCTTCAGTTTTTATCAAGTTCGCCCGAACTTGATAAAACTTTGTTGATTAATATCTACAAGTTCGCCCGAACTTGATAAAACTTTGTTGATTAATATCTACAAGTTCGCCCGAACTTGTTCGTCTTTCTTGAAAATCAACATAAGTTCGCCTAAACTTAATCAGGGATAAATTTTCAAAATTCAAACACAAGTTCGGCCGAACTTGTGTAAAATCAAAATATGGTTTTTCTCACACTACAAGTTCGCCCAAACTTGTCAGTGTACTGATCGTTTTTTCGAAGTTTGTGAACGTGTGTTTTCAGTGATATTTGTCAATTTTTCAAGATGGAAGATCTTCACAGAAAAGGCAATGGTCGCTTCAAATGAAGTCCGGAGTATTTCAGGAGATCTATACTGTTTAGTCGTCACAGATGATTATTCTCGATATTCATGGGTTTTCTTTCAAGAGTCTAAAGATGAAGCGTTCGACAATCTGGTGATTCTCTTCAAGAAACTAGAAAATCTATGTCATCTGCATGTCAGACGTATTCGCAGTGACAATGGCACGGAGTTCAAGAACAACAAGATGAAAGAGTTTTGCAACGCCAAAGGGATTCTGCACGAACTCAGTGCACCTTATACTCCACAACAAAATGCCGTAGCTGAGAGGAAGAATAGAACTTTGATCGAAGCAGCAAGAACCATGCTTGTAGACTCGAAACTTCCTGTTAGCTTCTAGAGTAAGGCGGTTGCAGCGGCATGCTACACACTAAACAGGGTCTTAACTGTCAAACCGACCAAAAAGACATGTTTTGAAATGATCAACCGAAGGAAACCAAATTTGAAATATCTAGAGCCTTTTGGTGCACCATGTACAGTGATTGATCAAGATGGTAAGTTCGGTGCTAAAACGCTTGAAGGTTTCTTCGTTGGTTACGCTAGTCCACTATGGAGAGTTTATGTTCCTGCTTTGACAAAAGTGATTGAAGCACAACACGTTGATTGCTTTCGGTACACAACTCCTATTCAGAGAAAAGGCGATGCGTGGTTGTTCATTACCAAGATTTTTGGAAGTCGTTCGACTTGCCTGAAGAACCGTCTGATGAAGAACTTGCAACTCTTTATTATCTTCAACAGTCGGTAAACAACGAACAGATTATTAGGCCAATTGTGGTTAATCAACCCACTGTTGGTACTTCTTCTTCTGGTGCAGGTCCGAGTAATAGTAATGTTTCGGTTGAACAAGTTTCTGAAATAGAACCTACGACAACTCCAGCAAATGTTTCCACTGAAACAGGAAACGCAACTACAGAGCCTAATACTTCTCAGATTCAGAATTCCGACTCTAATGAAGTTCCGACTTTCGATGATGATGGAGAATGCTCTTCCGATGAAGAATCCGAGCAGATATCCAACATGTTGAATCAATTTGCTGGCCCGAGCAATCAAAATGAAGCTACATCTAGTGCTCCTAATGTTGAATGTTGATCTGAATGTCTCAAATCAAATAGCACGGTTGATGTTCCTAGCGAGGAGATGCCACGATCTTATTCATACCATCCTTCAACAAACATTATTGGAGAATTACATACTGGTGTGCGAACAAGAAGTCAAATCAACAAAGCACTAAGTTGTTTCTATACCCGAGTGGCTCCTACTCAAGATTTCTGTTATTATTCATGTTTCATATCTCAAATAGAGCTGAAGACTGTGAATGAAGCTCTGGGTGATGAGAACTGGGTGATAGCGATGCAGGAAGAGTTGTTACAGTTCGAGAAACTGGGAGTCTGGAGGCTTTTAGACTTACCACCAAAGCAGAAAGCTATAGACACGAAGTGGGTCTTCAAGTGTAAAAGGGATGGTCGGGGTGTGATCATTAGAAACAAAGCTCGGTTGGTTGTCAAAGGTTTCCACCAGCTAGAAGGAATTGACTATACGGAAGTCTATGCACCAGTTGCACGTTTAGAGTCAATCCGCATTTTCCTTGCATTCGCAGCTTGGAAAGGTTTTAAGGTGTACCAGTTAGATGTGAAATCCGCATTTCTCTATAGTAAGCTACGCGAACAAGTGTAGGTCGGCCAACCACCAGGGTTCGTCGATCCGCTGAACAAGAATAAAGCTTATCTCCTAAACAAAGCCTTATACGGATTACACCAGGCCCCAAGAGCTTGGTACGAGACGTTATCTCAACATCTCGTTGGAAACGTCTTTACGAGAGGCACAGTGGATAGTACATTGTTTACCAAGGAAGTCGGAAATCATCTAATCATCGTACAAATCTATGTGGATGATATCTTTTTTGGTTCAACGGATGATAGTCTTTGCAAAGAATTCGAAAAGATCATGAAGAAGAAACTCGAGATGTCTTATATGGGTGAAATGAAATTCTTCCTCGGATTACAGGTCGATCAGTTACCAGACGGTATATTCATTCATTAAACCAAATATGTTCATGATATTCTGACGAAATTTGAAATGGATAGCTCGAAGCCGCTTTCGACTCCTCGGGCGCTGAATCATGGAATTTGCATTGACGAAACGGGAACCAAAGTGGATGATACGCTCTATCGGTTGATGATAGGATCTCTTATGTATCTTACGCCATCTCGCCCAGATATTATGTATCCTACCTGCCTTTGCGCGAGATATCAGTCCAGTCCCCGAGTGTTACACATGCAGATAGTCAAAAGAATATTCCGTTACTTGAAGGGATGTCCAAGCACCGGATAGTGGTATCCAACGAACGATAACTTTGATCTGGCGGGATATGCTGATTCTGACTTCGGGGTGGACAAGCTGAATTCTAAGTCTACGACGACTGGTTGCTAGTTCTTCGGAACTAGATTAGTAATGTGGCAATGCAAGAAACAAACCATGGTCTCTCTTTCTACCTGTGAGGCAGAATACATTTCTGCTTCCAGTTGTTGTTCACAAATCCTATGGATTCAACAATAGATGAGGGACTTTGGATTGCAATTTCTTGATACGCCTTTATATGTAGATAATAAGGCAGCAATCGACATCAATAAAAATCTTGTTCATCACTCTCGAACTAAACACATAGAAATTTGTTATCACTTCATTCGTGACTGCTACGAAAAGAAGTCGGTACGAATAGAAAAAATCCACACCGATGAACAAAAAGCTGATTTTTATACCAAAGCTTTTCCTTTAACAAGATTTAAATATCTAACGAGGGTTAACGGTATCAAAAATTTGTTGACAGGTGTGGAAGCAGAGGTTGAATATGGATCGGACGACGAGTTCACGTGATCCACATTGGTTTGTATATCTTTTCGATTAGTATTTCTTAAAAACTAAAATACAAAAATATGTTTTTGATTTTAGGGGGAGAAATATTTGAGAAAATACAAAAACATATGAAAAATTCAAAAAGTACAAAAACATTGAAAAAGACAAAAAGAATTTGTGAATGAAGCTTAGGATCGGACCCAACTTAATGAGCTTTCCGGACAGACTTGCTCAGCTAACAGAGGCGGAATTCATTGTTAGCTGATTGAACAAACAAAGAACAAGCGATGAATACTGTTTAACCGTCTTTGTATTGAATAAACGTTAGCAACGATTACAGACTCGAACAGGGCTTCGCCGCTGATTCCTCAAAACAACATGCCTAACACACAACCTAAGTTACCTATTTATAGGCAGACATGCCAGCACCAAGTGAGTAGGCAGCATGGATTTTCGCACGAAATTTTCGTGCGAAAATCCTTACTGATTTTCGTACGAAAATTACAACAATTATACAAAAACTTCAAAACTAAACTTCTAACGCTACGAAACCCTATCTGTACAATAGACTGGTCCTAGACGTAGGCAATAGACATAAGTGCACCAACAGACTCCCCCTTGGATGTTACCGCAGTCTTAGACAATCTTCAAAACTTTTTCTTCAAAAACTTTAAACATATTTGACTTTAATCATCCGAAAAATCTCTTGCGTGGCCTTCGACGCTCCTCTGAAGTAATGGGAGTTTGATCTGTAGGAGGAGGTCGGTTGTAAGTATCCCAAACTTGAACCTCTCACGGGTGGCCAGCTTTCGACGAGCTTCAATCCTTTCTTCATTTTGATCCTTCTTTTTCTGCTCTTTATCTTCAAGCTTTCTCCATGAAGTTTTTCATTCTTTTCCTGAATTAATGTTGTTAGTGTAACAAACATTCAGAATTTTCTGGAACTGCATGGCCTGCTCCTTGTCCTTATCTTCATAACTGATTTTGATGAAGAATAATCGTTCAATGTCTTTCTCTGAGCAGTTGACCAGCCACATAGGATCCAATACTCTGATTGCACGCCATAGCCCATAGATTCTCTTGTGCATAATCACGGTCTCTGATAGATCCTCGGACATATCCCATGACCCTTCATCAGCTCAACACAAATCACAACCTCTCCAGTACTCGAATCATAATGCCACCACTTGTAGATCTTGTAAAAATCTTGTTCCATTTTCTTCAGAGGCGTATTCTTCATAACGCGTGGCCTTTTTACAATCAAAGTCACATCTTTCTCTTGAGTAACTGGATCTATCTTTGTCACCGTTTTTGGCTTGTGTGGCTTCCATAGATTGAAACCATGTTCAGCTTCAAACTTGATGAGCTTCCACAGACATTGATCTTTTGGTCGCAACTTCATACTGAACGTCTTGGTCTGAACTAACTCTTTCACATCCCATTCTGGCAAGGACTGTATATCTCCCAATCTTCTGAAGTATTGCACTCCATATTCTCGTTTCAACGCATATACATCCAGTTCCTCAATCCATCCCCAACTAATAATGTCACCTAGAGATGCGTCGGGATCTCTAGTGAAGAAAGCCAATGGACGACGGAACTTTCTTTCAGGTGGCATCTCCTTGAACCATTTCTTCTTCATCTCTATGATCTCTTCTTTTGTTGGTGGTTTAGGAGTTGTTCCCTCTTTAACTGCTTCTGCCACTTTCTGTTTTAACATTTCATCGTCGATCTCGGCAGTCATTTCATCAAGGGTAGGAAACATATCAGTTCCTTCACCCGTGTATCTTGCTTCTTCAATATCATCTGAATCCCAATCTTCAATAATTACTCTGTCGTAGTCGTTTGCTTGAGGGATGTCTTCGAAAATATAATCATTTGGCTCTGATCGGGTGTTCTTCAATTCTTCTTCAAAATCAAACTCGAAAGAATCTTCATGTAAGCCAAATAATTCTGCAAGATCCGCCTTGGAGTAGTTATGAACAAATTCTCCTTCTTTCACATCGTGCTCTAGATAGATAACTTTTGGCTTTGGCGCTGTTTCTTTAATCGACGACTCCCCCTGAACCTGTTCATCAGTTAGCTCAAACATAGAGTCGTTCATGTAAGCATCAACAGAAATATTTTCATTATCTAATAAAGTTGCTACATATTCAAACGATTTTCCTCAGCATTCTATCGCTTTTAACTTTAAAGATATGTTTTCCATCACTGGTAGTCAGAAAACAAAGTAGAAACAGAAAATCTTTTTGTATTTTTGAATACCTCTAAATTAACCATTCTTAAAGCAATATGTACACACATATTTTTGCGAGTTTATGTTAGAGGATCATATCAGTTTATTGAGACACATTACCAGCACCGTTGCTCTAGATAAAACTTTAAGCTCTAAACCGATTTTCTTCAGATTGTTGGTATACTGATCCACTTAAACCTCTACACATTTCTCAAGTGCTTCAAGATATGTTAGGTAAATTTTAGCAACATGGCCTAATCTGTGTTTCCCACCTCAGAATATACTCCCGCATCGAGATTCCCTAGATTTCATCTCACAGGTGAATATATCTAACTGATATCTGTATAGGGGTGAAATGCGAAACCTTGAGAGCTCAGGTTAGTACTTCCGTACAGAGAAAGAGATGAAGGCTCGACTTTAGGTGGTGTTCCTCTTGGGAATCTTTTTAATTTATGTACTGCAGAATGTCGTATCTTTTTATGACATTTTTCTTCATTTTTTATGTAGCTTTGGGGGTGAATAATGCGAAAGTATTATACAAGTTCTAGGCCATTGCTAACGCAAAATCAGAAGAACTCGTATAATACCCCAGATATCGATTAAATATAAAGACCTAGTATCTCAGAATCTTGCATCCTCTCAAACGAAATTTCGCGGTACCAAGCCCATATATCTGAGAGATGTTAAGCCACAGATTTACCAGTTTTATTTCTTTAGGTTTATATCCTGAAAACAGTTTACTGAACGTGCGAAGCCTACCGACATATCTTTAGAAAGACCTGCTTAAACGCTTTTTAAACACCATATTTCTTTAGCGTACTGTAATGGTCTACTGATGTACTATCATTTCCTCTTATACACAAAACTCTTTTTTTGGATTTTTTAATGTTTTTTGTATTTTTCACAACTTTTTCTCCCCCTAAAAATCAAAAACATATTTTTGGATTTTTGTTTTTAAAGAAAACATGTAAACTATTTACAGAAAAACATTTTGACTTACCCGTGAGGATTACGTCCCAACATCGTCATCCTCAAATTCAACCTCATAAATATCTCCTAATGACAGATTCTTTAAACCATTTAATCTTGAAAGATTTCGAAATCGTGCTCTATCAAAAGCTTTGGTATAAAAATCTGCTTTTTGGTCATCAGTGTGGATTTTCTCAATTCGTATCAACTTTTTCTCGTGACAGTCACGGATAAAGTGATATCGAATCTCGATATGTTTAGTGCGTGAGTGTTGACAAGGATTGACCATGATATCAATGGCCGCCTTGTTATCTACGAAAATGGCGTATCAAGAAATTGCAGACCGTAGTCTCTCATCTGTTGTTGTATCCACAGTATTTTGGAACAACAACTGGATGTTGAACGCATTCAGCTTCGCAAGTAGAGAGAGCAACCTCGGTATGTTTCTTTCATTGCCATGTTACCAAACGAGTTCCGAAGAACTGGCAGCCGGCCGTTGTAGATTTAGCGTTCTGCTTGCAGCAACCGAAATCAGAGTCAGAGTAACCCGCAAGGTTGAAATCGTCGTGACGTGGATACCACAAGCCGGTGCTCGGGCATCCTTTCTAATAGCGCATGATCCTTTTGACGATCAACGGATGTGATTCCTTCAGACTTGAATGATATCTGGCGCAAAGGCATGTGGGGTACATGATATCCGGTCGAGAAGCGGTGAGATACATCCAGGATCCAATCATGTAGCGTTATAAAGTTTCATCAACATTTTCTCCATACTTGTCTGGACAAATGCCATGGTTTGTGGCTAAAGGGGTAGAGGCTGGTTTAGTTCCTGTCATGTCGAATTTCTCCAACACGTCATGAACATACTTCGTCTGGTGAATGAAAATACCGTCTGGCAGTTGTTCAACCTGAAGCCCCAAAAAGAATTTCATCTCACCCATAGCGTTCATTTTGAATTTTTCTTTCATGACTTTCTCGAAGTCCTTGTACAGCTGATCATTTGTCGATCCAAAGATGATATCATCCACATAGATTTGTACAATAATCAGATGTCCATCTACTTCCTTTGTAAAGAGGGTGTTGTCTATTATCCCGCTGGTAAAATGATTAGCCAGTAGGTGCTTGGAAAGCGTCTCGTACCAGGCTCTCGAGGCCTGGTGTAAACCGTAAAGAGCTTTGTTCAGCAAGTAGACCTTGTCTTTGTGAATTGGATCGACAAACCCCGGTGGTTGGTCGACATATACCTCCTCTTTTACCTTACTGTATAGGAAAGCAGATTTCATGTCCAATTGGTACACTTTGAAACCTTTCCATGAGGCGAATGCCAGGAAAATGCGGATAGCTTCTAGACGTGCGACTGGGGTGTAGACCTCGTTGTAATCTATCCCCTCTTCCTGACGAAAACCTTGAATTACGAGGCGAGCTTTGTTTCGAACAACGACTCCTCTGTCATCTCTTTTGCACTTTTAAACCCACCGTGTACTTATCTTTTTCTGCTTTGGCGGTAGATCAACAAGTTCCCAGACTCCAAGTTTTTGGAATTGCAATAATTCTTCCTGCATTGCTTCCACCCAACTATCATCTTTAAGAGCATCTCTGATGTTTCCTGGTTCTACCTAAGAAAAAAAACAACTATGAGAAAATTTATTTTAGAGTGGAGCAACTTTGGAATAAAAGCAACTTAGATCCTTATTGATCTGATTTCGCGTTTTCACGCCCGTTTGCAGTTTTCCAATGATGTTATCTGTTGGATGGTAGGAGACTGATCTCGACATTACTTCGCCTGGAACATTTACTGAGCTTTCCAAATTTGTGATATTATGATCATCAACTTGTTCTGAAGAAGTGGCCTCATTTCTCGCACTGGTTTCGGCAGCTTGATTGTTTAGATAACTTGTAATCTCTTCTGATCCTTCATCGGAACTAGTATCCCCATTATCAAAAGTAGGATCTTGTTCAGGTTTTGCATTTACTGGCTGAGAAGATGGTTCTGCAGTATTTTGTTCTGGTGGAACAACTGGTTCTGACTGACGGTTGCTTGGACCTGCTTCAGAGGAAGGTGCTGTTGTTGGAGAAATTACCAACGGCCCCGTTACTTGCTCTTGATTGGATATCTGATGTTGTTGAAATAGCAAGATAACTTCTTCCTCAGAAGGTTCTTCAGGCAGATCAAACGAATTCCATAACCCGTCGTAATTGAACAGCCATGGATCTCCAGGTTTTTGCACGGGCGTTGTGTATCTCTGGAAATCAACATGTTGAGCAACAATAACCTGATTCAAGCTTGGGAGAAAGACTCGCTTTTGCGGACTTGCATATCCTACGAAGAAACCTTCCAAAGATCTGGCTCCAAATTTTCCTTCCGGGTCCAAAACTGTACACGGTGATCCAAAGGGTTCAAGAAACTCTAGATTAGGTTTTCACTGGTTAAGAAGTTCAAAGCATGTCTTCTTGAGTTTCTTGACTGTCATTACGCGGTTAAGGGTGTAACATGCAGAGGCAACAGCTTCGCTCCAAAAACTAATAGGCAACTTAGAGTCGGCAAGCATTGTGCATGCAGTTTCAATAAGCGTTCTGTTCTTTCGTTCAGCTACTCCATTTTCTTGAGGAGTATAGGGGGCACTGAACTCATGATGAATACCCTTAGCATTGCAGAATTCGAGCTTCTTGTTGTTCTTAAACTCAGTACCGTTATCACTTCTGATTCTCTTGATAGGCAAATGGTAAAGGTTTTCAATCTTTCGAAACAGGATCATTAGATTGTCGAATGTTTCATTCTTGCTTTCTTGAAAGAAAACCCATGAGAATCTTGAGAAGTCATCGGTTACAACCAGACAGTATAGATCTCCTGTAATACTCTTCACATTGACAGGCCCGAAGAGATCCATGTGTAGCCTTTCTAGTGGAAATTTCATGGAGTTTAGAAGCTTTCTCGGGTGTGACTTCTTGTGCTGCTTCCCCTTTTTGCAGCTGATACAGTCGTCTGATAAATGAAAATTTTTGAGATTCACCCCTTCCACTAGATTGTAATGCACCAAGAATTCAACTTCCTTAAGTGTATGTGACCCATCTTCCTATGCCATAGTATTGATTCTTTCTCTGTAGCCTTTGATACAAAGCACTGCCCTTCTTTTGAAGTACTGGATGTGACGCTAATGTCTAAGACATATAGATCATTCTCTCATGGAGCGCGCATGAGAATCCACTCCTCAGGAATTATGAAACCAGGTTTGAGAATAAGGCATTCTTTGTCAGTGAAGTGAGTTGTGAACTTCTTGTCACAGATCTGTGAAATGCTCAAAAGATTATTCTCAAGTTCGATGTAGTTAACTTTGTCGAAAGACACGGCTCCATTTGTCAAAATTCCTTCTCCCACGATCCTGCCGCCCTGTGTTCCTGCAAACCCAACATATCCTCCCCTGATGGCTTTAACATTGTACAGCAATGCCAACATCCCTGACATGTTCCTAGAAGCTCCACTGTCCATTATCCACTTTGAAATGATTGACCTTGGAAGCCCCTGCACACATTAAAAGCATATTACTTAAACAGAGAGACCCAATCCCTTTCGGTCTTGGGTGGGATGACAATGTCGACTTTTGGAACTTTGGCAACTTTGTCATCTTTCTTAACCTCAACCCACTGTCCAGTTTTGAAGTCAGTCTTATCTTTTGATTTGACTAGAACATTGGTTGATTTTGGAGTTACAGGAGATGTCTTCGCTTTGACTACCCAGGTTTGTGTCTTAGAAAATGCCTTTTTGATGTAAAGTTTAGATTCTTTCTTTTCATTTTTCTTTGAGGTTTCTCCAATTTCAAATTTTGAAATGCTCTCAGTTGGTAATTACTTAATAGAATTGGCATTTTCATTTCTCTTTAAAATTTTTGTTGGCACAAACGTTGGCCCCTTTTTCTTCTCATCTACTGTAAACCTCTTTTGTTCATGAACAGGTTTTGGACGATTTTGTGAACATTGTCGTGCAATATGCCCAACTCTGTTACACCTGTAACAGGTTCTACTGTCATTTTCAACAGTGTGTTCCAAAGCCTGTTCATGAAGCTCCTTTTCTTTCTTAAACTCTTCGTTGGTTTGTTTGTTAATAACCTCTTTTTCTTCAACAGTGTTGGTTCCAAACAAAAATTCAACTTTCGTTGTAAAATCTGGTTTTCGTGATTTGTTGTTTTGTTTCTTCTCAAACCCTAACCCATCCCTTTTGTTTTTAGGATAACTTCTTCCTCTGGGATGAATGTTTTTGTGAGTTTTCTTTGGTTTTGAGTATAAAACATCAAAATTCTTCTCAAGTTCAGATGTTTCAACTTCAATGAGTTTAAAGAATTTATCGACACGGTCAAAGTTAACATTCTATACTGGGAATTCTTCATCAGTATATAGTTTATCTGATCCTTTTAGTTTGTAGATAACTACATTAGGATCACCACTTAAACCATTTTCTGATGTTGTGATAAAATTTTCATGAAAACTTTTCTCACTTCCAGAATGTGAACTTGACTCTGATTTCTCAATGTTTGACTCAGCACTTTCATAAATTGTGCTGTCAGACTCATTTTCAAACACATTTTCAAACACTTTAGTTACCACCTCGGATTCACATTCCTTTTCTGTTTTGGAATATGTTACGTCAAGATTTTCAGGCAGCTCGTTATTCTTTTATGTGAGAAGATTTAAATTCAGCGCCTTATCCACTCCGTCAGGATGTTTCTTAGCATAGCTATTCCACATAGGAGGTGGAACATGATCGTAACATTTTCCAAGATTTTTCTCACTTTTCTTACCATCTTTACTGCTTTCCAGTTTTGGCAGAATGTGATCTAGGACATACATGCTGGTAGAGTAACTGATTAACAATTTGTTAACCCTTTTTGTTTCAATTCTAGTTTTCTCCAGCTCATTTTTCAGCTCAGCAATTGTGTTAATATGAAGAGTAATGGCCATTTGTTTGTCCATCACAGTTGCTTTGAGCATTGAAAGTGTGTTGTCATTTTCTTTGACAGTTTTCTCATACTGTCGAATGGTCCTGCTGAGCTTATCATATGATTCTTTTACAGTGTTGTAATCGTATGACAACTTATCATTGTATGTTTAATTTCTTTAAACGCTTTTTCTTTCTCAGCACATTGCTCACATGCTTCAGTACATTTTAAGCATGAGCTGACCAATTCGACAGTTTGAGCTTTGATTGTTTCTTTAGCTGTTTCAACCTTTTCTACCTGTTTTTCCACACTAACTACCTCGTTTGTATTGGCCATGAGTGCTTTGTTGGCAATATCGGTTAGGCTCTCTAGTGTTACAGGCTTGGTTACATCAATCACTTCCACACACTCTGTCTTTGTCTCCTCGGGACTTTCTTCTTTGTGGCCAGAATCGAAGCTACCTGCAAAAGTTTTCATAATTGTGTCAAATAAAAAGGGTTTGGGGGTACCTGCTAGATGTTCTTCTTCCTCTGCTGAAGTTATGAAGTAATTTGCCAATACTTCTTCCATTTCTTCTTCTGAGACTTCTTCAGATGCTTCTGGTTCTTCCAAGATTTCAGCAACAAGTGCAAGACTTTCCTTTTTAGAGATGAAATTGTTCCAATTGAATCCTTCATCTTCCTGTGTTACCACCAGAGCTTTATCTTTGGAGTTTGAACCTCCATCTTCGATCTGTACCAATCTCTTATCTGGTTGTGGTCGATGATAGATTGCCTTTTTGTAATAATCATCACCAAACGGATTATGATTGCCTTTTACTTCTCGGTTTGGGCATTCACGTTTGAAGTGACCTTCCTCTCTGCACTTGAAACATGTGACTTTGGATTTATCAAAGCCTAATTTACCCAAGGCCCCTTAAATCATCTCTTCTAGTAATTTCCATGAAACGTTGAGCCCTTCGAACCACAGATGCCATGCACCACATGATGTCAATTAATTCCATCTCCTCTGGATCAATTTGGTCGTAGTCCTCTTTAGTCATTTCTGGTTTCCAATTCAACCAGCTACAAGACTTTCGTAGGATTCTAAAACTGTTGCAAGGAGCACCATATGCTGCTTAGCAGTTTGCTCATTGAAGTCTTGAGCGTTCTGGAGATTTACTGCGATGTTGCATTGCCGGATTCTTTGGTTAGAGTTGGATTGACTCTGCTGGTTGCTCTGTGATTGATTTGAGCTCTGAGATGATTGTCGTCCTTGGTGATTGTTTGGATTGAAAGAAGCAAACGTTTGAAACCCACTGGACTGGTTGGAGGTTGGACTAGCATTTGAGTTAGCATTGAAGGCTGTTTGAATCTTGGGACTCGGAACAGGAGTATTTGGGTTTCCTTTGTAGTATAAGCTCACATCCTGTTGCGAGTTCGTTTTCTTGCCTTTTGCCATTTTCTGCATCTCTAGTTCGTGCCCTTCTAACTTTTCTATGAATCTCGGCAAACTGAGACTGTCATACTCAGCACCATTCTTTAGAATTGTTAGATATGTTGCCCAATCTCCTTCAGGCAAAGAATCTGCCAGTTTATCGACTAGTTCTTCATTCGTCTTAACAATTCCCATTCGCTTCATCACAACTACAAGGTGGCAATATCTTTCGATGAGTTGCTTCATGTTCTCACCTGGAAGAATATTGAATACTTCAAATTCTTTGTTCAGTAACGCCTTCTTGCTTTTCCTGACATTAATACTTCCTTGTGCCCTTAATCGTAAGGCGAGCCATAGTGAATGAGCATCGTCATCATGTTGCAGGAGAACTAAGATTTCTTCATTTATGGCCTGCTGAAGGAGATTCATCATCTTCTTTTCAGTGATGTATTTTTCTCGTACTTCTTCGGACAAACGAGCCACTGTTTTCTCAATGCCAAGTTCGTTCAGTGGTGGTTGATACTTGTTTACGAGTTCGAACCAAACTATTAAGTTTGTCGCTTGAACCCAGTTCTTGAAACGCTCACTCCAACTTTCATAATCTTTGATGTTCATGAGCTTTGGAGGCTTTGTAGTGGTTCCCATTTCATTTTCCAGATTCATGTTCTGGGCTGCTATGGAGGCTGTAACGGCTAGTGTAGCGAAAGCGTTATGGAATTCTTCTTCACCTGACATCTTGTCAAAAACTTAAAACAGAAAACAGATTAAAACTGGTTAACTTAAAGTTGACTGAAAATTGGTTTGAGACACAAGATTTTCGTACGAAAATGATGCTGGATTTTCGTGCGAAAATTAGATTTTCATGCGAAATTCTCTTTTGGTGCGAAAATATTGTTTCTTTGTTAAATCAAATTTTCAGGTTTTAGACTTCTGATTTTCGTACGAAACCGAGTATTTCTTGCGAAAATACTTATCTTCCTTGAACACTTGTTCACAATTTCACGTTTTTGATGGATTTTAGGTTTGTTTGATTCAGTAAGCTGATTAGAGTTGATTTTAACACAGTATACTAATAACCTAGTCCAAATTGTCCATGAAATCCTTCAGATCTAGAGTAAGTTCCAAGAAAGAGTAGAAGAAGAGTTTCTAATGGATGAATCTTGAACTTTGAAGTTGAATCCAGCTGAAACTTGGTTGTTTGTTCACAAATCAGACCTTAAGGCTCTGATACCACTTGTGAATGAAGCTTAGGATCAGACCCAACTTAATGAGCTTGCCGGTCAGACTTGCTTAGCTAATAGAGGCGGAATTCGTTGTTAGCTGATTGAACAAACAAAGAACAAGCGATGAATATTGTTTAACCGTCTGTGTATTGAATAAACGTTAGCAACGATTACAGACTCGAACAGGGCTTCGCCACTGATCCTCAAAACAGCATGCCTAACACACAACCTAAGTTACCTATTTATAGGCAGACATGACAGCACCAAGTGAGTAGGCAGCATGGATTTTCGCACGAAATTTTCATGCGAAAATCGTTACAGATTTTCGTACGAAAATTACAACAATTATACAAAAACTTCAAAACTAAACTTCTGACGCTACGAAACCCTATCTGTACAATAGACTAGTCCTAGATGTAGGCAATAGACATAAGTGCACCAACAGAATTTTGTGTTACAAAGGAACTGATAATACATCAGTGGACTATCACGGTATGCTAAAAAATTGTAAAGTTTAAAAGTGATAAAACAAGTCTTACTGTGGATGTGTCGATAGGCTTTACACATTCAGTAAATTGTTTCTGAGATATAAACTAAATTTTACAACTGCTTAATCTTGTGGATTAACATCTCTCGGATATATGGACTAAGTACTCCGAAATATCGTTTGAGAGATTGCCTGATTCTGAGATACGAGGTCTTTATAGATAGTTGATATCTTGGGTATTATACAAGTTCTTCTGATTTTGCGAAAGCAATAGCCTAGAACTTCATGCAAAGCTGGAAAGAATCAAAAGATCTAATCATTTACAGTGCTTAAAAGATTCCTTAAATGGAACACACCTTTAAGTCGAGCCTTCATCTCTTTGTCGATACGGTGGTATTAACCTGAGCTCTTAAGGCTTCGCATTAACCCAGATACAGATATCAATTACGCTATATTCACCTGTAAGATGAAATCTAGGGAATCTTGATACGGGAGTATATTCTGAGATGGGAACCATAATTAAGTCAAGTTTCATAATTCATATATAACATATCTTGGAACAATTGAGAAATGTGTCGAAGTTTAAATGGACAAACATATCGAAAATCTAGGTAAACGAGTTTAAAACTTAAAGTCAACAAAAGGTCAACGGTACTGGTGATATGTCTCAAACAAACTGATACGATCCTTAGACACAAATTCACAAATATATGTCTGTAAATATGTTTGTACATAGTTTACTTGTTTTGTACATAGTTTATCTGTTTTACAGATTCAGTGTGTTTTAGCATAAACTTTATAAAATTCAAAAAGATTTTGTTTCTACATTGCTTTCAGCAAGCCAATGTTGGAGAACGGATCTTCGAAGTCTGGTAAGGTGCTAAATGGTGGAAATCTAATTGACAACGGGCTGGGAGCTAATCTATTAAATCTGATAAGCCAAAAAGATTAAAAGTTCATTAATTTGAAATTTGATTTTGAGAAAAACCAACAGTTTGTTCATAATGGGTCAAACCGAGGTCATTAACTTGGACTCGGCAGACAAATTGGTTAACCAAGGTCATTAGCTTGGACTTAGTCAACTAAGTGGATTGTTAAAACTGGTAAAATCTGAAAAGTTCAGGGTCTAAATTGAAAATTTTGAAAAAAATTGGTTTGGAATTGATCAAGTTCGCCCGGACTTGTAATCAAGTTCGACCAAACTTGTATATGCTCTTTATGTTTCATCTGTTTATAAGTTCGCTCGGACTTGTTAGTTAATCTTAACTGATTGAATTGACAAGTTCGCCCGAACTTGAGGAGTATATATAAACCACAAGTTCGACCGAACTTCATTATCAGCTTTCATTAACATCAGAGCAAACTTGAGCGATTTGAGCGATTTTTGAAATTGGCACACATAAGTCGAATTGCTGCCCGATTTTATAGTGATTTGTGGTGATTTACACACTACTCATCATGGCAATGGTGAGTGATTTGATTTTGGACCGTGTTTTGATTCGATTTGAACTTGTTTAGATCTGGTTTGGACTGATGGGCATGTTTTAGACTTTTAAAGAACAAATTGAATAATAAAACATGCTATACAAATATAAACGACCATAAATGATACAACAATTTGATCGGAATGTCATTTACATGGTGTTTACAGGTTTTGGTGAAAGAGATGACGAGTTCGCCTGAACTTGTCAAATGGTTCGTTGAACCAAGTTCGGCCAAACTTGTCCTCAGTAGTTAAAAAGGTTTCTTTAACAAGTTCGCCCGAACTTGTCTATCAAATGTTCAAAAATCTTTATACTTTGACAAGTTCGCCCGGACTTGTCTGAAAGTGTTTCAAAGTTAAAGCTTAACAAGTTCGCCCGAACTTGTTTAAGTGTTGATTATTTTTGTTTAAGCAAGTTCGCCCGGACTTAATTGAATTGGAATGTTTAAATGGTTAAACAAGTCTGCCCGAACTTGAAAGGAAGTTTATGAAAATTGTCAAACATCGCTAATTTTGTCTCGATTTACGTGTTTGCAGAATATTCAGCTCTCATGTAATAAATTCCTTAACACGTGCATTATGCTAGACAAAGCTATTTGTCCATCACTCGGGGCATTTGATGATATTCTCGCATTTATGGAGCGAATTCCGATACACAAGGTGATTACGGAAAAGTATTGTGAGAACAAGTTCGGCCGAACTTGTTCAAGACAAGTTCGCCCGAACTTGTGCTACACCCAGCGAACTTGCATATCTATAAATAGGTGACTTGGGTTTTTCATTTGTAACTTCTGCAACTTTGTCACTTGTACAGCGAAGCTCTGCCCGATCTGGATTTGACATGTATTTGACATTTAAGATCAATAAACAACAATTAAACAGTAAATCTTTGCATATTCGATTAACACGTCATATAGTTTCCGCCTATACGAACGTTAGATACCAATTTAGGTTCCTATGCTAGTAATGGAGCGATCTAACAAGTGGTATCAGTAATGGAGCGATCTAACATAATCATACAATTCCAAGGAAATTACCAATTAAATGTAGGATTTTTACATCTTTTAAAGCACATAAGGGTTGTCCCACGGACCACCTGTCACATCCCCACACTTAACCGTTGCTTGCCCCCAAGCAACTCTTCAAAACAAACATCACTTCATAAATTATCTTCCTCAACACGCAATCCCATTCAAACCAAGGAAATAGCTGTTACCTTTTACTAACTTACCATCATACCACATGACACACCCCTCACAATGACTCTCCTCTCGGTGACGAAAGGTTAATAGCAAGAGTGTGCTAGAAACGCTCAATGCAAATGTGTGATTGTGCGATAATAAGATTGTATACAAATCGAATCTCCACCTACAAAATTCTAATAGCATGCTTATGAATCAAAAGGACTTACGGGTTGTAACGAGGCTATGTTTAAAGGTAGGGAATGATGGGATATATATATATGCAAGTAGCTCATTGATCCGACATGGTCTTATTATTACAACTATACAAAAACAACTGCTAACTACTTACACAACTTCGCACTTCTTTTTCATTTTCCTTCAACCACTATCGCATTAATTTTCCTTCATTTTTGTATTTTTTTTCATACAACCATTTCATAACTTAAAAACAAAACACTACATACTTCGGCTACTAAATCGGGTCGTCTCAGTAGGTAGATTTTTTTTGAATGTAGGCATGGGTTACAAATGAATGGCACTAGGCTCAAATATGGCTACTAAAGACAAAACCCCCGCCCCTCGCTCTACCAAGCTCATATATATATCGTATGAGATCCAACCCCCCAATCCCACAATCTCACACATCCTGACGAAGCTACCTAAATGCCCTTATTATTCTCACAAGCACACTAAGCTAAGGCCTCAAAACGTCTTTATTACACAAGTTCTATTAACACAAATCACACACTGCCACTCAAACCAAAGAAAGAATGTTTAACAATTAAGTGTGTGTGGCCCAAGAACTCACCATGAAAGGACATAAGGGTTGCCGATGTGTCATGCGAAACAATGCCAAGTTTTCAATTTGAACGGTATTCACTTGATTTTAAAAAATCCCCCCCCCCATCCCCACACTTGGGATACATTGTCCCCGATGTATAGCTTTGGAAGGAAGTGATCGCAAAAACATCTCAACCCCAAAATTCGCTTCAACACTCAAACCCCAAATTTATCTTTTTTTAACAAGCAAACTATTAACACCCCAACTTACACAACCCGATAACAAACATCAGCATCAACACACCACCCTAACCACCCATCCATGTACATAAACACAACTATATACAAAAAAAATACACAAACTAAGTCTGAGCACAACCTGGACAATAGTATCGAGGTTGAGGAGGTCCAAAGATGGATGTCATCATCTCCGAGAATTCTCCAAACAAGAAAGCTCCACTACCGCTGCTTCCTTCACCAGCTTGTTGATTTGGCACCTGGTTGGGGTCCACCCATTGAGAATGATGTAATGGCGGTGTGGGATATGAAACACTACCATCATAAGGTGGTAGCGTTGTGTAATCAACCATGGGTGGATCCGCCATAACCGGGCGACCTGCGTGTACGGTTCCATTGCTCTTGACGATCATAGTTTTGCTTTAGTGCCTGCTCCATACTTGCTCCCATAAAAGTTTGGTGATCAAAAGACACTTGACTCGAATCAGACCAATCCGAGAAGGTAGGTGGACGCATACGATCAACAACCTGTTCCATCGTCCCCATATGAGCCCAATTCAGATCGAAAGACATTTGTGCATAAACAAATGCACTGCCCATGTACCCCGATTGCGTTCCCCCTCTTCTCTCGCTTCCACTCGGTCTACCTCGATCCGTGTCCATAGGCACTACATACGGATCGTCCATATAATCATCGTCACCACTTGGAGCCTCATCCTCAATCTCAGGCTCGTCAGCCTCACCCAGCTGCAACAGCCTCGCATACGCATTCAACACTCTCCATCGTTGGCCCTCGCTTTTCAACTTATAATATCTTTCTGACTCTGTGTATGTCTAACCAACCCCTAATTGCTTTATCTCAAACAGTTTAAATTTCTTGTAAGAGCCTTTATCATCCCTACCTATGGCTCCATACATCTTTAAAAGTGTCGTAATGAGTCGAAAATGTGGTATTATCTTTCGTTGATCGATGTTCCGACTTATCTACACATTATTTAATACCAAAAATCAGAAAGGGAAAAGAGGAGCTCCCCTTTAACAGCGTATACAACACAGGCACTTCGGGATATCGTACTTCGACTTTGTAATCCCGCCGCGGCATGACATTTGATATACAAATTACCAACATCAACTTTGCTTTGATTCTCAAATTCTTGCGATACAATTTCCCATGTGTAGTACCCGGTAAAATCAGATAATCCAACATTGTGAGCCATGCCGGATGCTTTTCTGGCGAGATGTACAAATCTTCCACTTTTGGAATCATGTATTGATTTATGGGTTTACTGTCAAACTTTGCCACCCTTCGCAAAGAATTGAAGGACATCTCCACATCAATCTTGTTTACTGTACCGATCAGCTTCATTTTTTATGCACCCTTGTATGGAGGACATCTTAGAGTGGCCATCCACTCTTGAATTTCCGCATCATAGAAATTCTTCCCTTCCTGATCATAGCATTTTAACGCCGCCTCCCAGCCTAAAGCGCGGAATCTCTCGGTAATCCCGAATGGACCAAAATCCGCCTCTCAGACCTCTTTTTCACAAATAAATGCTTCCTTACGCTGGGCCAATTTATTCAGCTGATCATGAAACAACTCAACTTGCCATTCGGCTGGTTGTTCATGCAAAGGCCCGGATGTTGACTTCGGTTTCAGACCCCTCACCGGTGCTTCTTCTTGTTGCTCCTCCTCAATATCTCGTTGTAAAACCAATCTCCTTTTCCGTCCCGGGTTCTCAGCCGGGTTACTCGAGGATCCAACTTCTTCCTTGCCGTTTCTACCCATAATCCTGCACTTCACAACCACAACCACAACAGAAGAAACAACACAACTTATACTCTCACTAACAAAAACATCCCCACACTTGCTTAACACCATGGTTGTAGATGTCAGTCAAACATATTATTCATCTTTTTGCAAAAATGTGACCATTATTTTCCTAAGTTAGCAAAAATTCTGCCCTAAACTCATGTTTAACATAACCACTTATCATCTACAACCATAATTCCTTACAAACCCAACAAATTTATACCATCCTATCATTACAAGCAAGTGTGTAAGCAAAAACAAAGATGAAAACTTACAAATCTGCAATGCACTTCAAATAATGAACATAAATTGCATAGATTTGCTTTGAAGAGGATGAAAGTGTTAAGACTTCAATCTAAACAAGAAACCCACAAAAACCCCAAAATTTTGGCCCCTAAGACTCAAATTGACCACCAAAACGAAATATTTTTGGTAATGCAAGCACAAATCTTGACTCCTTATGAATGTTTTAGCCAAAATAGACCCAAAAACCACTCGATTTGGTTAAGATTTGAGAAAATAGTGTAAGGTTGAGGCTATGGAAGTTAGGGTTTTGTTTGAGAGATGAATGGGGAAGGAGATGAGAAGTTGTGGTGAAAAAGGGGTAAAACCTGTGTATGTGGTTGAGGATTAAACTGATTTTTCATTTTTTTACATAAAGGCGGACCCCACATTTCCAGGGACCACCGTAAGCTACGGTGCGCACCGTAGCTTACGGTGAACCCTGGCAAAATATTGTTACCGTAAGGCAGTTGATAAGTGGAGTAGGATTTCCCAGATCTCACCGTAAGCAACGGTGCCACCGTAGCCTACGGTGGTATCTGGGCAACTTTTTTCTTTAAATTTTTTTTAAATTTTAAATTTTGTAATTTTTATGATTTTTATGTTTTCTAAAAACGTGAAAATTACCCTACCCCCTATAAAAGAACCATGTTGTCCTCAACACCAAGTTAGAAGAAAATTCACGAGAATTTCCCACACTTGAGTCCAACAATATCCCGAAACAAAGACAATAATTTTCAAAAACAAGAAAACTAAGCTAATCTAAACTACTATTTACACTACCAAACCTGGGCCTTTTATGCTTTCTCCTCATCCAATGGGTGTAGAATATAGCCCACCTTGTCAAGCTCAAGATTGTTGATGTCGTTCCCCTCTAAGTACGTTTTGAGTCGGTGCCCATTCACCATTTGTTTCTTTTTAGTGTGAACATCTTCAATATCTATATCACCAAAGCGTCCCACTCTTGTGATCACATAGGGCCCCATCCACTTACTTTTCAATTTGCCCGCAAAAAGCTTCAATCTTGAGTTGTATAAACCAAACCTTTTGACCCACTTCAAAAGTTCGTTTTCGCAACTTCTCATCGTGGACCTTTTTGAGTTTATCTTTATACGCCGATGCACATTCGTAATCCATGTTAACCGTCTTGATCGCGCAGTGTGACCGAGAGCTAACTCCATCGTACACCCCTTCCCATAGACCAACCGATAAGGAGTTGTACCAATTGGAGTTTTATAGGTCGTCCGATACAACCATAACGCGTCATCTAACTTGCTTGACCAATCCTTCCTATCCACCCGCACCGTTTTCATAAGATTTCTTTAATTTGATGGTTTGATACTTCAACTTGTCCACTTGTTTGTGGGTGATACGGAGTAACGACTCGGTGGCTCACACTATATCACTTCAACAACTTCCCAAAGTTAAAATTTTTGAAGTGTGAACCACCATCACTAATAATAACCCTCAGAATCCCAAAACGAGCAAAGATGTTCTATTGTACAAACTTACATACCACCGAATGATCATTGGTCCTTGTAGCTATGGCTTCAACCCATTTCAAGACATAATCCACCGCAACCAAAATATACGAGAACCCATTCGAATTCGGGAAGGGACCCATGAAGTCTATCCCCCACACATCAAACACTTCAACGACCAAAATGCGTTGTAAAGGCATTTCATCCCTTTTGAAATACTACCCACTTGTTGACACCTCAAACAATTCCGACCATATTCACACGCATCTTTGAAAATAGTAGGCCAATAAAACCCACATTTAGGCACTCGATATCCCGTATTTTGCCACTAAAATGACCCCCACAAGCGGATGTGTGGGCATGAGTCAATATTTCCAAAACTTCCGTTTCGGGAATGCACCTTCGAATTACTTGATCGGGTCCAATCTTAAAAAGATCCGGTTCATCCCAAATATATTGTTTGACTTGGGACAAGAATTGTTCCCTTCTTTTCTTCGTCCAATGACTCAGAATTGCATACGTGGCAAGGTAGTTAACATAATGAGCATACCACGGTGCGACAAAAGTAGAAATAACCAACAACTGCTCAACGGGAAACTGTTCATTTATCTCACGCACATCATCAATTCCTTCCAATGGAATTCGGGATAAGTGGTCCGCCACCACATTTTCACATCCCTTTTTATCCCGAATTTCCAAATCAAACTCTTATAACAAAAGCACCCAACGAATCAACCGAGGCTTTGCATCCTTTTTATCCATCAAGTATCGAACCGCACTATGGTCCGAATACACAATCACCTTGCTCCCCCAAATGCAAGACCGAAACTTGTCCAAGGCATACACCACCGCAAGTAACTCCTTTTCGGTTGTGGTGTAACTCAGTTGCGCCTCGGATAATGTTTTACTCGCTTAGTAAATTACCACCAGTTTTTTAACAACTCTTTGACCCAAAACCGCTCCAATGGTCGTGTCACTAGCATCACACATAATCTCGAACGGCTTTGACCAATCCGGCGGTTGCAAGATGGGAGCTTTCACCAATTGTTCCTTCAAGACATTAAACGCTTGAAAACATGCGTTAGTAAAATCAAAAGGAACATCTTTCAATAACAAATTACATAAAGGTTTGGTGATAACACTAAAACCTTTAATAAACCGCCTGTAAAACCCGCATGTCTTAAAAATGATCATACCCCTTTAACATTCTTTGGTGGGGGTAAAGACGATATTACCCGAAGTTTTGCCTTATCCACTTCCATCCCCCGGCCAGAAATTACATGACCCAACAGAATACCCTCTTGGACCATGAAGTGACTTTTCTCGCAACTTAGGACCAAGTATTTCTCGACACATCTTTTTAGAACTTTTTCTAACTCATCGAGACAAGAATTAAAACTTGGGCCAAAAATGGAAAAATCGTCCATGAATAGCTCGAGCGACTCCCCAACCATATCCGAGAAAATACTCATCATACATCATTGGAAAGTTGTCAGAGCATTACACAAGCCGAATGGCATTCGCGAAAAGCAAAAGTGCCATACGGGCAAGTAATGGTGGTTTTGTGTTGGTCATCCGGATGGATAGCGACCTGGTTATACCCCGAGTACCCATCTAAAAAACAGTAGTATTTTTGACCCGATAATTTTTTAATAATTTGGTCAATAAAAGGCAATGGAAAATGTTCCTTCGATGTAGCGGCATTCAATTTTCGATAATCAATACAAACACGCCACCCGGTGACCGGTCGGGTGGCAATTTGTTCACCACTTTCATCCTTGATTACCTGAATGCGGCCTTTTTAGGTACCACTTGAGTAGGACTTACCCAAGCACTATCCGAAAGTGGATAAATAATACATGCGTCTAACCACTTAGTTACCTCCTTTTTTACCACTTCTCTCAGATTCGGATTCAACCTCCTTTGGGTCTCTCGTGTTGGTTTCGCATCCTTGGTAGTGATTATTTTGTGCATGACTATGGATGGACTAATTCCTTTTAAATCGGCAATCGTCCACCCAATAGCCGCCTTGTTTGCTTTCAACACCTTCAACAATTCTTGCTCTTGAGCTACCTCCAAGTTAGAGGCAATAATGGCCGGTAATGTGTCATTATCCCGTAAAAATGCGTACTTTAAGTGGCTTGGCAACTCCTTCAACTCCAATTTCAGTCGGCGCCAATGCCTCTAGCTTTTTCTCCTCCACCCTCAAAGCGCATGCGTGTACCTATTCAGAAAAATCACACACACATGTTTCCAAAACATCGTCCTCGTACTCATGCAGGTTGCATCTGTCGATTAAATCTGCCATAAAACACTCATCACCACCAAAAGAGTTAGAAGCATTAGTAAAACATTTAAGCTCATCTTTCTATTACCGAATGTCATGTCAACCGTACCATATCGACAATCAATCACAGCATGAGCGGTGTTCAAAAATGGTCGAACCAAAATAACGTTTTGTTGTTGCGTTGGGTCCGCGGATAAGTAATCTAAGACTAAGAAATCGACCGGATAATAAAATTTATCTACTTTCACAATAACATCCCGCACAATTCCTCGGGATGCTTATGAGACAAATCGGCCAAAACCACCGTTGTCTGAACCCGTTTCAATGGACCAAAATCATATTGGTCATATAAACCCCCCCCCTCCCCGGTAAAACACTAACTCCGGCTCCGAGATCCAATAGCACCCATGACATTTGAAAATGACCAACTTGAATATTTATTAAGGGCGTTCCCGGATCTTGAAGCTTAGGGGTAGATCCCCTTTTAAAACAGCACTTACCCGCTCAGTTAAATCGACCTGTTTAGGCACTTTTTGTTGCCTCTTTTGGGTACACAATTCTTTTAAAACCTTGCATAAGCGGGCACTTGCTTAATTGCCTCAAGTAAAGGAAGGTTTACCTTAACTTGTTTGAACACCTCCTACATCTCTTTCTTTTGAGTACTCCTTTTTGAAATAATAGTTTTCTTACCTGGGTTGACTAAAGCCGACGGGTTGGAACTTGACTTGGCCCCACTTTCTTATTGTTCTCATTTAGAATTTCACCCAACCCCGGTTTTTCAGTTACTTTTTCAAAATTTGGGTCTTTAGGAATGAGTGTGGGTGAGGCTTCATCCTCATCACTTAACCCCCGTACTATCCTCAACCACCCCATCAACGAAATTCGGTGATGGGTTAGTTTTAAATTCCTAACCACTTCTCAAAACACTTACATGGTTAATAGGAACATTGCGTGAAGAACTATGAGAAGGTTTTACCATAGTGTTGCTTGGCAGTTGACCTTTACCTTTTTCAACTCCGCTACGTCAGTTTCAAGTTGACCAATTTGGGTGGTCAACGATTGAATTGCTTTATCCCGAAATTCGTCCTTTTGAATGCGAGCATCATCCATTTGATTCCTCTTTTGCATCTCCATTTGCATGGTCTTCAACATCTCCATGACTTCATTTCCACCCGACGAACCACCATGACCATCACCCGACTATTGAAATTTCCCTTGAAACCCTTGATTGTTCCCGCCTCTAAAATTACCTTGATTGTTATATTGTTGACGTGGAACATAATTCCCTTGGTTTCCTTGAAAGTTCGGATTGGCTTGATTGGCCGAGTTGCCATATCGAAAATTCGGATGATTTCGCAACCCGGGATGGTGGTATTTGAGTTCATGTTGTAATTCCTACTACCTCCCCCTTGAATGGCATTCACCTCTTACACTTGTTCTTGCACACCCCCACTAAACACACATCCGTCATATGACCCAATTTACTACAATTGGTACAAACATCATATACCGTATTTGTGGTTTGTACTCCTCCATCATCAACGACATGAACTTGGGGTCGTGTGATAACATTTCTGGCCTTCTTTGAAGCTTGTGCCTTCCGTTTGGAATTATAAGACATTTACTCCGAAAAGGCCCAATCATCTTGCTCGTAATTAGTACCAAAAGTACCATTGGTGACCGACATCAAGTCACGAGCATCCTCCTCACTTATCCCTTCATGAAATGCATTTAACAACTCCCACAACGCAATACCATGATGCGGACAATTTTTGAACATCATGTTAAACCTCTCAAATGCCTTGTGAACATTTCACCTAATTGTTGTTGAAAGCTTCTCAAATTCCTCCTCGCCTCATTAGTCTTTTGGGTCGTGTAATATTCTTCCAAAAACCGTTGTTGCATTTCAGCCCATGTATAAACTGAAGCGAAAGGCAATGTATAAAACCACCTTCGTTGCTAACCCTTGCCCGCCGACTTAACATCATCCGATATAAAACCTTGCCTGTCGATAGTGTAACAAATAGAATCATATGCTTCCAAATGGAAATAAGGTTCTTCCATTGCTAACCCCTTAAACTTCAATAAACTTTAGAGAGCATTAGTCCTCACTTCAAATGTTCTTCCATCCGGGTGATGAGGAATTACTATCGGAGAAGGATTGTTAGTGATCACCAAACGGAAATGAGCTTCAACCCCCCTTACCACTTCTCTATGATGCCTTCGAGGAACACCAAAGGTACTCTCGGTTGACCCGGTTGCCTTTGAACTTGCCTTTAAGGTGCAACTTGTTGAAATTGTGGTGGAGACACTTGTTGCGGCATCGGTCTTTGAATTTGCGGACCCTGTGGTGGTAATTGTTGTGGTACAATCTGTTGTTGAATGATTTGTTGTTGTTGAGGTCTACCAAAACCTTGCACTCCTTGACCTTTCACAAAAGTGTAGTCCCCTTGATCTCCACTACCCCTCAAAACATATCCTTCCTCCTCATATCCCGAAAAATCTTCTTCATACCCATCATCATATCCATCTCTTCTCACTCCCACAGTTTGCAAATAATGAGGTTGTTGATATTGCAAACCCGGTTAGAATGGCGGTTGGTAAGTAGAGGTAGTATGGACTATGGATGAACTTGGCTGAAATTGATGTGATGGTGGTATTTGATGAGAAGAAAATGCTTGGCCAGCGGTTGGAAAGAAAGATGAAAGAGTGTGGGACGGTTGATGCAGGGGTATGGCTAAAGGAATGTTCAGTTTGAGTACTTGCTGGTAATGTAACGTTGGTTGGTGAAGGATTGGTAGGATTTGGTGTAGGTGTAGGTGTGGATGGTGTTGTTTGACCCGTAGTGGGAGGTGGTGGTTCCATCGTATTGCTTGGTATAGTAGGTGTAGTAGGTGAACCAATGACTTTGTTTTCTCATAGTAGGACTCGGTTTCTTTGCAAAGTTCGCTCAATTTCCGGATCAAATACTAGTGGTGATAGCTTGTGAGAGCCTCTTGTATGCATGCACCTGTAAGTACCTGCACACTAAACACAACCAGCGTAAACCCGAAAAAATAACAAACCAAAACTACAAAAGATAACACACGTTGCGCACGACTCCCCGGCAACGACACCAAAATTTGACGTGAAGTCGTAGTCACACGCAAATTTAATCCAAATACTACTAAATAGTTATCCGTAAGTGGGTATCGAACACAGGGAGTTTGTTGAAAATGTGTTCACTAGGGAGCTTTGTTAATTAACTAATTTTAAACTAAATGCGGAAAGTAATTTCAATGATTGGATTGGTTGATTTAAGTAACTAGAATTAATTAAAAATGCTTATCAAAGGTAGTAATTCAGAAATGAGAGAATATATCTTCCCCCGGTTTCATGTTTCCATGAATGATAATGTCGTTATTTAATTAGGAAGAACTACATAGACATAGTTCATGAAAATGGGTTTGATTGTGATGAAAGAGGACCAAGTGCTTGGACCAAGTAGCTTACGATGGTCACCGTAAGCTAAGGTGGAGGTCAAACACAACATATTGACTTCCTTTTAAACTTGTATCTTTCGCTTCTTTCCCAAACACAAATGTGTGAACTTCAATCCAACGCATAACCTTGCTTCTTTTAAGCCTTTTGTACCTGCAACAAGAATTCACCGTAGTCATACAATTCCAAGCAAATTACCAATTAAATGTAGGATTTTTACATCGTTTAAAGCACATAAGGGTTGACCCACGGACCACCCGTCACTGCTGCGGTTGAACCGGTGGACGTTGCAAACGCGTTTAATAATTCGGTATCCATTTTGTAGAGATTTTTGGGTAAGACTTTCTTGGTGCTAAGTTGAATTTTTGCGAAGTTAACCCTGGTGCGAAGTAACACACAAAAACAATTAAAATCCCAGTTCGTGCGAAGTAAAAATTACCAAATCTAAGATCTATCTTCGTGCGAAAATAAAATTCAAAATTTACAAGAGTTTACGGAGTTAAATTTTAACTTCATGCGAGGGTAACTTTTCTAACTTGATAGAAATTTTTCTTTGTGCGAAGTGATTTTAAGATCACACGAAGGTAGGGATTCAAAATTTCACGTTTTTTTTATGTTTTTATCATGATTTTAGGTCTGATTCTTTCAAAGGTTTGTTATTAGTGAATTTTAAGTAATCCTGGAAAAAATCAGTCCATGTTGTCCGTTCAATCTCTGGAAAATGACAAAAAGATGAAAAATGAGTAGAAGACAAGTAGAATCTTGATGAATGTCTTCAAATCAGGCCTTCTAGCTCTGATAACACTTGTGAGGATCTGCTCATCCAATAAGCTCAGGTCCTACATTATTTACCTAGTTCATTATGTGTGGAATTCATGTTAAACTAGTGACAAGTTCAAGATATACTGCTTAATCTCTATGTTTCATTAATTCAGATCAACGTTTACAATCCTGAGAGAAATTTGACAGGGCTTCGCCTTATCAGTCAACAAAACAGTTACAGACTCAAGACCCTAGCACACCTATATATAGATAAGTTAGATCGTGCGAGGTGAGTCCTTTCTTCGTACGAAGTTAGTTTAGCTCCGTACGAAGTGAACATTACAACTTCAAAATCTAACATTTTAGCTCTATTACAGACACAGACATGACCCATAGACATAGGCGATAGACATTCTACATCAACAAGAAAACATAAACCTAGGGGATATTGTAAGGGCATGATCTAATAGATTTATGTTTGTCTTGTAGACATTAGTAATGGTCTGGTTAGTTAATGTGTTTGGGCTTGATTAGGGTTTGTGGGTGTATGGTTTGGGTCTGGCCCGGTTGTAACTAGGTCACACCCTATGAACTATAAACAGGGGGCACCTATGTCTTTGTATGGTTGTTGATTGTGTTTGTGTTTCCTGCGAGTTGTACCAGACAAGTCTTTGACTTGTGTGCAAATCTTAATAATACAATCGACTTCTTGGTTTCTTGTTCTACACTTTCTTTGTTTTCCGCAATTAGAATCGTGTTAGTGATATCCAATTGAAGGTCTTGGACTTAAAGTGTCCAATATGCATCCAAAAATCAACATTCATTCATGCTTTATCAAAATCTAATTCCTTTCTAAAATTTCTTTCAAATATAGTCAACAAATTCTCAAGTATATCTCTTCGTCTACCATGGTGTTTCTCTCATATATTTTTTTTGAGAGAGTTTATGGGTGTTTAAGGAATGAGTGAGTGTTGGCCGGAGTGGTGGTGGTGAGGCATTTAGGTGATGGCCGGCGGCTGGAGTGATGGTGGTTAGGGGCAGGAGCTGTGGTGGTGAGGAGATTAGGCTACAAGTGTTTGGGAGCTAGAGTTGTGAGTGTTTGGTTTATAAATAAATATATTTAGTTCTTTTTTTCCTTATTCTAAAAATATTTTTTTAAGTAAACAGGTAAATTACAAAATTACCCTCATGTGAATAGATTTAACTTAAAACTTTAACTTGGTTAGTGTTAAAGGACGTAAGGTGTAACCGGTTTTACAAATAAAGGATTTTGACTGTAATTATTGAAGTTAAAGGTCATTCATTGCAATCTGATACAAACATAAATGATGAAAAGTGTAATTTAGGCTCACGAGTTTGATAAGTGTAGCTCGGGATCGGGTTCGTTTACTAAACAAGCTTATTTTTTGGTTCAGGCAAAGCTCGTTAAACAAGTTTAAGTAAGCTCGGCTTGAATGCTAAGTAGACAACTTTAAATCAGGAGTAAATGTTATTAAATATTTATTTAAAAACTAATTTACACTAAGGCTCAATAACTAAGGCTCGACGAGTCTGACGAGCTTTACATGTCAAGCTCGAGCTCGATAAATAAACAAGCTTTATTTTAGGCTTAAGATCGGCTCGGGCTCGATAGGCTCGACACGTTTCAAGTTTTTTTCTCGAGCCATCTCAAGCAGCTCGCGAGCTGCTTGAATTGTTTACAGCCCTAACAATAACTACCTTCTAATTGATCAAGCAACTTTCAATCGATGTTTTCACATGGCAGCTGCTTTCATGAATTGGTTGCATCTTCAATCATAATTGTTCACCCTGACAAATTCTTCTAATTTCTAATATATTGGGACACACCATCGTTGTTGCTTATGCCTGAACAAAAAAAAATAAACAGATTGAATGCTTCTTCAAATGTCAGATTCTACCTAAAATAAATAGTTTAAGATGAATCTGCAACGGTGATTGCTTAAAATGGTTAGCAATTTGGATCATTAGCATAATAGCATATTATTCAAAACTAGACACTACACTACATTACTTAAATTGGTTTTGTTTGAATTGTTGAGATTGCAAGCTATTCGTTGTAGAAAACATTCTGAAGCATGTTGCACCTAAAAATCATTTCTTAACCAAGAACAATTTAAGCAACTGATTCTCATGAACAGGTTGTATATAGAACAATAACTGCCAAACTCTCGAAATAGAAACAATCAAACAGTAAAATTACATGAGTCACTTATAATGGAGTATATTATTAAGGGTTTTAGGATCAAGCCTACTGGCCGATTTATCTCTGTATATTGTAACCCTATTGAATAGAATACAATCAATCAAGCATTTTACTATCTTACAACATAGACATTTGATCACACATGTGGTGTGCAATGAGCGTGATTATGAAATACTTACAAGTTTAAAGAATAAGGAACCACAATCAAGGATCGAATAGTTGCACTATTCGCAAAGTGAATTTCACATCAATGACATCATTCTACTTCAACTATATTTAATTTCACATATCAAAGACAATCGAGTCCAAACTCCAGAAGATAGCTTAAAACATGTTTACATGAAACCCTAAAATACCTAATTTGTAAAGCATTTGCTATAATTTCTGATTAAATGTCAAGAAATTAGGGTTCTTGGACTTACCTCCATAACAACAGCTTTTATTTTGTGTCCAGATCTCTGCTTAAGGTCTAGGATCGAAGAAGACTACCACTAATCTGATGGCAGGGTTCTGATTTCTTTTCACCTTCCTTCGGTTCGAGTTAATCGTAGGGAGAGCCACCATGGTTTCAGTGAAGCAGTTTCTTTCACTCTTGATTGTAATCCTAAAACAACAAGCCGGTCAAAGAAAAAAGGAGGTACCCTTGTGTATGACGTCCAGTGATGAAATTGGGGAGGGAATTCAATTTAAGGTTTTGGAAATAGAAGGAGAATGAAAATGAATTAATTTAAAAGGGATACAAGGAAACAAGAGGGAAATGGGTATTTTTAGTTTTTGGTAACCGGTGGGAATAAAATTTAAAGTTATCTATTTTATTATACGTAATTTTATAGAAATGTAACAAAGTTTGCCAACTGTTTCATCTGTTATTCTAATACTATATAGTTATCATGTTACGGTTGATGACGTGTCACGTTTTGAGGGTTAGAATACAAAAATGATTGGAATTTTTAATTAAAAAAGTAATTAATAATAATTTTAACCTTTCTTTAAAATAAAATATTTTCTTTTCACCACATTCACAAACCTCTACTCCACTTTGTATACATTTTTAAGTTTTAACCCAATTTGTATCTTTAATTACAAATAATGGCTAACATCTGTCCTTCGTCATCGCCGCCATCGCTTCTCAGATCTGAGACTACTGATATTTTGTTCGTCCGAGTCGGGGCAATCCTTCAAATCGATTGTTAAGGCAGGAATGGGTTTAGAATTGTTTAGATTTGGTCATCCATGCTGGCTGCCGGTTTATAGTGAAACATTAATGGACAGACCACAGTGATGAAGATGAAACGAAGATGGACGGAGATGGTTTGGTTAAAAATGGTTTTGAAGTTTTGATGGGTTGTGACTGTGAAGATCGTTATGGTGGTTGGGATAAAAATGGTTTGATGAAGGAAATGAAAAAAATTTGTGAAAAAATCATATAGTAAAAAATAGAATGATAACCTGGTGACCTGGAAATTTCAATATTAAAACACTAATATAAAGTCTAGTTATTTTAGAAAGACAAAAAAAGTTTGGATGACTTAATTGGAATACTGAGCAAACTTTGTTATATTTTTGTGACATTTTCCATTTATCTTATATAGAATTTAAAATTTAAAACTTATAAAAGAATATAATATTATATTTAATATAAAAGTCTATAAGAAACTTATATATAAACTGAGTGTTGTTTACAAAAAAATACACATCATTAACAGGACAAAATGACTTCTCGTGGTGGTGTTCGGGTTTTAATTATAATAAAAACCATTTTGTATATGTGCTTCATACATATTTGACACTTTTAAAACTTAGTTACTATTCTGTGACATTTTCTCTAAGAAATAAAACTATTTACACTTATGCAAATCTAAAACAAACACGGTGAATTTATTTTTTCCATTTCATATATCATAAAATATATTAAAAACCCATAATGACGGGTCACATCGCCTGACCTAGCCCGTCTCTTTTTCCAGGATATATATATATATATATATATATAAAAGATATATAACTAGTACCACAAGCACATGTTAAGCACATCACCCTAGAGTTGTTTTGAGCCTCAATTAAGATATTGAGCTAGTTTTAGCTCTAGAAGTATCATTACATTATGGTCATTCAACCTAATAAATTAAGATACTGAGCTAGTTTTATGCTTGACAATCATTAAACCTAATAAATTATCAACAACCAAAAGGTGATCATCGACTATAATTGATCTTCTTTTACTCTAATTGATCATATATGACCCTAATTAACGAATAATTACATACAATTGTTAAATATGAGTTTGAATTGAATGTATTGTTATAACTAATTTGATACTAGAATGATAAATCATAAAGGATTTTGCAGCGGAAGAACAGTTAAAACTTTATAACACAAACAACAAGAGAATAGTTTTCATAATAACATGTTTTTCATTACTCAAAAGATTAAAAATGATTAACAGATAACTTATATTGAATCACTAAACTCCCCCTTAGACCGAGCTTACACAGAAAAGAGTGTACAATAAAGTGAAAGAGTAAAAGCTAAATAGAACAGTACATGCACTGTCTATTTATAGTACTAATCTAACCACTGATAGTCTGAGCTGACATCATCTTGACAATGACATCTAACAGCAATAACAAACTCTAACCACTTCCTAACCTAAACACTGTTTGCAAGGCACTGATGACCCTAACCGCTGATAAGCATAAGCTCTAATGAAGTATTTGACAGAGGTTCTTCAAAGGGTGATCAGACCTTTGGCTTCCAGCAGACCTTTGACTTCTCAGCAGATCTACTCATCAGAGGTTTGTGGATCAACAGACTTTATAACTAGCAGAGCTTTGGCACAGGGCAGTTGTTAGGACTAGTAGTGGTTTGGTAGCTGGTCTTTGAAAGGAGTGAATCTAAACTCTGTTTATTCAGGATCATATAGAGCAGACCTGTTTTGGCTTTCTATCATCTGTTCTTTTGTACGGTTCAATCCCAACAATCTCCCCCTAGAACAGATGATGCCAAAACTCTTCTTTATTCATGATCTTATGCCTCATCAGTTTTTCCCTGATTTGTTCTTTGAATTTTGTTTCAAACTTCAAGGAATTTTCATCATCCTCATCCGTGCACAGTTGTAGTTCCAAAAGATCTTGAAGGTCAGCTACACCCAGGCTTAGTGCATCCTTCCTTGGCATACTAACAACTTTCCCATTGGGCCTGAGCAAAGTCAATACATGGGTCTTTTTATCAGAGAGCCACTTTATTATTTTTGAGTTCAAAGGGTTTCTTGGGAGAGGAGTTATTTGTGATGAGAATTGAAAAGGAGAATCTTTTGAAAGCCTTTGAAAAAGATATTTAGAATTAGGTAAAGGCTTCAATGGTTCTTTATTCAAGTCAGACAAAGGTTCCTTAGTGATAGCCTGCTTACTTTTGTTAGCATCCCTTTGCTGATCTTGCATATCCATCTGCAACTGCCTCTTCCTTTCGTTGAGGGCTCGAATGGTTGTTTCCAAGACCAAATCTGCACTTAGGTTTTTAACATTTTTTCCAATCTATTGCATTCTATCTTATTTGAGGGTCTTTCTTCATCCTGTCGATTATGTCTGCTTCTTGCTTGAGAGCTAGGATGGACCACTCTTTGAACTGGTTCTCCTCAGCTTGATAGGGTTTTTCTTTCATGATGAATCTGATGAGGTTTACCCTTTGCTTCATTTAAGGATCATCTTTTGGAGAATTCACAATCACTTTCTCATTTAATTCACTTGCATACTCTTCTAATTTCTTAACCTTACTTAGCTCATGCTGTTTCAATCTTGATAAGTAAGCATTTCCCTTTCCTTCACTCTCCTTTTTAGCTATGATTTTGGCTTGCCTAGTCTTCAGTTTTAGATAATCCTCAATGGTTTTGGGATTTCTATAGCCATGAAGCAAGGGGAAAGTTCTTTTGGATAGATCAGCTTCTGTATAAAATTGTAGCATTTCTCCTTTTACTGCAGCGAACTCTAAAGAATATGATGTCTCCATTGGAATATTTCTTGTTGGATTTTGGCCTTTGAGTGACTCAGCAAACCTGATTTATAGTGATGGTGAATGGGTGATAACTGGTTTTGGTTTTGGATCTGATTGGACAACAAGTGAAGATGGTATGTCATCATTTTTCACTATAGCCATTCTTCTTCTTTTTCTAGCATAAACCAGTTTTGGTGCAGGGGCATTTGTGCAAACGACTGTTGTCATAACATCTGCTGTACTTTTGGTAGTATCAACATCTGCTACTGTGACAGGTGGTTGCTGAGATGAGGAAGGCAATACAATAGAACCGTCAGTGGTTGGCCTTTTAACACCAGCAGTGGTTTTGAGACCAGCAGTGGTACCCTCTATCTCCTTCTCTTTTATCCTGACATGACTTTGGTCGATCCTCATTTGTGTATCTTCATCATCTGCTTGAATTTTTAGGGTTTCATCACCTCCCTTTTCTTTTTCTTTGGCAGATGTTTCGGTAGAAGTTACTGAGATATTTTCCTCATAGTCATTTTTCTCCCCCTTTTTGGCATCATCAGCTCTTTCGAATATAGATACAGGGGTAGTGCCAGGAATGAGAATTTTCTTGATTTCTCTAAGCTCTTCCTGTGTGTCTTTATACCTTGCTTCAACTTCTTCTTTAAATGTCTGCCCTTTTGAATCATATAACTGATTAGCATGCTGAATGTGTTGTTGAAGCAGAGGATACATTTGTGTTGCAATTCTGGTGGCTTGAGCAGAAGATTGAGCAGTGTTTCGAGATTTTGCTGAATGTAACATCTGTTGCAGCACATCTTTGATATCTCCCATTGATGCCTCAATCTTTGTGACTTTATCCGTTAATTTTTAATGTTTTAGCTCATCTCCTAAGTTAATAGGATCATCTGAACTCCTACTAGAGGTGGTAGTTTTATCTAGGGTATCATGAGCATGTGATTTCTCACTTGCTTCAACCTTAGATGCCCCTTTTTCTTGGTATTGGGGTCTTCCCACAGAAGCAGAGGTTACTTGGGTATCCTCAACAGTAGTTGCCTTCAAAGGAGACTTACATATGAAACTACTATCCAGATGTAAATCAGTGGATTCAACATCTGTAGTAGCTGCTCCTATTGAACTAACAACAAGGATTTCAGGAAATCCAAGTGATGTAGCCTCCTCAACTGTTTGTGGGATAACCAGTTTATTTTTGTCAGACACAGCCATTGTAGAGGTTTTTCTCTCAATAATGTGTTGGTGCGAGTGGCCTTTTTGTGACTGACTATCAAAGGTTTCAAACAGTGATGTGGTGGTTGTTTTAATTTGAGGTGTGGAGAGTGGTGTGGAAAGCAGATTTGTCCTGGGAGATGGACATTTTAACATACTCTCAAATGAGGGTGATGTTATCAGTTGTGGGTTCCCTGTGCTTTCAACATGTTCCTTTTGTGAGGAATCATTAGGAGTCATGGTTTTGGGTGGAGATCTTTCTACCATCTCCTTTGAGGAAGTAGCAGCAGTGGTTTCATGTGACTTTTGCGTTGTCACTGGATTAACTTCTGGGATCTCATCTTCCAGAAGGTCCTTTTTGATAGGTTTGGTGGGTTTTGATGGTTTCTTTTTGGTCTTTTTAGGAGTTTTTGGTGTGGGTTGCACAGCAGTAGTTTTGCTGCTGTGGTCACCAAGAGTTGTGGGCTCAGCAGCTGGAATCTAAGGAGCAGATGTGAACTCATCTAAATTTTGCTCAGACTCCCCTGCTTGTGTTTTTGAAACTTTTGACTCTTTAGCCATAAGGCGAGTATATGTTTCAGATGATAGACTATTTATTTGGAAAGGCACACCTTGAACAAGAACATGTGCACTTTCATTCGGAATTTTCTGTTTTAAATAATAACTTAAAAACCTAGGAAATAGAAGAAAAGCATTTTCCCTTTTGTTTTTCATATTTTCTAGGTTTGTTACCAAATCATTAAATAATACTTGGGAGTAATTGTAATCAGATATAGACAAAATGGCATATCCCAAGTATTGAATTTTCAATGGTATTTCATCAAACCCAGTTGTCTTATTTGAAACAAATGTGAGCAGGTTATGAAACAAAAATTTCATAGGAGATGGGAATTTTCCCTTTTTCATGGTTAACTTTGATAAGTCTCCTGTATACCCTTTGTTTTTCAAAACAATTTGATACTCACTTTTGGGGAAAGAAGTTTTACCTTCTAGGTCGTTCTTCTGAAAAACCTCTGAGATGGTTTGTGGGGTTATTGGTACCAGGATCCCTCCCACTTTTGACGTGATTGCCCAAGGTTTTTGATACAGACTTTCAATTTCAGCATTTGCGCAGAAATCTCGAAGGGCGTTTTGATAGATCGGTGCAATTACATGTCAACAGAGTCTTGTACTTTGAGGAAGACAATATATCAATAATTTCATGAAATTCTGTATTCTTCTTTGTCTTCTCAAGAGTACAAAGATAGTTGTGTGGATTTTTTATGTTGAGAGTGTGTTTCGGTGTTTACTGTGTTGATTTCGCTTTGGGTGCCATGATTATCAGATGAAAAGATTTTGAGATTTTTGAAATAGCACAGTAAAAGTGAAAAACTCTGTTTGTGGATGAAATAGGGTTTTATAGAGTTTTCAAAAGGTGATGATGACGTGGCATCTGATGCAACAACTGCCGAATAACATTTGTCCACGTGTAACCTCTGATTGACAATGGAAGATAGTTGTTTGGCTAACCACTGACAGAGTAAACTATCAGTGGTTGTGACCAAATGTTAATACTATCAGAGGTTCCACATCAGTAGATAGATTTTTCTAAACCACATTGTTTTTGTGCTATCAGAGCTTTGAATCAGACTTTAAGGATTTATTGAAAAATTCTATTTTAACTATTTTTAAGGATGAATTTCTGGTTTTCTAAAAACATTTTGTTACTATTTACACATGAATCACAAGAAAAATTGTTTTTGATCCATGTTTAGCATTCCAAGCCTAGAAAGCAAACTTTGTCAAATGTGGAAGCTTCAAGTGCTTTTGTCAACACATCTGCTAGTTGATCCTTCGTATGGACATGTTAGAATTCAGACCTTTTTCATAGCAATCCCTTACACAGTGATGTCTGATGTCAATGTGTTTGATAAAATTTTTGATAGTTTGCAAGGTTAGTTTTGATAGACCATTTCAAATGTCTTTCTGAGATTTTTCAATGACATAAGATTTTAACCTTTTTCAGTCAAAGCTTCATTTACATGCTCGTCCTTTTGTACAAACACTGTACAGGCTTTGGCAGAGATTGAATATCTCAGATGGTACAACTATTTTGTCTGTTAGGGATAGGTTTTCAAGGACACTTGAATCTGATTTGAGCTGGTTATCATCTAGAGTCCTCTTGATTCACTATCATAGGAAGTATCTTCCCTTACTAAAAATAGGGTTCTACTTCAGGCAGGTACTTAACTTTTGTCTATAAAAAAAGCAAAACTCAAGGTGTATTATCTTCAACAAAAATTCTGAAGAACAATACAAAACTTGATGTGAACAAGAAATTTCTACTATAAAATTCCTAGAAATTTTCGTGATAAGTGAATCAAATAGATCAGATAGACTTCCAGCTGTTCTTTTGAAGAATTTACGATTTAAAAGTTCATCTCAGTTATTCATATGAAACTGATATGTATCCTCTACATCAGATAACCCCGAAATCAACATAGACTCGAACATAATCAATAAAACCACATGAATCATGAACTTCCATACAATTTCGACTCCGTTTTCAACAATTAAGAATTAGCACAATATCAACGAGATCGAGCCGATCCTTTTAGGTCAAATTGACGATTAGATCAATTTAACTGACCAAGCTCTGATACCAATTGTTAGGATCTGAGTTTGAATTGAATGTATTGTTTTAACTAATTTGATACCAGAATGATAAATCATAAAGGATTTTGCAGCGGAAGAACAGTTAAAACTTTCTAACACAAACAATGAGAGAATAGTTTTCATCATAACATGTTTTTCATTACTCAAAAAATTAAAAATGATTAACAGATAACTTACATGTATGAATCACTAAACTCCCCCTTAGACCGAGCTTACACAGAAAAGAATGTACAATAAAATGAAAGTGTAAAAGCTAAATAGAACAGTATAGGCACTGTCTATTTATAGTACTAATCTAACCACTGATAGTCTAAGCTGACATCATCTTGACAATGACATCTAACAACAGTAACAAACTCTAACCACTGCCTAACCTAAACACTGTTTGCAAAGCACTCATGACCCTAACCGCTAATAAGCATAAGCTCTGATGAAGTATTTGACAGAGGTTCTTCAAAGGGTGATCAGACCTTTGGCTTCCAGCAGACCTTTGACTTCTCAGCAGATCTTTGACTCATCAGAGGTTTGGTGAATCAACAGACTTTATAACTAGCAGAGCTTTGGCACAAGGCAGTTGTTAGGACTGGCAGTGGTTTGGTAGCTGGTGTTTGAAAGGAGTGAATCTAAACTCTGTTTATTCAGGATCATATAAGTAGACCTGTTTTGGCTTTCTATCGTCTGTTCTTTTGTAGGGTTCAATCCCAACAACAATGATCATAAATGGCCCTACGTAACTACACTCGTACATATTGATCCTACTTGAGCATCAATAAAACTAACTAACTAATGAGAACCCAAAATTACTATCAGTTGGTCATCATCAACTCTAATTGATCAATAATAACCCTAATTGATAACTCAAGAAGCAAAGGAAGCAAAGGCATATGTTGCCACTAATGATTCGGTTGTGAAAAAGTATGCGGGCACACTGCCAAAATGCGTCAAGTGTAAGTATCACCATGTTGGCGCTGGTCGGGGCCAAAAATGTAACAAGTACGACAAGCTAGGGCACTAAATTGCGGCATATTGGTACAATAACAATGGAAAAGGACAAGGTTGTTTTGGTTGTTATTCTACAAGGATTGCCCAAAGGAGAACCAAGCTCGAGGGAGAGCTTTTCTGATTGGAGCCAAAGATGGTCGTCAAGACCGAAATGTGGTCAGCGGTACGTTTTCTATCAATAACCATTACGCATCCATACTTTTTATATCGGTTCCGATTTTAGCTTTATTTCCATGGAATCTAATAATATACTTGGCCTAAAACCAAATAAGCTAGACGTCTTCTATTCTATAGAGTTAGCAAACGAAAAGTTAGTCGAGTCGGGAGAAATTATAAAGGGTGCACATTGGAACTCGGTGAACACAAATTTCATATCGACCTCCTACCCGTCCAGTTATGTAGTTTTGATGTAGTAGTCATCATAGATTGCTTATCTCATAAACGAGCCAAGGTAGTTTGTCACGATAAAATAATACGCATTCCCCTGCCTAACGAAAAAACACTTTTAGTCCACGGAGAGAACCACGAAACACCGTTGTGGATCATCAATTGTATGAAGGTTCAAAAATGCTTACGGAAGGGTTGCATAGCTTTTCTAGCACACGTGGTGGATAATAAGGTCAAGGAGCCTAAGCTTGAGGAGATCCCCATTGTGAAGGAATATCCTGTAGTCTATCATGAAGACTTACCGGGACTGCCTCCACAATGACAAGTCGAGTTTCACATGAACTTAGTCCCTGGAGCCGCACAAGTGGCAAAGTCCCCTTTATCATTTAGCTCCATCGGAGATGCAAGAACTATCCACCCAACATCAAGAATTATTAGACAATGGATTCATTAGGCCAAGCTTCTCACCTTGGGGAGCTCCAATATTATTTGTCAAGAAGGACAGAAGCTTCAGAATGTGCATTAATTATCGTGACTTGAATAAACTCACCATCAAGAACCGGTATCCACTACCAAGTATTGATCACTTTTTCGACCAATTACAAGGTTCTAGCTTCTACTCAAAAATTGATTTAAGATCCGGCATTACGAGTTTCATGTAATGCCTTTTACACGAATTTTTAAAGTATTAAAAGTATGTAAAAGTGGTTTAGATTATCACATGATCTAAGTTAAGGATGAAACATGTAAAGTTGATATTTTCGAAGATCTATTATTTACATAAAGGGTGGTGAGATTACTTGTTGTAAAATGCATGGAACTTGTTCTTGAAAAGTTGAAGTTTTTAAAAGCTTATTGTTTTTATGTTTAATGTGTTATTGTTGAGTTTTGAAACTTGATTAAAGATGGTGTAAAAAACATGGAAAACTTGATATTTTAGGGTGAACTTTGGCAAAATTTTTCAAAAAATATAAGTATGATTAATCATGCTTAAACAAGGGTTTACAAAGTTAAAAATGGATTAATGCCCCTAAAAATGTTTAAGGTTTTGGTGACAAGATGAAGGTTAAAAATAAATAAGAGTTCTCATAAATCTTAAACGTACATATATATATATATATATCTATATATATATATATATATATAGGGTTAGGTAAAATGAAAACTCATACGAGTTGGGAGAACTTAGACAACTGGGCCTTACGAAAGATTTAAAAAAAAAAGTTTTTACCAAAAATTCTAAAACAAATCAACTTTTCAAAAAAAAATTGGTTTTTTTTTTCATTCATCACATCTTACAACTCACGAAACACAAACACACTTCTCCTTCTTTCTCTAAAATTCGCCGAGGCAACCACCATCACACTCTTCAACACCACAAATCAAAAGCTCTAAGATGATTTCATCAAGATCTAAAGTGATTAAGGATCAACTAGGAGCTTGTTCTTGCAAATTGTGGAGCTTATCATCTTCTTTTCTTCATCTTCATCAAAGGATCTTCTTTAGCCCTAGTGCTAGTTGTAAGCCTCTAACACACCACATTTATTTCTTGTTATGTAAAGAATCAAGATGTACAAGTTGATCATCAAACACCCACCATAAAAATACACAAAAACCTTAACATAAAGAATATCAACTAACTTATATAAGTAGTTTTATGTTTTGTTTGTGATTATTCTTGATGTTGATGAAGATGTGAAGATGATGAGCTTGTTAAAAAGCTTTTACATGAATTTTTGAAGTATTAAAAGTATGTAAAAGTGGTTTAGATTATCACATGATCTAAATTATGGTTGAAAATTTTCGAAGATTTACTATTTTCATAAAGGTTCGTGAGATTAGTTGTTGTAAAATGCATGGAACTTGTTCTTGAAAAGTTGAAGTTTTTAAAAGATTATTATTTTTATGTTTAATGTGGTATTGTTGAGTTTTGAAACTTGATTAAAGATGGTGTTGAAAACATGAACTTGATATTTTAGGGTGAACTTTGGCAAAAATTTTAAAAAATATAAGTATGATTAATCATGCTTAAACAAGGGTTTACAAAGTTAAAAATGCATTAGTGCCCCTAAAAATGTTTAAGGTTTTGGTGATAAAATGAAAATTGAAAATAAATAAGAGTTCTCATAAATCTTAAACGAACATATATATATATATATATAGGGTTAGGGTAAAATGAAAACTCATACGAGTTGTGAGAACTTAGACAACTGGGACTTACGAAAGATTTTTTAAAAAAGAAGTTTTTACCAAAATCCTAAAACAAATCAACTTTTCAAAAAAAAAATTGGTTTTTTTTCATTCATCACATCTTACAACTCACGAAACACAAACACTCTTCTCCTTCTCTCTCTAAAATTCAGCCGAGGCAACCACCATCACACTCTTCAACACCACAAATCAAAAGCTCTAAGATGATTTCATCAAGATCTAAAGTGATTAAGGATCAACTAGGAGCTTGTTCTTGCAAATCTTGGAGCTTATCATCTTCTTTTCTTCATCTTCATCAAAGGATCTTTTTAGCCCTAGTGCTAGTTATAAGCCTCTAACACACCACATTTACTTCTTGTTATGTAAAGAATCAAGATGTACAAGTTGATCATCAAACATCCACCATAAACAATGAAAACACACCATTACCTACACCCCCATAAAGATTGGATTAAATCCCTAACAACCTAAATATCTAACATCAAATTCCCCACAAGCCCTCACCTATTGTTGAAAAAGTGATTAGAGATGTATGGGCTTGCCTTGACTAAAAAAGTTCATAATTATAATACCAAGGAGAAAAGAACATCCCTTATCCATTCATCACATTTTACAACTCACAAAACACAAACACTCTTCTCCTTCTCTCTCTAAACTTCGGCCGAGGCCACCACCATCACACTTTTCAACACCACAAATCAAAGGCTCTAAGAGGATTTTATCAAGATCTAAACTGATTAAAGATCAACTAGGACCTTGTTCTTGCAAATCTTGGAACTTCTCATCTTCTTTTCTTCATCTTCATCAAAGGATCTTCCTTAGCCCTAGTGCTAATTGTAAGCCTCTAACACACAACATTTTACTTCTTGTTATGTAAAGAATCAAGATGTACAAGTTGATCATCAAACACCACCATAAAAATACACAAAAAATTTAACATAAAGAATATCAACTAACTTATATAAGTAGTTTTATGTTTTGTTTGTGATTATTCTTGATGTTGATGAAGATGTGAAGATGATGAGCTTGTTAAAAAGCTTTTACATGAATTTTTGAAGTATTAAAAGTATGTAAAAGTGGTTTAGATTATCACATGATCTAAATTATGGTTGAAACATGTGAAGTTGATATTTTCGAAGATTTACTATTTTCATAAAGGTTCGTGAGATTAGTTGTTGTAAAATGCATGGAACTTGTTCTTGAAAAGTTGAAGTTTTTAAAAGATTATTGTTTTTATGTTTAATGTGTTATTGTTGAGTTTTGAAACTTGATTAAAGATGGTGTTGAAAACATGAACTTGATATTTCAGGGTGAACTTTTGCAAAAAAATTTAAAAAATATAAGTATGATTAATCATGCTTAAACAAGGGTTTACAAAGTTAAAAATGCATTAGTGCCCCTAAAAATGTTTAAGGTTTTGGTGATAAGATGAAGGTTAAAAATAAATAAGAGTTCTCATAAATCTTAAACGAACATATATATATATTATATATATATATATATATATAGGGTTAGGGTAAAATGAAAACTCATACGAGTTGTGAGAACTTAGACAACTGGGACTTACGAAAGATTTTTTAAAAAAGAAGTTTTTACCAAAATCCTAAAACAAATCAACTTTTCAAAAAAAATTGGTTTTTTTTTTCATTCATCACATCTTACAACTCACGAAACACAAACACTCTTCTCCTTCTATCTCTAAAATTAGGCCGAGGCAACCACCATCACACTCTTCAACACCACAAATCAAAAGCTCTAAGATGATTTCATCAAGATCTAAAGTGATTAAGGGTCAACTAGGAGCTTGTTCTTGCAAATCTTGGAGCTTATCATCTTCTTTTCTTCATCTTCATCAAAGGATCTTCTTTAGCCCTAGTGCTAGTTGTAAGCCTCTAACACACCACAGTTACTTCTTGTTATGTAAAGAATCAAGATGTACAAGTTGATCATCAAACACCCACCATAAACAATGAAACACACCATTACCTACATCCCCCATAAAGATTGGATTAAATCCCTAACAACCTAAATATCTAACATCAAATTTCCCCACAAGCCCTCACCTAGTGTTGAAAAAGTGGCTAGAGATGTATGGACTTGCCTTGACCAAGAAAGTTCATAATTATAAAACCAAGGAGAAAAGAACATCCCTTATCCATTCATCACATTTTACAACTCACAAAACACAAACACTCTTCTCCTTCTCTCTCTAAAATTCGGCCGAGGCCACCACCATCACACTCTTCAACACCACAAATCAAAGGCTCTAAGATGATTTTATCAAGATCTAAAGTGATTAAAGATCAACTAGGAGCTTGTTCTTGCAAATCTTGGAACTTCTCATCTTCTTTTCTTCATCTTCATCAAAGGATCTTCCTTAGCTCTAGTGCTAATTGTAAGCCTCTAACACACCACATTTTAGTTCTTGTTATGTAAAGAATCAAGATGTACAAGTTGATCATCAAACACCCACCATAAAAATACACAAAAACCTTAACATAAAGAATATCAACTAACTTATATAAGTAGTTTTATGTTTTGTTTGTGATTATTCTTGATGTTGATGAAGATGTGAAGATGATGAGCTTGTTAAAAACTTTTACATGAATTTTTGAAGTATTAAAAGTATGTAAAAGTGGTTTAGATTATCACATGATCTAAATTAAGGATGAAACATGTAAAGTTGATATTTTCGAAGATCTATTATTTACATAAAGGGTCGTGAGATTAGTTGTTGTAAAATGCATGGAACTTGTTCTTGAAAAGTTGAAGTTTTTAAAAGATTATTGTTTTTATGTTTAATGTGTTATTGTTGAGTTTTGAAACTTGATTAAAGATGGTGTTAAACACATGGAAAGCAACTAATTTCCCCACAAGCCCTCACCTAGTGTTGAAAAAGTGGCTAGAGATGTATGGGCTTGCCTTGACTAAGAAAGTTCATAATTATAAAACCAAGGAGAAAAGAACATCCCTTATCCATTCATCACATTTTACAACTAACAAAACACAAACACTCTTCTCCTTCTCTCTCTAAAATTTGGCCGAGGCCACCACCATCACACTCTTCAACACCACAAATCAAAGGCTCTAAGATGATTTTATCAAGATCTAAAGTGATTAAAGATCAACTACGAGCTTGTTCTTGCAAATCTTGGAACTTCTCATCTTCTTTTCTTCATCTTCATCAAAGGATCTTCCTTAGCCCTAGTGCTAATTGTAAGCCTCTAACACACCACATTTTACTTCTTGTTATGTAAAGAATCAAGATGTACAAGTTCATCATCAAACACCCACCATAAAAATACACAAAAACCTTAACATAAAGAATATCAACTAACTTATAAGTAGTTTTATGTTTTGTTTGTGATTATTCTTGATGTTGATGAAGATGTGAAGATGATGAGCTTGTTAAAAAGCTTTTACATGAATTTTTGAAGTATTAAAAGGATGTAAAAGTGGTTTAGATTATCACATGATCTAAATTAAGGATGAAACATGTCAAGTGTATATTTTCAAGGATCTATTATTTAAATAAAGGGTCGTGAGAATAGTTGTTGTAAAATGCATGGAACTTGTTCTTGAAAAGTTGAAGTTTATAAAAGATTATTGTTTTTATGTTTAATGTGTTATTGTTGAGTTTTGAAACTTGATTAAAGATGGTGTTAAAAACATGGAAAACTTGATATTTTAGGGTGAACTTTGGCAAAATTTTTCAAAAAATAAGTATGATTAATCATGCTTAAACAAGGGTTTACAAAGTTAAAAATGGATTAATGCCCCTAAAAATGTTTAAGGTTTTGGTGACAAGATGAAGGTTAAAAATAAATAAGAGTTCTCATAAATCTTAAACGTACATATATATATACATATATATATATATATATAGGGTTCGGTAAAATGAAAACTCATACGAGTTGGGAGAACTTAGACAACTGGGCCTTACGAAAGATTTAAAAAAAAAGTTTTTACCAAAAATTCTAAAACAAATCAACTTTTCAAAAAAAAATTGGTTTTTTTTTTCATTCATCACATCTTACAACTCACGAAACACAAACACACTTCTCCTTCTTTCTCTAAAATTCGCCGAGGCAACCACCATCACACTCTTCAACACCACAAATCAAAAGCTCTAAGATGATTTCATCAAGATCTAAAGTGATTAAGGATCAACTAGGAGCTTGTTCTTGCAAATTGTGGAGCTTATCATCTTCTTTTCTTCATCTTCATCAAAGGATCTTCTTTAGCCCTAGTGCTAGTTGTAAGCCTCTAACACACCACATTTATTTCTTGTTATGTAAAGAATCAAGATGTACAAGTTGATCATCAAACACCCACCATAAAAATACACAAAAACCTTAACATAAAGAATATCAACTAACTTATATAAGTAGTTTTATGTTTTGTTTGTGATTATTCTTGATGTTGATGAAGATGTGAAGATGATGAGCTTGTTAAAAAGCTTTTACATGAATTTTTGAAGTATTAAAAGTATGTAAAAGTGGTTTAGATTATCACATGATCTAAATTATGGTTGAAAATTTTCGAAGATTTACTATTTTCATAAAGGTTCGTGAGATTAGTTGTTGTAAAATGCATGGAACTTGTTCTTGAAAAGTTGAAGTTTTTAAAAGATTATTATTTTTATGTTTAATGTGGTATTGTTGAGTTTTGAAACTTGATTAAAGATGGTGTTGAAAACATGAACTTGATATTTTAGGGTGAACTTTGGCAAAAATTTTAAAAAATATAAGTATGATTAATCATGCTTAAACAAGGGTTTACAAAGTTAAAAATGCATTAGTGCCCCTAAAAATGTTTAAGGTTTTGGTGATAAAATGAAAATTGAAAATAAATAAGAGTTCTCATAAATCTTAAACGAACATATATATATATATATATAGGGTTAGGGTAAAATGAAAACTCATACGAGTTGTGAGAACTTAGACAACTGGGACTTACGAAAGATTTTTTAAAAAAGAAGTTTTTACCAAAATCCTAAAACAAATCAACTTTTCAAAAAAAAAATTGGTTTTTTTTCATTCATCACATCTTACAACTCACGAAACACAAACACTCTTCTCCTTCTCTCTCTAAAATTCAGCCGAGGCAACCACCATCACACTCTTCAACACCACAAATCAAAAGCTCTAAGATGATTTCATCAAGATCTAAAGTGATTAAGGATCAACTAGGAGCTTGTTCTTGCAAATCTTGGAGCTTATCATCTTCTTTTCTTCATCTTCATCAAAGGATCTTTTTTAGCCCTAGTGCTAGTTATAAGCCTCTAACACACCACATTTACTTCTTGTTATGTAAAGAATCAAGATGTACAAGTTGATCATCAAACATCCACCATAAACAATGAAACACACCATTACCTACACCCCCCATAAAGATTGGATTAAATCCCTAACAACCTAAATATCTAACATCAAATTCCCCACAAGCCCTCACCTATTGTTGAAAAAGTGATTAGAGATGTATGGGCTTGCCTTGACTAAAAAAGTTCATAATTATAATACCAAGGAGAAAAGAACATCCCTTATCCATTCATCACATTTTACAACTCACAAAACACAAACACTCTTCTCCTTCTCTCTCTAAACTTCGGCCGAGGCCACCACCATCACACTTTTCAACACCACAAATCAAAGGCTCTAAGAGGATTTTATCAAGATCTAAACTGATTAAAGATCAACTAGGACCTTGTTCTTGCAAATCTTGGAACTTCTCATCTTCTTTTCTTCATCTTCATCAAAGGATCTTCCTTAGCCCTAGTGCTAATTGTAAGCCTCTAACACACAACATTTTACTTCTTGTTATGTAAAGAATCAAGATGTACAAGTTGATCATCAAACACCCACCATAAAAATACACAAAAAATTTAACATAAAGAATATCAACTAACTTATATAAGTAGTTTTATGTTTTGTTTGTGATTATTCTTGATGTTGATGAAGATGTGAAGATGATGAGCTTGTTAAAAAGCTTTTACATGAATTTTTGAAGTATTAAAAGTATGTAAAAGTGGTTTAGATTATCACATGATCTAAATTATGGTTGAAACATGTGAAGTTGATATTTTCGAAGATTTACTATTTTCATAAAGGTTCGTGAGATTAGTTGTTGTAAAATGCATGGAACTTGTTCTTGAAAAGTTGAAGTTTTTAAAAGATTATTGTTTTTATGTTTAATGTGTTATTGTTGAGTTTTGAAACTTGATTAAAGATGGTGTTGAAAACATGAACTTGATATTTCAGGGTGAACTTTTGCAAAAAAATTTAAAAAATATAAGTATGATTAATCATGCTTAAACAAGGGTTTACAAAGTTAAAAATGCATTAGTGCCCCTAAAAATGTTTAAGGTTTTGGTGATAAGATGAAGGTTAAAAATAAATAAGAGTTCTCATAAATCTTAAACGAACATATATATATATATATATATATATATATATATAGGGTTAGGGTAAAATGAAAACTCATACGAGTTGTGAGAACTTAGACAACTGGGACTTACGAAAGATTTTTTAAAAAAGAAGTTTTTACCAAAATCCTAAAACAAATCAACTTTTCAAAAAAAATTGGTTTTTTTTTCATTCATCACATCTTACAACTCACGAAACACAAACACTCTTCTCCTTCTATCTCTAAAATTAGGCCGAGGCAACCACCATCACACTCTTCAACACCACAAATCAAAAGCTCTAAGATGATTTCATCAAGATCTAAAGTGATTAAGGGTCAACTAGGAGCTTGTTCTTGCAAATCTTGGAGCTTATCATCTTCTTTTCTTCATCTTCATCAAAGGATCTTCTTTAGCCCTAGTGCTAGTTGTAAGCCTCTAACACACCACAGTTACTTCTTGTTATGTAAAGAATCAAGATGTACAAGTTGATCATCAAACACCCACCATAAACAATGAAACACACCATTACCTACATCCCCCATAAAGATTGGATTAAATCCCTAACAACCTAAATATCTAACATCAAATTTCCCCACAAGCCCTCACCTAGTGTTGAAAAAGTGGCTAGAGATGTATGGACTTGCCTTGACCAAGAAAGTTCATAATTATAAAACCAAGGAGAAAAGAACATCCCTTATCCATTCATCACATTTTACAACTCACAAAACACAAACACTCTTCTCCTTCTCTCTCTAAAATTCGGCCGAGGCCACCACCATCACACTCTTCAACACCACAAATCAAAAGCTCTAAGATGATTTCATCAAGATCTAAAGTGATTAAGGATCAACTAGGAGCTTGTTCTTGCAAATTGTGGAGCTTATCATCTTCTTTTCTTCATCTTCATCAAAGGATCTTCTTTAGCCCTAGTGCTAGTTGTAAGCCTCTAACACACCACATTTATTTCTTGTTATGTAAAGAATCAAGATGTACAAGTTGATCATCAAACACCCACCATAAAAATACACAAAAACCTTAACATAAAGAATATCAACTAACTTATATAAGTAGTTTTATGTTTTGTTTGTGATTATTCTTGATGTTGATGAAGATGTGAAGATGATGAGCTTGTTAAAAAGCTTTTACATGAATTTTTGAAGTATTAAAAGTATGTAAAAGTGGTTTAGATTATCACATGATCTAAATTATGGTTGAAAATTTTCGAAGATTTACTATTTTCATAAAGGTTCGTGAGATTAGTTGTTGTAAAATGCATGGAACTTGTTCTTGAAAAGTTGAAGTTTTTAAAAGATTATTATTTTTATGTTTAATGTGGTATTGTTGAGTTTTGAAACTTGATTAAAGATGGTGTTGAAAACATGAACTTGATATTTTAGGGTGAACTTTGGCAAAAATTTTAAAAAATATAAGTATGATTAATCATGCTTAAACAAGGGTTTACAAAGTTAAAAATGCATTAGTGCCCCTAAAAATGTTTAAGGTTTTGGTGATAAAATGAAAATTGAAAATAAATAAGAGTTCTCATAAATCTTAAACGAACATATATATATATATATATAGGGTTAGGGTAAAATGAAAACTCATACGAGTTGTGAGAACTTAGACAACTGGGACTTACGAAAGATTTTTTAAAAAAGAAGTTTTTACCAAAATCCTAAAACAAATCAACTTTTCAAAAAAAAAAATTGGTTTTTTTTCATTCATCACATCTTACAACTCACGAAACACAAACACTCTTCTCCTTCTCTCTCTAAAATTCAGCCGAGGCAACCACCATCACACTCTTCAACACCACAAATCAAAAGCTCTAAGATGATTTCATCAAGATCTAAAGTGATTAAGGATCAACTAGGAGCTTGTTCTTGCAAATCTTGGAGCTTATCATCTTCTTTTCTTCATCTTCATCAAAGGATCTTTTTTAGCCCTAGTGCTAGTTATAAGCCTCTAACACACCACATTTACTTCTTGTTATGTAAAGAATCAAGATGTACAAGTTGATCATCAAACATCCACCATAAACAATGAAACACACCATTACCTACACCCCCCATAAAGATTGGATTAAATCCCTAACAACCTAAATATCTAACATCAAATTCCCCACAAGCCCTCACCTATTGTTGAAAAAGTGATTAGAGATGTATGGGCTTGCCTTGACTAAAAAAGTTCATAATTATAATACCAAGGAGAAAAGAACATCCCTTATCCATTCATCACATTTTACAACTCACAAAACACAAACACTCTTCTCCTTCTCTCTCTAAACTTCGGCCGAGGCCACCACCATCACACTTTTCAACACCACAAATCAAAGGCTCTAAGAGGATTTTATCAAGATCTAAACTGATTAAAGATCAACTAGGACCTTGTTCTTGCAAATCTTGGAACTTCTCATCTTCTTTTCTTCATCTTCATCAAAGGATCTTCCTTAGCCCTAGTGCTAATTGTAAGCCTCTAACACACAACATTTTACTTCTTGTTATGTAAAGAATCAAGATGTACAAGTTGATCATCAAACACCCACCATAAAAATACACAAAAAATTTAACATAAAGAATATCAACTAACTTATATAAGTAGTTTTATGTTTTGTTTGTGATTATTCTTGATGTTGATGAAGATGTGAAGATGATGAGCTTGTTAAAAAGCTTTTACATGAATTTTTGAAGTATTAAAAGTATGTAAAAGTGGTTTAGATTATCACATGATCTAAATTATGGTTGAAACATGTGAAGTTGATATTTTCGAAGATTTACTATTTTCATAAAGGTTCGTGAGATTAGTTGTTGTAAAATGCATGGAACTTGTTCTTGAAAAGTTGAAGTTTTTAAAAGATTATTGTTTTTATGTTTAATGTGTTATTGTTGAGTTTTGAAACTTGATTAAAGATGGTGTTGAAAACATGAACTTGATATTTCAGGGTGAACTTTTGCAAAAAAATTTAAAAAATATAAGTATGATTAATCATGCTTAAACAAGGGTTTACAAAGTTAAAAATGCATTAGTGCCCCTAAAAATGTTTAAGGTTTTGGTGATAAGATGAAGGTTAAAAATAAATAAGAGTTCTCATAAATCTTAAACGAACATATATATATATATATATATATATATAGGGTTAGGGTAAAATGAAAACTCATACGAGTTGTGAGAACTTAGACAACTGGGACTTACGAAAGATTTTTTAAAAAAGAAGTTTTTACCAAAATCCTAAAACAAATCAACTTTTCAAAAAAAATTGGTTTTTTTTTCATTCATCACATCTTACAACTCACGAAACACAAACACTCTTCTCCTTCTATCTCTAAAATTAGGCCGAGGCAACCACCATCACACTCTTCAACACCACAAATCAAAAGCTCTAAGATGATTTCATCAAGATCTAAAGTGTTTAAGGGTCAACTAGGAGCTTGTTCTTGCAAATCTTGGAGCTTATCATCTTCTTTTCTTCATCTTCATCAAAGGATCTTCTTTAGCCCTAGTGCTAGTTGTAAGCCTCTAACACACCACAGTTACTTCTTGTTATGTAAAGAATCAAGATGTACAAGTTGATCATCAAACACCCACCATAAACAATGAAACACACCATTACCTACATCCCCCATAAAGATTGGATTAAATCCCTAACAACCTAAATATCTAACATCAAATTTCCCCACAAGCCCTCACCTAGTGTTGAAAAAGTGGCTAGAGATGTATGGACTTGCCTTGACCAAGAAAGTTCATAATTATAAAACCAAGGAGAAAAGAACATCCCTTATCCATTCATCACATTTTACAACTCACAAAACACAAACACTCTTCTCCTTCTCTCTCTAAAATTCGGCCGAGGCCACCACCATCACACTCTTCAACACCACAAATCAAAGGCTCTAAGATGATTTTATCAAGATCTAAAGTGATTAAAGATCAACTAGGAGCTTGTTCTTGCAAATCTTGGAACTTCTCATCTTCTTTTCTTCATCTTCATCAAAGGATCTTCCTTAGCTCTAGTGCTAATTGTAAGCCTCTAACACACCACATTTTAGTTCTTGTTATGTAAAGAATCAAGATGTACAAGTTGATCATCAAACACCCACCATAAAAATACACAAAAACCTTAACATAAAGAATATCAACTAACTTATATAAGTAGTTTATGTTTTGTTTGTGATTATTCTTGATGTTGATGAAGATGTGAAGATGATGAGCTTGTTAAAAACTTTTACATGAATTTTTGAAGTATTAAAAGTATGTAAAAGTGGTTTAGATTATCACATGATCTAAATTAAGGATGAAACATGTAAAGTTGATATTTTCGAAGATCTATTATTTACATAAAGGGTCGTGAGATTAGTTGTTGTAAAATGCATGGAACTTGTGCTTGAAAAGTTGAAGTTTTTAAAAGATTATTGTTTTTATGTTTAATGTGTTATTGTTGAGTTTTGAAACTTGATTAAAGATGGTGTTAAACACATGGAAAGCAACTAATTTCCCCACAAGCCCTCACCTAGTGTTGAAAAAGTGGCTAGAGATGTATGGGCTTGCCTTGACTAAGAAAGTTCATAATTATAAAACCAAGGAGAAAAGAACATCCCTTATCCATTCATCACATTTTTACAACTAACAAAACACAAACACTCTTCTCCTTCTCTCTCTAAAATTTGGCCGAGGCCACCACCATCACACTCTTCAACACCACAAATCAAAGGCTCTAAGATGATTTTATCAAGATCTAAAGTGATTAAAGATCAACTACGAGCTTGTTCTTGCAAATCTTGGAACTTCTCATCTTCTTTTCTTCATCTTCATCAAAGGATCTTCCTTAGCCCTAGTGCTAATTGTAAGCCTCTAACACACCACATTTACTTCTTGTTATGTAAAGAATCAAGATGTACAAGTTCATCACAAACACCCACCATAAAAATACACAAAAACCTTAACATAAAGAATATCAACTAACTTATAAGTAGTTTTATGTTTTTGTTTGTGATTATTCTTGATGTTGATGAAGATGTGAAGATGATGAGCTTGTTAAAAAGCTTTTACATGAATTTTTGAAGTATTAAAAGGATGTAAAAGTGGTTTAGATTATCACATGATCTAAATTAAGGATGAAACATGTCAAGTGTATATTTTCGAGGATCTATTATTTAAATAAAGGGTCGTGAGAATAGTTGTTGTAAAATGCATGGAACTTGTTCTTGAAAAGTTGAAGTTTATAAAAGATTATTGTTTTTATGTTTAATGTGTTATTGTTGAGTTTTGAAACTTGATTAAAGATGGTGTTAGAAACATGGAAAACTTGATATTTAGGTGAACTTTGGCAAAATTTTTCAAAAAATATAAGTATGATTAATCATGCTTAAACAAGGTTTACAAAGTTAAAATGGATTAGTGCCAAAATGTTTAAGGTTTGGTGATAAGATGAAGGTTAAAAAAATAAGAGTTCTCATAAATCTTAAACGACATAATATATATATATATAGGGTTAGTATGAAAACTCATACGAGTTGTGAGAACTTAGACAACTGGGCCTTACGAAAGATTTTTTTAAAAAAAAGTTTTTATACCAAAAATCTAAAACAAATCAATTTAACAACTAACAAAACACAACAACACTCTTCTCCTTCTCTCTCTAAAATTTGGCCGAGGCAACCACCATCACACTCTTCAACACCACAAATCAAAAGCTCTAAGATGATTTATCAAGATCTAAAGTGATTAAAGATCAACTACGAGCTTGTTCTTGCAAATCTTGGAACTTCTCATCTTCTTTTCTTCATCTTCATCAAAGGATCTTCCTTAGCCCTAGTGCTAATTGTAAGCCTCTAACACACCACATTTTACTTCTTGTTATGTAAAGAATCAAGATGTACAAGTTCATCATCAAACACCCACCATAAAAATACACAAAAACCTTAACATAAAGAATATCAACTAACTTATAAGTAGTTTTATGTTTTGTTTGTGATTATTCTTGATGTTGATGAAGATGTGAAGATGATGAGCTTGTTAAAAAGCTTTTACATGAATTTTTGAAGTATTAAAAGGATGTAAAAGTGGTTTAGATTATCACATGATCTAAATTAAGGATGAAACATGTCAATGTATTATTTTCGAGGATCTATTATTTAAATAAAGGGTCGTGAGAATAGTTGTTGTAAAATGCATGGAACTTGTTCTTGAAAAGTTGAAGTTTATAAAAGATTATTGTTTTTATGTTTAATGTGTTATTGTTGAGTTTTGAAACTTGATTAAGAGATTGGGTAGAAACATGGAAAACTTGAAATTTTAGGGTGAACTTTGGCAAAATTTTTCAAAAAATATAAGTATGATTAATCATGCTTAAACAAGGGTTTACAAAGTTAAAAATGGATTAGTGCCAAAATGTTTAAGGTTTTGGTGATAAGATGAAGGTTAAAAATAAATAAGAGTTCTCATAAATCTTAAACGAACATAGTATATATATATATATATAGGGTTAGTATGAAAACTCATACGAGTTGTGAGAACTTAGACAACTGGGCCTTACGAAAGATTTTTTTAAAAAAAAAGTTTTTACCAAAAATCCAAAACCAAATCAACTTTTCAAAAAAAAATTGGTTTTTTTTTCATTCATCACATTTTACAACTCACGAAACACATAACACTCTCTCCTTCTCTCTCTAAAATTCGGCCGAGGCAACCACCATCACCTCTTCAACACCACAAATCAAAAGCTCTAAGATGATTTCATCAAGATCTAAAGTGATTAAGATCAACTAGGAGCTTGTTCTTGCAAATCCTGGAATCTCATCTTCTTTTCTTCATCTTCATCAAAGATCTTCCTTAGCCTAGTGCTAATTGTAAGCCTCTAACACACCACATTTTACTTCTTGTTATGTAAAGAATCAAGATGTACAAGTTCATCATCAAACACCCACCATAAAAATACACAAAAACCTTAACATAAAGAATATCAACTAACTTATAAGTAGTTTTATGTTTTGTTTGTGATTATTCTTGATGTTGATGAAGATGTGAAGATGATGAGCTTGTTAAAAAGCTTTTACATGAATTTTTGAAGTATTAAAAGTATGTAAAAGTGGTTTAGATTATCACATGATCTAAATTAAGGATGAAACATGTAAAGTATATATTTTCGAGGATCTATTATTTAAATAAAGGGTCGTGAGATTAGTTGTTGTAAAATGCATGGAACTTGTTCTTGAAAAGTTGAAGTTTATAAAAGATTATTGTTTTTATGTTTAATGTGTTATTGTTGAGTTTTGAAACTTGATTAAAGATGATATCAGAAACATGGAAAACTTGAAATTTTAGGGTGAACTTTGGCAAATTTTTCAAAAAATATAAGTATGATTAATCATGCTTAAACAAGGTTTTACAAAGTTAAAAATGGATTAGTGCCAAAATGTTTAAGTTTTGGTGATAAGATGAAGGTTAAAAATAAATAAGAGTTCTCATAAATCTTAAACGAACATATAGATATATCTATATATATATATATAGGGTTAGTATGAAAACTCATACGAGTTGTGAGAACTTAGACAACTGGGCCTTACGAAAGATTTTTTTAAAAAAAAGTTTTTACCAAAAATCCTAAACCAAATCAACTTTTCAAAAAAAATTGGTTTTTTTTTTCATTCATCACATCTTACAACTCACGAAACACAAACACACTTCTCCTTCTTTCTCTAAAATTCGCCGAGGCAACCACCATCACACTCTTCAACACCACAAATCAAAAGCTCTAAGATGATTTCATCAAGATCTAAAGTGATTAAGGATCAACTAGGAGCTTGTTCTTGCAAATTGTGGAGCTTATCATCTTCTTTTCTTCATCTTCATCAAAGGATCTTCTTTAGCCCTAGTGCTAGTTGTAAGCCTCTAACACACCACATTTATTTCTTGTTATGTAAAGAATCAAGATGTACAAGTTGATCATCAAACACCCACCATAAAAATACACAAAAACCTTAACATAAAGAATATCAACTAACTTATATAAGTAGTTTTATGTTTTGTTTGTGATTATTCTTGATGTTGATGAAGATGTGAAGATGATGAGCTTGTTAAAAAGCTTTTACATGAATTTTTGAAGTATTAAAAGTATGTAAAAGTGGTTTAGATTATCACATGATCTAAATTATGGTGAAATATTTTCGAAGATTATTATTTCATAAAGGTTCGTGAGATTAGTTGTTGTAAAATGCATGGAACTTGTTCTTGAAAAGTTGAAGTTTTAAAAGATTATTTTTTTATGTTTAATGTGTATTGTTGAGTTTTGAAACTTGATTAAAGATGTATATGAAAACATGAAAACTTGAATTTTAGGGTGAACTTTGGCAAAATTTTAAAAAATATAAGTATGATTAATCATGCTTAAACAAGGGTTTACAAAGTTAAAAATGCATTAGTGCCCTAAAAATGTTTAAGGTTTTGGTGATAAATGAAAATTGAAAATAAATAAGAGTTCTCATAAATCTTAAACGAACATATATATATATATATATATAGGTAGGGTTAATGAAAACTCATACGAGTTGTGAGAACTTAGACAACTGGGACTTACGAAAGATTTTTTAAAAAAAGAAGTTTTTACCAAAAATCCTAAACAAATCAACTTTTCAAAAAAAAAATTGGTTTTTTTTTTCATTCATCACATCTTACAACTCACGAAACACAAACACCTTCTCCTTCTTTCTCTAAAATTCAGCCGAGGCAACCACCATCACACTCTTCAACACCACAAATCAAAAGCTCTAAGATGATTTCATCAAGATCTAAAGTGATTAAGGATCAACTAGGAGCTTGTTCTTGCAAATTTGGAGCTTATCATCTTCTTTTCTTCATCTTCATCAAAGGATCTTTTTTAGCCCTAGTGCTAGTTGATAAGCCTCTAACACACCACATTATTTCTTGTTATGTAAAGAATCAAGATGTACAAGTTGATCATCAAACACCACCAAACCAATGAAAACACATTACTACACCCCAAAAGATTGATTAAATCCCTAACAACTAACATATCAAATAATTCCCAAGCTCACCTATTGTTGAAAAGTGATTAGAGATGTATGGGCTTGCTTACTAAAAAGTTCATATTATAATACCAAGGAGAAAAGAAATCCTTATCCATTCACACATTTTACAATACACAAAAACAAAACACTTTCTCCTTCTTTCATAAACTTCTGGGCGAGGCACCAATACTTTTCAACAGAAAAAATCAAAGGTCTTAAAGGATTTTATCTAAGATCTAAATGATTTAAAAGATCAACTGAACTTGTTCTTGCAAATCTTGGAACTTCTCATCTTCTTTTCTTCATCTTCATCAAAGGATCTTCCTTAGCCCTAGTGCTAATTGTAAGCCTCTAACACACAACATTTTACTTCTTGTTATGTAAAGAATCAAGATGTACAAGTTGATCATCAAACACCCACCATAAAAATACACAAAAAATTTAACATAAAGAATATCAACTAACTTATATAAGTAGTTTTATGTTTTGTTTGTGATTATTCTTGATGTTGATGAAGATGTGAAGATGATGAGCTTGTTAAAAAGCTTTTACATGAATTTTTGAAGTATTAAAAGTATGTAAAAGTGGTTTAGATTATCACATGATCTAAATTATGGTTGAAACATGTGAAGTTGATATTTTCGAAGATTTACTATTTTCATAAAGGTTCGTGAGATTAGTTGTTGTAAAATGCATGGAACTTGTTCTTGAAAAGTTGAAGTTTTTAAAAGATTATTGTTTTTATGTTTAATGTGTTATTGTTGAGTTTTGAAACTTGATTAAAGATGGTGTTGAAAACATGAACTTGATATTTCAGGGTGAACTTTTGCATTTACTTCTTGTTATGTAAAGAATCAAGATGTACAAGTTGATCATCAAACATCCACCATAAACAATGAAACACACCATTACCTACACCCCCCATAAAGATTGGATTAAATCCCTAACAACCTAAAATCTAACATCAAATTCCCCACAAGCCCTCACCTATTGTTGAAAAAGTGATTAGAGATGTATGGGCTTGCCTTGACTAAAAAAGTTCATAATTATAATACCAAGGAGAAAAGAACATCCCTTATCCATTCATCACATTTTACAACTCACAAAACACAAACACTCTTCTCCTTCTCTCTCTAAACTTCGGCCGAGGCCACCACCATCACACTTTTCAACACCACAAATCAAAGGCTCTAAGAGGATTTTATCAAGATCTAAACTGATTAAAGATCAACTAGGACCTTGTTCTTGCAAATCTTGGGAACTTCTCATCTTCTTTTCTTCATCTTCATCAAAGGATCTTCCTTAGCCCTAGTGCTAATTGTAAGCCTCTAACACACAACATTTACTTCTTGTTATGTAAAGAATCAAGATGTACAAGTTGATCATCAAACAACCCACCATAAAAATACACAAAAAATTTAACATAAAGAATATCAACTAACTTATATAAGTATTTTATGTTTTGTTTGTGATTATTCTTGATGTTGATGAAGATGTGAAGATGATGAGCTTGTTAAAAAGCTTTTACATGAATTTTTGAAGTATTAAAAGTATGTAAAAGTGGTTTAGATTATCACATGATCTAAATTATGGTTGAAACATGTGAAGTTGATATTTTCGAAGATTTACTATTTTCATAAAGGTTCGTGAGATTAGTTGTTGTAAAATGCATGGAACTTGTTCTTGAAAAGTTGAAGTTTTTAAAAGATTATTGTTTTTATGTTTAATGTGTTATTGTTGAGTTTTGAAACTTGATTAAAGATGGTGTTGAAAACATGAACTTGATATTTCAGGGTGAACTTTTGCAAAAAAATTTAAAAAATATAAGTATGATTAATCATGCTTAAACAAGGGTTTACAAAGTTAAAAATGCATTAGTGCCCCTAAAAATGTTTAAGGTTTTGGTGATAAGATGAAGGTTAAAAATAAATAAGAGTTCTCATAAATCTTAAACGAACATATATATATATATATATATATATATATATAGGGTTAGGGTAAAATGAAAACTCATACGAGTTGTGAGAACTTAGACAACTGGGACTTACGAAAGATTTTTTAAAAAAGAAGTTTTTACCAAAATCCTAAAACAAATCAACTTTTCAAAAAAAATTGGTTTTTTTTTTCATTCATCACATCTTACAACTCACGAAACACAAACACTCTTCTCCTTCTATCTCTAAAATTAGGCCGAGGCAACCACCATCACACTCTTCAACACCACAAATCAAAAGCTCTAAGATGATTTCATCAAGATCTAAAGTGTTTAAGGGTCAACTAGGAGCTTGTTCTTGCAAATCTTGGAGCTTATCATCTTCTTTTCTTCATCTTCATCAAAGGATCTTCTTTAGCCCTAGTGCTAGTTGTAAGCCTCTAACACACCACAGTTACTTCTTGTTATGTAAAGAATCAAGATGTACAAGTTGATCATCAAACACCCACCATAAACAATGAAACACACCATTACCTACATCCCCCATAAAGATTGGATTAAATCCCTAACAACCTAAATATCTAACATCAAATTTCCCCACAAGCCCTCACCTAGTGTTGAAAAAGTGGCTAGAGATGTATGGACTTGCCTTGACCAAGAAAGTTCATAATTATAAAACCAAGGAGAAAAGAACATCCCTTATCCATTCATCACATTTTACAACTCACAAAACACAAACACTCTTCTCCTCTCTCTCTAAAATTCGGCCGAGGCCACCACCATCACACTCTTCAACACCACAAATCAAAGGCTCTAAGATGATTTTATCAAGATCTAAAGTGATTAAAGATCAACTAGGAGCTTGTTCTTGCAAATCTTGGAACTTCTCATCTTCTTTTCTTCATCTTCATCAAAGGATCTTCCTTAGCTCTAGTGCTAATTGTAAGCCTCTAACACACCACATTTTAGTTCTTGTTATGTAAAGAATCAAGATGTACAAGTTGATCATCAAACACCCACCATAAAAATACACAAAAACCTTAACATAAAGAATATCAACTAACTTATATAAGTAGTTTTATGTTTTGTTTGTGATTATTCTTGATGTTGATGAAGATGTGAAGATGATGAGCTTGTTAAAAACTTTTACATGAATTTTTGAAGTATTAAAAGTATGTAAAAGTGGTTTAGATTATCACATGATCTAAATTAAGGATGAAACATGTAAAGTTGATATTTTCGAAGATCTATTATTTACATAAAGGGTCGTGAGATTAGTTGTTGTAAAATGCATGGAACTTGTGCTTGAAAAGTTGAAGTTTTTAAAAGATTATTGTTTTTATGTTTAATGTGTTATTGTTGAGTTTTGAAACTTGATTAAAGATGGTGTTAAACACATGGAAAGCAACTAATTTCCCCACAAGCCCTCACCTAGTGTTGAAAAAGTGGCTAGAGATGTATGGGCTTGCCTTGACTAAGAAAGTTCATAATTATAAAACCAAGGAGAAAAGAACATCCCTTATCCATTCATCACATTTTACAACTAACAAAACACAAACACTCTTCTCCTTCTCTCTCTAAAATTTGGCCGAGGCCACCACCATCACACTCTTCAACACCACAAATCAAAGGCTCTAAGATGATTTTATCAAGATCTAAAGTGATTAAAGATCAACTACGAGCTTGTTCTTGCAAATCTTGGAACTTCTCATCTTCTTTTCTTCATCTTCATCAAAGGATCTTCCTTAGCCCTAGTGCTAATTGTAAGCCTCTAACACACCACATTTTACTTCTTGTTATGTAAAGAATCAAGATGTACAAGTTCATCATCAAACACCCACCATAAAAATACACAAAAACCTTAACATAAAGAATATCAACTAACTTATAAGTAGTTTTTATGTTTTGTTTGTGATTATTCTTGATGTTGATGAAGATGTGAAGATGATGAGCTTGTTAAAAAGCTTTTACATGAATTTTTGAAGTATTAAAAGGATGTAAAAGTGGTTTAGATTATCACATGATCTAAATTAAGGATGAAACATGTCAAGTGTATATTTTCGAGGATCTATTATTTAAATAAAGGGTCGTGAGAATAGTTGTTGTAAAATGCATGGAACTTGTTCTTGAAAAGTTGAAGTTTATAAAAGATTATTGTTTTTATGTTTAATGTGTTATTGTTGAGTTTTGAAACTTGATTAAAGATGGTGTTAGAAACATGGAAAACTTGATATTTTAGGGTGAACTTTGGCAAAATTTTTCAAAAAATATAAGTATGATTAATCATGCTTAAACAAGGGTTTACAAAGTTAAAAATGGATTAGTGCCAAAATGTTTAAGGTTTTGGTGATAAGATGAAGGTTAAAAATAAATAAGAGTTCTCATAAATCTTAAACGAACATATATATATATATATAATAGGGTTAGTATGAAAACTCATACGAGTTGTGAGAACTTAGACAACTGGGCCTTACGAAAGATTTTTTTTAAAAAAAAGTTTTTAACCAAAAATCCTAAAACAAATCAACTTTTCAAAAAAAAATTGGTTTTTTTTTTCATTCATCACATTTTACAACTCACGAAACACATACACTCTTCTCCTTCTCTCTCTAAAATTCGGCCGAGGCAACCACCATCACCTCTTCAACACCACAAATCAAAAGCTCTAAGATGATTTCATCAAGATCTAAAGTGATTAAAGATCAACTAGGAGCTTGTTCTTGCAAATCCTGGAACTTCTCATCTTCTTTTCTTCATCTTCATCAAAGGATCTTCCTTAGCCCTAGTGCTAATTGTAAGCCTCTAACACACCACATTTTACTTCTTGTTATGTAAAGAATCAAGATGTACAAGTTCATCATCAAACACCCACCATAAAAATACACAAAAACCTTAACATAAAGAATATCAACTAACTTATAAGTAGTTTTATGTTTTGTTTTGTGATTATTCTTGATGTTGATGAAGATGTGAAGATGATGAGCTTGTTAAAAAGCTTTTACATGAATTTTTGAAGTATTAAAAGTATGTAAAAGTGGTTTAGATTATCACATGATCTAAATTAAGGATGAAACATGTAAAGTATATATTTTCGAGGATCTATTATTTAAATAAAGGGTCGTGAGATTAGTTGTTGTAAAATGCATGGAACTTGTTCTTGAAAAGTTGAAGTTTATAAAAGATTATTGTTTTTATGTTTAATGTGTTATTGTTGAGTTTTGAAACTTGATTAAAGATGATATCAGAAACATGGAAAACTTGAAATTTTAGGGTGAACTTTGGCAAAATTTTTCAAAAAATATAAGTATGATTAATCATGCTTAAACAAGGGTTTACAAAGTTAAAAATGGATTAGTGCCAAAATGTTTAAGGTTTTGGTGATAAGATGAAGGTTAAAAATAAATAAGAGTTCTCATAAATCTTAAACGAACATATAGATATATCTATATATAATATATATAGGTTAGTATGAAAACTCATACGAGTTGTGAGAACTTAGACAACTGGGCCTTACGAAAGATTTTTTTAAAAAAAAAGTTTTTACCAAAAATCCTAAAACAAATCAACTTTTCAAAAAAAAATTGGTTCTTTTTCATTCATCACAATTTACAACTCACGAAACACATACACTCTTCTCCTTCTCTCTCTAAAATTCGGCGAGGCAACCACCATCACACTCTTCAACACCACAAATCAAAAGCTCTAAGATGATTTCATCAAGATCTAAAGTGATTAAAGATCAACTAGGAGCTTGTTCTTGCAAATCCTGGAACTTCTCATCTTCTTTTCTTCATCTTCATCAAGGATCTTCCTTAGCCCTAGTGCTAATTGTAAGCCTCTAACACACCACATTTTACTTCTTGTTATGTAAAGAATCAAGATGTACAAGTTCATCATCAAACACCCACCATAAAAATACACAAAAACCTTAACATAAAGAATATCAACTAACTTATAAGTAGTTTTATGTTTTGTTTGTGATTATTCTTGATGTTGATGAAGATGTGAAGATGATGAGCTTGTTAAAAAGCTTTTACATGAATTTTTGAAGTATTAAAAGTATGTAAAAGTGGTTTAGATTATCACATGATCTAAATTAAGGATGAAACATGTAAAGTATATATTTTCGAGGATCTATTATATAAATAAAGGGTCGTGAGATTAGTTGTTGTAAAATGCATGGAACTTGTTCTTGAAAAGTTGAAGTTTATAAAAGATTATTGTTTTTATGTTTAATGTGTTATTGTTGAGTTTTGAAACTTGATTAAAGATGGTGTAAAAACATGGAAAACTTGATATTTTAGGGTGAACTTTGGCAAAATTTTTCAAAAAATATAAGTATGATTAATCATGCATAAACAAGGTTTACAAAGTTAAAAATGGATTAGTGCCAAAATGTTTAAGGTTTTGGTGATAAGATGAAGGTTAAAAATAAATAAGAGTTCTCATAAATCTTAAACGAACATATAATATATATATAAATATAATATATAGGGTTAGTATGAAAACTCTTACAGTTGTGAGAACTTAGACAACTGGGCCTTACGAAAGATTTTTTTAAAAATAAAGTTTTTACCAAAAATCCTAAAACAAATCAACTTTTCAAAAAAAAAAATTGGTTTTTTTTTCATTCATCACATTTTACAACTCACGAAACACATACACTCTTCTCCTTCTCTCTCTAAAATTCGGCTGAGGCAACCACCATCACACTCTTCAACACCACAAATCAAAAGCTCTAAGATGATTTCATCAAGATCTAAAGTGATTAAGGATCAACTAGGTGCTTGTTCTTGCAAATCTTGGAGCTTATCATCTTCTTTTCTTCATCTTCACCAAAGGATCTTCTTTAGCGCTAGTGCTAGTTGTATGCCTCTAACACACCACATTTTACTTCTTGTTATGTAAAGAATCAAGATGTACAAGTTGATCATCAAACACCCGCCATAAAAATACACGAAAACCCTAACATAAAGAATTTCAACTAACTTATATATAGTTTTAAATTTTGTTTGTGATTATTCTTAATGTTGATGAAGATGTGAAGATGATGAACTTGTTATAAAAGCTTTTACATGAATTTTTGAAGTATTAAAAGTTTGTAAAAGTGGTTTAGATAATCACATGATCTAAATTATGGATGAAACATGTAAAGTTGATATTTTCGACGATTATTATTTTCATAATGGTCATGAGATTAGCTGTTGTAAAATGCATGGAACTTGTTCTTGAAAAGTTGAAGTTTTTAAAAGATTATTGTTTTATGTTTAATGTTTATTGTTGAGTTTTGAAACTTGATTAAAGATGGTGTTAAAAACATGGAAAACTTGATATTTTAGGGTGAACTTTGGCAAAATTTTCAAAAAATATAAGTATGATTAATTATGCTTAAACAAGGTTTACAATTTTAAAAATAGATTAGTGCCCCTAAACATGTTTAAGGTTTTGGTGATAATATGAAGGCTAAAAATAAATAAGAGTTCCCATAAATCTAAAACGAACATATATATATATATATATATAGGGTTAGGTAAATGAAAACTAAGAGTTGTGATAACTTAGAAACTGGCCTTACGAAATGTTTTTTTTAAAAAGTTTTTACCAAAAATCCTAAAACAAATCAATTTTTCAAAAAAAAGTTTCTTTTTTTCATTCATCACATTTTACAACTCACAAAACACAAACACTTTCTCCTTCTCTCTCTAAAATTCGGCCGAGTCCACCACCATCACACTTTCAACACCACAGATCAAAGGCTCTAAGATGATTATCAAGATCTAAAGTGATTAAAGATCAACTACGAGCTTGTTCTTGCAAATCTTGGAGCTTCTCATCTTCTTTTCTTCATCTTCATCAAAGGATCTTCCTTAGCCCTACTGCTAATTGTAAGCCTCTAACACACCACATTTTACTTCTTGTTATGTAAAGAATCAAGATGTACAAGTTGATCATCAAACACCCACCATAAAAATACACAAAAAACCCAAACATAAAGAATATCGACTAACTTATATAAGTAGTTTTATGTTTTATTTGTGATTGTTCTTGATGTTGATGAAGATGTGAAGATGATGAGCTTGTTAAAAAGATTTTACATGAATTTTTAAAGTATTAAAAGTATGTAAAAGTGGTTTAGATTATCACATGATCTAAATTATGGATGAAACATGTAAAGTTGATATTTTCAAAGATTTACTATTTTCATAAAGGTTCGTGAGATTAGTTGTTGTAAAATGCATGGAACTTGTTCTTGAAAATTAAAGTTTTTAAAAGATTATTGTTTTTATGGTTAATGTGTTATTGTTGAGTTTTGAAACTGATTAAAGATTGTGTTATAAACATGGAAAACTTTATATTTTAGGGTGAACTTTGGCAAAAAATTTCAAAAAATATATGTATGGTTAATCATGCTAAAACAAGGGTTTACAAAGTTAAAAATGGATTAGTGCCCCTAAAAATGTTTAAGGTTTTGGTGATAAGATGAAGGTTAAAAATAAATAAGAGTTCTCATAATCTAAAACAGACATATATATATATATATATAGGGTTAGGGTAAAATGAAAACTCATACGAGTTGTGAGAACTTAGAGAACTTGGCCTTACGAAATGTTTTTTAAAAAAAAAAGTTTTTACCAAAATTCCTAAAACAAATAAATTTTTCCAAAAAAAAATTTTTTTTTCATTCATCACATTTTTACAACTCACGAAACACATACACTCTTCTCCTTCTCTCTCTAAAATTCGGCCGAGTCCACCACCATCACACTCTTCAACACCATAGATCAAAGGCTCTAAGATGATTTTATCAAGATCTAAAGTGATTAAAAATCAACTCGGAGCTTGTTCTTGCAAATATTGGAGCTTCTCATCTTCTTTTCTTCGTCTTCATCAAAGGATCTTCCTTAGCCCTAGTGCTAATTGTAAGCCTCTGACACACCACATTTTACTTCTTGTTATGTAAAGAATTAAGATGTACAAGTTAATCATCAAACACCCACCATAAAAATACACAAAAACCCTAACATAAAGAATATCAACTAACTTATATAAGTAGTTTTATGTTTTGTTTGTGATTGTTCTTGATGTTGATGAAGATGTGAAGATGATGAGCTTGTTAAAAAGATTTTACATAATTTTTAAAGTATTAAAAGTATGTAAAGTGGTTTAGATTATCACATGATCTAAATTATGGTTGAAACATGTAAAGTTGATATTTTCGAAGATTTACTATTTTCATAAAGGTTCATGAGATTAGTTGTTGTAAAATGCATGGAACTTGTTCTTGAAAAGTTGAAGTTTTTAAAAGATTATTGTTTTTATGTTTAATGTGTTATTGTTGAGTTTTGTAACTTGATTAAAGATGGTGTTAAAAACATGGAAAACTTGATATTTTAGGGGTGAACTTTGGCAAATTTTTTCAAAAAATTTAAGTATGATTAATTATGCTTAAACAAGGGTTTACAAAGTTTAAAATGGATTAGTGCCCCTAAACATGGTTAAGGTTTTTATGATAATATTGTTTTGATAAAAAATTACCGAAGCAATTTAGTGATCAAATTAGTTTTGTGATGTAGTGTGCTATGTAGACTAGATAAAAATGTGTAAACTTGATTAAAAATATAAGCAGTTTCAGGATATAGTTGCAGGATACAGAACTATATCAATTCGTAAAAACAATGAAATAAAGTAAAGGTTGACACGTGATATACGAGGAAAGCCCTTGATCAATCTTGATCGCCAGCATAAAACCTCGGGAGCTGACAATCACCAGCTGCCTTGTTCTTCTTATCGATCAAACAACAGGATACAACTTTGGGATACTGCTTGGATCAACTCTAAGTGTTACAATGTTCGAACAATGTGAGTGCAGTGACTGTTTTCGAGTGTTGCTGTAATCAGAAAGTGAAAGAGTGCGAGATGATGTGTCCCTTACTGCTGATCCAAGTGCCCTTTAAATAGTAAACAAGACTAACTAACTATCCTACATTTTAGGGATCCTTCAAATATTCCCTCTTGATCGTTGTAGACCCTTTCTTCCGGCCTCCAACATCTTTCTTTCAACCGTCATGACCGAGTCTTCAGGAGGACCAAGTCCTGTGAACGTTGGTACCTTGCATCCAAAGAAAATCATTAGTAACGAGTAGGATACTCCCGCAGGATGTTACCAATATCCTGGTTCTATATCCTGGTCGCTGTAATCAATATGTAGGGTCAAGATATATCCTCAGGATACGAGTCAGAAAATTCCACCCCTAACAATTGTCCCCAAAAACATATCTGTTGGGATTCTCTAATCCAAACGGATATATTTTTCTTTCTTTGTGCCACTTGATGCTTCTTAATGAGATATAGACATTGATGTGATATGGTGCAACTTCCCAAACTATTTTCACTCCATGCCTATCTATATTGCTCCTATATTTCTCACTTCTTTTTTGATGGTCAGCCATTCTTCTCAGAATTTCCAGGTATACTTTCTTTCTCTCTTCTTTCTCTGTCTTATATCTTTCTTCTGCCATGGCCAATCGAACTCGCTCTCACACCGGCGATTCTGCCCTGATGTTTATCGAGCAAAACCTGCTCAAAGAGCCAATGAAGGAGGACTGCTCTTTCGATAATGCCGACATTGCCGCTCTAAGAGCCTCCGGCGCCTTCCCCGCCGGAGCGATTATTCGTCCGTTCGATCGGAGCCTCCGATCAGATGTATCTTCTACTGAATGGCTCTATTTCTTGTACTACCTTTTTTCTATCGGACTTCGATACCCCTTTTCGGACTTCATCATGCGTTTCTTCTATCTCACTCATCTCAGTTTTGCCCAAACCATGCCTATGGTTTGGAGGGTGCTAGCGGTGTTGGATCGGATCAAAACTCATTATATTCCTGAGCTATGTGTTGAAGACATAGCCATAGCTTACTGTCTGCGATCCCACGATTTCAGCCACTTCTTACTTTTTTCCACCTCCAAACACCCCCTCATTCTTAAGGCAACCAAAAACGAGGATGAGTGGAAACGAAAGTTCTTTTTTGTTAAAAGAGACTCCATAGAGCACGGTGTCGATTTTCCTGTGAAATGGGAAACTGCTGGTAGGATTTAGGGTTTTGGGAATATCCCCAAACGTATCCTGATCTTACATCCTGAACTGACATCTTTATTTCTTTTTGTTGCATTGAATCTCAAGGAACAGGCCCCTCCATCCACAGAATCAGAAGAAAGGATCAACACCATCTACCAGCTACCAGAAAGCGAGAGACGCTTTCTGTACTCTCCACAAGTATAAGCCAACATTAAAGCTCCATCATGTCTGGTAAGGATACCTATATTACATATTCCTGCATATGTTCAATCAATTAAGCTATAAAATTATATAAGAGTTGAGAGTTTCCCCTTTTGTGCAGACTCAGCCAAGATCCCTGTAGTGTTCGACCTCGAAGAACTTGACAGCTACTCCGGACCTGCTCCGGTGAAGGTAGAGCCAAGTTCCAAACCTTCCACCACGTCTAAGCCGCATGTCAGTTCCAAGCCTACAGTCACCCCCAAGCCTTCCTTAGCAACTAAGGCTCGTGTCTCCAGCTCCCGCAAGAGGAAAGAGACCGACTCCCCGGCCACTTCTGCCGAGGCCTTTTCTTACGAGAACCAAGGGTTCTTTGAGTCCAGTGGCTTGATGACTTCTTTCCTCAATCAGGTAAATATCCTTATCCTGTATCCTGCACATATATGTTGAACAGATATCCTGATTAAGTTATGCTGATACCTGCGTTTCTAATTGTAGGGTCTTGGCCGCCTGACAAGTCTCTACGAGGAAGCCTGTGGGACCGCTAAGATGCTGGAGGCCCAACTGAAGAAGGCTGAGATCACCATTATGGATCAAGGGAAGATAGCCGTCGCTAAGTCTCAGCATTACGAGGACACATACAAGGCTGTGACTCAGGAAACTAAAGCCGCCATCCAAAAGGCTAATCAGGATGCCAGGCCAAGGTGGATGCAGCTCAACTTTAGCACGAGCAGGATATGCACGCCTATCGGGAAGGCCTCAAAGGTTCTGTTGTGATTTCCCTCCTCCAAGCCAGACTGAAGATGGCGTATGAAGCCAGAGCTGCGGGCTTCGAATGCCATGCCTGGAACATCGACGCTTGGGAGGCGAAGCTAAAGGACCTAGGAGGTAAACCTGTAGAGTGCCCTGCCAAACCTGTGGTCGAGGAGCCTTCGAAAGCGGTAGAGGCTCCCAAGGATTCTCAGGCTGATGCTGGTGCTGGTGGTCAAGGTGCTGACGATGGTGGTGAGGATGTGGTTGATGATGCTGCCAAGGATGCTGCTGAAGGTGCTGCAGCATAATGGCAGTGAAGTGGACGATGATGGATATTTGATACCTAGGCCGGAGCCCACTTTTTTTTTTAAATTTGATGGTCTGTAATCCCAAACAATTTTACTTTTCCTACACTTGAACAATTTATATTTCCTGCACTTTAAACATTCGTACTTTGTGATGACTAGAGGTGGAGGGATCCTGAGTTTCAGGACGAAGCCCTTAGTCATCAATGTTCCCATGCTTTAGTACTTATCACACTCCTTGGTGGATGGGTCTTCATTTAAGACGAAACCAAAAGTATGACATTTTGGTTTGCTAATAATTTTTGACCTTATCTGTTGTAGTTATATTTTCATTATGAAAGACATGTTTTAAATATCCTGATCAAATATCCTGGTCAGGATACTGATGAAATGGTTTAATATTTTTATCATCCTTAATCATTTTGATTGAAGATGATCTTATGAAAGAACTTATATTTTTTAGATAAGGCTTTCAAAACTTGAAAAATAAAAAACCATACCATAAACACTTAGGTGATAATTTCTAACTTCAATCTTCAAATCGTTTGCAATGTCCCCGGCATGGATGTCCCCTGTCTGTGCAGGATATTGCGTTAGTGCATGACATACCTGAGTGTTTCTTCACTAAGTGATTAAACTTTGTAGCTTTTTCTTCGCAAAAGAATGTGTGTGAACACAATCATAATATGCCATATCTCTGGATCTTGTCAAAAACTATAGTTTCACTGGGGATAAACCCTTAGTATCCTAGGGATAAACCCTTAGTATCCTGGGAATAAACTCTTGTTTTCGTGCGCTACAGGCGGGAGTGTATAAACTCCAAGATTTAGAAAGGTGAAAACATTTAAACCTTAGAGAGTATGAAAATACCCTTTCGCGAGAAAGGGTGATCAATCCTCATATGCCTTAAGGATCCAGGATATAGCCAATATAACGAAATTGTCAGCCACTGTTACATGAACTGGTTCTTGAACTATACCCGGATACTTGCGCTCTAGGCGGGGTGTTTAAACCCAATTCGGGAGAAAGGTGACTACCTTTAAACCTGTGAAGGGGTCTGAATCCCTTAATTGTGAGAGAGGGGGCCAATCCTCTAGTCTTTCGATCCGTCTTGAGTACGTATCTTGGAGTAATATCCTGAAAAGTATCCTACAAAACACCTTTAAACTAAGGTGGGTGTTAGGTTAGCTAACACCCCTCTGATGCTTAAGTCAGTATTGGGTTTCAAAGAATATTAAATTAAACATATTTAAAAGAGATAGAATTCATACCATCCTGAGTCAGAAAGTAAATCCTAAACTCACTTGAAATAAGCCTTAAGATGTACAGCATTCCAGGATCTTGGTATCATATCTCCCTTCATGGTTTTGAGCCGGTATGCTCCTTTTCCTGATTCCGACTCAATTTCGTATGGTCTTTCCCATTTTGGAGCCAACTTCCCATCAGCAGTATTAGTTGTATTCTGAAACGCTTTTATCAATACCCAATCTCCAACTTGGAATCTCCTAGTTCTTAAATTCTTGTTGTATGACTTTGCTATCCTTTGTTGATATGTCGTCATCCTTAGCTTTCTACATCTCTAGTTTCATCAACAGTATCCAGTTCTTGACATAGGGTCTCAGGATTCACTTCAGGATCTCGTAGGCTTGACCTAGTTGTGGGTATCACCAAATCTGTTGGAATCATTACTTCTGCCCCAAATACCAAAGAAAATGGGGTTTTCCCAGTAGCATTCTTCACAGTTGTTCTATCAGCCCATAGGAAAAATAGTCTTCTGCCCATTTTCCTTTCTTAGCACCTAATCTCTTCTTCAAGTTATTGACAATTATCTTGTTCGAGGATTCTGCCTGTCCATTAGCTTGAGGATGCACCGGTGTTGACGTGATCATCTTAATTCCCCAACTTTTGCAAAAATCAGTAGTCCTTTTGTTGATAAATTGGGAACCATTGTCGCAGATTATCTTGGCTGGTATCCCAAACCTTGTCAGGGTATTCCTCTTGATAAAAGACACCACTTCCTAATCCCTAACTTGGACAAATGCTTCTGCTTCAACCCACTTGGAGAAATAATATGTCATTGCTAGCATGAAAACCTTTCCTCCAGGAGCTTTTGGGAGTTTTCCCACTATGTCCATCTCCCACTTCATAAATGGCCAAGGAATGCATCACATCTTCGAGCATATTCCGCAACGTCCTTCCTCATGGACGGCCAGTAATATCCTGTTCTCAATACCTTAGAGAATAAAGATCTACCCCCAGTATGGTTGCCACAATCTCCTTCGTGTATATCCTGAAGTACCTCCTTGGTTTCAGGATCTTCTAAGCATCTCAGATATGGACCTGCAAGGGATTTCTTATACAAAACATCATTTATTATAGTAAAGCGGGATACCTTCATTCTGAAAGCCTTGGGATTTCCGTCCTTTGAGAAATCTCCTTTTTCAAGGTACTTCACAATTGGAGTCATCCAGGATTCAGGATCCTTATCAGGATATGCTTCACCAGGATCCTAAACAGTTGTTACCTCCTTATCCTGAAACTTCAAGAGTTCTGTCGCAGGATACAGGATATGTAATATTGGTATCTGAGTTCCTTCCGGTATCCTGACAGTAGATCCTAGATTTGCTAGAGCATCGGCCTCAACATTTTCCTCTCTTGGTACATGTTCAAGTGTAAAATTTTCGAAGTATCCTGCTAATTTTTTAACAATTTCAAGATATTCAGCTAACTTTTCACCTTTGACTGTATAAGATCCATTGAAATGGTTAGTAATCAACAGGGAGTCAACATACACTTGCAAACACTTAACGTTCATATTCTTAGCCAATTCTAATCCTGCTATCAGGGCTTCATATTCTGCTTCATTATTAGTAGCAGGAAATTCACATCTAATAGCCTGGGGTAATATGTCCCCTTGTGGCGATTTTAGTAGTATTACTAATCCTACACCCCTTATATTAGATGCACCATCAGTACACAATATCCAACATCCTGAATCCTCACCTAGTTGTTGTACTTCTAGGTCAGCTTTATTTTGAATATCACTACTAAAATCTACCACAAAGTCTGCTAGGGCCAGAGACTTTATAGCATTTCTAGGTTCATATACTAGATCATAAGCACTTAGTTTAACAGACCATTTAGCCAGTCTACCAGACATTTCGGGTTTCCTAAGCACATTTTTAACAGGGTAATTGGTTTTAAGACGAATCATATGTATTTCAAAGTAATGTCTAAGTTTAGTTAATGCCATGACTAGAGCTAATATTCTAAATGTGAAGATCTGGTTTCAGCATATAATAAGCTTTTACTAACATAATAAACAGGATATTGCTGACCTTCGTGATCCTTTACCAAAACAGCACTTACTGCATTCCCTGATACTGCAAGATATAGGGATAAGGGTTCACCATCCTCAGGCTTCAAAAACAGAGGTGCACTTGAAAGATATTGCTTCAACTTTTGCAAGGCAGCTTCATGTCTTTCACCCCATTCAAACTTTTTGTTTTTCTTCAGGATATCATAGAATTCCTTGCATTTTTCTGAGGATCTTGATATGAACCTGTTTAATGCCGCTATTCCTGTTAGCCTTTGAACATCCTTCATATTAGATGGTGATTTGAGATCTAGGACAGCTTTAATCTGTTCTGGACTTGCTTCTATTCCCCTCTTGGTCACCATATATCCTAGAAATTTTCCTGCCCCCACTCCAAAGTGACACTTAGCAAGATTCAGCTTCATATTATACTGGTCCAGGATATTGAAAGCACATTCAAGATCCTAAAGATGATCCTCAGCTTTCTTGGATGTTACCACCATATCATCAATATGCACCTCCATTGTGTCCCCCAGTTTGTCTTTGAACATCATATTGACTAACCTTTGGTATGTTGCACCTGCATTTCTTAAACCAAAAGGCATAGCAGTATAATAGTATATACCTGTAGGTGTCATGAATGTTGTATCTTCCTAATCAGATGGCTCCATTTGAATTTGTTGAAATCCTGAAGATGCATCCATAAAGGTCAGCATTTCATGGCCGGCAGTCGCATCTACCATCGAATCAATGTGAGGTAATGGGAATGGATCTTTAGGACAGGCTTTATTGAGGTCTGTGTAGTCTACACAAACTCTCCATTTCCATTCTTTTTTTGAACCACTACTACGTTTGCTAGGCACTTAAGGAACTTGACTTCCCTAATCATCCTAGACTTCAATAATCTTTCAACCTCCTCTTGTATAATCGCATTTCTTTCAGGAGCAAATTTCCTCCTCTTTTGCTGAATTGGCTTGAAAGACCTGTCAATTCCCAGTTTATGAGTTATAATATCTTTCGATATACCTGTCATGTCCTCATGTTTCCATGCAAACGTGGACATCCTGCATTTCAAAAAGTTAGTAAGTTGACTCTCAATATCCTGAGGGATGTTGGTCCCTACAAGCACCGAGATATCAGGATTATCCTGATCCAGGATAACTCTTTTAACATCCTGCTCAGAAGTTTCCACAATATCCTGGGCTTGTATCTTTAATTGCTATCCTGTCCTTGATTTTGTTGACGCCTTCATCGAGGAGGAATAGCATTCCTTTGCTTCTTGCTGGTCGTTTTCCACCTTGACTACCCCCCAAGGAATAGGAATCTTGACACATTGATGATAAGTGGAAGGCACGGCTTTCATATCATGAATCCATGGCCTGCCTAATATAATATTGTAGCAGGATAATGAATCCATAACACAAAATCGCTACATAGAATTTACTCCCTCAACGTAGACAGGTAGCTTTATCTCTCCAACAGTGTTATTTGCTTTGCCACTGAACCCTACAAGCACGGTGGATTTCGAGGTTATCTCCATTTCTGGGATGTTCATCCTTTTCAGGGTTTCTAACTGGATGATGTTGACCGAGCTACCGTTGTCCACCAATATCCTGCGTACAAAATGGTGAGGATCCTGGATGTTATCCCGGTCGTCACTATCGAATGTTATACTTTGTCATTCGTAAGCATCGTCATCCTCGTTGGCTTATCCCCTCTTTATGCCTTTGCCTCTTTGGCATGCCTTTTAGCGGCAGAATAAGAGGTCCCACATATATCGGATCCTCCGGATATGAAATTGATTATTTTGGCATCTGAGGGAGGCGATGTTGCTCGTTCAGGATCCTTGCCAGTATCCTATCCCTTATTCTTCTTTCTGCCGATAAGATCTATCAAGTAGCCTTTGCTTAGGAGATAGCTTATCTCCTTTCTCAGGGCTATGCAATCTTCCGTTACATGTCCAAAATCTTCATGGAAGGCGCACCACTTGGATTTATCCTTCCAATCAGCCTTTTGTTGGTTCTTCCTATGCCACCTTGCTTTATCTCCTAAACCCTGCATGACATATATTAGTTCAGGAGTATTAACAGAAAAACAGTACTCAGATAACTCAGGATACCCCTCAGGATCTTCGTCCTCAACGGCATTCACTTTTTTGTTGTCATTCCTGCCATATGGCTTAGAGCGATATAGCTTGTACGAGGATTCTGACTTCCTGTTAGTTGATTCATATGTTGAGGATGAATTCATCTTCTCTTGCATTTTCTTGTCATCTTCAAGCCTGATATATCTCAGGGCCCTGTTTTGAGCTTCATCCAGATTCCTGTAAGGATTCATCACAAGATCCTGATAAAATTGGGAATCCTTCTGTAATCCCATCTTGAATGCTTGTACTGTCGTAGCAACATCAAGGTTTGGGATATCCAGGGATTCCCTACTAAATTTGTTCACGCAATCCCTAAGGGATTCTTGAGCTCCCTGTATTATCCTGTAGAGGTCACTTGTTAGTTTTTCAAAGCTTTTACTACAAGAAAATTGACTGTTAAACAAATTAACCAAATGAGCAAATGATGTAATTGAATGAGGTGGAACGCTTAAGAGCCACTTCAAGGCTGATCCTGTCAGAGTAGAGCCGAAGCTCTTGCAGCGACATGCTTCTTTAAGATCCGGTGGAATAGGATTCACTTCCATCCTCTCCCTATACTGGGCCATATGCTCTTCAGGAACCGTTGTCCCATCATAAAGCTTCATGTTGGGAGTTTGGAATCTCTTTGGGATTTCAGCATCACAAATGTGGCGAACGAAGCGGGATACGTTGTGACTATCTTGGGACACTTCCGGTATGGGCTGCACTACCCCAGGTACACTTGATATCATATCCTTCAACTTCTAAAGCTCTCTAGAGAGTGTTGAGGTTACACTTGTATCCTGCGAAGATCCAACATTGTTAGTAGCAAAAGTATTAACATTATTAGATAAGTTACCAGCCTGTTGATTTTGGCCATATCTTGGAACATATCCTAGATCCCTGACAGTTGACATCCTGACTGATGAGGGGATCTCTGGGATATTGCTCCGGGGGTGACTCGGTATAATGTTGCCCTGATTATCCTCAGTGTATACTGCCGAACTAAAGTTCAGCATCCTGGGTTGCAAGGGAGTGACAGTATCCTCAGCAGGTTTCCTGGGGTTGGATTTTAAAAGTTGTATTTCTCTTATCAGCATCTGGTTAGTTTCCTGTTGTTGCTTCATTTGACCCTGTATACTACCAAACAAAGACAAAATTTTGTTGTTAGAACCAAAAACAGGAGTTCTCCCTGAAACTCCGGATCTGTAGATATTTTGAGCAGCAGTTGTGTCTCGAGCTGCTTGGCTTTCATTCCTCCTTTGGGAAGTCTGGGCTGGTGGAGGTGGAAGAGGTAATGAACCAGTTACAGCAGAGGTTGATGCGGGCGCCAAAGAAGAACTCAAACCTGACAAAGAAGCCATCAAAAATAACCTCGCGAAAAGATTAGAGAATAAAAAACCGATTAGTGATTTTAGAAAACTTTTGATTAGAAATAGCACCACTTGCCCCATGGTGGGCGCCAAATTATTTAGGTCAAAAATTATCGAAGCAATTTAGTGTCAAATTAGTTTTGTGAGGTAGTGTGCTATGTAGACTAGATAAAAATGTGTTAACTTGATTAAAAATATAAGCAGTTTCAGGATATAGTTCCAGGATACAGAACTATATCAATTCGTAAAAACAATGCAATAAAGTAAAGGTTGACACGTGATATACGAGGAAAGCCCTTGATCAATCTAGATCGCCAGCATAAAACCTCGGGAGCTGACAATCGCCAGCTGCCTTGTTCTTCTTATTGATCAAACAACAGGATACAACTTCTGGATACTGCTTGGATCAGCTCTAAGTGTTACAATGTTCGAACAATGTGAGTGCAGTGAGTGTTTTTGAGTGTTGTTGTAATCAGAAAGTGAAAGAGTGCGAGATGTTGTGTCCCTTACTACTGATCCAAGTGCCCTTTAAATAGTAAACAAGACTAACTAACTATCCTACATTTTAGGGATCCTTCGAATATTCCCTCTTTACCGTTGTAGACCCTTTCTTCCGGCCTCCAACTTCTTTCTTTCAACCGTCATGACCGAGTCTTCAGGAGGACCAAGCCCTGTGAACGTTGGTATCTTGCATCCAAAGAAAATCATTAATAACGAGTAGGATACTCCCGCAGGATGTTACCAATATCCTGGTTCAGTATCCTGGTCGCTGTAATCAATATGTAGGGTCAAGATATATCTTCAGGATACGAGTCAGAAAATTCCACCCCTAACAAATATGAAGGTTAAAAATAAAGAGTTCTCATAAATCTAAAACGAACATATATATTGTAACAACCCTTAAAACTATTCCCAGCAATAACCCGTAATTAAACCCCTGGTATGCATGATGAAAGTTGGATACTCGATTAGAAAACTTAGCAGTTAAGAAAACTTGACGGTTAACGCACCAAAGTATACTTGTTAGATTCGCAATTAAAAACCAAACCAAGTGGGACCAAGACCCGAGCATACGCGACAAGAACCAGCATGAAAATCAAGAAAAACACACGATTGGACGAAAAAGGCGGCCAGGGACACGTGTCACGACATCGCGCCACATGTCAGACCTACGTGGACACGTGGCAGACCTATGCCAGGCCGACCGCCCCCGCGCGTCATGCCAGAATACAGGTCATCCCGCACGACGCGCGGGGGTACCCATTTGGGCTATATAAGCAGCGGCTTGGGACAGAAGCTGTTCTACCAGTTCGATTGAATTTCGACGAACTCTCTCTCTCTCGTATCTCCGTTTCTTTGCACAACACCACCCCACCTAAACCCCTAAACCTGCGAAACGCTGCCCGCTGTAAGTATCTTAATCCTGATCACTAATTCACTATCCTACCCGATTTAGGACTAACGCATGTCAAGGCTCTGCCCGACTACGTTCGTTGAAATCCTATCTCGTGTTGTATGGACACCCTACCCAATCGATCTAGAATCGCCAAAGCATGTCTAGGTTGTGCCCGACTACGTTCATTGGAGTTCTGTCGAGTGTTGTATGGTTAAAGTGACTTGGGTTATTTTACTAACACGTGTGCATTATATGTTTTAATAGCAACTCAGGATATAATCAGGAAATGTAACCAGAAAGTCCATAGAAATACCTAAGTTTGCAATGTGAGTCATTCTCCTTTTCTTAAATGCTTTGCAAACCCTAAATGTTTTCCAAGTTATATATAGTGATTAAGTCTTTGTATTCTTACTGGGAAACTACTGTCAGTATGTGGGGTTTTGTATACAATACTTGATAATCTTCACTATTGGACAATGGGTTAGCCAATGAGTGATATGACCACAGTCATAGGAACTGCCACCGAGTGACAAATACTATTTAAAATAAGTTTCTCTGCTATTGGACAATGAGCTAGCCATTAGTAGTTTGGTAAGATAAACAAATGTAAAAACTCTTAATGTTGTGTATAAGAATGTGTCATTTTGTACAAATTGAATGAACTCACCGGTATTTCCTGCTGACAAAAATATTTTTAAAACATGTTTCAGGTGATTTCAGTAAATCAGATTAAGAGTTGGGATACAGCACCAAAAGGCTTAAAGGAGTGGTTTATTTTATCAATTAAATTAAGAAATATTGTTTTATGAATTCGGGTTTATCCCTTATTAAAAGCTACCTTTATAAAACATGGGTTTTATTCCCATTTGTTTAATAAATAAAAATCTGGTGTTTCTAAACTCTGATATTTTTCTAACTACGGTCCTGATGAAATTTCCTCTACACTGTTTTCAAAATGATCACCGGTACCACCTGACTGCCTCACGGCTCTCGCTCCCAGGGTGGGGTCGGGGGTTGTGACAGAAGTTGGTATCAGAGCCACAGCCACTGGTTTAAGCAATTAAGTGTTGTAATAATACCTAAGCTTAAACAAAAGAGCTAGGGAATTGATATTAACTGGTAGCGCCAGGATAGTATTTAAACTTAAGAAAGATGCACTTTTAAAATCATGGGTTGAGAAATTCTTTTTATGGGAAATATAATTACCTCTCCGGCAAGATTGGGTATGGTGTGGTAGACTCTCCAACTTGTCCGGGTAAGATGGGGTAGCCTCTCCGGCAAGACCGGGTAAGATAGGGTATATGTTATGTTAAAAAGTTACAGAATTCCCTTAAATAATACCATAACCTGATGTCTGACCTGTTTTTCAAATGTGAACTTGTTAATACATTAACCTTCTGAAGGGTATGTATATCACAATATATGAAACATATGATCGTATAGATATGTATATTTATAAGGGAATCCAAAAAGCCATTTAGGTGTTATTTTAACCTTAAACAATAAAGTTAAGAGGTTAATACAAAACAACCTATGTGTTATTTTTATATAAATTTAAATGATTGTTTTGTTTTAATTGTTCTATGATATTAATATTTGCAATTCAGATGTCGAATGAAGTATCACATAATCAAGAAGTTCATGCAAATAATGAAAATCCCTTAAACAAAGAGGCCATAGAAAACATAATCGCCCAAGGCATTGCTAATGCCATTCCGTTAATTATTGAGGCTATTAAAAATCCCGTAGAACATACCAAAGCTGTGAGTAGCAAGCGTACTCATAGTAAAAGCTTTAACCACAGCGCCAATGGAGATAATGATGATATTATCAAAATCCTAATTCCTAAGAAGATGAAAACAATGACTGATGGATGTTCCTATAAAGAATTTCTAGCCTGTAAGCCAACTGAGTTTGACGGCAGTGAAGGAGCCACAGCTGCACTGCGATGGTTGGAAAAGACGGAAGCTGTTCTTAAGATCATCAAATGCGCCGAAGAAGATAAGGTGATGTATGCTTCCAATCTCTTTAAAAATGAAGCCTTAGAATGTTGGAAGGCTATTCTTCAAGCAAAAGGAAGTGACATGGCCTATGCCATGAACTGGGGAGAATTCAAGGAAATGGCAGAAAGAAAATTTTATCCTCCCTATGAGAAGGAACAAATGGCAAACAAGTTCCTAAATCATAGAATGGTCGATGTGAAGTTTCGTGAATATACGACAACATTCTTTGAATATGCTAGAATGGTACCAACTCTGGCTTCGCCAGAACCTGTACTAATTTCTCGTTATATTTGGGGACTGATTAGTGAAATTCGCGATATCGTCAAGGCAGCTAGACCTCAGACTATCGAGGAAACAGTCGAACTAGCCAATACATTAACATACGGACTAATCCGCACAAGAGAAGAAAACAAGAAGAAGGAGTTAGCCCGGAAAATTACCCAAGAATTTGGCGCCGATGAGTCCTATAAGAAGAAGGGATCTGAACCGTCATTTGAGAAACATATCTGCAAATACTATAATAAAAAGCATTCAGGAAAATGCTACTTTAAGAGGAATCCCTACTGTAACCTCTGCAAAACACCTGGCCATAAGCAAGAACAATGCAAGAGGAAAAACCCAGTCTGTTTTAACTGTGGAGAAACAGGCCATATCCACCCATATTGCCCAAAACTGACGAAGGCACCCGACAACAAGGCAAAAACAACAGACGGAGTTAAGAAGAACGCGCGAGCATTCGTACTTACTACGCAGGAAGCAGAAATGATTCCAGATGTGATCGCTAATATGTAATATCTAAGTTAAAGTATCACTTTACCCTAGTACAAATCGAAGTTAATGAATAATGTTTTTTTGTTAACTACTTCATCTGTTCAGAACCACAACAAACTAGTCTGGTATTCACCTTCTTTGCATCATTAATTTTCATGACACCTTGTGGTGGCGTTTTTCATCAACTTGAAGCTTGAGCTAATCCCGTTTGCACACCCGATGTGCGGGTTTATTTATTTTTAAAACCCATCTTATTGATTCATTGTCATAAAACAATCTTAATACAATTATGTGTTAAGAAAAGAGTACACAACTTCATATTATTTTTCGGTGTACCTCTAATGGTTCTTTTAATACTTATTGAAAATTCTATGATATTCATTTGTTATTTCATCATCAATTTAAAATCCTATGAGATTTATTTATGAATATTCGAATTTACTACACTAAAACCTTTCAATTGATTATGAACACGGTGAACTTGTTCGGTCACCGTAATTAGTAAACTATTTTAATAACTACGACACCTTGTGGCGTCGATATAAATTTGTAGCCTGAGCTAATCATGATCTTACAAAACTACGTATGCTTTTCGTTTGACTCATTATTGAAAATAGTCTTAATACAACTATGTATTAAGATAATGATACACTAAATTCTGTTGTGTTTCAAGTGTATCCCTGTCACTCAAATAATATCAACACATTGATTCTTCCTCATAACATGGTTTGATAGTTGCACATCATCTTCATGTTTCTGTTTCAGTTAATCTTGTTAATTCTAAGTCTTCCTTGATTGACAACCAAGGTAAGTTTTCCTTTGACAGTGAATTCTATTATTTCTAAAGTCATTCACCTATTGGTCATAAATCTCTCTTTTGGTTTAGACCATGAAAACTTAGTCACTCTGATGATTATGTCATTTCACTTCATTCATTTGATATCGATTTCTGGAAATGATTCAATTAAACCATTGAATTCTATTCATTGTAAACCTTGTATTCACAAAATTCAAAGATGTCCTGATTCATTTACCTTAATCCTATTAGTATTGATTAACGCGTGAGATAAATCAGAAATAACATCATAACCTAAATCTCGAGGATGAGATTTAAAACAAGGTGGGGAGGATGTAACAACCCTTAAAAATATTCCCAGCAATAACCCATAATTAAAACCCCTGGTATGCGCGATGAAAGTTGGATACTCGATTAGAAAACTTAGCAGTTAAGAAAACTTGGTGGTTAACGCACCAAAGTATAATTGTTAAATTCGCAATTAAAAACCGAACCAAGTGGGACCAAGACCCGAGCATACGCGACAAGAACCAGCACGAAAATCGAGAAAAACACGCGATTGGACGGAAAAGGAGGCCAGGGACACGTGTCACGACATCGCGCCACGTGTCAGACCTACGTGGACACGTGGCAGACCTATGCCAGGCCGACCGCCCCCGCGCGTCATGCCAGAATACAGGTCATCCCGCGCGACGCGCGGGGGTGCCCATTTGGGCTATATAAGCAGCGGCTTGGGACAGAAGCTGTTCTACCAGTTCGATCGAATTTCGACGAACTCTCTCTCTCTCGTATCTATATATATGTATATATGTATATATATACATATACATGTATATATACATGTATATATACATGTATATATATGTGTGTATATATATATATGTATATATAGGGTTAGGGTAAAATGAAAACTTATACGAGTTATGAGAACTTAGAGAACTCGGCCTTACGAAATGTTTTTTTTTAAAAAGGTTTTTACCAAAAATCCTAAAACAAATCAACTTTTCAAAAAAAAATTGTTTTTTTTTTTTTGTAAAAGGTGATTTAATGCTTATGTCATCACCTTTTTACAACCGCTGTAAGGGGCCGAAAACACTATTTCGAAATTATTTTTTATATTTTTTATGGCGGTGTTTTCTAACATTTTCATCTAGGGGTGTGAAAAAAATGGGGTCGAAACTCGCACATGAAGATCGAGTTCTCTAAGTTCTTACAACTCGGGGTGGTTTTTCCTTGATCCTAACCATATATATTTAGGGAGGAAATATATATATTTAGCCAACCATATATTTGTGTGTACATAACTATGTGCTAAATGTATGTCGTAGAAGATATAGGAATATATATCTAACTAAATACCAACTCAAAATGGACCTACAAGAATATACAAGGAAATGTGACAAGGTAAACATGTACACATAAACACATATACATATGTTAAAAGAATAAGACACATGAAATATATATACTTATACCCTTGTCAAGGATGTGGAACAAATCTGACAACCGGATGATCGGACAAGTTATATTATATATACATAAATTGAATATAAAATATATATAATAGATAAAGTATATATTCTATCATGTCATTATGATAAGTTGTTAAGAGATTTTAAAGACGCAAAAGAAGCTTATGATGGGTTGAGCATAACATATAAACATTTAGAACAAGTCAACTTAGAACAGGGTGCTACGATCGACATGTTAAAGGCTACAGTCATGAGTAAAGATGGAAATAAATACCCATATTGATACAATACCCAAATTGAAAAGTCAGCTGGAAGCAATGAGAATGAAGACTGAAAGGGTTGATAAAAAGTTAATCAGTTACTCAACAGCTTCATAAATCTTGGATCATATTCTTCCCAAGCCTACTAGAGAAGATGAAAAAGGAAAAGACATTTATGGCTATCAAAACAAAGGATTAGGTTACAATCGATGTCTACCCCAGATGTGGAACAGTTATGCCATAAAAAATCCTGAGTGAGTGGAAGAGGCGCTGAACTTGAAGCTAAAGACAGTAAAGACCGAACAAGAACATCAGTTGCCTGAAAACATCGATGTTACCTATTCAAAATCTGATGGAAGTGATGGATCAGATGTGATTAAGAAAGTGGTTGAGAATGTTATGGGACGAGAAAAAGATAAAAATATTTTTGAAAACACTCAACCGAAACATGAAAAAGCATGGTTGAGTTCACAATCTGAAAATGGCGAAAATTTTCATAATGCTTATATCAAAACATCATAAAATGGTTCAAATGATGATCCAGGTGCTTTAATGTACAAAATGATTGGAACTGATGAACTACATTCTGATTCTGAATTTCCGATTCAGAATGTGAATTTGAACAGAGTTGAAAAATTTTTCAAACTTTTGAAATCAAAATTTTAGATATAGAAAGTTTAACAAAAGAATCAGAAGTTTTGAACTTTAACAAAAACAAATCTTACTACTCCAAACCCAAAAATGTTTATTCAAACAACCAACAAAGAAATTACACTTGTTGGAAAGGGTATGGGAATGGTAAGAAAAATAATAAAAAGTTTGAAAAACCAAAATATGTAAAGAAAATGACTTTTGTACCTGCAAATTTAGAAAACACAAACGAAAGTCAATTCTATAAACAATCTAATGAAGAATTTTTCAAAGAGCAACAAAGTAAACAAGTTAAGGAACTTTCTGTCGTTGACATCAAGACATGCTTCAAATGTAACAATGTTGGACACCTTGCAAGAAAATGTCCACAAAATAATCTAAACCTGTTCATGATGTAAAGAAAAATTCAGAAGATTTGAAACAAAAATCATCACTCATGTTCGTACCAACACAAGTTTGGAGACAATGTTCAGAATCTATCAACAAAGAAAAAACAGTAACTACGAAGCTTTCAAAATTTGAAACTGGTGAATCTTCAAAAAGTAATGGATAAAAGGATTCTACATTGTATTTCAAGAAAACTTTAAATAAAAACCAAACATGGGTGATGAAAGAAAAAGTTGTAGGAAAAAATCAATCAGTCAGTGAAAATTGAAGGTTTAGAGGACTTTCCGAAACTTGAGAAAGTCCAAAGAAAACATGATTGTGAAAAGAAAGTTAAAAATGAGGTTGAAGAAATAACACCTAAAACTAAAAAGACTTGGGTGTCACTATTCAATTAATTGTTTGAATTTTTGTGCAGGATCTTCCGAGATAAAAGCAAATTACTGAGATTGAAGTTCTGTGGCACACAATGAAGATTTTGGTCGGGTTATAAAGCTCTACATAAAGGCCTTAATAAATTTCTAATAACATTTATTTTTTTAAATTTTTCAAATTTCTGAAGAAATTTTTAAAACCCTCACAGAACCCTCACTGGTGAACGGACTAAACTCATGGAAATAAATGTTTCATAAATACAAAAGTGTCAAAGTTTTTGTCATCATGGGGGGGGGGGGGGTTTAAAAGAAAAATTGTGAAGCAGCAATGGATGACGAATTGAAGTGATTCTCATCGGTTGGTCAATGTTTTTCTGCAAATAAAAATCCAAAAATATGTTTTTGATTTTAGGGGGAGAAAGTTTGGGAAAATACAAAAACATTAAAAAATCGAAAAGTTTAAAAACATGAAAAAGACAAAAATGAGTTTTCGTATGATAAGAGGAAATGATAGTACATCAGTGGACTATCACAGTATGTTAAAGATTTGTAAAGTTAAAAAGTTAAAAACAAGTCTCAGTGAGGATGTGCCAGTAGGCTTCGCACACTCAGTAGATTGATTCTGATATATAAACATAAAGAAATAGTTTCTTAATTTGTGGGTAACATCTCTCAGATATATGGACTTGGTACTCCGCAATTTCGTTTGAGAGATTGTCTGATTCTGAGATACTAGGTCTTTTGTAGCGAATTGAGATCTGGGGTATTGTACAAGTTGTTCTGACTTTGAGAAATCAATAACCTAGAACTTGTAGAATACTTTTGCTTATATACCCAAACAATTGCTAAAAATATTGGAAGTATCGAAAGATATCACATTAAGCAGTTTAAAAAGTTCCTAAGTGGAACACACCTTTAAGACAAACCTTCATCTCTTTGTCGGTACGGTGGTACAAACCTGAGCTCTCAAGGTCTCACACTACCCAGATTACAGATATTAGTTATCTATATTCACATGTAAGATGAAATCTAGTGAATCTTGATACGGGAGTATATTCTGAGGTGGGAAACACAATTTAGTAAGTTCCTAAGACTACTTAACGTATCTTGGATCAATTGAGAAATGTGATAAAGTTTAAGTGGATCAGTATACTGACAATCTCAGTGAATTTGTTTTGAAACATAAAGTCAGAATTAAAGGTCAACGGTACTTGTGATATGTGTCAAAAACTGATATGATCCTCTAACACAAACTCACAAAAATATATGTCTATAAATATGTTTGTACATAGTTAGTGTTTGATATTCATTTCATAAATACAAAAGGATTTTATTTCTTCTTAGTTTCAACCACTGATGATGAAAAGTTGATTTTCAAAGTCTAGAGTTGCTGAACAAAATCTAAAAAATCAAAATCGTTCTGAAAAGGTTTAAAGTTCATTAATTTGAAACTTACATTTGAATAAATACATCAGTTTTGTTTCAAAATGTTTAATCAAGATCATTAATTTGAACTTCATACATAAATCAGATATTCAAGGTCATTAATTTGGACTTGATTAACTGAGAGGATATTATAACTGATAAGAAGACAAAAATTTGAAATGTTTATGTTTAAAAATTTCAAAGTTTGAGTTTGAAATGTTTATTTGAATAGTTGAGGTACTTTGAAACAAGAAGTAGATTTTCAAAGGGGAGCTGGATAAACATGTTGATTAAAGATAAAAGAAAGCTCAAAGAAAGGGGGAGCATGTTGATTCAAGTTATATCAAGACAAGCTCAAATAAAAAAAATAGGATTGAAAATATATGAAGATCATGGATGATTAAAGTTATTCAAAAAATAAAGATCAGAGAATATTAAAGACTCAGGAGTTTAGTTGAAGATTGATGACTACAGCAACAACCGGGGGAGATTGTTGATGCATATTTCTGTCGCCTACGTCATCGTATAACATCGAGTCTGTATCTAGGAGCATAAAGTTGAAATTCGTATGTTGTAAGAACACTTCGCACGAAGTGACACTTCCTACGAAGTGGTGATCACTTTGTACGAAGTGGCACCAATTCGTATGAATTGGCTAGCCCTTGTGCGAAGTGTGTGCCTATAAAAAGGTGTGTGCTCATTTGAATGTTGAGATCTTTTGCGACTCGGACGACGGAGCTCTGTCTGGCTGTTTCCAGGAACTGTAACGTTTGATAATCAATGAAACAATGTTTATATAGAAACAAACGTGTTTACAATGTCGCCTAAGAAAACAGATTCCGCATGTTTACGTTAGGTTTGTCAAATTAGTGCCTGAACAGATCCGGATCACGGGCCTACAAGTCTACTGCTCACCGTTGTCCCATACAACACTCACTAATTCGATGTTTTCATCATAACGCCAAGATTGGATGACTGGATTCATTATTGGATATGCAGGGTACGGACCGAATTTTCTTGTTAATCTTCTTATAACCGTCTATGTTTTTTCACATAGGTTATCAAGAGGAATGCCAAGCGCAAGGATCCCCCATTGAACTTCTTCATCCAAGTTCAGAATTGCTTGGGTGGTTTTCACAAACACTCTTCTTCTGTTGTCAAAGATTATTACAAATTTATTGTTTCTCGCATTGAACCACCATGAAACAATGTTTACCATTTGTTCTTTTTTTGGCGTGTTGGTTAAAACTGGCATTTTCTGATTATGATCAATGGAAGTGACGTTAACATCACTTATATAATGATGTGTTTGGCGGGTAGTTTAGGCGGGAATTTTTCATAATAAATGTTAGTAATGATTTTTTAGTTTCTTTTTGTTCAGCCTTTTTCTTTTAACACTGTAACGCCATTGATTTATTTTTTATCCAACGGCTGATGGCGTTTTATGCATGATATTGGCAATTTATATAATATATGGCGTTTTGTGTGTCATATTTGGCGTTTTATATATGAGTATGGCGTTTATACATGAGTATGGCGTTTATACATGAGTATGGCATTTTATGTGTCATATTGGTGTTTTATGTTAGCGAAGTTAAAAGACCCTTTTACCCTTAATGAAACAGTTGAGGTTATTTACGAAAACGCCACCGTGCCAATCTAATCCATTGATTGTTTTGATCCAACGGCTGATGGGCGTTCTCAACGTTTTCACACTTTTCACCGTTTTCCCTAAATCCTGGCCCTATATATATATATATATATATACTAGAGAAGGGTCCGTTATGAACCACCCTTTATTGCAAGAACCACGATAACCAATGTGAACACAACCATAAATACGTAAAAAAATCTATAAAACACACAATTTTTTTTATATTTTTTTTGAAAAAATCTCTATATTTCGTTACAAAAAAAAACCAAAAAAAATTCGAGTAACAATTATCCATGCACATGTGCATATGTATCATTTCTTTGACAAATTCCGTAATATATTACCAATTTTAGACAATTGCACTTTCATTTACACTACCATCCATAATACACTACTTTTTACATTATCAATATTAGAAATGCACATGTGTATCTATATGTACGAACATGATATAACATGTTTTTTATTTTGTTACACTACTTTGAATACACTTTCGTTTTTATCTATCATACCATCCATAATACACTACCACTACCTCCTACCATCCTTAATACAATACCATTACATCCTACCATCCATAATACAATACCATTACCAATATGTATATTGTTTTCACTTTATGCATATGTACGTCAACACCCTTCATACCATCCAAACAACATTTTACATCATAAAGTGACAAATATAACCAAACCATCAAACACAAGATATAACTAACCAAAAAACATGTATATTGGCTTACTTCATCATTTAAAATCACAAACTTTTTGTACCAAAACACGTTATAACATGGTTATACATAATGATGATGTTGGGATTGAACCCTTTATAAAGGAACAGATGATATAAAGCCAAAATACTTTATCTGCGGTTTGGTCCAACTATCAGAGTTTACATCCACTGGTCACCTAAACTCTGTCTTCCTAAAAGTCTGCTACCTATACATCATCTGCTACACCAATATACCAAAGGTCTGACAGAAGAAAAGAAGCAGAGGATGGTCATCATAGTTTTCGTTTATTAGTTTTATATTCAATGTAACAGTGCATCTGCACTATCAGATGTTAGACATCAGTGTTTAGAGTTTGTTATTTTATTGTTAAATGTCACTATCAATCCTGACATCATCAAAAGATGCTCAGAGGTTAGATAGTTAATATAAATAGCTAAGTCGATGTAACAGTGAATTTCGTCTTCTTAAAAAGATCTTTACACCAACATCTTCTTCCCTTCTGTAATATCAAACTATTGCAATAGGCTGAGGGGGAGTTTGTGAATCACATGCAAAGTTTATAAACTTGAAAGCATGATGATGATGAAAACAAACGACCTTTACTTGTAGTAAAAGTTTTCCTATTCCGCTGCACTTACTTTCAATTTCAATCATATTTCCATTTTTGAAACAAAAACTACAAGTAAATCAAACTCAGATCCTAACAATTGGTTTCGGAGCTTGGTCAATCAAAATTTGATTAACATCAATTTGATTTGAAAGATCAGCTCTCCTTGCTAATTAGTTGTTAGTTTTACTTCAAAACAGAGTTTTATTACGTTCAAAGTTTTCAAAACACAAGTCTGTTGAAAACAAGCAGAAATGTGTCAAAACACACAGGATTCCAACATTGGATCTATGTTTAAACCACCGATGCTGAAACGAAATGAATATTTCATATCGCAGCGTTGGATGGGTCACATTTTAGCTCAGTAAAACACCTGTTGTTGGTGATTTGTTGTATATGGACCACATGTTCCTATGGTTCCCAATACAGAGGATCCCAATACTCAAGTGCCAAAAAGTCCTGAAAATTACTCTGAGCAGGATTTCCAGAAAATAGAATTGGATGCTAAGGCATTTAGCATTGTTGCATCTGCCTTACCCAACGAAATCTATGCTGGTCTGCTCCACTGTAATAGTGAAAAGGAGTTATGGGACGCACTAAAAGAGAAATTCGGTGGTATTGAAGAAGTGATCGAAAACAATAGAGAAGTTCTGAATCAACAGTATGAAACGTTTTGTCACGTAAAGGGTGAGTTGTTAACACAACAGTTCGAACGTTTTAGCTGTCTCATTAGTGAATTGAAACTGGTTAACGTGGAATTTCCTAATTTGACTGTATGTAGTCGTTTCTTAAGATCGCTACCAGAAAAATGGGAGATTGTAGCTTACGTTACTCGAACATTTGTTGGGTTTAAAGAAATGACCCTCACACAACTTCATGGTCGACTCCTCACATATGAGAGAGAGTTGAACCAGAAAAAGAAGTTGCAAGAATCAGGGAAAGTAACAGACGACTATACCTTGGGTAACACTGCTTTTTATAGTCATGAAGAAGGTGCTCGCAATGGGGAGGATCAGGGTTATGATCATTTTATTGATGTAACCTCTAGAGGAAACTATAACTCTGATTCTTATCCACCCAACTATGCTTTTACTGCTAGTGGGGAATGCCAAACCACTGATAATCTCTCTTTTGAGTTAAACGACCTCCAACATTTTGATCCAAATGACTTAGAAGATATGGACATTTTACATCAAGTTGCCTTGCTAAGTGTGAGAGCAAGCAGGTTTTACAAAAGAACTGGTAGAAAATATCCAGGGTTGCATGGGAGGTCAAAAGTTGGGTTAGATAAATCTAAAACCAAGTGCTATAAATGCAACAAGCTATGACACATTTCCAGAGAGTGTAGATCTCAATTTTCAGGACCTATTGTAACACATCCTGGCCCTAGACCACAACACACACAAAGCACTGCCCAATATTCCCAATATACCCCTGTCCATCAAGTGCAAAACACTGCTCATTATGCACACCCTGCTGCCATTGTTCCTGTGCACTATGTCCAAACCACTGTTCCACAAATTCAGTGTGTCCAAACATCACCACCTCAAGTGCATGTGCAACAAGCACCACAAAGCACTCAAACTACTCAAACCACTACTCCGGCAGAGGTCAATTAGCAAAGCTTTTTCACACAAGGCTTTGTGGACTGGAGTAGTTTGCCTGAGGAATTAACTGATGAAAACTTTGCTCTTATGGCCAAAAATATTTAGAAGATGAAAATTTTTGTTTAATGACCTTAGAGACAATTGTTGAAGGTGATGAGTCTGTGGAACAAGTGTCTAAGTCTGATAAATTCAAAATTGTGATGAAGCAGTGGTTACACCAGTGATTACACAAAACACTGTTGATGAAGAAAAGAACTCTCTATCTGATCCATGGGATTCAAAGGATGGTGAAGATGATTGTGATTGTGCTCTTATGACTGCTTCTAAGGTATCACCTCAGATTCTAAAAGATCTCTGTCCAGAAAAATGTATAATAGCTTTTGCTAACATTAAACAGGTGAATGAAAACCTTAGAAACAACATGTTAAAAAAAAGAACTCAATTTTGAAAAACTTATCAAAGTGTTAAAATCAAAATTGCTTTCAAAACATTCTGAGATAAGTAGCCTAAAGCATGAAGCTAGCATTACCAAGGACCAACTCCAAACTATGGTAGATAAATACCAATTTTGCAAAAATGAGTTAGAGGACACCCAGATCACATGTGAAAAAATGGGTAGAATCTTCAAAAGGTTTTGAAATTATGCTAGAAAAACATATCAATAGTAACATAAAATTTGGCATTGGTTTTGAAACTGAAGAAGAAGCCATTGAAAATGTTACAAAAATTGATTCTGGAAAGATTGAAGTAGTTCCAACAAATTTGGCTGGAAATGAGATAAAAATCACTGATAAAAATGGTAACAAAATTTCTCTTGAAAAACTTGAAGGGTTTTCAACTTTTAAAAAAGTTGAGAAATACCAATTCAAACCCACATGGTCAGATGAATGTGATATTCTTGAAAATTTCAAGCCAATGGACTTCACAACCGTTGAAGGTGTCAAGGCACCAAAGGCTAGAATCATTCCCATCAAAGACCTTCCAGCAGAGGTTACAACATCTGCTGAAAAGAAATCTGATAAAAAGAAGAGGGAAAAGATCAAATATTTGTTTTGTGAATTTTGCAACAAAAGAAATCATGTAGCAGAAAACTGTTTTCTTTTAAAAGCATATGACATAAACAAAACACATGTAATCCCAAATGATTCAAAATATTTTATCTGTGGGAAAACAAATCATCTAACTCATAAGTGTGCTTATCTTCAAACCTATGATCAAAAGGTAAAAGAGATCAAAGCAAAAGTTCTTGAGAAAGAAAGTTCAAGCTCTGCTAGAAATAAATCTAAGCAGACCTTTGAATCTATTGAAACATCTGTCAAAAAAGCATTGAACAAAACCTTTGTTCCCAAAGAGGTACAAGTGACAGATGCTCCACCTGCAAATAGGTATCCAAGAGGACATGGACAACCAGTTTATCAAAAAGTTCCTATGAGCTATGAAGGTTCCAAAAAACCTTCAAAGCCCAAAGTGAGTAGATATCCTCATGGATACCAACATCTGACAGGAAATGGTTCACAATAGTGGATACAAAGGCAAACTCAAACCACTGACCATACTCCAAGATTTGAGAATGGACAATCTGGGAACCTATCCAAAGCCATCCTCGCTTTGGAACCTCATCTAAACTAATTGTTTACTTCTGTGCAGGGAGCTTCTACTTGCCTTGATAGTTTATGGTATGTAGATAACGGAGGCTCCAGGCACATCACAGGATATAGAGCCCTTCTCAAAGACTTCTTGGCTCATGGAGGGGGTGATATATCTTTTGGTAACAATTTAAAAGAGGAGGTGTTGGGTTCAGGGTGTGTCCAGGCTGGGAATCTCACATTTGAAAATGTTAATTTAATTGACAATCTAAAATTCAATCTTCTGAGTGTCTCACAAATGAGTGAAAAAGGATATGGATCCTTCTTTACAAAGAAAACCTGTCAAATTGTAGGACCAGAGGTTGTTAAAAAGATTGATCAGATTATTGCTGAGAGCAAAGCACAACTTGTTGCTCATAGGAGTGGCAATGTGTATGTGGTTGATATGTTGAAAGATAACCATATGTCTAATGCATGCCTGTTCTCAGTTGCTTCCAGCAAAGAGACAGAGTTATGGCATAGAAGACTTGGGCACACAAATCTGAAAACAATCACCACACTCTCTAAAAATTGTCTTGTCAGAGGTTTACCACATAAACAATTTACTTGTACAGAACATTGTGTTTCCTGTCTAAAAGGTAAACAATATAAAAGTTCTTACAAGTCAATTGAAGAGTCCAAAACAACCCCGTGTTTGCAATTGCTGCATATGGATTTGTTTGGCCCTGTAAAAATCATGAGTTTAACGAAGAAAAGATTTTGTTTAGTCATTGTTGATGATTTTTCAAGGTTTACATGGACTTTCTTTTTACACTTCAAAGATGAAATTGCTGGTATATTGCAAAACTTTGTCAAACAAGTTGAAAAGCAATATGACCTTCCTGTAAAAATCTTTAGGAGTGATAATGGGACAGAGTTTAGAAATAAGGAGTTAGATGCCTTCTGTGAGTCAAAAGGGATTGCTAGGTAATTTAGTGTCCCAAGAACTCTAGAACAAAATGGGGTAGTTGAAAGGAAAAATCAAACTCTAGTTGAATCTGCAAGAACCATGCTAGCAGACTCTTGTTTGCCCTTGTCCTTTTGGGCAGAGGCTGTAAACACTTCTTGTTATGTTCAAAACAGAGTTTTGAATAACCCCAGGCATCAAAAGACTACCTATGAATTGCTTTACAAAATCAAACCTCTGATCTCATATTTCAAAGTTTTTTGTTGTCCTTGTTTTATTTTGAACTTAAAAGATTCCATTTCCAAGTTTGCAACCAAAGTTGACTGTGGTTATTTTCTAGGATACTCAACCACTACCAAAGCCTACTGAGTGTTTAACTCTAGGACCAAGTGTATTGAAGAAACTCTGAATGTGAAGTTCAATGAACTTTCATCTTTGAAAATCTCAGCAAATCCTGCTGAATTGTTTGATCTAGATAAATTTACATTTGAAGATGTGTCTGTCAATACTAACACTGCCGGTACATCACAGTCATCACCACAAGAGCAAGGATATGATTGCATTCTTCCAAACTTCAAGATTTGTCCTTCAAGCAGAGGAGCAGATGTTAGTAACAATGGTGAAAGCTCTGTTGGTTCAACAGTGATTAATTCTCAATCCTCTGCCTGCTCTCAAAACCAAAATACTGTTGATAAAAATCCATCAAATCTGGATAAAAATCAACAAACATTCACTAACATACCACCCATACCACCACCTCCATTCCAATCAGAGGCTGGACCATCAAATTCACCAGTAGAGGATAGTTCATATGATACACATTTGCAAGCTTCACCTCAAAATGCACTTGTCCCATATCAAGGTGATTTGATCTTCCTCAAAAGCCATCCATTGGATCAAGTTATTGGCAAAATAAATGAGAGAGTGCTCACAAGAAGCCAATCCCAAAACATTTGCCTCTTTGTTGGCTTTCTATCACTCTTCCAACCTGTCAAGTACCAAGAGGCACTGAAAGACAATAGTTGGGTAGAAGCTATGCAAGAGGAGCTCCTTCAGTTTAGAAGACAACAAGTTTGGGAACTTGTACCACTTCCTAAGGATGTAAGTCCAATTGGCACAAAGTGGATCTTCAAGAACAAAACATATGAAAGGGGTATTGTTGTCAAGAACAAAGCAAGGCTTGTGGTTCAAGGCTACTGACAGGAAGAAGGCATTGACTATGATGAAACCTTTGCTCCTGTAGCAAGGTTAGAAGCCATCAGACTGTTCTTAGCTTTTGCTGCTAACCATAACATCAAAGTATTTCAAATGGACATCAAAAGTGCATTCCTGTATGGAAAGATCAAGGAAGAAGTGTATGTGTGTCAACCTCCTGGATTTGAAGATGCATTTCATCCTGATCATGTGTACAGGTTAAACAAAGCACTATATGGTCTTAAACAAGCACCAAGAGCCTGGTATGAAACTCTATCCACTTTTCTCTTATCCATAGGTTTTTCAAGAGGTAAAATTGATAAAACCTTGTTTTTAAAATGGAAAGGAAAAGATTTGATGCTTGTCCAAATTTATGTGGATGACATCATTTTTGGATCCCCACATGCACTGCCATGTGTGAAGAGTTCAAAAAACTCATCGTAGCAGAGTTTGAAATGAGTGCAATGGGTGAGTTGCAATGTTTTCTTGGAAAGGGGTTACATTGGACAACTTAAAGGTATGACAATCTATAAACCCAATTTTCCTGCTGAGATGAGACTTTTCTTTCACACTCTTTTAACCTGTCTCTCAGCAAAGACCACAGCTTTTAATGAAATACCATTGAACATTCAGTATCTGGGCTATGCCATTTTAACTAGATTAGATTTTAACTTTTCTTAGATATTGTTCAATGATCTTGTGGCAAATTTTAATAATATTGAAAAATGGAAGCTTTTGTAATACATCCACGATTCTTGAGTGTTTATCTTCATAATCAGTTACCTGATAATGATGTTAAACAAGGCGCTGTTATACAACTAGGCAGCCTAACTCATGAAACTTTTACTAGAATTATAAATCAGGATAAAGTTTCCAAAACACAAGTAGAGGAGGCTGAGAAAGCTTGACAAGAACAAAATGTTCAATCTCAACCTCCTGCTACTGAGCCCACTACTCCTGGTGATCAGGGCATAACAACCACTGCCTGAAACCCACACCAGCAATCTCCAAAAAGAAACCAACAAAACTTACCAGAAAACCCACCAAACCCAAAAAGGGCCATCTGGAAGATGAGATCCTAGAGGTTAACCAAGTGATAACACAAAAATCACATGAAAATACTGCTGCTACTTCATCACAGCATATGTTAGAATCTCAACCTGGCTTTAAAACTCCTCCTTCTTCCTCACAAAAGGAAAAGGTTGTAAACAGAGGGACACCAAATTATGAAGCTCTAGGATCACTTGATTCTATCTTCCACAGCCCCTCTCCCAGGCCATTGTCTCTCTTTACACCACAACCTTCACAAACAAAATCACTCCCACCTACCATAGTGCCTTTGCTGAATGCAATTGAATTAGATCAGACATTAACCAGTTCTTTTCACCAACCTATCATTGACAATATACTCCAACAAGTGACTGGGTCTGATTCTTTATTCTTTGCTAACACATCAGCAAATGAAGAGGATACATCCCTTGGGTTACATATAACCTTAGAGGATAGTTCATCAAGAGCAATCACTACAATTGCCAAACTCTCAAGTTTGCAATTGGACAGTGGTTCCATTCCTAAGACTCTGATGAAGGCAACCACTGTTGAGGCTACTACAGTAACCTCTGTTTATGTGGGAAGTCCCCAGAACCAAGAAAAAGGGGCATCTGTGTTTGAAACAAGGGTTGAAACCCCTGTTCATGATAACATATATATAAAACTACCATTTCTGGTAGGAGATGATCCTATTAAGTTAGGTGATGATCTAAAATACAAGGATTTGATGGAGAGAGTTACCAAAATTGAAAGCTCTGTTGCTGAAATCAAGGATTTACTTAAGCAGATGTTAGCTACAAAGCGCCAACCCTCTGTCCTATCCACTGATGATCTCAAACAAGCCTTAGACCCTCTGTTTCAAAAACAAAAATATTATGCTGATCTTCAACACAAACATCAAATGCAAGAGGTTAGAAACATGGTTGATGCCAGATATATAGATACTGCTGCAGATATTATGGCAATCAAGGCTCATCTCCTTCAAACCACTGGTACTCCTCCTCCTACAGTAATCTTGGTCTACACTGATGATGCCAAAAAGGGGGAGATACCTTTAAAGAAAGAAGTGCTAAAGCTTGATGACAAAGATGCACGCCTAACAATGGATATCCCTAGGCCAGATGGTTCTAAAAAGGTTGATGAAATAGCTGATATTTTTGCAAGGGAAAAGGAGAATACAAAGAAAAGGGTAAGGGTTGAGAGCAGAGCTTTGGTTGAGAAAAAGATAGCTCTACAAATAGAAAAAGAAAGTGTTGATTCTTCAACAAAGAAGATGCCTATTAGAAAAACAAGGCAATCAGCATCCCCTTCTAAACCTAAGACAGTTGCTAATCCAACCACATCCTCTGTTCCCACAAAAACACTTACACCTCCTTCTTCAAAAGCAGTTGATAAACCAATTACAACAGATGTTACAACACCTGTTATGTCAACATCTGTTGACTCAGCAGAGGTTATAACAAATGTTAATCCGACCACTGCTATGGTCATATTTCCAACTTCCACCATATCTCTACCCACACCCACAAAAATTCCACAACCACAATCACCCAATCTCAGTTTCAAAAGGAGGAGAACCACAAATGTTGTATTTGATGACAAGATCATCCCCTCTCCTTTACCTGTGTCATCTAAACCAATGTCCACCATAGCGGCTGTTAAACCTCCTTCTTCTCAAATTTATAAAGTGCCTCTCGCCACTCAATTCCCATTGGAATTACAAGCTGTCAAATTAGAGATCAAATCTTTCTTTTTAGAAGAAGATCCAGATAAAAGGGAATTCCCATCTCTGAAAGGTTATCCCAAACCAAGAAACTTAGAAGAACACAAGAGGCTTAAAGTCCAACAAGCAGAGGATATCACAAAAAGGGATACCCAGGGAAAGTCTGATAGAGTAATACAAAATTACTGGCAATATCAGTTGAGTAAAGTCAGAAGTTAGAAGACTATGCAAGAGACTTGAGCAAACAACTGTCAGAGAGAGAAGATAAAAGCCTTAAAGAAGATTACATCAATCACATCATGAAAACAGTTATATAAGGCTACAAGGGCACAATTCAAAGACTGGATTGTGAAAGAGTTGGAAGAAGAGGTACAAAGAATGCAAGAAATGCTGAAAGATCCTCTCAAAAAGCCAACTCCTCCAGATTGGAATAAACATAAGAAGTTGCCTGAAAAGAATTTAAAGATAAGAAGAATGAAGGAAGAGTTGATTGCTGCAAATTATGGGTCAAAGAACCAAATTATTAGGTGGACATAGGTTAAGGTAGCTGAAACATACAAATGGCTTGAACAAAGAAGGAAAACTGATCCATCACTGCCAAAGAAGCCAGTGTATGCAGCAGAGGATACAACTCATCAGACCCAACACTCTTCAAAACCATCTGAAACATCTGATTTATCTATTTTGGCCTCAAATCAAAAAAAGGCAAATGGATATGGCATAAGAAGATAAGAGAGTGTATGAGCATATAAAGGAAGGAATCCAAAACATGATTGATTACCATACTGATGAAACCAGTCAAAAGCTTGCAGAAGATTTTTCTCATATGGCAAATCAATCAATTCTACCTACCTCAACAATAACTTACCATCCTAGAAAGCTATCAGACCCAAAAATTCTAAAGTGGAAAGTTGACAAAAACTCCCATGAATTGACTTTGCTCAAGTCTAATGGCGATGCTACCAAGATGAGAATGGAGGATGCATATGGGCTGAGTGTAGAAGACCTCCAAGAACTTATGGATCTGGTGCTTGAAAAGAATGATGATGAGGAATCTCTTAATTTTGAATTGCAGTTTAAAGGTCAAATCAGAGATTTCCTGTTGAGGAATAAAGACCAAGAATAAAAGGTGTTTTTGGCATCATCTATTCCAGGGGGAGATTGTTGGGATTGAACCCTTTACAAAGGAACAGATGATATAAAGCCAAAATACTCTATCCGCGGTTTGGTCTAACTATCAGAGTTTACATCCACTGATCACCTAAACTCTGTCTTCCTAAAAGTCTGCTACCTATACATCAACTGCTACACCAATATACCAAAGGTCTGACAGAAGAAAAGAAGCAGAGGATGGCCTTCAGAGTTTTCGTTTATTAGTTTTATATTCAATGTAACAGTGCATCTGAACTATCAGATGTTAGACATCAGTGTTTAGAGTTTGTTATTTTATTGTTAAATGTCACCATCAACCCTGACGTCATCAAAAGATGCTCAGAGGTTAGATAGTTAGTATAAATAGCTAAATCGATGTAATAGTGAATTTCGTCTTCTTAAAAAGATCTTTACACCAATCATCCTCTTCCTTTTCTATACTATCAAACTATTGCAATAGGCTGATGGGGAGTTTGTGAACCACATGCAAAGTTTATAAACTTGAAAGCATGATGATGATGAAAACATACGACCTTTACTTGTAGTAAAAGTTTTCCATTCTATTCCGCTGCACTTACTTTCAATTTCAATCATATTTCCATTTTTGAAACAAAAACTACAAGTAAATCAAACTCATATCCTAACAGATGCACATGTGCTTTATAATTTCGAAATGTAAAAATTAGTGTATTACGTATGGTAGTGTATATGAATGTGCAATTGTCTACTACTGGTAATGTATTACGGAATTTGTCAAAGAAATGATACATATGCACATGTGCATCTATAATTATTACTTGAAGAAGAAAAAATTACTGACGAAAGATAGCGATTTTAAAAAACAAATTAAAAAGATTTTTTGTGTGTTTTCTATATTTTTTGAGTATTTTTTTGTGTTCAAATTGGTTCTCGCGGTTCTGGCAATAAAGGTGGTTCTCGCATGAACCCTACCCTATATGTATATATATATAGCTCACTAAATATAATTCTGGAAAACCTAAAAATCACCAAGGATGAACTAAATCACCAAGTATAAATATACATATAAATATGTATAAATACTTAAATGTACAAATACGTATAAACTTAGTCAAAATACAAGATTCCAAGTATTATACATGTATATACGTATACGAACAAATGCAACACAAGTGTTTAATTAAAAAGTATATAAGTAAGTATATATACATGGATACACGTATACATACAAAATACACAAGGAATACATGGATTGAACAGGTATATATACATGTGTACTTATACAAAAACAATGTTAAAAATAATATTTTTAACAAAGCATCTAACTCGAGAACATATATATATATTTTTGGATATAAATATGTATACTTGGACTTAGTCAAAATTTCATGATACAAGAATACAAGAAACAGGAATATATTTTAGATAATAAAATATGTTGGTTGGACCAAACAAAGACAATCATGTGGGACACGAGGACATCCAAAGGGGCGAGGCCCATACATCATACACACAAGGATGATGAGGTAATAGTATGGGACACGAAATTCAAGGGGCTAGTCCCTATTCACATGCAAACAAGGTTAAAGATAAGAAACTTGTACATAATCAAACAACGAGACCTGAGTATCTTAACGAATTAGGGTACTTGCAGGTCAAGTATAATACAAGGAAACAAGTGATTGCTAGATCGCACGAGACGCAAATCGTGAGTCATGCCCCCTCTTTTAAATATATTTTGTTTCCAAAAGTAGGGGAAGATACATGTTACAAAATTGTCTGAAAGCTAGGGAATGAAATCACCATAGATCATGTGCGCATAAGTAGAAAAACACAATAGTAGCCATTAATCATACATATACAGACCAAGGAACAAAAGGTGTAGATCTATTGAGTTTTGGCGAGCTCCAATCTGGTCCGTGAGACCCTGTTGGAGTGCTTTTGTTGTCCCAATAGTCGGAATGACAACAATTGGGTGTAGGTTTGGTTGCTTACTTATGTCGACACAAATTAATGTTCTTGCAAAAAATTAATGATCAACGAATTTCAAAGACGCTTTGCATATCGGTTTTCAATACAAGACTTACAAATGTTTTTCAAGATTCGTCAACATTATTGTTGACCTTTTAAACTTAACATGTATTTCAGGAAAGTAAGCATTCGTGACGGAAAGCCAAGGAACTAAGGAATGCAAGAGATACATGTCACTTTTGAAGGATTTGCCTTTTATATACCACCCTCGTGCGTGAATATAGGAGTCAAAACCTTTATTTATTTACAAGAAGAAAAACTATATTTTGTAAAGTTATGCTGTTAACTTGAAATACATTTGTAATGTTATGAACAAGCTCTCAAACTTTTGTACTTAAATTTCAAACCATACATCGATTGGCATCGTTGTTTATTTTGTTCATATAGATTGTTTACACCATTGAATGCTATGACAACCTTTCATGGTCACATGTATGCGTTTCCGCTATGAGGAGGATGTGACAACTTCAGAATCAGTTCGTAGTACTAGTGAGAGGGGTTTGGACCCATTTAGGAATTCTTTAACTTCTAGGTTTGTTAAGAGTTTAATCTTCAACCAAGGGTCCAAGACTGTTTCTAGATAGTTCAACTTCAAGCAAGAAACTCATTAGTGAAGAAAATTGGAAGACAATTCAAGAAATTGATAAAGGTATTTTATTATTATTATTAATCATTTTTGTAATGTATGTTCAGGTTATAACTAACCATTTTAATGTTTTGGATCTTATTCTTTTTAATACAACATTGGAAACAAACTAGCAGACATGAAGTTAACAATGTGAAGAATATTAAGAAAATTATATTATTGACTTTTTATTTATTTATTGATACTTTTTGGTTTAGAACATTAAGTTGCTACTTGACACGATTTGGGATTGTGGTTTTGTTAATACGGTTGGTTTTATTTCAAGTTGGATTCTAGAATGGCTGATACATCAAATTCATTGTTAGGTGTTTATATCATCATCATGCTGTTACACGTCGAACCACAAATGCACCATCAGTTGAGTCTATATTATAGATAACTATCAGTTGAGTCTATGTTACATCTATATAAGAAACACCTTATATGCACTTTTTTTAGACAACAATTTAGTATGAATATGAACATTCAGTTGTGTTACACATTAAATTATTTTCATGTCACGTTTCAATGAGTCGATATTGACTATCATTAAGTCAGCAAGCAAGCTGTAAGTATTTAGAAATTTGTATCCGTAAAGAGATAACAAATCACATTTTACTAATATTGGATCTAATAAAAAGTTCAAAATTTTATGTTTAACCCATTTAATGGCCCAAAACAATATATTAAAACCTGATTACAGAATAAACCGAACCTTCTTAGGGTCGATATTCAGTTAGGAATTCTACATCGAAAACCCTATCCATTCGACCCGAAGAACCCGAAACCTGATTACACAACCGGAACAAAACCACTATCTTGGCTTACAATTAAGCTTCATCCATTTTGTTCTCTTGATAAAATGTTTGATTGATGACAATTATAAGTTTTGCTAAGTTGTACATTTTTTTAAACATATGGGCCTTTAAGCGAGAGGTATCTAACTAACATGAAGCTAATGTTAGGCTAGCCCACTATAGAGACATATATTTTAGAGAAGTCTCAGGCTCAAACTTAGACAAAGAAGCTTAATTTAGGATTATTGGTGTTAGAGTAGGAGTATGTTTTCCTTATAAAAAAATTAATTAATATGGATAACCAACGAAAAGACCGTTATGGATTCAAGACATAAGTAGTAAATATTAAGAAATAATCCCGGAATATCATTGAATGATGCTAGTCCTTACATAATCAAATGAAAAATTAAACACACAGCGAAACAATAATCATATTATAATAATTAAATTGCTGATCAACAAATTAAAACGAAATTTCCATAAGCAAATCCAAATTAACAATCGACGTCCTCTCAAGAAGTGTTCGTCGATTCATCAATCAACTAATTACCTCGCCTGCAAAATCAGTGCATTTGATTATTAGAACTTAATAATGACTATATATTGAAGGATGAAGGGTACTAAACATTAACATGCTACATTACGTAAATCATGCATCTAGGACATATATAAATTACTTAGCTAGCTTTATATATAGTGTAGTATAAATTACTTAGCTAGCTTTATATATAGTGTAGTTATAATACATTAAACTACTAATTTAACTCTAAATTAGCGTACCCAATGTACGTGCATGAAAAGAACATATAAAATAAAGGGGTATTTTAAAGAAGAAAAAAAAAGTAGAATTTCAAGATAGAGTTAAGGTTAGGTTTAAGGTTACATGAAAATGCCATAAATAGAAACTTACCTGAGTAGGGACCTTGTTAATTTAGTGAGGGCAAGTATAACCAGGGGGTCTTGCCACAAGTAACAAGCAGCTCAAGAGCGAGTGGCACATAAATTTTGAGGTTCAAAAGCTTAACCTTCAGAGTTGTGCACAAGCAAACTGCAGCCTCTAGCTCTGCTAATCCGGCTATGAGCGGGCAGCATTGGTTGACCGCAGGGTCACCCAAATTTATGTGGACCAATCCTTTTAGAAGATCCACACATGCTCCCAGTTTTAGAGTGTCAATTGGGCAAGTGGCTGACTTAGGAGTAACCTTTGGTGATGGGCAGGGTTTTTTTGTAGGTGGGGTGACAACTGGTGGAGGAATGACAGGTGGCAAAGGGAGTGGTGGAAGATCGATTAGTGGTTTCACTGGTGGTAGAGGAAGTGGTGGAAGATCCACCGGTGGTTTAATTGGCGGTACAGGGAGTGGTGGAAGGTCGACTTGTGGTTTCACTGGTGGTAGATCAGGGAGTGGTGGAAGATCAACTAGTGGTTTCACTGGTGGTATAGGGAGTGATGGAAGATCGACTGGTTTTTCCACTGGTGGTAGAGGGATTGAGGGAAGATCGACCAGTGGTTTCACTGGTGGTAGAGGGAGTGGGGGGAGATCAACCAGTGGTTTCACTGGTGGTAGAGGGAGTGGTGGAAGATTGACCAGTGGTTTCACTGGTGGTAGATCAGGGAGTGGTGGAAGATCGACTGGTGGTTTCACTGGTGGTATAGGCAGTGGTGGAAGATCGACTGGTGGTTTCACTGGTGGTACAGGGAGTGGTGGGAGATCGACAGGTGGTTTCACTGGTGGTATAGGGAGTTGTGGGAGAGGGACCGGTATTTTTATGTTTGGAGGGTTGGAGACCGGTGTCTTTACTACTGGTGGTTTTTTGGTTGGTGCTTTCGGGTGGCCGCAATCAAGAACGGGACTTGCTGAAGAAACCAAGAACAATGAGATGAAGTAAAGAGCCGTAAGCTTCTTGGCGGAATCCATTTTTGGTGGACATAATTTGAAGTGATATGAAGATGGTTTTATAGAGTGCATGCATATTTTACTTTTTACTTCTTGTTATAAATTTGTTTTACTTTTAATGCGGAACATGTATGTGGAGGAAAGTAACAAAAAGTTATAATGAGAAAGGAAAGAGAAAAGTTAGGGCACATGTACTGTTTTGTGCAGAGGTGACAAATTTTGCAAGTTGGCAGATAATTTAGCATTTTATGCATTAATGGTAGGAATTTCAATTTGATATTTATTTTCTTCTTACATCTAAATTCTGTAATTATGTCACAATGTTTACTCAAGCTTTATCACCCTTCCTAATAGTACGTGTTGTGTACAAATAGTAAGTTTTGAAAGGCAAGGTTATTTTATAAGATAAAATGATTTATGGTGAATAAGTTATTAGCCTAAATGGTTCAATGCAATCACATTGATTTATTTTTGGGTGAATAAAATTTGTGTTAAGTGTTCTTAATATACTATCTTTATAGTATTACCAATTTAACCTTCAGTGTGCTTTAGTACATAATGAGTGACTTTGATAGTTTAAACAAAATAGCTACTTATACCTACAATATATATATATATATATATATATATATATACATATATTATATATATATAGGGTTAGGGTAAAATGAAAATTCATACGAGTTGTGAGAACTTAAAAACTCAGCCTTACAAAAGGTTTTTTCAAAAAAATTACCAAAAATCCTAAAAAAGTCAACTTTTCAAAAAAAAAACCTTGTCTTTTTTTTTAAATTACGGCAGCCGTAAATGCTATAAAAGATGATGTCATTCTTATATCATCAACTTTTTACAGCCGCTGGAAGGGGCCGAAAAACACCACTTTGAAAAAATATTATATTTTTTTATTGCAGTCTTTTCTAACAATTTTAATGGTGTGAAAAAAATGAGGTCGAAAATCGCACGGTAAGGCCGAGTTCTCTAAGTTCTCACAACACGTAAGGGTTTTCCCTTGATCCTAATCATATATATATATATATGGACGAGTTAAAATGAAAATCACCACGAGTTACGAGAACCGCGAGAACTTTTTGATCAAAGGCGAGTTAGGTCAAAAGTTTTTGCACAACGTAGATGAAAATATTATAAACACATCTAAAAATAAAATCTAAAAAATCAAAAAGCACTCAAATTTTTTTTAATATTGCTATATTTCGTTACAAAAAAAAAATCGAGTAACAGTTATCCAGGCACATGTGCATATGTATCATTACTTCGAAAAATTTCGTAATACATTATCAGTAGTAGACAATTACACTTTAATTTACAATACCATCCGTAATACACTACTTTTTACATTACCAATATTTAAAAGGCACATGTGCATCATTATGTATAACCATGATATAACGTGTTTTGGTACAAAAAGTTTGTGATTTGGAATGATAAAGTAGGCCCATATACAGGTTTTTTGGTTAGTTATATCTAGTGGTTGATGATTTGATTATAGTTATCACTTTATGATGTAATATGTTGATTGGATGGTATAAATGGTGTTGATATACATGTAATAAAGTGAAAATATTGGTAATGGTATTGTATTATGGATGGTAGGAGGTAATGGTAGTGTGTTATGGATGGTATGACAAGATGAAAGAGAAAGTGTATTCAAAGAAGTGTACCAAAACACATTATTTCATGTTGATACATATAGATGCACATGTGCATTTCTAATATTGGTAATGTAAAAAGTAGTGTATTACATATGGAAGTATAAATATAAGTGCAATTGTCTAATATTTATAATGTATTACAGAACTTGTTAAAGAAATGATACATATGCACATATGCATCGATAACTGTTACTCGAAAAAAAAATTTGAATTTCTTTTTTTTATTATTATTGACGACATATACCGATTTTTCCAAAAAAAAAATTGGGTGTTTTTTAGATTTTTTTATGTATTTTTTGTTGTGTTCACACTGGTTCTCGCGGTCCTCGCAATAAAGATCGGTTTCTAACGGATCCTTCTCATGTATGTATGTATATATATATATATATACACACATTCTTTGATAGTTGCAATTGCAAAGACAAGAAAAGCCATAATTGTCTAAGGGAATACAAATCAAAGCAAAACTACTCATTGCAATCTAAATTTTGGCTCTCTAACCAACTATAAATATAGTAGAATGCAGATGTTTACTTAGAAAATGAGTTTATTATCTCAGTATGACGACTACTGATTTAAAAGCTTATAGTGTCTCGTTATGGGCAAACAACCAGGGTTTTTTTCCCATATATGTATATCTTTGGATAACTTTTATCTCCAACCATTGGTATATCATGTTTCATAGCACTTCATGCATACGTATTTTACTATGTGGATAGACGCTTACAAATATGTGGATGGACACTTACAAATATGTGGATGGACACTTACAAATACGTATTTCATAGCACTTCATGCATACGTATTTTACTATGTGGATGGACGCTTGTTAACTTTTTTTTTCAATAAAGTTTTTTTTTTTTTTGCTAGAGGTTTTATTTTTTTATTTTCTTCTTCATAGAAGTTTTATTAGATTTTTTCTATGAGGAAAAAAAAATTAAAATAGTGCTCGATTGCTAGTAACACCGCTATATTAGTTTATCAAGTCCCACTGAAAAATAATGTAAATCAGTTAAATCAACTTGATGGTGTAATTTTCAACATTTAAGTACTAAACTTAGGTAACAAGACCCATAAACCAATTGGTCGATTAAATATAACTTGCATGAAAACGGTTATGGCGATTTATATTTATAACTAATCTCGGGTGAGAATATGAGGTTACACCAATCAACAATTCCACGAAGCTCTTCTAATTAAGTGCAAGTCTCATCAGCCTTTCGCTGACAACTACAAAGTTTAAAACACTTTAGTTAACTCAAAGCCAGATTAATTAATGGATAGAATTTGCGTCTTGAAGGGAGTCAACAATCTTGTTACCGCCGGTTAGCCAAAAATGTGCGTTAAGTTTGAAATGTGTGTCAGATGTCTTACGCTTGGCTTGTATATTTAGAATATTTTGAACACAAAATAAAAGATCTTGTGCGTCGCAAACCATGACTGAATCATATTTAGTCAACCAGTATCTCAAAGGATTTTAAAAGCTTCTAAGTTGACAACCTTTTATATAATCGAAGTCTCTGTTTAGGAGTGTTAATAATTATAGTGTGTTCTCAATTTCTTCTTTCTTGCCCATTTTGTTCTAGGTTAAATGTATCCTTCAAACATTGAATAAACATTGTCTCTTTGTCTCATACTCTCGACTACATTTCCTCAAAGTTTGCTCTTTTTGAATCGCTATTGATCTTGCTCATCGTCTGGAAACCAAACAGGGAACGAACAATGTGACATAAGCAAGAATCTACAATTGGAATTTGGCTTCATGAAGTGCTTCAAGGTCTTTCTGATGTATGTAATAGGCTCAATTCGACTTGTTAGTGCATTCAAAGTCACACTTAGTTAAATGCACCGAGTATTCTAATGACAATAAAATATGAGCATGTGATACGAATGGTAAATGTAAATTACTCATATATTCATATCCTACATTCTTGAATCATTAAAAGTATGCCAAAAAGATCATAATATCAAGAAAAGTGGGCACTGAAAGAATGGTCAATCCGTGAATTGGCCATAAAGTATTAGTTAAGTAGCTCAACAAGCTCAAAGTTGAAGAACTTCAGAATAGAAGGCACCTAGTGGATGTGCCCTCAACCCTAGTCCCTAGATGGACCATGTTAGTAACGTAATGTATTTAAAAAAAATATTCAAGCAACAAAAAAAACCATAATCGATGACAAGGTTCCTTGAGTCAACACAAGACCACACATCCTTGGGTATATAATGTGCAACACTGTATGACGATCTGAAAATGGAGAGAGGGCGAGAGTTGGGAGGTGTCATCGAGATACAAGATATGACGGAAGGAAGGATGAGAAGTGACAAGTTTCTAGGTACAAAGGCAGGAGACTTAGCAAAGAAGACACATACAATAGAAGACCGCAAACAACAATAAGGGAGACGATGTTTTTCATCGGAAATCTCCCTGACGGTTGTTCGACATACCTTTTATGGGACTTTGGAGGAATGATGGATGTGTATGTCCCAAGAAAGAAAGATTAGTTGGGTAACACCTTCGGCTTCAGATGTTTTGACGGAGTCACTGATACACGACGAATGTGCCAAGATCTGGGCTCGGTAAGAATCGATCATTGGAAAGTGTTTGTTAGTCTGGCTAAGTTAGCAAAAGAAGAAACCAACAGGGAGTTCAAGCATAAACAAAATCACAACAACAAACAACCAAGGCACTCAGATGTCGAAAAACGGGGTGTTAACACATGACGAACGGAAGTGGAAGCTCTGCCAAAGCAAGCTGCACAGGCGTGGGCAGTGCATTGGAATAACCAACCGACATTGGAAAACTCAAACCCAGACGTGATGGGTGGTATACAACATGTTAAGGTTCTCGAGTTATGGCTATCTGAAAGTGAGGTCTTTAAGCGATGGAGGCAATCATCAAAGGTTGGAGATCTAAGAAACTCTTTCGACCTAAAGAATCTAGGTTCCCTCCTAGAAGCCGATGGTATCACTGTTATGACAATACGATACCTTGGGGGTCTGATGGTCCTCCTAACCTTTCCCACCAGAGATGCGGCGAGGGAAACCCCTGTTCAACCAAGAGAACTCGTGGTGGACTTGGTTCATAAAGTTGCAAATATGGGAAGGGCAACACCTTTCCTTTCAAAGGCTCGCTTAGATCTCAATCATGGGTGTGCCATTACAGTTCTGGGGACGTCGATCTTCAACCAAATAGGGAGTTTAATGGGGGATGTAAGCGTATCCTCATCTCCATCAAATGATGATTTGGACCTTTCGGGTAATATGGTGGGGATTATGACCGGTGACGTAGGGAGAATCAACAGTAAACTCAGGATCACTTGGGACAACATGGTGTATGAGGTTTGGATTTATGAGGATGAAGCTTATCGCACACCGGATTTTCTATGCAAAAATGGGAATTTTCGGTCGCCAAAAAAATCGTCAGAGGTAGAAGCTGAATTGTCGAGCCGGAAGCATGTAGAAGTTAAAAAGATATCATCGGGCAAGGAAAAAGAGACCTTTGGAAGAGCTCATAGTGATGCATGATGTGATGATGTTGTTTTGCCACCTAGGATCATGCAGAATTAGCTTTAGTTAGTCAATCGTGGGGGACCCATTAGTAATAAAGATGGAAAATACACAGGCAGTCCTTATCTGTTTAAGACCCCACCTCCACCGCCCAAATATAAGCTCAACAATGACATGGGCCTTTTCTCTTATGTGGGCCTTAGTGGTTTGTTTAATGATGTAAATAGGGTGGCGGATACACCAACATATGGGCGCACCATGATGTTAAAATCCAATTCGATGGGAAATGGCACTGGGAATGTAAATGATAGTGTCGCACAATTAAATTCCCCAAACTCCCGTGATCCTTAAAACTTGTGCGAAATAATCAATCGTGTGGCTAATACTAAAAACCCCTTGACCTAAATCACCCACCCTCTCCTACAATGAATGATTCTCAACCTGCTTCTCCAACGATGTTAAGAAAAACAATGAACCGTAAGAACAAGGGGAAATTCCCCTCGATGAGAATGAAGGACGCCTTATGGATTCCAATGCAGAGAGATAAATAGAGAAGATGTAGTAGTTAGATTGGGGTCGCGAATTCAAAGGAACCAAATGTAATATCTAAAGATAATGTAACACTGGAATTGACAAAGAAACTGGGTTAACAAGAGTCGTGGGTGAAGAACTGAGCTTCTTGGTTGTGGGTCAAGAAAAGGATTTGAGGGATCAGATCTAATAGATGTAGGTATCAAATGATAAACAATGAATTATTTTATCATCAAACACATGGGGGCGGGTAACTCGAAAAAAGCGGAGCACATCAGGGAGTTGAAAAGAAACAACAGACTTGAATTCATCTACATCCAGAAGACTCAGATGCCGAATTCTTCAAATGTTTAGGTCGGTACCTTTTTGGATAATACCCTGTTTATATTGATACAGTTGACAAGAATGGTAGATCTGATGGATTGTTAAACATATGGGATCCAGGATTGTTTGTAAAAAGAACTCGATATCAAATACCTTTTTCCTTACAACTTTTGGGGAATTAAGACAAGGAGCGGGCATTGTTACAATGGTAAATGTTTATGAGGTTTGAGAGGATCTCATAGCCCTAATAATTCAACACCGGTTGTGGCTTCACGAATATTTTTAGGAGATTTTAATTATGTTCATGAGGCACGTGAAAGACGAAACTCCAAATTATGTGTCGAATCTGCTAGTTTATCGGAATACGCTATGGTGGGATGTCATTTCACTTATACGAAGGATAACAGGCAGAAATTTAGCAAGATAGTGCTTGTGTGCAACTCATTTCTATCTAAATGGCCTTCCGCTAAACTCATTGGTTTGGCTAGATGTTTGTCCAATCATAGACCATTATTACTTCTTTACTCAGATGTATACTTTGGTATTCCACCTTTTTAGATTCTTTAACTCGTGGTTAAAGGAGGATGGCCAGGAAAAAAATGCTTTCTCGGCTTACGAAAGTGTAATTGCTTTTTATCCGCCAGATAAATTGATAGCGGCAAGACTTAAAGCAATTAAGGCGGCTATCAAAGCAAGGTGTGAAGAGGCAATGAAGAAAAATAATGGTTTTTTGAATGCCTATCGAAGAACGTGTTGACCTAAAGGCAGAAACGATGGTGTTTTCGGATGTAGAGGTTAAAGAAAGAGAGATATGGCTTAAAACTATTAATGAAATTGATGATTATAAGATGCAGGATCTCAAGCAAAGTGTGAAACTAAAATGGGTGGTTGATGGGGACAAAAACTCATCTTTCTTTCATAGTATAATCAAGGGACACCAAAAAATAACCGTATCAATGGGTTGATCTTCAATGACGTGTGGGTATCACAACCGGATGCATTAAAAACAAACTTCAAAGATTACTTTCACTCAATATTCATTGAGAATTCTCATGATAGGTCGCCTTTCATAAACAACAACTTCTAGATAATCTTTCCTTCACAATTGGTTATGCTTGTAAAGAGATTTACAAAGGAGGAAATAAAGGAGGCGGTTTGGAGTTATGGGAATGAAAAGGCACCGGGTCCCGATGGGTTAAGCTTCGAAATTTTAAAACACTTTTGGGTCACATTCGAAGCTGACTTTTACTCCCCACATGACTATTTCTACGTGCATGGCAAACTTAACCATGGTTGTAACTCTAGCTTCATCACACTTGTCCATAAAATATCTAATCCTCGACTCATTAACAACTTTCAGCCCGTTAATCTAATTGGTTGCATTTCTGTTGTCTCTAAAATACTAGCCAAGTGATTGGGTCGGTGGTAAGTGACATCCAAACTGCATATATTGAGGGGCGTAGTATATTGGAGGGTCCATTGAGTGTTAATGAGATTGTCTCGTGGACAAAAAAATGAAAAAAACATAAAGTAATGCGCTTCAAGGTTGATTTTGAATAAGCATTTGACTCGATAAATTGGGGCTTCTTGGATTCGATACTATCCCAATGGGCTTCCCGGCTTTGTGGAGAAATAGGTAATGGGTGTTTTTATCTTCGGCTAGAACATCCGTACTAGTCAATGGGTCACCTACTTTGGAATTAATTATTTAAAGGGGGTGCGGCAAGGTGACCCATTTTCTCCACTATTTTTCATCATAGCCATGGAGGCTCTCCATGTGGCCACGGTTAGTGCACTAGATTTGGGGATCTACAAGGGCTTTATAATATCGGCTATGGGTCCAACAATCTCTCGTATTCTTTATGCGGATGATGTCCTTTTTGTGGGTAAGTGGACCAAGTTAAACTTTCATGACCTTGTAAGGATGTTGAGATTCTTTCACTTGTCTTCAGGTCTTAAGGTAAATTTCTTAAAAACTCAACTATACGGCATGGGTGTGGAAAATGTTGACTTAGCATACATGGCATCCATACTTGATTGTAAAACGGATTCTTTACTTTTACTTATCTTGGTCTACTAGTTGGGGCAAACATAGGGCTTGTTAAAAATTGGAAGCCCATAGTTAATAGATTCGAGAATCACCTCTCACTGTGGAAAACAAAGAGTCTCTCTTTTGGGGTATGATAACTTTAATAAAGACAGTGCTTGGCCATTTACCAACCTATTTCTTCTCCTTATTTAACACACCCATGGAGCTGTTAAAAAGGTAGGAGTGAATTAGAAGACAAATTCTATGAGTTTGATGTCTTGGAAACAATAAAATTAAGTTGGGTACCGTGGTTCAAAGTGGTTGCTCCGTTAGAACAAGAGAGCTTAGGTATCGGTAGTTTAATGGCTACAAACAAGGCACTTATGGTGTGTCCGTTTTAAAAATATATCATCCCAACTTTGGGCATGGGTCATTAAGGAAATACACGAAGGAATAAGGGGAGTATCACCATACCACTTAAGAGCTCAATAGGTGGAGTAAGGAATAATATAGTTTACATGGGAAGGGCATCGGGAAATCAATAACTCAATGTTCAAAATAGGCTGAAACTCAAGTTGGGCTATGGATATAACACTTAAATTTGCTTGGATAAATGGGTTGGTATACTACTTTACGGGTTCGGTTTCTAACCTCTTTGCTTTGGAGTCAGATAAACACTCCACATGCAACAAAGATTTAACCATTTAAATGGAAACATTGTATGGGTTTGGGGCAACACAAACGCTTTAGTGGAACTAGGGGTAATCTTGGAATGGAATGATTGTTTACGGCTACATAGGAGATTTAGCTTAATTGTTTTGGGTGGGCGATTTGAGGGATGAGCTGGATAAAATGCAAGTGATTCCGCAAAAAAAGCACTAATGTGGTTAAGCTGGCTACCTAAGAAAATCAACTATTTTATGTGGCGGGTAGTCCTAAACCGAATACCAACAAAGGAGACTCACGCAAGACGTAATGTTACATTACCTTCACAATCATGTGTTCTATGCAATCTGGTACAAGAATCTGCAAATCACCTGCTTGTGACGTGTCAATTCATGCAGCAAGTATGGGTGGCGATTTTGTTATGGTAAATACCCTGCCTAGGTATCTAGTGAGCATGGTAGCGCCGCTTGAATATGCAGAAAATCTGCAGCTTTCAGGCAATACAAAGAAGGTGGTTTACATGATTCTAGCAACTATGTGTTGGTCGTTATGGAGGACGCGAAATGAATTGATGATTAAGAGCAGGCCTAAACAACTACAGAAGTTAATCAGTGAGATCTAGGCATTATCATTTCTATGGATTAACTCAAGAGCAAAGAATCTGCAGCTCTAGTGGAAAACTTGGTGTGAATTCAAGGTGGCCGAGTAGCAAATGGTTTGCGCCTTTTTAGTTCTGGATGTAATGGTTTGCTATCTCCGTATGTACTTTTTCTTTCTCTTATTGTATTATATCAACCGGAGCTACTTGCTTGGGTTCTTTTAATGAAAATCGACTTCTTTTGAGAAAAAAATGCAGCATTGTATACTCTAGTTTCGAAGTTATAAAATTCTAATCAAATACAATTATTAATACTATGAAGTAGCAAGTAGACCTAACCGATAGTAGCATAAGTAATGGCAAATAACTGACACTAGTACACAACGTATTATTTATGGCGGTAAATTTCCTTTTTCAAAGCGGTTTTGCATCTCTCCCAGTGTACGAAAATTCCAATACCAAGACCATGTATAGTGGGTATGTGGTTGGCCAAACCACATGCTCTCCACCACCCCCTCCCCATGTGGTTTGGCATTTTGGGCGATTGTTCATGGTTTGTATGAGGTAGTGAAAGAGAGAAAAAGAGAGATGGTGATTAGTTGACTAGTGTGTTAACCAATCCAATTATTTTATTTTATTTTCAATTCCAAACCTACTAATTTCACATGCCTCACAACTATACTATTTTACCCAATTTTCAGGCCTTGTTGACGTGGACGACGCATGGCTAAAAAGATTAAACCACATGCCTCACCAAAACACATGAAAGCAATTAGGGGTCTGCATGGATCGGTTTGGTTCGGTTTTTGCCATTAACCATAACCGCTAGCTTCGGTTATTGTTATCCTTAACCATAACCATAACCAAACTGCGGTTACGATTAATTGGTTATGAAATCAATTATGGTTCGTTTTGGTTAATGACGGTTAATTAACATAGCAAAGTTCAAAATAAATAGGGGTGTGCAAGGTTTGGATTTAGCTTGGGCCTTTTTTTATTAGACAATCAAGATTATACTTTTTGATTAAACTATCGATGTGGGATTTATTATAATAAGTTAATTCTCAACAAAAAAAACCTACTTAAACCTTCAATGTGGAATGGTGGAATTTTCTAATGTTCTAGAAAGATTTATATGATTATAACACCCGAATTCTTCATCAAAATAAAAGGCATCTACATAAAAATCATCTTGTTACTAACATACTTTTATCTTAGTAAAAAAACCTCTATATAGTTACTATAAAACAAAAATCTATTATATAGACTTAACATTACAAGTTCGGTTTGGTATATATTGGTTCACTAAAGCTTTATAACCATAACCATAACCATAACCAATTGATCGGTAAACAAAGTATCATAACCGTTGATTATGTCAGTGATCGGTTAATATCAATTTGGTAATGTCGGTTTGGTTCGGTTAATGGTTATGGTGCTTAATTTGCTCACCCCTAGCAATCACTATTGTCAATCTAGTAACTCGATTTTAAAGAGAAGTATAACTAAGCATATTACGTAGACTAAATCAAGAACTAAGCAGCATACTCACAGTGACTCCAATTCCCTTCATTGAAGGTTACATCCCAACATGGGTTACTTGAAATCATGGGCGAACCTACATAGAGCGGGTCGGGTCCCTGGATCCTAATGTTTTTTAAAAAAAATAGTAGATCTTGTATGTTAATTTTTATAACTACCCCTAAATATAATTAGGTACACACCATAAAAGAGAAAAAGGAAAGTTGGTGTAGTGGTATACCACCCTCGTTACCAACAAGAGGTCTTGGGTCCAATGCATGTATAGCCTATTTTTTCTGGATTTTCTTTTAAATCTAATTCAAACCTCGTTCTGACCCAACCCGAACGAGGACCGGCCCGAAAATTTTAACGTTTTATTGTGAAAATTTTAAACACCCAAAAAATAAACCTCATTAGAAAAAATAAATCTTGGTCCGCCACTTCGTGAAATTATGAAATAGTTGAGTTCGTTATTATAATAGCTTTTAATTGTATTCACTGATTTAACTGAGGTACCGGTGGTCCCTTATACCAATTTCGTATGCATAATCAAGATCCTCAAAAACTATACATAACTACTTGGTTATATATAGGGAGGTTCATTTGAAAATAAAATTTAATAGAAGAAAAAAAATAAAAGATAAAACTGTAAAATATTAATTAGTTTTTCTTTAATCTCATTTATTACTATCTTTTAATTAGTTTTTCTTTAATCTCATTTATTACTATCTTTAAGTAATTAATTACTCAAAAAAGACTACCATCACATACACTAATTTTTTTTGTCTACAAACATAAAAAGTTTATATTACACAACTCGTAATTTATTCTACACACCTACTAATTTGTCCTACACTCTAAAGTATTATTTTTTTACTTTTTGAAAAATTATATATTTGAAAATAATTAAAAAATTTAATGTACTTAGTTATTAAAGAGGAAGACTAGAAATTAATAATTTATATAGGTTTACAAATATACCTTTATATTAACATTAAATGCAAATATTAAATAAAATAAAATTAATCATTCTTATTGGTTAAAACTTTTTTTTATTCTTAAAAAAAATTCTTCTAAGAACCCTTCACTAATTAATTATTTAAACTGTAACTTCAATTACTAAATAAGTAATAGTTGAGAAAACTAGTGGATGGTCACCTATACTAATTCGCAATAACTAAATAACCAACGTATCTCACCAATTTAACTACCATCAAATGGTAACCGTATAGAATTACTCATGATTACCAAATCAACTATCTTAATAGCTCATAATCAAGTAGGGTTAATCTGTTATAAAAGTCAATAAGAGGTGACGTCTTTTTACGAACCATCGATAGAATTAGTTTGGCAGGTGATATGACAAGCATCAAATTCATAATCATGGAATCAAAAAGGAGGTATTAACGCGTGGAGGAGGCTAGTCCTTTGGGATGATCCATCATATTGGCGGCCACGTCATCGGGTATGGAAGATGAGTCTCAAGGAATGGACCAAGGATGTGGTGAAGATAGGGTTGTCGTGATGGGCTTTGGGAGGACGAAGACGACAGAGACGGGCCCAAAGGGGCGTTGTTGCCGGTCCATGCTAGACCTCAACGGGCAAGGGACGCACCCCACACCCTTTAGACTTAGGCTAAAGGTATAAGGTGTGAAGGATCCCCATCCTTTGAGGGTGGTCCTCCACATAAGTTGTCACGTCTCCTCACACTTTGAGGATGGACCTAGGGTGTGGAGGATGAGCTTTACCTTTTTTTTTGTTAAATAATATGCAATATATGTAAAGTAAAATTAAATATAACACTAAAATTAATAATAAATCTTACATTTCACTAAAAAAATAAAATCTAAAGTAAAAAAAATACTAGTCGTCATTTTCGTCGTCGCTTGCGTCATCATTTGGTTCATTGTTTGTGTTGTTCCAAGTGTACTCTACCAAGTCCGCCTTAAGGTTTTCATGTATGTACTCGTTATGTAACGAGAACATGTTCAAATCTTGTTGTTCCATTCTTACCGAAACATAATTCTCGTTAACCGCATTTTCATCGTACTCATAAATCTCGCTACCTTCGTCTTCGATGATCATGTTATGCATCAAGACACAAGCATACATGCACGTGTTGGATTCTCAATAATATGCCATGTTTTCTGTAGAACCCATAAACACCGTTCAATGTCCTTTCTCGCCGCCTCTTGAAACTTGGCAAATTTCGTTCTTTTTTCGTCTTTCGGGTGGTGAATAGTTTTAACGATTGTAGAGTAGGTTGGGTATATTCCATCAGCAAGATAATAACCGTGCATGTATTCAACCCCCGAAACCGGTGGTGTCTGGACCGGTTCCTTGTATTACATCGTTGAAGACCTCTGATTGGTGCATAATGTTAAGGTCGTTATTCGAACCAAAAAACACCAAAGAAAGCATGCCAAATTCACAGATCTTATGAAGCAACGTCCTCTAGCATTATTGTTGGATGTTCATGATCGCCTACGTAAATTGACCTCGCCATGCATTAGGTAACTTCCGCCACGACCAGTGCATGCAATTAATGCTTCCAAGCATTCCCGGAAAACCATGATTTTGTTTGTGGAATTGATACAATTTTTGGACGTCACTAGCGTTAGGTTTTCGTGAATATTTCTTGTTGTACAGCTTCACCACACATTTGAAAAAGATGTACAAGCATTCTCGTGTAGTTCTTTCGGACATCTTTAAATACTCGTCCCACGCATCGGCTGCCATCCCATACGCCAGTTGGCAAATTGCCGTTGTACATTTCTGTAAGGTGGTGAAACCCCTTTTGCCTCTAGCATTGAATCATAATGTAAAAAGGAGTTAATTCTCGACACGTCATCGGTTATCCGTAAGAACAATCAGCGATTCATTCGGAACCGACGTCTAAACATCGCGGCCGTGTACAAAGGTTCATTGGCAAAGTAATTGGCCACCAATCTATCGTGGCTCTTACACGTACATAATAACAACATAAAAAATAATGACATAAAAATATAATAAAGACATAAAAATATAATAACGACATGAAAATAAATACAAATATAAACTAACCTTCTCGGTCTCTGTTTATGGCCGCTTGCCTAGTCCGCGGTTGTGACGTGATTTCTTCCTCTTCTTCCTCCTTAATAATCATCTGCGCCCCTGCATTATGGCGTTTACAAAAAACTGATTTCCTTCCCCGAAGATGACGAACACCACAAAGACGAAGACATTGTGTATTTTTTAGAGAGGTTGAAATTGTATAAAATTTTGAGAGATTTAAAAAAAAGTTGAGAATGTCTGAAAGTAGGAGAGAGTTTGGTTAAAATTGGGTTAAAAATAGGTGGGATTGTTTTATTTATATTGAAAATTATAAAATTAATTTTTTATATTGTAGCCGTTGGCTAATTTTTTGAAAGTTTGGAGCGTCGAGCTCGGCTAGGGAAGACGGCGACGACGAGACGGGCCGGTGGGGGCGGTGTGGACGGGCCTCCACGTCCCACCGACGTCCTCCACACCCAATAGCCTAAATGCACCCTCCCTTTTACTAGTTACACCTTTTTTTCTCTCATATACTTAGTTGTGAAGCACAACTTTTTCTCTCAAAGGGGGTTGTATATGAAGTAAAAAACAACTACGTCGAATTAGTTTGTCAGGTGATATGATAAGCATCAAATTCAGAACCATGGAATCAAAAACAACTCTCTAGCAAATAATTTCATACCTCGTAACGGTTCTTTTTTCTGATTGAAAGTATATAAACAAACTACATTATTTCATCATTTCATAATAATAGAAGAAAAAATCATTGAATTAAAATTATTCCCACACTTATTACGAACAGTGGGCTACCTAGGTTGGGAGGAGAGGGTGGGGTCGTGCCCGATGGAGGGCTCAGTAAAGTGCTTGTCGCTCGTTCGGAAAATGCTCGCTCGATTGTAAACGAGTCGATCGGTTCGGTTTGGCTCGAATATTTTCAATTACTTTATATATAACTCTCTCTCTCTCTCTCTCTCTCTCTTATAATATATATATGGGTTGGGTTCTAGAGTGAACACTAGTGTATTTGTGAACTGAGTGAACAAATCCTGGTCATTAATTTACATCATCAAATCGTAAAATACACTTATACACTAGTGTATTTTTATCATCAAATGCTGGCCATTGATTTACACTTGTGTATTGATAATCAAAGGTTAGGATTAGTTCACTAGTGTTCACAATTAACGGGGTTGTTCACAAATGAACCTACCCCTATATATAAATATAATATATATATATATATATATATATATATATATATATATATATATGTAATTTTATATGCACAAGTATATAATTATCACCTTATTGAATATTTGATTTGTATAAGGATGTAGCCCAAATTATCAATTGGCCAACACCAAATCTTAGTCCCTAAACCTAATTTCTTTTAATTTAAACTTCACACTTTCACCGACAAATGTTATATTGAGCCGCCCCACTCAAATTACTTCACGTCTTTACAGTTCAAGGTTTAGTTCTTCAAGTGTTCACGCTTCACTCTTCAGTCGTACCTCGCACCGCTCACGGCCATCGTAATTTGCAACAACGTCGTCTGAGTAGTCAACGACGGTCATGGCTCACTCTTCAGTTGATTGAATCTGGATTCAATGTTCAGCTTTTACAGTGTGTTGGCCATGTTTTTATAGTTATGAATTTGTGGTGAATGTTCATTATGTTGTTGATGAATTTTTGATGATGAAGAAGCTTGTGGTTGCTTGGAATTTAAGATTTTTTTTTAATGAAACAGTTTTATAATTGTATTTATTGAACTTATATGTATCTTGAGTGAATGACACTTGAGTGAAAACAAGCAACTTTTTGACTGAAACATTTATGAATGAAACAATAGAGACAATTAAACTTGAAGTCTGTGTAATAAGTTTAATTTAAAATTGAAATCGAGCGAAAACGATTAAAACTGTACTACTCGGTTGTAAACCAAGCAAGTTCAAGCAACATTTTCTACTGGTTTCCTTAATTTCGAACAAAGCTGAGCCGCTGAGTTTCAATTTGAGAAGTGTACGAGCAGACGCTTGCTCGATTTAGCTTGGCTCATAAATAGCCCTAGCCCCATGTTTTATCTTTTTTATTTTGTTAGTATGTATGTGATTTAGAGTTGTACAAAAAGCTTGCGGCACAGAGACAAGGACAGTTCCAGACTGGCTTTTCTGTAACCCACTCGGTTTGGAATTATTAGTGGGAACCTTTATGTTCCGTCATATGAAACAAGATCATCTCCCAAAAAGAACCCAATAGAAAAAGTTTTTGGATTCGTCGTTGCTCGGAGTTCGCTCGGAGAAAGCTCGCTCGATATGGCTTGGTTTGAAACAGAGCTAAGCCGACTCGACTCGCTCCCTAACTCATCTCGGTTTGGCTCGCTCGTTTGCTCGAATTATTTACTTTTAATGTATTTTATTTTTATATACATATAATATATTATAAAAAATGGTTATTATTTGCAGGTACTTAGGAGTGCAGTTGGATGTCTATGACATATTTAGCGTTTGATTAGGATGCTAATGAACTATATTGTATTTCATTAAAATTTGAAACTTAATTTGTATTTGATTAAACTTAATTTTGGCTAGTAATGTACTAGTTTGAATTTGTTTTGAACTATTAAGATTACCAACGCTATGCTGCGGGGTTTCTGTCTATATCTATTTTGGTTTAGTATACCAACCGAAAGACATATGTTCAAAATAATATCGACACATGTTTTATCTCGACCGAAAACTATTAAAATAAATTCAAATTGGACTGCGGAACAGAATAATTTTAAATTAATTGTAAATGGAAACATAAATGTTATCTTAAATATAAATTCAATGAAAAGGAACCAAAAACCAAAACACTAAACATAAAGAAAACTAAAAAATAAAAATAATAAAGTCCAAAATCAAGAAAGAAACCAAAAGGCCAATAGGATAAAAGCACTATCCACATAACAACTGAAAACGTACATAAAATAAACAGAAAAACAAATTATAGTTGACACATATCTCCAAAGAAAATTTATGTCGAATCATAAGCCAACTTAAATTTATATCGACGCGTGCATAAAAATAAGCACGTAAGAAAATAGTTACGGCGCATTGCAGCGGTGTCGAAACGTAAAGTGACTCGAATTTATAGCGTTTAGTGAAAAAGTATTATATTTAACTCGATGTGTTTCCGAACAAAATTTACGTCAAAACGTAGACCACTTGAACACACACATAAAAATAAGCACGAAAACGTATTATATTTTACCTGACTCATTTATAGAAAAATAAAATAAAATTTACATCCAAATGTAGAACAACTGAAAATGTACATAATAATAAGCATAAGGAATATATTATATTTGACCAAACTTATTATCGGGAAAAAATTACGTCTAAACGTAAATCGATTTGAATTTATATAAACACATACATAAAAATAAGCACGTAAAACTTGATTACAAAATTTTAATAAAGTTAAGAGGTTGTAATTGTTAACACTAGAAATTAAAGGGTAAAAGTATAAAGAAAAATAATAAAGACAAAATTAAAAAAGCGAAAAAAGAAAGAAAAAAAGGACCAAAGAAAATACAATACAAAAACAAAAAACAAGTTACTGTTAATGTACCTTGTAATTGTTACATGATATAATATGTTCTTTTGAAGTAATGAATGATATTTTAGACTACTGAAATTTAAAAGCTATGGATTAAATTTTCTTTTTCAATTTGAGCTAAGACAAGTCGAGCTAGCTCGGTTAAAAACCAAGCCGAGTTTAAGCATAGATTTTAAGCTCAGTTTCAAGTTTCAAATCTGAGTCAAGCCAAGTCGGCTCGATTTATTATGGAGTCCAGATCAAATTTGCCCTGATTCGACTCGACTCGTAAACGGAAATAATCGCAAGTGCTCTCCAAAAAATTTTCACACCTACTCCACTAAACCTTGAAACTGACCGTATGAAAAAATTTGATTCAACTCTGAAACAAAGTTTATTTAAATTCTCTAAACCTATTTTAAACTAACTAACAAATATAAAATAAAAAAAACCCATTTATACTATTATACAAAAGTAAGCTTATTTTAAACTAAGAACATTAACCACTCATACCAAATACCAAGTAACTATTTTAAACCCAAACCCATTTAAGGCACTCATTTATTTATATAGAGTAAATTGTCAAAATGGTCCTTTAGGTTTGGTCACTTTTATCATTATAGTCCAAAATTTAAGGGCTTTTTAAATCTGAGCCACTATGGTTTCAATTTTGTTGTCATTTTCATTCAAAATCAAAATTTAATCAGATTTTTCAATTAATATTTAGTTTTTTGTCTTTTTCCTCTCTTTCAATAAAGGGCAAATTTGGTCAGATTTTTCAATTAACTTCAAACTTTTTGTCTTTTTCCTCCATTTTAATAAAATGGCAACAAAATTGAAACCATGGGGGACCCAGATTCAAGAGGTTTGAGTTTTGGACTAAAGTGACAAAAGTGACCAAACCTCAGCGACCATTTTGACAGTTTACTCATTTATATATAGTATTAGTTACAATTTTTTTAGGCATAGAGGTGTTGTACCTCATGTTTTGTAAGGTTTTTTTTTAAAATGTTTTTTTTTACTTTTAACCCAAAACTATTTGATTTTTTACTTTTAACCCCGAAACTTTCATATTTTGCAATTTAATCTAAAAAGTTTTTTACATTCAACTTTGGTCCCCTAAACTTTTCATCTTTCGAAAATTTTCGTTTTACGTTTCATTTTGAATTTTGCGAGTTAACACGACACAACGTGCATGGGTGGTTCAACGTATGTCGTCTATTTTTTCTGTTTGACATGTTCATCGCAACGCACGTGTCTTAGATTGACTTAGTTTTACGTTTCGGTCTAATTTATTCGCATTAACACGCCACGCCGCAACTTCAGTGTTGGTGGTCATAGCGGTGGTGTGGCATTTGTACTATTTGACACTGTTTTACACCCCGCCACAACGAGCGAAAGGGGGCTTAATACTAGCATATTGTCAATTTGCAACATATTTGTGCTTCTACTGGCTATACCTCATGCATTAGTGCTTTAGTGTTCAGCTTAGGTTTGTACCCTTTACTTTGTAAGTTGTTTTTTAGTGGTATTTAAGTGTGTGTTTTAGTGGTTTTTGACTTCACTTTGAAGTTTCCTCTATCTATATCTCTCTCACTCTCTCTCTCTCTCTACGACCAACGAGCTCCCACCACCTCTTTGATGACCTTCGCCTGCAATGGTGCAATCGTGCAATGGTTGGACTTGCTCCGATCATTGGCCTCTGCGATGTTTAAAGGTATATTTTTGTTTTTGTTGTCTTTGTTTCAATTTTTTACGTGTTTTGACGTCGTGAGAAATGATGTATTACGCTCCGAAGGTTCTCTTTAGAGTTTAATTTTGTGGTTTTGTATCAGTTTCAAGGATTTGTTGTTGCATGCTATTTTTGTGGGGTGTTATTCCGCCGTTGAAGACGACAGCTTAAAGTTTGTCGTTTGATTTTTGGTTTTCTGCACTAGGTTTTGTATCTCTGTGAACGATCTGTTGGTGCAAGTGTTTTTTTTATGTTAATCGGTGTTTCATTATTGAACATCTGATGTTGTTGTTTAACTTTGATTTTGGTTTATAGTTGTTTTTTTATGAGAACTTTTTGAGTTTATAAGGGTCTTTTATGGTTTAACTAAAATGTACACCGAAAATCCTCTGTGGTTTTACACTTGTTGTTTGTCTTTGGGTCGTTTGTTTGTTGGTTTGATAAAGATGGCATGTGGCTAACCGAAGGCCACTGGCTATGATGTTACGTTGGGCTTGGCTTGGTAACTTATAAGCTTTGTTTTATGGTTGATTGACGTTAATTATGGCCATTTGGGTTCTATTTTTGTTGGCTGGTGTACAAGTCGCTTAGCCTTAGTGGGTCAAAACAGTCTATCATGTGCCTTTGGGCTTGGTTGGTAACCTAAACTACAGTCATCTATTGCTTAAACATCTTTTGTTTGGTTGTTCCTTCTAAGTGTCTGTGAAGGTGTAACTATAATGTTCATTGGAGATGTATTGTCATTTTACAACTATGAGGTTTGTTTGTAGGGTCGATGAAGGTGACTTATGGCGCATCCAAAACCATTAACTATGATGAAGATGACTTATGAGCTTTGTTTTATGGTTGTTTTGATGTTGATTATTGTCATTTGGTGCAATGTTATTTGTGTTCTCTTTGTTGGTCCTAATTGTTGTTGTTTGCTAATGTACAACTCGGTTCGACTTAGTAGTTAAAAACTATCTTCTTCCGAGAGCCAAAGTTGTGATATTGATGAGGATTTGGCTTGGTGTTATATGTTGTTGCCATCCTACACCTCTGAGTTTCATTATTTAAGTGTTTTGTTGAGGGTTGTTTGTACATAGTCAATGCATTGTTGACGATGGCATGTGCTTTATTTGCCTTTCACAATGTTGTCGTTAACTATGTAGCCATGGCGTATTTATCTGCCTGAGATGATATGTATCTTGGCGGGGCATCCTACCTGGTGATGTGATTGTGTAACGTGAGCTAGTCGGGCTGATCTCAACGATTTGGATTTTGAAGACTCTGATATGGTTGTTAATGCATGCAGCCTTAAACTGTTGTTGTGCATATGTTGTAGTGGTATCAATTCTTTGTTTGAATAGTTCGATGTTTCTATAATTTCATTTTGCAACATAGATAGCCTACATTTAAGTGTGCGTGATGATTTATTGTTTTCCTTATATGCTGCAGTTTTTGGTTCCGACTTCATTTGGAAGATATTATTATGTCGCATGAGTAGGCTTTCTACCTTTCAACCATATTTTCTTTGTACCCGTTTATGAAATTCAATGTGGTCCAGTGAACCCGCACTGGCCTTCGGTTCAGGTTCGTGGGGCCAAAAGGTTGGAACCGTAAGGCTAAACAAAAATTAGCATGTGGTGTCTTTGGAAGAAGAAGAAGAAGGAAGGTTGGGGTCCAAAAAGAGACCGACCAGCGAAGGAAGACTGGAGTCCAAAACGAGGCTGACCGGCTAGACCAGTTGGATGGCCAACCGTTTAACAAAGACGGGATAACCAGTTGTGTCACGAAGATGCATTTGTATAAGTTAGGCGCATTAGGTTTTGTCGTGTAGTAAAGAAAGAAAATTTGTTGACGTTGTATCTTTTCTTAAGTGATTATAATAGTAGTTTATCTTTAATTGTGTTGTGTTGTGTTGTGTTTTATTGTAAATTTTTATAATAGCAATTAGACTTTGAATGTGTTATATTTAAAAATTGTCATTGTTTGTTCCGAACCCCGCCGTATTACAACAAGTACTAATTCTAGTTTTTAATAATTAAACAGTTAACCTAATAAAAAATGAGAGCGGCATTTTTTATTTAACCGTCCCCACTCAAAAGTCAAGTTTTCAGACTAAAAACTCATTCAACTACTCTATTGAAATGCCTATGGATGAGCTCAATATCAGTACTGACGTATATGTATACAATTTTATGTAGCAACATAAAGTTTGTGTATGATATAGGACCATCCATAAGCCCAGGCATAATGGGCGTTATAAGGGCGTGAAAGGGTATGATAACGCCCCCACACCGTCCCCCATAGCATTATAGTGGCATGTAAAGAGAGGAAAATTTCTAAAACAATGACTAATGAGAAAGAAAAACATAGAAATTAGTTAATGAAAGAGCATTAAGGGGCCTTAACCATTACATGTGACGTTATGAGTTAGGGCAAAAATGCCCCTTAAGGGACATTAACCATTATCAATGATCTAATGATTAACGCCCCTAAAGGATGTTTTCCGTCATATCAGCAATATAGCGTTCTTCTAAAAAATGTTTAATGATTTACGCACTTTCTGTTTTCTTTTTATTTTCACTTGTCATTAGGCCATCTATAATAGAGTTTTGCCCTTAAAAAACACGTAACGCGTCCTAAATCATCCACGTTTTACCCTTAAAAAACACGTAACGCGTCCTAAATCATTCCCTTTGGCGTTGTAATGGCGTTTTGAGGCCGTGACATTTTCTTGAAAACGCCGGCCACTCACATATGGAGTTTGACCAACTTCATATTATATCCCCTGGAAATTAATTGCCTAACATTAATTTCTTTTCTTTTTTATTTTTTATTTACTATAATTAAATACAAATAAAAGAGTAACTATAATGTTATATGTCATTTTCTTATAACAAAGAATTTCATCAAAATGCCATACGGTAATTTATTATGCTATATCAACCATATAATAAATAATAATAAGTAAATTAATATAAAGACCATTAAATGATTGAATTTAATATATATTAGAAATAATCTTATATTCATGATTATATTTCTTAAATATTCTTAATTCTTAGTAATTAATATTAGTTATCTACTTACCTATACTTTAATATAATATTTCTACTTTAATAAATAAAAACATACATATCAAAAGAAGATGGAATAGCAAAAAATTTATACACCCATCACTATTTGACGTAACCAAAAATTTAAAACCTTATGATGTTTATAATTTGTTATTATCGTTTTCACAAATGTTTATGTATAAACTATATATATATGTGTGTGTGTGTGTGTTTTAATATGTATAATCTTAGATAATGAACTAATTATATTTCATCCTCTACTTTGATAACACTTTCTAAAATAAGAAAATATTAATTTGAAATAATATATACTAATTATTTTGTATTCAAAAACAAATTTCTTACTTCTTAAACGCATCATTAATGAGTAGTGATGTAACATCTTTAAGTTTGTATGTATAGTTCATATGAGGGTTGTATGTATTCATATCAAAATTATGATGTGTGATGCAAGAAATAATATGAATATAAAAATAATTTAAACCTTATAATCGTTATGTCCTTCAAACGCAACCAACCTCAATAATAACATATTGAATTTAAAAAAAAAACTCATTTAAGTTTATATAAATAGAAAACACATGTATTTCTTCAAAGAACTCGATCAACTCCATGATTATCTTAAAGCCTTTTATTTTCTATCATCAAACTCATATAATACATGGGTCTATAAACTAATATAAAATACATTAATTTTATTGTTCTAGTTAATATTATTCTTGGTAGGACTGTCGAAAAAGCTAACGGCTCGAAACTCGCTCGGATGTTACTCGAAAAAAGCTCGATGGATATAGCTAGTTTGAAACTGAGCCGAGCGGGCTCGGCTCGATTAGAAAGAGAGCCTAGCTCGGCTCGGTTTGGCTCGCTTGCTACCTCGGCTTGGCTTCACTCGAATTATTTTACTTTTAATATATTTTATTTTTATATACTTATAATAAATATTACAAGAATGGATTAATTTTTCATACGTATTTAGGAGTGTAATTTGTTATTTATAGCATATCTGAATGTTGATTACTAGTTAATAAACGTATATTTTATTTCGTTGAAATTTAGAACTTATTTTATGTTGTTTAACTTGATTTTTGCTTATAGTGTAGGTTGATCTAATTTTGGATATGTTATTTTGAATTATTGAAAATCATTTACACTATTGAATTTTGAGAGCAATATATTAATTTTCTTTTCAAAACCGAGCCAAACCAAGCCGAGCCAAGCCAGCTGGGTTTAAAACCAAGCCTAGCTCAAACTTAGATTTCCAGCTCGGTTTCAAATCTGAGCTGAGCAAGCTCGGTTTATAATTGAGCGTAGCCTGACTCGACTCGTGAACAACCCTAATTCTTGGCAAGCGATATCAGCAAAATGATTTCATTCTTTTCGATTTATTGTTGTGAATTATTTCATTTTGAAGGTTGCAATTTAAGTTTTTTTTATTATTTATGTACTTTTCTTTATATATTAATGAAACATTTTATGTTTTTAAATGTGGATGAAGTATGTCATCAAGATTTTATTATGTTTATATCTTGTCGTTATTTAATAGTATTAAAAAAACGTCATCTAGTGGCACGCAAAACATGCTACAAAACCAAGAAAGTGCCACTATCGAACCTTTTAAGAATGAGTGGCACACATAAAATGTGCCACTAGAAGCAGAGTCGCTAAGCCTTTTAGTGACACTTTTTTGTTTGCCACTAGAACTCTTAGACTTTTAGTGGCACATAATTTTTGCCACAATCACATTTAATTAAAAAACGCTAGCATTTATTTTATCAATTTTAATCATTTAAAATTATTATTTATTCATATTTTAATATAATCATTTAAATTAAAAGTTCATCCGTCTTCCAAACAATCTAATAAATGTCAAGCTAATTCTAAATATCAAACATACAAAAGAAATAACTAATAATGTTTCCCTCAAAACTTCATTGCGCTTGTGAACCTCTTGCAACATCGTATTAACTCTTTCTTAGCAATCTATTTCCCACTTCGTAGTTGTTTCCTGCACTTTATGCTCTACACATCAGCCAACTCACTATATTTAACCTGCAATCTCACAATTCATATAAAATTGATTAGATTTCGTAACCGTAGTTATCAAAACAATTAATAAAAGGCAAACTCAATTAATTTTACAACACTTAAAACCTTTTCAGCCAAGGATTGGGTGGTTTTTTCAATACCTCTAGTAAGCTGAATTGGCGTCACCTCATGATGAGAATGTTTACACTCCGACATTCAGATTTCTCAAACATACATGTGTGTTGATTCAATATCTATGCTGAGATAATGGACTAGGTACACCTATGGATGACTAGCTTGTTAGGTTTACTAATGAAGACATGTTAAAATTTGAAGCGTCAATGGGTGATGCAGCAATCGATTGCTGATGTGGGAGGTGACTGTTTTCATTCCCCCGACCAGTTGTAATACCATGACTACCAGGATGAGAAATGCCAACAGGTCCATGTACTCCACAGTTGGTATAGCGTAAGGCTGAAGACCACCATGATAAGTTGGATACAGAACCCGGGGCATTGAATATGCAACTGGATGTAGACTAGTTTTGTAACTGCAATTAGATGGCGGTCCAGAGGGCATGTACTAACCTGCACTCACAATTCAATGAGTATGATAAATGAAAACCACCTTATGAGGTTAGGTAAACTAGAACCGAAGGAAAGGAAAGAAAAGAAGGCATTAACGATTGATATACCCTGGAACGGCAATTCCTTCCATTCGCTCCTAAAGCAGCAGATCCAAAGTTGCCATTGGCTGCGACTCATTTCCACCACTAAAGAAAAGGCGTTTATATATCTGTCTTAAGTAGATCACAAATCAATAAATAAGCTTTTAAAATTGCTAGCTGCATTTTACCATACAGAAACGGAAGGGGAATGGCCACAACAATCTTCATACTTTTTTTAGCTTCTGAAACTGCAACATACTCTGCATTAAGCTTACACTTTGAGTTTACAACTTTGGTTTTATGTCAAGTGCTAGTAATTATAGTCGATCCAATGTTAACAATCTGGGTTGTGTATCATTTCAAACGGGTCAAATCAGGATGGGTCAAGTGGGTCACTTTAAGTCTATTATTAATAAACACAACCTCCTTCATTTTTTAATCAGAAAATTAAATTTTATTGTAATAATAATGTGTTAATTAGCCAAATGAATAAAGGTAACCAAAGGATGTATGTACTGAATACTGTACATATTTGGTAACCGGGGGGGGGGGGGGGGGGCTAAAGTCATCACACGATTCACAGTTCAATATCATGTTATCACAAATTATAAATTGTGTTCAAGTTCTTTATCTAGAACTAATTTACCTAAAACTGGTTCAAGGCATAGCGGATATTTTTGTACAGGAACTGGGGCAGGCTGGGTGGCCTACACATGTAAAGGCGATTTAAGAGAGATATTATGCATTGAATATAGTTCAGACGACTTTTAACCTGGTTTACCTATCTATTAGGTTTGTTTCCTGTTTAGTTCTTAAATCTTTTAGTTCAGCAATCAACACCTATTGTCTAAGAACGCTAAAAAAGAACACGTTCATAGACTTTTTTTTAAAGGCAAGCGGGGATCAATTTTATTTTTATTTTAATATATTAATTTTCAAGAAAAAAATAATAAAATTCGAGTTGAACAGGTTGTGTCCGGGTCAACCGGTGAATATTCGGATCGTGTTTGAGTTCATATGTATGACACGATTTTTGGGTTCGGGTTGTGTTCAGGTTCGTCTAGATTTTTCGAGTTCGGGTGGTTGAACCCACCAACAACCTATTTTTGTAATTAAACTTAGCACACTAACTATTGACTAATACTTAAAGTAATTTTTTTGGGAAAGAAATGTGTTAAGCCAACCACTATCCATATCGACTCGAACCAAAATGCTAATTACAGTATTCGATCCACAGGATTGCTGAAAAGAAAATCATTTTGTGATAACTAGTTAATTACAGTATTCGATCAGGTTCCACAGGCTTGCTGAAAAGAAAATCATTTTATGATAATTAGTTAATTACAATATTCATCAACATTGGGGTGGCAATTTTGTGACAAGTTTAGGTTGGGTTCGAAAGTACCTTAGATAAAGGTAATCGGTTACATTTGATTGCACAAATGAGCATTCCGTAACGTAACATCTGGAACCCATTAAGTCCTTTCAAACATGCATCAGCAAATTCGTTCCTGCATAACTGACAAACAAAAAATGACACTTTCTCAAGCTCATCCCGTCGATTTCATAGTTCAAAATAGAAAGGTTCAGCGAGAGAAGGCAAGAAAAATAACAACATATATTGGTTAAGATGCAACTACTTGGGCATATAAATCATCTAGTTTTCTGCTGCAAGTTCAATAAGAGAACAAAACAACACTATAATGCACATCGGTTTGCAACTCACGCTTGAGTCTTGAACACAATAAGACTCAATAAACAAACATGCAACAACGAACAGAAATAAAAAACAGTTAGGACTTACGCCATTGAGAGTGTAGCAGAACCCTTTCCAACCTTTGCCTCTACAACATTTGTGCCACCATCTTGAGTTCTTTTTGTTAGAGCAACTATCTCTTCGTCTGATAAGTTATTTGCGTGTGGTGTAGCGTTCATTTAAAAGCATTCATCAGTACCACAAACCAATAATTTATATACAAAGTATTCGTGTTCACAAGTACCACATTTGGTTCTTGTGTACACTCACCTATGAAGAAAAACCAAGAGACTTAGAACCCCACCATACAACCTCAAGAGTCTCTTCATTAAAAAAAATACGTGCAAACGAAAGAGTATTATCGTAAGAACAAAGCAAGCTCTGAAAGTACTTTGTGAGGGAAAATAAAAATAGGTATCGAGTTAGTTCAAAATCATCCGCCTCGATTGTTTTGCAAACGCTGACTGTTGTCATCGCCGGCTTAAGTTGCCCGCCACTACCTCTCTTTTGTCGTTCCAAAACACCCAAAAATCTAGGGCTTGCGATGGCTAGGTTCATCACTTTCGTTTGTAAAAAAAAACCAACCTTTCCACCACATCAGAAAACAGAGCCCTAATTCATCAAACTCATAACATTATACCCCAAAATAACAATGACTTCAACACAGCTAATAAAATGAGTTTATACTAAAACACATAATACAGACGGCATGCTTCCTCTGTACTTCAAATAATATTGAAAATAAACTTCTATCGAATCTATATATATTTTTTTATCAAATTCAAATACAAAAAAATTGTGAAGTTAAAACAAATATACAAGTAATCGGTAAAGAACAAAATTGAAAAGAAAGATAAGCAGGCCATTCTTTCACCCATCTTTGTAGTCTCTTTAACTTCTTCAACCAAACACTCCAACCATATTCATCATTTTCCCGTCACCACCATCTCCAACACAACACCATCATCACCCGTCACCAGCACGTCGAAGCTTGTCGTGGTTGTCAGATTAAAGCTAGCTGGTGGTTCAAAGATTTTGAAATTGATAGAGAGGCAGCATAAGAACATATTGAAGTTATGAGTGGGGGATTTGAGTGGAGAGACAGGAGAGGTTAGGGTTTAGAATCAAAATATGGTGGAAAAGAAATTTAGGGTAAAATAATTACGGGTATATATATCAGAGGGAAACTATAAATTTTCTAAGGGTTTCAACTTTTAAGGTGGGAATTTTTTAGTGTCATATATAAAAATATATAAAGTGCCAAAACCTTAACTAGTGGCTTAATAGCTAAATGCCACTAAAAGTGTGTTTCAATTTCTCGATAAATTCTTTATTTAAGTCTTGTGTTTCAATTTCTATGAACATGTTTTCTTGCTAGACTTCTTTTTACTACCTAGGTTAGGATGATCGTTTAATAAAGATTGGATTTTTATTCGGTTTCTATGGTGTGTATGGATTTTCTTGAAAAGTAATCAACTTTGAATATTGATTTGGTGTATATGTGTATCTTGTTTGGATTATTAATTGTTTACTCATTTCACAAAGATTTTGATGAATGTCTTTCATAAAAATAGATTTATGTTAATTATCTAATCTTAGCGGGTTTGGGTAGTTGTTGGGTGCATTGGCTAATAACCTTAGAAACGGTAATCAAAAGATAATTCGAACTTGATATTCTGCTAACCTTGATACTAAGAGGTAATAGGTTATTAGTAGGTCTAGATTTGGTAAATAGCTAGGATTAGGTTTTGAGATAAGCCGGTTTTAGTTCCCTTTCCATATTCTTATCTATTAAACCAAGTTGATATCCTTAGTTGCCTTAGACTTACGCGCTGAGAGGTAGTTAGTCACTTTAAGAAACTTTTTGAGAGGTTAGATAATTGAGAGGAAGTCTTTCAAACCGGTGAGCGTAACAATCTTTTAGGGTTCAATAGGTTTCTTCCTGAGAAGGGTCGGGAGGTCCTCTTTGATATCTCTTAGGATTTAGCACATAAAGATCCCGGTTCCATACCATGTTAGTTCCGATAGAGATCCATTCCAAATTAAACAGGATTCCAGCCTAGGTAGTTGTTTATCAATCACTCAGTTCAACCTTCGTTTTTAATCGTGTTCTAGTTAGTCTAGTTATTTATTTTAATTAATTTGCAATCTTAGAATTTCAATACCCCCCCCCCCCCCAAACATAAACAAAATGGTTAGTGTCGTGTCCGTGTCAGTCTAGGTCTAGATAGAGTCGTCAACATAATTAAATAGAGTCTCGTGGGTTCGATATCTGAACTTACTTAGCTTTACCAGAGTCGATCGGTTCACTTGTCGGTTAATAGTTTAGTCAAGTTTAGAGAGTCTAGAGTATTACTATGAATCTAGATTTAGGTTAATTTTAGTTATTTTTATTAAACAACTTTTAGCACATCAGGGATATAAAAAATGAAACAAAAAATATAAAAGAAATTTTAGCGGGCTTTCAGTCAGCGTTGGTTCGTGATGTGCAAAATACGGTCTATAATAACTAAGCTAACCTAGACACTCTAGTTAATTTATAAACTAAGACTCGCTAAATGTTAGACCACTAGGTCATATCCCAAAACCTCAGAAACTCTAAATTATTGGGAAGCTCATTGAAGGGGTATGGTCCGAAAAACCTTGCGCCAGGCAAAGGAACCATACCCATGATTATCTACCAAGCAAACCTTGCGCAGATTATTCCGCCAAAAGAAAGACCTTACTAAACTCTACGCGAATCACCTAAGGAAGGAAAAGATCATTTAACTACCTTGCGCGGGCTCAAGCAAGGAAATAGTTAACCTTGAGAAAGTTCCCTGAGTGATTGTTTACTCCCAAAAACCTTGCGCAGATTACAACACAACAAAGAAAGCCTTGTAATTCTTTGCGACAAGCATTTTAGAAGGAAAATGATCATTTAACTACCATGCGCGGGCTCGCGCAGGGAAACAGTTAACCTTTAATATTTTTCCCTTAGCAAATGATGTCTGTGCATAAGAAACAGTTCAGAAACAAAAGGAATCTTTTATGTTATAACAGAATGTACATGTGGCAGCAGTCCAGAAAGCCACAACTGTATGATGTTCTAGAAGCATTTAATGTCCAATTGTGCAAGGGCACTTTTCAGTTACAACCGAATGCCACATGGCAGCATCTGAGGTAATCAGGAGAATCACAGTGATGGCATGGTCACATCGAGAAAGCAGAATGATCTCACGACGACACGTGTCATCTCCCTAGCCTTAGATGAATGGCCGATCCGTTTGTAGTAACGGCGACATCAACACTTAACGGAATGACAAAGATTCCGTTAAGTTTTCATCTCTCATTTTGGCGTCCAAAATCCGGCTATAAATAAGAAACTTTAGGATCAAGGAAAGGTATTCACACTCACTTACTCTCTCTCTTATTTCACTTAAACTATTTCCGACTACCGATACTTATTCTCACGCTAGAGCGTGGTCACGGAGAGAACCTCCCTTCTCTCCGTGGCGAGGCTAACGACGTTCTGTTTTGCAGGTATCGTCGGAGTATAGTTGCGATCACCATCATCAAGCTAAACGAAGGATTAACCTACTTTATGCAGAAACCAAACCCTAGATCTAACCTGATTCCGATCTGTTAGGTCTATGTTTCTTCATTGGCGCCCACCGATTTTCTATTCTCTTCTCATCTTTCGTTTCGTTTCACTTCGATCTACAGCATCATGGCTGATGGATCATCGTTCCCAGGAGGTCCTCAATTTGAGATCCTTCGCGTCGTTGGTGGACCTCAGATTGACGGACAAATTGTGGAGGACTCGTCCAGTGAAGCTGATGCTCCGTATGATCCAGATCATGCGAGCATTCTAGTAACTCCGGCAGCTCCTCATGTTGATGTTGCATCAATCCTACCGCCCGGTGAGACTCTGTTGTCTTGGTTGATCAAATCTCAAACTGCTTTAAACGCTATGTATGCTCAACTATGTGCTCAGACCGGAACTCCAGCTTTTCAAGCTCCGGTTAATGCTCCTCAGGTCCGTACTTCGCCGACACCTCGAGTGCTTAGCTACGATTCTCATATTCATGCTCGTGCGCCTTTGCACGTGTCTGTAGATGGAACTGAGATGTACTCTCAAACCAGGAATGAGTCCGTACGTTTTGGTAATCGAAAACAAGAAGATAATGCTCAACGTCGTACATCTGTTCATTCACGTTTGGGCCCGCGACTATCATAGAAGCGGGACACCCAACATGATGAATATGATAAGACTTATGAGGAAGGAGATAGTATAAGTGTTTTTAATCGGTTGTCTACGGATCATGTTAGCTACAAGCCTAAGATACGTGCAACATACAATCCTGAAGCGGAGCATGATTACAATCTGGTATATCGACCCGCTGAAGCAGCTGAGCAATCGAAGTTTGTAAGAGAAATAGCGTTGGCTCCGCTAGAACGAGCAAAGTTACCATCCAACGTAGGGAAGTTTAACGGTTTAACCGATCCTGGTGATCACATGCACCTCTTCACTAGCGCAGGGCTAATTGTAGGTTGGACATTACCAATGTGGTGTCATCTGTTCGTACAGACTCTTACTTGTGCCACGCGCCTTTGGTTTGATAATTTGCTCACATGTAAACTTTCCTCTTGGAACGATCTTAAAAAGAAATTCCTTACGCATTTTAGTCAACAAAGGAAATATGTTAGAGATTCCTCAGATGTGATGAACATCTGGCGGAAGGATGACGAAAACCTAGAGGATTTTATCACTCGTTACAACAAAGAAGTGTTAGAAATTGGAGATGTTCATGAGGATCTTATCCGCGCACAGTTCAAATATGCGGTACAATGTGATGAAATGATAAAAGTACTTTCTGGAACAACTGGCCTTCCAAAGAGTTGGGATAAACTAATGGCAGCAGCCAAAGTTTATGCGCAGACTGGGGGAACCTTAATTCTAACAGACCACCACTACCTCAGAATCGCCCTCAGGATCTGAGTAGAGGTGGCCGAAAGTTTAAAAAAGGCTGGAAGGACTCGAACCAAAGTTCATATTCCCCGTACTCACCAGTAGATGCTCGCGCAACGATTAACAAGATTACCACCCAAAAAGCAATCAAAGAAGAGAATCGTGATTGACAATGGACTCGTTTAACGAAATCTCTCGCTGAAGTTTTGAGCACGTAAAATTATCAGTTTAAGCAACCTCAGCCCATGAAAAACAAGAAGGGTCAAGACCCGAATCTCTTTTGTGACTTTCACAAAGATACTGGGCACACAACTGACAACTGCATCAGTTTGCGCACAGAGATTGAAAAAGCATTAAAAAGTGGTAAACGGACACACTTAGTACAGTCAGTACGAAAGGAGGTTAGACAACTCACGCGCTGGGATGAGGGTCCAAGCAACAAAAAGATGAAGCAAGTTTCTATGATTCAAGGAGGCACGTCGCGCAAGCGCAACTTCCAACGTTTTCGAAATGACAAATGGCGCGAGCAACAAGTGATTTTTCCTGTCGTTCCTGGCGGACCACAGGAAGAGAGACCAGTAGTGGTCACAGGTATTTTTGGTCACTACCAGACTGATTATGTGTTCACTGATCCGGGAAGCTCAATGGACATCATATATGGGCAGTGTTTCAAACAATTAGATCTAGAGGAAAAGGCACGCCTGGAACCAGTTGATTTTCCTTTAACTGGATTCTGCAATGAGGTTGTCTTTCCTCTCGGACAGATAGTTTTTCCTGTCACTCTTTCAGACGGAAAACACTCATGAACATTCAAGTAAACTTTATGGTGATGCCGGCGACTTCTCGTCGTGATGTTTTATTAGGGTGTTGTGCGCAACGTGATTTCAGCATGATCACATCTGTGCCACACGCTGCTTGTGGTTTCCCAACGCCAACATGTGTAGCTATCATGTTTGCTCAAAAGGAGATTATGTCTATCGAAGAACCAGTTGCCAAGGGTGCTAAACCAATGTCGCCAAATGAACTTGAGAAATGGATTTTAAATAACAAATATCCAGAGCAACCAATTATCCTCGGTCCTGCGATATCCATGGCAATCCGCGCAAAGCTCAAGTCATTGTTGTTTCGTAACATGGATATTTTCGCCTGGACACCTGCAGACATGGTGGGGGTCCCGCGCGACATTGCTGAGCATTGTTTAAACGTCTTCCCATCAGCAGAACCAGTGGTTCAGAAAAAGCGTAGCCTGGGTACTGAGAAAACTCAAGCTATGAACGAGCAAGTTGCCGAACTCCTAAAAGCTGGCGTGTTACGAGAAGTCAAGTACCAAACTTGGGTGTAGAACTCCGTTATGGTCAAAAAGCATAATGGCGGTTGGCGCATGTGCGTCGACTTTAAAGATTTGAACAAGGCATGCCCCAAAGATTGTCACTCTCTTCTTGAGATTGACAAGAAAGTTGACTCCTTAGCATCTTTTCATTGGAAATGTTTTCTCGACTGTTACAAAGGGTATCATCAAGTGCTGATGAAACAAGAGGATGAAGACAAGACGGCCTTCCGCACGGAAAAGGGTATTTTCTGTTATACAAAAATGCCTTTTGGGCTCCGCAATGCGGGAGCCACTTATTAACGGCTTATGGATACAGTGTTTGGTGATGACATTGGAGTAACCGTTGAAGTATATATTAACGATCTAGTTATCATGAGCCATACGGAAGAAATGATGTTGGAAAACATACAAAAGACTTTTGATTCATTGCGAAAAGTCAATTTGAAATTGAACCCAAGCAAGTATTCTTTTGACATGGAAGAGGGCAAGTTCCTCGGATTCATCGATACAAAGGATGGGTTCAAAGTTAATCCAGAAAAGGTCGAAGCAATTCAAAATATGACTTCTCCGTCAAGTGTTAAGGAGATGCAACGGTTAGCTGCCCTCAACCGTTTTCTCGCAAATCACGCTGCAATCTTATCCGTTCATCCGTACTCTGCGCAACTGCGGAAAGAAAGACAAATTTCAATGGACAGTAGAGGCGGAGAAAGCTTTTCAAGATATGAAGGATTGTTTAATTCAATTGCCAACTTTGACAGCGCCGCGCGACAAAAAACCTATGATCCTTTATCTTGCTGCGTCCGAAATGGCAGTCGAAGCAGTTTTACTTGTCGAAAGAGAAGGTGTTCAAACACCTATTTATTATATTAGCAAGATGTTGAATGACCCAGAGTCTCGGTATTCAATGATGGAAAAGCTGGTACTTGCGCTAGTCCACTCTTCGCGCAGACTTCGTAGGTATTTTTCTGGGCATGTCATAAATGTCTTAACAATATTATCACCTCGGCCAGATTATTTTCAAACCAGACATCTCAGGACGATTAGCCAAGTGGGCTATTGAACTAGGCGATCATAATATTGTCTACAAGCCAAGACGAGCCATTAAAGGGAAAATCCTTGCTGATTTCGTAGCCGAGGTTCCAGCAGACAAAGTGCAAGAATGCGAAGAAATCCAAAATCCGGTTCCTGTTACGGATGACAGAGAATAGTTATTACATACAGATGGTGCATCGAATAGTGATGGGGCTGGCACAAGCCTCCGACTAGTTAATCCAGATAATCAAGAGTTCACTTACGCCATACGTCTGGATTTCAAGAGCACAAATAATGAGGCTGAGTATGAAGCGTTTCTAGCAGGCTTGCGCCTCGCTATAAAGATGGGCACTGCAAATTTAACTGCACACGTTGATTCTCGCCTCGTAGCGGAACAAATCAATGGTACGTATGATGCAAGGGGCGACATTATGGCATTATACTTGGAACAAGCCAAGTCGTTAATCAGTCAATTCCGATAGTTTAAAGTCGTACACGTCAACAGAAGTGATAACAAACATGCTGACACATTGAGTAAACTTGCAGCCACAAGTTTCAACATTTGGCAAAAGAGGTCAGAATTGAAGTCTTAAAAAATCCATCTGTTCCGCTAAAGCAAGTCAACATGGTCGAAATGGGGAGTCCATCTTGGATGTCTCCGATTATTCTGTTTTTGCAACATGGTCAGCTTCCTGAGAACAAGGCGCAGGACAAAAGATACGGTGAAGGCCTTAAATTATGAAATGGCGGGCGGTATTTTATATCGAAAGTCATACATGGGTCCTTTATTGCGATGTGTCGATAAGCATGATGCGCAGTACCTGATCAGATAAATCCATGAATGGATTATGTGGTACACACGCGGGACCGCGCATGGTCGTCGCTAAAGTAATGGGTGCAGGATATTACTGGCCAGGGATGTACGTGGACGCTGTCGACACTTTACGCAAATGCATGGCTTACCAAAGACATGCGCCAAAAACATTGCGCCCCAAAAATCCACTTGTCCCAGTAACATCGGCGTGGCCTTTTCAATAGTGGGCTATTGACCTTGTAGGCCCTTTCCCTGATGCGCCTGGCGCAGTAAAGTTCATTGTTGTTGCCGTCGATTACTTCACAAAGTGGGTCGAAGCAAAGCCGTTAGCCTCGACAACAGCTATGGTAATCCGAAATTTATCTGGGAGCATATTATTTATCGTTTTGGGTTGCCCATGCGCATCGTCACAGACAATTGTCCTAATTTAGCATCTGAAGATCTACAAAAATGGATGCAGGAGATGAACATCGAGCATGTTTTTTTCCTCTGTCGCGCATCCTCAAGCGAATGGTCAGGTTGAGAGTATCAACAAGAAATTAGTTGATGGTATTAAAGCCCGCCTTGGCATGACGCGGCGTGGATGGGTAGATGCGCTGCCCAGTATTCTGTGGGCGCATCGAACAATGCCCAAAACAAGCACGGGAAAAACCCCATTCAGTTTGGTATATGGAACAGAGGCAGTGATCCCTGCTGAAATAGGCCTCCCATCTCCAAGAATGCTTGCCCTAGAAAAGCAAAACAACGAGGAAGAGCGTCGCTTGGATCTCGATTTAATTGAAGAAAGACGTGAAAACGTAGCTATTCACGAGGCCAAATATAAATCCCAGTTGGAGAAGTATTATAACAAACGGGTACGTGTTTGCACATTTTTACCAAGGGATTTTGTCCTCCGTTATAATGAAGCCTCCAATGCTGAAAGACCAGGAAAACTTGCGCCAAGATGGGAAGGCCCATTTGTGATCAACGAAGTCTTTGGCAAAGGAGCATATACTCTGAAGTGCATGGACGGTGTCACACCCCGACCCGCAGCGGAATAAGAGTCGGGGCATAATTGGGTTATCACCAAAGCTCATGACATTTACTAATATGTTTCATATTTATTAAAGTCAAAGTTACATTTCCAAATATCCAAACATGTTCATACAATACAAAGAAAAATAAACCAAACATAACAATCCCAACTCTAAATCATTTTATTCTTCTAGTCCAATCCTATGTGTTTCTGGCTGCTGCTGGTTCACCTGTATCATGTGTAAAAATGGGGGTTTTTGGGTCAACATAAGTTGGCGAGTGAACCTTATTAGATAAACATTTATTATAGATTTACTTGTTAGTTTATCAATGAAAAATTGTGCATAATCATAAATGAGCAAATGTACATAATCAGGCAGCAGCAATAGCAATCACAACTATAACATACAATAACATATGATAGCATACATAGTCATACCAACATCATACGATAAATAACATAAATGAAACTGTGCGATCAAGGCTCAATCAAACGGAGCCGATCGTATTGCATGTACTGAAAATGAAAATGTCTGTGCGATCAAGGCTCAATCAAACGGAGCCGATCGTATGTGGGCACGCCAGGTTCAACCTCATAATGAAATGGGGAACATGCTCAACGTTCATAATGTAATGGGGAGCGGCGGCCTATGAAATTGCATGTACTGAAAATAATAAATTGCATCCAACAATAACTACACAACAATTGAAACAAACTGAATACACAAGTTCATGATATGATGTATGCACAATGGTTTAATTATAATATATATAACAAGATACATGATACACCCCAAAACGTGATTAAAACGGGGAATTTGTAAAAATTCACTCACATTGGGTGCGTTGGATTGGAGATGGTGAGATGCGCACGAATTGGATGAGTAGAACAACGAGAAATACTAACCTAAATAATAACGGAAAAATATATTAAATGAGTTGATTTTATTAAGGATTTTAATGAAATTTTTAGATATATTTTTGTGAGTTTAAGGCTATTTTCTATCTTTAAAAATGTTATTTTTAAGTATTTTTAATTGATTTTTAAATTAAATTAAATAAATAAAAATATAAAAAAATTGTTTATTTTGCGTTGACCGTTGACCGTTGACTTGTTGACCGGTTCGGTCAGTGGAATTGTTTGCGCCGGGTGAGGCTCGAACCCGAGACCTCCCGTACGCGTTCACGCAGCTCTACCAACTGAGCTACGTGTCTAACCCGAAATAATCTTGTTTTTAATTATATTTATATACTAATTCGGTTTAACCAAAATTCATTTAATTTCAAAAACATTTTAATTCAACGAACCGGTGCCAGTATCAGGTTTCGAACTCGTGACGTGCGATTCAGTGTTGCACACAGTCCACCGCTGGACTGTGTGTCTAACCTGGTTAACATCTCGGTTTTCATTATACTTAACAACTAACGGGATTAACCCGGTTTAGTTTTAAACAAAAAGGCATTTTATTACATAAGGAGTGCGTGTATCAGGGATCGAACTTGTGACGTGCGTGTAAAATTTGCACACAGTCCACCGCTGGACTGTGTGTCTAACCCGTTCATTTTACTGGTTTTAAATAAACTTATAACTTAACTAACTTCATCTTCTTCATTCAAATTTCAGTCGACTGAATCACTAATCCGTTTCTTGTTTTTACGATTAACAAACATTCTTAAGGCTAAAACGAAATGGCAGAGACGGTAGTTAGGGTTGAACATACCGATGAACGGTTTATTTCAGAATTCTGGCGATGTGTCGGTCCCTGTTTTTATGCTCTTCAACTGCACAAGACAATTAACCGTTTTTATTAGCTAATCGTGAAATTGAAGTGATCAGCAAATGTTAACAGAGGGTTTGAATGCCCTTACCGATTCTCAGATGAATATAGAGGTTTTCAGAATCTTTCCGGCGAACTGAAATTAACTGAATACAGTGCCTGGATTCGATTTCAATTGAGAGGTTTAAGTTAGAAATAGCCTAACAATTGTTGAACTACAATGATATTGAAAGATTTACCGTTTGAGGATGAAATACGGTTTTCCGGCGAATTTTGCAGAAAATTCCGGCGAGTTGATTTAAGCGTTCTGACGAACTGAAAGTGTGACGAAAGTGAAATGAAATGTTGGTATGATGTTTCTGAGTCGCGAGAGTGGTCTTGAGTTGAAGTAATTGGGACTTGATTAATTTCGGTTATAAAAACCGATAATAAAGAAAATTGATGTTCAATCACTTCTGAATTGATTAAAATCATCGGTTCATCGGTTATAAAACGTGAATGAGCGATTAATCAAACGATTAGACGATTGAATTGCCGATTTCAGTTTCTCAGTTGGCGCAACCGGTTTAACCGAGTTTGTGTATAAATGTTATTTGTTTCCTAGAGATAACAGAAAATAACAAGTGGCGGAGTGGTGATGCGAGTGTGTGTTAAGTCGTTGGATTTCAGATCTGGCTGACCCGGGTTTGAGTCCCGGCAGCAACATATCCTTTTTATTTATTTTGTTTTAACTTTTTATCAAATATAATTTTTATAGTTTAGTTTATTTATTAATTATGTATCATTGTAAATCAAAATAATCATAAATATTCAACGTGACATTTATAACTTGATATTCGATTACAAAACGGAGCGGGTTTTGGAAACCCGTTTTTGACAAAGTTACAGTACCCCTACTTTTAGGAATTTCGTCCCGAAATTTAAGTAGTAGAAGTAGTAGGAAACAGATGCGGGTATTTTTCACGCATTGAGTCTTCACGTTCCCAAGTAAACTCAGGTCCCCGTTTCGACTCCCAGCGTACCCTAACAATTGGAATGCGACTTCGTCGTAGACGTTTCTCTCCGAAGTCCATGATCTCTATTGGTCTTTCAATAAAATGCATAGATTCATCAATCTGAATATCTTCCAGAGGAATGTGGAGGTTTTCATCAGCGAGACACTTCTTCAAGTTCGACACGTAGAATGTGGGATGAATCCTGTTGAGTTCTTCTGGTAGATCAAGCTTGTATGCTACAGGACCTACTCTTTCGAGTATCTTGAAAGGTCCTACGTAACGTGGTGCTAGCTTGCCCTTTTGACCAAAACGAACTACTCCCTTCCACGGTGATACTTTTAGAAGTACATGATCACAATGTTAAACTCTAAAGACTTCCGTCGTCTATCTGCATAACTCTTTTGACAACTTTGGTCCGCTAGAAGATTGTTTCGGATTTGATGGATCTTGTCTGTGGTTTCTTGGATCAATTCTGGACCAGTAATTTGAGCTTCCCCAATTTCGTGCCAACATACAGGAGATCGGCACTTACGACCATATAAGGCTTCAAAAGGTGCCATGCCGATGCTTGAATGATAGCTGTTGTTGTACGAAAATTCAACTAATGGTAGGTGGGCATCCCAATTTCCCTTGAAGTCTATGACACATGCTCGAAGCATATCTTCAAGAGTTTGAATGGTGCGCTCAGATTGTCCATCAGTCTGAGGATGATAGGTGGTACTGAGATCTAATCGCGTACCCATAGCGGATTGTACTGCTTGCCATGTTCGTGAAGTGAAACGACCATCACGATCAGAAATAATACTTAACGGTACCCCATGTCGGCTTACGATTTCGCTGATATAAATACGAGCAAGCTTTTCGTTCTTGAAATCTTCGCGGATAGGAATAAAGTGAGCTGATTTTGTAAGTCGGTCTGTAATTACCCATATAGTGTCATACCCACCAGAAGTGCGAGGTAACCCGGTAATGAAATCCATGGTTATATTTTCCCACTTCCATACAGGTATTTCCGGTTGGACCAGAAGTCCTGAGGGTCTTTGGTGTTCAGCCTTCACCTTGGAACATGTAAGGCACTTGGAAACAAAAACGGCAATATCCTTCTTCATTCCAGGCCACCAATAGGTATATCGTAGGTCTTGATACATCTTATCGGCTCCTGGGTGTATAGAATATCGCGTTTTGTGAGCTTCATTCATAAGAATTTCACGAAGATTGTTGTGGTTAGGAATCCAGATTCGATCTAGGTAGTACAGAATACCGTCAGATTTAGTTTCAATTTTTAGCTCAGCTCCACAGGACATCTCCTTTCGTACATCTTCTTCTGTTATTGAAACGTGTTGGGCTTCTCGAATTTGATCTTTAATGTCAGTTATAATTTGCGAACATAGAAGACGAATGGAGTTCGCATAACCCTTTCGACTAAGTGCATCAGCCACCACATTTGCTTTACCAGGGTGGTATCTAATTTCACAGTCGTAGTCATTTAGAAGTTCAACCCATCTTCGTTGCCTCATGTTTAACTCCTTTTGATTGAAGATATGTTGAAGACTCTTGTGGTCAGTGTATATTTCACACTTAGTACCATAGAGATAATGTCTCCATATCTTAAGAGCGAACACAACGGCTCCAAGTTCTAGGTCATGAGTGGTGTAGTTCTTTTCATGCGTCTTGAGTTGTCTTGAAGCATAAGCTATAACTTTTCCTGTTTGCATTAGAACGCAGCCTAATCCTTGCCCTGACGCGTCGCAATAGACCACAAAATCATCACAACCTTCAGGAAGAGTGAGGATTGGTGCATCACAAAGTTTTTGTTTAAGAGTTTGAAAGGCTTCTTCTTGCTTGGGTCCCCATATGAAAGGTTTTCCCTTATGAGTTAAAGCCGTGAGTGGTACAGCAATGCGAGAGAAGTTTGAAATGAACCGACGATAATAACCAGCCAAACCAAGAAAAGATCTTACTTCAGTTGGTGTACGTGGAGCTTGCCATTCTTGAACCGCTTTGATCTTTGAAGGGTCGACATGTATTCCCTTGTCATTGACTACATGCCCGAGGAATTGCACCTCTTTTAACCAGAATTCACATTTGGAGAATTTGGCATAAAGCTTTTCCTTTTCTAGAAGTGTAAGGATGAGTCGAAGATGACGCTCATGATCAGATTTAGATTTTGAATAAATAAGAATATCGTCGATGAAAACTATGACAAATCGATCAAGATAAGGTTTGCAGACTCTGTTCATTAGATCCATGAAGACAGCTGGTGCGTTGGTTAAACCAAATGGCATGACCATGAATTCATAATGGCCATAACGAGTTCGAAAAGCAGTCTTAGGGACGTCTTCTTCATGCACTCTAAGTTGATGATAGCCAGATCGAAGGTCGATTTTTGAAAAGCAATTGGCACCTTGAAGTTGGTCAAGAAGATCATCAATGCGAGGTAAAGGGTAGCGATTCTTGATTGTTAATTTGTTGAGCTCTCTGTAGTCGATACACATACGAAACGATCCATCTTTCTTCTTTACAAAAAGGACAGGTGCACCCCAAGGCGACGAGCTAGGATGAATCCCTTGTCAGTCAACTCTTGTAATTGACTGGCTAGCTCTTGCATTTCAGAGGGGGCTAACCTATAAGGAGACTTTGCAACTGGTGTAGCACCAGGTATAAGATCAATACGGAATTCAACGTCTCTAACTGGAGGAAGTCCTGAAATGTCGTCAGGAAAAACTTGCAGGAAGTCTTTTACTACAGGAATGTCTTCAATTTTCTTCTCCATGGTTCCCTTTTTGATGATATGAGCTAAAATCGCGACATAATTCTTGCGAAGATATTTTTGAGCTTGAAGACAAGACATTAAGCTGAGCCCTTTTGACGAGGTTTCTCCAATGATTCGAAGAGTCTGACCGTTTGAAAGAGGAATACGAATAAATTTTTCGCGACATACAACTTCTGCCTGATGTTGATTGAGCCAATCCATACCGATTATGATATCAAAACTTCCCAGCTTCATAGGAATAAGGTCGACTGAGAAATCGTGGTCGTTTAAGGTGAGTGTACAGTTGCGTATAATAGAGTTTAATGAAACTGGTTTCCCGTCCGCAACTTCTACCGTTATGGATTCCGTGAGCTTATCCCGATTTTTGTTTAAGATAGGTTCAAATTCTAAAGACACAAAACTTCTATCCGCACCAGTATCAAATAACATAGAGGCATATCTACCATTTATAACAAACGTACCGTTAACCACATTGCCGTCAGCTCTAGCCTGATTCGCGTTAATATTGAAAGCTCTTCCTCTTGCAGGCGGAGGAGCTTGGTTCGCTTGATTCACCGGGTTGGCTTGGGCCTGAGCATGAATAATGTTTACCAACCTTGGACAAGTGTTTCTGAAGTGGCTTGGGTCTCCGCAATTGTAGCAAGCCCGTATAGGTTGGTCCATAGGATAATTGGGTTGGTAGTATGTTTGGGCTAAATGTTGGGTGGGTGGTAATGGTAGGGGTTGTTGGGCTTGACCCATTAATTGTTGGTGGGTTTGGGTTAAAGGTTGGTGGCGGTTCGTTCGTTGAGGCATGAGGCAGGTTTGAACAGTATGACCTGCGTGACCGCAGCCGGTGCAATATTGACAAGGATGATCAGGAGAATGGTGATATTGACAACGGTTGCATTTTGGCAGCGGGCCAGTGTAAGGTCTTCTGTATGGTGCGGGTGAAGGAGTGACTTGAGTAATGGGTGCAGCAGGAATAGAGGGGTTGTTGAGTAATTGCAAAATTTCTGGTGTTGCGCTTCCTCTTGTTAGCAAACTTAGAGGAAGAGATAGGATGGTTTGAAGTTTGATCCTCAACAGGGGCTTTCTTTTTCTCTTCTTTGAACTTCCCGTTGCGAATTCGGTTCTCGGTCAGTTCAGTTGCTAGCTCCATAGCAGCTTCAAGTGTTACTGGTGAAACACTGAGAACTGAATCTTGGATTTTCGAGGGAAGTCCTCGAATATAATGCTCGATCAGACGATAGGTTGGGGTGAACAAATTTGGAACCATCTGGTTCAAGTCCAAGAACCTCTTGTTATAGGTGGTGTGATCACCCTCCTTTTGCTTTAGAGAATGAAATTCGTCCTCCAGCTTTTTAATTTCGCTCCTAGGACAGAATCGCCTAGTCATGATTTCCCTTAACTCCTCCCAAGTTAAGGCCATTGCATCTTCAGTTCCCCTCTTCCCTTTCTCAGTATTCCACCAAGTGAGAGCTACCCCAAATAGTCTCCCGGTAGCGTATCGAACCTTGCGATCCTCAGGACAATCGCAGTTTAGAAAGGTGTTTTCCATCTCCTCGAACCAATGTAGGAGAGCAGTGACACCCTCGGTCCCTTCAAATTTAGGAGGATCACAAGACTTGAAATGTTTGTATGAACACTTGCTGGTAGGAGGGTTGTCGATGTTCTGGTCATGTTGTTAGGGAGGGTTAGTAGGATTTGTAGCGAGGGCTTGTTGCACTTGGACCACAATGTCAGGCAGTATCGTGGCCATTTGTTTCGCGATTTGGGTGGCCAAGCGTTCGTGAGACCTTCCTGATCTTTTACCCCTTCGTTGTTGTCTGGACGACATCTACAGGAACATACATGAGAAGATTGTGAGTTTAGGTGTCTTTTTAGGTGTCATGTGTCTTTAAGAAAATGAAAATAACATAAATATCAATAATGCAACTACATCCATAGGATGTCTTGGGTTTGCTCATGTTGGGCCTCAAATGTCTCCCATACCTTCACCTATATAGTCATGTGGGCCCCCATGGCTATTGGCTTGGTAGGATTCACATTAGTATTGGCAATTTAACACTCGCATCACCCGAATGCAAACCACAAAATATGTTCATGAGATGTTTGGTCGGAACGTGTCCAGGTGTAGACACAATGACAACTCAAAGTGGGGTTAGCTCACACGACGTTTGGTATAGCATGCTTTGGCCTAATAGGTACTTCGTACTCTCATCGTTAGTCCCCAGGTAGGAAAACTGGTCCTTTATTTTGGATTTATACGAATGCCAGCCTAGACAGGACGTTCCGACTACCGGTACTGGTACCCTTCCAGTTACTACATGCCCGTCATGCGAACTCACTTTGATGAGATTTGAAAACACAAAAATCATTGTAAAAGCAATCATGATGTGGTGTGTGCTTTCATGGATGTGATATGTTATGAGTATATGATTCATAATAGGCATTATATGATAATATATACTTATGAACATGCTTGCATAACATTGAATGTAACATTTAACATAAAACATATAAACATCATGAAATTTGGCATGTAACACACAAAAATCTTATAAGTTTCTAATCAACTATAGTATAGGCTCTAAGGGTCTAATAACCTATCCTATATCCCTATAGTCATGGCTCTGATACCAATCTGTCACACCCCGACCCGCAGCGGAATAAGAGTCGGGGCATAATTGGGTTATCACCAAAGCTCATGACATTTACTTATATGTTTCATATTTATTAAAGTCAAAGTTACATTTTCAAATATCCAAACATGTTCATACAATACAAAGAAAAATAAACCAAACATAACAATCCCAACTCTAAATCATTTTATTCTTCTAGTCCAATCCTATGTGTTTCTGGCTGCTGCTGGTTCACCTGTATCATGTGTAAAAATGGGGGTTTTTGGGTCAACATAAGTTGGCGAGTGAACCTTATTAGATAAACATTTATTATAGATTTACTTGTTAGTTTATCAATGAAAAATTGTGCATAATCATAAATGAGCAAATGTACATAATCAGGCAGCGGCAATAGCAATCACAACTATAACATACAATAACATATGATAGCATACATAGTCATACCAACATCATACGATAAATAACATAAATGAAACTGTGCGATCAAGGCTCAATCAAACGGAGCCGATCGTATTGCATGTACTGAAAATGAAAATGTCTGTCCGATCAAGGCTCAATCAAACGGAGCCGATCGTATGTGGGCACGCCAGGTTCAACCTCATAATGAAATGGGGAACATGCTCAACGCTCATAATGTAATGGGGAGCGGCGGCCTATGAAATTGCATGTACTGAAAATAATAAATTGCATCCAACAATAACTACACACAATTGAAACAAACTGAATACACAAGTTCATGATATGATGTATGCATAATGGTTTAATTATAATATATATAACAAGACACATGATACACCCCAAAACGTGATTAAAACGGGGAATTTGTAAAAATTCACTCACATTGGGTGCGTTGGATTGGAGATGGTGAGATGCGCACGAATTGGATGAGTTGAACAACGAGAATACTAACCTAAATAATAACGGAAAAATATATTAAATGAGTGGATTTTATTAAGGATTTTAATGAAATTTTTAGATATATTTTTGTGAGTTTAAGGCTATTTTCTATCTTTAAAAATGTTGTTTTTAAGTATTTTTAATTGAATTTTAAATTAAATTAAATAAATAAAAATATAAAAAAATTGTTATTTTGCGTTGACCGTTGACCGTTGACTTGTTGACTTGTTGACCGGTTCGGTCAGTGGAATTGTTTGCGCCGGGTGAGGCTCGAACCCGAGACCTCCCGTACGCGTGCACGCAGCTCTACCAACTGAGCTACGTGTCTAACCCGAAATAATCTTGTTTTTAATTATATTTATATACTAATTCGGTTTAACCAAAATTCATTTAATTTCAAAAACATTTTAATTCAACGAACCGGTGCCAGTATCAGGTTTCGAACTCGTGACGTGCGATTCAATGTTGCACACAGTCCACCGCTGGACTGTGTTGTCTAACCTGGTTAACATCTCGGTTTTCATTATACTTAACAACTAACGGGATTAACCCGGTTTAGTTTTAAACAAAAAGGCATTTTATTACATAAGGAGTGCGTGTATCAGGGATCGAACTTGTGACGTGCGTGTAAAATTTGCACACAGTCCACCGCTGGACTGTGTGTCTAACCCGTTCATTTTACTGGTTTTAAATAAACTTATAACTTAAGTAACTTCGTCTTCTTCATTCAAATTTCAGTCGACTGAATCACTAATCCATTTCTTGTTTTTACGATTAACAAACATTCTTAAGGCTAAAACGAAATGGCAGAGACGGTAGTTAGGGTTGAACATACCGATGAACGGTTTATTTCAGAATTCCGGCGATGTGTCGGTCCCTGTTTTTATGCTCTTCAACTGAACAAGACAATTAACCGTTTTTATTAGCTAATCGTGAAATTGAAGTGATCAGCAAATGTTAACAGAGGGTTTGAATGCCCTTACCGATTCTCAGATGAATATAGAGGTTTTCAGAATCTTTCTGGCGAACTGAAATTAACTGAATACAGTGCCTGGATTCGATTTCAATTGAGAGGTTTAAGTTAGAAATAGCCTAACAATTGTTGAACTACAATGATATTGAAAGATTTACCGTTTGAGGATGAAATACGGTTTTCCGGCGAATTTTGCAGAAAATTCCGGCGAGTTGATTTAAGCGTTCTGACAAACTGAAAGTGTGACGAAAGTGAAATGAAATGTTGGTATGATGTTTCTGAGTCGTGAGAGTGGTCTTGAGTTGAAGTAATTGGGACTTGATTAATTTCGGTTATAAAAACCGATAATAAAGAAAATTGATGTTCAATCACTTCTGAATTGATTAAAATCATTGGTTCATCGGTTATAAAACGTGAATGAGCGATTAATCAAATGATTAGACGATTGAATTGCCGATTTCAGTTTCTCAGTTGGCGCAACCGGTTTAACCGAGTTTGTGTATAAATGTTATTTGTTTCCTAGAGATAACAGAAAATAAAAAGTGGCGGAGTGGTGATGCGAGTGTGTGTTAAGTCGTTGGATTTCAGATCTGGCTGACCCGGGTTCGAGTCCCGGCAGCAACATATCCTTTTTATTTATTTTGTTTTAACTTTTTATCAAATATAATTTTTATAGTTTAGTTTATTTATTAATTATGTATCATTTTAAATCAAAATAATCATAAATATTCAACGTGACATTTATAACTTGATATTCGATAACAAAACGGAGCGGGTTTTGGAAACCCGTTTTTGACAAATGTTACAGACGGCTCTAGCGTCCCTCGGACCTGGAACGCCCAACAATTGCGCCAATGTTACATGTAATCAGTTCTCAGTGCGATAGCTCCCCGCTGCGCAAAGGGTCTGCTTACAGTTTTTCATATCTTTGTAATCTTAGTGACAGTAGTAGCTTGATGCTTTATCAATACAATTTTATTCTGTCGCTACTTACATCTACTTGTTTATGAATATTTCACTTACAAATGCATGCAACTACTTTGGAAATACAAAAACACTAAGGCTACTAACAACTCATGAGCCACAAGATAACACGACAACTTGCGCTCTTACATGAGTTAGCCAATTATGTTCATTTGTCTATCCTAAAACAAGTAATTGTACTCATGCACACATTGTAATCCAAAAAGATATATTATATAAAGACAAAGTACTTGCGCGGCCGTGCACCTGTACATACAAATATTATAAATTGTCTTAAACACATACAAATAAAGAAGCAGGGTCATTCTATTTAACGATCTTCGTGGCTTCTTTTTCTTCTTCTTCTTCTTCAGCAAATATTTCTTTTAAACGATAAACAAAGTCATCATGGATAAGGCATTGTCAATCAAGTCCATAATAGGGATTTGCAGATGGTCATAGCACTCTTTAGCAGACTTAAAAGCAGCAGCAGTGTTAACTCCACGGGTTGCTGAGCGACTATTGTCCCATTGTACTTTGAGCGCATGGGACACGTGTTTGAACACTCCGTATATCCCTGCGCATATCCATCAATCCTCGCAGCGACCATCACTTGAGCAACTACCTCGTCAAGCTAAGTAGAATTCAAAATTGAGTTGGCAATCTACATACAAGTACAAGGGTCAGGAGATATAAATAGTAAGCTATCAGTGTTTATGAAAGTAGTCACTTACTTTGATGACTTCATACTGTTGAATCCAAGTTAGCTTGTTCATGAGGGATTCAGAAACACTCTCCACCGTTGCACGAGCGGTTTCTGTGGCTTCTATCTTTTGCTCACCTTCTGTTAAGCGCCGGGTCAGCTCAGCCTTCTCCACCTCATATAACTTGGCATCTTTCTTCAAGGAGTCTACCTCCGCCCTCAATAACTCCTGGTCAAGAAACATGGAAGTAAGATCAGCAATTTCTTTATCTTTAAGTAAGTGCAGCATTTTGGTCTCTACCTCATTCTGTTCGCTCCGTTCACGATGATAACGGGCTTCTTCAACAGCAAACAAAACATCAGCTTTCTCTTGCTTAAGTTTTTCAGTTTCGTTACGCAAGGAAAATTTTCATTATTGTCCCTTTCGCAAGCTTCCAACCATTGCTTGCGATCTTCAGAATACTGCGCCGCTGCTGCCTTAGCGTTCTTCTTCCAACCCAAGGCGGACCATTCCTCCGTCTTCTTCTCCTCTTCAAACTTACACCACTCCGCCTCTAGATCCACTTTCATCTTCCCCAGCTACTCACTCTCAACCCCAACCTTGAATTTTTTCGACTCAAATTCATCCCATTCCTTGTTCATGCTGCGTTACTCGCGCACAATCCTATGCGTCACAGAAGAGGCTTGCACCGTCTCTAACAGAATAAGCTTGGTAAATTTGTTCATGAGACTGATCTTCTTGACGTTTCACCTTCGCCGGTGGGTAGATGCCCTTGTACCATTCCCTGCAAGCTTACAGGTCAGTAAAGGTATCGCTCTGTTTAAGTTTCCACATTGGCTCATGAAGGGTGGAGGCTGTAACACCCCGACCGCGAAATAAAAACAACCCGTGGCAGAAATGTCGGGGGGTCACGTTACAAATTGATTCAAACACATGGTAAATAAAGTTTGGTTTTATTTAACTTTTAAATTACATTGTCTTTGAAAATTCGAAACCAAATACAATAACTAAGTTTATTTTTAATCAAGCTAAGGCCAGCGTCCATCCTATGTGTATCATACTTGATCATGCATTAGTACCTGAAACATATGTAAAAATAAAGTCAACATTGAATGCTGGCGAGTAACATAGGTTTTGTGACGACTCATGGCTTTTGAATATTTTAATAAATTTCAACATTTGATATTTTAAATAAATTTTTGTAGCCATGAATCTTTGACTAAAATGTTTCTTTGGTAAGACCGTATGGAAATCATTCGATTTAAGTGAAACTTTTTATGGTTTACTTAGAAACCATTTGTGACTTTGTATGAACCAACCAAATGTCTTGTCTTGTATAAACATATGTCTTTGTAAAAACCAAATGTCTTATGTAAACAAACGTCTTGTTTTGTATATAAAACAATTTGCCTTTTTGTATAAAACAAGTGTGGTTTGTTGGCGAATACATTCAAGCCTTGTTGACTGTCGGACAAACCTTTATAAATAAAGGTCTGTCAAATGTGTTGCATAGTTTCTGTCATTCCCAGAGGAAACTTCCAAACAAACCTAGGAAGCGGGAATGGGGTTGTCAATCCTAAGGTACCATAACATACTACCGGTCGGCGTGATCAAAGTTAATGAATGTATCATTGTCATGTTCAACGTACCATCAAGTTTCGTACAATGTAAAGCATGTTGTGTATATATAAATCATATGTAAATAAGTTTTGTTAATGTGGAAATATATAATTCACCTCCAAACATGTAAAAAAGAGGGGAATTATGTATTCACAATAACCATAAGTAGTAAGTATGTTTTGAAAGATAGTTTAGCACATATGAGTCACCCCAAAACATTTAGAAAACATAAAGAAGGGGAACTATGTACTCGCCTGTAGCTTTAGGGTTTCTAACTTAAAGCTTTCTAGTGAAAATCCTGCGTTCCTAATAATAATAAAGTGCATCATGTGTTAGTAAAATAACCCAAGTCACTTTAGCCACACAACACGAGACAGAACCCCAACAGACTTAGTCAAGCAGAGCCTCGACATGCGTTGGTGGGTCCTAAATCAATCGGTTAGGGTGGCCATACTACACGAGATAGAACCCCAACGAACTTAGTCAGGCAGAGCCTTGACATGCGTCGGTGGGTCCTAAATCAATCGGGTAGGGTGACGAATTAGGGATCAGGGGTTAAAATACTTACAACGGAGCAGAGCTTTGCAGGTATAGGGGTTTAGGGGGCTCAGTATTTAAACAGAGCTTCTAGAGAGAAAGAGACGTCGATTTTCGACCGAACTGAGCGATTTGAACTCGTCCCAGGCCGGACTTTATATACCCAAAATTGGCTTCTCCCGCGCGTCGCTCGGGGAGATAGGGATTCTCTCGCGTGGCGCAGGGGAGGTCAGCTAGGCCTAGACTGCCACCGGTCTTAGGTAGGTTGGACACGTGTCGCGTAACGGAGCCACGTGTCCTGGCACTCTCCCGCGCGTCGCGGGAGATGACAGGGAATCTCGTACATGGCGCCTGGGAGGTCCAAGGTTTTTTTTTGCGTGCCGGCTTTCTGCGTCCGTGTTCGGGGTTGCGATTAAGGTCCTTGTAAGATTACGTATTTTGTAAACAATTTTAGTAAACACGGAAACTGTCGAAAGGTACAACGGTTGCAATTTTGCAAATGTTACAGAGGCTCTCCTACTTGAGTAGGAATGGGGGTTTCTTCAGATTGGTCATCAAAAAATGATTCAAAGTGAGGCGCAACAAAGGATGAGCCAGTATTCTTTGCTTGCTTATCAGTGGCTTTTTCTGAGTGAGGCGGAGGCATCTTTGGATCCTCAATTGGTTGCTTTTCAACATTGGAAGGGGCAGTATCTTTTACCTGCTCGCCAGCAGGATCTTCAACAAATGATTTTTTATGCTCTTCTTCTAGAGCAACTTTCTTTGGCATATCAGGCACAAAGGGGTCAGACCCAGAACCAGTCGCGCCTAGGTTCACATCATCTCCTCTTTTCTCAACAACTTCAGGTTTGCGCGGGGATGGCAGTGAGGATGATGTGGTCTACGCCACCTTCACTGTTTTCTCTGCAGATAACAAACACAGTTAGAAAAACGGAGTTTCGGTATTTAAAGGACAAATTAAGTATCCTTACCAGGAGAAAATTTTTCTGCCAGCGCGTCCAGGTTGCTTTTCTTCCTTATACGGGCCCTAGCAACCTTCTTGGGTGGCGGCGCAGGTTTCTCAGGGCTTGCAGCTTTTCTCTTCCTGGGTTCTCTAGTCAACGATTCTGGGCTGGATTTTAAATCAATAGGATCGTCAGGGTTGGCTACCGGTATGTCTGTGCTACTAACGGGCTCCGCCTTAAGTATCCTCAAACCTACAGGCGAAAGACCTTCTAGGGAGTCAGACACGACCACATAGTCACAGCAAGTATCAGATACGAGACGTGTACCTTTCTTCGTTTCGGGTTTCAAAGCCGCAGATGTCTTGGGTTTTGGAACGCCTGGCTTTGGAGGAGGCGGAGCAGCAGCAGCTGGTCTCTTCTTTTTCTTCGAATCTGGGCCTACGCCCAAGTTTACCAAATATCCTACGTGATCAACAATAAACAACAAGTGCTGCGCCATAAGTTATATTGCTTAATTACTGGGGATTAATATATAACAGTAATATTGCAATAGTAACTCAGGCTTTACAATTACATCACGTACCAATGGTGGAGGAAGGCTGCGCATTGAGATCTTCTTTTTTGGGTAGCTCGAAATTTCCCAAAATTTGCTCAAACTAGGGGGCTTCGTTCTCACCAGCAGGCAATACCCCCATCTTTCCCCTTTTGTAGGACACCAAGTACAAGGGCGGAACTATATCAAAACACAATGCGAAACATAAGCAATATGCATTTATATATAATGATTACATGAGGTTGTGCCGAAACTTACCAACACCATCTTCTAGATACACTGGCTTCTCCTGCCTTTCAACCTTCCAGCCTTCCAAAGAATGCTCATACCAGCAGCAATCAAGGCTCTTTATGGTAAAATAATGTTGGGAACATCCTTGATGTCCTGATACCACTCCTCATTGCTTGGGATGGCCAACGTCTCCAACTCTATGTCTTCTCCGGCCCGGAACGTCATCGCCATCGGAATCATCGCCGCCTTAACATATAATTTTTTTTGCTTCCAATCATGATAAGATTTGGGAGGCACAAGCAACAGACGTTTGGCTTGTAGACGTTGCTGGAAAGAGTAAAACCCTAGAGAACAGTGGAGTTGATAGAACACCCTAAACTTCTCAACCGTCGGGATAATATTCATCGATCGACAAACAAACTCGAAATGCCTAATTCTCACCATTACCATGGGATTTAATTGGGAGATGTTGGGATTGAAACCTATGAAAGGAACAGATCAAATAAAGCCAAACAACACTATCCGAGCTTTGGTTCAACTATCAGAGGTTACATCCTCTGATGTACTTACACTGCTTTCCATAAAAACTGCTCATCCTATCATCTGCCTTCACAAAGCTTCAAGGTCTGCCAGAGTTAACAAGGACAGAGGATTTTCAGAGTTTAGTCATTAGCTTAGTTAATCAATGTAACAGTGCCAAGCCCTGATAGTTAGTATTAGCAGTGTTTAGAGTTAGTTACATATTGTTTCCTGTCACTATCAACCCTGACGTCATCAAAGATGCTGAGAGGTTAGATAGTTAGTATAAATAGGCAACTCTTGTAACCTTTAATCTTGTCTCTTAAAAGATCAACTTTCGCATATCATCATCTCTGCATTTTCTCATTACCAAACTGTAATTGCAAAGGCTGAGGGGGAGTTTGTGAATCACATGCAAGTTAATTAACTTGAAAGCATGATGATGATGAAAACAAACGACCATTGCTTGTAGTAAAAGTTTTCCATCTTATTCCGCTGCAAATCTCTTTTAATTCAATCATTTTCCATTTTTGAAACAAAAACTACAAGTAATTCAAACTCAGATCCCAACAATTGGTATCAGAGCTTGGTTCATCAAATTCGATCTAACAATCGATTTGGTTCGAACAGATTAGCTCTCTTGCTAATCAGTTTGGTTGCTTTTGTTTGATATTCAGAGTGTTTACTACGTTCAAAGTTTCTAAAAACAAAATCTAAAAAAAATAACTGAAAATGTCTCAAAACTCACAGGATGCCAATTCTGGATCCTTGTTCAAACCGCCGATGCTCAAAAGAAATGAATATTTCATTTGGAAACGATGGATGGGTCACATCCTTGCCCAGCAAAACACCGGTTGCTGGAGATCTGTTGCTTATGGACCTCATGTTCCAATGGTTCCAAGTACAGAAGATCCAACCAAACAAGTGCCAAAAAATCCTGAAAACTTTTCAGAGCAGGATTTCCGGAAAATTGAATTGGATGCTAAGGCATTTAGCATAGTTGCTTCGGCCTTACCCAATGAAATTTATGCTGGTCTACTCCATTGCAATAGTGCAAAGGAGTTATGGGATGCACTTAAGGAGCAATTTGGTGGGACTGAGGAAGTGATAGAAAGTAATATAGAAGTTAAATCAGCAGTATGAAACGTTTTGTCACTTGAAAGGAGAGTCTCTAACACAACAATTTGAACATTACAGCTGTCTCATCAGTGAACTTAGACTGGTTAACGTGGTTTTTCCTAATTCGACTGTCAATAGTCGTTTCCTTAGATCGTTACCAGATAAGTGGGAGACGGTAGCTTATGTAACGCGAAAATCTGTTGGGTTTTAAGAAATGTCATTGACACAACTTCATGGGATACTCCTCACTTATGAGAGAGAGTTAAACCAGAAAAATGAGTTACAAGATTCTGGCAAAATGACTGATGATTACTCATTGGGTAATACAACTCTTTTTGGCCAATAAGAGGGCTCTGGCAGCAGTAAGGACCAAAGTTATGATCACTATATAGATATTACATCTGGTAGGAACTTTGGATCTGAAACATATGCACCCAACTATGCTTTTGCTGCTAGTGGGGAAAGCCAAACCTCTGACAATCTATCCTTTGAGCTGAATGATTTGCAACACATTGAACCTTTTGATCTTGAAGAAATGGATATTTTGCACCAATTGGCCTTATTGAGTGTTAGGGCTAGTAAGTTTTACAAGAGAACGGGTAGAAAATTCCCAAGTTTGCATGGGTTGAAGGTTGGGCTGGATAAATCAAAAGTCAAGTGTTATAAGTGTAATAGGCTAGGACACTTTGCCAGAGAATGCAGGTCTCAAAGTTCTGGACCAATAGTGACTCATCCTGGCCCTAGACCTCAGCACACACAAAACACTGCTCATTATTCCTAATATGCCCCTGCTCAACATGTTCAAAACACTGCCCACTTTGCACATCCTGCTACCACTGTTCCAGTGCATTATGTTCAAATCCACTGCTCCACAAATTCAATAGTTCAGGCACCATCTCATCCTCAAGTGCTTGTTCAACAAGCACCCATTGTTACACAACCTGCTCAAACCACTGCTAGTCAAGCAGAGGTTGGTCAACAAAGCTTTTTCACACAAAGTTATGTTGACTGGAGCAGTTTGCCTGAGGATTTGACTGATGAAAACTTTGCTTTAATGGCCAAAAATGATGTTGAACAAGAATTTTGTTTAATGGCCTTAGAGACAATTGCTGAAGGTGTTGAATCTGTGGAGATAGTGTCAAAATCTGATGAAGTACAAGTTTATGATGAAACAGTGGTTTCAAGTGAAGAAAGAGAAAATGGTGCTGATAAGGAAAAGAACTCTCCTACTGACCCATGGAACATTGATGTGTGTGAAGATGAGTGTGACTGTGCTCTTATGGCTGCTACAAAGATATCACCTCAGATCCTTAAAGATCTATGTTCTGACAAATGCATCATTACTTTTGCAAACATCAAAACGGTGAATGAAAACCTGAGAAATAAAATTTTAGAAGATGAACTTAATTTGAAAAACTGATTAAAGAGTTAAAATCAAAGTTAAGTGAAAAAGATTCTGAAATGAGTAGCCTAAGACATGAATCAAGCATAACCAAGGACCAACTCTAAACTATGGTAGAAAAATACCAAGTTTGTAAAAAGGAGTTAGAAGAAACCCAAATCACTTGTGAAAAATGGGTTGAGTCCTGCAAAGGTTATGAAATTATGCTTGCTGCTCAGATCAAGAGCAACATCAAGTTTGGTGTAAGTTTTAGAGCCTATGACCAAAATGAGAAAAATGTTGCTGAAATTGATTCTGAGTTGGTTGAAGTTGTCCCTACAAATTTGGCTGGTGAAGAGATAAAAATCACAGATAAAAAATAAAATTGTTTTGAAAAAACCAGAGGTTTCAACAAAAGATAAAGAAATTGAAAAATATCAGTTTAAACCAACCTGGTCAGATGAATGTGATATCTTAGAGAACTTTAAGCCAATGGACTTCACAACCACTGATGGTATTAAAGCCCCAAAAGCACTGGTGATCCCTATCAAAGATGTGCCATCAGAGGTTACAACCACTGCTGAGAAAAAGTCTCATAGGAAAAGAAGAGTAAAGATTAAAAACTTGTTTTGTGAATTTTGTGAAAAAAGAAATCATGTGGATGCAGATTGTTTTGTTTTAAAAACCTATGACATTAACAAAACTTGTGTTATCAAAAACTCTTCAAAATGCACCATCTGTAGCAAAACAAATCACTCAACTCAACAGTGTGCCTATCTCAAAAACTATGAAAAAAAGCTAAAAGAGATCAAGGCAAAAGCACTTGAAAGAGAAAGTTCAAGTTCTGTTGGAAATAAATCCAAGCAGAGTTTTGAACCAATTGAAACATCTGTTACAAAAGCCTTAACCAAAACCTCTGTTCAAAGAGAGGTGCAAGTGACAGATGCCCCACCTTCAAACTCATTTCCAAGAGGGTATGGCCAACCTACTTATAAAAAGGTTCCTCATGCTTATGAAGGCTACATAAAGCCTTCAAAGCAAAGAGTAAACAGGCACCCTTATGGATACAATCATCTGATAGTTAATGGTCAAGAGCAGATGTTACAAAAAAATTTCAAAACCACTGACCATTGTCTTAGACTTGAGGCTGGACCCTCTGTGACCCCACCCAAAGCCATTTTGGCTTTGGGTACCAATTTTAACTGATCTATTTACTTAAATGTGCCGGGACCCTCTACTTGCCTTGATAGCTTATGGTATGTAGATAGTGGAGGTTCCAGGCACATGACAGGATGTAGAGTCCTTCTCAAGGACTTCATGGCTCATGGGGGGTGATATATCTTTTGGTAATAACTCAAAGGGAAAGGTCTTAGGGTCTGGGTCGGTTCTGGCTGGTAAATTCAAGTTTAAGAATGTGAATTTGATTGACAATCTGAAATTTAACCTGCTGAGTGTCTCACAAATGAGTGACAGAGGATATGGATCCTTCTTCACTAAGAAAACTTGTCAAATTGTGGGACCAGAGGTTGTCAAAAAGATTGATCAAATCATTGCTGAGAGCAAAGCACAACTCACTGCACACAGAAGTGGGAATGTGTATGTGGTAGATATGTTAAAAGATAATCTTATGTCTGGAACATGCCTATTCTCAGTTGCTTCTAGCAAAGAGACTGAGTTATGGCATAGAAGACTTGGACACACAAATCTTAAAACTATCACCACACTCTCAAAACAAAGTCTTGTAAGAGGCTTGCCTCACAAGCAATTTTCCTGTGATGAATATTGTGTTTCCTGTTTAAAAGGCAAACAACATAAAAGTTCTTTCAAATCAATTGAAGAGTCCAAAACAAGCCAGTGTTTACAACTGTTGCACATGGACTTGTTTGGCCCAGTGCAAATCATGAGCTTAAAACACAAAAGGTATTGCCTAGTGATAGTTGATGATTTCTCTAGGTCTACATGGACCTTCTTTCTTCATTCTAAGGATGAAACTGCAAGCATTTTGCAAAACTTTGTCAAACAAGTAGAAAAGCAATTTGATCTTCCAGAAAAATCTTTAGAAATGACAATGGAACAGAGTTTAAAAATAGGGAGTTGGATGCTTTTTATGGGTCAAAAGGAATTGTTAGACAATATAGCATTCCACGAACTCCAGAACAAAATGGGGTGGTTGAAAGGAAAAACAGAACCTTAACTGAATCAGCAAGAACTATGCTAGCATATTCTGGTTTACCCCTGTCCTTTTGGGCAGAGTCTGTAAACACTTCTTGCTATGTTCAAAACAGAGTTTTGATTAACCCATGCATCAAAAGACTGCCTATGAGATTTTGTATAAAATCAAACCTCTGATTTCATATTTTAAAATTTTTGGCTGTCCATGTTTCATTCTGAACTTAAAAGATTCTATATCTAAGTTTGCAGCCAAATTGATTGTGGTTATTTTCTGGCATACTCAACCACTGCCAAAGCCTACAGAGTTTTTAACTCTAGGACAAAGTGTGTTGAAGAAACTTTGAATGTGAAGTTCAATGAACTATCATCACTGAAAATCCCAACAAATCCTGCAGAGCCTTTTGATATAGATGAATTCACATTTGCTGATGTTTCTATCAAGCTAGATAATGCAGGTACACCAAAATCATCTGAAGAAGATCAAGATCAAGGATATGACTGTGTGCTTCCACAAACAAAAGTCTATTCTTCAAACAGAGGATCAAGTGCTACAAGCTCTTGTGTAAACTCTGCCACTTCTGGGTTAACAGTGGTTGATCCTCAAACCTCTGCCAGTTCACAAAATCAAACATCCGTTGATAAAAGTCCTACATCTGGGCACCAAAATCATCAGAATGTTACCTCTATACTCCCAATACCACCACCACCATTCTCATCAGTGGCTGATACTTCAATTTCACCAGCAGAGGTTAGCTTAGATGATACACATTTGCAGCCATCACCTGAAAATGCTATTGTTCCATACCAAGGTGATTTGATTTATCTCAAAAGCCATCCAGCAGATCAAGTTATTGGCAACATCAAATCTGGGGTGCTCACACGAAGCCAATTCCAAAATATTTGTCTTTTTGCTGGCTTTCTATCACTCATACAGCCAGTCAAGTACCAAGAGGCACTGAAAGACAATAGCTGGGTAGAGGCCATGCAAGAAGAACTCCTTCAGTTCAAAAGACAACAAGTTTGGGAGCTTGTGCCACTGCCAAAAGATGTAAGTCCAATTGGCACAAAGTGGGTCTTCAAGAACAAAACTGATGAAAGGGGTATTGTTGTCAAAAACAAAGCAAGGCTCGTGGTTCAAGGCTACAGACAGGAAGAAGGTATAGACTATGATGAGACTTTTACTCCTGTAGCAAGGTTGGAAGCTATTCGCCTGTTCTTAGCTTTTGCTGCTAACCACAACATAAAGGTGTTTCAAATGGATATAAAGAGTGCATTTTTGTATGGAAAAATCAAAGAAGAGGTGTATGTCTGTCAACCTCCAGGTTTTGAAGATGCATTCCATCCTGATCATGTCTACAAGCTCAACAAAGCATTGTATGGCTTGAAACAAGCACCAAGAGCCTGGTATGAAACTCTATCCACTTTTCTCTTATCCATAGGGTTTACTAGAGGCAAAATAAATAAAACCTTGTTTTTAAAATGGAAAGGAAAAGATTTGATGCTTGTCCAAATTTATGTGGATGACATCATTTTTGGATCCACAAGCACTGCTATGTGTGAAGAGTTTCGAAAACTCATGGCAGCAGAGTTTGAGATGAGTGCAATGGGTGAGCTCCAATGTTTTCTTGGTCTTCAAGTTAAACAATTGCACAATGGTACATTTATCCATCAAAACAAGTATGTGAAAGAACTGCTTAAAAAGTTTGATATGGATGATTGTAAACCATGTAGCACCCCCATGGCAACCTCCAAGCTAGTCACCATTGATGGTAAAGATGACCTTGTTGATCAAACTCTTTATAGAAGCATGATTGGGTCTTTATTGTACCTAACTGCATCAAGGCCAGACATCATGTTTGCAACATGTGTTTGTGCCAGATCACAGGCATTACCTAGAAAGTCTGACCTTATTGCTGTAAAAAGGATATTCAGATACATAAAAGGTGCTCCCACACTTGGTATCTGGTATCCAGCTAATGGGAATATTGAGCTTTCAGGTTTTTCAGATATGACTTTGCTGGTTGTAAAACTACAAGGAAGTCCACATTAGGAGGATGTCAATTCCTAGGTGATTGTCTAGTGTCTTGGCAAAGCAAAAAGCAGGTTGCAGTTTCACCATCCACTGTAGAGGCAGAGTATATTGCTGCTGCTAGCTGCACTGCTCAACTCTTGTGGCTTCAAAACCAGTTGTTGGATTTTGGTATCATTGCACTAAAGACTCCACTCAAATTGGACAGTCAAGCTGCTGAAAATATCATCAAAAATCCAGTTTCTCATTCAACTACAAAGCACATTGACATCAGATATCACTTTGTGAGGGATTGCTATGAAAAAGGTTTGATTTCTTTGCACCATATCCATACTTCAGATCAATGGGCAGATGTTTTAACCAAGGCATTGGATGCATCTACCTTTGAAAAATTGATCTCGAGGCTTGGTATGCTAAACATGGATTAAAAACAAGTTTTATTGTAAATCCATGTGTACATAGCATCAAAATGTTTTCAGAAAATCAAAAACACCTTAAAAATAGTTAAAATTGAAATTCTTCAATAAATCTTTAAAATCTGTTCATAACATATGTTTGCTCAAAAACTCTGATAGGCTTAAAAATCTTATCCACTGTTAAAGTGTATCCACTGATGTCCATTTTTTTACCATTTTCAAAACTACTGATGGCTATCCTCTGATAGTGTTAACAAAATCAGTACTGTCTAAATCACTGTCCTAAAACAGTGTTTTGCCACATCAACGGTTACTTTTCTCATCAGAGGTTACACGTGGCCAGATGTTAGCCATCCGATCTTGCAACAGATGCCACGTCATGTTCACTTTTTCAAAACCCTTATAAAACCCCTGTTTTATCTCACCAGTGGTTACCCTAAACTGTGTCGATTTCAAAATCTCAAAACAGTTTTTCTCTCAAACACCATGGCTCCCAAATCAAAATCTTCAAAATCCAAAGCTAAATCGCAAGAAGAACCTCCACCTTTCATTCTCATAATCAAAACCCCACACAATTACACTGCCATACTTGAAGAAAACGACACAACTACTCGCTATCATCCAATGATTCGAATTTTGCAAAAGTCTAAATTCTTGCACATGTTAACCGTCAAAGCTCCCATTTACATTGATGCTCTTCGTGATTTCTAGAAAAATGAAAAGGTTCACTCATCTGCTGATGGTGTTCCTTATACAATAATTTCAAGAGTAGGGGGAGTGTTGATGCAAATTAGCCCCCAATCGATCTCTCAAGTTTTCAAGTTAAATGACATACAACACCCTGTGTCATTTCAATTAATGAGATCCAAGTAGAGTTTCTGGAAAGAGGTTATATCGGCCAGATGAAAGGTAAGACCATTTTTAAACCTAACTTTCCTGCTGAGATGATATTTTTTTTCACACCATTCTTGCTTGTCTCTCAGCAAATTCCACTGCTTTCAATGAAATCCCATTGAACATGCAATATCTGGGGTATGCAATTTTAACTGAAACAGATTTTAACTACTCCCAGATATTGTTCAATGATCTTGTAAATAATTTAAAAAATATTGAAAAAAGAAAAGCTTTTCTGATGCATCCACGTTTCTTGAGTGTTTACTTGCAGGATCAAATCAAAGGTCCTGAAAGTAAACAAGGCGCTGTGGTTAATCCAGGCAGCCTTAATCATGAAACTTTCACCAGAATAACAAACCAAGATAAAGTTGAGAAAACACAAGTAGAGGAAGATGAGCAAGTTTTACCAGAACAAAATGTTCAATCTCAACCTCTTGCTATTGAGCCCACTGCTCTTGGGGATCGGGGCAACACAACCGCTGCCCTGAAACCCACACCAAAAATTTTCAAAAAGAAAACCAAAACAATCTCCAAAAAGCCCACCAAACCCAAAAAGGGTCCTCTGGAAGATCAGATCCCAGAGGTTAACCCTGTGACAACACCAAAGTCACAAACCACTGCTGCTACTTATTCACAGCAGATGGTTTAAAGATCTCCCACCGGCTTTGAAACTCCTCCTTCTTCCTCACAAAAGGAAAAGGTTGTAGACACAGGACACCACTTTATGAAGCTCTAGATCCACTTGGGTCTATCTTCCACAGCCCCTCCCCCAGGGCAATGTCGCTTTCTACTTAACCACCTTCACCGATACCTTCACTTCCACCCACAATTGTACCATTGCTGAATGCAATTGAATTAGTTCAGACACAAACCAGCACTTCTCAACAACCTATTACTGAGAATATACTTCATCCAATGGCTGGGTCTGATTCTTTATTCATTGCTAGCCCATCAGCAAATGAAGAGGCTACATCCCTTGGGTTACATGTAACCCTTGGTGATATTTCAACACAAGCAGCCACTACAATTGCTGAACTCCCTAGTTCTCAGTTGAACAGTGGTTTCATTAATAAGACTTGGTTGAAGGCAACCACTGCTGAGGCAACAACTGTTACCTCTATTGTGGGAAGTCCCTAGTACCAAGACAAAGGGGCATCTATGTTTGAAGCTGGTCCTAAAACCACTGCTCATGATAACATAGATATACCTACCACCACTGGTTGGAGTTCAGATGATCCTATTAAATTAGGTGATGATCTAAAACACTAGGATTTGATGGAGAGAGTGACCAGAATAGAAAACTCTATTGGTAAAATCAGAGATTTACTAAAGCAGATGATAGCTACAAAAAGTCAACCCTCTGTCCTATCCACTGCTGATCTCAAAGAAGCTCTTAACCCTCTGTTTCAACATTAACAACATTATTTGGATTTACAACACAAGCATCATGTGAATAATGTTCGAAACATGTTTGAATCAAGGTATCAAGACACTACAGCAGACATTAAAGCCATCAAAGCACATCTACTCACAACCACTGGCCATGCACCTCCAACGGTTATATTTGTTACAACAGATGAAGCCAAAAAGGGGGAGAAACCTTTGGGTCCAAAGAAGTTAACAACAGATGATGATAAGGCCAAACCAACAGTAAATATCCCAAGGCCTGATGGTTCAAAGCAGATAGATTTAACTGAAGAACTAGTGGCCAAGGCAAGGGCTAGTCACAAGAAGAATGTGATTGAGGAGAGCAGAGTGTTGGTTGAGAAAAAGATTGATCAGCAAAAAGAAAAAGGAGAGGTGGTACTTCTTCAAAAAGAGCTCCTACTAGAAACCTCTGCATCTCAAAAACCTATCACATCTTCAAAACCACAACCCACATCCACACAAGCAGATGTTACAACAACTGTTGTGTCAAAATCTGTTGATACAACAGAGGTTGCAACAGATGCATCTCTATCCACTACCATAATCACATTTCCCACATCAACTCAACCATTATCCACATCACCAAAAATCCCACAACCACCATCACCTACTTTAAGGTTTAAAAGGAGAAATTCACAAAAGTGATAAATGATGATGAGATCTCTGCACCTCTTCCACTATCATCAACACCAGTGATCCCCACATCAGTGCTTACAACTTCTTGAACTCCTAAAGTCATTCCTGCATCAAAGTTTTATCCTCTTGATTTACCAGTAGTCAGGGAAGAGATTCTATGTTTCTTTTCAGAGGAGGACCCTGACAAAAGAACAATTCTATCCCTTGATGGCTATCCAAAACCAGCAAATGTTGATGCTTATCTAGAATTGAAAAAGAAGCAAGCAGAGGATATTGCCAAAAGGGAATCAGCTGGTAAAAATGACAGAGAAATACAGATTATCATGTCTTTTCAACTGAGTAAGGTCACCGTTTTGCAAAACTTTGTTAAGGATCTGAGCAACCAGTTGTCAGTAAGGGAAGATAAGTTGCTCAAGGGTGAACTCATTGAGTATATCATGGAAAAGAAGATGTATAGGCAACAAGGCCTCAGTTCAGGGATTGGAGCATAGATGAGCTGAGAGAAGAAATCAACAGAATGCAAGAAATGTTGAAAGACCCTCTCAAAAAGCCAACTCCTCCCAACTAGGATTTATACAAGAAAGATATCTCTGAAAATGTCTTGAAGTTGAAGAGAATGAAGCAAGAACTGATTCAAAATCATTATGGTTCCAAAAACCAAGTGATGAGATGGGGTGAGGTGAGGGTGATAGACACCTACAAAAGTTTGGAAGAGAGAAGGAAAAAGGATCCATCCATGCCTCCCAAGCCTGATTACTCAAAAGAAGATGCTGTCCTCAGAGCTCAACTCTCCAAAAAGTCCAGCTCAACATCTGCCTATTCCACACTTGCCCTGCAACACAGGAAAAAGCAAGGGGAGATGAATGAAAAGACTGACAAAGAGTTTGAGGATACATTTATCAAAGAAGGTATTCAGAATATTATTAATTATCACACATATGATACAAGTGCCAAGCTAGCTAAAGACTTATCAATGTTAGCTCATTCACAAACCTCAGCAATAAAAGCTCCTTCAAGAAAACCATCAGACCCAAAAATTCTAAAATGGAAGGTCGATAAAGAGACCCATGAATTGACATTGCTCAAGTCTGATGGTCCAGCCACTAAACTATCCATGGAAGATGCTTATGAGCTTACAGTAGAAGACTTCCAAGAACTACTATGTTTAGAGCTGGTGAAGGATGATGATGACATGGAATCTCTTAAATTGAACTTCAATTCAAAGGTCAAATAAGAGAATTCCTTCTGAGGAATAAAAACCAAGAATAAAGTGTTTTTGGCATCATCTGTTCCAGGGGGAGATTGTTGGGATTGAACCCTATGAAAGAAACAGATGATATAAAGCCAAACAACACTATCCGAGCTTTGGTTCAACTATCAGAGGTTACATCCTCTGATGTACTTACACTGCTTTCCATAAAGACTACTCATCCTATCATCTGCCTTCACAAAGCTTCAAGGTCTGCCAGAGTTAACAAGGACAGAGGATAGGAATCAGAGTTTAGTCATTAGCTTAGTTAATCAATGTAACAGTGCCAAGCACTGATAGTTAGTATTAGCACTGTTTAGAGTTAGTTACATATTGTTTCCTGTCACTATCAACCCTGACGTCATCAAAGATGCTCAGAGGTTAGATAGTTAGCATAAATAGGCAACTCTTGTAACCTTTAATCTTGTCTCTTAAAAGATCACTTTCGCATATCATCTTCTCTGCATTTTCTCATTACCAAACTGTAATTGCAAAGGCTGAGGGGGAGTTTGTGAATCACATGCAAGTTAATTAACTTGAAAGCATGATGATGATGAAAGCAAACGACCATTGCTTGTAGTAAAAGTTTTCCATCTTATTCCGCTGCAAATCTCTTTTAATTCAATCATTCTCCATTTTTGAAACAAAAACTACAAGTAATTCAAACTCAGATCCTAACAGGACATGTGGAATTTGTAGAACTCAAGGATCTCTAACATGAAGTGAGTCACCGGAAGCCGAAAATTTCCCTCGGCGAAATAATCGAAGAATAATGTAATATAGCTGGCAGGAGCATATGCCACCGTAGCGTTCTCCTTTGGATAAAAGGCACCCCAAGATTTGGCAAACAAGAAATTCGTGACAAGATTATCAAAATCTTCTTTCTTCCACTTTAATGACGGTAGGGTTAACGTCGTCGGCATATCGGTTGTATCAATGGTACTAGAACTAGTAGCCATGTATCTCTAGAAAAGTTGTAGAAGAAAGAAATCTCAGAGAAGAAGAGAGGAAGGTTTGAAAGCATAAAGAGAAAATGGGAATCAGAGATGTGTATATAAAGGGATCGAAATTAATTCCTGGGGTAACGTGTAACCGCCTTCACACTTTTTCAAACCCCTAGGTGAATGTCAGGGCGAGTGGGGAACAGTAATCATCCCCACGCGTGCGTGTGAACCACACATGCCATCATGCAATTAATGTTGTACGACTGAAAACTGTTGACAGTTGTCAAACAGTGCTCAGAACGTCACAAAGGCACGTTGTCTCTCACCAACTTCCTGACACGACGTCACGTCACAAGACAATTTGGTTTCAAAATTTCAAATTCTTCTTGCTTTTTCCTAAACTTGCTCATTAAAGTTAACAGCTGGTTCCCAAGAAGCCGCGCAACAACAAAAGCAACACCATTTTATTTAGTCCAGTGCTCCACCTCTACAAACATCGGAGCAACACTGGACTGGGGGGACTTGAAGGGGTATGGTCCCAAAAACATTATGGCAGGCAAAGGAACCATACCCATGATTATCTACCAAGCAAACCTTACGCAGATTATTCCACCAAAAGAAAGACCTTACTAAACTCTGCGCCAATCACCTAAGGAAGGAAAAGATCATTAACTACCTTGCGCGGGCTCAAGCAAGGAAATAGTTAACCTTGAGAAAGTTCCCTGAGTGATTGTTTGCTCCCAAAAACCTTGCGCAGATTACAACACAACAAAGAAAGCCTTGTAATTCTTTGCGACAAGCATTTAAGAAGGAAAAAGGATCATTTAACTATCCTGCGTGGGCTCGCGCAAGGAAACAATTAACCTTGAATATTTTTCCCTTAGCAAATTATGTATGTGCATAAGAAACGGTTCAGAAACAAAAGGAATCTTTTCTGTTATAACAGAATGTACACGTGGCAGCAGTCCAGAAAGCCACAGCTGTATGGCGTTCTAGAAGCATTTAATGTCCAATCGTGCAAGGGCACTTTTCAGCTACAACCGAATGCCACGTGGCAGTATCTGAGGTAATCAGGAGAATCACAGTGATGGCATGGTCACATCGAGAAAGCAGAATGATCTCACGACACACGTGTCATCTCTCTAGCCTTAGATGAATGGCCAATCCGTCTGTAGTAACGGCGACGTCAAACACTTAACGGAATGATAAAGATTCCGTTAAGTTTTCATCTCTCATTTTGGCGCCCAAAATCCGGCTATATATAAGAAACTTCAGGATCAAGGAAAGGTATTCACACTCACTTACTCTCTCTCTTACTTCACTTAAACTATTTCCAACTACCGATACTTATTCTCACGCCGGAGGGTGGTCACGGAGAGAACCCCCTTCTCCCCGTGGCGAGGCTAACGGCGTTTTGTTTTGCAGGTTTTGTTGGAGTATAGTTGCGATCACCATCATCAAGCTAAACGAAGGATTAACCTACTTTATGCAGAAACCAAACCCTAGATCTAACCTGATTCCGATCTGTTAGGTCTACGTTTCTTCACTCATCTTCTATCTCTTTTCTCTCTAGTTCTTCTTCTTCTCCCCCATAGCTCTCAAAGCCAATATCATCATCATAGTAATCATCCCATGTAAACTCTATGACTCAAACCCTAAGACTTAAATTCCAAATAAGACTAATTAAACAAATAAGCTCAATCAAAGCTAATAACGCAATCGCCTAATTGTCTTCGGCAACGGTGCCAAAAACTTGATATGCAAAATACGGTGTATAAAAGCTAACCTAACCTAGACACTCTAATTTTAAATTTTTAAACTAAGACTCTCTAAATGCTAGATCACTGACAGGCAAATGTACCTATCGTACGCAGTAAAGCCTAATGAAGTCCGAGTATCAAACCCACGAGACACTAGCGATACTAAACTAGACTATGACTTATCTAATTATTTAACTGGTTTTAATTGTTTTGAGGCTTTTAATTAATTAAACTAAGGGAAATTAACTAAGATACTAAACTACCAAGACGCACGCTGAAGACTACTAAGGTGAAATCAAGGATGAGGAAACACTACCCAGGTTTAGAATCCTATTCGTGACTCTCGATTTTCTCTCGACAATGGTAACTATGATGGAATCAGGTTCTAAGAATATGACACCGTAAGGCTAAAGATAAGTTGAATCTCCTCCCGGTTTGATCAACTTCTCTTAAGGATCCTAAAGTTCAAATAAAGCTCACTGGTATAGGTGGATCACCTCCCAGTCTCTCCAACAATATTAAGGTACCCAAAAACAAGATCACATCTTGGTCTCACTAATTACAATGCACCCTAGAGTGTAGGGGGTAACCTAAAAACACTTGACAAGACTAAGGAAAACAAGCAATATTAGGCAACTTAGATAGATCTCCTCTCGGTCTCACAGCACCTAAATACCTAGCACCAAAGACAATCCTAACTATCTATCTGCTTTCAGTCTCAAGAATAGGTACAACACTAAACACCTCTAAATTATCAAACAATGTTCCTATTGAATACGTACACCATAAACCATAAACTAACTACGAACACAAAGTAGGTAACCTAACATGCATCTATACATGAAAGACATTCACAAAGACACACGAGAAACAATTATGAGTTAATAAATTAGAATAAAGTATGCACACAAATCTAGTAAGAATAATTAGGTCTCTTAAAGATTTATTCCATCACTAAATTACCAAAACCGAAAGATTACCGATTAAAATAAATATTCATCACAAACACAGGTAGTTAAACGAATTAGCCAAGAATCTTATCAAAAATAAAAAAACAAGTCTTAAACAAACACTAAACCATGTTCATAAGTTCGAATAACACAAAATATATCAAACCGAAAAAAGAAAACTAACTATTTGCAAGTCTACCCGATTCTTTGCTTTAACCTTGATCTTGATCCGTTACACCTTCTCTGCCATCAAATCACCTCCTGTAGCCTCAAAAATTCGTCCAGTAAATATTTTCGTTCAACGCAGCCTGTCTCTTCTAAAAACAATGCCCATCCCCCAATTAAATACCATACGGAATTATATTGGGTATCAAATACAAATTGTTCTACGCCATTGGCACTTGGCAGATTACTAAGGCCATAATGGGCCTGCTCACTTGATACTTGATAATACGTTAATGGACCCAATTGAAAGAAAAGGGTCACGATGGCATGGTTTCCTTGTTGGGCAGATGCTTAACCCATTTAATCCCTACAACAAAAGGTTCAATTTAAGTAGAGGTGCATAAAAAACTCGTATCGGAAACCGGACTCGATAAAAAACTCGAAACTGGTTATTTTTGTACCCGGGTATTGTATACCCGTAACCGAACCCAACCTTCCTGTAGGGTACGGATAGAGTCTACATTTTGAGCTCAATACCCGTAATCGAAACCGTACTCGATTTATACCTAAAAATACCCGGAACCGGTCATAGCCTATACCCGAACCCGGTTATTCCCTATACCCAATACCGGTATTTTTTAGTACCCGATAGAATACCCGAATTTTTAAGGTATATTTTTATGTTTACTTTGCAACTTTTATATTTAAGTTAAAAAAATGCATATTATAAAACAAATAATTTGTATTTGAGTGAATTCATGTTATTGTAATTTGTTTTTACTTATTTTACAAATTACAAACCAAATTTAATTTCTAAACGTATTTATTTTTATGTAAAATAAAAAAACATAGTTTTAAAAATCAGGTCTTAATACCCGGATCCATACCCGGTTGTATCCGAACCCGATTATACCCTACCCGGGTACATAGGATATGACTTTTCTTTTCAATACCTGTACCCGAACCCTACTCAGTTTCTGTTAATACCCGATTTTCTAATACCCGATTATACCTGAAACCGGTTCCATACCCAGAACCGGGTATTAACAAAAACCCAGTTTGTGCACCTCTATTAAGTCTAGCCAAACTTCGAATTTTAAATATTGACGTTGAGTACATAAAACTTTAATTGTTCTGTGTTTCCATAAAACTCTAGTAAACCAATTCGTTTTTCTTGAACTGTTTAATAAATATTTAATTGTCTCATTTAACTATATAATAATATATTATTAGCTAGCAAACTAGAGTTTAAAAGATATTTTAACATTTACTCGTGAGTCTCAAATTCTAGCTCAAATACATCTTTTCAGCTAGTTGTCTCTTAGAATCTTTAAACTTATAAATTTACGATATGAACCAAAAACGAGTAGAATTTAATATAAATCAATCCTAAAACTACTCAAATTGCAAGAAATTTTATATATAAATACGAATAATTTAGAACACGTCGTTACAACACTGGTACGATACCGCCGTCGGTATATTAATCAAGACGATATCTACATGTTCTTTACGTCGAACAAAAACCATACAAACGAATACCTATACTGATGTTCAATATTATTTCGTTCGTCTCATTGAGGTTAGCATAAAAAAGTAACTTGCCAAAAAACGAAACTACTAAAAAAAGATATTACTATTTATTTAGTTAATGTATAATAATAATAAAATAAAATAATAATAATAATAATAATATTAATAATAATAATAATAATTATAATTATAATGTTCTGTATATAATAAGCACATTGTTTATACCTCTTCAATTATTAATTTATTAAATTATATATTATATCATTGTAATTACGATGTTTGTTTGGTGAACTAAGTTTTTATTGTTGTTTGATAATATTGAGTAGTATCAAACAACTTATGATGATATACATCTATATGTTATTAGTGGGGTACCCGTGTGTTGCAGCAGAGTCGATAATATGGGCCGAGAACATAATTCAAACATATAAACCTTAAAAATCGTATATACGTTGTGTGTGTGTATATATATAAAAGCACTCGCGTTTCCCGGCTGCAACTCACGGGAAACCTTTGTGATAAACAGAGAAACTCTTATCATAAACATAATATAGTATTCTAAACATTATATAGTATTCTGTAACATTTTTTTATCTAGTGGGAAACCCGCGTGTTGTCGATGAGTCGGCAATTTACATCTAAATTTTTAACTAACTTCTCTAAAATTACAAAAACACATTTTATGTTAAATTTGATTAATTTTGGTTCACTGATTAGTCCTTTAGTCAAAATACACAAATATAAGTAATGTATTTTTGAATATATATATTCTTGATGAATGTGATAAGTTTATTATCCATAAGCTTATTTTTTTTTATTATTTTTAAATAATCTAATATATAGTATAAATTAATTAGATATCAATGCCATGGATCATGGGAAGACGGGTATGAATGGAAGAACATTGCAAAAAATTAGGCATTTTAACATGATCTTTCATATGTCATCTTAAAATTGATGGGAATTTACCATTTTATACATTACAAATAAGGCTGTTCAAATTGCTCGAGACTCGTTCGATGCACGATTGAAAAATGTTCAGAATTTGTTCGTTCAATTCAGCTCGATTGAAAAAGGCGCTCAGTTCGGATCGGTTCGGTTTGAAACGAACCGAGCAAGAGCAAAGGTCTACTCAGTTCGGTTCACCTCGGTTGGCTCAAATTAATAAATTTTTAATATATATATATATAGGATAAGGATCTGTTAGGAACCACCCTTTATTGTTAGAACCGCGAGAACCAGTGTGAACACAAACAGTAATACCTTAAAAAATCTAAAAAACATCCAAAAAAATTTTTTAATATATTTTTTGAAAAATTCGCTATATTTCGTCAACAATAAAAAATTAAAAAAAATTGAGTAACAGTTATCCATGCACATGTGCATTTTTATCATTTCTTTGACAAATTCTGTAATATATTACAAACATTGGGCAATTTTACTTTCATTTACACTACCAGATGTAATACACTACGTTTTACGTTACCAATATTAGAAATGCACATGTGCATCTATATGTATCAACATGAAATAAAGTGTTTTGGTACACTACTTTGAATACACTTTCTCTTTCATCTATAATTCCATCCATAATACACTATTATGCACACGTGTATATGTATCATTTCTTCGACAAATTCCGTAATACGTTACAAATATTAGACAATTGTACTTTTATTTACACTACCATGTGTAATACACTACTTTTTACGTTACGAATATTAGAGATGCACATGTGCATCTATATGTATCAACATGAAATAAGGTGTTTTGGTACACTACTTTGAATACACTTTCTCTTTCATCTATCATACCATCCATAATACACTTCCATTACCTCCTACCATCCATAATACAATACCATTACCTCCTACCATCTATAATACAATACCAATACCAATATTTTCACTTTATTACATGTATATCAACACTATTTATACCATCCAATCAACATATTACATCTTAAAGTGACAACTATAATCAAACCATCAACCACTGGATATAACTAACCAAAAAAACATGTATATGGGCCTACTTCATCATTCGAAATCACAAATTTTTGTACCAAAACACATTATATAATGGTTATACATACTGATGCACATGTGCATTTTGAATATTGGTAATGTAAAAAGTAGTGTATTACGAATGGTATTGTAAATTAAAGTGCAATTGTCTACTACTGATAATGTATTATGGAATTTGTCGAAGTTATGATACGTATGCACATGTGCATGGATAACTGTTACTCGAAAAAAAAAGTTTTTTTTCTTTTTTCCGGAAACGAAATATAGCGATTTAAAAAAAAAGATATTAAAAAATTTTTTTGAGTGTTTTTTTGATTTTTTTAGATTTTATTTTGCAATAAAGGTGGTTCTCGCGGTTCTCGCAATAAAGATGGTTCTCGCGTGAACCTTACCCTATATATATATAGAGGAGGTTATCTTGAGAACGCTAAATATTGCGAGAACCGTGAGAACAAATGAGAAAACCAATCAAAACCATTTTTTTAATACAAACCTTATTGTAATTAAAATAAAACATCAAAATAAGAATTTACAACATCAAAGAATTCATTTCTTCCCTCAAAATCACTTTTATCAGATTATTTACACATGTGTAAATATAACAAATTTACACATGTGTAAATGACAAACTTACACATGTGTAAAAAAAATTACTTACGAATTCACGTAAATTTAAACATGTAAATTAAATTTCTAACATTGTATTCGAATAATAATGATAAGTGTAAAAAGAAAATTTAAATTTGAATTGTTTTTTACCAAGTTTTCGTGGTTCTTTCGTTCGTTCTCACGGTTCTCGCAATATTTAGCGTTCTCATTTAAACTCTCCCACATATATATATATATATATATATATATATATATATATATATATATATATATATATATATATATATATATATATATATATATATAGGGTCAGGATTTAGAGAAAACAGTGAGAAGTTTGAAAACGGTGAGAACGGCCATCAGCCGTTGGATCAAAACATGGATTAGATTGGCATGGTGGGGTTTTCGTAAATAACATGAACTTCCGAACATGGACGCGCTTTGTTAAGGGCATAAAGGTAAATGTGCACCTACAAAACCCATACAATACGGGATCAAAACATATATACTCCCAGAGAAACCTCCCACAATTCCAACGGAAACGTGAAAACCCTAGAAAACGCGAATACTAGAAAATTATGGCGTCGAACCGTCAAACAAGATCCAGAAGCAACAAATACAGTAAGTTGACTTCGATTAACATTATACTAGTTTAATGATGTTTTAGGCGTTTTACAATTATCATTAATTGCAGTTTCCATGGATGAGGAATCCGGGGAGTCGCCTGCTCCAAAACGCCAAAAAACCACCGAGTAGAAGAAAACTACAAAACATGGTACAAATGATTATTTTTTTATAATGTTTATATGTAAAATTCATATATCATGTAATATACTTTGATAGTTTGTTTCTGAACACCAAAATAAATGAATCGTTATGATATGTTTTGACTGTATGAGAACGCCAACTTACTTACATCATTTGTATTATTAAAACGTCATAAAATGCCGGTTGTTGTCTATATTGTACTGGTTTTATATCTTTTTTTACTGGTTCTAAAACGCCGTTAAATTAAACTTGTTTCATAGGCAAAGAGGGTTTAAGGATAACAATAAACAAGGATAACGCCATATATTTGGCGGGCTTGAAGAAATAAAGACATTTTCATAAAAAAATGCTTTGAAAATAAATAGATAATAAAACGCCGTAGAAATAATGATAACGCCATCTTTTAAGCGGGTTGAATAATGACAATCGTACCCCGCGTACCATTTAGCGCGCCCATGCCAGGTGTTGGGCAAGGATCTGTTCTCACACTTCAAATCGTTTTCTCCTGATCCCGTTTCTATATATATATATATATATATATATATATATATATATATATATATATATATATATATATATTAATAAAATAACTAGAGGCGCACATTAATAATGTTTGGTCCAAGATCTAACTAGAGCCCATTTAATTATAGAATTGAAGGCTGATACCAATAGTCGAGTAATTGAGTCAAAATGTCAAAACACCGAAATGTGAAGTGTCGATCGATACTCAAGTGTCAACCCGTCATTCAATTTAGAAGTATATAATCCTAGTTACAACCCTGCATCAACCATCATAATTTGAATTCTCTGTCACCAAGACGCCAACTCCCTAAGATTTTGTTTCAATCAGTTCATTCGATTTTAAACTTCTCATAGATCAAAGGTCTGCTTCAATCAGTTGACGATTCATCTTTCTGCTTAGATGATCTCGATAGAACCAGTTGAGTGTTTATTTCTATTCCTTGTTACTTAGTAAATTTATGCATGTGTTTAATTGGACGAAACCTTAGGGAAGAAAACTAAAACTGCACTTTACTCTAAAAAAACTGACCACCCCATCGTCACTTTTCTATTTGCTATGCGACGCTCGATACTCGCTTGATGCTCGTTCGAAAAATACCCGGATCCAAAGGCGCTCGTTCGACTTTGGCTCGATTGAAAAAACGCTCGGATCGATTTGGTTCGGTTTGTAAATGAACCGAGCACGAGCAAAGGTTCGATCGGTTTGGTTCGACTCATGAACAACCCTAATTGAAAATTCTTTATATAGTAATATCTATCTATATTAGTTATTAATTACATGCATTTTGGAGGGAAACCAATAATGATATATATGTATCCTATATATTATACTAGGTGATAACCACGTGTATTACACAGGTTGAATAAATGAATTTTATGAACTAAATAATAAAACAATATATCTTTAAAAACCTCATTTATTACACGGGTTGAATAAATATAATTTTATATATTAAATAATAAAAAGGTGTATCTATAAGAACCATATTGTATGGGTTGAATAAATGTAACTTTATATATCAAATAATAAAAAAAGTATATCTTTAAAACCGTGTGTATTACACGGGTTGAATAAATGTAATACAGTTTACTAAATAATAAAAAAGTTATATCTTTAAAAACCCTCGTGTATTACACGGCTTGAACAAATATGATTTTATATACCAAATAATAAGAAAATTATATTGAAAAAAACTAATGGATATACTCGGTACGCGATAGATATGGTGATTGCGGAGATGATTATTGAAAAGAAGATAAAATGGTCAAACATGTTATTCAAGAAGCAAATAAACAACCATTTGAATGATAAAATATAAATTATATTTAAAAAACTCGTAATAAATCTAATTTTATATATAAAGTAATATTGAAAGTTATATACAATTTGTTTAAAAACTATGTAATAAAATCGATATAATAAATTTTGCATAATGAAAATAAAAATAAATAATATATTAATACAAAGTTTGGTTTTGGTGATAAATAATTTTGTTATTTAAAATATCTTAAATTAACAATTTAAGTTTAAGAATAATATTTTATTAGAAAAATGTAATTATTCTATTCGACATTTAAAGTAGGATAAGGTTTAATATTACTTTTTATTTATTTAGTAATATAAGATAGAAAAAAATATGATTAGTAGGAGAGTTATCTATAATTAACTAGAAGAGATTAAACTAAACAATAATTATCTATAAGATATTAAACTAAATAATGTTTAGTAGGATGGTTATCTATAATTAATTAGAAAAGATTAAACTAAAATAATAATCATCCGTAAGAAATGGCCTAATATGATGACATCTATAAGATATTAAACTAAATAATATTTAGTATGGGGGTTATTTATAATTAATTTGAAAAGATTAAACTAAAATAATAATTAATATATAAAACATGACATAATATGATGACAAGTGTCCCATGAATGATTTCTTTTATTATATAGTATAGAAGATAGATATAGATATATGTTATATGTACTGTGGAGAAAAACAAATAATGATAATAATAATAATAATAATAATAATAATAATAGAGTAAATTACAAAAATCGTCCTTTATGTTTATATAAAATTTCAAAGGTTGTCCTTGCCTTTAAATCTGACAAGATTCATACTTCATGTTTACAGATCTTGCACGTTACGTCCTTAATGCCTAACCCAATTACTTTTTGTCATTAAAATCAGATCATACAAGGATAGTTTAGCCTTTTTATCCATTTATAATATATTAGATTTAAAGAACATAAAATAATTAAAAAACATAATGTTTGTGTATTAATTAAAAATTAAATCATACACTCTCTCTCTCACTTTCTTGTTTCTCACCTCTTTCTTCCACCACCACCCATCCTGTAGGTCCGGATCGGTTCACCGAAGAACACAAACTCGGCGTTTAATTCGGTTTAACATGCGGAATCTGTTAAACCGAACCGTAATCGGGCACAAGAATCGTAAATAATCAACGTTTATTACGTTCTAATCGACAACCGGACAGAGTTTCAACGTCTACGTTACAAAAAGACTCGATCTAGATCGACACCATATGAGATATTCTTGAGAGTGATCTTATGCGAAGTTGTTGTTCTGTGTGTTAAGTTCTTCATGATATATATAGGATTGCATGTCTCTTCGTACGAACATGGAGTTCCTTTGTGTGAAGTCATGCACTTCGTACGATTTCTCCTTGTGCGAAGTGTTGTACCAATCTGCTTTGAACGAAATTAATCTTCTGCATATGTAATTTTGATGACTTCATGATGCAGATGATATGATAATCTTGACATTAGAGAAGTTATGATGTCATCATCTAAGTTGATGACATCATACCCGATCATCTCCGCTCTCTACGCCCCGTACCAAATCCTATTAAAACCTAACTAATTTTAACGAAACCTCTGTCCGGTATTTTACAGACTCAAGACACTAGACACTAGACATTACACGTACAATTAGATTTCTATCTATGGCCACACGAATAGTGCACTAACAGTCACCCCCTTGGACATAGCTAGAAATCTGTGTTGATTAGTCTTGAACTGTCTTGGATAACATCTTCAAGTGAAACCGTAGTCTTCCCCTTGAATGATGCTCCGAATCTCTATGATTTGACTTTTAAGAACAATCACTCGTATCCACACGCAAACAGTTTCTTAACAGTCTTGTTCGCCCGACTCATATTCAACATTATCAGGTTTCAATGGTAGATTTGAAAGAAAATCTTTTTGGATTTTTAATATTGAACGCTGAAATATAAACTTACTGAAATGTAATATTTACAATTTATATTTTTGTGAGAAAACGTGCTAGAGGATCATATCAGTTTACCGAGACATATCAGTTGCACCGTTGATCTTGATGAAACACTCAATTTAAACAATTCACGTGGATTTTCGGTATTGTTGTCCACTTAAACTCAATCTAAAAACTTTCATAATGCTTACCGATACGTTAAGGTACATTAATGTTCACTAAATTCTTATGGGCCCCACGATCTCAACATATCCCCTCATCATGTAATACACTGACTCATGTAATGCCTTTAAACTTTCATCAGCTGTGATATGTGTGAAAATAACGCAAAATGTTTAAACATTAACAATCAAGTCGATCTTTCGATACGCAGAGAAAGTCCAATGTTTAAACAAAATAAGAAATGAAAACAAGTTGAAATTGTTTAACTCTTAATCACCAGATTGATATTCCCATATACGCAGAGGTGATCCAAGATTTAAATGAAACACCAAGTAAAATAAAGCAGAAACGTTTAGGCACTAACATCCAGTTCGATACTTTCGTATATGCAGAGATATCCAATGCTTAAACAAAATAAAGAAATAAAACAAGTTTAAATCTTTTAAAAATGAAAACACAATCATAATGAGTTTTTCAGTAAGTTGTGAAAGTTCACAAACTGACCGGTTTTTATGCTTTTCAGCATTTAGCGACTACCGAGTAGGTACACAGTCACGAAGGACAAAACTAAGTACTACAACTAGGCTTTTCTATTTAAGTTTGTATCGTTTTCACAAAACTACTAGTCTAGCTGAGCCGACCGACACATCTTTAGTGAGATTGTTTAACCATTTAAAACAATACATATCTTTAGCATGCACTGATAGTCCACTGATGTACTGTCATTTCCTCTTTTTGCACAATCTAATATTTCATTTTTCAATGTTTTTGACATTTTTGAGATTTTCTATTGTTTTTGGCTTTTTGAAAATTTTTATCTATCTAAAATGATTTTGAAATGATGTTTTTAATTTTATAGAAATTTTTGATTTTGACAGTTTTAAAATTTTTCTCCCCCTAAAAGTAAAAACATCTTTTCGAAATCGAAAATAAGAATCTTCCATTTTAACCAATTAATGACTTTTTACGAATGTGAACGCGAGACTACCAATTTATTTGTGTGGAACACCAAACCTTTCATCTCATTTGCTTCTGAATAAACATTTGCTTGAAGCTTGGTTATCCTGCACATTCAAACAAACTTCAATTAGTTTTGAATTGGAACCAAATCCATATTGGATTTGGGTTGACCAGATTCATCAACATAAGAGAGGTTAGTCCATTCACAATCTTGTTTGTCATCAAACAGTTTCAAAATTTCTTCTGAATCATCTAAAATCTTAGCTTTCCAAACTTGCTTCGGTTTTGCAATTGTTTGATAAACAATTTTATTTTCTACTGTTTTCTCTTCTGTCTTCATATTTGTATCTGATGAACACGTTTCACTGGAAGTTTTACAACTTTGAGTGTTATGAAACGATTCTCCAGAACTTGCATCAGAATAATCAGCGTATCCGAAGACAAAATCTTTTCCAAATACTCTCTCGCTTTCTTTCTTTTCTTTGTCAGTTTATCTTTTTGCCCTTGTGATAATCTTACTTTTCGTTCTTTGGGCTTCTCTTCTGTCTTTACTATCTTTTTATAGCTTTCTTTTTCTCCCCCTGAAATTCATTTGACGATCCTTTCCTAGAGATTATCGGACAATCTCTGATGATATGGCCTTTTCTTTGACATTTGAAACATCTTCGCATACCGTTAACCTTTCTTTGTTCTCTAATTGGTTTCATGCAATAAACAGCAATGTGTCCGATTAATCCACAGTTATAACACATTCTGTTATCGCCCCATTCTTCTCGATCAATCCACACTCCTAAATTATAACATTGATTTGACGTGTAGTAATCATCATTCCTGCTTCTTCTGTAACTTTGATTTGACTTTGAAGCATCGTGGTCCGACCTGCACCACTTATTTTCAAATTTTTGTGAGTTTTGATTTCGATTAGATGATCGTACCGATGAACTTTTATTTTTGTTTTGAAAAGTTTTAATATTTTGAAAACTTTGTTTTTGCTTTTGTTTTTGTTCTCCATTCTGCTTAGAAGGTTTTTGCGTTGAGCATTCACTCTTTCAGTAGATTGTAGAATAGTTTTTAAAAATTTTTCTTTTAGTTTCAAAAATATTTCCTTTTTATCATCGGTATCCTCATCACAATCTTCAATTATGACTTCGTCATAATTTGTGACATTGTCACTTATTGGAATTTTAACCGACTCCCCAATTTCTTTACTTTTATTGATCGGTTTTGGAATATATGATCTAACATCAAAGATGAGGTCACAAAACCTTCCAATTTCTTTTCTAAATCAACAATTTTATTTTTAGCACTTTCAACTTCATTTTCAAGTTGAGTTATTTTCTCAAGATGAAAATTTATTGCTATTTGGTTTTCAAAAATATTATTATTCAAAACTAATTTTTCATTTTCTAAAATTTTTATTTTGTTTTGAAATCCCTTTTCATTTTCTTTTAAATTTTTATTTTCTGATGTCAAACTCTCTAGATTGGTGAAGAGTTTGGCATTATTACCAGACAATCATTCACATCTTTATCAAAATTTGGATAGATTGGTTTAGAACTTGAAGACTCATTTGTAGATGTACTTGAATCTTTGACTTCACAGTTCTTCGCCATCATTCTTTTTTCTGCCTCCATCCTTCTCTTCCATTTTGCTATCGGTTCATGAGTTTTTACGCTTTCAAGAAACTCATATAGCTTCATTTCAGACAAATCATAATATTTCTTCAATATGAACACAAAACCATCCCAGACTGAAGGTAAAGCTCTGATACCACTTGTAGGATCGATTTCCTCGTTATGCAAAGGTACCTAACTTGTATCTAACCCATGTATGCGGAATTTACGTGAATTAGTGACAATATACAAAAGATATTCAGTTTAAACGTCAGTTTATTGATTGTCCAATGAGTACATTCAAGTCCCCAAACTGACAGAGCTTGCCGTCTAGCTCGCAAACCTGTTACAATGAATAACACACTAGCCCTATATATAGGCATCCGACTTCGCACCAAAACTACTAGTTCATACGAAGTGTTACTTCGTGCGAACTGCCAGTTCGTACGAAGTGGGCCTATCCACATTTATAACTTTATAAACTTGACAATTTAAACCCTATACAATCAGACTAGACTCAAGACATAGACAATAGACATAGTGCACCAACAGACTCCCCCTTGGATATTGTCGTGGTCTTGATCTGTCTTCAAAATCTTCAAATATGACTTTAACGTCCAAAGAAGTTCTTGTAAGGCTTCTTACCTCTTTCTGGAGATGGAATTGGAGTTTGATCCATAGGAGGTGCCCATTTCATAAATTGAAATCTTCTCAAACGAGCCTCTTTGCTTCTCTCTTGAATCTCTTCCAATATCTTCTCTTCCTTTAAAAACTCTTCACGTTCTAGCTCAAGCCACTTTGACTCCCACATATGACCTGAATTAATATCATGTGCATAGCAAACATTGATTACACCTTGGTATTGCTTCGCTTGAGTCTTTTCACGCTTATCATAACATATCTTGTTAAAGAACAAGCATTTCACATCATCTTTCGAACAATTTACTAGCCACATCGGGTCTAGTATTCTAATCGTCCTCCATAAACCCCAAATTCTCCTTCGTTCAATTAGTTCAGGAGTTAATTCTTTAGTGACATCCCAATTTTCTTTAGCTCGTAACACAATCACAACTTCACTTGTTTCGGGATCTGTTTGCCACCATAAGAAATATGGATGAAAATCTTGCTCAATTGATTTCAGAGGCATATTCTTCATGGCTTTAGGACGTTTCATAACCAACTTGACATCCTTTTCTTTCGTAACTTTGTCAATCTTGATTCTACGCTTGGGTATGAACGGCTTCCAGTAATTTAAGCCATGCAACACTTCAAACTTGATCACCTTCCATAACCGTTGATCGTGGAACTTCATTTGATAGCTTATATTCTTCGTTTTCACTAATTCTTCCACGTCCCAAAATGGTAAACTCTTCAAGTCATTCAGATATCGAAAATAATGAACTCCAAACTCTCTCTTTATAGCATAGAGATTTAATTCTCTAATCCAACCCCAGCTTAAGATATCACCAAGTGATTTGTCGTTGTCTTTGGTAGAGAACGCCAATGGTCGCTTAAACTTCCTTTCTTTTGGTAACTCTTTAAACCATGACTTCTTTGCCTCAGCTATCTCTTCTTTTGTCATTCGTTTCGGAATACTTCCATCCAACTTCATCAATCTTCCGTTTTAACAACTCCTGATCATTCTGACTCATAATTTCGTCAAACGTTGGAAAACTATCAGTATCTGCTCCAGAATACTTTTCAGCTTCATCATCTGAAGCATCTTCAATAATCACATGATCATAATTGTCTGCTTCGGGCACTAGCTTGTAAATGTAGCTGTTCGGCTCAAAAGTGCTTATATTCGCCAACTCTTCTTTAAAATCAAAATCAATCAAACTTTCATCAATCTCTAACAACTTTGCTAGTTCTTCTTTCGAATAGTTGTGAACATATTCACCTTCTTCAACTTTATGTTCCAACATAAGCATCATAGGCTTGTAGCAGTCAGGAACAGCTGTAACAGGATTAGTTGTGAAGATTCCTGATGCTCCTTCAGATGTCATTGGCCCGGTTTGCTCCCCCTGCGTTTGAACGTCTTCTGCATTCACCTCATCATTCCGAATCGAGTCATAATCAAACTCTCCAGTAAACTTAGCAGATTCAATAGTAACACCAACACCACCCTGATCATCATCATTGTCATTATCATCTTTCTTATCCGAATCATCCTTTTTATCATCATCTTTCTTTGGATCATCATCGTTTTCATCTTCATCTTCGTCCATTTCTTCTTTAGCTAAAACTATTTCAGCTCTTTGACGTCTAATTCAGCATTACTTTGAAGAATAGGATTATCAACAATATCAAGAACTTGACCTACTGCCACTAAAGCCCTCTTAGTAACTTCTTCTACTTAGGTTCAAAAATTCCTTCAGCAACACCTTCACCCTTACCCAGAGCTTCTGATTCAGCAGCAGCTTTTTGTTCACGTTCAGCAATCTTTTGTTTCGCTTCTTGTACTTCCAATCGGTCGTACTCAACAGAAAAGTCTATTCCGAGGTTGTTTGCTAAAACTTTCTGAAGCATATCAAACCTCTTGTTGCTCAACGCTCGTTCATTTTTAAGATCATTAACCACCTTTCTTAATCTTTCATTATCTTTTCTCAAACTCTCAATCACAAGCTTCATATATTCACGATCATTCTCTATGAACTTCATTTTCCCCTCTAACACTTCTTTTTCAGCTTCATTTGCTTTCATTTGTGCTTCCAAAGCATTAATTCTGTTTTCCAGTTCTAAAAGTTTTGATTCATTGAACATATCAGCAATTGCGTCAGTAGTAATCCCTTCTGCAAAATTTGGTGGAGGCAAAGGAATATTTCCAAAAGCGTCATGAAATTCACGTTCAAATGTTTGACGTTGAGGTGTTGTTTGATTTGGAATTGATTTTGGTGTTACTTGTTTTGGTGTGGTTTGTGAATGAGTAGGGATTGAAGTTTGTGGAGTAGTTGGTGGTAGTTGTACATGTATTGGAGAAGGAGGTGGTGTAGCAGGTACTGGTGAAGCTGGCTTCTCAGATTCAACACCCTTCTTCGTTTTCTTTCGTTTCAAATACTTTTTTTGCCGAAGCTTCTGGCGATCAAGTAAATTTCTTATCTGACGCAGCTTTACTCTTTGCTCGTCTTTGTTTCTTAATTGGACGTTCCTCCCCAGACTCTTGTTCAGATGGAACATACATGTCATCACCTTTCTTCTTCAATTTCTCTTGCTCTAACTCCTCTCTAATTTGTTTTTCTCGAACATCTGTGGAATCAACAGAATCTTCTTTATCAGATGTCACTGAAATAACTCCATGATCTTTAGTTTCAACATGTACAGATTCAACATTCTCTGTTTCAACTTCCACATTCTTAATTTCTCAAATTGTTGTAGCTCTTCCTGCATAGCGTTAACCCAACTTTCATCTGCAATTGCGTCTTTTACAGCTTTTGGCTCCATTTGAGAGATAAAACACCAGTAAGAACAATATTCTTGAACATGAACTACTTTGGTGTAGAAACAACTAAGAGCTTTATGGATTTAATTCCATGTTTTAACTCCAGCACGCAATTCGCCAATAATGTTGTCAGATGGATGGTATGATAAGTTTCTTGGTACCACATCACTAGGAACATTCACGAGCTTTCCAGATTATTAATGTTCTGTTCAGCAAGACTTTGATTAGCAACAGTTGTGCTTCTTGATGCTTCATTTTGATTTCCAGTAGTAGCAGATTGATTTAAAAGACTTGTGGTCTACTCAGATTCATCATCGGAGCTCATGTCACCTTCATCATAAGATGGTTCAGGTTCTAAACCATGATCATTCTAATGTTTTGCTATTGGTTGTTCATTCTCTACTTGCTTAGCATTTATTTCAGTAACAAGTTCTTGAACATTTGTACTCTTACTTGCCTCAGAATCATGTGTACCAACAAAAGGTTCAGTCACCACTATTGGTCTTGCACCTGCTCTTGACTAGATGTTTGTTGTTGCTGATATAGAAAAACAAGTTCTTCTTCACTTGGCTCTTCTGGAAGTTCGAATGAACTCCAAAGACTTTCGTAATTAAACATCCAAGATTCACCAGGCTTTTGAGAGGGAGTAGTGTATCTCTGACAATCAACATGTTATGCAAGAATCACCCGATTTAAACTTGGCAAATATACTCGTCGAAGCGGACTTGCATAGCCAACAAACAAACCTTCTAAAGATTTAGCACCGAATTTTCCATCAGGATCAATGACAGTGCATGGAGATCTGAAAGGTTCTAAGTACTCCAGATTTGGCTTACGACGATTTAACAATTCAAAGCAAGTTTTCTTGAATTTCTTCACAAACAGAACTTTGTTTAGAGTATAACATGCAGACGCAACAACTTCACTCCAGAAACTCACAGGTAATTTTGAATCCACAAGCATTGTTCTAGCTGTCTCGATAAGTGTGTGATTCTTACGTTCAGCTACTCCATTTTGTTGAGGAGTATAGGGGGCGCAGAATTCGTGAAGAATGCCTTTTTCATTACAAAATTCTAACATGCGACTGTTTTTTAATTCTGTTCCATTGTCACTTTTGATTATTCGGATGGGTAGATGATAAAGATTTTCTAACTTCTTGAAGAGTATCATAAGATTTTCAAACGTCTCATCTTTGCTCTCTTGAAAGAAGACCCACGAGAAACTAGAATAATCATCAGTCACCACAAGATAGTATAGATCTCCAGAGATACTTTTCACATTGACTGGTCTGAAGAGATCCATATGCAGTCTCTCTAACGGTAGTTTAATGGAATTCAACATTTTCTTCGGATGAGATTTTTCTGCTGTTTTCCTTTCTTGCAAATAACACAATGATCATTCATGTGAAAACTTTTCAGATTGACACCTTCCACTAAATTGTTATGAACAAGACGATTCATTTTCCTCAGGTGAATGTGCCCCATCTTTCTATGCCACTAATATGATTCTTTCTCCATAGCCTTAGTCACAAAGCACGGTGCCGCTTTAGATGTGTTCGAAGCAACACTCATGTCTAACACGTATATATTGTTTTCTCTTGGAGCGCGCATTAGAATCCACTCCTTCGGAATCTTGAATCCTGGTCTCAAAATTAAGCATTCTTTGTCGTTGAAATGTGTTGTGAACTTCTTATCATATATCTGCGAGATACTCAACAAATTATTCTCTAGCTCTGTGATATAGTTCATCTTGTCAAAAGAAACCAATCCATTTGATAATCTTCCTTCTCCGACAATTCTTCCACCTTGGTTACCGTCAAAGCCAACATAGCCTCCTCGGACGGATTTCACATCATATAACAACGCAAGCATTCCTGTCATGTGCCGGGAAGCTCCACTATCCATGATCCATTTGGAAATGATCGACCTTGGAAGCCCTGCACAAATATTCAAAGTTCTAGTGAAAGAAAGAAACCTAAGCCTTCTTGGTCTTGGGTGTAGGATAAACAACCTCATATTCATTTTCATATTCAAAATCCTCATACAATTTCATCAACTGTTAATTTCGAAAATTTTTCCAACTTCCTTCCTTTAGAAAGTTTCGGAAAATCTTTCTTAATTTTCTAAGTTTGTTCATTCTTCAAGATGTGATAGTTTTAGCTTTGTCTTCAGATGATTTGGTTTTTGCCACCCAAGTTTGCGAAGTTTTTGCCTTTTTGTGTAAAATTTTGAATCTTTTCGATCATCGGCATTTGAAGTTTCACCAACTTCTGTTTTAGAATTTTTGAAAACTGGTGGTTCTGTGCCTCTTTTCAAAATCTGATACTGCACAAACTTGGTGGTTTTGTTCTTTTTGTCATCTGAAGATCTTGAAACATGGTGAACAGATTTACGTTTCAGACAATTGCGGGCAATGTGTCCTGATTCGTTGCATTAAAAATACGTCCTACTATCCGTGATAGTGGATTTGTTTGTCTGTTCACTATGTTCCTTTTCAGCATAAAACTGTTTGTTTGATTGTTCCTTACCCAACCTTTCCTTCTTGTTAACCGTGTTTGATCCAAAAACAAAATTTACTTTCTTTTTGAAATTTGATTTTTGATATCGATCATTTTTCTTTTTCTCATAACCCAAACCTTTACTCTTGTTTTCCGGATAATTTTTACTCTTTTGAGTTGTTCGTTTAGGTTTAGAATAATATGATTCATTTAGACTTTCGATTTCTGACTCACTTAACTCTGTCATTTTAAACACATGATCAATTTTCTCAAAATTTACATTCTGAATCGGAAATTCTTGATCAGAATATAGTTGGTCAGATCCTTTCATTGTACAGGAAACTACCAGTGATGCATCATCATCCGAACTACATCCTGATTTTTCAAGATATTTCTTGTGAAAACTTTCTTCATTTTCAGAACTTGAACTTGTTTTCAGATTAGACTCATTTGACTCAGCACTTTCAAACTCAGTGCTATCACTATTACTGTTCAAAACAGTATCAACAACTATTTTTACCACCTCCTATTCACAGTCATCATCAGATTTAGTGAAAGTTACATCAATGTTCTCAGGCAGCTCCTTTGATTTTTCAATTCTTGTCATAACATTGAGTGCCTTCTCCACCCATCTGGTTTTCTCTTACTGTAACTTTCCCACATGGGTGGAGGAACTTTTTTGTAACTCACACCTTTTGACTTACCTTTCTTGTCACCTTCTTCCCTGTCGATTTTTGGAAGAATATGATCGATGATATATGAACTGGTAGAGTAACTTATCAACAATTTGTTTACACGTTCAGTTTCAATCCTCATTTTTTCAAGCTCACTTTTTAATTTAGCAATGGTATTCAAATGGGTATTTATTGCCATTTGTTTTTCCATCATTGTTGCCTTAAGAATCCTAAGTGTTGCCTCACTCTCTTTTTCAATTCTTTCATATTGCCTAATTGATCTTGCTAATGTGTCATATGCTTCTTTTACTATATTATATTCAAATGTCACATGATTAGAAGCACACCTTAATTCTTCAAATTTTAGATATTTTTCGACACATTCCTTGCAAGATTCCTCACACTTCTTGCAAGGTTTTTCAAACTCAACAATAATTTCTTTCACAACTTCCCTGACACGTTCATTTACTGATTCATCAGTTTTTGAACTCCTTCAGAAACTACCTCTTTTAAGTTTGCCATCAAAGCATGATCAACAATTTCTTTCAAAATCTTAGCTGTTATCTCTTTTGAAACATCGATCACTTCAATTACTTCTGGCTTTTCTTCTTCCTCAGATGTAACCAGATAACTCTGATCAAAATAACCTGCAAAAGTAGAAACAATATCAGCAGGTAATAAGTTTCTGTAAGCACTATGCAAGACAGTTTCTTCTTCCTCTCAATTTTGCATATACTGGGCCAATAGAGCATCTTCCACACCATCATCAAAAACAACTTCAGTTTCCAACATTTCTGGTTCTGGGCCTGGTTGCGTTTCTGATTCTGGTTCTTCTATGATTTGTACAAACAAAGCCAATCCTTCTTCTTTCAAAATATACTTGCTCCAGTTAAATCCTTCATCTTCTTGTTCTACCATCAATGCTTTATCATTCGTTGTCTTTGTCGAACTCCCATCTTCAATCTGCACCATTCTGGTGTTTGTCTGAGGTGGTGATGGACGATGATAAATTGCCTTCTTGTAGTAGTCTTTTTTGAATGGATTCTGGTTGGTATAGACTGGTTGGTTTGTGCATCCTCGCTTGAAGTGCCTTTTTTCTTTACATTGGAAACATATAACTTTTGATTTATCAAACCAAGTTTTCCATCAGGCCCTCCGAGACTATCTCTTCCCGTAATTTCTGTAAATCTTTTTGCTCTCCGAATAATCGATGCCATACACCATTTAATATCCATCAATTCAAGTTCTTCTGAATCTAGTTGTTCATAATCCTCTTGTGTCATATCTGGATTACCAATCTTCCCAGCAACTAAACTCTCATACGATTCAAGAACTGAAGCTAATAGTGCCATATGCTGTTTAGCAGTATGCTCATTGAAATTTTGAGCATTATTGAGATGTACTGCTATGTTGCATTGTAAGATTCTTTGATTCAGGCTTGCTTGATTTTGTTGATCACTTGGAAAATTCTAGACTTGAGATGAATTTTGTGATGCGTTTGAAGCTTATGTTGTATTTGGTTCATAGTTTGGAAACTCATTGAAAACCACTTGGTGTTGAAGGAAAATTAGCCGAAGCATTTGCACTGAAAGCAGTTTAAACTTTCGGACTCTGTGTGTCAACTGTATGATTTTTGTAATACATGCTAACATCTTGCTGAGCTGATGCTTTCTTCATTTTTGCCATCTTTTGCATTTCTAATTCGTGACTTTCTAAATTTTCGATGAATCGTGATAGAGAGAAAACACTGTATCCGTTGATATTTTTTAGAATTGTGAGATATGTGGTCCACTCTCCTTCAGGTAGTGCATCCGCCAATTTGTCAACCAGTTCCTCGTCTGTTTTTTTGATTCTTATTCTTCTCAATTGAAGAACCAAGTGGCAGTAGCCTTCAATCAATTGTTTCACCGATCACCTTTTAGAGGTCCAAAAATATCAAACTCCTTTCGCAATAAGGCTTTCTTGCTTTTTTTCATTTCGGCACTGCCTTCGTACTTCACTCGAAGTGCATTCCAAAGTGACTGTGCGTTATCTTCATGTTGTAATAGCACCAAGATATCTTCTTTCACTTATTGTTGCATAATACTTATCATCTTCTTTTCTGCTGAAAATTTTTCTTTTTCTGCTATTCAATATGATGACAACGTCTTTTCCAAACCATTCTCACCAACTGGTGCTTTGTACTGCTCTTCAACTGCACACCAACATGCAAAGTGATTTTCTTGAACCCAGTTCCAGAACTTTTCGCTCCAGCTGTCATAATCTTCTAGATTGAAAAGCTTCGGTGCTTTTACCATCGTGCCCATTTCATTTTCAATTTTAACGTTCTGGGCTGAATCAATTGGCATACTCACGGTTCAGCTGTGAAAAACATTGTAGAATTCTGGTTCCGACATTATCGTTGCTTTTAACTGAAAAACACGTTAAGCTTGAAAAAGATTAGTTCAAGTTTTAATTCGTACGAATTGGGAGATTCCAGTTCGTACGAACTGATGATTACAATTAAACAAAATTTCAAACAGCCACTTCGTACGAACTACAATTCATTGAAAATCAAAGTTTCAAGTCAATTTGTACGAACTTGATACAGATTTTAAACAAAATTTTAGTTCAATTTTTCAATTCGTACAAACTGCCTTCATGGTTCGTGCGAAGTCATGTTTGGAAATTGTTGAAATTTGTCAATATTTTCATCAAAACGTTCGTTTTGAAGTCTAAAACTTTCAAGAGTTTATCTTTAAGTGATTTTACATGTCATATCTAAAGTTAAGTTCAATTCATCTCTCAATTCATTTTAAAAGTGAAAAACAAAAAGAATAGAGTAGAAATAGAAGTCTTCTTGTGTTGATGTCGACAAATCAGGCTCCCTATGCTGTGATAACACTTGTAGGTCCGGATCGGTTCACCGAAGAACACAAACTCTGCATTTAATTCGGTTTAACGTGCGGAATATGTAAAACCAAACCGTAATTGTGCACAAGAATCATAAATAATCAACGTTTATTACGTTTTAATCAACACCGTATGAAATATTCTTGAGAGTGATCTTGTGCGAAGTTGTTGTTCTGTGTGTTAAGTTCTTCATGATATATATAGGAGTGCATGTATCTTCGTACGAACATGGAGTTCCTTTGTGCGAAGTCAAGCACTTCGTACGATTTCTCCTTGTACGAAGTGTTATACCAATCTGCTTTGAACGAAATTAATCTTCTGCATATGTAATTTTGATGACTTCATGATGATGCAGATGATATGATAATCTTGATGTTAGAGAAGTTATGATGTCATCATCTAAGATGATGACATCATACCCGATCATCTCCGCTCTCTACGCCCCGTCCGAATCCTCTTAAAACCTAACTAATGTTAACGAAACCTCTATCCGGTATTTTACAGACTCCAGACACTAGACATTACACGTACAATTAGATTTCTATCTATGGTCACACGAATAGTGCATTAACACACCCAACACCACCTGTTACCCCACCCACCCAAGACCACCTGCCACCGCCAAGGTAGGAGAACTCGCTAGTCACTAATCGGCCAGTGAGGTGGGGATTAGCGACTACTCGGATTACTCAGGATTAATCGGGATTAATCGGATCGGGTTTTCTATATGTAATTTTCAGTTTTATGTATACACATAAACAATTTTATAGGTAAATTTTTAAGTAGCTAGTTTTAACTCTTACTCAAATCAAAATTTTTAAGTATACAAGAGTAATTGTTGGAATTCATATGGTTTTTGTTGGAAACTGGCTGGAATTTTGAAGGTTTGGCCGCAATAACAAGTTTTTTGCCGGAATCACCGATTTTTGGTCGGCCGACTAGGTCCGACTTGACCCGACTAGCGATTAATGGACTGATTAATGAAAACCTACTCAATTACCGGCTGACTAAAGATTAATCACCGACTAGTCACTGGCTAGTCGCAATTTTTACAACACTGGCCACCGCCACCATCTTCATCGCACCACGCTAGGCACCTATCACCGCCGGAGATCTGGTTCGTTCATTGCACCATCTTCATTTCCTCTCTCTCTCTAGCGAAGCAGAACTCCGGCTAAACAAAAACGATGTGTTCAAGATCTAAAAACCCTAGTTAGTGGCATCTCGCGTGTGAACCCTGCCGTTGTTCGGATCTAAAAACCCCATCGCAGATCTGAGCCAGCCGTTGAAGACGATGGCGGTAAAGAGTTTGGCTCGACGATGGTGGCGTGGAACCCTACCCGAAAGTTTTTAACACCGGTGGGATTCCCCACAAAACCTCAAGAACGCAAGTTTTTATTACAAAAAGTCAGATTTGAGAGAGAAAAGACATGGGTGGTTTCAATTAGTCATTGCATATCTGAAACCTAACCGCAGATCTGAAATGCGATCACATAAAACAAATCACAGCGGAACCAAACCTTATAAAACCTAGACGACCAAAATCAAACGATTACACCAAAGAACAGGTGAGAAACTGATAATTGGTTTTGGTTGATTAAATTGAATAATATGAATAATATATTTTGAAATTAATAGTGAGAAACAGATATGAAGATATTGCAGCAAGTTATAAGAAATGTAATGATGTCTAGTAATCAAATTTAGCATAATTAAACTTAAAAAGGTTATATCTATAATCTATATACAGAAATTTCATTAAGTATTTTAATTTATTTTCGTTTAGTTAATTAAATATTATAAATAGGTAAAAAGACTAAACTACCCTTGTGCTACCTGATTTTGACAATTAAAATTAACTGAGTTAGGCTCAAAGAACATAACGTGAAAGATTTGTAAGCATTAAGTATGATTCTTTTTAGTTTTAAAGGCAAAGGACAACCTTTATAATTTGATATAAACATAAAGGACGATAATTTGTAATTTACTCTAAACAACAACAACAACAACAACAACAACAATAATATGTTATTATGGTCACTCTTCAATGGAAAACCATAAAAGCAAATATCGGTAACTGTTTCCATAGTACCGATGTTGTTCGGTCTAAATTGACGTGCCATCAGTGTTTCTAAGATAGTATCAGTTTGGTTTGTTACAGTAGTACGGTACCGACGATCGTTATAGCTTATAATATATAACATATACTCTATAGTGCTACCGAAGTTGTTCGAGCGGTATTCATCAGTTCATCAGAGTAACAAAGAACAAAATCAATTATTTTTTACTCATCTGATTTTGAACAAAACCTTTATTAAAACGTAAATGAAAATAAGCATGTCGCTTTATATGCATTACACTATACTATTAGAATACCGAAAAGAGGAAAAGATGTTCGTTTATAAATAAAAAACTAAATGTGATGTAGCTTTGATAACATGTCCATTTGTAATTCGATTACTTGTTCATATTCACTCACAATGATATTTCGAGAAAAAAATTATTCAAATGTAAATCAAAATAGACACATCCAAACGACATATTTGAAAATTTTAAAGTGTCTTTATATTTAAAAGTTATAATAGGAAAAAAAATATGTTCAGTATTAACTAATATAATAAAAAATTGAAAAAAGCTAAAATTATTATAATCATAATAATAAACAAATGCATTATTCCTATTCATGATAATAATATGAAAAAAACTATATAAATTATTAGAAGAATCGAATTACTATTCTTATCACTTAGAAGATATATGTATAAATAAAATTCCAATAATGCTAATGAAAAAAAAAAAAAAAACAAATAATATCACTAAAAGTCTAAACCATAAGTAACAAATAAAAAAACTATTCATAAAAGTTGTCCAATTATATATATTAAATTAAATTAGGTTTTCTTACTATCGCTGTATTGCGGCGAACTTTTTTTGTTATTTAGTATGTGTTTACATATGTTTTGAAATCACTAAGAGCGCGCTGCGCACGAAACCGCTGACAAGAATAAAAAGAAAATATAGAAAAAAACTCTAAAAGATAGGCGAAAGAAAACCAACCAAAAAAGTTGTATAGTAATGATGTTGTTCGTATGAAACCCTTGGTTAGAGATGAGCAAAAAGTACTGGGTACCGGTACCGAATTTCACGAACCGAAAGATCTTAAGTACCAATTCGGTACCGACTTTTGGCGCCTACCGGTTTTTACTTTCATATACCGGTATCGTAATCGGTATTTTCGGTACCGGTATCAGTTGGCACCGAGCTCTCCCTACCTCTGAAACTAGAAAAAAGAAATCATTAAAAGTTGAAGCAAATCAACAAAAAAGTTGCACGATACCGTTGTTGTTCATACGGTACCCGTGATCAGCGATGAGCAAATGGTACCAGGTAGCTGTGACATCCCGGTTTTTCGGATAACTTAAACGCACGACTTCACGGTTATTAATTCGGAGACTTGAATTTGCACGCTCGAAATAGTTACGATAATTTAGTGAACTTGTCAAATGAAGTATGTGCTATGTGTATTAAACGTTTATGAGTTGGTGAATATGTGATGTTCGATTACGTGATTGTTTTAGTTATAAACTATGTATGGTAAATATATAAACGAATCGAGCCGAACCGCGACACGAGCCGGCCTCTTTTCTTGCGACTCAAGGAACCAAACTTGGGGATCAAGTCTTAAACCCAAACCGCCCCACCCAAACCCTTCGGCCGCGAGCAAAGAACCCAAACCGCAACCCTTCCCTTTTCCCTTGCATCCCTTGCGCCTATATATACAAACACACATGCATGCTTTCTTCACAAAACAAAAACACAAACCCTAGTTGAGAAAACAGCCGATGGTAGCCCCTTGTTCACCTCCTCGATCGCAAACAGCCCTCTTGCACTTCCTTTGATCGCGGCAGCCCCTCGCCATTCACCTTCCCGGTCGCAACCTTCATCATATCCGAATCAGTCCCGTCCAAGTCTCGGCTCATTTACCTTGTCATTAAAGGTTAGGATTTATCATTGTTACAAGATCATATTCGGATATATGTGTTTGAATGTAGTGATTGTGTTGTTTTCGGATTGATTATGCTAGTTTGAAAGTTTGATGTTTTCGGAAATCATGTAACATAGGCTGCGTTTTGATCGATAAAAACTAGAGATTATGATTAGGGTTTGCATGGATATGATATATGATTGGAAAAATCTGTTCTTGATCGCATATGTTCAATGTATAAACAGTTTAAGCGAGTTAGTTTGTGATAAAGTGCTGAATCAGGCTGCTGAATGATGGTTACAGCCGACTTCAACTGGCTGTAACTCAGTCATTAGTTGTCGAAAAACGGATTTTCTGAAGTCTAAAACATAGATTTTTAAATAACGAATCTAATGGCACTGGATTCATATTTTTTTGAAGTCGTTTGATATTTTTAAGTGGCCAATTAAGTTCAGTAACTAAAGCTGTGAAAATCCTGAAATTTTGTTAGTTGTTTATCGAGTTGGATTTAATAATCTGTAGGGAGTCGAATCATGAAATTTGTACAGCAACTAGGTATGGAAATTTCCGGGCAACTCCCACTGGAATTTTGTTAATTGGACGAACAGTGATTTTTAAATAAATTCTTCCGTGGACTGCAGTCAGAAAGTGACGAATCTGACTGCAGCCTAGTATATTAATATTTATGGATAATTGGTAAAGTATTAGGACTTGAAAAATTTATATAAATTTCTACAGTATAGTTGTCACCTGCTGTAAAATAATTGGAATTTTTGGAACGTTGGAACTATTATATAAAAATCCTAGAAAACAGCTGAATTATGAGTATGTAAGCTGAAACTTGATAACTTGTGAATGTGTGCACCAAAGTGTTGCATGGATTGGATTATGTTCATGATAAATTGTTTTGATTACTATGTTCACATGAGGATACTTGCATGCATGTTTGAGTGTTAGGAATTTTGATTTTGTGTATCACTTTGTGCGTAAATTATGTGTAGAATTTGTATTAGTGTGTTCACACACTGACTTGGAATCAATTGGTTTATTAGGACGCAATTAGCGGTCCCATCATTTGCAACTTCTGTGTTACACTAACCGAGCAACTAAAGGTGAGTTCACGGCCCCTAATTTTATCCGGTTTTAAACAACAGGGGGAGAAACATGTATACACTCTTCAACTCAATCTCTTTACGTTATACGAAATCAACGTCACATAACTATTTGGTAACTAAGTTAATGTTAATGTAACGTTATGGTCACTAAGCAGCTATATCACATAAGTCCTCGACAATCTCTCGGATCGTTAGTATTGGGTTTAAATAGCGGGGAAATTATAAGTAGTACTACTGGGCCCGACAAGCCCCATCAGAGCTAGTCGCGCTAGGCGACCGGGTATGGTCAACGGGTGAATAATTTGGTCTAACTTCGCCATGGTCAGTGATAGGCCTGGCAACACGGAGGCACAACAGTCAGCTTCGATCGCGAAAACTTACGTGACATAACTTTAGGCTAGCTACCTATATATGTTAACATTGAACTTAATTACGAATCGACAATATTATTCCGGGTTAGGAATAATGGAACAAACAACAATATTATTCTGGGTTAGGAATAATGGAACCATCAGCAATATTATCCCAGGTTAGGGATAATGGAACCAACAACGTTATTATTCCGGGTTAGGAATAATGGAACTATCGGTATTATTCCGGGTAAGGTATAATGGAACTATCAGTATTATTCCGGGTTGGGAATAATGGAACTAAATCGTTATCCCGGGTTAGGGATAACGGGGGAAACAAACTCATAACCGAACAAACGAATTTATGAAAACCTGTGAACTCACTCATCTTTAATGTTGACACTTGTTTCTTTACATGTTTCTCAGGACGCTAGGAGCTCTAGGTGCACTCACTTGCATTGATCAAGACATCTTTTATCGAGTCTCATTTACAAACATTGTTTTGGGTTTTTCTTTGGTTTTGGCGTTTATGTTGGCGCCCGTTCCGTTACTTTAAAAACTAATGCTTCCGCTAAACATTGGTAACTAACTAAGACAATATAAAATCTACGACGAATGGTTAAACAAATGATTTTTGGAAAACGTATTATCAAATCATATAGAGTCGTTCGACGTACTAGTGTTTCAGATTCTGGTTTGTTCACACGCCTCGCGGTAAAACTCCGCAAGTGGAAATTGAGGGTGTGACAGATTGGTATCAGAGCCACTAGCTATAGAGAACCAGGTTTGCATTAAAAGTAGACCTAAACTATAGCTGAATACACGACACTAGACGTAGTTTGGCACCGAACTGTTATATCTTGTTATGTGATGTACCACAACTGTGTTATGAAGAATATGAATGCATAGTAAGAAATGAATGCAACTCGTAACTAACTACACAACCTAACAGGCAATGTCATCATCATCATCATCATCCGACAAACTTACGCCACCAAGAGCGCCAGGAAAGGCACCTATGGTGGAACCCTTACCATCTTATGGCGTGGAGACACGCTCAGCTGCGAGGAAAAGGCTCGCTCTGGGGGAGGAGTCGTCATCACGCCCAACCATTGCTGTGCCGGTTGAACCGGTTAACTCGGTAGAAGTAGGGAATGACCTACTTAGAAATATGATACAGAAACAACACGAACAATTAGAAAGAATGCAGGAAACCATCCTAGCACAGGGATGGATGATCCGACAACTGACAGGTAAAACTGGCTCGCTCGAGGAAGAGCAACATACGAATTAGATAGCTCGTAACACTTTAGCCAGAGATCTGCGTGCTGAGCAGATAAGAGCCGACTGGCTCGAAGACAGAGTCCTGGAGTCTAGTTGGAGAATTCAGGAGCTAGAACAAAATCAAGCACCTGCACCAGCACCGGCCCCTCCAGTGCCGGTAGAAGAGGATCCGGAAGAGGATCCGGAAGAGGATCCGGAAGAGGATCCAGAGGAGGACCCAGAGGAGGATCCAGAGGAGGACCCAGCTGTAGAAGCTGGAAATGCCGCGCAGGATGACGGCAACGATAGTGATTTGGGGGATGGAGACGTAGACCACTAACACGTCTCGCTTATTTTATTTACTTTCCTTCAGTCTATTTATTTTCCCACTTGTGTTTAAACTTGAGACTTTATAGTGAATTCATATGTTTGGCTGGCACTTTGTAAGACGTTGAAACTTTATTTAATCAAGTACTTCTTTTGACTATTTAATATATTTGAGCTGACATAACTTGAGAATTATTTAAGTACGAAGTAGGATAACTATATTGGATATATAGACTTATCGGGGTGTGTTTATGTTGTCTTTCGAAGATCTAAATGGCAACTGGACGACGCGGAAACCTTAACATGACGCCCGAAGAACTAGCTGCAATGATTCAAGAGCACGTGAACGCAGCTCTAGCGGGTGTTCAGAACCAACCGGCAGGTAACCATTATTAAATTTTCAGGAGAAAATCTAATAGTTGGGCTAGTAGAATTCCTCGCTGACTACCTGTCCTCTGTCAGCAGGAGGGGGTTTTAACCCCTACAAGATGTTCCTCGACGCGAAACCAAGCAAATTCTGAGGGGCAGAAGGACCCATAGGACTGGTCCGCTGGATCGAAAAATCTGAATCAGTATTTGAAATGTGCAACTGTCTGGAGGCCAACAAGGTCAAGTGTGCAGCCTCAACACTGGAAGATGGGGCATTAACTTGGTGGAATGCACAAGTCCAAACGCGTGGACTTATTGCTGCAAATGCAATGGCCTGGGTCGAGTTTAAGGCCCTAATCAAAGAGGAGTACTGTCCACAAGACAGAGTGCAACAGTTGGAGCAAGCCTTATGGAACCACAAGATGGTGGGATCTGAAATCGAAGCATACACAGAAAAACATCACGACTTGGTATTTCTATGTCCCGATCTGGCCAACACTGTGGAGAAACGACTCGAGTTTTACCTTGGGGGTTTGGTTCCGGAGATTCAGGGTATGGTAATGGCTAGCAACCCTGCAACTGAACATCAAGCAATCAGGTTGGCGCACAAACTCACCGATAAGGCGGTGGAACAAAAGAAGTTGCCAGCTCGGGGTACAATTGAAGTTGCCCCTGATAATAAAAGAAAGTTTGAAGACTCGTCTGTTCGACAGTCTTCGTCATCCCAGCCACAACAAGGGAACCAGAAACGGTTCAATCATTACAACAGCCACCGGGGTCACCAAAATCAACCCGCCAACAACAACAACCAGAACGCAAGCGGCTATGTAGGTCGAAAGCCGCAGTGCAGTCGTTGTAATCTTCATCATCACGGCCCTTGTGCCGGGAATCGCTGCCAACGATGTGGCAAGGTGGGACATGCGGCAAAGGATTGTCGCGGGGAAATCATGTCCAGACAAAACGAAAATCAACCCCAGGGCCAGCAGCAGGGTGTTAACCGGGGATGCTATCAGTGTGGTAGCACTGCCCACTTCAAAAGAGACTGCCCACAGCTTCGTAACAACAACAACAATGGTGGGAACAACCACAACCACAATAACCACAACAACAACAATAATAACAACAATAATGGAAATGGTGGCACAGGAGGTGCCAAAGGTCGCGCATTTACATTGGGCCGCGGAGAGGCCAGAAACGACTCGAACGTGGTCACCGGTAAGTTTCCCCTTAATGAACATTTTGCTACGGTGCTTTTTGATACGGGTGCGGATAGGAGCTTTATATCTGAGTCTTTTAGGAAGAACCTAAATCTCACGCCTAAACCCTTAGAGACCCCTTATGTCATAGAACTAGCAGATGGTAAATCCGTAGATGTGACCCATATAGTATCCGGCTGTCAACTCAAACTCGCGGGACACACCTTTACCATTGATCTGATGACAACTACCCTGGGTAGTTTTGACGTGGTAGTCGGAATGGACTGGCTATCCGACGTCCGAGCTGAAGTTCTCTGCTTCGAAAAATCTATCCGTATTCCGCTCTCTAACGACGAAATCTTGACGATGCAAGGCGAAAAGGCAGGCGCCGTCACAAACATCATCTCTTGCATGCAAGCGCAGAAGTATCTTCGGAGAAAGAACTCCTTCGCTTTACTCGCACTGGTTACCGAACAGCCTAAGGACGAGAAACGTATAGAAGACATCCCTGTCGTCCGTGATTTTTCCGATGTATTCCCAGAAGAATTACCTGGTCTTCCACCCCATCGACAATTGGAGTTTGAAATCGAATTGGCGAACCATGCAACTCCTATCGCCAAGGCTCCATACCGCCTAGCTCCAGCCGAGCTGCAGGAGCTGTCTACCCAACTTCAGGAGCTGTTAGAAAAGGGATTTATCCGACCAAGCGCTTCGCCATGGGGAGCTCCAGTCCTTTTTGTCAAGAAGAAGGACGAGACCTTCCGCATGTGCATCGACTACAGGGAACTCAACAAGGTTACTGTCAAGAACCGATACCCGTTACCTCGCATCGACGATCTCTTCGACCAACTGCAAGGGTCACGCTACTACTCCAAGATTGATCTACGGTCCGGTTACCATCAGTTGCGCGTCAGGGAGGAGGATATTGCTAAGACAGCATTTCGTACTCGGTATGGCCATTATGAGTTCTTGGTCATGCCCTTCGGTCTCACCAACGCACCCGCGGTGTTCATGGACCTCATGAACCGTGTGTGTAAACCATACCTCGACAAGTTTGTCATTGTATTCATCGATGACATACTCATCTACTCTAAAAGTGAAGAAGAACATGCTGAACATCTACGATTACTGCTAGGATTACTTCAATAGGAGAAACTACATGCCAAGCTTTCGAAGTGTGATTTCTGGATTCGGGAAGTTCAGTTCCTCGGGCATATCGTAAATGAAAAGGGTATCCATGTCGACCCTGCCAAGATAGAAGCTATCAAAAACTGGGAAGCACCTAGGACACCGACGGAGATCCGCCAATTTTTGGGTTTGGTTGGTTACTACAGACGTTTCATCGAGGGATTTTCAAAGATCGCGCAACCGCTTACTACCCTCACCCAGAAAGGCATCAAGTATGCTTGGGGTGATAAGCAGGAAGCGGCATTTCAATTGCTGAAACAGAAACTTTGCAGTGCACCCATTCTGTCCTTGCCGGAAGGGACAGATGACTTTGTAGTATATTGTGATGCTTCCATTCAGGGGTTGGGATGCGTACTCATGCAACGCGATAAGGTCATCGCGTATGCGTCCCGACAACTGAAGGTTCACGAGAAAAACTACACAACACATGACCTGGAATTGGGAGCAGTGGTGTTTGCACTTAAGATTTGGAGACACTACCTCTATGGAACGAAGTGCACAATCTTTACAGACCACAAGAGCCTCCAACACATCTTTGATCAGAAGGAGTTGAACATGCGACAGCGTCGCTGGGTCGAACTCTTGAACGATTATGAGTGTGCCATTCGGTATCACCCGGGTAAAGCTAACGTGGTAGCTGATGCCCTCAGTAGGAAGGAACACTTGAAACCTCGTCGTGTACGAGCATTACAACTCACTATTCATTTGGGGCTACCCGAACAAATACGCGACGCGCAGTTAGAAGCAGTTAAGGAGGAAAACATCAAGGCCGAATCGGTGGGAAAAATGGAACGCGATTGGGAAGTAAAACCCAATGGAGCCCGGTATTTCGTGAATCGCATATGGGTACCTCTCTACGGAAACCTCAGAGAGCTAGTCATGGACGAAGCTCACAAATCCCGATACTCTGTCCATTCTGGTTCTGATAAGATGTGTCAAGACCTTAAAGCTGCGTATTGGTGGCCCAACATGAAAGCTGATATAGCCACCTACGTGAGTAAGTGTTTGACTTGTGCAAAAGTCAAGGTAGAGTATCAAAAGCCATCGGGACTACTCCAACAACCTGAGATCCCAATGTAGAAATGGGATCAGATCTCGATGGATTTCATCACTAAACTCCCGCGAACTTTGGGTGGTTGCGATACCATCTGGGTGGTTGTGGATCGTTTAACTAAGTCCGCACACTTCCTAGCTATTAAAGAAACAGATAAGATGGAGAAGTTGACTCGCATCTACATTAAGGAAGTGGTTTCTCGGCACGGAGTACCAACGTCCATCATCTCAGACAGAGATGCTTGATTCACGTCCAACTTTTGGCAGTCACTTCAGAAAGCGTTGGGAACACGCTTAGATATGAGCACAGCCTATCACCCTCAGACTGATGGTCAAAGCGAAAGGACTATACAGACCTTGGAAGACATGCTTAGGGCATGCGTAGTAGACTTTGGAAATAGGTGGGAAATCCACCTGCCTTTAGTGGAATTCTCGTATAACAACAGTTACCATACAAGTATATCGGCAGCACCGTTTGAGGCATATAAAGTCGTAAATGTAGATCACCGGTCTGTTGGGCAGAAGTCGGTGACAGCCAACTTACAGGCCCTGAGTTGATACTTGAGGCTACTGAAAAGATTGTACAAATCAGAAACCGCATGGCGGCGGCACGAGATCGACAGAAAAGCTACGCTGATCAACGACGCAAACCGCTCGAATTTCAAGTAGGCGACCGCGTCCTACTAAAGGTGTCACCCTGGAAGGGTGTAATCCGCTTTGGAAAACGAGGCAAACTAAACCCACGGTACGTAGGTCTGTTTGTGATCTTGAAACGTATTGGACCCGTAGCTTATCAATTAGACCTTCCTGCCGAACTCAGTGGAGTTCACAACGTGTTTCACGTGTCAAATCTGAAGAAGTGTCTATCAGATGAAACTCTAGTCATTCCATTGGATGAGATTCAAGTGGATGAACAACTGCACTTTGTGGAACAGCCTATCGAGATCATGGATCGTGAGATCAAGACTCGAAGGCACAGCAAGATTCCGATCGTTAAGGTTCGTTGGGACTCTAAGCGTGGACCGGAGTTCAGGTGGGAAAGAGAGGACCAAATGAAAAGCAAATACCCACACCTCTTCGCAACTGAGCAGCAAACTAACGATACCAGCAACTAAATTTTCGGGACGAAAATTCTTTCAACATGGGGATGATGTGACAACCTGGAAATTTCTCATACTTTCGCGTACCATTGTTAACTAAATCCTTGTGCATGGCACATGGGAATCTTTGTGCATGGCACTTGGGAACTTCTTGTAACTTCGCGTACCATCGTTAACGAACTAACTCTTTGTGCGTGGCACTCTAAACATGTACGCTGCATTCTAAACCGCGTTTACTCAATTTTCGGGACGAAAATTCTTTCAACATGGGGATAATGTGACATCCCGGTTTTTCGGATAACTTAAACGCACTACTTCACGGTTATTAATTCGGAGACTTGAATTTGCACGCTCGAAATAGTTACGATAATTTAGTGAACTTGTCAAATGAAGTATGTGCTATGTGTATTAAACGTTTATGAGTTGGTGAATATGTGATGTTCGATTACGTGATTGTTTTAGTTATAAAATATGTATGGTAAATATATAAACGAATCGAGCCGAACCGCGACACGAGCCGGCCTCTTTTCTTGCGACTCAAGGAACCAAACTTGGGGATCAAGTCTTAAACCCAAACCGCCCCACCCAAACCCTTCGGCCGCGAGCAAAGAACCCAAACCGCAACCCTTCCCTTTTCCCTTGCATCCCTTGCGCCTATATATACAAACACACATGCATGCTTTCTTCACAAAACAAAAACACAAACCCTAGTTGAGAAAACAGCCCACGGCAGCCCCTTGTTCACCTCCTCGATCGCAAACAGCCCTCTTGCACTTCCTTTGATCGCGGCAGCCCCTCGCCATTCACCTTCCCGGTCGCAACCTTCATCATATCCGAATCAGTCCCGTCCAAGTCTCGGCTCATTTACCTTGTCATTAAAGGTTAGGATTTATCATTGTTACAAGATCATATTCGGATATATGTGTTTGAATGTAGTGATTGTGTTGTTTTCGGATTGATTATGCTAGTTTGAAAGTTTGATGTTTTCGGAAATCATGTAACATAGGCTGCGTTTTGATCGATAAAAACTAGAGATTATGATTAGGGTTTGCATGGATATGATATATATAATGATATATGATTGGAAAAATCTGTTCTTGATCGAATATGTTCAATATATAAACGGTTTAAGCGAGTTAGTTTGTGATAAAGTGCTGAATCAGGCTGCTGAATGATGGTTACAGCCGACTCCAACTGGCTGTAACTCGGTCATTAGTTGTCAAAAAACGGATTTTCTGAAATCTAAAACGTAGAGTTTTAAATAACGAATCTAATGGCACTGGATTCATATTTTTCTGAAGTCGTTTTATATTTTTAAGTGGCCAATTAAGTTCAGTAACTAAAGCTGTGAAAATCCTGAAATTTTGTTAGTTGTTTATCGAGTTGGATTTAATAATCTGTAGGGAGCCGAATCATGAAATTTGTACAGCAACTAGGTATGGAAATTTCCGGGCAACTCCCACTGGAATTTTGTTAATTAGACGAACAGTGATTTTTAAATAAATTCTTCCGTGGACTGCAGTCAGAAAGTGACGAATCTGACTGCAGCCTAGTATATTAATATTTATGGATAATTGGTAAAGTATTAGGACTTGAAAAATTTATATAAATTTCTACAGTAAGTTGTCACCTGCTGTAAAATAATTGGAATTTTTGGAACGTTGGAACTATTATATAAAAATCCTAGAAAACAGCTGAATTATGAGTATGTAAGCTGAAACTTGATAACTTGTGAATGTGTGCACCAAAGTGTTGCATGGATTGGATTATGTTCATGATAAATTTTTTTGATTACTATGTTCACATGAGGATACTTGCATGCATGTTTGAGTGTTAGGAATTTTGATTGCGTGTATGACTTTGTGCGTAAATTATGTGTAGAATTTGTATTAGTGTGTTCACACACTGACTTGGAATCAATTGGTTTATTAGGACGCAATTAGCGGTCCCATCATTTGCAACTTCTGTGTTACACTAACCGAGCAACTAAAGGTGAGTTCACGGCCCCTAATTTTATCCGGACAACAGGGGGAGAAACATGTATACACTCTTCAACTCAATCTCTTTACGTTATACGAAATCAACGTCACATAACTATTCGGTAACTAAGTTAATGTTAATGTAACGTTATGGTCACTAAGCAGCTATATCACATAAGTCCTCGACAATCTCTCGGATCGTTAGTATTGGGTTTAAATAGCGGGGAAATTATAAGTAGTACTACTGGGCCCGACAAGCCCCATCCGAGCTAGTCGCGCTAGCCGACCGGGTATGGTCAACGGGTGAATAATTTGGCCTAACTTCGCCATGGTCAGTGATAGGCCTGGCAACACGGAGGCACAATAGTCAGCTTCGATCGCGAACACTTACGTGACATAACTTTAGTCTAGCTACTTATATATGTTAACATTGAACTTAATTACGAATCGACAATATTATTCCGGGTTAGGAATAATGGAACAAACAACAATATTATTCTGGGTTAGGAATAATGGAACCATCAGCAATATTATCCCAGGTTAGGGATAATGGAACCAACAGCGTTATTATTCCGGGTTAGGAATAATGGAACTATCGGTATTATTCCGGGTAAGGAATAATGGAACTATCAGTATTATTCCGGGTTGGGAATAATGGAACTAAATCGTTATCCCGGGTTAGGGATAATGGGGGAAACAAACTCATAACCGAATAAACGAATTTATGAAAACCTGTGAACTCACTCATCTTTAATGTTGACACTTGTTTCTTTACATGTTTCTCAGGACGCTAGGAGCTCTAGGTGCACTCACTTGCATTGATCAAGACATCTTTTATCGAGTCTCATTTACAAACATTATTTTGGGTTTTTCTTTGGTTTTGGCGTTTATGTTGGCGCCCGTTCCGTTACTTTAAAAACTAATGCTTCCGCTAAACATTGGTAACTAACTAAGACAATATAAAATCTACGACGAATGGTTAAACAAATGATTTTTGGAAAACGTATTATCAAATCATATAGAGTCGTTCGACGTACTAGTGTTTCAGATTCTGGTTTGTTCACACGCCTCGCGGTTAAAACTCCGCAAGTGGAAATTGAGGGTGTGACAGATGCAGTACCGAATTTCCCGAACTAAAAGATTTTCAAAATCATTTCGGTACCGACTTTTGGCGTTTTCTATACCAGGGTGGTGCCTATTTTTACCTTCATGTACCGATAACGAACCGGTCCGTACCAGTATTTTCGATACGGGTACCAATTAACACCAAGCTATCCAACTTAAAAGATATAGAAAATAAGTATTATTAAAATATTAAAATAATAAAAGTATTAGAAAACAATATATATTATTATAATATTATAAACACTATTCATTGACTTGTCTTTTTAATATATATATATATATATATATATATATATATAAAATATAATATAATATAATTGTAAGTTTTATTTATGTAGTTGTATTTTAGATAATAATATATTGAGTCTTTATTGAATTTCTTATTTGAGTGGTTTATGTCCTTTTGTTTTCCAAGATGTTGGTTTAGTATAAATACATGGTTAGTGTTATTGTGGTGGTATGGTTTACTTTATACTAAAGATTCGAGTAAGTCCATTCAATCTCTTATCTTAGTGTTTCTATTTTAATTGGACCTTCATGATACTTGTGGGTATGTCCACAAACCCGAATGGTATTATGTAATGGATACCTAAGAGGTACGAAACATACTTGTATTAAAATTTTGTCTCATATGTCTAGCATGAAGCCTGATTTTATAATTAAGAACCCATTGAAGCAAACATGTCGTTTTTTAATTTAGAAAATAACGTTTGAACACATACATCACAATTCACATTGAAAAATATAAAAAAAAACCTAAAAATCAAAGTACACTCACCATCCTTCTACACACAAATACACACACTTCTTATGTTAAACAAATCCAATTTTATTTTGTCCTTTTCATCATCATCTTCTTCCTTTCTCCCGAAATTCATTGTCATCATCCCCAACAAACAAAACCTAATCACTAATCTAAATCCTCATATTCATCGTTACAATCTGATTCATAAACGAAGAAAACCCATCTTCGATTCCTCTTATTAATCCTCAACATATTCACTCTTTCACTCATAAATGTCCACTCGCAGTCGAATAATTTTCAACGATTTTGACGTAATGCAGACCCTAAAACACAATCTCGACCCATCAACCTCACCCAATTGGCCCGACCCGAATCCGTGCAACTGGCTCTACGTAAGTTATGTAATGTAAATTACATAGGTTTTCATGTATAGTTTGTATAATAATTTGAGTCATTTTGTGTGGTTTTACCATTGGTTTTGTATATTATTGTGTCTTATGTGCTTTGCAGGGTTCTGAAAGTAAAAACGAGCTAAAACGTTAAAGAAACGAGCACACAGGAGAAGGTTGGGCGTAGTGATGGATTCTAATAAAATGGGTATTTAAGGAGAAGATAATATAGAGAATTGAATTATGAATCCGTAGGTGAAAACAACGAAGAAAACATAGTTGAAACGAAGAACTTATGAACGAAACGGTTTTCTCAGTTCGCAAGTAGCTCGCGTCATGCTACAAGAGGGCTTCAGCGGCTCGCACGACGCGGCACGTGCTCTGATCAACGCGTAAACTTCAATATTAAACCCTATTTTAGCCCATGTATAAACCCTAATCATACCCAGACAACCCTAGACGAATTTGGAACACAAAATAAAAGGCTGAAAACAGAGATTTTGAAGATCAAGAGTGCTCGGGAGTGAAGAATTGAAGCGTGGAATCGAACCTTTTGGGTGTTAATCATCTTATTACTCGGTTCTCTCGTTTATATTCTTTTTGCCATGTTTTCTAAACTCTTGAAGACAAATGTTCTTGATTTCATGACTATGTTAGGCTAGATTTCTTTTCATTATTGTAACACCTCGCTTTCCGCAGCTTTCCTTTTTTTAAGATTGTATCGTAATTCTATTTTCAGAAACTCGTTCCTTGTAATCGTATATCATTTTGAATCATTGTGAGTCCGAGACATCGATCGTGATAAAAATTGATTTATGTGCAACATACATTATCCATACATGATTGTACATTTGATACATACACACTTTAGTTTCATGATTCATAAAGTGAATTAACTTGTAAATGCTTATCGTATATTCATAATTTTCAAGCATTTCGTTCATACAAGATAGTTGGTTATTCAATCGCGAAAATTATAATCATTCGATGCTTCATTATGAATTTCACCCTTGTTATCTACTTTGTGACATTAAACTTTTATAAGTTGTTCTTTTTACCAAGTAAACACTAGTATATGATGTCCATACTTCAAAAATACCATGCAACACCTTAATATATGTTAATTATAAAATAAATGGTATCAAATAAACAAATATATATCAATTACTAAGAAAAATAAAATAAAATAAAATAAAAAGTGGACAGCCCACCTTGGGTTGGGTTTAGTTGCTTGTTTTAAGGTTAATGGCCCACTAATCTTGTCCAAAGCCCAACCCATTGAAACCCTAATCCATTCTCTATATAATGAACACTTCCCCATCATTTATCCCACTTTTACAAGCCTCCAAACACTTCAAAAACCCTCCTAAACTCAGTTGAGTTTCAGCAACAACATTAGAAACTTTCAGCCATTAAAAGTGAGTTTTAACTCACTTCTACTTCGATTTTCTTCTTGTTCTTTCTTCTACAACACTTGGATAACCTTTAGCAAGGTTTTCACAAGTTTGCTTGGGCAAACTAACGTGAAACCTCATCCAAAACAAGGTCCAAAGTGCATATATAATTCTGGTCATTTTTTTCTTTTTAATTCTTCATGTTTTGGAAGAAAACTTATGTTTTTCTCATACAAACCTATGTCCTTATGCCACTAATCAAAGTCTATGATTAGTGTGCTTAAAAACATGGTTGTTACATACAAGTCGAGAGGTGTTTAAGCCCTCCAAACTTTCGGTTTTTAAACGGGTTTTAACCCACAAGTGTGGAGCAAGACTTGAGCTTGCTTAGTGTGATTACTTGGAAAGCTTTGGCTATACTGCTTCCAATCCACACCTTACTTGATTATTTCCCTTAGTATAGTGTGTATATTTCATTCCTTATTGTATTCATGACCATCCTTGTTGTTCTTGTAACAACTTGTGCATTGGTGAAATCTACCGAAAGAGGTCTTAAATGGAAGTTTCCTCCTACCTCCTTGCATGACTTATACGAGATCCTTGTTAAACTTGTTGGACTATAATCATACTATATACTATATATCATATATAGAACATATAAGCCGAACCCTTGATGATAATCAAATGATTGTTCGTCAAGGTACTAACTTCCATCACCTAAGTACTTAGCTCCTCATTACGATTCTAATGGGCATTATACCCATGAAATCATTCTAACCCCTATGGGTATATATAGTGTCAAAAACGTGTACTGAGTCTAGGTGGTAATTTTCTTGCATATTTACTTTTGCTATACTTTAATTTCCGGATCTAATTCCTCCGTCATCATCCAAGTTATTCACACACCTATGTTTCCTCGTGTAGAAGACACGGTGTTCCACCTCCAAACCAACCAACTCTTCACGGACTAACAAGTGGAAGCTTGCAAAATCGTGAGTACACTTGACCCGTTTTACTTTTAAAACACTTTGGGTTGTAACATGTTAATATATCAAATTCACAACACACACTTAATCATGCTTTGTAATCTCAATTCTTATACATGCTACTTGTTACTTAGGTCCATGCTAGAATCATACATGCTTTAGGTCATTAACTTTGCTAGCCCGAACTTAACATATATAGCGCTATAGGAGTAGCACGCTGCCCGTCGGGGTCTTGTTAAGTCTTGTATTCGTAAACTAGTCCAGTTACTTTTATAGCAAGGGACACTAAATTCTTATGGACACTTTGGGTTTAACATCTAGTGTTGCATGCTAGATACCTTGTTTACAATTTCCATGTTCATTCGAGAAAATGCTTTTATACTTATGCTATACTATTACAAACTTGTGTACTCGCCTTTGCTTTTGCATTGAACCAATATTTTAAACATGTTACAGGTTGAGGATTGATGCCATGATGAATCAAGTAGGGATGACTAGAAACATGCTCAAGATACAAGATTTAATTATGTTAAGTTATGTTATTGCTGTTATATTTCGTTGTATCCATGATGTACTTGTACTTCCTTCGTTGTATTAACAATTTGTGTTTATTAATGAAATTCGGTTTTGAAGTAATTATTGTCGCTAAATAGTGTTATGTGCGATGAGCAATCTATTTCGTCTCACTTCGATGTTTCCGCCGTCGGTTGGGGTGTGACAGATTGGTATCAGAGCCATAACTATAGAGAATCAGGTAGAATTGCCATGTTCGACCTAGTTTGACTAGGAACATTATTTCAGTTTCCCTTTTGAGACAACGTGGTTTTAATTTTGAATTTGTTAACCATGATATTTATGTTTCAATGCATGATGTGTTTTACTTTAAAGCTATGCCTTTAAATGGTATTTATGAATTAGTTCCTGATGACACATCATATGATAGCTCAATGTACCAAGTAACCACCAAGAAACTCAAAATGGATTTGAGTGATTACTATCTTTGGCATTGTCGCCTTGGACATATAAACAAAAATCGCATGCAGACACCTCGAAAGAATGGTCTTTTGGAAACAAATGAAGATGATTCATTTGATGTATGTGAATCTTATTTACAAGGCAAAATGACTAAGGCACCCTTTAGTGGCACCTTTGAAAGGGCAAATGACTTACTAGGTATCATACATTCGGATGTATGTGGTCCTTTTAAGCCAATGACTAGGAATGGTGAAAGATACTTCATTACATTTACCTACGACTATAGTCGTTATGGTTATGTGTATTTACTAAGACACAAGGATGAAGCATTTAAAATGTTCAAAGACTTCAAACGTGAAGTAGAAAATCAACTCAACAAAACAATCATAATCGTTCACACCGATGGTAGAGGTGAATACCTTAGTGATGCTTTTCAAGATCATCTTAGGAGTTGTGGGATCATCTCACAACTTACTCCACCTAGAACACCACAACATAATGGTGTGTCTGAAAGGAGGAATCGAACTCTATTGGATATGGTTCGATCTATGATGGCTAGAAGCACATTACCTTTATCATTTTGGGGTTACGCTCTGCTCTCCGCAACCCGTACACTGAATATGGCCCCCAACCAAGAAAGTGGATAAGACACCTTTTGAAATATGGCTTGGAAGGGCTCCATCATTATCATATTTGAAGGTATGGGGTTCTGAAGCTTATGTGAAGCAATACACCCCAAACAAATTGGAAGTACGATCCATTAAGTGTATCTTTGTAGGATACCCTAAAGATGATATAGGATATTACTTTTACGATCCAACAGAGCAAAAGGTATTTGTTGCTCGAAAGCGTAAGTTCTTGGAAGCTAAGTTCCTTATGGAAGGAACTGTAGTAGAACAGTGGAACTTGATGAGGATCAAGAACCACAAGCCGATACACGTTTGGTTGATAGTAGCACTCAACAAGAGGTTGTTGAAGAGGATCAAGTGGTTGATCAATACACACAAAACGTTCGCAGATCTGATAGAATTAGTAATCCACCCGAAAGATATGGATTTTTCATGGATGGATGCTACGTGGTAGATTTGGATGAACCAACCACATACCATGATGCAATGTCACAATCCGATTGTGACAAATGGCTTGAAGCCATGAACGTAGAGATGCAATCCATGTATGTCAACCAAGTATGGGAATTGGTTGTACCACCTCTTAACTCCAAAATACGGAGTTTACAGTGTAAAAGGGAACAAGTTCGCCCGAACTTGACCTGTGGAGGTCAAGTTCGCTCGAACTTGACATGTGTCAGACAAGTTCGCTCGAACTTGTCATATGGTAGACAAGTTCGCCCGAACTTGTCCTCCTATGCACATGTCAAGCGAACTTGTGTGTTTCCGTATAAATAGGTGGTGTGTGTTCATTTATCATTTGAGTTTTTGCCATCCCTACGGGAGGTGCTACCGGATTCTCTCCAGGAACTCCGGCAGCTGGACTTATAAAGATGTATACTCTTTCGGTATGAATGAAGACCTCCACTGCATTCTACTTCTACTCCATTCTTAATAACATCCTACCAAAACTGTTACACTAAGTTTATGCACTAACTTCCGTCCGGAACCGCCTGATCACGGACCTTCAATTGGTATTAGAGCTACGGTTATCACCTACGCTCATGAATTTGGACATTTATGGACATGAGGAGGGGTTTTGGACGTAACACTTGAAATAAACATACAATCCATGGATGAAAAGTAAAATTGAATGGATAGGATTGTTAGAAAGTGATTTTCGACCGGATCTATGGTGGATTCATCTCGAAATTTGAAGAAATAAGGATTCTGGATTGAAAAATGTGAAAAGGCTGATTTTGGGGACCAAGTTCGCCCGAACTTGACAAGGATTTTCAAGATTTCTCATCAAGTTCGCCCGAACTTGACTGATTTTCTTTGAAATTAAGCACAAGTTCGCCCGAACTTGTCTATTTCATGCAAGTTCGCCCGAACTTGGTGGTGGCCAACCAAGTTCGCCCGAACTTGTCACAAACTGACTAAGTTTGCTTGAACTTGTCACATACTGACTAAGTTCGCCCGTACTTGTCATACAAGTTCCCCTGAACTTGTCAAGGAGCCTAAAAAAAGGCATGGAAAAATTTTGTTGATCGTATTGATGGGATGAGTGTCTCGAAAAAATTTGGCGATAGAATTTTTTTCGAGTTTTCGAAGACCAAACCGGGATGTTTGGGGACACCGTCTAGAGCTTCAGAGTACATAGTTAGTGATATGGTCACAAAATTTTGAAGGTAACGGGAAAGTCATTGATACCGATGCAGAATGTTGATCATTTGGGTGTCGTGACTAGTAATGGGCCTAAACGTTAAATCCGCATTTGGTAAATACTGAAAGCTCCGGATTTCAGGGGGAATTTCAGTGAAAATTTCAGTATGGTCAGAATTTGTAAAAATGAGGGGAATAAAAATTTTTCAATATTTGAAGATTCCGGCATTTTTGAAATTCGTGACTACTGCAACAGTATCCTGGTGGTTACCAATTGCAGATTATCGGGAAATGCAGAGGATCGAGATTCGTCGGGTGATCACAGGAAATTCTGAGTTTTCAGTTCATGATACAGAGCTGGATTACTAGTCGTTAGTACCAGTGAGGAACTGAGGACGTTCAAAATGTTCGGTGATGATTTTAGGCATTATTGACTAGCTCCGCAGACGGATGATTTCAAGATTACCAAGGAATATGATGATAACCTTTGGTTTTTTTTATTCTTCAAGCAGATGAATCATTCTTCTCTTTGGACTAACCGCCGTTGGATGATGATGTTTGGTGATTAAGTGGCGCTGGTCTACCGGAGATAGCTATATATCTGGTATTGTGACTGAAGAGGAAGAATGTGATCTTGGTCACGGACGTATGTTTCTCATATTCGATGCTTTACCAGATTATCTGTTTCTGATGAAGATTTGCAGATTGAGCAGATTATCGATTTGCTAATCAAATTTTTCTGAAGGGTGCTTAACTGCGATTACAAAATCGGGATTTCGGATTTTCGAGGGTATTCGTTGATTTGAAGTTTTCCGATGCGGTGATTCGAAGTTTCTATCAATTGCCAGTTGAGTTATTGATACTTAGGAGTGTGCAGAATAAACTCTCGATGCTCAACGCTTATTCAAAAACTGAACTCGGATGCGGTTATCATCGAAATGGAGAAGCTGCTGCATTGATTAGGTTCAAGTTGGTGGTTCTTCGAGAAAATTTGTCGGTCAAGTAAATCAGAGGAGTCGGAAACCATGCAACCAAAGATCTGAACTGGAGTTTTTAGCGGTTTTATAAGTTGTTAATGCAAACCCGGATCATCAATTAAGGGGGAATTTGTTGACGCCTTTCGACGACATCGGCAGACACCTTGATTGAAGTTGCAGAATATTCAAACACAACTCAAAGTTTTTGAAGTTAAAGATCAAGCTTCGACAGTAACGAACAAGGGGGAATCTGTTGATGCATTTTGTGTTCGCCACTTGTCGAATAGGCTAGATTGAGTGTGTGTTGAATATTGTATAGGTTAGAATCGAACACATTACCAAAATACGGAGTTTACAGTGTAAAGGGAACAAGTTCGCCCGAACTTGACATGTGGCAGACAAGTTCGCTCGAACTTGTCATATGGTAGACAAGTTCGCCTGAACTTGTCCACCTATGCACATGTCAAGCGAACTTGTGTGTTTCCCTATAAATAGGTGGTGTGTGTTCATTTGTCATTTGACTTTTTGCGATCCCTACAGGGAGGTGCTGCCGGATTCTCTCTAGGAACCCCTACAGCTGGACTTATAAAGATGTATACTCTTTCGTTATGAATGAAGACTTCCACTACATTCTACTTCTACTCCATTCTTAACAACATTCTACCGAAACTGTTACGTTAAGTTTATGCACTAACTTCCGTCTAGAACCGCCTGATAACGGACCTTCAAAGGGGTTGATTATGATGAGACCTTCTCGCCCGTGGCGATGCTAAAGTCAATTAGGATATTATTTGCCATAGCTTCATATTACGATTATGAGATTTGGCAAATGGATGTCAAAACGGCTTTTCTCAAAGGATATCTTAATGAAGATGTCTATATGGTTCAGCCTGAAGGTTTTGTCGATCCAAAACATCCTAACAAAGTATGCAAGTTAAAGAAATCAATATATGGATTTAAACAAGCATCTAGAAGTTGGAATCATCGTTTTGATGAAGAAATTAGGAATTTTGGATTCATCAAGAACGCTGATGAAGCTTGTGTGTATAAGAAGGCTAGTGGGAGCATCATCACTTTCCTAGTACTGTATGTCGATGACATTCTACTATTTGGAAATGATATTCCAACCATGGAAGGTGTTAAAACCTGGCTTGGAAGTTGTTTTTCCATTAAGGATCTTGGTGAAGCCACCTATATTTTGGGACTAAAGATCCATAGGGATAGATCAAGGCGCTTGATAGGTTTGAACCAAAGTGCATACATTGACAAAGTCTTGAAAAGGTTCAAGATGGAGAACTCTAAGAAAGGTTTGGTACCTATTCAAAAGGGAATGATATTGTATGCGTCTCAATGTCCAAGCTCAAAGGATGAGCAGGCAAGAATGAAAGGAGCCCCATATGCGTCTGCTATAGGATCCATCATGTATGCAATGATATGCACTAGACCGGACGTGTCATGTGCCTTAAGCATGACAAGTAGATACCAGCAAAATCTAGGAAACAATCATTGGATGGCTGTTAAAAGTATATTAAAATACCTTAGAAGGACTAAGGATATGTTTCTAATATATGGATCTAGTGAAGAGGAACACGTTGTAAAGGGTTACCCGGACGCGAGTTTCCAAACTGATCGAGATAGTTCTCGATCACAATCTGGGTATGTCTTCATTTTGAATGGAGCTGCAATCTCTTGGAAGAGCTCGAAGCAGGATGTTGTAGCATTGTCCACTACAGAATCAGAACATCGCCGCTTCATTGGCAGCGCAAGAAGCTGCATGGTTGAAGAAATTCATTACTGACCTAGGGGTAGTCCTTACCAATCAGGATCCCGTAGAAATCTTTTGTGATAACGAGGGTGCGATTGCAAAAATTAAGGAACCTTGTGCACATCAAAAGACTAGGCACATTGAGCGGATATTCAACTACATAAAGGATGAAGTTGAAAAGGGAAAGATATGTATTTGCAAAGTTCCCACCGATCAAAAAATTGCGGATCCTCTCACGAAGCTCCTTGAACGGCCAAAGCATGAGGGTCATACTTGTGCCTTAGGACTTCGATATTCTAGTGATTGGATTTGATCTATTTAGTATTTGGATATCGGAACAATTGTTATTATGACTCATTTAATGATTATGACATTTTGAGTTATGTTCCATTTTAGCATGTTTAAATCCATGAATAAGTTAATTATTCTAAATGTCCCTTAGTCGATCATATTTTTAGGAACAAATATGAAGGTAAGACTGTTATGAACTGGGATTGGTGGATATTCGTTAGGTATGAATATAGAGTAAAGTGTTGCTGCCAAAGTTCATAGATATTTGTGGGATACAAGTATCGGACTGACCCGCTCTCAAATATTACTATATGGAATCTTTGTGATTGATCAAAAGTAATTTTGAGTAAAGATGAATATCATAGTATCCTTTGACCTGAGATACATATCGGGTCTTGATATTCACCAAATATTATACTTTGACTTAGTTCTTCGCTATTCTGAAACATGGCAGTACATAAGGCTAAGCTCAGGTGTGGTACAAGGTGATTGTGAGAGACGTATGTAGTCAAGATGGGATTTGTTCCTCTTATTCATTGAGAGTAAGATGTCTAAGGCCTGCTAAAGTTAAATCAACAGAGAATGATCACTCTATGTCTCTGGATTTGACATGACATCTGTAACGAAAAGACAAATGATTGATTCACCTAAATCATGTTCAAGTAAGGGTCTTGAAGGGGATTATGTTATTCAATGGCACTTCGTCATACGTATTAGGGGTAGCAAACCGTTGTTAGGCGGTATTTTCTACTTGCATCAATCTTCTATGTATCTAGGAGATTGTTGGAATCGGTATGCCCAAGACACATATTAAATTGATGTGGCTATTACGTTATGATCCAAGTCGGGTCATACCCAATAACAAGCTAGACAAACACTTACAATATTTATTTATGATATGATCAAACAAATAAATATTAACACTTAGAATATTTAGAAATTGGTTTTCTAAGTAATTGCACTTAAGGAACTAATAAATTATATGGATAATTTATTTTGAGAGAATATTTTATTTTGTTATTTAATGGGTTAAATAACATTATAAAAGGTTATGAGATATTGCATAAAGTCTTGTAAACATATGATGTTAATTTTATAAAAGTTATAAAATAATATAAGACATAATTTAAAAGAAAAGAATTTGAATTTTCATGCAATATCTTGCAAATCTTACAAGATCTCACACAATCCAAGATTATATTATGTAAGATATATGTATATCTTGGATTATTTGGTAAGATCTCACACAATCTCACATAAACCAAGATAAGATCTTACAAAGATTATATAGATGATTTGGTGAGATCTTTACAAATCTCATATAATCCAAGAAAAGATCTTACAAGAGATTATATATATGGATATTTGGTGAGAATTAAAGACATTCTTACACACACTCTTTCTCTCATTAAAAATCTAGTGCAAGAACTCTAAGAAATACTCTCAAAATTTCGGCCAAGGTGGTGAATCAAGAGAGTGTTCAAGTGAGTTAATACAAGTGAAAAATCTTAGCAACATAAGGTGTTTGTTGGAAGGCTTGGGGTACACAAGCTTGAGGTCTTCTCCTTTGAAGATTTCCATTCAAGAACATCATCTTCTTCATATCTCTTGCTATTTGGAAGGTAGTATTCTTATAACACCCTATGGTTGTGTTTTTGATAGCATGCATATTCATATATGGATTCGGGTTTTGGTTTTACATATAAAGTGGGTTTTATATCTTGTAAGTAACATGTTTTAAATAACTATTCCGCTGCGTTTTTTATTTTATATGGATAAAATGACTTTGATAAACATGTTAAAACCTCAACATAATTCTCGTGAACAAACTAAATTTATACTCTTGTTACGCATTCATACGTGGTTATACTTGTTGAATACTTGCCGAATACATGCGACTATTGGGAAATATACGTAAATACATACATGCTTATACATGCTAAACTTATTTTACATTATGATCAAGTCTCATCCTTTCCTTCTCTTTCAATCCTCTAGATGTCTTCCCCAAGCACGACCAAGAAATCCAAAAAGTCGCGATCTGCTTTGAAAAAGGGTTCCAACAATAACGAGGACACAATATCAAAGAAAGACCTCGTAGGGTTGATCGCTGAGCAGATGGCCGAGCAGATGGCCCGAGTTACACCTAAAACAATGTTTCTTTTCAAACGATTCTTGGCCTGTTAGCCACTCGCATTCACTAGCACTGATGGTGCCACCGCCATGATGAATTGATTCGATGCCATAGAACTCACCTTCCTTCAAAGCGGGTGTCCTGATAACCTACGAACCATGAACGCTGAAGGGGTGTTCCGTTCGAGAGCTCTCGAATGGTGGACCTCTGAGCGTAACAAACGAGGAAACGATGCAGCCCATGCCTTACCATGGGCAGAACTAAAACAGTTGATGAAGGGCGAATTTTGTCCTCCCACGAGCTTCAAAAACTCGAAAACGAGTTTGGGAATTGAAGCAGGTTGGAAGCGACAACGCTGGCCTTATAGTGCGATTTAAACAACTCAGTATTCTCTGCCCTGGCTAAGTCGACACCGTTCCCAAAGCCATTTCGAAATTCATCAGTTGTCTTCCATCCGTCTTGATGAACCACGTTGCATTCGCCTGCCCCAAAACCCTTGATGACGCATTCAGTATATCCGCCGCACTCAACAACAATTGCATCCTCGATGGTGTCACACCCCAACCGATGGCGGAAACATCGGGATGAGAAAAAAACGAGATTGCTCATTGCTCATAAATACTAATGGTGACAATATTTAAACAAAACCCATATTTCATTCATAATAGCATTGTCAAGTACATCATTTGAAATCAAATACAACAATAACAAGTCAAAATTTGATACAACATTTCATAAACCTAACGTCTATATGTGTATCTAAGCATCATCTCTACTCCAATATCATGGAAAATCTTCATCAACCTGTAACACGTTAAAAATACGAGTTCAATGCAAAGGCAAAGGCGAGTACACAAGTTTTGTGATACATAGCATAAGTATAAAAGTGTAACTCGAATCCACATGGTAATTGTAAGCAACGTTCATACTAATCATGCAATACTAGATCAAACCCGAGTTTCCAAAAAAGTTTTAACGAGATCGACCTTCCCTTGTCACAAAAGCGACAAGACTAAAGTAAGTATGAGAGTCTTAACATAACCCGATGGGCGGTGTGCTACTATAGCGCTATATATGATAAGTTGGGCTAGCTAAGTTAATGATCAAGCATGTATCAACGAGCATGTATCTAGGCATAACAAGTATTCATGTATAAGGATTGAGCATGTAAAGCATGAGTTTGTGATAAGTGAATTTTGATAAGTAAACATGTTACAACCCAAAAGTGGTTAAAACGGTAAATGACTCGAGTGTACTCACGGTTTTGCTAAGCGTTCCACTTAAGAAATCCCGAGAGCCTTGTTGTGATAATTAGAGTTTGGCACCTTGTCCTTCTACAAGAAGAACATAGGCATTAGTTAGGAGTGTAACGGTAGATTTGGATTATTCAAGCGAGATTAGGGAAATAGGAATAAGGTATTATGTATGAAAATATTCACTAAGACATTGCACTTGTTCTTGACACTATGATAACCCGAAAAGGGGTTTATATGGTTTCATAGGTTCGAGACCTATTAGAATCGCGACAAGGAACCATGTACTTTAGTGATAAACTTAATAACTTGATAGGTGATTATTTAGTCATTATCAAGGTTTCGGTTTTAGGATTATATTATAGTCCATAAAATATACATAATATTAAGATCATGTAGGAGATGAGAGGATGAACCATCCACTTTGGTACCTCTAAGTATTCAAGTAAGTCAAGCATGGAGGTAGGATGATGAACATCCATTTAACCTCGTTATATGATTCACCACTACACGAGTTGTCATAGACAACAAGGAGGGTCATGAATAAGAACAATACAAGAATGAAATGACAAGAATTGAAAGTATGTCACCATAATATCAAGTAGCCAAGTGAATACAACTCGGAGAGCACACGAGGACACATGTAAACGGCTTGGCGTGGTTGTGACACTTTAGGACTAGTAAACTACTTGAGGTGATGATGAAAATCATCAAGGGATGTATGGTCTCAATGTTTAGGATAGCCAAAGCTAACCTTGGTGGACACACATGGACAAGTCTATGAACTTGCATCACTTGTGAGCTAAATGCTCTATGAAAACAGAATTTTGTGAGGTTTAAACCTCTTTTTTGAATGTCTCAAACTTTTTTTTAAGCCTAACCAACCACAAGAAGTGTTGTAAGCATTCGGACATAGGTTTGAGATGAGATAAACTCAAGTTGGATGAACATAACAAGTTTTAATAGATTTTGGAAACAAGCAGAAAGTTTATGGAGATTTTCGGGGCATTTCCAGGTCTGGATTCTCCATGGAGAACCCTAGGAATTCAACCCAAAGATTGTCCAAGTATGTAGGAAGAAGAATCAAGTGAAAAGACCAAGTTTTGAGCAAGTTATGCCCACTTTAGTGAAGGAGGTATAATCTGCCCGAAAATTCTGATGTGGAGTGTTCTTGAGGTGATTTGAGAGTAATTTGATGAGATTAGGAGGTTGTGAAAGTGTCAAATGGCTTGGAGGAGGTGTGTATTTATAGGTGAAGGGTTTAGGGTTGTTAGGAGGTGTTAAATGGAGGTTAGAAGGTGATTGGTGAGGTTGTGGATGTGTGGATCTGTGCATTTTCGAGAGCCAAAACCAATCTGTCCCACCCAGAGTGCCTTATGGACCGTAAGGACCGGGTCCGGGACAAATTGTTGCATTTTGTTGTTTTGCTCAAATGTTGCGGGTTTAATTGTATTACTAAGGTATTTTATGACATTTTAATGTGCAATAAGGTATCATAAGCATAGGTAATGTTCTATAATGTATGAGTATGCATCAAGTGATCGAGATCGAGTATAGGTATCATGTAGCAAGTATGTATCATGTATGAAGGTTGCGTATCAACAAATGTAACACATATTCGAGTGTACGTATCATGTATAAGTATTGTATGAGTATGCATAACAAGTATAGGGACAAAGTGTATCTTTCCATTACGATTCAAGTTTCAATTACAACGAAATGAGAAGTATGAATATAAAGACTTCCAAAAATAGAATTACAACACGAGCTTGCTATAAATAGAAAGTAAGGAAAACGCGCTACGTTACAGTCTCCCCTCCTTTAGGAAATTTCATCCCGAAATTTAGGAAGATGCAACGAAGAGATGCGGATACTTAGTCTTTATATCACTCTCGAGTTCCCAAGTAAACTCGGCGCCACGTTTCCCTTCCCAACGAACTTTTACGATAGGGATCCGACTGCGCCGTAGCTGCTTGACTCATCGGTCCATGATTTCGACCGGTTTTTTCCATAAAATGCAATGTCTCATTGATTTGAAGATCTTCCAGCGGAACTTGAAGTCCTTCTTCAGCTAGACATTTCTTGAGATGAAACATTGAAAACGGGATGAACATTGTTGAGTGTTTGAGGTAGGTCCAGTCGATATGCTACCTTGCCAATCCTTTCCAAGATTTTGAAAGGACCCACGTAGCGAGGAGCGAGTTTGCCTTTCTTACCGAAACGAACAACGCCTTTTCAAGGGGATACCTTGAGAAGTACACGATCACCTATATTAAATTCCAAAGGCTTGCGTCTTTTGTCAGCGTAGCTCTTTTGTCGGCTTCGTGCTTTGAGGAGATTATCACGTATTTGTAAGATCTTGTCCGTTGTCTCTTGTCTTAGTTCGGGACCGGTGATTTGTACGTCTCCAATCTCATGCCAACAAATAGGCGAATGGCACTTACGACCATACAATGCTTCAAATGGAGCCATTTGAATACTAGCGTGATAACTATTGTTGTACGAGAATTCAACCAAGGGTAAGTGCGAATCCCAATTACCGCCAAAATCGATTACGCATGACCGAAGCATATCCTCCAAGGTTTGGATAGTACGCTCGGTTTGACCATCAGATTGAGGATGAAAAGCGGTGCTAAGATTTAGCTGAGTGCCGAGGGCAGATTGAAAAGTTTGCCAAAGGCGAGAGGTGAAACGAGCATCGCGATCAGAGATAATATCAAAAGGAGTACCATGGCGGCTAATGATTTCATCCGTGTAGATACGAGCTAATTTCTCGACTTGTAATCTTCACGAATGGCGAGGAAGTGCTCGGATTTGGTCAATCGGTCAATGATGACCCAAATGCTGTCATGACTAGACGAAGTACGAGGCAATTTCGTAATGAAATCCATGGCTATGCTTTCCCATTTCTAGACAGGAATTTCTGGTTGTTCGAGCAAACTAGAGGGACATTGATGTTCTGCCTTGACTTTGGAACACGTAAGACATTTGGACACGTAAAGAGCGATATCACATTTCATCCCAGGCCACCAATAGGATGCACGTAAATCATGATACATCTTATCAGCGCCAGGATGAACGGAGTACCAGGATTTGTGGGCTTCATCCATCAACGTAGACCGAAGACTGAGACGATTGGGAATCCAAATACGACTATGGTAGTAAAGAATACCATCAGGTTTAGCTTCGAGCGGGTTTTCGACTCCACAATTCAATTCATATCGAGGTTACCCTCGTTAATGACGGTAAATTTTTCTTGTCGAATCAACTCGTTGAGTTTTCCCACGATTTGGTAGCAACGGACACTCTTAACATGAGTCTTACGACTAAGTGCATCGGCCACGACATTCACCTTGCCAGGGTGGTAGCGAATATCACAGTTGTAGTCGTTTAACAATTCTACCCAACGACGTTGACGCATGTTGAGTTCCCTTTGATCAAAGATATGTTGAAGGCTCTTGTGGTCGGTGAAGACCGTACACTTCGTACCGTAAAGGTAGTGTCGCCAAATCTTTAATGCAAAAACAACTGCACCAAGTTCAAGGTCATGAGTAGTATAGTTTTTCTCATGAATGTTGAGTTGTCTCGACATGTAAGCGATTACTTTGTCCCGTTGCATGAGAACGCAACCAAGACCCTGGTTAGAGGCATCGCAATACACGACGAAATCTTCATTCCCATCGGGGAGAGTGAGGATAGCAGCATTACAAAGCATGTCCTTGAGCGTTTGGAAAGATTCCTCTTGTTCGGGACCCCAAACAAAAGGTTTGTCTTTTTGAGTCAACGAAGTCAAAGGAACGACAACTTGGAGAAGTTCGAGATGAAACGACGATAATAACCAGCTAGGCCAAGGAACGAATGAATTTCAGAGGGCGACTTAGGTGCAATCCAATTCTTAACAGCTTCTATCTTTGCGGGGTCAACATGAATACCGAGTTCGTTGACGGTGTGACCCAAGAATTGAACCTCTTTTAGCCAAAATTCACACTTGGAGAATTTGGCGTAAAGACGTTCGGTTTGCAAAAGCTGAAGAATGAGACACAAATGTCGTCCATGCTCTTCTTTCGTTTTGGAATAGATGAGAATATCGTCGATGAATACAATGACAAAACGATCAAGAAACGGCTTACACACGCGGTTCATAAGGTCCATGAATACGGCGGGTGCATTAGTCAAGCCAAAAGGCATGACCACGAACTCATAGTGTCCATATCGTGTGCGGAAAGCGGTTTTAGGTACATCTTCTTCGGGAACCCGAAGTTGATGATAACCAGAACGGAGATCAATCTTTGGAAAGCAAGTTGCGCCTTGTAATTGATCGAAGAGATCGTCAATGCGAGGAAGAGGATAGTGGTTCTTGACTGTGAGCTTGTTGAGCTCACGATAGTCAATACACATGCGAAATGATCCATCTTTCTTCTTGATGAAGAGTACGGGAGCGCCCCAAGGAGAAGTGTTAGAGCGTATAAAGCCTTTATCAAGAAGTTCTTGAAGTTGGCTCGATAACTCTTGCATCTCCGAGGGTGCTAAACGATAGGGAGCTTTCGCAACAGGAGTTGCGCCAGGAATAAGATCAATACGAAAATCAATAGCTCGAGGAGGCGGAGGACCAGGAAGATCCTCAGGAAAAATGGAAGGAAACTCATAAACGACAGGAACATTACTTATGCTTGGACCTTTGTCTTTCTTTTCCACAACTCGCTTTGATGCACGACATAAGCTTGAGACCTTTAGAAGGTTTATCGCCATGGACGTGTAGAGAATCACCTCGAGGAAGAGGGAGGCGAATAAATTTTTCGGAACACACAACTTCGGCACGAACTCGCATAAGCCAATCCATGCCTACTATTATGTCGAAACTACCCATTTGCATGGGAATGACGTCAATGGTGAACGAATGATCGTTAAGAATCAAAGAGCAACCAGGTTTCGGTTTTAGGATTATATTATAGTCCATAAAATATACATAATATTAAGATCATGTAGGAGGTGAGAGGATGAACCATTCACTTTGGTACCTCTAAGTATTCAAGTAAGTCAAGCATGGAGGTAGGATGATGAACATCCATTTAACCTCGTTATATGATTTACCACTACACGAATTCTCATAGACAACAAGGAGGGTCATGAATAAGAACAATACAAGAATGAAATGACAAGAATTGAAAGTATGTCACCATAATATCAAGTAGCCAAGTGAATACAACTCGGAGAGCACATGAGGACACATGTAAACGGCTTGGCGTGGTTGTGACACTTTAGGACTAGTAAACTACTTGAGGTGATGATGAAAATCATCAAGGGATGTATGGTCTCAATGTTTAGGATAGCCAAAGCTAACCTTGGTGGACACACATGGACAAGTCTATGAACTTGCATCACTTGTGAGCTAAATGCTCTATGAAAACAGAATTTTGTGAGGTTTAAACCTCTTTTTTGAATGTCTCAAACTTTTTTTTAAGCCTAACCAACCACAAGAAGTGTTGTAAGCATTCGGACATAGGTTTGAGATGAGATAAACTCAAGTTGGATGAACATAACAAGTTTTAATAGATTTTGGAAACAAGCAGAAAGTTTATGGAGATTTTCGGGGCATTTCCAGGTCTGGATTCTCCATGGAGAACCCTAGGAATTCAACCCAAAGATTGTCCAAGTATGTAGGAAGAAGAATCAAGTGAAAAGACCAAGTTTTGAGCAAGTTATGCCCACTTTAGTGAAGGAGGTATAATCTGCCCGAAAATTCTGATGTGGAGTGTTCTTGAGGTGATTTGAGAGTAATTTGATGAGATTAGGAGGTTGTGAAAGTGTCAAATGGCTTGGAGGAGGTGTGTATTTATAGGTGAAGGGTTTAGGGTTGTTAGGAGGTGTTAAATGGAGGTTAGAAGGTGATTGGTGAGGTTGTGGATGTGTGGATCTGTGCATTTTCGAGAGCCAAAACCAATCTGTCCCACCCAGAGTGCCTTATGGACCGTAAGGACCGGGTCCGGGACAAATTGTTGCATTTTGTTGTTTTGCTCAAATGTTGCGGGTTTAATTGTATTACTAAGGTATTTTATGACATTTTACTGTGCAATAAGGTATCATAAGCATAGGTAATGTTCTATAATGTATGAGTATGCATCAAGTGATCGAGATCGAGTATAGGTATCATGTAGCAAGTATGTATCATGTATGAAGGTTGCGTATCATCAAATGTATCACGTATTCGAGTGTGCGTATCATGTATAAGTATTGTATGAGTATGCATAACAAGTATAGGGACAAAGTGTATATTTCCATATGATTCAAGTCTCTATTACAACGATTACAATGAAATGAGAAGTATGAATATAAAGACTTCCAAAAATAGAATTACAACACGAGCTTGCTATAAATAGAAAGTAAGGAAAACGCGAGGCGTTACAGATGGGACCTACAACAAGGCTCCCACGAGGAATGCACACCAAGCCACCAACACCACCACTACTGAACCTTCACCTCCTCCACCTCCCAAGAACAACAAGAACAAGAAGCGGAAGGCTTCTGGTCAAAACTGTGCGGTTGTTACTCCGCAAAACCCGATACCTTTACAATCAGTTTCCACTACCTCAACCCTTGAACCACCAAAGAGGAACTACACTGGGCCGTGGCCCAAGTGTAACCAATTCTCTTACCACCATCCCGCTAACACACCATGTCGCAAATGTGCAACTTGTAATAGGCTTGGGCATCTATCCTAACGTTGTCATTTAAACCTGAAGCCTACCCAAGACCAAGCCATTGTTGCAAACCCTACCCCTAACCAAGCTCAACCCCAAGCCACTACTGTTCGAGCATGCTTCAAGTGGGGTGATCCTAATCACCTCGCCAACTTTTTCCCTCAATGCAATAATAACCACCAGCAGTAGCAACGACAGCCTCAACATGCTCGCTGCAGAGCTTTCGTTATCACCGCCGCTCAGGCGTAGAACGCTAATAACGTCATAACTGGTACGTTTCTCATCAACCATGTCTATGCTTCTTGTCATTTTAATACCAGCGCAAATAAAATTTTTGTATCTATTGAATTAAACCCATGCTTAAGTGTAAACGCTCTAAGTTACCAAGATCATTCGTTGTCGAAGTCGCAAATGGTAAAACCGTCACTGTTGATTCTGTCCTTTCTAAATGCTCCCTGAATCTTAACGATCATACGTTCTCGATTAACCTCATACCCACGCCATTGAGTAGCTTTGATATCCTAGTAGGCATGGATTGGCTTAGGCGAGTTTATGCTGAAGTCATTTGTTCCGAAAAATTCATCCTTCTTCCTCTACCTAGTGGTGATTCCTTACACGTCTATGGCGAGAAACCTTCTAAGGGTCTTAAGCTTATGTCGTGTATCCAAGCGAACAAGTACTTATCTAAGGAATACTTCTCCTTTCTCGCCCACATTGTGGAAAAGAAAGACAAGGGTCCAAACATGAGAGACGTTCCCGTTGTTTGCAATTTCCCTGACGTCTTTCCAGAGGATCTTCCTAGTCCTCCTCCTCGTTCTGTTGACTTTCGCATTGACCTCATTCCTAGCGCAACTCCTGTTGCGAAATCCCCTTATCTTATGGCACCCACGGAAATGCAAGAGCTATCTAGCCAACTTCAAGAATTACTTGATAAAGGCTTTATACGCCCTAGTACTTCTCCTTGGGACACTCCCATTTTGTTCATAAAAAAGAAAGATGGATCATTTCGGATGTGCATTGACTATCGTGAGCTCAATAAGCTTACACTAAAAAACCGATATCCACTTCCATGTATTGACGATCTCTTCGACCAACTTCAAGGTACGACATGTTTCTCGAAAATTTATCTTCGTTCTGCTTACCATAAACTTCGAGTTCTCGAAGAAGATATACCTAAAACCGCTTTTCGCACACGCTATGGACACTATGAGTTTGTGGTCATGCCTTTTGGTCTGACCAACGCGCCTACAGTGTTCATGGACTTAATGAATCGTGTGTACAAACCTTATCTTGATCGCTTCATGATCGTATTCATTGACGATATCCTTATCTATTCCAAGACGCAAGAAGAACACGAGCGACACTTACGACTTATCCTCCAGCTTTTGCGTACTGAACGTCTTTACGCCAAATTCTCCAAGTGTGAATTCTGGCTTAAGGAGGTTCAATTCCTAGGTCATGTCGTCAATGAACTCGGTATTCACGTTGACCCCGCGAAAATCAAAGTTGTGAAGAATTGGGATTGCTCCTAAGTCTTCGTCTGTCATTCGTTCGATTCTTTGTTTAGCTGGTTATTATCGTCGCTTCATTTCAAACTTTTTGAAAATCGCCGTTCCTTTCACTTCCTTCACTCAGAAAGATAGACCTTTTGTTTGGGGTCCTGAACAAGAGGAGTCTCCCCAAACGCTCAAGGACATGCTTTGTAATGCTCCTATCCTTACACTTACCGATGGAAATGACGATTTCGTCGTGTATTGCGACACCTCAAATCAAGGTCTTGGTTGCGTACTTATGCAACGCGACAAGGTTATCGCTTACGCGTCAAGACAACTCAAGATCCATGAGAAGAACTATACTACGCATGACCTTGAACTTGGTGCAGTTGTTTTCACATTGAAGATTTGGCGACACTACCTTTTAGGTACTAAGTGTACGGTCTTCACCGACCGTAAGAGCCTTCAACATATCTTCGATCAAAAGGAACTCAACATGCGTCAACGTCGTTGGGTAGAATTGTTAAAGGACTACGACTGTGACATTCGCTACCACCCTGGCAAAGCGAATGTTGTAGCCAATGCACTTAGTCGTAAAACTCATGTAAAGAGTGTTCATTGCTACCAAACCTTGGGAAAACTTCATGAGCTGATTCACGAGGCACAATACTCAGCCATTAATGAGGGTAACCTCGATAATGAGTTGAATTGTGGTGTCTAAAACCCACTCGAGTCTAAATCCGATGGCATTCTTTACTACCTCAATCGTATCTGGATTCCTGATCCTAGCAACCTTCGAAACACCTTGATGAATGAAGCCCACAAGTCGCGATATTTTGTTAATCCTAGCGCTGACAAGATGTACCACGACTTTCGTACATCTTACTGGTGGCCTGGTATGAAGAGAGATGTTGTTCTCTATGTCCCGAAATGTCTTACGTGCTCCAAATTCAAAGCCGAACATCAACGTCCCTCTGGCCTACTCGAACAACAAGAGATTCCTGTCTGGAAATGCGAAAGCATCGCTATGGACTTTATAACTAAACTTCCTCGTACTCCTTCTGGTCACGATAGTATTTGGGTTATCATTGACTGTTTGATCAAATCCACTCAATTCCTCCCCATTCGTGAAGAATATAAAGCCGAGAAATTGGCTCGTGTCTACACGAAGGAGATCATTAGTCGTCATGGTACCCCCATTGACATCATTTCTGATCGCGATGCTCGTTTTACCTCCCGCCTTTGGCAAACATTTCAAACCGCTCTTGGTACTCGTCTCAATCTTAGTACCGGCTTTCACCCCCAATCCGACGGTCAAACCGAGCGTACTATCCAAACCCTAGAGGATATGCTTCATTCATGCGTAATCGATTTTGGTGGCAACTAGGATTCACACTAACCCTTGATAGAATTCTCGTTCAACAACAGTTATCACGCTAGTATTCAAATGGCACCATTTGAAGCATTGTATGGTTGTAAGTGTCGTTCGCCTATTTGTTGGCATGAGATCAGAGAAGCTCAAATCGTCGGTCCCGAACTTATACAAGAGACGACGGACAAGATCCTGCAAATTCGTGATAATCTCCTCAAAGCTAGAAGTCGACAAAAGAGTTATGCTGACAAAAGACGCAAGCCTTTAGAATTCAACGTAGGTGATCATGTACTTCTCAAGGTATCCCCTTGGACGGCTTTGGTTCGATTTGGTAAGAAAGGCAAACTCGTTCCTCATTTTGTAGGTCCTTTCAAGATTCTCGAAAGGATTGGCAAGGTAGTGTCACACCCCGACCGCGTAAAACAACAAACCGCGACGGAATCGTCGGGGAGTGTCGTAACAGAACTATTGTTTCAATAACCATGGCATAACAGTTAAGATTTATTTAATAGAAATTGTTTACATTGTCTGGAAATTTAAACATAAAACATAACAAAAGTTAAATTGTCTTCAAGTTTTAAGCTACTAAAGCCCAAAGTCCGTCCTATGTGACGCATGATCAACCTTAAGCATTTGCTCCTGAAACATATGTGAAAATAAAGTACGTCAGCATAAAAAAATGCCTGTGAGTAACATAGGTTTTGTGATGTTGTTTCATGACTTTGATTATTGTAAGGAAATGTTTGAATTAATACAAAAGTATCCATGAACTATAAAAAGTTTCGCTTATAAAGATCATATGAAAATCGATACGATACCAAGAAGTAATGCATGGTTGAATAGATAACTAAAAGTAAATCTTGTATTTGTATAAAGTGTCATGTTTTGTATGTAATATGTCGAGTCTTGTATTTTGTTTGGAATGAATTAGACAATGCTACAATACGTAAGATAATGAAAGTACTTATATATAGGAAGTACCATCGGCGTATCCACGATGCTTTTATCATATTACACACGTCCTGTTATTTAATTCACCCGCCATAGACCAACCATCATCGAAAGTCTTGTTTAAACCAAAGTATTGCAAACCCAAGTCACGTAAACCAATGTCATATATAAACAAGTCTTGTATAACCAAAAGTCAAGTATAAACCAAATGTCTTGTAATAAAACCCGTCTTTGACATAATCAAAAGATATATTTTATAAACCATTGCTTTCATTGTTAAACATGTATTCAGATTATTGGCAAACACATTCAAGCCTTGTAACACTCAAATAGATCCCTATCAGTCAAAGGTCTATCCATTTCATCGGATTCTGTCATTCCCTAAACAAACTTCCAAACAAACCTAGGAAGCGGGAACATGATTTGTCAAGTCCTATGGTACCATAACTTACTACCGGTTGGCGTGATCAATGTTAATGAATGTATTAAGTGAATCTCCAACGCATCAAAATGTCATGAACAATGTAGCAAAAAAATGTCTTTGAAAACCAATGTACTAGTATGCTCAGTCAACATACATAGCAAGAAATGTCTTTGAAAACCAATGTACTAGTATGCTCAGTCAACATACATAGCAAGAAAATGTCTTTGAAAACCAATGTACTAGTTTGCTCAGTAAACATACATAGCAAGAAATGTCATTGAAAACAATGTGCTAAATATGCTAAGTCAACATATAAAGCAAAATGCAATGGAAATCGTGTAATATAGGTACTATGTAATCAAAGCATGTATAATGTCATGAAAACACGAAAATAATCATAGGCACAATATGTTTCACCCAAAACATTTGAAAACGTAAAAGAGGGGACTATGTACTCATTTGTGATTGCAATAAAGTCCTTGTTCAATATAGATAATAACCAAGCTCAAGTGTTCGAGAAATCAAGCGTGTCCTAAAACGGATAAGTATGTAAATATCGGAACTTGAATTCGGAAGATTTGGATAGAACGAGACCTTATAAACCAAATGAGTTTTGGAACTCATATAATATGGTTTAATAAGTTAACATTATGAGTTTGAAAGATTTTCAAGTGCTTTTGACCCGTTTTGACCCGTTAAGGTAGTTTAAGCCACTTTAACGCGTCATTTGCGTAACTACGCATTGGGATGGTTAAATATGTGTCATATTAAGTTTTAAATGCTTAAGCATGTTTAAAATGTTATTTGATCAGATTATATGTCAAAATTCGGGTTACATATGTTTTTAATCGATTTTCTTGCGAAAAGGGCATTTTGGTCATTTTTTTAGGAACATTACCATTGATTAACATAACACTATCCGAATGACATGACCATAAGGTATAACCTCAGAGGGTTATTCCCTATATATTTATGGTCATAATTATGTATTTGGTCGGGTCTAAAAGTTGACCAAACTGGTCAGATTCAAAAGTCAAAGTGGTGGTCAAACCGCTAGACTTTTGACTCTAAATGAGCACTTTAACAAGAGTGATGAATTTGACAAGTCTTGACATGTTTTAAACAAGTTTATAAAAGTATTTTAGCATCAAAACAACCTGTTTTGATACCCGAAAACAGATTTGATGCAAAATGCGCAAAAATCGCATTTTGACCGAAACTTTGTCTTGTCAAATAGCTAGAAATGATGGGAATCAGTAGGCATGATTTTTAGTGATCATAACCACCTTTATTACCATCATAATGAAACTTTCAACTGAGCTTTATCTTGATCAATTCAAGATCAAAACTAAAAGTCAAACAAAAGTCAAACTGTTTGATTTTTAGCCAATTTAAGCTATAGAAATTGAACATGGCATGAATGGAATACTTACAAACACCAAGGGAATGATCAAGGACCAGAGATAAAGCTCCAAGATGCTTGAAATTCGGATTAATGGCAGGGTGTTGCAAGAAGTGATCAAAGAGTTCATGTGTTGCCAAGAACTGGTATTTATAATGTTCATGGACTCACCACAACTTGACAAGTGTTTGGACATGTGTTTAGGCTTAGATTTGTGTCATAATAGGTATCAAATGCAAAGGATGAGAGATCATGTTCGAATGCTTAGTGTCCTAAAACAAACAGGCTATTAACAGCTATTTCTGTGAGCTGGGCAGGTCCTTACAGACCGTATGGAGCATAGGCTTACGGTCCGTAAGCCTGTGACCTCGGCAAAGTTTGCATAAATTACAAAACAGGCCCCTGCACTACGTTTTGTCACGTTTTAGTACTTTTAACACCCGTTAACCTGATTTTCAAGCTCCATAATGAAGTTAAAGTATAGGGAACTTTAAATATGTACAAAAATATTCCAGAGGTCGGTTCGTTTGGTCGTACGGTCGCGGTTTTCGGTTAGTTATGACGAAAACGAAACGAACGTGTGTATGACCGTAAATGCGTAACGAACAACGTTTTTGCATTCCAATCACTAAAGTATGATATTTTAATGTTTAGAAAAACTTTTGGATGTTCGTACATGTTCCGGATAGCGATATACGCAAAAAGGCATATTTTCGCAAAATTTTCAAAATAGCCCCTGAAGTTACAAAAGTGTGTTTTTGCCAGACCAAAGCCCTCAAAACTTATTTCTAAGTTATATAAAGGTTATTTAGGGTATGTTAAGCTTGTGAACTTGTTCCAGAGTGTGCGTCGCTACGAGAATCGGTAGACTTTTATAGTTTGTCGTAAATAGTCCATGTGATCGAATAAGCTTATTTTTGACATACCAAACCCTTCAAAACTTATTTCTAAGTTATATAAAGGATATTTAAGGTATGTTTAGCTTATGTTACTATCTTGGACTATAAGTTGCGTTTAACTGATTTTGTTTTGCGATTACACTTCAAGAAAAGTTTTAAAAGATCGGATTTGAACAAGGATTAAAATACTCAAATGCCATAAGTAAATATACAAAACTCATAAATGTAACATAAAAATTTCATTAAATATAACATTGTCAGATTAAGTACAAAGATTGGAAAGCACAGATCTCACAGTCTCCCCAACTTCAGGAAATTTCGTCCCGAAATTTAATTTGAGGATACTGGTGAGAAAAGATGCGGATATTTCGCCTTTATTTGATCCTCTCGTTCCCAAGTAAACTCTGGGCCACGTTTGGATTCCCAGCGAACTTTAACAATTGGTATACGTCTGCGCTTTAGCTTCTTGACTTCACGGTCCAATATTTCCATTGGTTTCTCAACAAAATGCATCGTCTCATCAACACGAATTTAGTCAAGAGGAATGTGGAGGTTTTCATCAGCCAAACACTTTTTCAAATTGGATACGTGGAATGTTGGATGAATGTTACCAAGCTGTGGAGGTAGCTCAAGTTTGTAGGCCACTTTTTCGATTCTCTCAACGATCTTAAATGGTCCAATATAACATGGCGCAAGTTTTCCTTTCTTTCAGAATCTAATCACTCCCTTCCAAGGGGATACCTTGAGTAGGACGTGATCACCGACTTGGAATTCCAAAGGCTTGCGTCGTATATCTGCGTAACTCTTTTGACGGCTTCTAGCTGTCAGAAGGTTTTCGTGAATCTTCTTGACTTTGTCCGTTGTATCATGAATTAGTTTAGGTCCAGTGAATCGAGATTCACCGATCTTATTCCAACAGACAGGTGAACAACATTTTCGACCATAAAGAGCTAAGAAAGGTGCCATATCAATGCTGGAGTGATAACTGTTGTTGTAAGAGAATTCGATCAAAGGTAGATGCGAATCCCAACTACCACCAAAGTCAATCACACAAGCTCTTAGCATATACTCCAGTGTTTGGATCATCCTTTCAGATTGTCCATCCGTTTAAGGATGATAAGCAGTGCTCAAGTTAAGTTTGGTTCCCATGGCAGATTGCATGGTTCTCCAGAATGTGATGTGGATCGAGCATCACGATCAGATATAATATCTCGAGGGACACCATGATGAGATACTATTTCATCCACATAGATCTTAGCAAGTTTCTCAACAGAGAAGTCCTCACGAATGACTATAAAATGTGCAGACTTTGTTAGTCGATCAACTATTACCCAAATGGCATCATGTCCTCTAGGTGTACGCGGTAATTTGGTAATGAGATCCATAGCAATGCTTCCCATTTCCAAACCGGAATCTCTGGTTGTTCAAGTAAACCAGAAGGACACTGATGTTCGGATTTTACCTTAAGACAAATAAGGCATTTAGAAACGTACAAAGCTCTGTCTTTCTTCATACCCAGCCACCAATACTGAGTACGAAGATCTTTGTACATTTTGTCTGCACCCGGATGAATTGAATAACGAGACTTATGAGATTCATCCATTATTAAGGTGCGAAGATTGTCTAGACTTGGAACCCACAAACGGTTCAGATAATAAGATAACCCATTGTCTTTGTTTCCAGTTGAAGCTCGAGATGATGCGGCAATTCATCAACTAGTTTGTCTTGCGTGACACAAGTGTGTTGAGCCTCAAGAATACGTGTCTGGATATCAGATCGAACCTGAACACAATGCAGCTTGACGCGTTCCTTACAACTTAATGCATCGGCTACGACATTCGCCTTACCAGGATGGTAACGAATTTCGCAGTCATAGTCGTTCAGAAGCTCGACCCAACGTCATTGTCTCATGTTTAGTTCTTTCTGATTTAATATGTGTTGAAGACTTTTGTGGTCTGTGAAAACCATGCATTTCGTACCGTATAGGTAATGTCTCCAAATCTTAAGAGCGAACACAACAACACCCAACTCAAGATCATGAGTGGTGTAGTTCTTTTCGTGAACCTTCAACTGTCTTGATGCATAGGCTATAACCTTGTCTCTTTGCATGAGAACACAACCGAGACCTAAGTTTGATGCATCACAGTATACGACAAAATCATCGTTACCCTAGGTAAAGATAGAATAGGAGCATCACAAAGCTTCTGCTTCAGAGTCTGAAAAGCTTCTTCCTGTTTGGGTCCCACTTAAAAGTTTTATTCTTTTGAGTTAAAGTAGTGAGGGGAACCACAATCTTGGAAAAATTAGCAATGAAACGGAGGTAATAACCCGCAAGACCCAAGAATGAACTAACTTCAGTAGGGGTTGTAGGTGTACTCCAATCCCTGATTACACTGATCTTGGCGGGATCTACGTGTATACCTTGTTCGTTGACAATGTGTCCCAAAAACTGAACTTTCTTAAGTCAAAATTCACACTTGGAGAATTTGGCGTAAAGTTGTTCTTTCCTTAGGAGTTCCATTGTTAAACGAAGATGTTGTTCGTGATCGGCTTGTGTCTTGGAATAAATCAAGATGTCATCAATAAAAACAATGATGAACTTGTCCAAATAAGGCTTACAGATCCTATTCAATAACTCCATGAAGACGGCAGGAGCATTGGTTAAGCCGAAGGGCATAACAATGAACTCCTAATGACCATATCGAGTACGGAAAGCTGTCTTGGGAATATCTTCCTCGAGTACACAAAGCTGATGATACCCAGAACGTAGATCAATCTTCTAAAAACAAGTTACACCCTGTAGTGGTCAAAAAGATCATCAATGCGAGGTAGGGGATATCGATTCTTGATTGTGAGCTTGTTGAGATCACGGTAATCGATACAAATACGAAAAGACCCATCCTTCTTTTTCACAAATAACACAGGAGCACCCCACGGTGAAAAGCTTGGACGAATAAATCCTTTGTCTGAAAGTTCCTGAAGCGTTTCGATAATTCTTGCATCTCAGACGGTGCAAGACGGTTTGGGATTTTGGCTATTGGGTTGGCACCAGGTACAAGATCTATTCGAAACTCAACCTGACGTGCTGGGGGTAAACCAGGTAGCTCCTCAGGAAATACCTCAGGATAATCCCGAACAACAGGGATGTCCTGAATTGTTTTACCTTTGCCTTTCTCCTCTACGATACGGGCCAAGAATGCAACATAATTCTTTCGTAGATATTTATGGGCTTGGGTACAAGTCATGAGTTTCAGGCTACTAACCGGTTTTTCTCCACGAATCTCCAAAGTTTCACTAGACGAAAGAGTAATATGAACAATTTTATCAAAACAAACCACCTCAGCATGATATTTGGTTAACCAATCCATTCCCACTATAATATCAAAACTCCCGAGTTGCATTGGTGTGAGTTTAATAGGAAAAAGATGGTTATTAAGGTTCAATAGACAACCAAGAATGATAGAATCAAGTACAAGAGGTTCACCACTGGCTATTTCTACCATCAAAGGCTTTCCTAGTTTGGTCCTCGGTTTTGCAAGTAAGGGCTCAAATGTTAAGGACATAAAACTTTTATCAGCACCCGAATCAAATAGTACAGAAGCAGGATGGTTGTTAACAAAGAATGTACCGTTTACCACCTCGTTATCTGCCAGTGCCTCGTTCGCATTAATATTGAAAGCTCGTCCACGAGCCTGGTTCGCATTTGCCAATCTCGGGCAATTGTTACGGTAGTGGGTGAGATCCCCACAGTTGTAGCAAGATCCTGGTGGGTAGTGAGGTCGCACAGGATTGGCTGGCTGCTAAACAGGGTTTTGTGTGACTTGGTTTCGAGCAGGAGGACACCTACAAGTGTTGGCCAGATGGCCAGATCGCCCACAATTTGTACAAACACGACATGGTAACTGAGGTTGGTGGTGACCGTTGCATCTATTTCACAAAGGTGTAATGCCGACATACTGTTTCTTCACAGGAGGTGGAGCAGGCTGATTAGCAGCGGTTGGATTGGGCTGAGTAGTGACAGCAAAGTTCTTAGAAGCCTTACGCTTCCTAGATTTCTTCGACCCTTTGGATTTCTTACCCTTTTGTTTCTCAGACTTGTCAGATGATTTCTTGTCACCCTTACGATGGATCTTACCCTTTTTAATCTGCGATTCAGTCAATGTCACAGATAGCTCAATGGCTTGCCTGACAGTAGTGGGGTTGCTGCCGGTGACAATACCTGAACCGGATCAGGAAGACCATCTATGTATTTCTCGATTGCCTTATCCAAAGGCGTCACCATATCAGGACATAACAAACTTAACTCCTCATACCTGTCAGTATACGCACGGTGCTTACCACTGCCTTGCTTCAGATCATGAAACTCATTTTTGAGTGCCCTCTTTTCATGACGGGGGCAGAACTCTTTCATCATCAAAGCCCTGAGTTCCTCCCAAGTTTGACCCATAGCAACATCAGCACCCCTATCTCTCATCACTCAGTTCCACCACGTGAGCGCTCTCTTTTCAAACACACTAGAAGCAAACTCAACTTTCCGCTCATTTGGACATTGAACATGGCGAAATGTATTCTCAAGACTCTCAAACCATTGTAGGAGCCCTGTTGCTCCCTCAGAACTACTAAACTTGAGCGGTTTAGCCGAATTGAACTGTTTAAAGTTGCACGCAGCTGGTGCATTGTTGTTATTGTTAGCTTGGTTTATCTGAGTTATGAGATTTGGAAGCACAGCAGCAAATTGCTGAGCGATTAAAGCCGCCATATCGGAATCCGTATTTATGTTTCATCGAGGAGGGAAAAACATGAGACAAAACGAGTGAGATGAATGTTGAATAATCAAAATGAGAGGAATATATATCAACAAATGTAAGGATGGTGGTCAGTCATTCATTTCTCAAAACGAACGAACGACTCACAATGACTAATCAAAGTAAATGGGTCTTTATAATGTATTGCGAAGACATGCTTTAGCCTATAAGTGGACACTCACCCCAAGAGTTCCCAGGTAAGAGTGACTGGTCCGATTAGGTTGATTTGTATGAACACTCTAGCCTTAGACAAAAACTCAGGGTACGGGCACCCACCCTTCCAGATTGCACGTGTTCACATTATTAAAACCTAAACTTTGACGAGATTTTGAAAACATACAAGGCATCAAGCCAAAAACGAATCATCTAAGGATAGATGATCGATTTCAAAATCATTTTGGAAATTGTGTTTATGTTTTGGTAATCACCTAAGGATAGGTGATGGTATTGTTTTAAGATCTAAATGCAAGACAACTCGCGTTAAGGTCCTAGAAAGGTTATAGTCTAGGTCAAAGCATTACTAATAACCTAATTCCCTATAACCATTGGCTCTGATACCAATCTTTCTGTCACACCCCGACTGCGTAAAACAACAAACCGCGGCGGAATCGTCGGGGAGTGTTGTAACAGAACTATTGTTTCAATAACCATGGCATAACAAGTTAAGTTTTATTTAATAGAAATTGTTTACATTGTCTGGAAATTTAAAAATAAAACATAACATAAGTTAAATTGTCTTCAAGTTTTAAGCTACTAAAGCCCAAAGTTCGTCCTATGTGATGCATGATCAACCTTAAGCATTTGCTCCTGAAACATATGTGAAAATAAAGTACGTCAGTACAAAACATGCCTGTGAGTAACATAGGTTTTGTAATGTTGTTTCATGAATTTGATTATTGTAAGGAAATGTTGGAACTAATACAAAAGTAGCCAAGAACTATAAAAAGTTTCGCTTATAAAGATCATATCAAAATCGATACGATACCAAGAAGTAATGCATGGTCGAATAGATAACTAAAAGTAAATCTTGTATTTGTATAAAGTGTCATGTTTTGTATGTAATATGTCGAGTCTTGTATTTTGTTTGGAATGAATTAGACAACGCCACAATATGTAAGATAATGAAAGCAATTATATATAGGAAGTACCATCGGCGTATCCACCATGCTTTTATCATATTACACACGTCCCGTTATTTAATTCACCCGCCATAGACCAACCATCATCGAAAGTCTTGTTTAAACCAAAGTATTGCAAACCCAAGTCACGTAAACCAAAGTCATATATAAACAAGTCTTGTATAACCAAAAGTCAAGTATAAACCAAATGTCTTGTAATAAAACCCGTCTTTGAAATAATCAAAAGATATATTTTATAAAACATTGCTTTTATTGTTAAACATGTATTCAGATTATTGGCAAACACATTCAAGCCTTGTAACACTCAAATAGATCCCTATCAGTCAAAGGTCTATCCATTTCATCGGATTCTGTCATTCCCTAAACAAACTTCCAAACAAACCTAGGAAGCGGGAACAGGATTTGTCAAGTCCTATGGTACCATAACTTACTACCGATTGGCGTGATCAATGTTAATCAATGTATTAAGTGAATCTCCAATGCATCAAAATATCATGAACAATGTAGCAAAAAAAATGTCTTTGAAAACCAATGTACTAGTATGCTCAGTCAACATACATAGCAAGAAATGTCTTTATAAACCAATGTACTAGTATGCTCACTCAACATACATAGCAAGAAAATGTCTTTGAAAACCAATGTACTAGTTTGCTCAGTCAACATACATAGCAAGAAATGTCATTGAAAACAATGTGCTAAATATGCTAAGTCAACATATAAAGCAAAATGCAACGGAAATCGTGTAATATAGGTACTATTTAATCAAAGCATGTATAATGTCATGAAAACACGAAAGTAATCATAGGCACAATATGTTTCACCCAAAACATTTGAAAACGTAAAAGAGGGGACTATGTACTCATTTGTGATTGCAATAAAGTCCTTGTTCAATATAGAGAATAACCAATCTCAAGTGTTCGAGAAATCAAGCGTGTCCTAAATCGGATAACTATGTAAATATCGGAACTTGAATTCAGAAGATTTGGATTGAATGAGACCTTATAAACCAAGTAAGTTTTCGAACTCATACAATATGGTTTAATAAGTTAACATTCTGAGTTGGAAAGATTTTCAAGTTCTTTTGACCCGTTTTGACCCATTAAGGTAGTTTAAGCCACTTTAACGCGTCATTTGCGTAACTACGCATTCGGATGGTTAAATACGTGTCATATTAAGTTTTAAATGCTTAAACATGTTTAAAATGTTATTTGATCAGATTATATGTCAAAATTCGGGTTACATCTGTTTTTAATTGATTTTCTTGCGAAAAGGGCATTTTGGTCATTTTTAGGAACATTACCATTGATTAACATAACACTATCCGAATGACATGACCATAAGGTATAACCTCAGAGGGTTATTCCCTATATATTTATGGTCATAATTATGTATTTGGTCGGGTCAAAAAGTTGACCAAACGGGTCAGATTTAAAAGTTAAAGACTTGGTCAAACCGCTAGACTTTTTGACTCTAAATGAGCACTTTAACAAGAGTGATGAATTTGACAAGTCTTAACATGTTTTAAACAACTTTATAAAAGTATTTTAACATCAAAACAACCTGTTTTGATACCAGAAAACAGATTTGATGCAAAATGCGCAAAAATCCCATTTTGACCGAAACTTTGTCTTGTCGAAATAGCTAGAAATGATGGGAATCAGTAGGCATGATTTTTAGTGATCATAACCACCTTTATTACCATCATAATGAAACTTTCATTTGAGCTTTATCTTGATCAATTCAAGATCAAAACTAAAAGTCAAACAAAAGTCAAACTGTTTGATTTTAGCCAATTTAAGCTATAGAAATTGAACATGGCATGAATGGAATACTTACAAACACCAAGGGAATGATCAAGGACCAGAGATAAAGCTCTAAGATGCTCGAAATTCGGATTAATGGCAGGTTGTTGCAAGAAGTTATCAAAGAGTTCATATTTTGCCAAGAACTTGGTATTTATAATGTTCATGGACTCACCACAACTTGACAAGTGTTTGGACATGTGTTTAGGCTTAGATTTGTGTCATAATAGGTGTCAAATGCAGAGGAAGAGAGATCATGTTCGAATGCTTAGTGTCCTAAAACAAACAGGCTGTTAACATCTGTTTCTGTGAGCTGGGCAGGTCCTTACGGACTGTATGGAGCATAGGCTTACGGTCCGTAAGCCTGTGACCTGGGCAAAGTTTGCAGAAATTACAAAACAGGCCCATGCACTACGTTTTGTCGCGTTTTGGCACTTTTAACACCCGTTAACCTGATTTTCAAGCTCCATAATGACGTTAAAGTATAGGTAACTTGAAATATGTCCAAAAATATTCCAGAGGTCGGTTCGTTTGGTCGTACGGTCACGGTTTTCGGTAAATTACGACGAAAATCGAAACGAACGTGTGTATGACCGTAAATGCGTAACGAACGACGTTTTTTGCATTCCAATCACTAAAATATGATATTTTAATGTTTAGAAAATTTTTTGGATGTTCGTACATGTTCCAGATAGCGATATACGCAAAAAGGCATAGTTTTCACAAAATTTGCAAAATAGCCCCTTAAGTTACAAAAGTGTGTTTTTGCCATACCAAAGCCCTAAAAACTTATTTCTAAGTTATATAAAGGTTATTTAAGGTATGTTAAGCTTGTGAACTTGTTCCGGAGTGTGCATCGCTACGAGAATCGATAGACTTTCATAGTTTGTCGTAAATAGTCTCTGTGATCGAATAAGCTTATTTTTGACATACCAAACCCTTCAAAACTTATTTCTAAATTATATAAAGGATATTTAGGGTATTTTTAGCTTATGTCACTATCCCGGATTTATTCGTTGCATTTAACTGATTTCATTTTGCGATTACACTTCTAGAAAAGGTTTAAAAGATCGGATTTGAACAAAGATTAAAAATACCCAAATGCCATAAGTAAATATACAAAATTCATAAATGTAACATAAAAATTTCATTAAATATAACATTGTCAGATTAAGTACAAAGATTGGAAAGCACAGATGTCACTGTCTTTCCTACTTCAGGAAATTTCGTCCCGAAATTTAATTTGAGGAAACTGGTGAGAAAAGATGCGGATATTTCGCCTTTATTTGATCCTCTCGTTCCCAAGTAAACTCTGGGCCACGTTTGGATTCCCAGCAAACTTTAACAATCTGTATACATCTGCGCTTTAGCTTCTTGACTTCATGGTCCAATATTTCCATTGGTTTCTCAACAAAATGCATCGTCTCATCAACACGAATTTCGTCAAGAGGAATGTGGAGGTTTTCATCAGCCAAACACTTTTTCAAATTGGATACGTGGAATGTTGGATGAGCGTTACCAAGCTGTGGAGGTAGCTCAAGTTCGTAGGCCACTTTTCCAATTCTCTCAATGATCTTAAATGGTCCAATATAACGTGGCACAAGTTTTTCTTTCTTCCCGAATCTAATCACTCCCTTCCAAGGGGATACCTTGAGTAGGACGTGATCACCGACTTGGAATTCCAAAGGCTTGCGTCGTTTATCTGCGTAACTCTTTTAACGGCTTCTAGCTGACAGAAGGTTTTTGCGAATCTTCTTGACTTTGTCTGTTGTATCATGAATAAGTTCAGGTCCAGTGAATCAAGATTCACTGATCTCATTACAACAGACAGGTGAACGGCATTTTCGACCATAAAGAGCTACGAAAGGTGCCATATCAATGCTGGAGTGATAACTGTTGTAGTAAGAGAATTCGATCAAAGGTAGATGCGAATCCCAACTACCACCAAAGGCAATGACACAGGCTCTGAGCATATCCTCCAGTGTTTGGATCGTCCTTTCTGATTGTCCATCCGTTTGAGGATGATAAGCAGTGCTCAAGTTAAGTTTGGTTCCCATGGCAGATTGCATGGTTCTCCAGAAATGTGATGTGAATCGAGCATCACGGTCATATATAATATCCAGAGGGACACCAAGACGAGACTTATGAGCTTCATTCATTATTAAGGTGTGAAGATTGTCTAGACTTGGAACCCACAAACGGTTCAGATAATAAGATAACCTATTGTCTTTGTTTCCAGTTGAAGCTCGAGATGATGCGGCAATTCATCAACTAGTTTGTCTTGCGTGACACAAGTGTGTTGTGCCTCAAGAATACGTGTCTGGATATCAGATCGAACCTGAACACAATGCAGCTTGACGCGTTCCTTACGACTTAATGCATCGGCAACGACATTCGCCTTACCAGGATGGTAACGAATTTCACAGTCATAGTCGTTCAGAAGCTCGACCCAACGTCATTGTCTCATGTTTAGTTCTTTCTGATTGAAGATGTGTTGAATACTTTTGTGGTCTGTGAAAACCATGCATTTCGTACCGTATAGGTAATGTCTCCAAATCTTAAGAGCGAACACAACAGCACCCAACTCAAGATCATGAGTGGTGTAGTTCTTTTCGTGAACCTTCATCTGTCTTGATGCATAGGCTATAACCTTGTCTCTCTGCATGAGAACACAACCGAGACCTAAGTTTGATGCATCACAATATATGACAAAATCATCGTTACCCGCAGGTAAAGATAGAATAGGAGCATCACAAAGCTTCTGCTTCAGAGTCTGTAAAGCTTCTTCCTGTTTGGGTCCCCACTTAAAAGGTTTATTCTTTTGAGTTAAAGTAGTGAGGGGAACCACAATCTTGGAAAAATTAGCAATGAAACGGCGGTAATAACCCGCAAGACCCAAGAATGAACTAACTTCATTAGGGGTTGTAGGTGTACTCCAATCCCTGATTGCACTGATCTTGGCGGGATCTACGTGTATACCTTGTTCGTTGACAATGTGTCCCAAAAACTGAACTTTCTTAAGCCAAAATTCACACTTGGAGAATTTGGCGTAAAGTTGTTCCTTCCTTAGGAGTTCCATTGTTAAACGAAGATGTTGTTCATGATCAGCTTGTGTCTTGGAATAAATCAAGATGTCATCAATAAAAACAATGATGAACTTGTCCAAACAAGGCTTACAGACCCTATTCATTAAGTCCATGAAGACGGTAGGAGCATTGGTTAAGCCAAAGGGCATAACAATGAACTCATAATGACCATATCAAGTACGGAAAGCTGTCTTGGGAATATCTTCCTCGAGTACACAAAGCTGATGATACCCAGAACGTAGACCAATCTTCTAAAAACAAGTTGCAACCTGTAGTTGGTCAAAAAGATCATCAATGCGAGGTAGGGGATATCGATTCTTGATTGTGAGCTTGTTGAGATCACGGTAATCGATACACATACGAAAAGACCCATCCTTCTTTTTAACAAATAACACAGGAGCACCCCAAGGTGAAAAGCTTGGACGAATAAATCCTTTGTCTGAAAGTTCCTGAAGCGTTTCGATAATTCTTGCATCTCAGACGGTGCAAGACGGTTTGGGATTTTGGCTATTGGGTTGGCACCAGGTACAAGATCTATTCGAAACTCAACCTGACGTGCTGGGGGTAAACCATGTAACTCCTCAGGAAATACCTCAGGATAATCCCGAACAACAGGGATCTCCTGAATTGTTTTACCTTTGCCTTTCTCCTCTACGATACGGGCCAAGAATGCAACATAATTCTTTCGTAGATATTTATGGGCTTAGGTACAAGTCATGAGTTTCAGGCTACTAACCGGTTTCTCTCCACGAATCTCCAAAGTTTCACTAGACGAAAGAGGAATACGAACAATTTTATCAAAACAAACCACCTCAGCATGATATTTGTTTAACCAATCCATTCCCACTATAATATCAAAACTCCCGAATTGCATTGGTGTGAGGTTAATAGGAAAAAGATGGTTATTAAGGTTCAATAGACAACCAGGAATGATAGAATCAAGTACAAGAGGTTCACCACTGGCTATTTCTACCGTCAAAGGCTTTCCTAGTTTGGTCCTCGGTTTTGCAAGTAAGGGCTCAAATGTTAAGAACACAAAACTTTTATCAGCACCCGAATCAAATAGTATAGAAGCAGGATGGTTGTTAACAAAGTCTTGTATAACCAAAAGTCAAACCAAATGTCTTGTAATAAAACACATCTTTGAAATAATCAAAAGATATATTTTATAAACCATTGCTTTTATTGTTAAACGTGTATTCAGATTATTGGCAAACACATTCAAGCCTTGTAACAGTCAAATAGACCCCTATCAGTCAAAGGTCTATCCATTTCATCGGATTCTGTCATTCCTTAAACAAACTTCCAAACAAACCTAGTAAGCGGGAACAGGATTTGTCAAGTCCTATGGTACCATAACTTACTATCGGTTGGCGTGATCAATGTTAATGAATATATTAAGTCAATCTCCAACGCATCAAAATGTCATGAACAATGTAGCAAAAAAAATGTCTTTGAAAACCAATGTACTAGTATGCTCAGTCAACATACATAGCAAGAAATGTCTTTGAAAACCAATGTACTAGTATGCTCACTCAACATACATAGTAAGAAAATGTCTTTGAAAACCAATGTACTAGTTTGCTCAGTCAACATACATAGCAAGAAATGTCATTGAAAACAATGTGCTAAATATGCTAAGTCAACATATAAAGCAAAATGCAATGGAAATCGTGTAATATATGTACTATGTAATCAAAGCATGTATAATGTCATGAAAACATGAAAGTAATCATAGGCACAATATGTTTCACCTCAAAACATTTGAAAACGTAAAAGAGGGGACTATGTACTCACTTGTGATTGCAATAAAGTCCTTGTTCAATATAGAGAATAACCAAGCTCAAGTGTTCGAGAAATCAAGCGTGTCCTAAAACGGATAACTATGTAAATATCGGAACTTGAATTCGGAAGATTTGGATAGAATGAGACCTTATAAACCAAGTGAGTTTTGAAACTCATATAATATGGTTTAATAAGTTAACATTCTGTGTTGGAAAGATTTTCAAGTGCTTTTGACCCGTTTTGACCCGTTAAGGTAGTTTAAGCCACTTTAACACGTCATTTGCGTAACTACGCATTCGGATGGTTAAATACGTGTCATAATAAGTTTTAAATGCTTAAGCATGTTTAAAATGTTATTTAATCTGATTATATGTCAAAATTCAGGTTACGTATGTTTTTAATCGATTTTCTTGCGAAAAGAGCATTTTGGTCATTTTTTTAGGAACATTACCATTGATTAACATAACACTATCTGAATGACATGACCATAAGGTATAACCTCAGAGGGTTATTTCCTATATATTTATGGTCATAATTATGTATTTGGTCGGGTCTAAAAGTTGACCAAACGGGTCAGATTCAAAAGTCGTAGTGGTGATCAAACCGCTAGACTTTTTGACTCTAAATGAGCACTTTAACAAGAGTGATGAATTTGACAAGTCGTGACATGTTGTAAACAAGTTTATAAAAGTATTTTAGCATCAAAACAACCTGTTATGAACCCGAAAACAGATTTGATGCAAAATGCGCAAATATCGCATTTTGACCGAAACTTTGTCTTGTCAAAATAGCTAGAAATGATGGGAATCAGTAGGCATGATTTTTAGTGATCATAACCACCTTTATTACCATCATAATGAAACTTTCAATTGAGCTTTATCTTGATAAATTCAAGATCAAAACTAAAAGTCAAACATAAGTCAAACTGTTTGATTTTTAGCCAATTTAAACTATAGAAATTGAACATGGCATGAATGGAATACTTACAAACACCAAGGGAATGATCAAGGACCAGAGATAAAGCTCCAAGATGCTCGAAATTCGGATTAATGGCAGGGTGTTGCAAGAAGTGATCAAAGAGTTCATGTTTTGCCAAGAACTTGGTATTTATAATGTTCATGGACTCACCACAAGTGTTTGGACATGTGTTTAGGCTTAGATTTGTGTCATAATAGGTGTTAAATGCAGAGGAAGAGAGATCATGTTCGAATGCTTAGTGTCCTAAAACAAACAGGCTGTTAACAGCTGTTTTTGTGAGCTGGGCAGGTCCTTACAGACCGTATGGAGCATAGGCTTACGGTCCGTAAGCCTGTGACCTGGGTGAAGTTTGCAGAAATTACAAAACAGGCCCCTGCACTACGTTTTGTCGCGTTTTGGCACTTTTAACACCTGTTAACCTGATTTTCAAGCTCCATAATGACGTTAAAGTATAGGGAACTTGAAATATGTCCAAAAATATTCCAGAGGTCGGTTCATTTGGTCGTACGGTCGCGGTTTTCGGTTAATTACGACGAAAATCGAAACGAACGCGTGTATGACCGTAAATGCGTAACGAACGACATTTTTGCATTCCAATCACAAAAATATGATATTTTAATGTTTAGAAAAATTTTTGGATGTTTGTACATGTTTCGGATAACGATATCGCAAAAAGTCAATAGCCCATGAAGTTACAAAAGTGTGTTTTTGCCATACCAAAGCCCTCAAAACTTATTTCTAAGTTATAAAGGTTATTTAAGGTATGTTAAGCTTGTGAACTTGTTCCGGAGTGTGCGTCACTACGAGAATCGGTTGACTTTCATAGTTTGTCGTAAATAGTCCCTGTGATCAAATAAGCTTATTTTTGACATACCAAACCCTTCAAAACTTATTTCTAAGTTATATAAAGGATATTTAGGGTATGTTTAGCTTATGTTACTATCCCGGACTATACATTGCGTTTAACTGATTTCGTTTTGCAATTACACTTCCAGAAAAGGTTTAAAAGATCAGATTTGAACAAGGACTAAAAATACTCAAATACCATAAGTAAATATACAAAACTCATAAATGTAACATAAAAATTTCATTAAATATGACATTGTCAGATTAAGTACAAAGATTGGAAAGCACAGATGTCACAGGTAGCATATCGACTGGATCTACTTCAAGAACTCAACAACGTTCACCCAACGTTTCACGTTTCAAACCTCAAGAAACGCCTAGCTAAAGAAGGACTCCAAGTTCCGCTTGAAGATCTTCAAATCAACGAGTCCTTGCATTTTGTGGAAAAACCGGTCGAAATCATGGACCGAGGGACCAAACAATTAAGGCGCAGTCAAATTCCCATAGCCAAGGTTTGATGGGAAGGAAAACGTGGCGCTAAGTTTACTTGGGAACTCAAGAGAGTTATGAAAGCTAAGTATCCGCATCGTTACATCTTCCTAAATTTCGGGACGAAAATCCCTAAAGGAGGGGAGACTGTAACGCTTCGCTTTTCGAAGCTTTCCTTTTTTTTTAAGATTGTATCGTAATTCTATTTTTGGAAACTCGTTCCTTATAATCGTATATCATTTTGAATCATTGTGAGTCCGAGACTTCGATCATAATAAAAATAACTTATGTGAAACATACATTATCCATAGATGATTGTACATTTGATACATACACACTTCAGTTTAATGATTCATAACGCGAATTAACTTGTAAATGCTTATCGTATATTCATAATTTTCAATCATTTCATTCATACAAGATACTTGGTTATTCAATCGCGAAAATTATTATCATTCGACGCTTCATTGTAAATTTCACCCTTGTTATCTACTTTGTGACACTAAACTTTTATAAACTTGTTCTTTTTACCAAGTAAACACTAGCATATGATGTCCATACTTCAAAAATACCATGCCACCCTTAATATATGTTAACTATATAATAAATGGCATCAAATAAACAAATATATATATATATATATATATATATATATATATATATCAATTAACTAACAAAAATAAAAAAAATAAAATAAAAAGTGGACAGCCCCCCTTGGGATGGGTTTAGTGGCTTATTTCAAGGTTAATGACCCACTAATCTTGTCCGAAGCCCAACCCATTGAAACCCTAAACCTTCACTATATAATGAACATTTCCTCATCCTTTATCCCACTTTTACAAGCCACCAAACACTTCCAAAACCCTCCCAAACTCAGCTGAGTTTCAGCAACAACATCAGAAATTTTCAGCCATTAAAAGTGAGTTTTAACTCACTTCTACTTCGATTTTCTTCTTGTTCTTTCTTCTACCACACTTGGATAACCTTTAGGAAGGTTTTCACAAGTTTTTTTTGGAAAACTAACGTGAAACCTCATCCAAAACAAGGTCCAAAGTGCATATATAATTCTGCTCATGTTTTTCTTTTTAGTTCTTCATGTTTTGGAAGAAAACTAATGTTTTAATCATACAAACTATGTCCTTATGCCACTAATCAAAGTCTATGATTAGTGTGCTTAAAAACAAGGTTGTTACATAGAAATCGAAGGTGTTTAATCCCTCCAAACTTTCTATTTTTAAAAGGGTTTTAACCCACAAGTGTGGAGCAAGACTTGAGCTTGCTTAGTGTGATTACTTGGAAAGCTTTGGTTATCCTACTTCCAATCCACACCTCACCTGATGATTTTTCTTAGTATAGTGTGTATATTTCATTCCTTATTGTATTCATGACCATCCTTGTTGTTCTTGTAACAACTTGTGCATTGGTGAAATATACGAAAGAGGTCTTAAATGGAAGGTTTACCTCCTACCTCCTTGCATGACTATATGAGATCCTTGTTAAACTTTGTGGACTATAATCATACTACATACTATATATAAAACATATAAGTCGAACCCTTGATGATAATCAAATGATTATTCGGTAAGGTACTAAGTTCCATCACCTAAGTACTTAGCTCCTCGTTACGATTCTAATGGGCATTATACCCATGAAATCATTCTAACCCCTATGGGTATTTATGGTGTCAAAAATGAGTACTAAGTCTAGGTGATTATTTTCTTGTACAATTACTTGCTATACTTTAATTTCCGAATCTAATTCCTCCGTCATCATCCAAGTTACACACACACCTATGTTTCCTCGTGTAGAAGGACACGTTGTTCCACCTCCAAACCAACCAACTCTTCACGGACTAGCAAGTGGAAGCCTGCAAAACCGTGAGTACACTTGACCCGTTTTACTTTTAAAACACTTTGGGTTGTAACATGTTAATATATCAAATTCACAACACACACTTAATCATGCTTTGTAATCTCAATCCTTATACATGCTACTTGTTTACTTAGGTCCATGCTACAATCATACATGCTTTATGTTATTAACTTTGCTAGCCTAAACTTAACATATATGGCACTATAGGAGTAGCACGCATCCCGTTGGGGTCTTGTAAAGTCTTGTATTCGTAAACTAGTCTCGTTACTTTTGTAGCGAGGGACACCAAATTTGTTGGGATTGAACTCTGCAAAGGAACAGATGATAAAAAGCCAAATACACATCAGATGTTTATCCCAAGATCAGAGTTTACAAGCTCTGATGAATAATCTCTGCTATGCCTAAGCTATGTCTTCTATCTTCTGCTCTCACTAAACGACAAATATCAAAGGTCTGCAAGAAGACTCAAGCAGAGGATAGAGATCAGTGGTTAGCTTATATTAGTTTTATATTCAATGTAACAGTGCTTGGCACTGATCGGCGGATAGGCTAGCAGTGTTTAGTGTTAGTTTAGTTTGTTAAATGTTACTATCTACCCTGACGTCATCAAAGATGCTCAGAGGTTAGAAGGGTAGTATATATACATGACTTCATTGTACTGAATTTCCATCTAGCAAAAAGATCATTCGCTTATCATCTTCTCTGCATTTCTGTACTATCAATCGTTCTTATTGGGCTAAGGGGGAGTTTGTGAATCACATGCAAAAACTATAAGTTTGAAAGCATGATGATGATGAAAACAAACGACCACTGGTTGTGATAAAAGTTTTCCATATATTTCCGTTGCATCAAACTTTGATTTCAACATCCACTTTCCATTTTTGAAACAAAAATCACACCTAATTCAAACTTATATCCAAACAATTGGTATTAGAGCTTGGTCAATCAAAATTTGATTTAACTATCAATTTGATTTGAAAGATTAGCTCTCCCTGCTAATTCGTTTGATAGTTTGTGGAAAAACAGAGTTTTATTGCATTTAAAAGCTTTTAAAATACAAATTTGTATGAAAACCATCAAAAATGTCTCAAAACACACCTGATTCCAACATTGGATCGATGTTTAAACCACCTATGCTGAAGAGAAATGAATATTTCATCTGGGAGCGTAGGATGGGACATATTTTAGCCCAACAGAACACCGGTTATTGGTGATCTGTTGTATTTGGACCTCACATCCCAATGGTTCCAAGTACAGAGGATCCCACTACTCAAGTGCCAAAAGGTCTTGATAACTACTCTGAGCAGGATTACCAGAAAATAGAATTGGATGCTAAGGTATTTAGCATTGATGCTTCTGCCTTACCAAATGAAATCTATGTTGGGCTGGTTCACTGCAATAGTGGCACGCACTAAAAGAGCAATTCGGTGGTACTAAAGAGGTCATTGAAAACAATAGATAAATTCTAAATCAGCAGTATAAAACCTTTTATCACGTCAAAGGTGAGTCGTTAACACAGCAGTTCGAACGTTTTAGCTATTTAATCAGTGAACTCAAACTGGTGAACGTTGTATTCTCAAATTTGACTGTCAATAGTCGTTTCCTTCGATCGTTACCAGAGAAATGGGACATTGTAGCTTACGTTACACAAACTTCTATTGGTTTTAAAGAGATGTCACTCACATAGCTTCATGGCATACTCCTCACTTATGAGAAAGAGTTAAACCAGAAAAAGAAGCTACAAGAGTCTTGTAAAATAACTCATGATTACACTTTGGGTAACACAACTTTATTTGGCCAAGAAGAGGGTTCTGGCAGTGGAAAGGATAAGGGTTACGATCATTTTATTGATATAACCTCTGGAGGAAACTTTAACCCTGATTCCTACTCACCCAACTATGCATTTACTACAAGTGGGTAAAACCAAACCTCTGACAATCTCTCTTTTGAGCTAAATGATTTACAACACTTTGAACCATCTGATTTGGAAGATATGGACATTTTGCACCAGTTGGCTCTATTAAGTGTTAGAACTGGTAAATTTTACAAGAGAACGTGTAGGAAATTCCCTGGGTTGTATGGGGGTTGAAGGTTGGGTTAGACAAGTCAAAAATCAAGTGCTATAAATGCAACAGGTTAGGACACTTTGCAAGAGAATGCAGATCTCAATATTTTGGGCCAATTGTAACACATCATGGCCCTAGACCTCAGCACACATAAAGCACTGCATAGTATTCTCAATATACCCCTGCTCATCAAGTTCAAAACACTGCTCACTTTGCAAACCTAGCAACCACTGTTCCTGTGCACTATGTTCAAGCCACTGTTCCACAAATTCAGTATGTCCAAGCACCACCACCTCAAGTGCATGTGCAACAAGCACCACATGTCACTCAAACTACTCAAACCACTGCTCCGGTAGAGGTTAACTAGCAAAGCTTTTTCACTCAAGGCTTTGTTGATTGGAGTAGTTTGCCAGAGGAATTAACTGATGAAAATTTGCTCTAATGGCTAAAAATGATTTTGAAAATAAAAATATGTGTTTAATGGCCTTAGAGACAATTGTTGAAGGTGATGAGTCTGTGGAACAAGTGTCTAAGTCTGATGAATGTCAGAGTTGTGATGAAGCAGTGACTTCAAATGAACTGTTGATGAAGAAAAGAAATCTCTATCTGATCCATGGGATTCAGATGTGTGTGAAGATGATTGTGACTGTGCTCTCATGGCTGCTTCTAAGGTATCACCCCAGATCCTCAAAGATCTATGTTCTGAAAAATGCATCATAGCTTTTGCAAACAAAATTTTGGAAGATAAACTAAATTTTGAAAAACTCACAAAAGAGTTGAAGACAAAGTTGGTTAACAAAGATTCTGAAATCAGCAGCCTGAAGCATGAGGCAAGCATAACCAAAGATCAACTCCAAACTATGGTAGATAAATACCAAGTTTGCAAAAAGGAGTTAGAATCCACACAAATCACATGTGAAAAATGGGTTGAGTCTTGCAAAGGTTATGGGATTATGTTGGATAAACAGATCAAGAGCAACATAAAATTTGGTATTGGTTTTAAAAACAATGATCAAATTTCTGAAATGATGCTAAAATTGAATCTGGGTTGGTTGAAGTTGTTCCAAAAAATTTGGCTGGTGAAGAGATAAAAGTCACTAATAAAAATGCAAACAAGATCATTTTGGAAAAAACTTGAGGGTTCCTCAACTTTTAAAGAGATTGAGAAATATCAGTTCAAACCAACTTGGTCAGATGAGTGCGACATTTTGGAAAATTTCAAGCCAATGGACTTCATAACCACTGATGGTGTTAAGGCACCAAAAGCAAGAGTCATACCTATCAAGGATCTTCCAGCAGATGTTACAACATCTGCTGAAAAGAAATCTGATAAAAGGAAGAAGGAAAAGGTCAAAACTTGTTTTGTAATTTTTGTGAGAAAAGAAATCATGTATCTGAAAACTGTTTTCTTTTGAGAGCTTATGACATTAACAAAACTTGTGTGATCCCAAATTCCTCAAAATGTATCATCTGTGAGAAAACAAATTACAAAACTCAAGAGTGTGTTTATGTAACGCCCCAAATCGCGTAAAACAACACGCGGCGGAAACACTTGGGGAGTCACGTTAACAGATTGTTTCAACAACACATGGTATTTCATATTTCGTTTTATTGGATATTAAACCTAGATTATATTGTCATATTGTTTTAACTTTAAAACAAACTTAAGCAAACAAACAAGCATATTGTCTTTCTTATTTTATAAGCACTAAGGTCCACGTCTGATCCTACATGAGCATGCATCAGTATCATCAAGCATTGTTCCCTAAAACATATGTGAAAACGACTCGGCATAAAAGAATGCCGGCGAGTACATAGGTTTTATGAGTGTGTCAAATTTGTGGCCTTGAATATATATTGCAATACCTCGTCAGACTACTAGAGTCGTTAATTGAAAACTTTGTTATCAAAAGTATTTGGTATTGCAATGATAACTAAAAAACTAAAACAAGTTAGTTATAGTTTATAAAAGACTTGTAGCCATGAATCTTGACCAAAACGTTTGTTTTCGTAAATCCGAGTAGTAAATCGTCTTGAAAGAAACCTCGTATGGTCTACATCTTTATTTGAAAATCGTTGCGTATCATTGTTTGAAAACATTGTTCCAAGAAATTTAGATAAGGCCACGGTATGTAATATGATGAAAGCACTTACATATAGGAAGTACCAGCAGCGTATCCATCATGCTTTTATCACCTTACACCCGCAGCGTTATTTAAATTACTAATCATAGACCAATTGTTCATCGTCCACTGTTCCTTGTTATAAACCAATTGTTCATCGTTCGTCGTTCCTTGTTATAGACAAATCGTACAATCGCTCTTGTTTTAATTGTGAAAACTTTTGGTTGTTTCGTGAATACATTCAAACCTTTGTTGACTTGTTCGAGACCACCCATGGTGTCCCTTAATCGTATAACACACCACCAAAGGATATGTTACAAATACAGTTTCAGTCGCTTCCCAAATTTCCCCACAAACCCCAGGAATTTTGGTAACGGGATTGTCAGTCCTAGGCGCCGTAACTTACTACTGGTCGGCTTCGCCATTGTTAATGAATGTCATTCTTGTTATGGATACAACGCACCAACAAGTTCGTTCACATTATTGAAATCATATTGTTTATATGCACCATAGTAATCGTATTTTGTAAGCGTTAAAACAACTTGCACATATGAATCACCCCAAAATATTTGCAAAACATAAAAGAGGGGAACTATGTACTCACTTGTGATTTCCAAGTATTCTTGAATCAAAGAAAACCAAAGCTCAAACATCTGAGAAATCAAGCGTGTCCTAAAATCGGATAATTGTGTAAATATCGGGAGTTTAATCGGCGGAATGGATAGAATGAGACCTTATAAACAAATGAGTATTGGAGCTCATATGACATGGTTTATAAAGTTAATATTCTGAGTTGGAAAGATTCTTAAGTGCTTTTGACCCGTTATGACCCGTTAAGGTAGTTTAAGCCACTTTAACGCGTCATTTACGTAACTACATGTTCGGATGGTTAAATATGTGTTATGACAATTCTAATTTACCAAAACATGTTTAATAATGTTATTTAATCAGATTACATGTCAAAACTTATGTCACATATGTTTATAGTTGATTTATTTGTAAAAAGGGCATTTTGGTCATTATTGAAGACTATATTAACTAATTATCATAACACTAACCAAATGACATGACCATAAGGTATAACCTCAGAGGGTTATTCCCTTTATAATTATGGTCACAAATATGTATTTGGTTGGGTCCAAAGATCCACCAAACGGGTCAGATTCGGAAGTCAAAGCGGTGGTCAAACCGTTCAACTTACGACTCTAGACAAGCACTAAAATAAGAGTGACGATTTAGACATGTTTCAACATATCTAATTAAGTTGTAAAAGAGTTTTGATATCAAAACAAACTGTTGTGACACCCGAAATCAGTTTCATCATAAAAATGCGTATTTAATGCCTTTGACCAAAACTTTGACTTGCCAAAATGACTAGAAAAGATGGAACTCAGTAGGTATGATCATTAAGGACCATAACCATCTTGATTATCATCATATTAACATGATCAAATCTGGAAGTCAAACAAAAGTCAAACTTTGTGACTTTTAATCCAATTAAACTACAAGAATTGAACAAAACATGATTGAAAGCACTTACAAACACTATAGGAATGCCAAGATTTCAGAGATTGATCACCAAAAGTGTTGCAACTTCAGTTTGTGGCAGGAGATGAGTTGATTAAAAATTTTCACGAATGAAGAACATGGGTATTTATAGATTTCTTGGAGTTCTAGGAGTAAGACAAGTGTCCATGACTCACCAACATGATAGATTAGTGTCCCACACTTGTCAAATGCAGAGATTTGGGTGGCAAGATCGTTTGATGAGTCAATGAGGCATTTAACAAGAACCTGCCACCCTGATTTAACAACTATGATGAGCTGGGGACCCCTTACGGACCGTATGGGATTAGACCTTACGGTCCGTAAGGCCCTTGCAGGGGCTGAAGTTTCAAGTTTGGTAGAAATGGCCCCTAAACTTGCTTTTGACGCGTTTTGGCACTTTTAACACCCGTTAACCCCATTTTTAAGCTTTATAAGCACAATAAAGTATAAGGAACTTGAAATATGCTAAAAAATATCTCATAGGTTGGTTCGTTTGGTCGTACGGTTGCGGTTTTCGATTAATTATGACGAAAATCGTATCGAACGCGTGCATGACCGTAAAAGCGTAACGAATGATATTTTTGCATTCCAATCATTAATATACAATATTTTAATGATTAAATTTTTTTTTGGATGTCCGTACATGTTCCAGATAGCGAAATACGCGAAAAGGCATAGTTTCGTAGAATTTGCAAAATAACCCCTGAAGTTACAAAAGCGTGATTTTGCCATACCGAAGCCCTCGAAACTTATTTCTAAGCTATGTTAAGGGTATTTAGGGTATTTTAGCTTATGACCTTGTTCTGGAATGTGTGTTGCTATGAGAATTGGCAGACTTTCGTAGTTTTTCATAAATAGTCCCTGAGATCGAATAAGCTTGTTTTTGACATACCAAACCCTTCAAAACTTATTTCTAAGTTATGTAAAGGTTATTTAAGGTACTTTTGGCTTGTGTCATTTTTCCAGAGTGTATGTCGCATAAAACTGGTTTTGTTTGCGAATTGGTTTACGGTTTCGCTTACAGAAGCGATTTGAGAGCTTGAAATTGTGCAAGAATCGAATGTGTTCAATTATCAAAATAAATAAACAAATATTCACAAATAAAACATAAAATTTCATTGATTGATACATTATTCAGAAATCATTACATGATCGGATCATCACAGATATCACAGTTTTTCTTAAAACCTATGATGAAAAGGTAAAAGAGATCAAAACAAAAGCTCTTGAGAGTCAAAGTTCAAGTTCTGCTAGAAATAAATCTGAGCAGACCTTTGAACTAGTTGAGACATCTGTTACAAAAGCAATGACCAAAACCTCTGTTCCAAGAGCGGACAAATGCACCACCTGCCAACAAGTTCCCAAGAGGATATGACCAACCTGTTTATCAAAAGGTTCCTTTTAGTTATGAGGGTTACAAAAAACCCTCAAAGCCAAGAGTCAATAGGCATCCTTATGGTTACCAACATCTGATAGGAAATGGTTCACAGTAGTGGTTACAAAGACAAACTCAAACCACTGACCATTCTCCTGAATTTGAGATTGAACCATATGTGGCCCCATCCAAAGCCATTTTGGCTTTGGAAACCCACCTTAACTAATTGTTTACTTATGTGCAGGGAGCTTCTACTTACTTTGATAGTCTATGGTATGTAGATAGTGGAGGCTCCAGGCACATGACAAGATATAAAACCCTGCTCAAAGATTTCATGGCTCATGGAGGGGGTGATATATCCTTTGGTAATAATTCAAAAGGGAAGGTGTTAGGGTCTGGGTGTGTTCAAGCTGGGAAACTCAAATTTGAAAATGTTAACCTCATTGACAATCTAAAATTCAATCTTCTAAGTGTTTCACAAATGAGTGACAAAGGATATGGATCCTTCTTTACAATAAAACATGTCAAATTGTAGGACCAGAGGGTCTTAAAAAGATTGATCAAATCATTGCTGAGAGTAAAGCACAACTGGTTGCTCACAGGAGTGGCAATGTGTATGTGGTTGATATGTTAAAAGATAACCCAATGTCTAATGCATGCCTGTTATTAGTTGCATTAAACAAAGAGACAAAGTTATGGCATAGAAGACTTGGGCACACAAATCTAAAAACTATCTCCACTCTCTCAAAACAAAGTCTTGTCAGAGGTTTACCTCACAAACAATTTTCCTGTGAAGAGTATTGTGTTTCCTGTTTAAAAGGTAAACAACATAAAAGCTCTTACAAATCCATTGAAGAGTCCAAAACAACCCAGTGCTTACAATTGTTGCACATGGATTTGTTTGGCCCTGTAAAAATCATGAGTCTCACAAATATAAGGTATTGTTTGGTCATTGTTGATGAATTTTCAAGGTTTACATGGAATTTCTTCATGCAATCTAAAGATGAAACTGCAGGCATTTTGTAAAATTTTGTAAAACAAATTGAAAAGCAATTTGACCTACCAGTAAAAAATTTTAGAAGTGACAATGGGACAGAGTTTGGGAACAAGGATTTGATACTTTCTGTGAGTCAAAAGGTATTGTTAGACAATACAGCATCCCAAGAACTCCAGAACAAAATGGGGTGGTTGAAAGGAAAAACATAACTTTAATTGAATCAGCAAGAACTATGCTTGCAGACTCAGGTTTACCCTTGTCTTTTTGGACAGAGGCTGTAAACACTGCTTACTATGTCCAAAACATAGTTTTGATTAACCGCAGGCATCAAAAGACTGCCTATGAAATTCATTACAAAATCAAACCTATGATCTCATATTTCAAAGTTTTTGGCTGTCCATGCTTCATTTTAAACTTAAAAGATTCAGTTTCCAAGTTTGCAGCAAAAGTTGATTGTGGTTATTTTCTAGGATACTCAACCACTACCAAGCCTATAGAGTTTTTAACTCTAGGACAATATGTGTTGAAGAAACTTTGAATGTGAAGTTTAATGAACTTTCTTCATTGAAAATCCCAACAAATCCGGCTGACTTATTTGATTTAGAAAAATTTACTTTTGAAGATGTGTCTGTTAAGACTAACCATGTAGGTCCATCACAATCAACACATCAAGATCAAGGATATGAATGTGTCCTTCCAAACTTCAAAGTCAGTCATGCTACCAGAGGAGCAGATGTTAATAACAATGGTGAAAGCTATGTTGGCTCAACAGTTGTTGATCCACAAACCTCTGCTAGCTCTTAAAACCATACCACTATTGATAAAAGTCCACATAATATGGACAAAAATCAACACAATCACACATCCATACCTCCCATACCTCCACCACCATTCCAATCAGAGGCTGGACCTTCAAATTCACCAGCAGAGGTTAGGTCAGATGATACACATTTGCAACCCTCACCTCAAAATGCAATTATCCCATATCAAGGTGATTTGATCTTCCTCAAAAGCCATCCATTGGATCAAGTAATTGGCAACATCAATGCGGGAGTGCTTACAAGAAGCCAATCCCAAAACATTTGTCTTTTTGCTGGCTTTCTATCACTCACACAACCTGTCAAGTACCAAGAGGCACTAAGAGACAATAGTTGGGTAGAAGCTATGCAAGAGCAGCTCCTTCAGTTCAAAAGACAACAAGTTTGGGAACTTGTACCACTGCCTAAGGGTGTATGTCCTATTGGCACAAAGTGAGTCTTCAAGAACAAAACTGATGAAAGGGGTATTGTTGTCTAGAACAAGGCAAGGCTCATGGTTCAAGGATACAGACAGGAAGAAGGCATTGACTATGATGAAACATTTGCTCCAGTAGCAAGATTAGAAGCTATCAAACTGTTTTTAGCCTTTGTTGCGAACCACAACATTAAAGTGTATCAAATGGACATCAATAGGGCATTCTTGTATGGAAAGATCAAGGAAGAAGTGTATGTGTGTCAACCTCCTGGATTTGAAGATGCATTCTATCCTTGTCATGTGTACAACAAGCACAAGCCTGGTATGAAACTCTATCCACTTTTCTCTTATCCATTGGATTCTCAAAAGGTAAATTTGATAAAACATTATTTTTGAAATGGAGAAGAAAAGATTGATGCTTGTCCAAATTTATGTGGATGACATCATATTTGGATCTGTTGGGATTGAACCCTACAAAAGAACAGATGATAGAAAGCCAAAACAGGTCTGTACAAAATGATCCAGAACAAAGAGTACTTTGATTCACTTCTCCTCACAAATACAAGATAGCTAACATCTGATAGCTCTAACATCTGCCCAAAGCTAAGCTCTATTGAAGTTATAAAGACTGTTGAAGACAAAACAACAGATAAAGTCAAAAGTCTGCTGGAAGTCAAGGGTCTGATCACCCTTTGAAGAACATCAGATAAAGCTTCATCAGTGGTTGAGCTCATCAGAGGATTGCATCATCAGTGTTTCTATAGTTATAATAGAGGATAACAATAGCAGAGGTTAGAGTTTGTTAAGGTTTTTAGATGTCACTGTCTTGATGATGTCAGCAAATATGCCACAGAGGTTAGGGATTCATAGTTTAAATAGACAGTGCATGTACTGTTCTATTAGCTTACACGCACACTCTTATTGAATATTGAAATCTGTGTGAGCTCGGTCTGAGGGGGAGTTAGTGATTCATATCTGTATTTACTTGTATTATTTTCACATCTTTTGAGTAATGAAAACAGTGTTGATGAAAGCTAATCTCTCCTTGATTGTGTTACAAAGTTTTAAATCTCATTCCTCTGCAAAGTATTGTATGTTTTATCTTCTCTCATCATATATTTGTTTAAAACAATGTAATCAAGTTAAACTCAGATCCCAACAATTGGTATCAAAACATAGGTCAGTCAAATTCGATCTAACAATCAATTTGACATAAAAAATCAGCTCAAATCTCATTGATACTGTGTTGTTTATGTTTGTTGAAAACACAGTAAGGGTCTAATTACGATGATTAATCAATTTCTCTGAAAAACAACTAAAATGTTACTAAACACACAAGTTCCGCATGACACTAATGGTGTATCGTTTCATATGGTTTCCGTTTTTGTGTTAAAATTTGTGACGATTCCATGATTAATTGTTGCTAAGGACTCATCTAATGTCATTAAAAGACTGAGGTGAAACAAATCCTTAGGAACAGGATCTATATATGGAATAAAAGTTACGAGACACCTTTAAAAGGTGAAAATCAAATTATGTTGATTTTTAGAAAACCAGATCAAAAGTAATGTGAAACTTAGCATAAGCATTTTGCAAAAATGACCAAGTCTCTCAAAACATTACTGTAAATGATTCTGGATTGATTATTCTTTCCTTAGAAACCTTCCAATGAATGATACAACATTTACATATGGAAAGGTCAAAAGGAGAACTGAAGAAAAATTACAAAACTCAAAAGTGTGTTTTATCTCAAAAACTTTTGGTGTTAAAAGAAAAGAGTATAAACATAAAACATTTGAGAGTTTACATGCTAGTACTCCAAAAGGAAAACCTAGATAAAGCTCTACCTCTGCTCAAGCATATGCTACTAAACAAGCCAAGTGCAACCACTGTTAACAGGAAGTTTCAGGTATTTGATGTATCACAATGAGGACTTTGGCAATCCATCAGGTCTAATTGGTTCATTTATCAAGAAATTTGTACAAAATTTTTATTGTAAAGATTTTATGTAAATATCAGGTCATGTATTATTCCTTAAGTTTTTTTAAGGTAATACATATTGAGCTTTTACTTTTTTTTATAGTTAAAGCTCAAATACTTGTCAAGAAGTTACTTCCACTGATAATGAATCAAAAGGATTCTGTAGGATGGTCAAAGTGAAATCATGAAATAGGTCTAATCTAAATACAGTGTGAATTAGACATCACCTTGTGAGGGATATTATGAAAAGGTTTGATTTCTCTGCATCAAGTTCTAACCAAAAGATCAACTGGGAGATGTTCAAATGAAAAGCATTAAAAACATCCACCTTCAAAAGTCTGATCTCTTGTTTAGAAATGCTAAACATGGATTAAAAATAGTTTTCTGGTGATCTATGTGTAAATAGCATAAAATGTTTTGAGAAAATCAAAACAAAACCTTAAAAAAATAGTTAAAATTGAAATTTTCTCAATAAATCTCAAAAAGTATGATGAAACCACTGTTTTATCTTCAAAACTCTGATTAGCATATCCACTGACAAAGTGAATCCCCTGTCGTTAACATCATGGTCAAACTTCTGTGTTGACCTTATCTACTATTCCACAACCACTGACAGTGTTACAACTTTTAATGTTCACTACTACAGATTCAGTGGTTTCCCAAAACAACTGTCATCCATTCAAGTCAGAGGATACACGTGGACAGATAATAGCCATCAGATCTTGCCACGTGTCAAATGTTAATCATCCGACTTTTGAAACTACTAATTATCCAAATAAAAATCCTGATAAAACCCTTAAATAAAGTTTTATCACAAAAATCAAATTCAAAAATTTCTCAAAAGGAATTACACAGTTTCTTTAGTGTTTCTCAAAAATCTCGATCATGGTTCTTATCATCAAACATCCACACAATTACCCCTATACTTTCGAAAAGACGAAGAAAAATACAGATTTTCATAGTATCATCGATATCTTGTCTTCATCGAAGTATAAAACATTGCTAACCTACAACGCACCAATTTATCAAGACACCCTACGAGAGTTCTGGGGCAATGCTGAGCTTGAAATTCAAAACAAAAAGCCTTGGGCAATCTCATCAAAAGTAGGAGGTATCCTGGTTCCAATAACTCCACAAACCATCTTAGAAGTTTTTCAGATGGACGATCTAGCAGGTAAAATCTCTTTCTCTAGGGATGGGTATCAAGTTGATTTGATCAATAGAGGGTATACAGGACACTTAACAAAAGCTACTATGGAAAAAGAGGATTTCCACCGCCTATGAAATTCCTGTTCCATACCCTGCTCACCTGTGTTTCAAATAAAACAACTGGTTTTAACGAAATACCGTTGAAAATTCAAGACTTAGGGTATTCCATCATGTCTAAAACTAATTACAATTACTCCCAAGCATTGTTTAATGATCTGGTAACCAATCTGGAAAATGTGAAAAACAATAAAGCACAAGCTTTCTTATTATTTCCAAGGTTTTTAAGCTATTACTTACAACAGAAAATTCCAAAAGAGAATGCACAAGCTATTGCTCAAGGTATATCTTTTCAAATAAACAGTTTAACATCTGAAATATTTACTCGCCTCATGGCTAAAGAGTCAAAAGTTTCTAAAACACAAGCAGGGAAGTCTGAGCAAAATTTGGATGAGTCCAGATCTACTCCTCAGACCTCAGCTGCTGAGCCCACTGCTCTTGGTGACCACAGTAGCATAACCACTGTTGTGCAACCACCACAAAAAATCACCGAACCAAGAAGAAATCCACCAAGCCCACCAAACCTACCAAAAAGGATCTTCTGGAAGATGAGATCCAAGAACTTAATCATGTGGCAACACAAAAGTTACAAGAAACCACTGTTGCTACTTCCTCACAACAGTTGGAAGGATCTCTACCCGAAACTACAACTCCTCATGTTTCCTTGCAAAAGGAACATGTTGTACCCACAGGGACACCACAACATGAAACATTACCCTCATTTGAGAGTATGTTGAACTGTCCTTCTCCCGGGGCAAATTCTTTTCTTACATCACTCCCCACATCCCAAATAACATCAACAAGAGTATCTCTGTTTGAGGCCAATGAAAATCAGACACAAAACAGTCCCTCTCACCAACACATTCCTGAGAGTAAAACTTCCACAATGGCTGGGTCTGATAAAATTCAATTGGCTATCCCACAAACAGTTGAGGAGGTTACACCACTTGAATTTCATGAAATTCTTGTTGGTAGTTCAAGTGGAGCAGCTACTACATATGTTATATCCACTGATCTACGTCTGGACAGTAGTTTCATAAATAAGACTCCCTTGAAGGCAATTTCTACTGAGGCTACTTTGGTAACCACTGGTGGTGTTAAAAACACTGTTAGGTTTGCTAAGGAACCCTCTGTTGTAGAAAGAAGTCCCCAGTACCAAGAAAAAGGGGCATCAGCTGATGAGAATTTGGAGACTTCTCCTATCTCTAAAGTTGATACAACCACCTCTGGTGGGAAATCAGATGATCCTATGAAATTGGGTGATGATTTAAAATATAAAGATTTGACAGAGAGAGTTACAAAAATCGAAGCATCTGTGACAGATATCAAAAATATGCTGCAACAGATGTTAGAATCTTCAAAATCTCAAAACACTGCTCAACCGTCTGTTCCTCAAACCACTGAAGTATTAAAACAGTTATATCCTCTGCTTCAACAACAACGCCAGCATGCGGATCATCAACATGAAATACAAGTGCAAATGCTCAGAGACATGGTTGAGGAAAGATATAAAAATACTCAGGCAGAGCTAAAGAGTATTAAAGAAACCCTCACAAAAATGCCTAACACTACCCCTGAAATTATCTTCGAAAGAGTTGATGATGCCAAAAAGGGGGAGAAAAATGATGTTATGCCCTCAGTAATTCTGCTAAAACATCTGCCAAAGAAAAGAAATAGGGAGTTGATGAAACCCTGGAAATTCAAGCAGATGATGAAGGTGCAAAAATGAGGATCATTCAACATCAAAATATGACAAAGGAGCAAAAGGAGTTGAAAGAATTGGAGATAAAAGCACAGGATACCACTGCAACAGATGTTGAGACTACCAAAGGTACATCAGATGTTAGAACAACAATGGTTGATACAAAATCTTCTCTATTTCCATCAGAATCAATATTCACTCCTATAACTCAAATTTATACAAAGACTCCTTCACCAAAATTTGTCTATACAAGAAAAAGAAAGGTCACGGTGAATGATGATGATATACCAGCACATATTCCTTTATCATCTTCACCACTTACTCAAGCAAATCCAGAACCTTTCATTCCTATTTCATCACCAACATCAATCTCACTTACTCAGTCACCCACTGGTCACAACCCTTCTAGAAACATACCACTGGAAACAATATACCCTCTGGAGCTAGCTGCAGTTCAAAATAATGTTACAATTCTATACAGAGGTTAATCCATCCAAAAGAATCTTTCCATCTCTTCACGGCTACAGAATTCCTAAAAACATTGATGAATATCTAACATTGAAAGCCAGACAAACTAGAAACATAGCAAAAGAAGAGGGAAAAGGAAAGGGTAACATCTACTTATCAAGACTAGAGCAGCATGAGCTAAGCAAAGTAAAAAATTGGAAGATTATGCAAGAGAGTTAAACAAGAAGACGTCAAACTTACCATCTAATGTTGATCCCCAAATGAAGCTAAGGAAAGACCTCATAGAACTTATCATGAGAGACAAACCATATCAAGCATATGAGCATCAGTTCAAAGACTGGCCTATCACAGCTCTCAAACAAGAAGCAAACAGATGTGAAAGGATGAAGAAAGATCCTCAAATAAGGAAGAATGCACCAGACTGGAACAAGTATAAAAATTACAGTGCAGATCTTGCCTTAGAAGCATCCATCCAAGCCTTAGATGAAAGAAAAAGGAAATTACAGATGGATTGGGAAGATAATCAAAGGGAAGCTAACATCAGTAAACAGGCCAAAAATGTACCCTTGCATGATGATCTATTAAAGCCTCAAGCTCACCTTGAAGAAACTATCAAAAGGCTATCAAGCAGTCACCATTTCCAAACTTATCACAAATAAAACTTATCCCAAGAAACCCATTGAACTCAAAAATACTAAAATGGATGTCTGATAAAAAGACCCACGTATTGACTTTGCTCAAGTCCAATGGGAAAGTTGAACATATATCAAGAGAAAATGCACTAAGCCTGGGTGTAGCTGACCTTCAAGATCTTTAGGAACTTCAACTGTGTAGGGATGAAGATGATGAAAATTCCCAGAAATTTGAACTACAGTTCAAAGAATATATCAGGGAAAAACTGATGAGAGAATAAAGATCATAAATAAAGAAGAGTTTTGGCATCATCTGTTCTAGGGGAAGATTGTTGGGATTGAACCCTACAAAAGAACAGATGATAGAAAGCCAAAACAGGTCAGTACAAAATGATCCAGAACAAACAGTACTTTAATTCACTTCTCCTCACAAAGACAAGATAGCTAACATCTGATAGCTCTAACATCTGCCCAAAGCTAAGCTCTGTTGAAGTTATAAAGACTGTTGAAGACCAAACCACTGATAAAGTCAAAAGTCTGCTGGAAGTCAAAGGTCTAATCACCCTTTAAAGAACATCAGATAAAGCTTCATCAGTGGTTGAGCTCATCAGAGGATTGCATCATCAGTGTTTCTATAGTTATAATAGAGGATAGCATTAGCAGAGGTTAGAGTTTGTTAAGGTTGTTAGATGTCAATGTCTTGATGATGTCAGCAAAGATGCCACAGAGGTTAGGGATTCATAGTATAAATAGACAGTGCATGTACTGTTCTATTTAGCTTACACGCACACTCTTATTAAATACTCAAATCTGTGTGAGCTCGGTCTGAGGGGGAGTTAGTGATTCATATCTGTATTTACTAGTATTATTTTCACATCTTTTGAGTAACGAAAACAGTGTTGATGAAAGCTAATCTCTCCTTGATTGTGTTACAAAGTTTTAAATCTCATTCCTCTGCAAAGTATTGTATGTTTTATCTTCTCTCATCATATATTTGTTTAAAACAATGCAATCAAGTTAAACTCAAATCCCAACATGATCCACATGCACTGCCATGTGTGAGGAGTTCAGAAAACTCATCGCAGCAGAGTTTGAAATGAGTGCAATGGGTGAGCTACAATGTTTTCTTGGTCTTCAAGTTAAACAAAAGCACAATGGCACTTTCATTCATCAAATTAAGTATGTCAAAGAACTACTTAACAAATTTGATATGATAGACTGTAAACCTTGTAGCACACCCATGGCGACCTCAAAGCGTGTCACTATTGAGGACAAAGATGACTTGGTTGATCAAACTCTTTATAGAAGTATGATTGGGTCTTTGTTGTACCTAACTGCTTCTAGGGCAGACATCATGTTTGCAACATGTGATTGTGCCAGATCCCAGTCAGTACCTAGAAAGTCAAACTTAATTACTATGAAAAAAGGATATTCAGATACATAAAAGGTGCTCCCACACTTGGTATTTGGTATCCTGCTAATGGAAACATTGAGCTTTCAGTTACTCAGATAGTGACTTTGCTGGTTGCCACACCACAAGGAAGTCCACATCAGGAGGAGTTCAATTCCTAGGTGATTGCCTAGTGTCTTGGCAAAGCAAAAAGCAAGTTGCAGTTTTTACATCCACTCCTGAGGCAGAATACATTGCTGCTGCAAGTTGCACTGCTCAACTTTTGTGGCTTCAGAACCAACTGCTAGATTTTGGTATAACTGCTTTAAAGACTCCTCTCAAGATAGACAGTCAAGTAGCTGAAAATATCATCAAAAATCCTGTCTCATACTCCACAACAAAGCATATTGACATCAGACATCACTTTGTGAGAGATTGTTATGAAAAAGGTTTGATTTCTTTGCAAGATGTCCATACTAAAGATCAACTAGTAGATGTTCTAACCAAAGCATTAGATTCATCTACTTTTGAAAGTCTGGTCTCTAGAATTGGAAGGTTAAACATGGATTAAAAACAAACTTTTGTGTTCCATGTGTAAATAGCAATAAATGTTTTCAGAAAATCAAAATCCATCCTTAAAAATAGTCAAAATTGAAGTTTATCAATAAAACTCAAAAGTCTGTTCAAACCACTGCTCCTTCAAAGCATTGGCAGGCTTGAAAATCTATCCACTAGACAAAGTGTATCCCCTGCTTGGTCAAACCATTGCGTTGACCTTATCCACTGATAGTGTAAACTCAAAACACTGTTCCCATCCACTGTTGACACACAACAGTGGTTCTCATAACAACTGTCTTCCATATTCATCAGAGGATACACGTGGACAGTTGATAGCCATCAGATCTTGCCACGTCATCATCACTTTTTCACTTTATAAAACCCTGTTCTATCCATAGACAGAGGTTGTCGTATCGAATTCAAAAATTTCTTCAAAGCGGTTAATTGCCATGACTTCTTCAAAATCCAAATCTTCTTCCAAACCTAAATCAAAATCAAAATCCGCTCCCAAATCAGCACCAATGACTCTGATCATCAAAACTCCACACAACTACACAGCCATACTCGAAACTACCGAATCAAACACTAGATATCATGCCATGATCAAAATCTTGAACGATTCAAAATTTAAAGATGTGTTAGTAGTTAAAGCCCCTATCTATCTTGATACTCTTCGTCTTTTTTGGGCAAATGTTGAGGTTCACTCTACACAAGATATTCCTTATGCCATCGTTTCTAAAGTGGGCAAAACACTTATGCAAATCAGCCCTAAGACGATCTCAGAAGTCTTCAAGTTAAATGGCCTCGAGCATCCTGTATCATTCTCAATAAATGAGATGCATGCTGAGTTTGTGGAAAGAGGTTACACTGGTCAACTTACAGCTAAAACAATTTTTAAACCTAATTTTCCTACTGAGATGAGATTTTTCTTTCACACTCTTCTCACATGCTTATCAACAAAGACCACTGCTTTCAATGAAATCCCATTGAACATACAATACTTGGTTTATACTATTTTAACAAACTCAGATTTTAATTAATCCCAAGTTTTGTTCAATGATCTAGTGGCAAATTATAAAAAGATAAAACCTAAAAAGGCTTTTCTGATCCACCCAAGATTCTTGAGTGTTTACATCCAAAACCAGGTAACTGGTGATGATGCTAAACTTGGCGCCGTTGTCTCTACTGGCAGCCTAAATCATGAAACTTTAGCAGAATTACAAATTAAGATAAGAAAACACAAGTAGAGGAGGCTGAGCCTGTTTTAAATGAGCAAAATGTTCAATCTCAACCTCCTGCTACTGAGCCCATTGCTCTTGGTGATCAGGGTACTACAACCAGTGTCTTGAAACCCACACCAAAAATTTCCAAAAAGAAAACCAAGACAAAATCCAAAAAGTCCACCAAACCAAAGAATAAAAAGGGACTTCTGGAAGATGAAATCCCAGAAGCTAACCTAATGACAACACAAAAGTCACCTAAAACACTACAGCTACTTCTTCACAGCATATGTTAGAATCTCAACCTGAATACCAAACTCCTCATTCATCCTCACAACAGGATAAGGTTGTAAGCACAGGGACACCACTTTATGAAGCTCTAGATCCACTTGGTTCTATCTTCCACAGCCCCTCTCCTAGGGCAATGTCTCTTTCATCTCCACAACCCTCTACAATAAAGAAACTACCACCCACCGTAGTACCCTTGTTGAATGCAATTGATTTGGAACAGACAATAACCAGTTCTTCTCACCAACCTATCACTGGGAATTTACACCTGAATGTGACTGGGTCTGTTTCTTCAATCTTTGCTAACCCATCAACAACTGAAGAGGATACATCCCTTGGGTTACATGTAACCCTTGGTGATAGTTCAACAAGAGTAGCCACTACAATTGTAAAACCTCCAAGTTTTAAATTGGACAGTGGCTACATCTATAAGACTCTGTTGAAGACAACAACTGCTGAGGCTACTAAGGTATCGTCTGATGTGATTGGAAGTCCCCAGTACCAAGACAAAGGGGAATCCGTGTTTGAAGTAAGTTTTGAAACCTCTGCTCATGATAACACAGATAAAACTACCACAAGTGGTATGGGTTCGGATGATCCTATTAAGTTAGGTTATGAGCTAAAATACATGGATTCGACGGAGAGAGTTTCAAAGAGAGAGAATTCTGTGGAAGAAATTAAAAATTTGCTGAAGCAGATCTTAGAACAATCCAAAAGTCAATCCACTGTTCCGGCCACCACAACCACTACTGAGCTATGGAAGTTAATGTATCCTTTGCTTCAACAATAAAGAGAACATGTTGACATTCAACATGCACATCACATGGAGAATTTCATAAATTTGGTTGATGCTAGGTACAATGACACAAGTGCAGACATCAAGGCTATAAAGCCTGATCTCCTCCAAACCACTGGTACTTCTCCTCCCACTGTCATTCTGGTAAATCTAGATGATGCCAAAAAGGGGAGAATGAAAAAGAAGTGCTGAAGCTCAAAACTAACCCATCATCAAGACCAACAGTGGTTATCCCTAGACTAGATGGTAGCAAGAAACCTGATGAAACACAAAATGCTCTGGATAGGGAAAAGGAGATAAATAAGCAGAGGGTTAGGGATGAGAGCAGAATCTTGGTTGAGCAAAAGATTACTCAATAAAAAAGGAAAAAAGAAGAGGTTGGTACTTCTCAAAAGAAGATGGCTGTTAGAAAAACTAGACAACCAACATCCACACATTCTAAAACCAATGTTGAAAATCCAACCACAGTATCTGTTAGGGCATGGATTTTATGCCAAGGATCATCCATCCTGAGACTGAACCTGGATCATGGATCCTTAACGGAAATCCCAGGGAGTCTAAGGATCAAGGATCCTTACCTATATCTATGTTAGCTGATAATTGTTCCTTTGTGTTAGTTTACGTATGCAGGTAATCGTGGACTAAGTCATCGAGGGAGTGTCGAGGAATATGCCATTTCTAGCACGTGCAAGTGAAGCCATGACCGTTATATGTGAACGTGGGGAGCTTGCATGGATTTCGGAGAGTTAGTTAATGAGATTAGCTAGATATTAGTGGGATATTGAGCTTGATAGACACACAGTCTGACCGAACACACACTCGCATACATATTGTTGTTATTCTCTCGAACACTCATTAGAATTCTTATTGTAACAAGCTCAATATTTCCAAAGTTGTAATCTTTCTTGTTCAATATAGTTGGTGATCGGTAGTTTCCATCACCCGAGGTTTTTTATGCCGGAGATCAACCCTTGATCAATGGCTTTTTCCTCGTACAAATCATTGTGTTCATCGTCATTTACTTTTGATATTTGTTCATACATTTGTTCGTTTAACCAAGCACTAAACCTCACATTCAAAATTTGGTTACATTATCCTTGTTGTGATTTTTGACCAAAACAGTTTGGCGCCCACCATGGGGCCATCGGTGCTTCAATTCTAAAAATTCCGTTCGTTTCATTCATTTTTGTTCATCTCCATTAACTAAATGGCTTCTCATGGAAAATCTGCTTCAAGTGCCATGTCGGCGGTCAACTCATCTCAGACTTGTGCATCATTACCTCCCATTCCTACTGCACCGGCGAGGAGTGCTGATAATGCTCAAAAGAAGCCAACACCAGTTTTCTCGAAGGCTTCTACTGTTTCATCATCTACACCTACTAACAATGATCTGTCTACTTTGATTTTGCAGATGAAAGGATACATGGAACAACAAGAAAAAACTAACCAGAGGATCCTCAGGGAGATTGATGAAATCAAGAAGCAAAAGAGATCAGTGGAGGATCACTCTCCGCTGATGCCCAGATCATTGGATTTCACTTCTCCGGCGTCAACAATCCAGCATTCAAGCGGATCTGATGTTCAAATCCAAGGATCTTCCAATTACCAGTAGGGATCAATGGCGATGACACAGGCTCAAGAATCCTCAGGATTATAGCATGGATCATTAGCAATGACGCAGCCACAAGCATCTCATTACCAACCTTATGGATCCTCAAATCAACATCAAGGAGGCTATCTCAGCTCAGGAGGATATTTGGAGTCGGTTGCACCAAAGGAATCCTATTTCCAGCATCAAGGATCCTTTTCTAAGGATCAAGGATCCTGCGCTTGGGATAAGGTTCAAGGATCCTCCTCTCAGGTTCAAGGATCCGTGCAGTATCCTTCAAGGCCCTCAGCACCCGTGTATCCTGGACCCAATGTCTTTCAGGATCAAGGATCTTCAGGAAGTCAGATATTCAAGGATTCTGAAGTTCACAAAGGGGACTTCATCCCTATGCAGACTATTGCTTCATCTGGTCCAATTGTTGCACCTGAGGTGTCTACTTTTGGATACACTTCTGCTATACCGGTTCCAAACCAATCAGGAGGTAACCATGTCAATACATCTTTTGGTACTAATTACGGTTCCATGCAGGATACAGGTATCAATCAGGCTATGGCACGAGAACTTCAGAAGCTTAAGGATATGATATCCAGCATCCCAGGAGTGGTTAAGCCCATTCCTGAGATCCCAGATGGAAGTCACAGGGTGTCTCGTTTTGCACCTCCTATATTGTAACACCCGATCGCGTAATATAACAATACGCGGCGGAAATATCGAGGAGTCACGTTACAAATTGTTCAGCCACAACTGATACTAAATTGTTTCACTATTATTTACATTGTTTGACAATACGAGAATACAAGATATTTGTCTTTTGTTTAAAGAAGTCTAAAGCCCGAATGTATTCCTATGTGTAGCATACTTGAATGATCAATAACCTGAAACATATGTGTAAAAGAGACATCAACAAACAATGTTGGTGAGTACATAGTTTTGTTGGCCAAGTAAATGAAAAAAAAAGTTTAGTGTTGCAATACTTCGACAGCTACGAGAGTTGTCTTTTGAAAATGGACTCTTTGAAGCCAAGGAATGGCAAAAAGATTTAGTATTGCAATACATTAACTTGATTATGAAACTTGTGACAAAATAGTTTTGTATATGGCAACATGATTAATACTAAGTAATTTTTATGCCATTGAAAATTGTACTTTGTTCATTGTAATCGCCTTGAATTTGATCATACAACTTGTGAGTATGTCATTAGAAATCCAATCAAGGATTAATAATAACAATATTGAAAATTTGTCATAACTTGCGTGAGTATTATTAGAAATCAAATCAATGATTTAAAAAAATACTTTGGTTATCCTCCTAAGAATCTAACATATAAAAATATGTAAGAGTTCTACAAGGATTTGGATAATGTACTTTGAATCGATCGAACACAAAACCCTATTGTGATTCGGATAACGCTACAAGAGTAATACAATAAGAACACTTATATATAGGAAGTACCAACGGCGTATCCACCATGTTCTTATGGTATTACACTCGTTTCGTTATCTAAATCACAACTAATCACAATAACCACATAGTCATCGTCAATTTGTCACATTGTCTTGTCACATACGCATTAATGTACACAGAATCCAATAAAGGACTATCAATTAGTATATTAAACATCCTACAAGAATCTAACTATGAAGATAGATAGATGCTTTAAGGATTTAGTTTAGTCACTTGTCTTGTCACATTGTATCACAAAATCCTAAATCCTAATGGTGATTTGGATAAGGCTACGAAGGGTAATACAATAAGCACACTTATATATAGGAAGTACCAGCGGCGTATCAACCATGTTCTTATTATATTACTCTAGTGTCGTTATCTAAATCACCAACAATCTCTACACATAAACCATCATCATCGGCGTGTAAAGCACTTATAAAGATAGAAGATTTAAGACTGTACTTCAAGTATCCTACTAGAATCAATCTATAAAGATAGAAAGATACTATAAGGATTTGTTTTGTGTCCCCAATTGTCATGTCTTGCATAAAAGGAATATTACACAAAAATTGCACTTAGTAAACACATAATTGCCATACATTGTGAAAAATTGATTACACATACGAATCACCCCAAAAACATTTGAAAAACGTAAAAGAGGGGAGCTAAGTACTCGCCTGGGATTGCGTATAGATCTTGTTCAAATGATATAACAAAGCTCAAAGGATCAAGAGTTCAAGTGCCGAAGTGGTTCCTAGTGTATCGGATAACTACATGTTAGTGTGTCGAACTTGAAAATGAGAGATTTGATAGAATGAGGTATATAAACCAAACAAGAGTTGGATCTTGTATATTATGGTTTATAATATCAAACATTCTGAATTGGAAGCATTTCAAAGTGTTTTGACTCGCTACGGCTTGCTAAAGTGGTTTACGCCACTTTAACAGGTCATAAACGTAACTATGGGTTCGGGTGGTTAAATATGTACTATGACAAGTCTAATATGCCAAAATTAGTTTATATAAGTTGTATAATCAGTTTAGATGTCAAAACAATGCTCTTATATGTTCAAAACTATTTTAAGTGCAAAAAGGGTATTTTCGGCATTATAAGGAATACATATTCGACTTGTCATTTGACTAACCAAACGGTATGACCTTAAGGTATAACCTCAGACGGTTATTCCCTATAATACTATGGTCATAATAATGGGCTTGGTCGGATCCTAAAGGTGACGAAACGGGTCGGATTCGAAAGTCAAAGCGGTAGTCAAGACCGCTCGACTTACGACCCTAAACAAGTACTAAACTAAAAGTGATGAGTTAGACATGTTAAACATGTCTAACAAGGTTTATACTGATTTGGTATCAAAATAAAGAGTTTTGATACCTGAAAATAGTTCCGTCGTATAATGCGCATTTTGCTCATTATTGACCGAAACTTTGACTCGTCACTACAACTAGTAAACGTGGAAATCAGTAGGTACGATCGCTAAGGATCATAACCATCGTGATTACGATCACGTTGCAAAGTCCAATTGGACTTTGTCTTGACCACTTAATGGTCAAAGCTGAAAGTCAAACACGGTTTGACTTTTAGCTTGAAATAGCTAAAAGAATGAACAATACTATGGAAGAGTACTTACTTGTGTTTGAGAAACACTTAAGAACTCAGAGAGGAGGTCTCCAATTGCTGGAAACAACTCCAAAGAGATGGGAGGAAGAAAGAATAGAATGAGCAAAGAGAAATGGTGAAGATCAAACCTATTTATACTAATCTTGGAGCTCCCAAATCATGCCAAGTGTTGATCCAGGTGTTAAGGCATGGATTAGTGTCCCTCCAGGTGTCTAATGCAAGTTAAAGGTGGCAGAGATTGCGACTTGGTGGCCAAGGAAGTTAACAAGAAGCTGCCAGCTTGAATTTAAGAAGCTTCTGAGTTGGGGACCCCTTACGGACCGTATGGGGTTTTGCCTTACGGTCCGGTCCGTAAGGCCCTTGCAGGGGCAAAAGTTTCAAAAATTGGCATAAATGGCCCCTGAACTTGTTTTTATCACGTTTTGGCACTTTAACACCCGTTAACCCCATTTTTAAGCACCATAAAGATTAATAAACGTAGGGAACTTGAAATATGTTCAAAAATGTCCCAGGTGTAGGTTCGTTCGGTCGTACGGTTGCGGTTTTTGGTTAATTACGACGAAAATCGTAACGAACGCGCAAATGACCGTATACGCGTAACGAATGATATTTTTTGCATTCCGATCATTAAAATACTATATTTTAATGATTATAAAATTTTTGGATGTGCGTATATGTTCCGGATAACGATATACGAGAATCGACATAGTTTCACAGAATTTGCAAAATAGCCCCTGAAGTTAAAATAGAGTGTTTTTGCCATACCGAAGTCCTCAAAACTTATATCTAAGTTATGTAAAGGGTATTTAGGGTATGTTAAAGGTTATGTCATTGTTCCAGAGTGTGTGTCGCTACGAGGATCTGCAGACTTTCATAGTTTGTCATAAATAGTCCCTGTGATCGAATAGGCTTGTTTTTGACATACCAAACCTTTCAAAACTTATTTCTAAGTCATATAAAGGATATTTAGGGTATGTTTAGCTTATGTCCTCGTCTCGGTGCATACGTAGGGGTTACATTTAAGTATCAGTTATCAGAAAGCCTTCAAAGAAAAAGTTTTTGAATGTCCGAAATTTTGGCACAAGGGTTACAGTATCCCCTACTTTAGGAGATTTCGTCCCAAATTATTCAAAGGAGACTGTATAGTGTATTTGAAATGATTGTAAGATGAGCAAAGTGCTAGATTCCAAAAATGCGGAGCATTGTTTGGTATCAGAATTTTTTTTTTTTTTGGGGGGGGGGGGGGATTCAAAGTGTGAGCAAAGATATTAGGGTATCTTAAGGTATTTAAACCTTTTAGAACTCATGAATCTTAAAAGTGTTATTGAATGTATAAAAATTGTTTCATCGAGTGTGTAAAAATTGTTCTGTATGGCACTGTGTTATACTAAGGCACTTAGTGTAAATCCACAGCAAACAAAGGGGTGTACATTCAAGCCTACCCATACGTACATGGTTTCTAACGTCCCACGAGGTACATCCCATGTACCATGAGCATCTCATGCATAGGAGACGGGTCAACATACCTATGGCATCAAGGTCGTCACCTTTAACACCATAATATACTCCCGGTCGGCTCGAATAGAGTTAATGAATGTACTCGTCTCGTCCATTGCATTCAATAAACAAATAACAATAATCACACAATCACATAATGGTCCAAGATAACATAAAATCTTCAAGTGACTCCGGTAACGTTCCGAAGAATAACACAATAAGAACACTTATATATAAGAAGTACCAGCGGCGTATCCACCATGGTCTTATTGCGTCATACCCTTCCTGTTACCTAATCACTCTAGATTTTATGCCACCACTTAACAAGGCTTATTATGATTCTCATGTGTCGATTCCTGTAATTAAGTGTGCACCCATAATTACGCGTTTCGTCACATGGTCCACATAGCTCCTCTTGTTAAGTAAAGGGAAACATATAATAAGGTTGAAGTAACATCTAAAATTAAATAAACATCATCATGACACAACATCTATTGAATCGACCGTGTTTCATACTAGAAATGTTAACACTACTTGTTTTGCATCCAACAAAATCAGTAGCAGGTATTGCATCCTAGTACAATATTAATATATGTTTCACACTAGTCATAGAGATAGCGTGCATCACATACTAAGCATGGATTGTCACAACAATGTAAGTATGTCGTGAAAATGTTTTGAAATCATGTGCTAGGTATGCTAAGTCAACATACTAAGCAATAGTGTGTTTGTAGTGTTTGTTTTGCAGTGATTGTATGAATGCACTAATGTGCAAATCATAATGTGGTATTGTGAGATTTAGTTCCTAACAATAAAGAACAGAATCCTCGAAGTTGGTATGTAGTTGTAGATTACATATAGTGTACTCACATTTGAATTTGTAAATGGAATACGAATAACAAGAATGAAGAAAAAATTCTTGAAATTTATATTGTCATTTCAAATATTATTGAAATATGTTCATAGTTTTTGGATGACAAAAAGAAAATGTAAAGGTTCAAATGATCATGACTGCTTGATCATCAACTTGAACCTCATTAACATTGAATACTCGTCCATGAGCTAAGTCAGCATTAGCAAGTCTAGGGCAGTTTTGCTTGAAATGATTTGCATCACCACAATTGAAACATGCTCCAGCTGGGTAGCGAGGACGAGTTTGAGTAGGGGCTGCTTGGTTTTGGATCGACAGGTCGCAGCTAGATGTCCAAAAAGACCACATATTGTACATTGGCGGCATGGAGAATTTGTTGGGTGGTGATAGTTGCAACGATTACACCGAGGTTGCTTTCCACGATAAAATCCCTTAAAGGGCAATCGTATAATTCTTTGAAGGCTTGCGCTTCTTAGAACTTTTGGAAGGTTCACCCTTTGTTTCACTTCATTTCTCTTGTGTAGTTCGTTTCTTGTCTCCCTTTCGAAAAAGTTTCCCTTTTCTAACTTGGGAGTCAGTTAGGGTAGCGGCTAATTCCGTAGCCTCCCTAAGCGTTGCAGGTTTGCTGCCAGTGACAATCTTGAACTGGATCAAGTAAGCCATCAATGTATTTCTCAATGGCCCGATCCAAAGGTGTGACCGATCAGTGTAGGAACGGTTTTCCCCACTATCTTGTTTAAGGTGATTGAATTCGGTTTCAAGTAGCCTTATTTCATGTCGTGGATAGAATTCTTTCATCATAAGATTCCTGAATTCTTCCCACGTTTGTGCCATAGCTACTTTTGCACCTCTGTCTCTCATGACACCGTTCCACTAAGTGAGTGCTCTCTTTTGGAAAACACTCGAGGCGAACTCTACCTTGCGCTCATTAGGACACTGAACATGGCGAAATGTGCTTTCTATACTCTCAAACCATTGTAGGAGCCCAGTTGCTCCTTCAGACCCATTTAACTCGAGTAGTTTATCTGAGTTGAATTGTTTGTAGTTACATGGCGTAGGAACATGGTTGTTGTTGTTATTGTAGTAGATTTGATTGAGTTGGGCCACAAGGTTTGGGAGTACAGCAGCTATTTGCTGAGCTATCATTGCCGCCATTTCAGCGTTCCTCGAGACGTCACGATGACGAGGCATCTCGAAGAAGTAGCTATAACAAAATAAGTTAGATTTTGTAAAATGTTATAAATCTAAACACCATAGTGATTTGAAAATCTCAACTTGGTATTCGTTTCAAAATCGTGTTCTTGTACTTAGAAGAATAGTGTTGTGAATTTTGTTTCGAAATTTGTTTGAAAATAAACTTTTGTTATACTTTTGGATGAGAAAATACAAACCAAGTTAATGGTTTGTGTTAAAAATTCTTTACTTTTGAAAATTAATTTTTAATATAAAAATATTTTTAATCGAATTTTCTTCTTTTTTTTATATAAAGAAACTTCGTGTATAAATTTTGAAAACTCTTATCAAATAAATAAAATTTTGAAATTTGAAAAGCGAAAAATAGTATTTGAAAACGAGGTAGTATCATAAAGTGTCGTGAGATACAAGTAAAATTTGTTTCGGGTGGGTTGAATATTGTCGTAACATCTTACCGAAGGTAACATGTCAGAGTAGTGTCATACGAGTAGTAGTGTTTAGGAATCGTTCAACTAATCAAGATAGAGGGGTTTTCATAATGTTTCGAGAAGACATGCTTTAGCCTATAAGTGAACACTCACCCTAAGAGTTCCCAGGTAAGAGTGACTGGTCCGAAAATGCGGATTTGTACGAACACTCTAACCTTAGAAAGAAAACTCGGGGTACAGGCATTCACCCTTCCGGATTGCATGAGTTCACATTATTAAAACCCAAGATTTCGATGAAAGTGTTTGAGAGTAAAACATTTTGAGAAACCTTTCTGATATAATGTTTGAGATAAATAGGTCGAGAAACATCTTATTGAGAGCGTTTGAGGAAAACATTTTGAGAAATATTCCAATGAAATGTTTTTGAGAAAAAAAATTGAGGAATACTTTGAGGCAATAAGCCTAAGGATTTAGGATAAATAATCTAAGGATAGATGATTTGTAACTCATAGAATAATTATGGCACGAGTAAGGATGAGGATCAGGATAGAGATCCTAAGTCTACTCATATTCGGGTCTCTAGGAAGGTTATAGACTAGGTTAGAGGCATTCTAATAACCTAATTCCCTATAACCAGTGCTCTGATACCAATCTGTAACACCTCGACCGCGTAATATAACAACACGCGGCGGAAATATCAAGGAGTCACGTTACAAATTGCTCAGCCACAACTGATACTAAATTGTTTCACTATTATTTACATTGTTTTACAATACAAGAATACAAGAAATTGTCTTTTGTTTAAAGAATTCTAAAGCCCGAATGCATTCCTATGTGTAGCATACTTGAATGATCAATAACCTGAAACATATGTGAAAAAGAGACATTAACATAGGAATGTCTCTTTTTCACATATGTTTCAGGTTATTGATCATTCAAGTATGCTACACATAGGAATGCATTCCTATGTTGATGTCTCTTTTTCACATATGTTTCAGGTTATTGATCATTCAAGTATGCTACACATAGGAATGCATTCGGGCTTTAGACTTCTTTAAACAAAAGACAAATTTCTTGTATTCTTGTATTGTAAAACATTGTAAATAATAGTGAAACAATTTAGTATTAGTTGTGGCTGAGCAATTTGTAACGTGACTCCTCGATATTTTCGCTGCGTGTTGTTATATTACGCGATCGAGGTGTTACATATATGCAATGCTGAGATACCAAAACGCTTTCAAACCCCCAACATGAAGCTGTACGATGGTATGACTGATCCAGAGGAGCATGTGGCACATACTGGGAAAGAATGGAGATCAACCCCAATCCAGAAAGGTTAAAAGAAGCCTGTCTTTGTAAGGGCTTCGGATCCACACTCACTGGATCGGCACTGAAATGGCTGCTAAGTCTTCCTCCTTACTCAATTACTTCATTTTCTCATTTAGTTAATTTGTTCAATAATCAGTTTTCATGTAGTAGAACCTTTGAACGATTAACTAGTGATTTATATAGGGTAACACAGGGTCGTGATGAATCCTTAAGGGATTATATCACTAGGTTTAGTAAAGAATCCTTAGATAACCCCAATCTGGATATTGCCACTGCTGTGGAAGCATTTAAAAAGGGATTACTTAGAGATTCAAAATTCTATGATGATCTTGTTCTGACACCTTGCAGGAATTTAGATGAAGTAAGGAACAGGGCATTGAGGTTCATTCGGTTAGAGGATGATAAGAGGACCCAAGAGAGACTATCAGGATCCTCAAGACAGGAAAAACAAGGATCATTCTTTAAGAATAATCGATCCAAGTCATACTCTAAGAATGACAATCACCATGTGCATACGGTCGAATAGGAGGAAGATGATGAGGATTATCCTCCGATTTCTGAATATTGTTTTTCTGCTGATAATAATGAACTAATACTTGCTATGCAGAATTTAGGTGACAAGGCTAGATGGCCAAGGAAGACTGATAAACCTGGAGCCACTAAGGATAAATCCAAATGGTGTGCTTATCATGAGGATTTTGGCCACCTTACTGACGAGTGTATAGCATTGAGGAAGGAAATCGGCTATCTTCTTAGCAAAGGGTATTTGAAGGAGCTGCTAGGAAGGAAACGATCAAGGACTCAAGATACTGAGAAAGTTCCTGAGAGAGCTCCTCCACCCCCAGCAGATGCTCAGATCATTAACTTTATTTACCGTGGTTCTGATATCTTTGGAACTTCGTTTTCAGCGGCTAAAAGGCATGCTAAGGAGACGAAGATGGAGAATGGGGAGAGACCAGTTCGAACATCTACCCTCACACAGCAAAAAGTGATATCCTTTGATGAGGAGGATCGCGTAGACATTCAGCATCCTCATCATGATGGTCTTGTCATTACTTTATTTATTTCTAACCATTTTGTTTGCAGGATTCTTATTGATGGAGGGAGTTCAGTGAACATAATCCAGTTGGATGTCCTCAAGAAGATGAACATTCCTGAATCTGAAATCATACCAAGATCATCGTTGCTCGTGGGATTCAGTGGGGAAACAAAGAATACATTGGGGGACATCAAACTTCCAATTTACATAGAGGGGGTGAATTCTATCCAAAAATTTTGTGTAATAGATAGCTTATCTTGCTGTAATGTTATCCTTAGTAGGCCATGGATACATGACATGAAGGCGGTCCCATCAACGTACCACTAATGTGTCAAGCTTCCAAGTCCATGGGGAATAGTCAAGATAGAAAGTGATCAGCAGGAGGCAAAGAATTGCTACACTTCCTCGATGAAACTTGCTTCCAAGTCTAGGGAAGCATAGCAATTAAAGTATCCTCCAAAAGACGTCATGGAGGCAAGAGAACAGGACGTCAAGGAAATACTCTTAGAGCTTGAGGATCCTGAATCCAAGGTGTATACAAGATCCGGGATCCAGGAGAGCATAGAGCAGGATCTAGTATCCTTCCTTAAACGAAGAAAATCTACCTTCGCCTGGAAGTACGAAGATATGACAGGTATTTCGAAGGATATCATTACTCACAAGCTTGGTATTGACAGGTCTTTCAGGCCATTCACCAAAAAAGGAGGAAGTTTGCACCTGAAAGAAATGCAATTATCCAAGAAGAGGTAGACAAATTACTAAAGGCAGGTATGATAAGAGAAGTCAAGTATCCAAGATGGTTAGCCAATGTGGTTGTGGTTCAAAAGAAAAATGGAAAGTGGAGGGTATGTGTCGATTTTACTGATTTGAACAAGGCATGCCCCAAGGATCCTTTCCCTTTACCCCACGTTGACTCCATGGTGGATGCTACGTCATGTCATGTATTGTTAACCTTTATGGATGCTTCATCTGGATTTCAGCAAATTCAGATGGATCCATCTGATCAAGAGGATACTGCATTCATGACACCCATCGGCATATATTGTTATATTGTTATGCCCTTTGGTTTAAGAAATGCAGGTGCTACATACCAAAGGCTGGTGAATATGATGTTCAAGGAGCAACTTGTACATACAATGGGAGTATACATAGATGATATGGTGGTCAAATCTAAAAGAGCCGAGGATCACCTGAAGGATCTTGAAGTAGCATTCAATATCCTTGACCAATACAATATGAAGTTAAACCCGTCTAAATGCCATTTCGGGGTCAAAGCTGGAAAGTTTTTAGGATATATGGTGACCAAAAGAGGAATTGAAGCAAGTCCAGAACAAATCAAGGCTTTGGTGAATATCAAGTCTCCTGCCAATGCTAAGGATGTGCAAAGATTGACAGGAAGGATTGCCGCCTTGAATAGATTCATCTCAAAATCCTCAGAAAGATGCAAGGATTTCTATGACATTTTGAGGAAGAATAAGAAATTCGAGTGGACTGAAACGCATGAAGCTGCTCTACAGGCTCTCATGGATTACCTATCCTCATCACCGGCTTTGATGAAACCAGAAAATGGAGAACCATTTTCTTTATACCTAGCTGTTTCAGGTAAAGCGGTAAGTGCGGTCCTGGTTAAGGATCACGAAGGCCAACAACATCCGTATACTATGTAAGTAAAAGTCTACTTGATGCTGAGGCCAGGTATTCTCATTAGAGAAACTAATTCTTGCTCTAATCATGGCTTCTACTAAATTAAGACATTATTTTGAAACTCATACTATTGTTGTTAAAACTAACTTTCCTATTAAGAATGTTCTCAGGAAACCAGAGATGTCGGGAAGAATGGCAAAATGGGCTGTTAAACTTAGTGCATATGACATTAAGTATGAGCCCAAAATTGCTATTAAATCCCAAGCTTTGGCTGACTTTGTGGCTGATTTCAGTAGTGATCTACAAAGAGAAGCTGAATTAGAAGTGCAACAACTTGAAGAGACCAAGGATCCTTGGACACTCTTCACAGATGGAGCTTCAAATGTCAAAGGAACTGGACTAGGCCTACTACTAAAATCGCCACAGGGGGACATTATACCCCAGTCTATAGCGTGTGAGTTTCAGACAACTAATAATGAGGCTGAATATGAAGCCTTGATAGCAGGTTTGCAATTAGCTAAGCAGATGAGGATCAGGTATCTTCAAGTGTTTGTGGATTTTCTATTAATTACTAATCACTATAATGGTTCTTATGCTGTTAAAGGTGAGAAACTAATCAAATGTTTGGAGATAGTCAAGAAACTGGCAGATTCTTTTGCTTTTTTCAGCCTTACACAGGTACCTAGAGAAGAAAATGCAGAAGCAGATGCCTTGGCCAATTAGGTTCCTCACTGAAGATGCCCGAGGATGTAAAGATAACTATTATCCATGTTCTAACTCCTACAATTGAGGAAAATGAAACAATGGAGATAGTGGGTGATACAGCGATTCTACCCAATGATAATCCGGAGTCAAATTCAGGATCCTGGATCCTTCCAATCTTGAAATACATTCAGAATGGAGATATTCCTATTGGAGAGAAACCCAGAACCTTTAGGATTAAGGTAGCACAATTTACTATAATTAATGACATGCTGTTTAAAAGATCTCTTGAAGGACCCTATCTACGATGCATTGAAGATCCTGAAATCCAAGAAGTCTTAAAAGATTTTCATGAGAGAGATTGTGGAAATCACACTGGGGGGCAGAGCGCTATTCTCCAGGATCCTTAGGACAGGATATTATTGGCCTACAATGAAGAAGGATGATGTGGAGTATGTAAGGAAATGTGATGCCTGCCAAAGACACAGCAACATTCTTCATCAACCAGCAGAACCTCTGCATCCTATATCCTTTTCTTGGCCATTTATGAGATGGGGAATGGATATACTTGGCAAGCTTCCTAAGGCACCAGGGGGAAAAGTATTCATGTTGGCTATGACTGACAATTTCTCCAAATGGATAGAAGTTGAAGCCTTTGCTCGAGTTAGAGAAAAGGAAGTTATATCCTTTATCAAAAGAAATATTATTACTAGATTTGATATTCCTTCAAAGATAGTTTGTGACAATGGATCCCAGTTTATTGGGAATCGAACTACTAATTTTTGTGACAGCTGGGGGATTAGGATGATTACATCAACACCAGTCCACCCACAAGCTAATGGCCAGGCGGAATCATCCAACAAGATCATCATCAACAATTTGAAGAAAAAGCTTGGATCAAAGAAAAGAAAGTGGGCTGAAGAGCTACCATATGTCTTATGAGCAGATAGAACAACTCCTAAGAATGCTACGGGTCAAACTCCTTTTTCCTTAGTCTTTGGAGCTGAGGCAGTGATCCCTACAGAAATGGTAGTCCCTACAGCCAGAACAAGCATCCGTGATCCTGAAGCGAATGTTGAGACTCTGGCTCAAGACCTAGATACCGTGGAAGAATTAAGAAACTTGGCAAGGATAAGGCTGGCTAGTTATCAACAAAGGATGGCTGGTGCTTATAATAAGAATATCAGAATAAGAAGATTTCAAGTTGGTGACATGGTGCTGAGGAAAGCATTTCAGAATACTACGAATCCTTCTGATGGCAAATTGGCACCAAAATGGGAAGGCCCCTATCTAATTGAAGTTGAGGCAGGAAAGGGGGCATATCGATTACTGACTATGGATGGTGACCTTCTTCCAAGAGCTTGGAATGCTATCTACCTAAAAAAGTATTTTATGTAAAGGATCAGGGATTCTTAAGTATCCTAATGATCAATTCAGATTGAAGGATCCTCAAAGGATATGAGATTCTTGATTCGGTAACGTTTTACTAATGCTTTCATTCTTATTGTACTTCTTATTATTTATTCTAAAGTAAGGATGTTGAATTTTCAACATTCAACCTTATCAAGTTTTAAATTTTGCAGAAGTTATTACAAAGGATCTAGAGGTTGGCCACCTCTCCAAGACTTTGGGAATGTCCCCAGTTTAAGGTATCCATTACCTTCTAAGGTTTAAAGGTTTTCACCTTTCACACGAATTGGGTTTCAACACCCCGCCAGCAGCGCACGTTATCCAAGTATAGTTCGAGGCAATGGGACCAGTACCCGCTTTAGGGGCTGACAATTTCATTGATGTTGGCTGTATTTAGGATCTCAAGTATAATGGCAGACGTACCATACATCTGTTCATAAGGTTTCTAACGTTTTCACGTTAGCTAAGGTTTTGGCATTTTCATGTCACTTACAATGGGCTAGTCCCCAATTTGGGCCATACGCCAGTATCCTAAGGTTTCTAACATTTTCACGTTAGCTTAAGCTTTGGGCTTGTCCCCAGTTATCACGCTTTGTTGCCAGTTTGTTGGGCTTGTCCCCAGTTATCATCGCTTTGTTGCCAGTTTGTTGGGCTTGTCCCCAGTTTATTTGGGCTTCTCCCTAGTTTGTTGGGCTTGTCCCCAGTTGTTTGGGCTAGTCCCCAGTTTGTTTGGCTTAGTCCCAGGTTGATTTTAACAGGTTTTGGAGCCCCGAAGATTCACAAGTTGATTCAAAAAGGATCCTAGATCCTTAAAATTTATCTAACGGTGACTTGTATGTTTGTACAAAGGTAGTTCCTAAGGATACAAAATCCTAACTTAGATTTTCTGGTATGCTTTATTCTTATTTTTGTTATCTTATTGACTTCACCCTGAACCTTGCAATTAAGCGTATGTGACTTATCTGCATATATCTAATCAGATTTTATCTAAGATTATTATACAAGGATTGGTAAATTTTTGAAAACCTGAATTTTTCTCAATTCTTATAAGGAAAACGTTATTATCTATTTGAATAAAGATCACAAACATATCGAACCAAAACTTTGAACACAAATATAGCCAAAAGATTATATTTAAAACCCCGTAAGGTTACCAAAATGCTAAACCCGAGCTTCGCCAGCGATCCGTGGCCCATCAACTCGAATTGATACAGGGTGTTACTAATTGTTTTAAGTGCAGGAAGGTTAAGAATGAAGGGTGTAAAAGGCTTCATCCTCCACAGACAGAAGGATCTTCTGATCTTTAAAGGCACTTTAGGAGTTATCTCTAACCCTATATTTCGCAATGATGGTTATAGCAGATCTTATCAGTGGCGTCAGGCAGTGTAACGGCTAGTTACATGCAGCAATGGCTAGTTCGCATCCAACGGAAATATGACGGACTTGATTCACATCTTATCTCCCATATTTGGGGGCAATTGTTATGTAACATTTGAGCCTTTACAAGCATCAAACACTACCAAACAATTCCGACTCTAATGAGATCTTGTGTTTCATTCCCGAGAATTGTGTAATTACATGTGACATTTATACATTTTAGTCCATGTACAATTTCAACTCCTCTAGGCTTTTCTAGAGGTTATACATAAGCTATTACGCAAAACGAAACCAATTTAATAAGACGTATGTTCCAGAATAGTTAAGTAAGCTAAAAATACCTTAAATAACCTTTGCATAACTTAGAAATAAGTTTTGAAGGGTTTGGTATGTCAAAAACAAGTTTATTCGATCACAGGGACTATTTACGACAAACTGCGAAAGTGCCAATTCTCGTAGCGGCGTACTCTCCGGAAAAGGTCACAAATAACATACCATAAATACCCTTTACATAGCTTAGAAATGAGTTTTGAGGGCTTCAGTATGGCAAAAACACACTTTTGTAACTTCACGGGCTATTTTGCAAATTCTATGAAACTATGTCTTTTTTGCGTATAACACCATCCGGAACATGTACGGACATCCAAAAATTTTTGTAATCATTAAAATATGGTATTTTAGTGATTGGAATGCAAAAATATCATTCGTTACATGTGTATGGTTATTTGCGCGTTTGTTATGATTTTCGTCGTAATTAACCGAAAACCGTGACCGTACGGCCAAACGAACCAACCTATGGAATATTTTTGAACACATTTCAAGTTCCCTATACTTTAACGTCCTTATGGAGCTTTGAAATGAGGTTAACGAGTGTTAGAAGTGCCCGAAACGCGACGAAACACGTGAAGGGACCTGTTCTGCCAATTTTGAAACTTCATAACTGAACATGGGAGCTAGGTGTAGCGCGACGCTCAAAGGGGATACCCGTAGCGTGTGGCGACGCCCTGTTTTCACAGAAACATTAGCTGGCAGCTTCCCAGCTCATTCCCTTGCCACCAATACGCAAATTATGACACCTATCTTTCATTTTGCCACACTTAACCGGCATCTAACACCTCAATAACACTTGTTATCATCTAGAGCATTGGCCTAACACTTATCATGATTTGTTGGACTTTGGATCATTATAAATACCAATGATCATGTGAATTTTGAACTCTTTAGCCACCTTCTTGCTTCAACCAGCCACAAATCCGAATTTTCACTCATTGTGGAGCTTCCTCTGGTGTCTTTGATCTTTTCCCTTGTGTTTGTAAGTGATCCTTCATGCCATGTTCAATTTCTATACCTTAATTTGACTAAAAATCAAACAGTTTGACTTTTGTTTGACTTTTAGTTTTGATCATGAATTGATCAAGTTATGGCTCAATTGAATCTTGCAAAATTATGAAAATCAATGTGGTAATGATCCTTAAAAATCATGCCTACTGATTATCACCATTTCTAGTCATTTTGGCAAGTCAAAGTTTCGGTCAAAATGCGATTTTTGCGCATTTTGCAACGGATCTAATTCCAGGAGTCAAAACAGTTTGTTTTGATCCCAAAACTTTTTTTATAAACTTATTTAGACGTGTCAAAACATGTCTAAATCGTCACTCTTATTTTAGTTCTTGTTTGGAGTCGAAAGTTGAACGGTTTGACCACCGCTTTGACTTTCTAATCTGACCCATTTGGTTGATCTTTGGATCCGACCAAATATAAATTTGTGACCATAAATATAAAGGGAATAACCCTTTGAGGTTATACCTTATGGTCATGTTGTTTGGATAGTGTTATGATAACTAGTTGTTATAATCCTCAATAATGACCAAAATGCCCTTTTCACGAATATATCAACTTTGAGCTTATGTAACATAAAATTTGAGATGTATTCTGATCAAATAACATTTTCAAACATGTTTAAGCATTAAAGACTTATGATAACACATATCTAACCATCTGAATGCGTAGTTACGCAAATGACGCGTTAAAGTGGCTTAAACTACTTTAATGGGTCATAACGGGTCAAAAGCACATAAAAATCTTTCCAACTCAGAATGATAACTTATTAAACCATGTCAACGAGTCCCAATACTCATTTGGTTTATAAGGTCCCATTCTATCCAAATCCTCCGTTTTCAAGTTCTGATATTTACTTGTTATCCGATTCATTAGGACACACACTTGATTCCTTGATCTTCGGACGTTGATCATACACTTGTACAAGGCTTATTCGCAAATCCCAGGCGAGTGCATCGCTCCCCTCCTTTATGTTTACAAATGTTTTGGGGTGATTCATATGTGCTAATTGTTTTCAAGTTTTCAAAGTACAAATACTATGGTTTATATAACAATATGGTTTCAATAATGTGAGACAACTTGTTGGTGCGTTATCCAAAATACGAATGACATTCCTTAACATTGTTATGCCGCCCAGTAAGTTATGGTACCATAGGATTGACAATCCAGTTAATAGGCTATTAACTGGATTTGGTGGGTAGTTTGGTGAACGACAGAAACTGTTATGACTAACAAATCATTCGTTGATTTGCTAGTCTTATTAAAGAGATCTTTTAGGATCTATTTAAGATACCCTTGGGGTATAGTCAAGTAAACAAAGGTTTAAATGTATTCATTAAAGAACGACCAAAAGTTTTCACAATTATAACAAGGAACGATTGGTTTATAACAAGGAACGACGAACAATGAACAATTGGTTTACAACATGGAACGATGAACAATTTGTTTATAACAAATGGTTTATTACAAGGAACGATGAACGACGAACAAATGTTTTCAAACAATGTCACACAACGATTTTCGATTAAAGATATAAATCATACGAGTTATTTCAAGACGATTTACAAGTTGGAATTACAAAACAAATATTTTCGAGTCAAGGTTCATGGCTACTAGATTTTATAACATTTAACAATTTGTTTTAGTTGAATAACTATTACAATATCAAATGATTTCAAAACAAGGTTTCACTTACGACTCTAGTAGTCGGGTTATTTATATTGCAATATATACAAAGCCATGGACTTGACATGTTTACAAAACCTATGTACTCGCCGGCATATTTTTGCTTACTCGTTTTCACATATGTTTCAGGGAACGATGCTAGATGATACTGATGCGTGCTCATGTAGGATCGGACTTGGACCTAGTTCCTTAATAACAAGAAAGACAATAATTATGCATGCTTGTTGTTTCGTTGTTTAAAAATTTCTAAGACAATTATGACATTGTAATCTAGTTCAATATTCAAATAAAATGAAACTTCCAATACCATGTGTTGTTGAGACAATCTGTTAACGTGACTCCCCAAGTGTTTCCGCCGCATGTTGTTTTACGCGATTTGGGGTGTTATAAGTTGGTATCAGAGCACTGGTTATAGGGAATTAGGTTATTAGTAATGTTTTGACCTAGACTATAACCTTCCTTGGACCCCAACGCAAGTTTACTCGTGTTTAGATTCTTAAAACATTACCATCACCTATCTTTAGGTGATTACTAAAAACAAAGCATATCACATCTTTTGAAAGTCAAAATTTTTCCAAAACTTCACAAGAAATCATCTATCCTTAAATGATTTATTTTTGGGCTTTGTGCCTTCAAAGTTTTCAAAATCTCGTCAAAGTTTGGGTTTTACTAATGTGAACACGTGCAATCTGGAAGGGTGGGTGCCTGTACCCCGAGTTTTCTGTCTAAGGCTAGAGTGTTCGTACAAATCCACTTAATCGGACCAGTCACTCTTACTTGGAAACTCTTGGGGTGAGTGTCCACTTATAGGCTAAAGCATGTCTTCGCGATACATTATAAAGACCCATTTACTTTATTAGTCACTATGTCATTTGTTTGTTCTTAGTACTAAACAATTGATCACAATCCTTACGCTTCCCCGATATTTCTTTTAAAAATCCATTTTGGCTATCAAATATCAATCTCATTCGGTTTCACTCATATTTTCCTTTTCCCTTTTAGAATGCCTCCTAGTCGCAACGATGCTCAAAAGTCTGAACTGGCTGCCACCATCGCCCAACAGATAGGCACAATACTCAGTGGGGCCGTTAAGTTAACCATATCCTTATCCAATTTTGATGCGACTACTCACGAGGCACAAAGAAGACGGAAGCCAAGCCTTCAAAAAAATCAAGGAAGCGTAAAGCTTCAAAGAATCCTACATTGATTAATCCAATTCCGCTTAACCAAGTGGGACCTAGCCAGGTGATTCTGCCACCCGCTAAGAAACCATGCAAAGGAAAAGCACCCCTGTGCAATCAATGTAACCTTCATCACTATGCCAGTGTTCACTGTCGAAAATGTTTTAACTGTGGACAAATTGGTCATATAGCTAAGGTCTGTCGTTTGGCTACCCCACCAAACCAAGCAATGGTAGTTCCTATTCAACTTATCGCAACTCCTCATGCAATATTGGGTTGTCCTAACTACCCACATGGAATCTGCTTCAATGGTGGTTATCCTAATCATTTCAACTAATCGGGTTGGCAAATGACGACTCAACGTATGGACACAAGATCTACACTGGCAATGTTAAGGCTTGTGCTGATGTCTAATAAACACTTAAACTTCTACGTTTGCTGTTTATTTCCCAAGAACCTTGAAAGTACTTTGATTGTCTATAAATAAATTTGGTTGTTTCCATATTATTTACAAATGCGATTATATATGTGTGTTCCTCCCCTACAATACCAATACCAATAACATGGTTCCTTGCGAATCAAACAACTCTTGTAGTTTCTTTCATTTTGCGATCGCCCACCATCTCTACAAAAATCCTAAGTACTCGCTTCTTTTAAGAAACAATGTACAAGGTACAAGTTACAACTCTTAACAAATACTCAAAGTATCACTTTAAATCCTTGATTGGATACCTAAGGATACTTCCATGAGTCCTTAAATGGTCTTATGCAATATGTTTATGAGCATTACAATGTTCTCTCGTTTTCATTATACCATACATAATGATTTCAAAGATATCTTACACGATTTAAAAAGACATTTCACATGGTTTTCAAATATTCTAACATAGCATATTTACCAAATATACATAGTGCATGATTTCATGCATATTTTCAAAAACCATACGTCTTAAATCACAGATTTTTCATATGTTTTCAAAACATTTTAATATGGTACATTTACCTAATATAGCTAGTGCATAATTCAAAAAAAAAACATTATATGTATGATTTCCAAAATCATTGAACATAAGACTCCATGCATGATTTTCAATGACATTTTGCTCTGTATATTGACCAAACATACTTAGTGTGTTTTAAAACATTTTCGCGTACAGATCCTTATAAGATCTTCATATCCTTATAGTTAGATTCTTCTGGATGTTTAAAGTGTAAATCGAAGTCCTTAATTGGATTCTTTGTGTACTTTAATGCAAGACAATGTGACAACACGATGTGACTAAACCAAATCCTTACAAAATCTTTCTATCTTCATAGTTAGATTCTTGCGGATGCTTGAAGTACTAAATGAACTCCTTGATTGGGTTCCTAGTGTACTTTAACTACTTATGTACAAATTGATGACAAGTTAATAACAAGTTGATGACCAAATTGACAATTATGTGATTATGTGTTTATGTGTTAAGTTGATTCAAATGTTCGTTATCCAAATCCTTGTAGAATCTTCCATATCTTCATATGATAGATTCTTAGAAGGATATCCGAAAGTACTATCTTAAATCCTTGAATGGGTTATTCAATGCAAATAGTTAAGCCTTTGGATTCCAAAGTACTATTCCTAATTTGATTCATAGTTAAAGAGGCCTTTCAGGGTCTAGTTAAAGAGATCATTCGTTGATCTAGTTACCTTTCAGGGTTTAGTTAAAGAGGCCTTTTAGGGTCTAGTTAAAGAGATCATTCGTTGATCTAGTTAAAGAAACCTTTCAGGGTTTAGTTAAAGAGGCCTTTCAGGGTCTAGTTAAAGAGATCATTCGTTGATCTAGTTAAAGAAACCTTTCAGGGTTTAGTTAAAGAGGCCTTTCAGGGTCTAGTTAAAAAGATCATTCGTTGATTTAGTTAAAGAAGTCTTTCAGGGCTTAGTTAAAGAGGTCTTTCAGGGCCTAGTTTAAGAGATTGCTCGTCAATCTAATTAAAGAGATCATGTGTTGCTCTAGTTAAATAGATTGTTCGTCAATCTAGTTGAAGAGACTCTTTGGTGGTCTACTTAGAGGGATCATGTGTTGATCTAATTTAAAAGATCCTGATAAGGTCTAGACAAGTTATTCCATGTTTACTCATATGATTTTTCCCCTACACATCACAAAATAAACTATGCGGACTGTGCAACGAATTGAGTAATTATGGATGCATACATAATTAAAAATCCCTTGCATAGAAAACCATAGCAGGTTTTGTCATGTGTGAGAACCTATAGTAATAAGAATAACGAAACGGAAACAATGTAATAAGGCCATGGTGGATACGCCGCAGGTACTTCCTATATATAAGTGTTCCTTATTACATTGCAAGCATGACGTTATTTAAGTTACTAGAAGTTCTGGACCTTGACCAAAGTTGTTCTATCATACACTCTCTGACTCCAATTTCGAGCACACACAAGTTTGCTATACTAGTCTTCATGGGAAACCCTTATAAACAATCTTTCGTTCATTATTCGTAATCCGACTCTTCTCCTTCAAGTTCACGCTCTTTTAATGGTGTGCTGCGACAAAAAGATACCACTATGACATTTACAAGAATCTTTTATGAGGCTCAGTACAACCAAAGGTGTCACGCACCTACCTATTGGAATGAAGTTAAGATTTTCGAATCTCAACTCATCACATGGACACAAACGAGTACAATAAACAAAGTTCGCTGGAGTCTAAATGTTTTCTAGAGATTTTTCTCCGGAAACGAATGATCACTTGATGGCGATACCCTCTATTGTGTTTTTGCAAGTTTCCTCTAAATTTAAATTTCGGGACGAAATTTCCTAAAGTAGGGGAGACTGTGACATCTGAGCATTTTCAAGCATCAAACACTACCGAACAATTCTGAATCTAATGAGATCTTGTGTTTCATTCCCGAGAATTGTGTAATTACATGTGACATTTATACATTTTAGTCCATGTACAATTTCAACTCCTCTAGGCTTTTCTAGAGGTTATACATAACCTATTACGCAAAACGAAACCAATTTAATAAGACGTATGTTCCGGAATAGTTAAGTAAGCTAAACATACCTTAAATAACCTTTGCATAACTTAGAAATAAGTTTTGAAGGGTTTGGTATGTCAAAAACAAGTTTATTCGATCACAGGGACTATTTACGACAAACTGCAAAAGTCTGCGATTCTCGCAGCGACGTACGCTCCAGAACAAGGTCACAAACTTAACATACCATAAATACCCTTTAAATACCTTAGAAATAAGTTTTGAGGGCTTCGGTATGGCAAAAACACACTTTTGTAACTTCAGGAGCTATTTTGCAAATTCTGCGAAACTATGCCTTTTTGCATATAACACCATCCGGAACATGTACGGACATCCAAAAATTTTTGTAATCATTAAAATATGGTATTTTAGTGATTGGAATGCAAAAATATCATTCGTTACGTGTGTATGGTCATTTGCGCGTTTGTTACGATTTTCGTCGTAATTAACCGAAAACCACGATCGTACGGCCAAACGAACCAACCTATGGAATATTTTTGAACACATTTCAAGTTCCCTATACTTTAACGTCCTTATGGAGCTTTGAAATGAGGTTAACGAGAATATTTTTGAACACATTTCAAGTTCCCTATACTTTAACGTCCTTATGGAGCTTTGAAATGAGGTTAACGAGCGTTAGAAGTGCCCGAAACACGACGAAACACGTGCAGGGACCTGTTCTGCCAATTTTGAAACTTCAGAACTGAACATGGGAGCTAGGTGTAGCGCGACGCTCAAAGGGGTTACCCGTCGCGCGTGGCGACGCCCCTGTTTTCACAGAAACATTAGCTGGCAGCTTCCCAACTCATTCCCTTGCCACTAATACGCAAATTATGACACCTATCTTGCATTTTGCCACACTCAACCTGCATCTAACACCTCAATAACACTTGTTATCATCCTAGAGCATTTGCCTAACACTTGTCATGATTTGGTGGACTTTGGATCATTATAAATACCAATGATCATGTGAATTTTGAACTCTTTAGCCACCTTCTTGCTTCAACCAGCCACAAATCCGAATTTTCACTCATTGTGGAGCTTCCTCTGGTGTCTTTGATCTTTTCCCTTGTGTTTGTAAGTGATCCTTCATGCCATGTTCAATTTCTATACCTTAATTTGACTAAAAATCAAACAGTTTGACTTTTGTTTGACTTTTAGTTTTGATCATGAATTGATCAAGTTATGGCTCAATTGAATCTTGCAAAATTATGAAAATCAATGTGGTAATGATCCTTAAAAATCATGCCTACTGATTATCACCATTTCTAGTCATTTTGGCAAGTCAAAGTTTCGGTCAAAATGCGATTTTTGCGCATTTTGCAACGGATCTAATTCCAGGAGTCAAAACAGTTTGTTTTGATCCCAAAACTTTTTTATAAACTTATTTAGATATGTCAAAACATGTCTAAATCGTCACTCTTATTTTAGTGCTTGTTTAGAGTCGAAAGTTGAACGGTTTGACCACCGCTTTGACTTTCTAATCTGACCCGTTTGGTTGATCTTTGGATCCGACCAAATATAAATTTGTGACCATAAATATAAAGGGAATAACCCTCTGAGGTTATACCTTATGGTCATGTTGTTTGGATAGTGCTATGATAACTAGTTGTTATAATCCTCAATAATGACCAAAATAACCTTTTCGCGAATAAATCAACTTTGAGCTTATGTAACATAAAATTTGAGATGTATTCTGATCAAATAACATTTTCAAACATGTTTAAGCATTAAAGACTTATCATAACACATATCTAACCATCCGAATGCATAGTTACGCAAATGACGCGTTAAAGTGGATTAAACTACCTTAACGTGTCATAACGGGTCAAAACCACATAAAATCTTTCTAACTCAGAATGATAACTTAGTAAACCATGTCAACGAGTCCCAATACTCATTTGGTTTATAAGGTGCCATTCTATCCAAATCCTCTGTTTTCAAGTTCCGATATTTACTTGTTATCCGATTCATTAGGACACACACTTGATTCCTTGATCTTCGGACGTTGATCATACACTTGTACAAGGCTTATTCGCAAATCCCAGGTGAGTACATCGCTCCCCTCCTTTATGTTTACAAATGTTTTGGGGTGATTCATATGAGCTAATTGTTTTCAAGTTTTCAAAGTACAAATACTAAAGTTTATATAACAATATGGTTTCAATAATGTGATACAACTTGTTGGTGCGTATCCAAAATACGAATGACATTCATTAAAATTGTTATGCCGCCTAGTAGTAAGTTATGGTACCATAGGATTGACAATCCCGTTACTAGGCTATTCACTGGATTTGGTGGGTAGTTTGGTGAACGACAGAAACTGTTTATGACTAACAAATCATTCGTTGATTTGCTAGTCTTATTAAAGAGATCTTTTAGGATCTATTTAAGATACCCTTGGGGTATAGTCGAGTCAACAAAGGTTTGAATGTATTCATTAAAGAACGACCAAAAGTTTTCACAATTATAACAAGGAACGATTGGATTATAACAAGGAACGACGAACGATGAACAATTGGTTTACAACAAGGAACGATGAACAATTTGTTTATAACAAATTGTTTATTACAAGGAACGATGAACGACGAACAAATGTTTTCAAACAATGTCGCACAACGATTTTCGATTAAAGATATAAATCATACGAGTTATTTCAAGACGATTTACAAGTTGGAATTACAAAACAAATGTTTCCGAGTCAAGGTTCATGGCTACTAGATTTTATAACTTTTAACCATTTGTTTTACTTGAATAACTACTACAATATCAAATGCTTTCAAAACAAGGTTTCCCTTACGACTCTAGTAGTCGGGTTATTTATATTGCAATATATACAAAGCCATGGACTTGACATGTTCACAAAACCTATGTACTCGCCTGCATATTTTTGCTTACTCGTTTTCACATATGTTTCAAGGAACGATGCTAGATGATACTGTCACACCCTCAATTTCCACTTGCGGAGTTTTACCGCGAGACGTGTGAACAAACCAGAATCTAAGACACTAGTACGTCGAACGACTCTATATGATTTGATAATACGTTTTCCAAAATCATTTGTTGTAAATTTTAGATTACCAATATTTAGCATGAGTATTAGTTTTAAATTTGAGCGGAAGCATAAATAAGTAGTGATGCGGGCGCCAACACAAACGCCAAACAAATGAAAAATCCCGAAACAATATTAATAAATAAGACTCGATAATGATGTCTTGTTCAATGCATGTGCGTGCACCTAGAGCTCCTAGCGTCCTGAGAAACATGTAAAGAAACAAGTGTCAACATTAAAGATGAGTGAGTTCACAGGTTTTCATAAATTCGTTTGTTCGGTTATAGTTTGTTATTCCGTTATCCCCATCCCGGGATAACATATCAGTTCCATTATTCCAACCCGGAATAATAAGTTGTTGCTTCCAATATTCCCAAACCGGAATATTAAGTTGTTGTTTCCATTATCCCCAACCCGGGATAATATGTTGATGTTCCAATATTCCAAACCCGGAATATTAAGTTGTTCCGTAATTAAGTTCAATATTAATGTATATAGGTAGCTAGCCTAAAGTCATGTCACTAAGTGTTCGCGATCGAAGCTGACAGTTGTGCCTCCGTTTTGCCAGGTCTATCACATGACCATGGCGATGTTAGGCCAATCATACACCCGTTGACCATACCCGGTCGGCTAGCGCGACTAGCTCGGATGGGGCTCGTCAGACCCAGTAGTACTACTTATAATTCCCCCGCTACTTAACCCAAATACTAACGATCCGAGGAGATTGTCGAGGACTTAAGTGATAAAGCTGCATAGTGACCATAACATTACATTAACATTAACTTAGTTACCCTATAGTTATGTGACGTTAATTTCGTATAACGTAAAGAGATTGAGTTTGAGAGTGTATACATGTTTCTCCCCCTGTTGTTTAAAAACCGTATAAAGTTAGGGGCCGTGAACTCACCTTTATTAGCTCGGTTAGTGTGGCAAAGATGTTATAAGAGATGGGACCGCTAGTTGCGTCCTAACAAACCAATTAATTCCACGTCAGTGTGTAATCACACCAATACAAATTCCACACGCAATTTACTCACAAAGTGATACACACAAACAACATATCTAACACTCAAACATGCATGCAAGTATTCTCATATAATCATAGTAATCAAACAACTTATCATGAACACATTCCAAATCCATGCAACACTTTAATGCATAAAATCACAAGTTAACAACTTTCTGCCCAACACTCAGTTATTCAGCTGTTTTCTAGGATTTTTATAAAATAGTTCCAGCATTCTAAAAATTCCCATATTTTTACAGTAGGTGACATTTATACCATAGAAATTTATATAATTTTTCCAAGTCCTAAATCTTTACCAATTAACCATAATTATTAATCCACTAAGCTGCAGTCAGATTTACTGCTTTCTGACTGCAGTCCACGGAAGAATTTATTTAAAAATCACTGATCGTCCGATTAACAAAATTCCAGTTGGAGTTGCCCGGAAATTTCTATACCTAGTTGCTGTACAAAAATCATGACTCAACTCCCTACTGATTTTAAAATCTAGCTTGATAAACAACCAACAAAATTCCAGAATTTTAACAGCTTTACCTACTGAACTTGTTTAGCCCTTTAAAAATATCAAACGATTTCAGAAAATTATGAATCCAGCGCCATTAGATTCCTTATTCAAATCTCTACGTTCTAGACCTCAGAAAATCCGTTTTTCGACAACTAACGACCAAGTTACAGCCTGATGAAGTCGGCTGAAACTTTCACTCAGCAAACTGTTTCAGCATTATTGTTACAATTTATTCGCACAATTCGTTCATACGGTTAACCTAGGTGATTATAATCCGATTTCTACTCATAGATTGAGACTAATAACCTATCCATGCAAACCCTAGTTCTTATTTCTAGTTATTACAACCAAAACACACTTGCTAACTTATGATTTCCGAGTACAATTCTGCGTATGAACAATGATCAATTCAGCCGATTACTTAACACTCACATATTCTGAAAACAATACAATCAAACACATATATCCGCAACAACTAAGCATCCAAGCATACATATAATCCGAGACAATGAATCATTCAAGCATATATGTAATCCGAGACAATGAATCATTCAAGCATGCATATTTATCCGAGACAATATAATCACACGATCTGAACACAACAAAGTCACACACACGTATCCGATTATGGTCTTGTATCATATGATAAGGTAAACGAACCGTGATTAAGCTAGAGAAATCCGGCGATCAAAAACTGCTTGCAGCCGAGAAGATCCGTGACCGAGGAGGCTGGTTTGCGACCGTGAAGAAGAATGGGGAGCGGCTGTTTCGCGACCGAGGTGATGCAGAAAGCTGTTGCTTGCTGCTTGTTGCGACCGAGAAGATGAAGAAAGTAAGGCAGCCGACGGCAATGAAACTAGGGTTTTGTGTTGTGTATAGAACATGCATGAGTGCTAGTATATATAGGCGCAAGAAGGATGAGAGTCACGGTTTGGTTTAGCACTCGGCCGCAAGGAACTTGGGTTGGGTTTGTTTGGGTTTTATCTTTCGGCCGAGGTATAGGGTGAGTTTGTTTGGTTTAGATGTGATCTCGCGGCCAAAGACTAAAGTAGTTTGGTTTGGATTTGAATGCAGCCGCAAGGGAGCTTGAGTGGTTCGGTTTTGATCTTATGGCCGAGAACTTGACTTTAGCTAGAGTTTCAAAAACTTGTTACTCCTAGAGTCGCAATGAACCAAGGTTTGGAACGTGTCGCGGTTCGGTTAAGTTCGTGCACATATCAAACCTAAATATTCAATCACTAAAACAATCACGCAACACACAACACGTATTCATTTAATCCGTACACGTTCGTACACATAGTACGTAATTAGATTGACACGTATTACGTTTAAGTTATCTGAAAAACCCGGGATATCACATTATCCCCATGTTGAAAGAATTTTCGTCCCGAAAATTGAGTAAACGTGGTTTAGCATGTAACGTACATGTTTAGAGTGCCACGCACAAAGAGTTAGTTCGTTTATAATGGTACGCAACGTTACAAGAAGTTCCCAAGTGTCATACACAAAGATTTCCAAGTGCCATGCACAAGAATTTAATCAACAATAGTACACGAAAGTATGAGAAATTTCCAGGTTGTCACATCATCCCCTTGTTGAAAGAATTTTCGTCCCGAAAATTTAGGTACTGTCATCGTTAGTTTGCTGCTCAGTTGCGAAGAGATGTGGGTATTTGCTTTTCATTTGGTCCTCCCTTTCCCACGTGAACTCCGGTCCACGCTTAGAGTCCCAACAAACTTTAACGATTGGAATCTTGCTGTGCCTTCGAGTCTTGATCTCACGATCCATGATCTCAATAGGCTTTTCCACGAAGTGTAGTTGTTCATCCACTTGGATCTCATCCAATGGAATAACTAAAGTTTCATCTGATAGACACTTCTTCAGATTTGACACGTGAAATACGTTGTGAACTCCACTGAGTTCGGCAGGGAGGTCTAATTGGTATGCTACGGGTCCAATTCGTTTCAAGATTTCAAACGGGCCTACGTACCGTGGGTTAAGTTTGCCCCGTTTTCCGAAGCGGATTACACCCTTCCAGGGTGACACCTTTAGTAGAACGGGATCGCCTACTTGGAATTCGAGCGGTTTGCGTCGTTGATCAGCGTAGCTTTTCTGTCGATCTCGTGCCGCCGCCATGCGGTTTCTGATTTGTACAATCTTTTCAGTAGCCTCAAGTATTAACTCAGGGCCTGTTAGTTGACTGTCACCGACTTCTGCCCAGCAGACCAGTGATCTACATTTACGACCGTATAATGCCTCAAATGGTGCTGCCGAAATACTCGTGGGATAGCTGTTGTTATATGAGAATTCTACTAGAGGCGGGTGAATTTCCCAATTATTTCCGAAGTCCACTACGCATGCCCTAAGCATGTCTTCCAAGGTTTGTATGGTCCTTTCGCTTTGACCATCAGTCTGAGGGTGATAAGCTGTGCTCATATCCAAGCGTGTTCCCAACGCTTTCTGGAGTGACTGCCAGAAGTTTGACGTGAAGCGAGCATCTCTATCTGATATGATGGACGTTGGCACTCCGTGCCGAGAAACTACTTCCTTAATGTAGATGCGAGTTAACTTCTCCATCTTATCTGTTTCTTTAATAGCTAGGAAGTGTGCGGACTTAGTCAAACGATCCACAATCACCCAGATGGTGTCGCAACCACCCAAGGTTCGTGGGAGTTTAGTGATGAAATCCATTGAGATCTGATCCCACTTCCACACTGGGATCTCAGGTTGTTGGAGTAGCCCCGATGGCTTTTGATACTCCACCTTGACTTTTGCACAAGTCAAACATTTACTCACGTAGGTGGCTATATCGGCTTTCATGTTAGGCCACCAATACGCAACTTTAAGGTCCTGATACATCTTATCCGAACCCGGATGGATAGAGTATCGAGATTTGTGAGCTTCATCCATGACTAGCTCTCTGAGGTTTCCGTAGAGAGGTACCCATATGCGATTCATGAAATACCGGGCTCCATTGGGCTTTACCTCCCAATCGCGTTCCATTTTTCCCACTGATTCGGCTTTGATGTTTTCCTCCTTAACTGCTTCTAACTGGGCGTCGCGTATTTGATCGGGTAGCCCCGAATGAATAGTGAGTTGTAGTGCTCGTACGCGACGAGGTTTCAAGTGTTCCTTCCTGCTGAGGGCATCGGCTACCACGTTAGCTTTACCCGGGTGATACCGAATGGCACACTCATAATCGTTCAAGAGTTCGACCCAGCGACGCTGTCGCATGTTCAACTCCTTCTGATCAAAGATGTGCTGAAGGCTTTTGTGGTCAGTGAAGATTGTGCACTTCGTTCCATAAAGGTAGTGTCTCCAAATCTTAAGTGCAAACACTACTGCTCCCAATTCTAGGTCATGCGTCGTGTAGTTCTTCTCGTGAACTTTCAGCTGTCGCGACGCATACGCGATGACCTTATCGCGTTGCATGAGTACGCATCCCAATCCCTGAATGGAAGCATCACAATACACTACAAAGTCATCTGTCCCTTCCGGCAAGGACAGAATGGGTGCACTGCAAAGTTTCTGCTTCAGCAATTGAAATGCTGCTTCTTGTTTTTCACCCCAAGCATACTTGATGCCTTTCTGGGTGAGGGTAGTGAGCGGTTGTGCAATCTTTGAAAACCCCTCGATGAAGCGTCTGTAGTAACCAGCCAATCCCAAAAATTGGCGGATTTTCGTCGGTGTCTTAGGTGCTTCCCAGTTTTTGATGGCTTCAATCTTGGCAGGGTCTACGTGGATACCCTTTTCATTCACGACGTGCCCGAGAAACTGAACTTCTCGGATCCAGAAATCACACTTCGAAAGCTTGGCGTATAGCTTTTCCTGTTGAAGTAATCCTAGCAGTAATCGTAGATGCTCAGCATGCTCTTCTTTACTTTTGGAGTAGATGAGTATGTCATCGATGAACACAATGACAAATTTGTCGAGATATGGTTTACACACGCGGTTCATGAGGTCCATGAACACTGCAGGTGCGTTAGTGAGACCGAATGGCATGACCAAGAACTCGTAATGGCCATACCGAGTGCGAAATGCTGTCTTAGCGATATCCTCATCTCTGACGCGTAGCTGATGATAACCAGACCGTAAATCAATCTTAGAGTAGTAACTTGACCCTTGCAGTTGGTCGAATAGATCGTCGATGCGAGGTAACGGGTATCGGTTCTTGACTGTAACTTTGTTGAGTTCCCTATAGTCGATGCACATGCGGAAAGTCCCGTCCTTCTTCTTGACAAACAGGACTGGAGCTCCCCATGGCGAAACGCTTGGTCGGATAAATCCTTTTTCTAGCAGCTCTTGAAGTTGGGTAGACAGCTCCTGCAGCTCGGCTGGAGCTAGGCGGTATGGAGCCTTGGCGATGGGAGTTGCATTGCTTGCCAATTCGATTTCAAACTCCAATTGTCGATGTGGTGGAAGACCAGGTAGTTCTTCTGGGAATACATCAGAAAAATCACGGACGACAGGGATGTCTTCTATACGTTTCTCGTCCTTAGGCTGTTCGGGTAATTAGTGCGAGTAAAGCGAAGGAATTCTTTTTCCGAAGATACTTCTGCGCTTGCATAAGTGAGATAATGTTGGTGACGGCGCTTGCCTTATCGCCTTGTACTGTCAGGATTTCGTCGTTCGAGAGTGGAATACGGATAGATTTTTCAAAGCATAGGACTTCAGCCCGGACGTCGGATAGCCAGTCCATTCCGACTACCACGTCAAAACTACCCAGGGTAGTTGTCATCAGATCAATGGTAAAGTGTGGCCCGCGAGTTTGAGTTGACAGCCGGATACGATTTGGGTCACATTTACAGATTTACCATCGGCTAATTCTATCACATAAGGGGTCTCTAATGGTTTAAGCGTGAGATTTAGGTTCTTCCTAAAAGACTCAGATATAAAGCTCCTATCCGCACCCGTATCAAAAAGCACAGAAGCAAAATGTTCATTAAGGGGAAACTTACCGATGACCACGTTCGTGTCGTTTCTGGCCTCTCCGCGGCCCAATGTAAATGCACGACCTTTGGCACCTCCTGTGCCACCGTTCCCATTGTTGTTGTTGTTATTATTGTTGTGGTTGTTGTGGTTGTGGTTGTTTCCACCATTATTGTTGTTATTGCGCAACTGTGGGCAGTCTTTTCTGAAATGACCGGTGCTACCACACTGATAGCATCCCCGGTTTATACCCTGCTGCTGACCTTGGGGCTGATTCTGATTTTGTCGGGGCATAAATTCCCCACGACAATCCTTTGCCGCATGTCCCATCTTGCCACATCTTTGGCAGCGATTTCCGGCACAAGGGCCGTTATGGTGAAGATTGCAGCGATTGCACTACGGCTTTCGACCTACATAGCCGCCTGCATTCTGGTTGTTATTGTTGTAGTTGTTGTTGTTGTAGTTGCTGTTGTTGTTGGAACGATTTTGATGACCCCGGTGGTTGTGGTAGTGATTGAACCGTTTCTGGTTCCCTTGCTGTGGATGTGATGACGAAGACTGTCGAATGGTGGAGTCTTCAAACTTTCTTTTGTTATCTGAGGCAACTTCAGTGGTACCCCGTGCTGGCAGTTTCTTCTGTTCCACCGCTTTATCGGTGAGTTTGTGAGCCAATCGGATAGCTTGATGTTCTGTTACAGGGTTACTAGACATCACCATACCCTGAATTTCCGGGACCAGACCCCGAGATAGAACTCGAGTCTTTTCTCCACCGTGTTGGCTAATTCAGGACACAGAAATACCAAATCATGATGTTTTGCGGTGTAAGCTTCAATTTCCGATCCCACCATCTTGTGGTTCCACAAAGCTTGCTCTAACTATTGCACTCTGTCTCGTGGACAGTACTCCTCTTTAATCAGGGACTTGAACTCAGTCCATGCCATTGCATTTGCAGCTAACAGTCCACGTGTTTGGACTTGGGCATTCCACCATGTCAGTGCCCCCTCTTCCAGTGTTGAGGCGGCGTATTTGACCTTGTTGGCCTCTAAGCAGTTGCACATTTCAAAAACAGATTCCGACTTTTCGATCCAGCGGACCAATCCAATGGGTCCTTCCGCCCCCGAGAACTTGCTTGGTTTTGCATCAAGGAACATCTTATAGGGGTTAAAGCCCCCTCCTGCTGACAGAGAACAGGAAGTCAGCAAGGAATTGCACTAACCTCACTATTAGATTTTCACGCGAAAACTTAATAATGGTTACCTGCCGGCTGGTTCTGCACACCCGCTAATGCTGCGTTCACATGCTCCTGGATCATGGCAGCTAGCTCTTCGGGCGTCAAGTTAAGGTTTCCACGTCTTCCAGTCGCCATTTAGATCTTCGAAACACAACATAAACACACTCCGATAAGTCTATATATCCAATAGAGTTATCCTACTTCGTACTTTAATAATTATTAAGTTATGTCAACTCAATATGTCAAATAGTCAAAAGAAATACTTGATTAACTGAAATCTCAACGTCTTACAAAAGTGCAAATCAAACATACGAATTCCCTATAAAGTCTCAAATTTAAATACAAGTGGAAAATAATAAACTGGAGGAAAACAAATAATATAAACGAGACATGTCAGTCGTCTACGTCTCCATTCCCCAAGTCACTGTCATTGCCGTCATCCTGTGCGGCATTTCCAGCTTCCTCAGCTGGGTCCTCCTCTGGATCCTCTTCAGGATCCTCCTCTGGATCCTCTTCTGGATCCTCCTCTACCGGCACTGGAGGGGCCGGTGCTGGTGCAAGTGCTTGATTTTGCAGTTCCTGAATGTTCCAACTATTTTCCAGGACTCTGTCCTCAAGCCAGTCAGCTCTTATCTGCTCAGCACGCAGATCTCTGGCTATAGTGTTACGAGCTATCTTACTCATACGATGCTCTTCCTCGAGCGAGTCGGTCTTTCCCGTAAGGTGTCGGATCATCCATCCTTGTGCTAAGATGGTTTCCTGCATTCTTTCTAACTGTTTTTGTTGTGTATGCACTAGGATTCTAAGCATGTCAATTCCTATTTCTACAGGATTAACCGGTTCAACCGGTACAGCAATAGCTGGGCGTAGCGATGACTCCTCCCCCAGAGCGAGCCTCTTCCTCGCCGCTGAGCGTGTCTCCACGCCATAAGGTGGTATGGGTTCCACCATTGGTGCCTTTCCTGGTGCCCTTGGTGGCGTAAGTCTGTCGGACGATGATGACGATGAGGATGATGACATTGCCTGTTAGGTCGTGTAGTTAGTTATGAGTTGTTTTCATTTCTTATCATGGAGATATAATCTACCAAACACGTTTGTAGCATATTGCATAACAAGATATAATAATTCGGTGCCAAACTAAGTCTAGTGTCGTGATATCAGCTATAGTTTAGGTCTACTTCTAATGCAAACCTGGTTCTCTATAGCTAGTGGCTCTGATACCAATCTGTCACACCCTCAATTTCCACTTGCGGAGTTTTACCGCGAGACGTGTGAACAAACCAGAATCTAAGACACTAGTACGTCGAACGACTCTATATGATTTGATAATACGTTTTCCAAAATCATTTGTTGTAAATTTTAGATTACCAATATTTAGCATGAGTATTAGTTTTAAATTTGAGCGGAAGCATAAATAAGTAGTGATGCGGGCGCCAACACAAACGCCAAACAAATGAAAAATCCCGAAACAATATTAATAAATAAGACTCGATAATGATGTCTTGTTCAATGCATGTGCGTGCACCTAGAGCTCCTAGCGTCCTGAGAAACATGTAAAGAAACAAGTGTCAACATTAAAGATGAGTGAGTTCACAGGTTTTCATAAATTCGTTTGTTCGGTTATAGTTTGTTATTCCGTTATCCCCATCCCGGGATAACATATCAGTTCCATTATTCCAACCCGGAATAATAAGTTGTTGCTTCCAATATTCCCAAACCGGAATATTAAGTTGTTGTTTCCATTATCCCCAACCCGGGATAATATGTTGATGTTCCAATATTCCAAACCCGGAATATTAAGTTGTTCCGTAATTAAGTTCAATATTAATGTATATAGGTAGCTAGCCTAAAGTCATGTCACTAAGTGTTCGCGATCGAAGCTGACAGTTGTGCCTCCGTTTTGCCAGGTCTATCACATGACCATGGCGATGTTAGGCCAATCATACACCCGTTGACCATACCCGGTCGGCTAGCGCGACTAGCTCGGATGGGGCTCGTCAGACCCAGTAGTACTACTTATAATTCCCCCGCTACTTAACCCAAATACTAACGATCCGAGGAGATTGTCGAGGACTTAAGTGATAAAGCTGCATAGTGACCATAACATTACATTAACATTAACTTAGTTACCGTATAGTTATGTGACGTTAATTTCGTATAACGTAAAGAGATTGAGTTTGAGAGTGTATACATGTTTCTCCCCTGTTGTTTAAAAACCGTATAAAGTTAGGGGCCGTGAACTCACCTTTATTAGCTCGGTTAGTGTGGCAAAGATGTTATAAGAGATGGGACCGCTAGTTGCGTCCTAACAAACCAATTAATTCCACGTCAGTGTGTAATCACACCAATACAAATTCCACACGCAATTTACTCACAAAGTGATACACACAAACAACATATCTAACACTCAAACATGCATGCAAGTATTCTCATATAATCATAGTAATCAAACAACTTATCATGAACACATTCCAAATCCATGCAACACTTTAATGCATAAAATCACAAGTTAACAACTTTCTGCCCAACACTCAGTTATTCAGCTGTTTTCTAGGATTTTTATAAAATAGTTCCAGCATTCTAAAAATTCCCATATTTTTACAGTAGGTGACATTTATACCATAGAAATTTATATAATTTTTCCAAGTCCTAAATCTTTACCAATTAACCATAATTATTAATCCACTAAGCTGCAGTCAGATTTACTGCTTTCTGACTGCAGTCCACGGAAGAATTTATTTAAAAATCACTGATCGTCCGATTAACAAAATTCCAGTTGGAGTTGCCCGGAAATTTCTATACCTAGTTGCTGTACAAAAATCATGACTCAACTCCCTACTGATTTTAAAATCTAGCTTGATAAACAACCAACAAAATTCCAGAATTTTAACAGCTTTACCTACTGAACTTGTTTAGCCCTTTAAAAATATCAAACGATTTCAGAAAATTATGAATCCAGCGCCATTAGATTCCTTATTCAAATCTCTACGTTCTAGACCTCAGAAAATCCGTTTTTCGACAACTAACGACCAAGTTACAGCCTGATGAAGTCGGCTGAAACTTTCACTCAGCAAACTGTTTCAGCATTATTGTTACAATTTATTCGCACAATTCGTTCATACGGTTAACCTAGGTGATTATAATCCGATTTCTACTCATAGATTGAGACTAATAACCTATCCATGCAAACCCTAGTTCTTATTTCTAGTTATTACAACCAAAACACACTTGCTAACTTATGATTTCCGAGTACAATTCTGCGTATGAACAATGATCAATTCAGCCGATTACTTAACACTCACATATTCTGAAAACAATACAATCAAACACATATATCCGCAACAACTAAGCATCCAAGCATACATATAATCCGAGACAATGAATCATTCAAGCATATATGTAATCCGAGACAATGAATCATTCAAGCATGCATATTTATCCGAGACAATATAATCACACGATCTGAACACAACAAAGTCACACACACGTATCCGATTATGGTCTTGTATCATATGATAAGGTAAACGAACCGTGATTAAGCTAGAGAAATCCGGCGATCAAAAACTGCTTGCAGCCGAGAAGATCCGTGACCGAGAAGGAGGCTGGTTTGCGACCGTGAAGAAGAATGGGGAGCGGCTGTTTCGCGACCGAGGTGATGCAGAAAGCTGTTGCTTGCTGCTTGTTGCGACCGAGAAGATGAAGAAAGTAAGGCAGCCGACGGCAATGAAACTAGGGTTTTGTGTTGTGTATAGAACATGCATGAGTGCTAGTATATATAGGCGCAAGAAGGATGAGAGTCACGGTTTGGTTTAGCACTCGGCCGCAAGGAACTTGGGTTGGGTTTGTTTGGGTTTTATCTTTCGGCCTAGGGTGAGTTTGTTTGGTTTAGATATGATCTCGCGGCCAAAGACTAAAGTAGTTTGGTTTGGATTTGAATGCAGCCGCAAGGGAGCTTGAGTGGTTCGGTTTTGATCTTATGGCCGAGAACTTGACTTTAGCTAGAGTTTCAAAAACTTGTTACTCCTAGAGTCGCAATGAACCAAGGTTTGGAACGTGTCGCGGTTCGGTTAAGTTCGTGCACATATCAAACCTAAATATTCAATCACTAAAACAATCACGCAACACACAACACGTATTCATTTAATTCGTACACGTTCGTACACATAGCACGTAATTAGATTGACACGTATTACGTTTAAGTTATCTGAAAAACCCGGGATATCACAGATACTGATGCGTGCTCATGTAGGATCGGACTTGGACCTTGTGCCTTAATAACAAAAAAGACAATAATTATGCATGCTTGTTGTTTCGTTGTTTAAAAATTTCTAAGATAATTATGACAATGTAATCTATGTTCAATATTCAAATAAAATGAAACTTCAAATACCATGTGTTGTTGAGACAATCTGCTAACGTAACTCCCCAAGTGTTTCCGCCGCGTGTTATTTTACGCGATTTGGGGTGGGTTATAGGGAATTAGGTTATTAGTAATACTTTGACCTAGACTATAACCTTCCTAGGACCCCAACGCAAGTTTACTTGTGTTTAGATTCTTAAAACATTACCATCACCTATCCTTAGGTGATTACCAAAAACAAAGCATATCACATCTTTTGAAAGTCAGAATTTCTCCAAAACTTCACAAGAAATCATCTATCCTTAGATGATTTATTTTTGGGCTTTGTGTCTTCAAAATTTTCAAAATCTCGTCAAAGTTTGGGTTTATTAATGTGAACACGTGCAATCTGGAAGGGTGGGTGCCTGTACCCCGAGTTTTCTGTCTAAGGCTAGAGTGTTCGTACAAATCCACTTAATCGGACCAGTCACTCTTACCCGGAAACTCTTGGGGTGAGTGTCCACTTATAGGCTAAACCATGTCTTCGCGATACATTATAAAGACCCATTTACTTTATTAGTCACTGTGTCATTTGTTTGTTCTTAGTACTAAACAATTGATCACAATCCTTATGCTTCCCCGATATTTCTTTTAAAAATCCATTTTGGCTATCAAATATCAATCTCATTCGGTTTCACTCATATTTTCCTTTTCCCTTTTAGAATGCCTCCTAGTCGCAACGATGCTCAAAAGTCTGAACTGGCTGCCACCATCGCCTAACAGATAGGCACAATACTCAGTGGGGCCGTTAAGTTAACCATAGCCTTATCCAATTTTGATGCGACTACTCACGAGGCACAAAGAAGACGGAAGCCAAGCCTTCAAAAAAATCAAGGAAGCGTAAAGCTTCAAAGAATCCTACATTGATTAATCCAATTCCGCTTAACCAAGTGGGACCTAGCCAGGTGACTCTACCACCCGCTAAGAAACCATACAAAGAAAAAGCACCCCTGTGCAATCAATGTAACCTTCATCACTATGCCAGTGTTCACTGTCGAAAATGTTTTAACTGTGGACAAATTGGTCATACAGCCAAGGTCTGTCGTTTGGCTATCCCACCAAACCAAGCAATGGCAGTTCCTACTCAACTTATCGCAACTCCTCATGCGATACTGGGTTGTCCTAATTACCCACATAGAATCTGCTTCAATGGTGGTTATCCTAATCATTTTAACTAATCGTGCTGGAAAATGACGACTCAACGTATGGACACAAGATCTACACTGGCAATGTTAAGGCTTGTGCTGATGTCTAAATAAACACTTAAACTTCTACGTTTGCTGTTTATTCCCCAAGAACCTTGAAAGCACTTTGATTGTCTATAAATAAATTTGGTTTTTTCCATATTATTTACAAATGCGATTATATATGTGTGTTCCTCCCCTACAATACCAATACCAATAACATGGTTCCTTGCGAATCAAATAACTCTTGTAGTTTCTTTCATTTTGCGATCGCCCGCGATCTCTACATAAATCCTATGTACTCGTTTCTTTTAAGAAACAATGTACAAGGTACAAGTTACAACTCTTAACAAATACTCAAAGTATCACTTTAAATCCTTGATTGGATACCTAAGGATACTTCCATGAGTCCTTAAATGGACTTATGCAATATGTTTATGAGCATTTCAATGTTCTCTCGTTTTCATTATACCATACATAATGATTTCAAAGATATCTTACACGATTTCAAAAGACATTTCACATGGTTTTCAAATATTCTAACATAGCATATTTACCAAATATACATAGTGCATAATTTCATGCATATTTTCAAAAACCATACGTCTTAAATCACAGATTTTTCATATGTTTTCAAAACATTTTAATATGGTATATTTACCTAATATAGCTAGTGCATAATTTCAAAAAAAACATTATATGTATGATTTCCAAAATCATTGAACATATTTTCAAAGACTCCATGCATGATTTTCAATGACATTTTGGTCCGTATATTGACAAAACATACTTAGTGTGTTTCAAAACATTTTCGCGTACAAATCCTTATAAGATCTTCCTATCCTTATAGTTAGATTCTTTTAGATGTTTAAAGTGCAAATCGAAGTCCTTAATTGGATTCTTTGTGTACTTTAATGCAAGACAATGTGACAAGACGATGTGACTAAACCAAATCCTTACAAAATCTTTCTATCTTCATAGTTAGATTCTTGCGGATGCTTGAAGTACTAAATGAACTCCTTGATTGGGTTCCAGTGTACTTTAACTACTTATGTACAAATTGATGACAAGTTAATAACAAGTTGATGACCAAATTGACAATTATGTGATTATGTGTTTATGTGTTAAGTTGATTCAAATGTTCGTTATCCAAATCCTTGTAGAATCTTCCATATCTTCATATGATAGATTCTTAGAAGGATATCCGAAGTACTATCTTAAATCCTTGAATGGGTTATTCAATGCAAATAGTTAAGTCTTTGGATTCCAAAGTACTATTCCTAATTCGATTCATAGTTAAAGAGGCCTTTCATGGTCTAGTTAAAGAGATCATTCGTTGATCTAGTTACCTTTCAGGGTTTAGTTAAAGAGGCCTTTTAGGGTCTAGTTAAAGAGATCATTCGTTGATCTAGTTAAAGAAACCTTTCAGGGTTTAGTTAAAGAGGCCTTTCAGGGTCTAGTTAAAGAGATCATTCGTTGATCTAGTTAAAGAAACCTTTCAGGGTTTAGTTAAAGAGGCCTTTTAGGGTCTAGTTAAAAAGATCATTCATTGATCTAGTTAAAGAAGTCTTTCAGGGCTTAGTTAAAGAGGTCTTTCAGGGCCTAGTTAAAGAAGTCTTTCAGGGCTTAGTTAAAGAGGTTTTTCAGGGCCTAGTTAAAGAAGTCTTTCAGGGCTTAGTTAAAAAGGTCTTTCAGGGCTTAGTTAAAGATGTCTTTCAGGGCCTAGTTAAAGAGATTGCTCGTCAATCTAGTTAAAGAGATCATGTGTTGATCTAGTTAAAGAGATTGTTCGTCAATCTAGTTGAAGAGACTCTTTTGTGGTCTACTTAAAGGGATCATGTGTTGATCTAATTTAAGAGATCCTGATAAGGTCTAGACAAGTTATTCCATGTTTACTCATATGAGTTTTCCCCTACACGTCACAAAATAAACTATGCGGACTGTGCAACGAATTGAGTAATTATGGATGCATACATAATTATAAAATCCCCTGCATAGAAAACCATAGCAAGTTTTTTCATGTGTGAGAACCTATAGTAATAAGAATAACGAAATGGGAACAATGTAATAAGGGCTTGGTGGATACGCCACAGGTACTTCCTATATATAAGTGTTCCATATTAATTGCAAGCATGGCGTTATTTAAGTTACTAGAAGTTCTGGACATTGACCAATGTTGTTCTATCATACACTCTCTGACTCCAATTTCGAGCACACACCAGTTTCCTATACTAGTCTTCATGGGAAACCCTTATACACAATTACCCTTATAAACGAACTGACCTATGGAATATTTTTGAACCCATTTCAAGTTCCCTATACTTTAACATCCTTATGGAGCTTTGAAATGAGGTTAATGAGTGTTAGAAGTGCCCGAAACGCGACGAAACACGTGTAGGGACCTATTCTGCCAATTTTGAAACTTCAGAACTGAACATGGGAGCTAGGTGTAACGCGACGCTCAAAGGGGTTACCCGTCGCGCGTGGCGACGCCCCTGTTTTCACAGAAACATTAGCTGGCAGCTTCCCAGCTCATTCCCTTGCCACCAATACGCAAATTATGACACATATCTTGCATTTTGCCATACTTAACCAGCATCTAACACCTCAATAACACTTGTTATCATCCTAGAGCATTGGCCTAACACTTGTCATGATTTGGTGGACTTTGGATCATTATAAATACCAATGATCATGTGAATTTTGAACTCTTTAACCACCTTCTTGCTTCAACATGCCACAAATCCGAATTTTCACTCATTGTGGAGCTTCCTCTGGTGTCTTTGATATTTTCCCTTGTGTTTGTAAGTGATCCTTCATGCCATGTTCAATTTCTATACCTTAATTTGACTAAAAATCAAACAGTTTGACTTCTATTTGACTTTTAGTTTTGATCATGAATTGATCAAGTTATGGCTCAATTGAATCTTGCAAAATGATGATAATCAAGGTGGTTATGATCCCTAAAAATCATGCCTACTGATTATCACCATTTCTAGTCATTTAGCAAGTCAAAGTTTCGGTCAGAATGCGATTTTTGCGCATTTTGCAACGGATCTAATTCCAGGAGTCAAAACAGTTTGTTTTGATGCCAAAACTTTTTTATAAACTTAGACATGTCAAAACATGTCTAAATCGTCACTCTTATTTTAGTGCTTGTTTAGAGTCGAAAGTTGAACGGTTTGACCACCGCTTTGACTTTCTAATCTGACCCGTTTGGTTGATCTTTGGATCCGACCAAATATAAATTTGTGACCATAAATATAAAGGGAATAACCCTCTGAGGTTATACCTTATGGTCATGTTGTTTGGATAGTGTTATGATAACTAGTTGTTATAATCCTCAATAATGACCAAAATGCCCTTTTCGCGAATAAATCAACTTTGAGCTTATGTAACATAAAATTTGAGATGTATTCTGATCAAATAACATTTTCAAACATGTTTAAGCATTAAAGACTTATCATAACACATATCTAACCAACCGAATGCATAGTTACACAAATGACGCGTTAAAGTGGCTCAAACTACTTTAACGGGTCATAACGGGTCAAAAGCACATAAAAATCTTTCCAACTCAGAATGATAACTTATTAAACCATGTCAACGAGTCCCAATACTCATTTGGTTTATAAGGTGCCATTCTATCCAAATCCTCCGTTTTCAGGTTCCGATATTTACTTGTTATCCGATTCATTAGGACACACACTTGATTCCTTGATCTTCGAACGTTGATCATACACTTGTACAAGGCATATTCGCAAATCCCAGGCGAGTACATCGCTCCCCTCCTTTATGTTTACAAATGTTTTGGGGTGATTCATATGTGCTAATTGTTTTCAAGTTTTCAAAGTACAAATACTAAAGTTTATATAACAATATGGTTTCAATAATGTGATACAACTTGTTGGTGCGTATCCAAAATACGAATGACATTCATTAAAATTGTTATGCCGCCCAGTAGTAAGTTATGGTACCATAGGATTGACAATCCCGTTACTAGGCTATTCACTGGATTTGGTGGGTAGTTTGGTGAACGACAGAAACTGTTTATGACTAACAAATCATTCGTTGATTTGCTAGTCTTATTAAAGAGATCTTTTAGGATCTATTTAAGATACCCTTGGGGTATAGTCGAGTCAACAAAGATTTGAATGTATTCATTAAAGAACGACCAAAAGTTTTCACAATTATAACAAGGAACGATTGGTTTATAACAAGGAACGATGAACGATGAACAATGAATGATGAACGATGAACAATTGGTTTACAACAAGGAACGATGAACAATTTGTTTATAATAAATGGTTTATTACGAGGAACGATGAACGACGAACAAATGTTTTCAAACAATGTCACACATTTTAGATTAAAGATATAAATCATACGAGTTATTTCAAGACGATTTACAAGTTGGAATTACAAAATAAATGTTTTCGAGTCAAGGTTCATGGCTACTAGATTTTATAACATTTAACCATTTGTTTTAGTTAATAACTATTACAATATCAAATGCTTTCAAAAAAAGGTTTCACTTACGACTCTAGTAGTCGGGGACTTGACATGTTCACAAAACCTATGTACTCGCCGGCATATTTTTGCTGAATCGTTTTCACATATGTTTCAGGGGACGATGCTAGATGATACTGATGCGTGCTCATGTAGATCGGACTTGGACCTAGTGCCTTAGTAACAAGAAAGACAATAATTATGCATGCTTGTTGTTTCGTTGTTTAAAAATTTCTAAGACAATTATGACAATGTAATCTATGTTCAATATTCAAATGAAACTTCAAATACCATGTGTTGTTGAGACAATCTGTTAACGTGACTCCCAAGTGTTTCCGCCGCGTGTTGTTTTACGCGATTTGGGGTGTTACATGTTAGGGCATGGATTTTATGCCAATGATCATCCATCCTGAGACTGAACCTGGATCACGGATCCTTAACAGAAATCGCAGGGAGTCTAAGGATCAAGGATCCTTACCTGTTATATGTTAGCTAATAATTGTTCCTTTGTGTTAGTTTACGTATGCAGGTAATCGTGGACTAAGTCATCGAGGGAATGTCGGAGGAATATGCCATTTCTAGCACGTGCAAGTGAAGCCATGACCGTTATATGTGAACGTGGGGAGCTTGCATGGATTTCGGAGAGTTAGTTAATGAGATTAGCTAGATATTTAGTGGGATATTGAGCTTGATAGACACATAATCTGACCGAACACACACTCGCATACATACTGTTGCTATTCTCTCGAACACTCATTAGAATTCTTATTGTAACAAGCTTAATATTTCCAAAGTTGTAATCTTTCTTGTTCAATATAGTTGGTGATCGGTAGTTTCCATCACCCGAGGTTTTTTATGCCACAGATCAACTCTTGATCAAGGGCTTTTTCCTTGTACAAATCATTGTGTTCATCGTCATTTACTTTTGATATTTGTTCATACATTTGTTCGTTTAACCAAGCACTAAACCTCACATTCAAAGTTTGGTTACATTATCCTTGTTGTGATTTTGACCAAAACAGTATCTGCTCCCACAAAATCTCAAACACCACCACCTACAACCACAACAAATGTTACAACTGCTGCTGTGTCAACATCTGTTGATACATCAGTGGTTATAACAGATGTTAACCCAACCACTGCCATGATCACTTTCTCAACCACTACTCAACCAATTTCCACACCAACAAGAATCCCACAATCAGCCAAACTCAGTTTTAAAAGAAGGAGAACCACAAATGTTGTACTTGATGACAAGATCATCCCTTCTCCTTTACCATTGTCATCACAACCACTGACCACCACAACAGCTGTTACACTTCCATCTTCTCATATTACAAAAATGACCTTACTGCCTCTCACAACTCAGTTCCCATTGGATCTACAAGTTGTCAGAGAAGAGATCAAGTGCTTCATTTCAGAAGAAGATCCAGGCAAAAGGGAAATTTTCTCTCTGGAAGGATGTCCCAAGCCAAGGAATCTAGAAGAATATTTGAAGTTAAAGGCTAAACAAGCAGACGATATCACCAAAAGGGATACACAGGGAAGAACTGTAGAGAAGTGCAAAACTATATGCAGTTCCAACTAAGCAAAGTCAGAAAGTTGGAAGACTTCTCAAGAGACTTGTGCAAAAAGCTTTCTAAAAGAGAGGATGAGAGCCTAAAGAGTGATTACATTGATCACATCATGGACAATAAGCAATACAAGGCAACAAGGGCTCAGTTTAAAGACTGGACTGTGAGTGAGTTGAAAGAAGAGGTTGAAAGAATTCAAGAGATGTTAAAGGACCCTCTCAAAAAGCCCACTCCTCCAGATTGGAACAAATATAAGAAGAATGTGTCTGACAAAGCCTTAAAGCTCATAAGAATGAAGGAAGAACTAATAGCTGCTCATTATGGGTCAAAGAACCAAATCACAAGGTAGTCAGAGGTTAAAGTGATAGACACATATAAGAGGCTTGAAGAAGAAGAAAAACTGATCCAACATTTCCAAAGAAGCCTACTTATTCATCAGAGATTGTTGTTCATAAAGCTCAACCTTCTCAATCTGCTCCATCCACACTTGCTTTGAATCAAAGAAAAAGGCAAAGGGAGATGTCTGAAGAAGATCTGAAAAGGTATGAACACAACTTCATAAAAGAAAGGCATCAAATACATGATCAACTTTCACACTGATGAAGCAAGTGATAAACTTAGAGAACTCATGTCAAAGATTACTCATTAGAGTTAGCCACCAACCTCAACAATAAGTAGCCATCCTAGAAAACCATTTGATCCAAAAATTCTAAAATGGAAAGTTGACAAAAGCTCCCATGAATTGACAATGCTCAAGTCAAATGGTGATGCCACCAAGATTAGAATGGAGGATGCATATGAGCTATGTGCAGAAGACCTTCAAGATCTTTTGAATCTGGTGCTTGAAAAGGATGAAGATGATGTGGAGTCTCTCAACTTTGAATTACAATTCAAAGGGCGGATTAGAGAACTCCTGTTGAGGAATAAAGATAAAAATAAATGTGTTTTGGCATTATCTGTTCCAGGGGGAGATTGTTGGGATTGAACCCTGCAAAAAGGAACATATGATATAAAGCCAAATACACATCAGATGTTTGATCCCAAGATCAGAGTTTACAAGCTCTGATGAATAATCTCTGCTATGCCTAAGCTCTGCCTTCTATCATCAGCTCTCACTAAACGACAAATATCAAAGGTCTGCTAGAAGACTCAAGCAGAGGATAGAGATCAGTGGTTAGCTTATATTAGTTTTATATTCAATGTAACAGTGCTTGGCACTGATCATATGATAGGCTAGCAGTGTTTAGTGTTAGTTTAGTTTCTTAAATGTCACTATCAACCCTGACGTCATCAAAGATGCTCGGAGGTTACAAGTGTAGTATATATACGTGACTTCATTGTACTGAATTTCCATCTATCAAAAAGATCATTAGCTTATCATCTTCTCTACATTTCTGTACTATCAATCATTCTTATTGGGCTAAGTGGGAGTTTGTGAATCACATGCAAAAACTATAAGTTTGAAAGCATGATGATGATGATGAAAACAAACGACCATTAGTTGTGATAAAAGTTTTCCATATATTTCCGCTGCATCGAACTTTGATTTTAACATCCACTTTCTATTTTTGAAACAAAAATCACAACTAATTCAAACTTAGATCCAAACAAAATTCTTGTGGACACTTTGGGTTTGACATATAGTGTTGCATGCTAAATACCTTGTTTACAATTACCATGTGCATTCGAGAAAATGCTTTTATACTTATGCTATACTATTACAAACTTGTGTACCTGCTTTTGCTTTTGCATTTAACCTATATTTTAAACATGTTATAGGTTGAGGATTGATGCCATGATGAATCTAGTAGGGATGACTAGAAACACGCTCAAGATACTAGATTGATTATGTTATGTTATTGTTGTTATATTTTGTTGTTTCCATGATGTACTTGTACTTCCTTCGTTGTATTGACAATTATGTTTATTAATGAAATTCGGTTTTGAAGTAATTATTGTCGCTAAATAGTGTTATGTGCGATGAGCAATCTATTTCGTCTCACTTCGATGTTTCCGCCATCGGTTGGGTGTGACAACTAACTAGGTCATAAGATGAATACGTGTGTTTGATTATGTTCTATTCGGTATTGAATAGGAATTGTGGTTTTTACATGTAGTTTTTTACAGGTTTTGGTGTATGTTGATTTTAGAAGAATATGACAGTAGAAATTAATCAATTTTAACAATCCAATTGTCCGGAAATAAAAAAAACGGTCCAAAAACATCCAAATCTACCAAACTTCTCCATAACTCATCCAAACCAATCTGAAATCTTGTATAATCATAAGTAGATATGAGCCAAAGCTCTGATACCACTTGAAAGTCCGTTTTGGGATCTTGTTCTAAGTCATGATCGTCGAAGAACAAGAACACTCTACTCGATCATCAAGATATTGTGTGGAATCCAACATATTGACTAGTGATTATACCAAAAAGATGTAAATAAATGCTTTCTTCAATTCCACAGAAAATCCGACAGCATAACGGTATGATTACAAGTTTAACAAAATGCTCAAACGTGACGAACTACGTAACTAGCACTAACCAACCTATATATAGAATTGCACTACCAGCGCATGACTCCCCTGGCGTATGACTCATACGCACCACATGTCTCATGCGCTACGCATGACACATGCAGTCCTATTACAAAATAGAAACACACAAACACTCATTAATACTGCCCTAACACATACAATGACACAAAACAAAGACGTAGACAATAGACATTATGTACTAACACTAACCGATAGCAACCTTTAATCCACCTTGGATAAACACATGGTTCAAAAGTTAAACCGAGTATGAAATTGATTTTGGGGGTTCATAGCAACCATATATCCTCAGCACCATCTCCTTCATTTTTAATGTCTATAACATCCACCGTCCTCCCCCATTAGCACCACCAAGTCCCCAACCTCCAATTTCGTACTCAAATAATCTGAAAAGTTTTCTCAAACAACAACGCTACAGGTTGAAATTAAACCTCAAACAACAATCTTCGATGTATCAAAATTTATCATTATTTCAATGATCACAAAATCTGTCTAAAGATTTTTAGGATATTAAACAACCAAATCGACCCACAATCCAACCCTTCTCTTTGGAACTCTACTCCTTTGTGTTATCACACAGATCTAATTTGGGTTTTTATTTTATTAAACAAATTGATTTCATTTAACAAGCCGACTTGGTGTGTGAGCGATGTGGTGTGACATTAGTGGGGTAGATCGACAAAGAAGTTTTGAACTTTCCCATGGGTTTGCCTAAATCTGAAATAGGCGAGCTAGTCAAGCCCACAAACACAAATACATATGTATGGCCTACGAGTTCATTTAGGGAAAAGATGATTCATAAAGGTTGGGGTTTTGGTCAAATGGGGCTATATAAAAGGGCTTTTTGGTCAATGACATGTGAATATACCATTCCTTGTTTATTGAGGATAACTGACTTTATATAACGAGTTTGTATTAAATGACATAATATATTTAAAAACAATAATTTATTTAAAGCATGTTTAACAAAATTGGGTAATGCATAAAACACAGGAAGTATGATTTACTCTTTTATATTTGTGTAAATTTTGTTTCTCGTTTTTATATATTTTGGGTTTTTGACTTATATTTCGATAGATTTAGGTTATTATTCGATAATCTTGTTGTTTACATAACATTCACACATAAGATATAGAAACTATATAATGCACTTGTATTTGATGTTTACAAGATAGAACTAGACAAAAGAAAAAGAGTGTAATAAATAATTAGTTGTCTGTCACATAATACATAACAAACTTATACATTTACAGTAAAGAATTACATAAGCTTTTTTTATACCAGCTTTAAAAGAATAAACATAAATCGATATCCAACCGCCATAGACAACATCAATTATTATGTGGTCATGAGCTTCTAAGACGTGGAAACATTAATCACCGGCGACACAAAAACAACGCTTTTATGTATACTTCTCGTTATGTATGATCAACAATACAATAAAATCAAAACAACAACACTGTTTAGATTAACTCAAGAGGACAAATGGCGTTGCAATTCAGCAGCGCCTGTAACTTTGCTTTGAGCCATAGAAAAGCTGAACGTATAAGGGCCGTTGCTTCCGACAAGGTGAAAATTCAAGAAGATAATCTTGTGAAATTGGGTGGTTCTGATTTGAAGCTCACAAAGCTTGGGATTGGAGCTTGGTCATGGGGTGATACCAGTTACTGGAATGATTTTGAGTGGGATGGTGAGTTTTTTGGTTTAGTTTTCAAGTGTGCACACCAGGTGTTTGATAAAAGTCCTCACTAATGTTAAGCTTGATGTTTTTAAGGCTATTTGATACAGTTTTTTATTGAAGAGGTAATTTCCCATCAGGTGTTTGTTAAAAGTCATCAATTCTGTTAAACTTAGCATTTTTAAGCTTATTTGTACTGATTTCTGACTGACAAGGGAATTGGGACTTAATAGTTCGATTATGTTCTGTTTATTTGTATGTTTTTTCGATCATAGTTTTCAAGTGTGCACACCAGGTGTTTGTTAAAAGTCATCAACTATGTTCATTTTTTATTTGCTCTAGTTTGTACTGATTTCTACTGAAAAGTGGAATTGGGACTTGATAGTTTAGTTCTTAAATATTTTTTATTAGTTCTTTAACTTTGGTATGATGATTTAAGATGCACGGAACTATCCTTTTGTTTATGGTGATTGTTTTTCTTATTCATGTGCATTCAGGAGGTGTAGGATAGTGGTCTGCTTTTAAAAGATTATTATTCATATACAATTACGCTTGTGTAGCTTATGTTCTTATGAGGATTAGTGTTTATAAATGGAAACTAATTGAAGTTGAAAAGGGTTTGGATGCACCATTTGGACCATTGTAGTTCTGTGGTTGAATCGAGTCAAGTTTTCCTTTTTCTGGATGATGACAGATAGGAAGATGAAAGCTTGTAAGAATGCTTTTGATGCAAGTATCGATAGTGGCATAACTTGGTTCGATACTGCTGAGGTTTATGGATCAAGGGTGAGAATAATTGGATTATGCTCGTAACTTCCGTTGAGTTCAGTGAGTTATTTTTTGCTGATAAAACCTTATTTTTCTGTGGTGTTATATTTCAGTTCTCATTTGGTGCCATAAATTCTGAAACACTGCTGGGAAGGTAGGCAACAATCAAATAATGGTTATGACACTTTAGTATTGGTTCTTGTTGGCACGCAAGAAGTGGAAAATTAAATAAATTTACTACTAAATGTTAGAAACAGATGAGACCTTGTTGCTGATTTTCAACCTAAAGATGGGTAATTTCACACACGCACACACACAAAAGGGATAAGAGACTACATGTTTTACCTAACTGGGATACACATATGGCGCATCGGTGAATGACTTTATTCTATATGGAGAAAACGGTGTAGAATACTGAATTGTGATTTCAACATACTACTCATTTATCAAAGAAATGTAGGGCCCTAGAACTTACTAGGAATCGTTCGTGCTAGGAATCGTTCGTCAATTTAATTTACTTTTTTACTATTTTGAAAATTTGTGAATCATTTTTGTCTATTTTGGTGGATATAAGTCCATTTAGGTCCTTCTAGATTAGTGTAGGTTCACCCACATTTTTTGATGTCTATTTTGGTGAACAGAAGTCCATATAGATGAATTTATGTCTATTTCGGTGAGTGTAGGTCTTGACCATAGTTATCAAAAGCGCACGGTTTTGGCGCCTAGGTAATTATAGCGCATCCCAGTTCCCATGCGTGATTAATGCTAATTGATCTTTTTTTTTTTTAAATTAACTCATAAATTCCTCAATTTCTGCAGCATTTATAGGCCTCTAACTAACTAATTATATCACTAAAGATTAATTAAGATCTCAATTCATATTATTCACATCCAATTTTGAATTCTAATGATGTATTATATTTTAATTTCTTTTTTATTTAAGTGAGCTTTTTTTTCTCGGGCCCACACTTTTTTTGCGCCTTTCGCCTAGGCCCTAGGCAGAGCCTAAGCGCCTTGAGTGCGCTTCGCGCCTTTGATAACTATGGTCTTGACGTCTTCCATTTTAAATGTCAAATTGGATTCATGTTCATTCAGTGGCGAAGCTTGCCCTCGAAAACCGGGGGGGCGAAAACGTATATAACCCAAAAATTCTATACGAAAACTATATATATAACACTACTGAACGAAAATTTCAGCCCCCCCCGGCCCCATAGATCCTGCGCCCCTGTGTTCATTTATGTTTATTTTGTATGGTTAAAGTTTACTGGAAAGCTCATTCGTTTATTAAAGAGAACATAATCTCATCATATTCACTCGGTTTTTATCTGCCAAAGATTTATCAAGGAACGGAAGCAAAAGTATCCGGAAGATGAGATAGCCGTTGCAACTAAATTTGCTGCATTGCCATGGAGGCTTGGGCGCCAAAGCGTCCTTTCAGCCCTTAAGGACTCGCTGAGTCGACTCGAGCTAGACTCTGTGGAACTTTATCAACTCCACTGGTTTGTCCTTTAGCCTCCTATAATGTTTTCAAATTGGTTTTAACTAAATTATAATAAATCATATATTTCTTGTATGAATTTTCAGGCCAGGAATTTGGGGAAACGAAGGTACTTGCCTACATTAATGTATTTCTCCTTACAATCCCAAACTTTAACACTATATTTAAAGAAGTTTGGACCTTAGAACACACATGTATCATACGCGTATTTGACCATATACTCATTAATTGATACGCATAAATGACTATATGAGAACTATAAACTAAGTGGGACAATTAGTTTTCAGGATACATTGATGGTCTTGGAGATGCAGTGGAGCAAGGGCTAGTGAAGGCTGTTGGAGTCTCGAACTACAGCGGTCTGTTTTCCATTTTTGTACATGTTAAAATTGCGCGTACAAGGTTTTAAATGTTTGACTATCTTTGACTTTCAAAATTTAGAAAAGCGTCTGCGTGAGGCTTATAAGCAACTACAGAAACGTGGCATTCCCCTGGCTTCAAATCAGGTCAATTACAGTCTCATTTACAGGATACCCGAGGAGAACGGTGTGAAAGCCACGTGTGATGAACTCGGTATCACTTTAATTGCGTACTCACCTATTGCTCAAGGTTTGATTAGTACTTAAACTTTTCTTATAAATTAAATAGTTGGCTTGAATATGAACTCTACTCGGATCTACCTGCCAAGCATATTGGTGGGGCCCATGAGTTTTCTGGTTACGGGTCTTGTGGATGTAAACAAAAATCAACTCTATCCAAATTTTCCATTTGAATGAACCACACATTTTGCAACTCATTGCAGGTATTTTAACCGGAAAATATACACCACAGAACATCCCTACAGGTCCTCGAGGAAATATTTATACTGCCGGATTCTTAACCGAGGTAAGACTGATGAATGCAGTTGTATGCAAAAGTTTATAATTTTTTAATTTAATGCTTAAACATCTAACTTGTTTTCTGCAGCTGCAACCTCTTTTAAACAGGATCAAGGAGATTGGCCAAAACTATAACAAAACTACAACACAGGTATACTTCGGTATTTTACACTCTTTTTAAGTGTGAATAAACATACTAAGAAGTATTACATGTTTAATATGTGGTTCAGGTGGCCCTTAACTGGCTGATAGCTCAAGATAATGTGATCCCTATTCCAGGAGCCAAAAATGCAGAACAGGCAAAAGAGTTTGGCGGGGCATTGGGTTGGAGTCTAACTAGCGATGAGGTTAACGAGCTTCGTGAGTTGGCTTCAAAATCAAAACCCGTAATAGGTTTTCCTGTTGAGAAGTTGTAAACGAGAAAAATTTATGTTTTTATTTCATTTTGATCATACATTACATATGTGTATATGTATATGATACATGAATGTGGAAAAAAAAATAGTCTCAAATGTTTACACAATATTTCTATCTTGATCAACAAAAGATGAAAAAAAAAACCAAAAAAATTTAATGAAAAATTTGACATATAATACCAAGCAGACCAAAAGAATTTGAATGCATTCGAACCTCGATTCCACCCTATATCTAATTATAGTGTACACGTTTTCGCCTTCAAACGTATGAGAAATGTTATATGAAGCCAGAATAAGGATTATAGGATTGAACCGGCATACCCGAGCCATAAGGGTGCTGGCTAGCCACATACGGGTTAGCAAAGGGGTTCGCACCTTGTTGTGGCAATGGTGGGCCCATCATCATCATTTGTTGCTGTTGTTGCTGCTGTTGCTGTTGCTGGAACATGAAAGCTTGCTGCTGATGAGCCATCTGTACGTTGTGTGGTGCGGCTATGGTGGTAGAAGCATAGAAAGGGTCTGGTGCAATCTGGTGCGGCATCATGGCTCCAGCCATCGGGCCTTGTTCCCATGGGTTGTAACTAACATTTTGGTTGGTTCTTCTGATTGCATCATCGTACAGGCTGTCAAGTGTAAGTTTGTCCAACCCTCCGGCCTGTTATTCATTGACAAATATTTAGTTTATTTTTTATTTTTTACTGATATCAAACGTGCAGTTATTCGAGCTATAAGCGTACCAGTTTGTTTGCTGATGTGGCATTCCCGTTAGAGCTTGGAGCAGTTACAAGAGCCAACTCCCATCCTGAGGTTCCATTTACTGTAGTTGTGACAGTTGAAGTTGGTTGGTCTACATTAATAGCCAAAGCAATTAAGAAAAGGTTAGCAAGATTAGCGGACATATCACATATGTACTTGTTTGACCGTCTGCTATGTTCTATAATTTGCTTATGTCATTTCTGGGACCCACAAAATGATAACATTGATGGATAATCAATAAAATAGACATGTAGACTAACGACTGTCAATTTTCCAAATTGAACACCGAGTCAACCATAAACATTGACTTTCTAAACCAATAAAAAGAAGACGTGTACATACCAACAGGCACAATTGCCAAAGCCAAAGAGTTCTTCTGGTCAAAATCAGATGCTTCTACAACCGGATCGCCAAGATCCTAGCAAAAACGACAACCGTTAGTCAGTTTAGAAGATCCCTTACAATTTCACAAAGTCAAAACACAGTGAAATTAAGGTCAAACATTGACAAAAGCAGTACTGGAATATAATAAATTACCAGTAGATCTGGCAGCGGTTGAGAAGGGGGCGGTGCCACTTTAACCGGTTCAGGTTCAGGTGCAGGCACGGGAACAGGCTCAGGTGGAGGTGGAGATTCTGAGCGTTTCTCTGGGACCGGAACCTCTACTTTTTTGTATTCTATGGCCAAAATTTCTTTAGGTTTGCCATCAGCCGCCTGCTTAATTTGGAATAGAGAATTAAGCAGAAGTTTCAAATTTGAAAGTTAAGGAATAACTAGAGATAAATCCTACCAGATCCTTACGAACATTCGAAGCACGAGGAGCTTCTTTCACATATTCTTCCATGGCTTGTAGAAATGAAGATGGAGGCTTCAATATTCGTGAAGAAAAAGAAAAATTAAAAAAAAACATATTAGGTATTGTTACTAGCATAATGTCATTAACAAATTAAGTATTACGATCATACCTGCTCGATCTTAATAAACCTTTCCCCGCGTCCAATGTCAAGATTCTTACATACTTCATAGAACTCAGACAATCTTTCGGCCTGAAACAAATTCGTATATCAGCATAACTTATCTATAATCTGATAAGAACATGAAAAAGTGTACATAATTATCCAGAATTGAACCTGCTGCCCAGCCCTTCTATATATATCCAGAGCCTTAAGAGCATCATGGCGTTGCATTTCAAAAAACTGTTCCAAAAAAAAAACGTTTCAATTATTAGAGTTAGTTTTCATTTTCCAATAGCTAAGATTAGAGCATACCTTGTCTACCAAATTAACTGAACCGTCACTAATTGCATTGTAGATTTTCATACTTTCAGAGGCAACCTGAAGTAGCAATGGACACTAATAAGAAACAAATTCAAAGACGCAGTGGATATATTGCTGCTAACAGCCGTAACTAACCATAGAAAGGGCCAGCTGTATCACGAAGTTATGAACCGCTGCTCCTTGTGGCTGCATAGGAATAAAAGTGACGTTTTTTTTCCTTATTAGGATTATAGCATCAAATTCAATGGTAAATAAGATTTTAAAATTATTATACCTGACAGCCTAAAACACGAAATAGAAGTTGTTGCAGAGCTGGTAGTTGTTCAAGCAGCTCGGGAGTGTCGAGATCTTTTGTTCTCTGCACCATAATGGGTAATAAGCGTCATTTACTTTGATTGTGGTGATGCAAGTTTAGCTTTAATGGATTTAACTTGAATGAAAAGATAAGTAACTAAATTATTGAAATGATCGTTATTCTGATAATTATCTTACCGGACTGTCTGTTTCAACATCGTATTTCAAGACTCGGAAGCACTCCAGCCTTTCTTCCAAATATAGTGCATAGGTTCTAACCCAGCCAGAATAATCCCATGCTGAACAGAAAATCACCAGTATTTTGTCAAGCATTTATGTAAATACAGTTTGATTCATCACACACACACACACATATATATTTCAAGGTACCATTTGGACTAGAATCGTCTTTGAAGTAAGACAGGTTGAGCACATGGTTTCTACTCCTTCCATAGTTGAGAAGTTCCTCTTGAAAAGTGGGATCCACCTCCCTCAAGGCCCGATGAATAACAATTAGAGTTTTCAAAGCAACCTGAGTTATGACTTTTGGTCAAAATGTACACAACAATAAAGTTGACCATACGAGATTCAAAGAAAATTAACTCGATGGCAGTGAAATTACCTTGTAAATTAAACTATCATGATGTCTAGGCTGTGATGGATAGTTCTTTTTTTTTTTTTTGATTTACCAACTACTCTACAAAATTAATGAAATTTATTCTTACACGGATACATTTTCGAGAATCTTTCTAGACGACAACTCATCAAAACAAAGTTATAACACTTAAGGTATTTGACTGACTGACCCGTTATAGAAGTAATTATGCTACTTCTAACAAAACTAATGGTAGGAATGCATTATACATACCGCCCAATTATGTGTCTTGGACAATCTTCTTGCAAGAGCATGTATGCAATATGCGACATCAGCGCGAGGTCTTGTAGCTGAGATAGCTGCAAATATAGCTGCAACAAGAAGATCCATATTGAGAAAAGCATTAGTCTTCCTGGTATATACTGAGATGCCCTGAATTCTAAATTGCATAACATACGTGTGTGTGTGTGTGCTATTGTTCATTTTCTACAACAAACAAGCCATATTTGAAAAACTTAGTACTAAAAGGATAGGATACTGGGTATCCATACAAAAACTAGTTGATTACAGCTCAACAGCATTACAAGATACTCACCGCGTATATGCTTTTCTTTTGCTGGACGCTCAACATGGTTCGTAGCCTTGACAATATTGATATCCAATTCCTATAGAATCCAAACCAGAAAAGGCAACAAAATTTCACAAACTATCATCAACAAATCATTTAAATTTCCAAATCATTCGCCTACCTTGTAGTCACTGCTAACTTTAGCTAGATTAACAGTCGTGCTGTCCTTAATCGCACCAAGCGCTTTCCGTAAACTACTTTGAGTCCCCCCACCAGACATCCTTCAAATAGAGCTACATCATCAAACAATTAACTAAGTATAATGATCATCTTCAACAACATTATTAAACCTAAAACTACAACAATAAAAATAAAAAATAAAAAACCCTCCAATCACACAAGTATGTACATCATTAAACTATAAGCTCAAGCAATTAATAATCCAAATACAAGATAATTCAACTACATATCAATTAAAGTAAACAAATACAAGTGAATCTAACAGAATCGCTAACAAGAGCTAAATCTAACACATGCGACCGAAACAAATGTGTCAAAACAAGCTTACAAATCGAAATTGAACTATTAAAAACGTAAATCGAGCAACTATATGACGGAATTGAAGAGAGCAAAAGCGGGTGGGAGGTCGTATGTTAGATAATTCGTTGACTTGAGCTGAAAAAACTGAGAATAGTTGGATCAAAGAGGAAGGAATCGGCTCACCTGTAGAGGGAGAAAGAGGAGAGAGAGGAGACAGAGAGGCGTCTGGGTGGTGTGTGTTGTGTGTGTCTGCACCAGGAAAGGTCTTACAATAACACCAAATATTGAATTGGAAATAATTCGTATTTGGTTGGCCGTCGGCGTCAAATAACATACATACATATTCTTGTCTTTAATTATACATAATTTTAAAAGAAATCGTCTTTATTATATTTAAAACAATCCGAAGTATTGCAAGCCCCATGACCTTCAATATAACATACATACATATTCTTGTCTTTAATTATATATATATTTTTAAAAAAAATCGTCTTTATTATATTTAAAACAAATCGGAGCATTGACAGCCCCATGACCTTCAATATAACATACATACATATTCTTGTCTTTAATTATATATATTTTTCTAAAAGGAATCGTCTTTGATTATATTTATAACAAATCAAAGCATTGCCAGTCCCATGACCTTCAATATAAAAGTTATGGATTCAAGTCTTATCTGGAGTAAAAATGTTATGGGTTGAGCTACTAGTTTTACCATAGTGAGCCTTCAGGCGGATGATTTCCTCTAGAATTGTGACGAGCTAGATCACCAGTGCCACCTTTGTTCGCGGACGAGGGTGACCTTTTACCATTGGACTTACCCGGGTGAATGGGATTTTGTTGTTCGTTCGAAAAAAACATATTTCTTTAATATTTTAGTTTGTATAAAAGAAATATAGTATTAATAAAGTTATATTACGGTTTGGAGCCGAGTTAACATCAACTTAAACTCGTAACAATATGGTGTGAAACGACTTGGTTGTCGTAGTGCTTAATTTGAATTGAAAGTTTAACTTGTATTCAACTAGAGTTGGTTCGTGACTGAGTTAACTGACTTGGTTTTCTGGGTTTTAATGATATTATATGTATCTTTTTGTATAAATCTTAATATAATTTAAAAGTAACTATCAAACTGGATACTTGGTGTAGGTTCACGCCCCTTGCCACTTCACTCTCATAGTGTCCCCAACATCAATTCCAGGAGGTTTCACCAAACCCATCGCACCCAACGGATCAAAAGTGGGACCCTTCCTATTTTTTATCATTGTGCAACTGTATGATTTAAAATAAGTGAATTTATAAGGTTTTTAAATAAAAGTAAATCTAAATTAAAATAAAATTAATAACTAAATGATGAGAAAGAAGTTTTATGAGAGTTTATTTCATTACATGATGGTTAAAAGTGGGGAGCTAAAAAGCTGACTTGGGTTTTAATGATATTATATGTTTCTTTTTGTATAAATCTTAATATAATTTAAAAGTAACTATCAAACTGGATACTTGGTGTAGGTTCACGCCCTTTGCCACTTCACTCTCATAGTGTCCCCAACATCAATTCCAGGAGGTTTCACCAAACCCATCGCACCCAACGGATCAAAAGTGGGACCTTCCTATTTTTTATCATTGTGCAGCTGTATGATTTAAAATAAGTGAATTTATAAGGTTTTTAAATAAAAGTAAATCTAAATTAAAATAAAATTAATAACTAAATGATGAGAAAGAAGTTTTATGAGACTTTATTTCATTACATGGTGGTTAAAAGTGGGGAGCTATAAAGCTGACTTGGGTTTTAATGATATTATATGTTTCTTTTTGTATAAATCTTAATATAATTTAAAAGTAACTATCAAACTGGATACTTGGTGTAGGTTCACGCCCTTTGCCACTTCACTCTCATAGTGTCCCCAACATCAATTCCAGGAGGTTTCACCAAACCCATCGCACCCAACGGATCAAAAGTGGGACCTTCCTATTTTTTATCATTGTGCAGCTGTATGATTTAAAATAAGTGAATTTATAAGGTTTTTAAATAAAAGTAAATCTAAATTAAAATAAAATTAATAACTAAATGATGAGAAAGAAGTTTTATGAGACTTTATTTCATTACATGGTGGTTAAAAGTGGGGAGCTATAAAGCTCTCAGTCTACGGAACGTTAATATAGCGTGATAAAACCCTTAAAGACTTAATATAGTCTTTAGAGTAAAATTAATAATAGAATAGCAACTAATAAATTTGTAAAATATATCAGATATTTTTTTATAATCTATGTTGATGATCATATATTTACCTTACCTAATAGGATTTTGGAATATTATAGTGTGATAAGATAATAATATTTTAATCTATCATTAACCAACCTATTTTATAGATAAATTCGTTGGTGTGGCACCTTTTTTACATTTAAAGTTGATAGTTTCTACTTTATTTATCTGACTATGATTAGTCATTACCTATAAGATGGGGAAGTAGCTGCTTCACACTTCTCATTGCTCCTATTAAATAAGGATGGTAATTCTAACCCCAAACTCAGTTAGATAAGCTTATCTTAAACTCGTCTCAAAACCCGTTAGATTTCTAGCTGGTAAATACCCAACGGGTTTTGGGTATACCCGACCCAAAACTAATCGGGTATCTATCGGGTAACATTACTAATCGGTTACATGTAGTATTATCACTATAAAATATATCAAATAACTAAAATGTATACGGAGTAAAATACCTATTTGTATGAATGTATCATATATATGCATATTTAATAATATTAAAGAAATTATATCGGGTATACAATCGAGTAAACGGGTACACTTTACCGGTAATCGGTTTGGGTAAACGGAGGTATCACCAAATCCCAAACTCGTCCCAAACCCGCGAAAAAAATAATAACTATTCCAAAAACTCGTCCCAACCCGATTTACCGACCCCAAACCTGTCCCAAATGTGTCGTGTTTCGGGTTTACCCATCGGGTCTGGGTTCGATTGCCATCCCTACTATTAAATTATCATTTTATCCCCAGCAAAAGAAACTACGGTTTCGTCCCCATTTTAAAATAAAATTTTGGTTTTACCCCCAGCTTAAAATTACAATTTTGCCCTCAGATAAAAATAAACTTATGGTTTTGTCTCCAGCTAAAAATTACGCGTTTGCCCTCGGTTCAACATATGATTTTCCCCCATTTCAAAATAACAATTTTGCCCCCGATTCAAAATTGCAATCTTGCCATCGTTTTTTTTTTGCAAAACTATGGTAGTGTTTTATTTTACTTGGTTGACTCAATGTAGTTTTTATTCGTGCCAAGCAGCTGCCTAGCACTCGCCCTTTGGCCCTGACAAATTATTGTTTTGCCCCTAGTTCTAAATTAATGCTTGCCATCGTTTTAGTTAGTTTTTCTTAGCAAAACTATAGTAGTGTTTTGGTTTAATTGGTTGACTCGGTGTATTTTTTTAGATGGTGTTATAAGTAGCATGTACAAGTAACCAAAATACAAATGTACATGTTATCAAACTAAAAAATAATAGGTTTAGCGTCCCGTAACACAGGCGTCGCATAACGCTAGTTTAATAAAACAATGTGTAAAACGATTCCAAGTTATCTGGTGTTTTATGAAATTAGAATTTCTATTAGTTTTTTTACCAAATGATAGATCATAAAACTTCAATTATTTCTTATTATATTTTTTTATTAGTTTATTCATTATTAATTAAGTTAGAAACATATGTATTATACAAATTGAATTAAGAAAATATCGATGATTTTCCGTTGACTTGATTGCAGAGTAAAACAATGATTTGACTGTAGTAGAAAAAAAGGACAGTCAAAAGAAGTGAATTGCGGGTCATTGATTTTTTGAACCGATAAAAAAACAATGTTGAGGTTATAGATTATGGCATGTGACACTACATTCACTTATCTATTAAGTAAGAAGATAAAGATTAGTGTGCTCTATAAATATTCATCATTTTCATTCTCTATCACTATTGAGTAAGAAGATAAAGATTAGTGTGCTTAATAAATATTCATCATTTCCGTTCTCTATCACCATTATCCTCCTACAGAAAAGACCACCTAAATCTATAACCTAGATCAAATAAAAAAAATATGCACATAAGGCACAAGTTAAGCTCCTGAACTAATAACCTACACGAATGAGCCCTAAATTGCAACCCATACTAAGAGCTATCGCAACCATGGAGGCTCATGAACCCTTATCTCCTCATCGGCAAAGCTCGTGAATCTCTTCCATTTCACAAAAATCATTTGTGGTTGTTCGTAGCCACATACTTCTTGTTTGGAAAATAGAGTCATTCTTTGCTTCGAGTTTCCGCCTCATTGTCATATAACCTACAGGCATCGACATGGTTGTTATTAGGGATCCTTTAAGTCATAGTTTAATAAATCAAGATCAGATTAATAATTGAAATAACTGAAGTACATATACACACTCGAAGTTCATGCATTGTATGTGAAAAATGACAATTATCAAGTAATTCCGTACAACTAAATCACTACTAAACTTATAATTATGTGCATTAGGCTTAATTGCAGTATGATTGAATCTCATAAGTCTAGCAATCCCAGGAAATGCATTTACATTTGCATATCACACAATCGTATTCGCCTCGTCATGATGCAATAAACACTATTACCGAGACCATTTGTAGATTATCCAGTTACACTATTCATGTCAGGAGAGATCAGGTACTCCCTGAAACATAACATATAGGACAATAAACCATGTCCAACTTCAAATATATACTAAACCCTAAGTGGGGAAACAAGTATAAAAGTTACAACTTTCTGGAAAAATACATAAGTAATAAATTGTCCGATATGAGCCATTAAACTTGCAGTTTTAGTAAGCCGACAACAATTTCATGATTGTTGGGAACATAATGACCAATGGTGATGTTAATTATCCTAAATGATATCCAAGGCATTATATATGCCCTAAACTTATCTAAACATAAATCATCCAACATAACTTCATAAGTGACCACTGAGCGAATCACAAGCGGAATTATTGTGCGTTTAACATAAAATAACCATCAAAATACAAACTAGTGAGCTAATTAGACATGGTTTAACATCCTAACACTAGTTTAGTACACTAAATATCCTAATTAAACCTAAACACCTGATTAAATACTAAAAACATAAATATCCTTCAACATCTAAATTCACACATGTCTAAAAGAAGAGTAAATTTCCATTTTAGTCTCTGTGGTTTGGTTCATTTTGTCAGTTTAGTCCAAATGTTTCATTTTTCGTCAGTGGGTGCAAAAAGATTTCACCATTGACATTTTAGTCCACGGGGTTAACTTCACCCATTTTTTCTATTAATGAGAAGGGCAATTTTGTCATTTTATATGGTCGAATTGCCCTTCTCACTAACAGAAAAAAATGAATGAAGTTAATTCAGTGGACTAAAATGGCAACGGTAAAACCTTTTTGGACTCAGTGGACAAAATAATCCAAACCACAAGGACTAAAATGACATACAACTCCTAAAAGAATAAACATTAAAAAACAAACCAAGACCCCCCCTCCCTAATGGTTTTGGAGGGGGCCACACAACCCATATTGTGTTGATTTTGAAGGTAAGAAAGCATGGTCTTGAAGATTTTATAAAGGGAGAAAGTATGGTGCCTAGATTATAAGTGAAAGACCATAATCTTCATCTCATACCTTATCCATTCTCTACATCATTTTCACTTATTAAAACATACACATAACACATCTCTCTCTCACTTTGGCTCTTTCTTCTCTCTACAATAATTGGTATTAATAGGTGAAGTGTATGTTGTAAACTGTTTTGATTGTGTTTATTTTAATTGGGTCTGCAACATCTTGTTGTGGATCTTAAACTATTGAGTATGAATGAAGCTAGTGTTGCCTTCAAAAAAATTGTCTATAGTTTACTAGTGGGAATGCCCGCGTGTTATGGCGGCCGAACAACACATTACGGATGTGGTTCTTAATAGACATCTCAAATACAAATTCAAATCAAAACTCGTCTAAGAAGTTCACTAAGTAACTACGATTTTTCAAAAAACAAAACCAATTAGGAGATAAGAAGAAGCCGATTAGTTGACCACTCTCAAATACCATTCAAACAACAAAATTTAAAGCAGGATACTACACTCATACCTAGGTTGTGACCCATTTGACCATTAACTAAGAGATCAATTGTCTAGACACTTTCAAGAAACTACTATTTGCTAAGTCATACGCTCAAGATTATTCAAAAACTACATGAAACAAAATTTTACTTATTTAATAGAAAGAAACAAAAACATGGTCGGTGTCCTCTATTTCCCCACTGTGTTACAAATATAGAATTGTTAATTCTAATGCATACGGGCGGTAGGCTAAGATTCATTTTAGAAGAAAATTTAACTGAGAAAAAAAAAGAACAAAGGGTAGAATTGTGAAATATTAAATAGTTTTAATTTCATCTCATTCATTACCATCTTTAAGTAATTAATTACTCATAAAGACTATTATTTGCTACACTAATTTTTTTTACTTACACACATAAAAAGTTATCCTACGCATTTCGAAAATTATCCTACACGTATTTAAGTTTATCATATACAACTCGTAATTTATCCTACTGATACGTGGTCGAAAACCGGTGCTTTGTCATGTTTAAGTTTGTGTTTTTACATAGCTTTTAGTTTCGAATAGCCTACTTTTGATTGGAATTGTGTTTTGCAGGTCTAACGGAGTTTAAGGAGCTATTCGGAAGCTATACGAAGTACCGGGAGCAAACGGGAACAACCGGAGACGCGTGGAATGGAAAACCGAAGAAAACCATGCTAGAAGGGTGCGTCGGTGAAAAAGGTGCGTAGACAGCACGGAATTGCGTCAGCAGAAAAACTCAAGTTCTGGGATGCGTCGACGACGCACGCTCCTGCTCTCCGACATGAAGTTTTGTGGTTTGTTGCGTTTTGACGGGTTTTTATGCCTTGTTTTGGCCTCTCTCTCATACTTACGCAATTTAGAACTTGAAACCTAGCCAAGAACACCATTCCGTTCAATCTAGATCATTTGCAATCCATCTCACATCACTACGAATCACCATCAATCATCCGAATTCATCACCGATCATCCAAACCCTCATCTCACCACCGTCACCCTCATCATCAAACTACCAATCCTTTTATCACCATCATTTACCATAAATCCTAACCCTCATTCACCTCCATTATCAAGTTTCAAGATGTCAAGATTCGAGTTTTCTTACACCGTTGATCGTGTTCCGTTCATAATGAGCGGCTAATTCCCGGAGGTTTTACCCCAGTGTAGACTCTTGTAAGGTTCTTGGGTTTACTTTTTGTTAAACATTTGGTTTGTGACTAATTGAATTGCATTTGATCATTAGATAATTGTCCTACGTTTGTATTGTATTTGCGAATTGATGAATGAGTTATGAAATTTGTCTTTGTGAAATGAATATGCGTATTTATTGTCACACCCCGACCCGCAGCGGAAAAGGTGATCGGGGCATGATTGGGTTATCATCAAAGCTCATGACATTTATTATGCGTTTCATATTCATTTAATACAATTTAATGGAAATTTACAATAAATATTACAACATGTTCTAACTATCAATCTAAGCTTCTTTATTCTCTTCTAAGGCATTTCCTATGTTTTCTTTGCTTCAACCTGTTCACCTGTATCATGTGTAAAAAGGTTTTTGGATCAACATAAAGTTGGCGAGTGAATCCTATGGAAAACATTTGAACAAGTTTATTAAATTGATTATGAAATAAGTGCACAACCAAACATGAGTAAAAATAGATGTAAACTTATTCAACAATCATTAGATATTAAATAAAGCACACATGAACAATAGTGGAACATTTAGAGGCACGCGTTGCTCTACTCGTCTCTCACGAGGAACTGATGGGCCTAATGAATGAATTGCATAAACATGATAATATGAATGACACAACTACAAACAATATAAACTCAATGATACACACATGAACAATAATGGATTGGTTTTGAGGCACGCGTTGTTCAACTCGTCTCCCGCGAGGAACTGATGGGCTTAATAAATGAATTTCATATAATTTGACAAAGTGAAATAAGTAATCACAACAATATAAACAATCTAAGTTTAGATCACGATATGGTATGGCACAAGTTTAAATAAACGAGTTAATTAATTTGTGACACATGACACACCCCAAAACGTGTAATTAAAAAGGGGGAGTTGTAAGATTCACTCACAGTGGGTGCGTTCGGTTGATGATGTTGAATGCACGCGAAGTGGTTGTCACACCCCGACCCGCAGCGGAAAAGGTGATCGGGGCATGATTGGGTTATCATCAAAGCTCATGACATTTATTATGCGTTTCATATTCATTAAATACAATTTAATGGAAATTTACAATACTTGTTACAACATATTCTAACTATCAATCTAAGCTTCTTTGTTCTCTTCTAAGGCATTTCCTAGGTTTTCTTTGCTTCGACCTGTTCACCTGTATCATGTGTAAAAAGGTTTTGGATCAACATAATGTTGGCGAGTGAATCCTATGGAAAACGTTTGAACAAGTTTATTTAAATTGATTATGAAATATGTGCACAACCAAACATGAGTAAAAATAGATGTAAACTTATTCAACAATCATAAGATATTAAATAAAACACACATGAACAATAATGGAAACATTTAGAGGCACGCGATGCTCAACTCGTCTCTCACGAGGAACTGAGGGGCCTAATGAATGAATTGCATAAACATGATAATATGAATGACACAACTACAAACCATATAAACTCAATGATACACACATGAACAATAATGAATTTGATTTGAGGCACGCGTTGTTCAACTCGTCTCCCACGAGGAACTAATGGGCTTAATGAATGAGTTTCATATAATTTGACAAAAGGAAATAAGTAATCACAACAATATAATAATCTAAGTTTAGATCATGATGTGGTATGGCACAAGTTTAAATAAACAAGTTAATTATTTTTATAACACATGACACACCCCAAAACGTGTAATTTAAAAGGGGGAGTTGTAAGATTCACTCACAGTGGGTGCGTTCGGTTGATGATGTTGAATGCACGCGAAGTGGTTTTAACCACGAGTGAGATTAACCTAGATAAATCGCATTATGGGTTGGTAAGTAAACGGATTTTATTAATCTATTTTAGTAGGATTGTTGGGTGTATTTTTGTGAGTTTGAGGCTATTTTCTAACCTTAAAAATGTTATTTTAAGTATTTTTAATTGATTTTTAATTAAAATAATTAATAAAAAATTTGATTTTTTTCTGACCGTTGACTTGACCGTTGACCGGTTCGAATCGTGTATATAAGTGCGCTGAGTGAGGCTCGAACCCGAGACCTCCCGTACGCGTGCACGCAGCTCTACCAACTGAGCTACGTGTCTAACCCGTTATATATCTGATTTTAATTATATTTATACATTAATTAGTTTAAACCGAAAATCATTTTATTTTAAAAACAGTTTAATTGATTCGGACGATGCGCTCCACAGGTCTCGAACCCGGGACCTGTGGCTTAAACTAACACACAGTCCACCGCTGGACTGTGTGTTTAACATGTTATATAATCCAATTTTTATTATACTTAAATACAAACTATTTGTTTTCATTTCTGACTTTATTTAAAAAGGTTAATAATTGTCCGGGTCGATGCAGAAGACCGGACTCGAACTCGTGACGTGCGACTTAAACATACACACAGTCCACCGCTGGACTGTGTGTCTAACTTGGTTATTATTCCGATTATTAATATACTTAACATATACCTGTGGCGACTCCGATTCGGTTAATAAAAAAAAATCATTTTTATTAAGGCCGCGTGTGTGGAACAGGATTCGAACTCGAGACGTTAGTGTTTATTGTGCACACAGTCCACCGCTGGACTGTGTGTCTAACCCGAGTAATTTCTTGTTTTTAATTATACTTAAATGTTCCGGATACATCGTCTTCTTCATCAAGTTATAACCAGAATCGGAAATCGACTGGTTCAAAGTCTTAATCGTTTTCTTTAGTGTTTTACGTTAATTATAGATGAGATATAAGTATAAAGAAAAGAAAATAAGCGTGAGGTATACCGACTAGCTTTCCTCTGTTTTCCGGCAGAACTCCGGCGACAGCAATAAGCTCCGGCGTCAGGTGTCTTGCAGCAGCGAGTCTCCAGAAAGTTCGAAAAAGGTATGGGTGACTTCGGTATAAGTTTTAAAGGTTTAGTAAGGCTCAGAAATGGGGAAACTGGTTTTCCGGCGATGAGCAGAGATATTCCGGCGAGTGGAATTACGTCCGGTAAAGGTGTGGTTTTGAGCGAAAAAGTTTGCGGTGGGTTGTGGGTGAATTTATAGGGAGAAACCGAGATGTATTTGGTCTGATTTCCGACTGGATTCGTCGGTTATAAAAACTCCGGCGGTTATAACTTTGGTCGCGGACCCAGACGTCGGTTATAACCGTGTCTTAGTAATGGTTTACGTTATAACGGAAGTTGTCGTTAAATACTCGCGAGATTGCCGGGATTTCCGACGACTGAACTATTGGGCGCCGGTTTTGAATTCGTAACTCATGATATTAATTAAATGATTTCAATATTTAACAAACAAAACAAGTGGCGCAGTGGTTTGTGTGTGTGTGTTAAGTTTGTTTGCTGGATCGGTACTGACCCGGGTTCGAAACCTGGCAGGAACAATTTAATTTTATTTTGCGATTTTTAACAGTTTTTCAAAAACTAATTATATATTCCCGTATAATAATTGATTATGTATCGTTTAAAATTATTTTGGGCATTTAATTCGCAACGAAAATTTTAACTGACTGTTCGGTTGATAAACGGAGCGGGTTTGGTAAATCCGTTTTTTGACGGATGTTATAGTGGTTTTAACCACGAGTGAGATTAACCTAGATAAATCGCATTATGGTTTGGCAAATAAACGGATTTTATTAATCCATTTTAGTAGAATTGTTGGGTGTATTCTTGTGAGTTTAAGGCTATTTTCTAACCTTAAAAATGTTATTTTAAGTATTTTTAATTAAAATAAATAAATAAAAATAATAAAAAAATTTGATTTTTTTGCTACAGTTGACCGTTGACCTTGACCGTTGACTGTTGACTTTGACCGGTTGGTTAGTATAATTGTGCGCTGAGTGAGGCTCGAACCCGAGACCTCCCGTACGCGTGCACGCAGCTCTACCAACTGAGCTACGTGTCCAACCCGATATATTTTTGTTTTTAGTTACATATATATTAATTAGGTTAAACTGAAAATCCTTTATTTTTAAAAACGATTTTAAATCAAAGAATCGGTGCGCTCCACAGGTCTCGAACCCGGGACCTGTGGCTTATGCAAACACACAGTCCACCGCTGGACTGTGTGTCCAACTTGTTAACTTAACTGATTTTTATTATACTTAAACACAAACTAATTATTTTTATTTCTGACTTATTTAAAAAGGTAAATAATTGTCCGGGTCGATGCAGAAGACCGGACTCGAACTCGTGCGCTTTGATTAAACATACACACAGTCCACCACTGGACTGTGTGTCTAAGTTGGTTATTTTTCCGGTTATTAATATACTTAACATATAACAGTGTGACTCCGGTTCGGTTAACAAAAAAATCATTTTTATTAAGGCAGCGTGTGTGGAAACAGGATTCGAACTCGAGACGTTTGTGTTTAATGTGCACACAGTCCACCGCTGGACTGTGTGTCTAACCCGAGTTATTTCTTGATTTAAATTATACTTATAGGTTACCGTAACTTCGTCTTCTTCGTTGAGTTATAACCAGAAATGATGACTGACTGGTTCAATGATTAAATCAGTTTCTTTAGCGTTTTTTAGTTAATTACAGATGAGATTAAGTAAAAAGAATGAAGAAATTAGGCGTGAGGTATACCGACTAGCTTCCTCTGTTTTCCGGCAGAACTCCGGCGACAGCAACCACTTCCGGCGACGTGTGTCTTGCAGCAGCGAGTCTTCAGAAAGTTTGAAAAAAATATGGGTGACCTTGGTATAAGCTTAGGGGGTTCAGTAAGGCTCAGAAATGAAGAACCCGGTTTTCCGGCGATGAGCAGAAATATTCCGGCGAGTGAGTTTTCGCCGAGAAAGGGTGCGGTTTTGAGCGAAAATGTTTGCAGAGGTTCGAGGGGGTATTTATAGGGCAAGTCGTCGATGAATTTGGTCCGATTTCCGACTTGATTCGTCGGTTTGAATTTCTCCGGCGGTTATAGATGGTGTCGCGGACTCAGACGTCGGTTATAACCGATATAGGTTTAAAGTTTACGTTATAACGGAAGGATTCGTTAAATTTCGCGAGATTGCCGGGATTTCCGACGACTGAACTTTGGGCGCCGGTTTTGAATTCAGAAAATCATGATATGAATTAAATGATCCTAACATTTAACAAGGAACATCAGTGGCGCAGTGGTTTAAGTGTTGAGTGCTAATTCTGTGTTGAACCGGTTACTGACCCGGGTTCGAAACCCGGCAGAAACAATTTATTTTTATTTTGCGATTTTCAACAGTTTTTCAAAAACAACTTATATATTCCAATATAATAATTGATTATGTATCGTTCAAAATTATTTTGGGCATTAAATTCGCAACGAAATTTTTAACTGATTGTTCGGTTAATAAACGGAGCGGGTTTGGTAAAATCCGTTTTTGACGGATGTTACAGTATCCCCTGCTTTTTAGAAATTTCGTCCCGAAATTTAAATAGTGATATATATTTGACTAAAAGAATGATGGTGTTTAGTTTTGATAGTTACATACTTAGAAAAAGTAAAAGTTTTTATTTTTTTTGTTTGAGGCGGTAGCGTCCCTTGTAAGGGTTAAGTACCCTATTACAGGAATCGCTTTTTGTTGCCTACTGTAAAAGTATTGATAGGCAGAATTTATTCACTAACTATGATATCATGCATACGAGTTTGGATATGTTTGGTAGGGTATGGTTATATCCTAAGGCAAAACTTCTAATACTACAACCTACATGGAACATAAATAAACACAACAGCTAATATTTGAACAAAAATAAACACAACAGCTAATATTTGAATCCACATTCTGATAGCATATATGTTTGAATGGTAGCGGTTCCTCTCTCGTTTGTTATGATGGAGAGGTTAGTTATGTAGAAATGGAACACAATCCAATCTCTTTAAATAGCAAGATGATATATAAATGTAACACAAATTTCAACCAAAGCAATACTAAATCCTACATGGAACTTCTCATAACCGCCTGATGATGCCTCTGATCCTTTGGCAAGAATACTTATATATAGGAAGTACCAGCGGCGTATCCACCATATTCTTGCCAAATTTTCATTGGTTTTATCCACAAGTTATGATTAGTTACCAAGGAACTAATAAATCCTACATAGAACTTCTCATAACCGTCTGACAATGCCTCTGATCCTTTGACAAGAATACTTATATATAGGAAGTACCAGCGGCGTATCCACCATATTCTTGCAAATTTTCATTGGTTTTATCAGTGAATTATGATTAGTCCTATATAACTCTACAACCAATACAACAAACATAAAATACTGAAATGAAAAATGTCTGTGCGATCAAGGCTCAATCAAACGGAGCCGATCGTATTGCATGTACTGAAAATGAAATTGTCTGTGCGCTCAAGGCTCAATCAAACGGAGCCGAGTGTATTGCATGTACTGAAAATGAATAACTTAATCTAAACAACAATCACACAAACAGCCTATGCATGGAACCTCTCATAACCGCCTGATAATGCCTCCGATCATTTGACAAGAATACTTATATATAGGAAGTACCAGCGGCGTATCCACCATATTCTTGTCAAATTCTCATTGACTTTATCCGCAAGTTATGATTAGTTATATGCGACTCTACAACAAACACAACAACCACAAGATACTGATAATGTAAATGTCTGTGCGATCAAGGCTCAATCAAACGGAGCCGATCGTATTGCATGTACTGAAAATGAAAATGTCTGTGCGCTCAAGGCTCAATCAAACGGAGCCGAGCGTATTGCATGTACTGAAAATGAATAACTTAATCTAAACAACAATCACACAAACAGCCTATGCATGGAACCTCTCATAACCGCCTGATAATGCCTCTGATCCTTTGACAAGAATACTTATATATAGGAAGTACCAGCGGCGTATCCACCATATTCTTGTCAAATTCTCATTGACTTTATCCGCAAGTTATGATTAGTTCTATGCGACTATACTACAAACACAACAACCACAAAATACTGATAATGAAATTGTCTGTGCGATCAAGGCTCAATCAAACGGAGTCGATCGTATTGCATATACTGAAAATGTAAAATGAACTGTGCGATCAAGGCTCAATCAAACGGAGCCGATCGTATTGCATGTAATGAAAATGTAAAATGAACTGTGCGATCAAGGCTCAATCAAACGGAGCCGATCGTATGCGGGCACGCCAGGTTCAACCGTATAATAAAATGGGGAACAGGCTCAACGCTCATAAATGGGGAGCAGGCGGCCTCGGCAATTGCATATACTGAAAACAATAATTACTCTAACAGTTTACACATGGAACCTCTCATAACCGCCAGATAATGCTTCTGATCCTTTGACAAGAATACTTATATATAGGAAGTACCAGCGGCGTATCCACCGTATTCTCGTCAAAGTTTCATTGGCTTTATCCTTAAGTTATGTTTGGTTCTATGTGATAAAGAAAAACATAAAACTAAACGATAGGAGTTGAATCTGGATCTTCGGTGAAGAGGACTAGTTGAGTATCTTCGTTTGGGCCGTCATTATCTTCGAGAGGATTGGCGTTGATATTGAAGACTCTTCCTCTTGATGGTGGCCTAGTGGTTGGGTTTTCTTGGTTTACTTGGTTAACTGGGTTTGATTGGGCTTGAGCGTTGATGACGTTAACCAATTGAGGGCATGTGTTTCTAAAGTGGGTAGGGTCGCCACAATTGAAACAAGCTCGAACATATGGGAACACGGGGTAATGGGGTTGTTGATAGGTTTGGGCCATGTTTTGAGTAGGGGAAAAGGTTTGGTTTTGAAAGGTGCGACAAACCTTGCTCAAATGACCATAGCGTCCACAAGTTATACATAGTCGACAAGGTAAGGTAAGGGGATGGTGATAAAAACAGTTGTTGCATTGAGGGTGAGGTCCAAGATATGGTTTCTTATTTGGGTAGGTTGAGTTGGGTGCCACTTGGGTGATTGGGATAGCTTGGATGGGTATGGCGTGTGAAATTGGTTGATTACGTTGAATAGCAGCAAAAAGTTGCCCGTCTCTTTTTCTCTTAGGATTGGGTTGAGAAGGGGATTCGGTTTGGGTGGAGTCGGAGGTTTCAGTCGATTCTTTATCCTTCTTCTTCTCCTCCTTGAAGTCTTTGTTCCGGATTCGGTTCTCGGTGAGCTCTGTTGCTAACTCCATTGCTGCTTCCAAAGTTGCAGGCGCGGTACTTATTACAGGGTCTTGAATCTTTGACGGAAGACCACGAATGTAGTGCTCGATCAAACGGTAGAGGGGAGTGAACATGTTGGGAACCATTTGATGTAATTCGAGGAATCTTTTGTTGTATGTGGTGTGGTCTCCTTCCTTTTGCTTCAATGAGTAAAATTCATCTTCTAATTTCTTGATTTCGCTCCTTGGGCAAAATCGTCTGGTCATGATTTACTTCAATTCGTTCCAAGTTAAGGTCATAGCATCGTCGACGCCTCGTTTGGCCTTCTCTGTATTCCACCAAGTAAGTGCTATCCCATATAATCGACTGGTAGCATATCGCACTTTGCGATCGTCAGGGCAATCGCAATTTAGAAAAGTGTTCTCCATCTCTTCAAACCAATGGAGGAGAGCGGTGACGCCTTCAGTCCCTTTGTATTTCGGAGGGTCGCATGATTTGAAATGCTTGTAGGTGCATTTAGTGGTATTTGATGGAGAGTTGATAATGTTTTGGTTTTCTTGATTGACAGGATTAGCGGTGAGTGCTTGTTGAACTTGGATTACAATGTTGGGTATTACGGCAGCCATTTGTTGAGCGATTAGGGCAGCCATACGCTCGCGGGCTTTTCCTGCTCTCATCTTCCTACGAGCGAGGTTAGAAGACATCTACAAGGAATACATGTCAAGAGTATGAGTTGGATGCTTTTGGGATCATGGGTCGCATTCAGGAATGAACATTCATAAAATAATTATAGAAAAATAAATCTACTACATCCATAGGATGTCTTGGGCTTTGCTCGCCATTAGGCCCTACGTGCCGCCATACTTTACCTTTGTAATCATGTGGGCCCCCATGAATACCGGTTTTTCATATGGTTCGCACGGGTTTGCCAGGTTGCGTACACTAAACCCGGAGAAAATCGAGAAATATGTATACAACGTGTGATATTCGGAATGTGTCCAGGTGTAGACACAGTGACACCTCAAAGTGGGTTAGTTCGAACGACGTTTGGTGTGGCATGCTTTGGCCTAATAGGTCCTTCGTACTCTCATCGTTGGTCCCCAGGTAGGCAAACTGGTCCGTTATATTGGATTTATACGAATGCCAACCTAGAAAGGACGTTCCGACTACCGGTACTTGTACCCTTCCAGTTACTACATGCCCGTCGCAGAACATACTTTGATGAGATTTGAAAATTGCAACAAAATCTTTGAATAATGAGAGTATGAAAATAAATTGAATACATGAACATCGATATATGTATAATGAATATGTATATAAGCATGTATTTTTGACTGTAAATGTAAACAAATATGAAACAAATAAATATCACAAGTTTGTATGTAACCACCTAATCAATTAAAATTTAGGCAGACTATAGTATAGGCTCTAAGGGTCTAATAACCTATCCTATATCCCTATAGTCATGGCTCTGATACCAATCTGTCACACCCCGACCCGCTGCGGAAAAGGTGATCGGGGCATGATTGGGTTATCATCAAAGCTCATGACATTTATTATGCGTTTCATATTCATTTAATACAATTTAATGGAAATTTACAATAAATATTACAACATGTTCTAACTATCAATCTAAGCTTCTTTATTCTCTTCTAAGGCATTTCCTATGTTTTCTTTGCTTCAACCTGTTCACCTGTATCATGTGTAAAAAGGTTTTTGGATCAACATAAAGTTGGCGAGTGAATCCTATGGAAAACATTTGAACAAGTTTATTAAATTGATTATGAAATAAGTGCACAACCAAACATGATTAAAAATAGATGTAAACTTATTCAACAATCATTAGATATTAAATAAAGCACACATGAACAATAGTGGAACATTTAGAGGCACGCGTTGCTCTACTCGTCTCTCACGAGGAACTGATGGGCCTAATGAATGAATTGCATAAACATGATAATATGAATGACACAACTACAAACAATATAAACTCAATGATACACACATGAACAATAATGGATTGGTTTTGAGGCACGCGTTGTTCAACTCGTCTCCCGCGAGGAACTGATGGGCTTAATAAATGAATTTCATATAATTTGACAAAGTGAAATAAGTAATCACAACAATATAAACAATCTAAGTTTAGATCACGATATGGTATGGCACAAGTTTAAATAAACGAGTTAATTAATTTGTGACACATGACACACCCCAAAACGTGTAATTAAAAAGGGGGAGTTGTAAGATTCACTCACAGTGGGTGCGTTCGGTTGATGATGTTGAATGCACGCGAAGTGGTTTTAACCACGAGTGAGATTAACCTAGATAAATCGCATTATGGTTTGGCAAGTAAACGGATTTTATTAATCCATTTTAGTAGAATTGTTGGGTGTATTCTTGTGAGTTTAAGGCTATTTTCTAATCTTAAAAATGTTATTTTTAAGTATTTTTAATTAAAATAAATAAATAAAAATAATAAAGAAATTTGATTTTTTTGCTACAGTTGACCGTTGACCGTGACCGTTGACTGTTGACTTTGACCGGTTCGTTAGTATAAATGTGCGCTGAGTGAGGCTCGAACCCGAGACCTCCCGTACGCGTGCACGCAGCTCTACCAACTGAGCTACGTGTCTAACCCGATATATTTCTGTTTTTAATTACATATATATATTAATTAGGTTAAACTGAAAATCCTTTATTTTTAAAAACGATTTTAAATCAAAGAATCGGTGCGCTCCACAGGTCTCGAACCCGGGACCTGTGGCTTATGCAAACACACAGTCCACCGCTGGACTGTGTGTCCAACTTGTTAACTTAACTGATTTTTATTATACTTAAACACAAACTAATTATTTTTATTTCTGACTTATTTAAAAAGGTAAATAATTGTCCGGGTCGATGCAGAAGACCGGACTCGAACTCGTGCGCTTTGATTAAACATACACACAGTCCACCACTGGACTGTGTGTCTAAGTTGGTTATTTTTCCGGTTATTAATATACTTAACATATAACAGTGTGACTCCGGTTCGGTTAACAAAAAAATCATTTTTATTAAGGCAGCGTGTGTGGAAACAGGATTCGAACTCGAGACGTTTGTGTTTAATGTGCACACAGTCCACCGCTGGACTGTGTGTCTAACCCGAGTTATTTCTTGATTTAAATTATACTTATAGGTTACCGTAACTTCGTCTTCTTCGTTGAGTTATAACCAGAAATGATGACTGACTGGTTCAATGATTAAATCAGTTTCTTTAGCGTTTTTTAGTTAATTACAGATGAGATTAAGTAAAAAGAATGAAGAAATTAGGCGTGAGGTATACCGACTAGCTTCCTCTGTTTTCCGGCAGAACTCCGGCGACAGCAACCACTTCCGGCGACGTGTGTCTTGCAGCAGCGAGTCTTCAGAAAGTTTGAAAAAAATATGGGTGACCTCGGTATAAGCTTAGGGGGTTCAGTAAGGCTCAGAAATGAAGAACCCGGTTTTCCGGCGATGAGCAGAAATATTCCGGCGAGTGAGTTTTCGCCGAGAAAGGGTGCGGTTTTGAGCGAAAATGTTTGCAGAGGTTCGAGGGGGTATTTATAGGGCAAGTCGTCGATGAATTTGGTCCGATTTCTGACTTGATTCGTCGGTTTGAATTTCTCTGGCGGTTATAGATGGTGTCGCGGACTCAGACGTCGGTTATAACCGATATAGGTTTAAAGTTTACGTTATAACGGAAGTATTCGTTAAATTTCGCGAGATTGCCGGGATTTCCGACGACTGAACTTGGGCGCCGATTTTGAATTCAGAAAATCATGATATGAATTAAATGATCCTAACATTTAACAAGGAACATCAGTGGCGCAGTGGTTTAAGTGTTGAGTGCTAATTCTGTGTTGAACCGGTTACTGACCCGGGTTCGAAACCCGGCAGAAACAATTTATTTTTATTTTGCGATTTTCAACAGTTTTTCAAAAACAACTTATATATTCCAATATAATAATTGATTATGTATCGTTTAAAATTATTTTGGGCATTAAATTCGCAACGAAATTTTTAACTGATTGTTCGGTTAATAAACGGAGCGGGTTTGGTAAAATCCGTTTTTGACGGATGTTACATTTATGCTTTATCTTTTGATAGATTTTAATTGTCCAAGGTAACAAAGTGCATTGTGGTCCGTTGTCTATGACGTTGATAGCTGGTGTACTGCAAAGTACATATGTTTATAATGTATATTTTGGTCAGTTTTTAGGTAGTTTGAGTCTAGTTTAGGTTAGAATTTCGATACTGCTGACGTTAAGCTGTGATTTCAGGTCCGGTTGCTGAAAGTAATGAAAAACGAGTTAAAACGAGCGGTTAGGAAGGAAAACGGGATTCGTATGCGAGTCGGAAAACTGAACGAACAAAGAAAAAATAAAACTGCAGATAGGAGGCGCCGCCATACGCGACGCCCTAGGCACATACCCGTCGCGTAGCGCGACAGGGTCAAATACTCAGAAAAAGTGGTTTGGTTAGGTTTTGATCATATGTTTTCGGGTATAAATACAAACCAAGCTGCCTCCGGTAAAGGGTGACGAATTTGTGAAGTCCAAAAGCTTAGTTTGGAGGTTGAAGCGCTGCGTTTGAAGAGCTTGGATCACAGGAATCAATCGTTCGCGTTCGGCTTGAAAATTGAAGACTTGCAAGGGTTTTAAGTTCCTTGTTTGTTTGATTTCTCTCTTTCTGAAACTTGTAACCATAAATTCTTGTTTGAACAACCTTGTTTTAGTTTCATTGATTAACATGCTTGGCTAAACGCTTAAACTGCCTCGACTACGATGAATGGATTTGAATAAAGTTTGAACCTTTTTTAGTTAATTGCATGTATTTTATGGATTAATTGTGTTTTGTAAGAAGTTTGGTTGATTGATTTGGTGTGCATGCGTACTTTAGTTTGGTTGATTATTGTCTATTGCTTCGTGTGAATCTAGGTGGTTGTCTGCTACGGAATAGGTTCATGCTAGATCTCCGACCTTGTGTCTTTGACCTTTAGGGTGAATTGGGCAATAAACCTTAGAAGTGATAGTTGATAATTTGCTAGATTTCAGTATTCTACTAGTCCTTATAGCTGGAAGGTGCAGGGCTATTGGTAGGTCTTACCTGGTGAATTACTTTAGACAGTCTTTGGAAAAAGTCGTGCCTTAGTTGCACGTCGGTTTATTAGTCTATCAAGTCAAGTCAAGATATTCAAACTACCCTAGATCTATAATTGGAAAAGAGTAGGTCAATATTAGGGTACTTACACAATAATTAGATAACCGGAAAGAAGGCTAATAGCCGGTAGGATTAACGGCCTAGGTAGTGCCATAAGTTTCACCTCAAGAAGGATTGAGGGGCTTAGTTGGTGTCTTAATCGGTTAAGTATCACAAGATCCCGGTTCCATAAAACATGCGGTTAACTTAATTGGTAAATTCTTAAAATCAATCCAGGATTCTATTCTAGGTAGTCTTCATCATCATCTGAGAACAGTCTTCATATTAGTTCGTATTCGCATAGTTCTAGTTAATAATTGGTTTGATAAATTTCCTTAGATTTTCAGTAACCCCCCCCCACCGCCAAAACAATGAAACAGTTTGATTCGTGTCTGTCAGTTTTTATTAGAGTTTAGTAACGTAATTAGTAGTGTCTCGTGGGTTTGATATCCGGACTTGCTTAGGTTGTACTACATTGATCGGTACACTCGCCGGTTGTGTGGTTTAGGTCGAGTCTAGGTTTAAAGCTTTTTAGTGTTTAGCTTGGAGAGTCTAATTTAGTTAATATTAGTAGTCTGTTTAGCACACATCAAGTTTTTGGCGCCGTTGCTGGGGACTCTTGGCAAATGCGTTTATTATCTTCGATAGACTTAATTGACATATACGTGCTACATGTTTTGTTTTTTTTTTAGTCTTTTATTCTCAGTTTGAGTCTTAGTAACTAGTGTCTGTTCTTTCATTGTAGGTTCTTGCTTGTAATGGATGCCACATTTGCGCTCGCACGGACCGCCGCCGAAGCCACCAGTCAAGGCGTCATCATCTCAAGTGGGCCAAGGCCCACAGGTTAGTACTTCATCTTCTTCTCTTTCTAATTTCCCAAATTTTGATACCACCTCGTTAACCACCCCATTTTCCTCACCACACCATTCACCTAAAGTTTCTCCACCCGATAGTCCACCTGATAGTCCCACTTCTAGCACCTCAGTCCAAATAAACTTGGAACCAATGGCCGACCGAAGACAGACCGTCCATCAACAAGCCACCCAAGGCTTCACCGGTCTCACTTCATCCATCACTGTTCCACCCATAGTAAACGACAACTCAAGGCATATTCCATCGTATGCCATGCAAGCCATCACCAATAACATCCAGTTCCACGACCGCGAGGACGAGGATGCACCCGCCCACGTAAACTGTTTCTCTCGTATGCTTGCCACATTTAGCTTCAAGGAGCCCCAAACGATGTTGCCTATTTACAGCTCTTCCCCTTTTCACTTGCCGGCCGTGCGGCTACTTGGTTGGATTCTCAACCAACCGGTACTTTTACCACTTGGGAGGGCCTCCGTCAAGCCTTTCTAAACAAATACTTTCCACCCGCTAAAGCCTCACGCCTTCACGATCAGATTCACTCATTCTACATGGAGCACGACGAGCCCTATTACCTTGCTTGGGAGCGTTTTCAAAACCTTGTCGCTCGTTGCTCCCAGCATGGTCTTTCTGATTGGGCCCTTTATGAGAAATTTTATAACGGTCTTACCCAAGAGACTCGCGATCATTTCGACACGGACGCGGGAGGTCATATGATGGGGATTCTTACTGTTCCCGGGTGTTTAGAGCGTTTCGAGAGCTTTGCCAAATCTCAATCTCAGTCGCGATATGATCGACATTATGGATCCTAGTATCGCCGCCGTGTTGGAAAACGTCACTAGAGAGCTCAAGCAGATTAAGGCAAAGGTTTATAAGTGTGAGTTTTTTCGAGGGGGTCACGATACGAGCACGTGTCCATTGTTAGTTGGTGACGAGCAGGTCGATTTCGTGGGAGGGGGTCAAGGTAGAGGTCAATCTAGTGGATTTGGTAGTAATTTTAATTCGGGTTGGCGTAATAATACTAATTTCAATAATAATAATAACTTTCGTTCCATCGGTAACCCCCCTGGTTTCCAATTAGCTCAAAATCCAAACGGGGGGCAGGGTCCATTCTTTGGTGGGGGTTCAAATGGGCAGTTCAATAAGGGGTTCAATGGTCAGGTCAGGGATGGGGGTTCAAATACTCAGGTTCCACCAGTTCAGGGTTCAAATAGTGATGTAGGGGTAGTCTTGAGAAGATAGAGGCCATGCTGAGCCAGGTAGTCATTAAGGACCAAACCTCCCAAAAGATCCTTGCCGAACACGACCTTATGTAACACCCCAATAACGTGGCAGCGGAAATACAAACATAATGGTGACGGAAGTTGGTGCCCATAAATATCTTGTCGAACGATGCATTGTTAATGTTGGACATTGTCACACCCTCAATTTCCACTTCCGGAGTTTTACCGCGAGGCGTGTGATCAAACCAGAATCTGAGACACTAGTAATATCAAATGACTCTATATGATTTATTTAAACGTTTTCTAAAAACATTTGTTTAACCATTCATAGTCATTTTCAAAATATCTTAGTTTCAAAGTTTAGCGGAAGCATTAATTTAAAGTTTAGCGGAAGCATTAAAGTGAAGTAAAGTAACAGGCGCCAACATAAACGCCAAAACCAAAATCCCAAACATTATTCATAAATAAGACTCGATAAAAATGTCTTGATCAAATGCAAGTGAGTGCACCTAGCGCTCCTAGCGTCCTGAGAAACATGTAAAGAAACAAGTGTCAACATTAAAGAAGAGTGAGTTCACAGGTTTTTCTAAGTTCACAAGTTCGGTTAAAAGTTTGTTTTCCCCCGTTATCCCAAACCCGGGATAACGATATAGTTCCATTATTCCTAACCCAGAATAATAATGTTGGTTCATAATTAAGTTCAATGTTAACATGTAGGTAGCGAGCCTAAAGTTACCCGGTCGACTAGCGCGACTAGCTCGGGTGGGGCTTGTCGGGCCCAGTAGTACTACTTATAATTTCCCCGCTATCTAACCCAATACTAACGATCCGAGAGATGGTTGAGGACTTCCGTGATATAGCTACTTAGTGACCATAACGAAAATTAATATTAACTTAGTTACCGAATAGTTTAACAACGTTAATTTCGCATAACGTTAAAGGTAGAGTTTTAGAGCGTATACATGTTTCTCCCCCTGTTGTTCAAAACAGGATAAAATAGGGCCGTGAACTCACCTTAAATTGATCGGTTAGAATAACACAAAAGAAGTAAATGGGATGGAATCGCTAATCGCGTCCTAACATGCCAACCGATTTAAAGTTAGTGTGTGAACACACTGATACAAAACCCTACGCATAACTAACACACAGTGCGGCACACGTAATAACCAATTCGAAAACACAATCATGCATGCAAAGTATCATCATACCAAAATAATGATCAAACCAACTTGTCATAAACACAGATTAACTCATACAACACTTTGGTACACACTAACGCAAGTTATCATGTTTCAGCTTGTACGCTCGTAACTGGGCTGTTTTCAAGGATTTTATAAAATAGTTCCAATGTTCCAAAAATTCCAACTTTTTTACCGGAGGTGTCAACTGAAATGTAGAATTTTATATAAAATTTTCAAGTCCTAACGCTTTACCAATTATTTATAAACATTTATATACTAGGCTGCAGTCAGATTCGTCGCTTTCTGACTGCAGTCCACGGGAAAAATTATTTAAAAATCATCGTTCATCCAATTAACAAAATTCCAAAGGGAGATTTCCGGAAATTCCTGTCTCCAGTTACTGTACAAATTTCGTGACCCAACCCCCTACAGACTATGAGATCCGACTCGATAAACAACTAGCAAATTTTGCAGAATTTACGCAGCTTCAGCTGCTGCACTAAATGACCACTTAAAAATAGCAAACGACCTCATAAAAATATGAATCCAACGCCATTAGAAGCGTTTTTCAAAAATACACGTTTTAGACTTCAGAAAATCCACTTTTCGATAAATAATGATCAGGTTACAGCCAATTGAAGTTGGCTGTAAATGTCATTCAGCAAACTGTTTTCGACTTTTATTGCATTAGAACATGCTTAAACGATCATGACGCTTAATAATAATGATTAACAACAGGTTTATTTGTCAAATATCATCATGTATATCAATATTCATGCAAACCCTAATTATATAACATGATCTTTATCGCTAAAACGCAGCTTATGATTTTAGTATTCAACATAACATCACAATCGCAAAGATTCGCACAATCATCCGAACTAATCATAAATCATAGCACTTTTCATACTAATAATCCTACCATTACACATAATCATGATCAAGATTACACAAACCCTAATGTGAATCGCAAAACAATTAAACCTTAACCTTGAAACGATGATGATTAGCGAACCGGGACAAGATTGGAAGTTGGAGCTTGTGCGACCGTGAGGGGGGGGGGCTGCCGTCGGCCTTCTCTTAGAGGCTAGGGTTTGTTGTTTTTTTTAAACACATCTCATGCATACATACCATTATATAAAACAAGGGAAAAGGGGAGGGGGGGTTTGGGTTAAGTGGCTTGGGCCTCAAGTTTAGGTTATTTCCTTGGGCCGCAAGGAGGTGAGGTCGACACGTTTCGCGGCTCGGTTCGGTTCGGCTATTTATTTATTATTATTTTTATTTTTTTATAACTAATAATCGTGAAATCAAGGCGTGATACAATAATCTACAAAATCTACAAACGTCTAATAACACATAGCACGTAATTCACCCAATAGATTCACAAAGTTAGCGTAGTTATTGCGAGCGTGTAATTTAATTCTCCGAATTAAATCAGCGTAGGAATGAATAACCGAAAAGTAGCGCGTTTAAGATACCTGAAAAGCCGGGATGTCACATTATCCCCATGTTGAAAGAATTTTCGTCCCGAAAATTGAGTAAACGTGGTTTAGAATGCAACGCACAAAGATTCAGTTTGTTAGTAATGGTACAAGTAATTCCCAGGCTGTCACATCATCCCCATGTTGAAAGAATTTCGTCCCGAAATTTAGTTGGCGATAACGTCAGATTGCTGCTCAGCTGCAAAAAGGTGTGGGTATTTGCTTTTCATTTGGTCCTCTCTTTCCCACGTGAACTCCGGTCCACGCTTAGAGTCCCAACGAACCTTGACAATTGGTATCTTGCTGTGCCTTCGAGTCTTAATCTCACGATCCATGATCTCGATAGGTTGTTCCACAAAATGCAGTTGCTCATCCACTTGAATCTCATCCAATGGAATGACTAGGGTCTCATCTGATAGGCACTTCTTCAGATTGGACACGTGGAAAACGTTGTGAACTCCACTGAGTTCGGTAGGAAGGTCTAACTGATAAGCTACGGGCCCGATACGCTTCGAAATCACAAATAGTCCTACGTACCCTGGGTTTAGTTTGCCTCGTTTCCCAAAACGGATTACACCCTTCCAGGGTGACACCTTCAGTAGGACGCGGTCGCCTACTTGAAATTCGAGCGGTTTGCGTCGTTGATCAGCGTAACTTTTCTGTCGATCTCGTGCCGCTGCCATGTGGTTTCTGATTTGCACAATCTTTTCAGTAGCCTCAAGTATCAACTCAGGACCTGTGAGTTGACTGTCACCGAATTCTGCCCAACAGACCGGTGATCTACATTTGTGACCGTACAATGCTTCAAACGGTGCTGCCTGAATACTCGTATGGTAACTGTTGTTATACGAGAACTCCACTAAAGGCAGATGGATTTCCCAACTGTTCCCGAAGTCTACCACGCATGCCCTAAGCATGTCCTCCAGGGTCTGAATGGTCCTTTCATATTGACCATCCGTCTGAGGGTGGTAAGCTGTGCTCATATCTAAGCGTGTACCCAACGCTTTCTGAAGTGAGTGCCAAAAGTTGGACGTGAAACGAGCATCTCTGTCTGAGATGATGGACGTTGGCACCCCATGCCGAGAAACTACTTCCTTAACGTAGATGCGAGTCAACTTATCCATCTTATCTGTTTCTTTGATCGCTAGGAAGTGTGCAGACTTAGTTAGACGATCCACGATTACCCATATGGTATCACAGCCACCCGGAGTTCGTGGAGTTTAGTGATAAAGTCCATCGAGATCTGATCCCAATCTCACACTGGGATCTCAGGTTGTTGAAGTAGCCCTGATGGCTTCTGGTATTCCACCTTGACTTTCGCACAAGTCAAACACTTGCTCACGTAGGTGGCTATATCCGCTTTCATGTTGGGCCACCAGTACGCGGCCTTAAGGTCTTGATACATCTTATCTGAACCAGGATGGACAGAGTATCGGGATTTGTGAGCCTCGTCCATAACTAGCTTCCTGAGGTCTCCGTAGAGAGGTACCCATATACGATTCATGAAATACCGGGCACCATTGGGTTTCACTTCCCAATCGCTTTCCATCTTTCCCACAGATTCGACCTTGATGTTTTCTTCCTTAACTGCTTCTAGCTGCGCGTCGCGTATCTGTTCGGGTAACCCAGAATGAATTGTGAACTGTAGTGCTTGTACCCGACGAGGTTTCAAGTGCTCCTTCCAACTGAGGGCATCAGCTACCACGTTAGCTTTACCCGGGTGATACCTAATGGCGCATTCATAATCGTTCAGGAGTTCAACCCAGTGACGCTGTCGCATGTTCAACTCCTTCTGGTCAAAAATATGTTGGAGGCTCTTGTGATCCGTGTAAACTGTGCACCTTGTTCCATATAGATAGTGTGTCCAAATCTTAAGTGCAAACACAACTGCTCCCAATTCCAGGTCATGTGTCGTGTAGTTCTTCTCGTGAACCTTCAACTGTCGGGATGCATATGCGATGACCTTATCACGTTGCATGAGTACACATCCCAATCCCTGTATGGAAGCGTCACAATATACCACAAAATCATCTGTCCCCTTTGGCAAGGACAAAATGGGCGCACTGCAAAGCTTTTGTTTCAGCAATTGAAATGCTGCTTCCTGCTTGTCACCCCAAGCATACTTGGTGCCCTTCTAGGTGAGAGTGGTAAGCGGTTGTGCGATCTTGGAAAATCCCTCGATGAAACGTCTGTAGTAACCAGCCAAACCCAAAAATTGGCGGATTTCTGTCGGTGTCCTGGGTGCTTCCCAGTTCTTGATAGCATCGATCTTGGCGGGATCAACGTGTATACCCTTTTCATTCACGATATGCCCGAGGAACTGAACTTCCCGAATCCAGAAATCACACTTCGAAAACTTGGCATATAGTTTCTCCTATTGAAGTAGTTCCAGCAATAATCGTAGATGCTCAGCATGTTCTTCTTCACCCTTGGAGTAGACGAGTATATCATCGACGAACACGATGACAAACTTGTCGAGATACGGCTTACACACGCGGTTCATGAGGTCCATGAACACCGCGGGTGCGTTGGTGAGACTGAAGGGCATAACCAAGAACTCATAATGGCCATACCGAGTGCGAAATGCCGTCTTGGAGATATCCTCCTCCCTGACGCATAACTGGTGATAACCGGACTGTAGATCAATCTTGGAGTAGTAGCTTGACCCTTGAAGCTGGTCGAAAAGATCGTCGATGCGAGGTAATGGGTATCGGTTCTTGACGGTAACCTTATTGAGTTCCCTGTAGTCGATGCACATGCGGAAGGTCCCATCCTTCTTCTTGACAAAAAGGACCGGAGCTCCCTATGGCGAAGTACTGGGTCGGATAAATCCTTTTTCCAACAATTCCTGAAGTTGGGTAGACAACTCTTGCAGTTCTGCTGGAGCTAAGCGGTACGGGGCCTTGGCAATAGGAGTCGCATGGTTTGCCAATTCGATTTCAAACTCCACTTGTCGATGTGGTGGAAGACCAGGTAACTCCTCTGGAAACACATCGGGAAAGTCATGGACGACGGGAATATCTTCAATCCGCTTCTCGTCCTTAGGCTGCTCGGTGACTAGTGCGAGCAAAACAAATGCGTTCTTTCTTCGAAGATACTTCTGAGCTTGCATGTAAGAGATGATGTTTGTGACGGCGCCTGCCTTCTCACCTTGCACCATCAAAACTTCGTCGTTAGAGAGCGGAATACAGATAGATTTCTCGAAACGGAGAACTTCAGCTCGAACGTCGGATAGCCAGTCCATTCCGCCTACCACGTCAAAACTACCCTGGGTAGTTGTCATCAGATCAATGGTAAAGGTGTGACCCGTGAGTTTAAGTTGACAGCCGGTTACTAAATGGGTCACATCTACAGATTTACCATCGGCTAGTTCTATGACGTAAGGGGTCTCTAGGGGTTTAGGTGTGAGATTTAGGTCCTTCCTAAAAGACTCAGATATAAAACTCTTATCCGCACACGTATCAAAAAGTACAGTAGCAAAATGATCGTTAAGGGGAAACTTACCGGTGACCACGTTCGAGTCGTTTCTGGCCTCTCCAAGGCCCAGCGTGAATGCACGACCTTTGGCACCTCCTGTGCCACCATTTCCATTGTTACCATTGTTGTTATTGTTGTTGTTGTTGTTCCCACCATTGTTGTTGTTGCGAAGCTGCGGGCACTCAAGCTTGAAATGGGTAGTGCTACCGCACTGATAGCACCCCCGGTTATTACCTTGCTGTTGACCCTGGTGCTGATTCTGATTTTGTCGAGACATGATTTCCCCACGACAATCCTGTGCCGCGCGTCCCGCTTTGCCACATCGTTGGCAGCGATTTCCGTCGCAAGGGCCGTGATGATGGAGGTTACAACGGTTACATTGCGGGTTTCGACCCGCATAGCCGCTCGAGTTCTGGGTGTTGTTGGCAGACTGGTTATTGTGACCCCGATTGTTGTTGAAATTGTTGGACTGCTTATGGTTTCCTTGTTGTGGCTGGGCTGACGAAGACTGTCGAGCAGGTGAGTCTTCAAATTTTCTTTTGTTATCAGGGACAACTTCAGTTGCACCCCGAGGTGGCAACTTCCTTTGTTCCACCGCCTTATCGGTGAGTTTATGCGCCAGCCTGATCGCTTGATGCTCCGTCGTAGGGTCGCTAGACATTACCATACCCTGGATCTCAGGGACCAGACCCCCAAGATAAAACTCGAGTCGTTTTTCGATGGTGTTAGCCAGATCGGGACATAGGAAGACCAGATCATGATGTTTTGCCGTGTACGCTTCAATTTCAGACCCTACCATCTTGTGGTTCCATAACGCTTGCTCCAACTGCTAAACTCTGTCCCGCGGACAGTACTCCTCCTTGATTAGGGCCTTAAACTCGGTCCAGGCCATTTCGTTTGCCGCAACAAGTCCACGCGTTTGGACTTGTGCGTTCCACCAGGTTAATGCCCCATCTTCCAACGTTGAGGCAGCATACTTGACCTTATTGGCTTCAAGGCAATTGCATATCTCGAACACCGATTCAGACTTTTCAATCCAACGGACCAGTCCTATGGGTCCTTCCACACCCGTGAACTTGCTCGGTTTTGCATCGAGGAACATCTTGTAGGGTTAAGACCCTCTCCTGAAGACAGAGGATATGTAGTCAGCAAGAAAGTCTACTAGCCCAACTATTAGATTTTCCCATGAAAATTTAATAATGGTTACCTGCTGGTGGGTTTTGAACACCTGCTAGAGCAGCATTCACGTGTTCTTGGATTAAAGCAGCCAATTCTTCAGTTGACATATTGATATTTCCGTGACGTCCAGTTGCCATTTCAGATCTTCGCAAGACAACACAAACACACACCGATAAGTATATATATCCAATATAGTTATCATATTCCACACTTCAATAACCACACAAGTTATGTCAACCCAACAAATTAAACAATCAAAAAGGAACATTCGATTAAATAAATTGCAATGTCTCACAAAATACCAACCAAACATCTCTGTTTAATTATAAATTTCAAGTTCAAACATAAATGGAAACAAACAAACTAAAGAAAACAAAGCCGGGATTGGCGAGACGAATCAGTCTTCTACGTCTCCATCTCCCAAGTCCCTATCATTGCCGTCATCCTCTGTGACGTTTTCAGCTTCAACAGCCGGGTCCTGTTCCGGCTCTTCTTCCTCCGGATCCTCCTCCAGGTCTTCCTCTGGATCCTCCTCTGGGTCTTCCTCTGGATCCTCCTCTTCTTCCTCTACCGGCGCTGGAGGGGCCGGTGCTGGTGCGGGTACGGGGACATGTGCTTGATTCTGCTCCAGTTCTTGAATCCTCCAACTGGACTCAAGAACTCTGTCTTCGAGCCAGTCAGCCCTCAGCTGCTCAGCACGAAGATCCTTAGCTAAAATGTTTCGAACTCTCTTATTCTCATATTGCTCTTCCTCGAGCTTTCCAGTTTTACCAGTTAGTTGACGTATCATCCATCCTTGTGCTTCGATAGTCTCCTACATTCTCTCTAGCTGTTCCTGTTGTTTCCTTAACATATCCCTAAGTAGATCGTCCCCTACTCCTAACGAGTTGACCAGTTCGACCGGTATAGCGGTGGTCGGACGGGAGGACGACTCCCCTCCTAGAGCGAGTCTTTTCCTAGCAGCTGAGCGTGTCTCCACGCCATGAGGTGGTGAGGGTTCGACCATGGGTGCCTTCCCCGGCGCCCTTGATTGTCGAGATTTGTCGGATGATGATGATGACATAGCCTGCTGGGTTGGTGTAGTTAGTTACGTGTTGCGTATATACCAAAATACATACATATATATATATATATATATATATATATCACATAAACAATTGTAGCATAACACATAACAAGATATCACAGTTCGGTGCCAACTAAGTCTAGTGTCGTGTAACAGCCATAGTTTAGGTTTACTTTTAATGCAAACCTGGTTCTCTATAGCTAGAGGCTCTGATACCAATCTGTCACACCCTCAATTTCCACTTGCGGAGTTTTACCGCGAGGCGTGTGATCAAACCAGAATCTGAGACACTAGTAATATCGAACGACTCTATATGATTTATTTAAACGTTTTCCAAAAACATTTGTTTAACCATTCATAGTCATTTTAAAAATATCTTAGTTTCAAAGTTTAGCGGAAGCATTAATTTCAAAGTTTAGCGGAAGCATTAGAGTAAAGTAAAGTAACGGGCGCCAACATAAACGCCAAAACCAAAAATCCCAAACATTATTCGTAAATAAGACTCGATAAAAATGTCTTGATCAAATGCAAGTGAGTGCACCTAGCGCTCCTAGCGTCCTGAGAAACATGTAAAGAAACAAGTGTCAACATTAAAGAAGAGTGAGTTCACAGGTTTTTCTAAGTTCACAAGTTCGGTTAAAATTTGTTTTGATAACGATATAGTTCCATTATTCCTAACCCAGAATAATAATGTTGGTTCGTAATTAAGTTCAATGTTAACATGTAGGTAGCGAGCTTAAAGTTACGTCACATAAGAGTTTGCGATCGAAGCTGACTGTTGTTGCCTCAGTGTTGCCAGGTCTATCACTAACCATGGCGAAAGTTAGGTCAAATTAATCACCCGTTGACCATACCCGGTCGGCTAGCGCGACTAGCTGGGGTGGGGCTTGTCGGGCCCAGTAGTACTACTTATAATTTTCCCGCTATCTAACCCAATACTAACGATCCGAGAGATGGTTGAGGACTTCCGTGATATAGCTACTTAGTGACCATAACATACATTAACATCAACTTAGTTACCGAATAGTTTAACAACGTTAATTTCGCATAACGTTAAAGGTAGAGTTTTAGAGCGAATACATGTTTCTCCCCCTGTTGTTCAAAACAGGATAAAATAGGGGCCGTGAACTCACCTTAAATTGCTCGGTTAGAATAACACAAAAGAAGCAAATGGGATGGAACCGCTAATCGCGTCCTAACATGCCAACCGATTTAAAGTTAGTGTGTGAACACACTGACACAAAACCCTACACATAACTAACACACAGTGCGGCACACGTAATAACCAATTCGAAAACACAATCATGCATGCAAAGTATCATCATACCAAAATAATGATCAAACCGACTTGTCATAAACACAGATTAACTCATACAACACTTTGGTACACACTAACGCAAGTTATCATGTTTCAGCTTGTACACTCGTAACTGGGCTGTTTTCGAGGATTTTTATAAAATAGTTCCAACGTTCCAAAAATTCCAATTTTTTTACAGGAGGTGTCAACTGAACTGTAGAATTTTATGTAAAAGTTTCAAGTCCTAACGCTTTACCAATTATTTATAAACATTTATATACTAGGCTGCAGTCAGATTCGTCGCTTTCTGACTGCAGTCCACGGGAAAAATTATTTAAAAATCATCGTTCATCCAATTAACAAAATTCCAGTGGGAGATTTCTGGAAATTCCCGTCTCCAGTTACTGTACAAATTTCGTGACCCAACCCCCAACCCCCTACAGACTATGAGATCCGACTCGATAAACAACTAGCAAATTTTGCAGAATTTACGCAGCTTCAGCTGCTGCACTAAATGACCACTTAAAAATAGCAAACGACCTCAGAAAAATATGAATCTGGTGCCATTAGAAGAGTTTTTCAAAAATAAACGTTTTAGGTTTCAGAAAATCTACTTTTCGATAAATAATGATCAGGTTACAGCCAATTGAAGTTGGCTGAAAATGTCATTCAGCAAACTGTTTTCGACTTTTATCGCATTAGAACATGCTTAAACGATCATGACGCTTAATAATAATGATTAACAACAGGTTTATTTGTCAAATATCATCATGTATATCAATATTCATGCAAACCCTAATTATATAACATGATCTTTATCGCTAAAACGCAGCTTATGATTTTAGTATTCAACATAACATCACAATCGCAAAGATTCGCACAATCATCTGAACTAATCATAAATCATAGCACTTTTCATACTAATAATCCTACCATTACACATAATCATGATCAAGATTACACAAACCCTAATGTGAATCGCAAAACAATTAAACCATAACCTTGAAACGATGATGATTAGCGAACCGGGACAAGATTGGAATCAATCCGGAAGTTGGAGCTTGTGCGACCGTGAGGGGGGGGGGGGCTGCCGTCGGCCTTCTCTTAGAGGCTAGGGTTTGTTGTTTTTTTTTAAACACATCTCATGCATACATACCATTGTATAAAACAAGGGAAAAGGGGAGGGGGGGTTTGGGTTAAGTGGCTTAGGCCTCAAGTTTAGGTTATTTCCTTGGGCCGCAAGGAGGTGAGGTCGACACGTTTCGCGGCTCGGTTCGGTTCTGCTATTTATTTATTATTATTATTTTTTTTATAACTAATAATCACGAAATCAAGGCGTGATACAATAATCTACAAAATCTACAAACGTCTAATAACACATAGCACGTAATTCACACAATAGATTCACAAAGTTAGCGTAGTTATTGCAAGCGTGTAATTTAATTCTCCGAATTAAATCAGCGTAGGAATGAATAACCGTAAAGTAGCGCGTTTAAGATACCTGAAAAGCCGGGATGTCACATTATCCCCATGTTGAAAGAATTTTCGTCCCGAAACGTGGTTTAGAATGCAACGCACAAAGATTCAGTTTGTTAGTAATGGTACAAGTAATTCCCAGGCTGTCACATCATCCCCATGTTGAAAGAATTTCGTCCCGAAATTTAGTTGGCGGTAACGTCGGATTGCTGCTCAGCTGCAAAAAGGTGTGGGTATTTGCTTTTCATTTGGTCCTCTCTTTCCCACGTGAACTCCGGTCCACGCTTAGAGTCCCAACGAACCTTGACAATTGGTATCTTGCTGTGCCTTCGAGTCTTAATCTCACGATCCATGATCTCGATAGGTTGTTCCACAAAATGCAGTTGCTCATCCACTTGAATCTCATCCAATGGAATGACTAGGGTCTCATCTGATAGGCACTTCTTCAGATTGGACACGTGGAAAACATTGTGAACTCCACTGAGTTCGGTAGGAAGGTCTAACTGATAAGCTACGGGCCCGATACGCTTCGAAATCACAAACGGGCCTACGTACCCTGGGTTTAGTTTGCCTCGTTTCCCAAAACGGATTACACCCTTCCAGGGTGACACCTTCAGTAGGACGCGGTCGCCTACTTGAAATTCGAGCTTGTGCGACCGCAGTCGGCCTTCTCTTAGAGGCTAGGGTTTGTTGTTTTTTTTAAACACATCTCATGCATACATACCATTATATAAAACAAGGGAAAAGGGGGGGGGGGGGGCGACCGCAAATAGGGGGGGGTTTGGGGTAAGTGGCTTGGGCCTCAAGTTTAGGTTATTTCCTTGGGCCGCAAGGAGGTGAGGTCGACACGTTTCGCGGCTCGATTCGGTTCGGCTATTTATTTATTATTATTTTTATTTTTTTATAACTAATAATCGCGAAATCAATGCGTGATACAATAATCTACAAAATTTACAAACGTCTAATAACACATAGCACGTAATTCACCCAATAGATTCACAAAGTAAGCGTAATTATTGGGAGCGTGTAATTTAATTCTCCGAATTAAATTAGCGTAGGAATGAATAACCGTAAAGTAGCGCGTTTAAGATACCTGAAAAGCCGGGATGTCACAGACATTTAACTTATTAAAACATAGTTTTTAAAACATAAAGTTTAAAGTACGTCATAACCACACCACAGTTAAGTTGTTTTTGATCCTTATGGATCTTATTACATAGGTCCCAAAGTTTTAAAAGTTTGTCCAAAACATTTTCAAAACAACCATCCATCAACAAACTACAAGATACGCCATAATTCCCGAAGCCATGCTCAAGTACCTGAAGAACATGTTAAAATCAAGTGTCAACACAAAGGAGGATGAGCTCACATATTCAAATTTAAAACAAGGAAAACTTTCTAATTATGTGTTTATTATCAAAACATCCAAATAATATTTTCGAAAGTCAATTTATTTCCTTAATAAAATCCATGGGTCAGCCCTCGCAAGCGTTTTCCCCGAAACCTTCGATCTAAAGCATCTTCCCAAGTTTTACATATTAAATTGATAGCATCAAATGTTCAGACTCGTATGTTTGCAAGACATTACGAACTAAATATTAACAATAAGGGTATAATCAAGACTAGACTATAATAGAATACCAATTCGTCGTTTGACTTGATCGGAGCGATCGATCACGACGGGGTAGTCAACCCGATAGATCTACCAACAATTCTACGTGTTCAATACTTAAATGATTAAACAACAATACTTGCGCATGCGCCCATACGGGCATCTATATCGCTTGCCTCATGAACAATATATATATCCTACTAAAATGATAATTTAATATTTCATGTTGTATGAATTCCCCAAAGTCCCCACCGAGACGTAAACCATACCCGGTTCTTACTCTTTTGAGACCGAGCCAATTCATCACAATTTTAGATTTAAGCATTTTTAAATCTACACGGTCGTTTTCTCTAAAACACTGTAAAATCCCCGTTTCATCCCTGAAACATATTTATTCACAAAATCGTTTCTACCCGAAACATATTAACATCATCAAATTCATATATTTTCCATGAAAATATACATTTTGCATAAGCAAAGGTATGTTTTATTTAAAAACATCTTTAATCCCTTTTAAGGTGTGTTCTTCCCAAAAAAACATATATAAAAACAGTAAAAAGAGGGGGTTTAGTGACACTCACCTTTGGGTGCGTATTTAAAATAGCGCGATCCCACAATTTGATTCTACATGTCCTAATATACGTAGGAACGATTTAATAATCAATATTTCATAATATTCCTAAGTTTCTCCAATACTTAAAATTTTCACATAACTTTGAGATTTTCTCGAAAAGTCATTATTTTTATCATGTTGGCACTTTAGTATATATATATGAGTTCATATATATACATTTTTAAGATTTTGCGACTTAAAAGATTTTATTGGTGACCCTTAATGTTATATCCGTTAACACTCCCGTTTATAAGTACTATATATCTACGATTTATGGTTCGTAATATATACACATAAACTTGCACATATACACAATATCATAACACGCGAAATCTCGTTAACTTATACTCTTATCATTTTTAAAACATGCATACATGAAATAACTTATTAGTTAACCTATGTATAAATTTTCATGCCTGACAAATAAGTTACACATTAATCACGATTTTACGATTCTACCGTTTTAAACATACAAGCGTACATGCATAGTCTGAATTCCCGCTATCATGTCAACACTTAACGTATTATCATATACACATATTTTAAATCACATAACACATTTAAACACATAAGGTTCACCATGAACAACCCATTCTAGTGTATGTTGAAAAATGCGTATTTAGCGATTCGGTAACATTTTTCGGGCGTCGGAGTCACGTATGACTAACCAATCACCAAATAATCTTAATATAAGTTAAAATACTTATATTTATATAAAAAATATCAGTTTAGTTACTGATCTAAAACAGTTTCGTAAAACCTCTTAAAAAGGCGATTTTTACCCTTTTTACCGCATAGTTTTGGGTCAAATGTTACCGTAACCATCCGAACTCGAAACGACTTCATATTTTAACACAATACATGTTATTTACTGATTAAAATGATGGTTATAATCAGATTAGTGCAGTTTTTGTGTAAGTCACATAAATCATGCGATTTCACGTATTTTACAACTTTTTAAGCACAATGTACTACATGCAAAGCTAGTAAACTTTATGACAAGTTTCATACTACTTTAACACATGAAATAACCTTGGTTTAAGATTTATAATCTGATTAAAAATCATTTTTATCATAACATAATTAAATCATTATTTCATGATCATACATCATCATGCATGCTTAGGTACAAGCATCTAATGCATCCATATCATATCTTCATCAACATGCATGTACTCATATGCATCAAACATTAAATTTATCTCATGTTCACTATCCAAGAGCATAATCATCTTCATATTATCATCATCCAATCATTCCATCATTGGACATAAATGCAAGACATGTACACATATTCTTACACATTTAAATTTATTATCATCAATGATTTACATGCGTGCACATGTACACTTCCAAAAAATTACTTTTTCATGCATTCATCTTTTCAAATCATATAACTTTCATATGAAAACTTTTAAACATGCATGCATCAAATCCTCATGAACATCATTAATCAAGAACACTCAAAATCAAAACTCACTCTCACATGTATATACATACATACATACATACGACCCTACATACATACATACACTTATCCATTTTCATTTTCTTTGAAAACCCATTTTTATTGTTTTTAAGTTAATGAATCATCCAAGAACAAGAGAAACCACATTCACTATCACCTTTACCAACAAGAATCAAGAACAGTTTTAAAATACATGAGTTTATACCTTCAAGATTCTAGTGGGTTTTGAATAAAAAGATGAGGTGAGCTTTGGTTCTTGCTTGAAACTCCTTGGAATCACCCTTAAACCTTCATACAAGCTTGAAAGCACCTCTAAATGAGTTTGGATCTTCTTGAAATGGATTGAAATTTGAAAATGTGAGTGTGTGAGGGGTGTTTCAGCCGAGCTTATTGAGAGAGAGAGTGTTGAGTGTCTTGAGATTATGTCTTGGATTTTTGAAAGATCCTAGAAGATATTACAAAAGTTGCAATCATGACTTGTGTTTCCAAGGTGAACACTTGTCAAGAGAGTGTTTTGAACCTCCCCCTAAGACGCCACCTATTGCCCATACACACATTATTTCATATATATACGTATATATACAAGTTATAGGTTAAAAACTGGTATTTTACTGGATACCGGGTATTTTATCTAGCGTTTTAAGTACGTTTTAACGCGTTTTAAATTATTTCAATGCTCTATAAAAATAAAATCACTAAAATATTACTGAATAATATTTATTTACCTGGACAGCCTACGTGGTCGGTATTTGGCAGTATGCACGCTGTGTTGCGCGGTATGCGCTTAAATTCGCAAAATAGAGATTTTAAGCGTTTTAATTTATTTTTTTCATGCTATAAAAATAAAGTTGTCAAATAATTACTATACTAATTATTAGTTGCCCTAGACTGGCTGTGTTGACAGTATTTTGTCAGATACGCGCACTATCGCGCAGTACGAGCTTAAATTATTTTTCTTTACGAATATGATTAAATATATTATTTCAATCATAATGGACTATTTTTAGGATTTTAACATTATTCGGTGGTCACCAACGTTCGTTTCGCATTTTAATCGTTACACGATGAGCGTTTATCTTAATATTGCCAACGTAATTTTTTATTAAACTTTGGATTTACCAACACATCAAATACCATATATAAACATCATAAATAATCAAATACGGCCTTTTATTCATTCATGACACGTGTTACATTTGTACGGTACTGCCTAAATAGCCGGGTGTCACAGTCTCCCACTGTTTAAGGAATTTCGTCCCTGAAATTCTTACACTAAAGGTATCGTTTTCGCACTAGACTTAAAGAGATGCGGATATTTTCGTTGCATCTGATCCTTTCGTTCCCATGTGAACTCGGGTCCACGTTTAGAATTCCAACGAACCTTGACCAACTTAATCCGACTCCTTCTAAGCTTCTGAATCTTCTCATCCAGAACTTCTACCGGTTCCTCGATAAATCTCATTTTATCGTCTACTTGAACCTCATCACGGGGTATGATTAGTGTCTCATCTGATAGACACTTTCTCAGGTTAGAAACATGAAACACGTCATGAACTCCATTCAAATCCTATGGCAGCTTAAGCCTATACGCGACTGATCCAACTCGAGAGAGGACTTCGAAAGGACCCATATAACGCGGGCTAAGCTTTCCCCCTTTCCCAAATCTCATAACACCTTACCAAGGTGACACCTTTAGCAGAACACGATCCCCGACTTGAAACTGCAACGGTTTCCTTCGGTTGTCTGCATAACTCTTCTGTCGATCAGCGGCAGCTTTCAACCTTTCCTTGATCTAGACAACCTTGTCAGTTGTTTCTTGGATAAGCTCAGGTCCAGTTAGTTGCCTTTCGCCAACTTTAGCCCAACACAAAGGCGATCAACATTTCCTCCCATACAAAGCTTCAAACGAAGCGACTTTGATACTAGCGTGGTAACTATTGTTGTTAGAAAACTCTGCTAACGGCAAATGAGTATCCCAACTCCTACTGAAATCAATCACGCACGCTCTCAACATGTCCTCTAACGTTTGAAGGTTCTCTCACTCTGACCTTCCGTTTGAGGATGATACGCAGTACTCATGTCCAAACGAGAACCCAGCGACTCTTGAAGAGATCGCCAAAATCTGGAGTCAAATCGTCCATGTCTATCGGAGATAATTGACACTGGCACTCCATATCAGCCTATGATCTCGTTGAGGTACAACTGTGATATCTTTTCCGTCTTGTCTGTTTCCTTAATGGGCAAGAAATGAGCAGACTTCGTCAATCGATCCACAATTACCCATATAGTGTCATGTCTACGTGACGTACGGGGTAACTTGCTGATAAAGTCCATTACAAGACGCTCACACTTCCATTTAGGAATCTCTGGTTGCTGCAGAAGCCCATACGGCCTCTGATGTCCAGCCTTAACCCTTGATCATGTCAGACACTTACTCACATACACCGCAATATCTTTCTTCATATTCGGCCACCAATATAACTCCTTAATATCCTGATACATCTTGGTAGAACCTGGGTGAATCGAATATCTGGACTTATGAGCCTCGTTCATAACCAGTTCACGTAGGTTACCTCTAAGCGGAACCCAAACTCGGTTCATGAAGTACATCACTTCATCCGCTTTTGGTATCAGTTCACATTCCAAACCTCTCAAACCTTCTTGACTCAGGTTCTCATCTCTTAAAACTTCTCGCTGTGCATTACGAATTTGATCAGTCAAATTCGTTTGTATGGTCAAACCCAAAGCAAGCACACACAGAGGCTTCTCCCGCTCCTTCCTACTGAGCGCGTCAGCAACAACATTTGCTTTTCCCGGGTGATAACGAATATCACACTCGTAATCATTGAGTAACTCTACCCAACGCTGTTGTCGCATGTTGAGTTCCTTCTGATCAAAGATATGCTGGAGGCTCTTATGGTCTGTGTAAATCGTACACTTCGTGCCATACAGATAATGTCTCCAAATATTCAAAGCGAACACAACAGCTCCCAACTCTAATCATGAGTTGTGTAGTTCTTTTCATGCACTTTCAGTTGTCTAGATGCATAGGCTATCACTTTGTCCTTCTGCATAAGCACGCTACCAAGGCCTGAACATGACGCATCACAGTATACAACAAAACTGTTATTTCCCTCAGGCAGGGATAGAATGGGTGCACTACACAACTTCTCCTTCAACAATTGAAAAGCTTTCTCCTGCTTCTCTGTCCAATCAAACTTCTTATCTTTCTAGGTCAATAGCGTAAATGGCTACGCTATTCTGGAAAAATTCTCAGTGAATCTTCTATAATACCCAGCAAGTCCTAAGAATTGCCACACCTCTAACGGAGTCTTTGCCGCTTCCCAATTCTTAATCGCCTCTACCTTTGACGAGTCTACATGTATACCTTTCTCATTTATGACATGTCCGAGAAAATGAACCTCTCGAATCCAAAATTCACATTTATAGAACTTGGCATACAACTTCTCTTTCTTCAACAGCTCCAGAATCATCTTCAAATGTTGCTCATGATCTTCTTTGGCTCGCCAATAGATTAGTATATCGTCAATGAATACTATCACGAATTTGTCCAAATAGGGTTTGCATACCCTGTTCATGAGATCCATGAACACTGCAAGTGCATTAGTTAAGCCAAAACGCATGACTAAGAACTCATAATGGCCGCAACGTGTTCTAAAAGCAGTCTTCGGGACGTCTTCCTCACCAATCTTCAACTGGTGATAACCTGAACGCAGGTCTATCTTCGAGTAGTAGCTTGATCCTTGAAGCTGGTCGAACAAATCGTCGATTCTCGGTAGAGGGTACCGATTCTTGATAGGTAATTTGTTCAACTCTCTGTAATCAATACACATTCTGAAGGAACCATCTTTCTTCTTCATGAATAACACAGGTGCTCCCCAAGGTAAAAAGCTTGGTCGTATGAAACCTTTGTCTAATAGCTCTTAAAGCTGTTTTGACAATTCTTTCATTTCTGACGGTGCTAATCTGTAAGGAGATTTTGCAATCGGTGCAGTACCATGTACAAGATCGATCTTAAACTTGATTTGTTTCGCAGGGGGTAATCCAGGTAAGTCTTCAGGGAAAACTTCCGGATAATCGTGAACTACAGGAAATTCCTCAACTTCCTACCTTCAGCGTTCATATCCACTACGTTAACCAAGAACGCAGGATAGCCTTTACGCAACATCTTGTGCATTTTCATGATACTAACAACTCCTAACACTCGACTCGATCGGTCACCGTGAATAACTAAAGCTTCACCACCACTAGGACGAGGTATCCACACTTGTTTCTCTGAAAAAATGATCTCAGCTCCGTTCTTAGATAGTCAATCCATCCCAACGACTACATCAAAACTACCTAACTCCATTGGTAATAAATCGATACTAAAAGTATGATCGCATAACCGAATTCTACAACCCCAAATAACTTCGCTAGTCTCTATCAATTTACCATTTGCTAATTATATCAAGTACTTTTTACTTAGCTTACTTGTTTGAGAACACATAAACGGTTCAAAGTTTTTCGAAACAAAACTCAAGTAAGCACCAGTATCAAATAGTACTCACGCATAATGGTCATTGATTAGGAAAGTACCAGAAACAACCGCATGATCATCCCGTGCCTTCCCAGCATTCAGCTCAAAAGCTCTGCCCCTGGCATTCTGACCTTTCACATTCGGACAATTCCTCTTATAGTGTCCCTGCTCTCCGCATCCATAGCGTCCCTCGAGCTTAACTCCCTTCGACGTACTCTTAGCATAGCATTCGCGAGTAACATGTCCAGTCGACCACACCTGGCACACTTTCCCTGCTCATCTCCATGAGTCTTCTTCGCTAAACCACTTCCGCCATCCCTGGCATTATCCTTCCTCGAACCACTAGAATTAGCCACATATGCCTTCCCCGAATCACGTTTCCTCTCACGCTTCTCATCGGAATCCTTTCTGAAGCTCTCAGACTTTCGCTTTCGCGAATCCCTAGATCTAGGCTAAGAACGCTCTGATCGGTCAGATTTCCCATCTGCCTTGACTTTTCCCGACGACTTCCTAGTCTCCTCTTTCATGTTAAGGCTACTTTTGCGAGTAGCATCATCCGCTAATATTTTCGCTAAAGTAGTAGCTTCCAGATAGGTAGTGGGCTTCGCTGATGTACCCATACTGGGAATTTGTGGTAACAATCCCCAAATATACCTCTCTACCTTAACGTAATCAGGAGTGACCATCCGTGGAACCAACCTAGCCAAGTCATTGAACTGAGACATATAAGCTCTGACATTCAGGCCTTCCATGGTCAAATTCCAGAAATCAGTCTCAATCTTCTGCATCTCACTACGCGGGCAATATTCCTTAAGAAGCATCTCTTTTAGTTCATTCCAAGTAAGATCGTAGGCCGCGTCTTCACCCAAAACTTGAACTTGAGTGTTCCACCAGGATAAAGCTTCATCGAGAAATGAACATGAAGCATACCTAACCCTTTGATCAGCAGCACAACCACTGATGGCCATCACAGACTCCATCTTCTCGATCCATCTAGTGATTTCAAGAGGCCTTTCAGCACCGGTAAATGATCATGGGTTACAGCCCTGAAATGTTTTATACTTATATCTATGCCTTGTTCACAAGGTTAATGAAAAATCAAGATCACGCTCTGATTATATCATAACACAAGAACTACTAAAACTTTTCCGATCATTATGTTACCTTGCAGGTTTCCAATCTGTATACCACCATCACCATGCCCAAAGAACACTACGTCCACGTCCTTGCCCAATATTCTGGTTGGCTTCACGCTGTTCCAAGGCAGTATGAACGTGTTAAGCAATGAGTTGTGCCAACTCTTCTAGGGTGGTAGGTAGTCCAGTACCCTGTCTTGCTTTTGGTGGCATTTTATCATTTCTATTATTGTAATAATAATATCAATATAAGACAATGTTTAAATAATCAGTCATTAAATAATAGTGGACTAAACATTACACATTCATCCACATAATAATGAGAATAATTTAACCAAAAGAGAACCCATATAATTGATACTTATCATGGAAATTACAAAGCTTGTTCATAGTACAACGACCATTCAAAATTTGGTGTGACATAATCAACCACCAATAACAAGTCTAGATGAAATTTCCTCCTAAATATCAAAAAATTTGGCATGCAAGCTAATATAAGGGTTTATCAAAAGAGACATACAAAACAAACAACACAAACAACAAACTACAATAACTTCTTCAAACCAGCAAACTCTAGAAGCTTCCTCACAAGCTCCTCAAGCTTAACTACCCTCCAGTGCATCTGATCCATACCACTGTTATCCAAGTCCTTAAGCTCATTAAACCAATCCATCTGACCCTCTAAGTCCTTCACCTTTTCCATGGACGCCTCCAGATCTCCGCATATGGCCCCCAACTGACGGTCGCAATGAGAGCATCGGTAACCCACACTCCTTTCTACTTCTTCGAAGCAGATGCTGTCTCAGCTCTAGAAGTTGAAGCGATGTCTCCAACTGGTCATATCCTTTTCCTACGTCGAAAGTAAACCAAAAGGGGTGCAGTAGGAGCGCGCGACTCGATCGATGGAAATGACGACTCAGTAACAATGGGTGGAGGGATCTCAGTAGTGGGCTCAACATCGGCAGTAGATGAGACAACCAATGGCTCTAATGGCTGAGCCGTAACAACGGTAGCTTCTACTGCTAGTGCGATAACTATAAGATCCTCAGATCAACAGAACACCTCTATCCACGTCATCAATAACTGGCACAGTACCTGATGATTGGCCAGTCTCGTAGATCGAGGGCGGAGCATCATCATCGTCTTCGATCAAACCGTTGCTTGTAAAAGCATAACGAGGGTCAACCTGGCTGGCGAAAGCAGTAGGGTTAACATGGAAGGACGAAACGAATCCGACCACATCAACAAACTGTGGAATCGTGGGGGGTACCTCTGGTAATACGGATCTAGGTGAAGTCTCGAATTCTGGCTCGCTATCTGAGCCAGTAATCTCGATGACCTCGTGATCGTGCGACATCTGTGACATAAGTAAGTGTGTGTTCAAATGAAAAATAACACATAAGGCCCAAACAAATAGATTAACACGTATGCACAATAACACGGAATGTTTCTCATACATGATAAAAATCTATCTTTATTTAAAAATTTTGGCTTCGCGAATTTTGGACTTACATCTAAAAAATCTTTGGTTGAAATCTAGAGTTTTCCCCTGAAAACATCTAGTTCGCTAACAATCGTTGGCTCTGATACCAACTTCTGTAACACCCCAAAAACGTCGCAACGGAAAATACAAATGTAATGGTGATGGAAGTTGGTGCCATAAATATCTTATCGAGCGATGCATTGTTAATGTTGGACATTTAACTTATTAAAACATAGTTTTTGGAACATAAAGTTTAAAGTACGTCACAACCACACCACAGTTAAGTTGTTTTTGATCCTTATGGATCTTATTACATAGGTCCCAAAGTTTTAAAAGTTTGTCCAAAACATTTTCAAAACAACCATGCATCAACAAACTACAAGATACGCCATAATTCCGGAAGCCATCCTCAAGTACCTGAAGAACACGTTAAAATCAAGTGTCAACACAAAGGAGGGTGAGCTCACATATTCAAATTTAAAACAAGGAAAACTTTCAAATTATGTGTTTATTATCAAAACATCCAAATAATATTTTCGTAAGTCAATATATTTCCTTAATAAAATCCATGGGTCAGCCGCCGCAAACGTTTTCCCCGAAACCTTCGATCTAAAGCATCTTCCCAAGTTTTACATATTAAATTGATAGCATCAAATGTTCAGACTCGTATGTTTGCAAGACATTACGAACTATATATTAACAATAAGGGTATAATCAAGACTAGACTATAATAGAATATCAATTAGTCGTTTGACTTGATCGGAGCGACCGATCACGACGGGGTAGTCAACCCGATAGATCTACCAACAATTCTACGTGTTCAATACTTAAATGATTAAACAGCAATACTTGCGCAAGCGTCCATACGGGCCATCTATATCGCTTGCCTCATGAACAATATATGTATATCCTACTAAAATGATAAATTTGATATTTCATCTTGTACGAATTCCCCGAAGTCCCCACCGAGACGTAAACCCTACCCGGTACTTACTCTCTTGAGACCGAGCCAATTCCTCACAACTTTAGATTTAAGCATTTTTAAATCTACACGGTCGTTTTCTCTAAAACACCGTAAAATCCCCGTTTCATCCCCGAAACATATTTATTCACAAAACCGTTTCTACCCGAAACATATTAACATCATCAAATTCATATATTTTCCATGAAAATATACATTTTACATAAGCAAAGGTATGTTTTATTCAAAAACATCTTAATCCCTTTTAAGGCGTGTTCTTCCCCCTAAACATATACAAACTAGTAAAAAGACAGGGTTTCGTGACACTCACCTTGGGTGCGTTTTTATAATAACGCGATCCCACAACTTGATTCTACACGTCCTAATATACGTAGGAACGATTTAATAATCAATATTTCATAATATTCCTAAGTTTCTCTAATACTTAGAATTTTCACATAACTTTGAGATTTTCTAGAAAAGTCATTATTTTTATTATGTTGGCACTTTAGTATATATATGAGTTCATATATATATATTTTTATGATTTTGCGACTTGAACGATTTTATTGGTGACCCTTAATGTTATGTCCGTTAACACTCCCGTTTATAAGTACTATATATCTACGATTTGCGCGTCGTAATATATATACATAAACGTGCACATATACACAATATCATAACACACGAAATCTTGTTAACTTATACTCTTTATCATTTTTAAAGCATGCGTACATGAAATAACTTATTTAGTTAACCTATGTATAAATGTTCATGCTCGACAAATAAGTTACACATTAATCGCGATTTTACCGATTCTACCGTTTTAAACATACAATCGTACATGCATAGTCTAAATTCCTGCTATCATGTCAACACTTAACATATTATCATATACACATATCTAAATCACATAACACATTTAAACACATAAGGTTCACCCATGAACAACCCATTCTAGTGTATGTTTAAAAATGCGTATTTTAGCGACTCGGTAACGTTTTTCGGGTGCCGGAGTCACGTATGACTAACCAAACTCCAAATAATCTTAATATAAGTTAAAAATACTTATATTTATATAAAAAATATCATTTTAGTTACTGATCTAAAATAGTTTCGTAAAAACCTCTTAAAAAGGCGATTTTTACCGTTTTTACCGCATACTTTTGCGTCAAATGTTACCATAACCATCCAAACTCGAAAGGACTTCACATTTTAACAAAATACATGTTATTTACTGATTAAAATGATGGTTATAATTAGATTAGTGCAGTTTTTGTGTAAGTCACATAAATCATGCGATTTCACGTATTTTACAACTTTTTAAGCACAATGTACTTCATGCAAAGCTAGTAAACTTTATGACAAGTTTCATACTACTTTAACACATGAAATAACCTTGTTTTTAAGGTTTATAATCTGAGTAAAATCATTTTTATCATAACATAATTAAATCATTATTTCACGATCATACATCATCATGCATGCTTAGGTACAAGCATCTAATGCATCCATATCATATCTTCATCAACATGCATGTACTCATATGCATCAACATTACATTTATTTCATGTTCACTCATCCAAGTGCATAATCATCTTAATATTATCAGCATCCAATCATTCCATCATTGGACATAAATGCAAGACATGTACGCATATTCTTACACATTTAAATTTATTATCAACAATGATTTACATGCATGTATATATACATATATATATATATATATATATATATATATATATATATATATATATATATATACATGGCTACATATATACATACATATGTACACTTCCAAAATTTTACTTTTTCATCCATTCATCTTTTCAAATCACATAACTTTCATATGAAAACTTTTAAATATGTATGCATCAAATCCTCATGAACATCATCAATCAAGAACATTCAAAATCAAAACTCACTCTCACATGTATATACATACATAAATACGGCCCTACATACATACATACACTTATCCATTTTCATTTTCTTCTAAAACCCATTTGTTATTGTTTTTAAGTTAGTGAATCATCCAAGAACAAGAGAAACTCCATTCACTATCATCTTTACCAACAAGAATCAAGAATATTTTTAAAAGACATGAGTTTATACCTTCAAGATTCTAGTGGGTTTTGAATAAAAAGATGAGGTGAGGCTTGGTTCTTGCTTGAAACTCCTTGGAATCACCCTTAAACCTTCATACAGGCTTGAAAGCACCTCCAAATGAGTTTGGATCTTCTTGAAATGGATTGAAATTTGAAAATGTGAGTGTGTGAAGGGTGTTTTGGCCGAGCTTATTGAGAGAGAGAGTGTGTTGAGTGTTTTGAGATTATGTCTTGGATTTGTGAAAGATCTTGGAAGATATTACAAAAGTTGCAATCATGACTTGTGTTTCCAAGGTGAACAATTGGAAAAAGAGTGTTTTGAACCTCCCCCCAAGTTGCCACCTATTGCCCATACACACATATATTTCGTATATATACATATACATACAAGTTATAGGTTAAAAACTGGTATTTTACTCGATATCGGGTGTTTTATCTAGCATTTTAATTACCTTTTAACGCATTTTGAACCTCCCCCCAAGCTGCCACCTATTGCCCATACACACATATATTTCGTATATATACATATATATACAAGTTATAGGTTAAAAACTGGTATTTTAGTGGATATCGGGTGTTTTATCTAGCGTTTTAATTGCCTTTTAACGCGTTATAAATTATTTTCAATGGTCTATAAAAATAAACTCACTAAAATATTACTGAATAATATTTTATTTACCTGGACCGGCTACGTTGTCGATATTTGGCAGTTTGCGCGCTGTGTTGCGCAGTGTGTGCTTAAATTCGTAAAATAGGGATTTTAAGCGTTTTAATTTATTTTTTTCATTCTATAAAAATAAACTTGTAAAATAGTTATTATAATAATTATTAGTTGCCCTTGTCTAGCTGTTTTTTGACAGTATTTTGTCAGATACGCGCAGTACGTGCTTACTCGAAAATAGAGTTTCTTAGGTTTTTAAATTATTTTTCTTCACGAATGTGATTAAATATATTATTTCAATCATAACAGATTATTTTTAGGATTTTAACATTATTCGGTGGTCACGACTTTCTTTTCACATTTTAACCTTACGCGTTGAGCGTTTATCTTAATATTGCCAACGCATTTTTTATTAAACTTTGGATTTACCAACACATCAAATACCATATATAAACATCATAAATAATCAAATACAGCCTTTTATTCATTCATGACACGTGTTACATCTGTACGGTACTGCCTAAATAGCCGGGTGTCATAGTCTCCCAATGTTTAAGGAATTTCGTCCCCGAAATTCTTACACTACAGGTTTCGTTTTCGCACTAGACTTAAAGAGATGCGGATATTTTCATTGCATCCGATCCTGTCGTTCCCATGTGAACTCGGGTCCACGTTTAGATTTCCAGCGAACCTTGACCAACTTAATCCGACTCCTTCTAAGCTTCTGAATCTTCTCATCCAGAACTTCTACCGGTTCCTCGATAAATCTCTGTTTATCATCTACTTGAACCTCATCAGGGGGTATGATTATGTCTCATCTGCTAGACACTTTCTCAGGTTGGAAACATGAAACACGTCATGAACTCCATTCAAATCCTGTGGCAGCTTAAGCCTATACGCGACTGATCCAACTCGAGAGAGGACTTCGAAAGGACCCATATAACGCGGGTTAAGCTTTCCCCCTTTCCCAAATCTCATAACACCTTTCCAAGGTGACACCTTTAGCAGAACACGATCCCCGACTTGAAACTGCAACGGTTTCCTTCGGTTGTCTGCATAACTCTTCTGTCGATCGGCGGCAGCTTTCAACCTTTCCTTGATCTGGACAACCTTGTCAGTTGTTTCTTGGATAAGCTCAGGTCCGGTTAGTTGCCTTTCGCCAACTTTAGCCAAGCACAAAGGCGATCGACATTTCCTCCCGTACAAAGCTTCAAACGGAGCGACTTTGATACTAGCGTGGTAACTATTGTTTTGGGAAAACTCTGCTAACAGAAAATGAGTATCCCAACTCCTACTGAAATCAATCACGCACGCTCTCAACATGTCCTCTAACGTTTGAATGGTTCTCTCACTCTGACCTTTCGTTTGAGGATGATACGCAGTACTCATGTCCAAACGAGAACCCAGCGACTCTTGAAGAGATCGCCAAAATCTGGAGTCAAATCGTCCATGTCTATCGGAGATAATTGACACAGGCACTCCATGTCGGCCTACAATCTCATTGAGGTACAACTGTGATATCTTTTCCGTCTTGTCTGTTTCCTTAATGGGCAAGAAATGAGCAGACTTCGTCAATCGATCCACAATTACCCATATAGTGTCATGTCCATGTTGGTGATAAAGTCCATTGCAAGATGCTTCCACTTCCATTTAGGAATCTTTGATTGCTATAGAAGCCCAGACGGCCTCTGTTGTTCAGCTTTAACCCTTGAGCATGTCAGACAATTACTCACATACACCGCAATATCTTTCTTCATAGATATAACTCCTTAATATCCTGATACATCTTGGTAGAACCTGGGTGAATCGAATATCTGGACTTATGAGCCTCGTTCATAACCAGTTCACGTAGGTTACCTCTAAGCGGAACCCAAACTCGGTTCATGAAGTACATCACTTCATCCGCTTTTGGTATCAGTTCACATTCCAAACCTCTCAAACCTTCTTGACTCAGGTTCTCATCTCTTAAAACTTCTCGCTGTGCATTACGAATTTGATCAGTCAAATTCGTTTGTATGGTCAAACCCAAAGCAAGCACACACAGAGGCTTCTCCCGCTCCTTCCTACTGAGCGCGTCAGCAACAACATTTGCTTTTCCGGGTGATAACGAATATCACACTCGTAATCATTGAGTAACTCTACCCAACGCTGTTGTCGCATGTTGAGTTCCTTCTGATCAAAGATATGCTGGAGGCTCTTATGGTCTGTGTAAATCGTACATTTCGTGCCATACAGATAATGTCTCCAAATATTCAAAGCGAACACAACAGCTCCCAACTCTAATCATGAGTTGTGTAGTTCTTTTCATGCACTTTCAGTTGTCTAGATGCATAGGCTATCACTTTGTCCTTCTGCATAAGCACGCAACCAAGGCCCAAACATGACGCATCACAGTATACAACAAAACCGTCATTTCCCTCAGGCAGGGATATAATGGGTGCACTACACTACTTTGTTAGGATCTGAGTTTGACCTGATTGTGTTGTTTTAAACAAAATGGATACAAAATAAAATAAAACATATAAAACTTGCAGCGGAATACGATTTAAAACTTTGTAACACAATCAAACGAGAGATTAGCTTTCATCACACAATGTTTTCATTACCCAAACGATTGAAAAGGATTACAAGTAATTACATGCATGAATCACTAACTCCCTCTCAGCTCGAGCTTCACATATATTAGATTATACAAGATAAGTGTGTGTGTGTGTGTGTGTAAGCTAAATAGAACAGTACATGCACTGTCTATTGATAGTATAATCCTAACCTCTGTAGCATCTTTGCTGACATCACCAAGATAATGACATTTAACAGACCTAACAAACTCCAACCACTGCTAATACTATCCTCAAATAACTATGCAAACCACTGATAGGCTTAACCACTAATGAAGCTTTATCTAATGTTCTTCAAAGGGTGATCAGACCTTTGACTTCAATAATGGTTTGGTTCTTCAATAGTCTTTATAACCAGCAGAGCTTAGCTTTGAGCAGATGTTAGAACTATCAGATGTTTAGTTGTGTTGCCATTGAAGAAAGTTGTGAGACAAAAAAACTGTTTATTCTGGATCATATAGAACAGACCTGTTTTGGCATTTTATCATCTGTTCTTTTGTAGGGGTCAATCCCAACAATCTGCCCCTAGAACAGATGATGCCAAAACTCTTCTTTATTCATGATCATTATTCTCTCATCAGTTTTTCCATGCTTTGTTTCTTGAACTGTAGTTCAAAATTCAAGGAATTTTCATCATCTTCATCCCTGCACAGTTGAAGTTCTAGAAGATCTTGAATGTCAGCTACACCCAAGCCTAGTGCATCCTTCCTTGTTATATATTTAACTTTCCTATTGGACTTGAGCAAAGTCAATACATGGGTCTGTTTATCAGACATCCACTTTAGTATTTTTTAGTTCAATAGGTTTCTTGGGAGAAGTTTTATTTGTGATGAGTTTGGTGAAGATAGTTTGCTTGATAATGATGTGGCAGTGATAGTAGGTGGTTCCTGACAATCTGATGAAGTAACATCCATTTTAGATTCTTTCATGTTTTCATCTTCCTTATTTTCATGTAGTTTATCCATTTGATGCTTTTTCCTTTGATTGAAGGCTTGGATGTATTCATCTAAGGCAAGATTTGCATGTGACTTAGTTTTCTTGAAATTGTTCCAGTCTGGTGCAATCTTCCTTATCTGAGGATCATTCTTCATTCTTTCACACCTGTTTGCCTCTTCTTGAAGAGCTTTGAGAGACCATTCTTCAAATTGATGCTCTTCAGCTTGATATGGTTTGTCTCTCATGATAATTTTTATGAAGTTTCTTCTTAGTTTCTTTTGAATATCAACATCAGGTGATTGAGTTGACATCTTCTTGTTTAAGTCTTTTGCAAAGTCTTCCAGTTTCTTGACTTTACTAAGTGCAAGATGCATTCGACTTGACAAGTAAACTTTCCCTTTACTCTCTTCTTTTGAAATGTATTGGCTTGTTTAACTTTTAATTTCAGCTACTCCTCAATGTTCCTTGGAGCTTTGTAGCCAAAAAGAGATGGGAATGTTCTTTTGGATGGATTATCCTCTATTAAGAATTGTAACATTTCATCTTAACTGCAAGCACTTCCAAAGGATAATTTACAGCCAGGGGTATTTGTCTTATTGGATTACGGCCAGTAGGTGATTGAGTAAGTGGGTTTGATGTTGGTGATGATGGAGGGATGAAAGTTTCTTGATTGGTTAGAAAAAGTGGTGTATGTGTGGGTGTATCATCAATCACTTTAAATTTTCTCTTTCATGTATAGACTAAGCTTGGTGAATGAGTTGTTGTGGATGTTTATGTTACAAGAGTTTGGATTTGAGAAACTGTGATAACAGTGGTTTGGCTAACAGTTGATGAAGGACTGTTGTCTCAACCAACGTTGTGTTAACATTTGTTGTACCTTTTGTAGTCACAACATCTGTTATAGTGAGGATTGGTGATGAAGGTGGTGGCATTGTTTTCTGCCTTTTAGCAGGTGATTTGTGAGGTGGGGTTGTTGGTTTAGGTGCAGCAGTGGTTATAGCACCAGCAGTAGTGTTGAGACCAATAGTGGTTTGCTTTTTGGTTTCTTGTGGTGGGAGCTTCTTCTGTTTGAAGTGTCAAGATCCTTTTTAAAAGTCCTTTTTCTTGTATCTTCATCATCTGCTTGAATGTCTAGGGTTTCATCAACTCCCTTTTTCTTTTCTTTGATAGGTGTTTCAGCAATAGTTACCGAGGATTCTTTTGCAGGTTCTGGCTCTTTCTTTGACATATAATCCACAGACTCAGTTTTCTCCACCTTTTTGGCATCATCCTTTTGAAGATAGGTGCAGAGGAAGTGCCAGACTTCTTTGTAAGAATTCTTTGATACTCTTGAGGTCTTCCTGAGTTTCTCTATATCTTTCATCAACCAAATCTTTTAATATTTTTACACGTATTTCATGTTGATGGTCAGCAAGTTAACGTTGTTGTTGAAACAAAGGATATACTTGTTTAATTATATCAGCGGTTTGAAGATTAGAAGATTGAGCAGTGTGTTGAGACTTTGAAGCTTCTAACATCTGTTGCAGCATATTTTTGATATCTGCCACTGATGTCTCAATCTTTGTAACTCTCTCTGTCAAATGTTTAGATGTTAGATCATTACCTAACTTAATAAGATCATCTGAACTCCTACCAGAAGTGGTAGTTATATCTATGTTATCATGAACAGAGGTTCCAACCCTTGTTTCAAACATAGATGCCCCTTTTTCTTGGTACTGGGGACTTCTTTCTACAACAGAGATTCCCTTAACATACTCACCAATGGTTTTAATACCAACAGTGGTTGCATTGGTAGCCTCAGTAGAAATTGCCTTTAAGGGAGACTTATTTATGAAACTACTGTCCAGATGTAAATCAGTGGATTCAACATCTGTTGTAGCTGCTCCACTTGAACTACCAGCAAGAATTTTATGAAATTTAAGTGGTGTAACCTCCTTAACTGTTTGTGGGTTAGTCAATTAAATTTTATCAAACACATCCATTGTAGAGGATATATTCTCAGTGATGTGTTGGTGAGAGTGGCCTTTTTGTGTTTGACTTCCAATGATCTCAAACAGGTGCTTCAGGGTTGATTTAATTTGAGATGTGGGAAGTGAGGTGGAAAGAGAATTTGCCCTGGGAGAAGGACAGTTCAACATACTCTCAAGTGAGGGTAATGTTTCAAGTTGTGGTGTCCCTGTGCTTACAACATGTTCCTTTTGTGTGGAATCATGAGGAGTTGTGGTTTTAGGTGGAGATCTTTCCAGCTGTTGTGAGGAAGTAGCAACAGTGGTTTCTTGTGACTTTTGTGTTGTCACAGGGTTAACTTATATGATCTCATCTTCTAGAAGACCCTTTTTGGTGGGTTTGGTGGTCTTGGTGAATTTCTTTTTGGTCTTTTTAGAGGTTTTTGGTGGGGGTTGCATAGTAGTGGTTGTGTTGTTGTGGTCACCAATAGCAGTAGGCTCAGTAGCAGGTGGTTGAGTTTGGGCAGGTTGTTCTGATAAATCTTTCTCTACCACCTCTACTTGGTTTTTGAAACTTTATCCTGATTAGAAATACGTGTAAAAGTTTCATGACCCATAGCTCCTGCGTTGCTAAGTGGGCCAATTTTAGAATCATCTCCAGGTAATTGATTTTGAAGATATATGCTTAAAAACCTGGGATGTATCAAAAAGGCCTTTTCTTTCGCAATATTATTATAATTATTAATAATGTCACTGAACAATACTTGGGAAAAATTGAAATATGAATCTGTCAAGTAGCATATCCCAAATATTGCATGTTCAATGGAATTTCATTAAAACCAGTAGTTTTTGCTAAGAGACATGTCAAAATAGTATGAAAGAAAAATCTCATCTCAGCAGGAAAATTTGGTTTGAATATAGTCATACCTTTGAGTTGACCAACATACCCCTTTCAATAAACTCCGCTTGAATCTCACCCAGAGGAAATGTCACAGGATGTGACGTGTCATTCAATTTAAAGACCTGTGAGATTGATTGTGGAGTAATTTTCATCAAGGTTTTGCCCACTCTTGAGATTATTGCATAAGGAACTCCTTCTATTGAATGAACCTCAACATTTGCCCAAAATTGTTGGAGTGAACCTTCATAAATTGGGGCTTTTGCTGTCAGCATCTCCTTGAATTTAGACTCTTTTAGTAACCAAATCATTGGATGATATCTCGTATTTAACTCAGTTTCCTCCAGAATAGCAGTGTAGTTATGAGGAGTTTTGATGATTAACGTGAATGTCGATGATACGGGTTTAGATTTAGCTTTTGATTTTGCCTTGGATTTTGTTTTGGGTGCCATGATTTGAGTGAAAAACTGTTTTGAGATTTTTGAAATCGACACAGTTTGGTGAAACCTCTGGTCTGGATAGAACAGGGTTTTTATAGGGTTTTTGAAAAAAAAATTGATGATGACGTGGCATCTGATGCAACAACTGTCGAATAACATCTGCCCATGTGTAACCATTGTTTTGAAAATGGAAGACAGTTGTTTGGCTAACCACTGTTGGAAAATATGATCAGTGGATAAGAACAGTGGTTCCAACTATCAGAGGATACACTTTTTGACAGTGGATGAATTTTTCTAGACGAACAGTGTTTTTGTGCTATCAGTGCTTTGAACAGACTTTGAGGATTTATTGAAAATTTCAATTTTAAACTATTTTTAAGGATGGATTTTGATTTTATAAAAGCATTTTATTGCTATTTACACATGGATCACAAAGAAATTTTGTTTTTAATCCATGTTTAGTATTCCAAGCCTAGAAATCAAACTGTCAAAAGTGTGAGAATAAATTGCTTTTGTCAACACATCTGCCAGTTGATCCTTAGTATGGACATGTTGTAAAGAAATCAAACCTCTTTCATAGCAATCCCTCGTAAATGATGTCTGATGTCATAAATGTTTGGACACTATGTGATGGCAATGATTTTGATGCTGTTTTGATCAGTTACTGTTGAACCAACAGAGGGTGAGCTTAGGCAATTGTTTTGAACATCTGTTGCTCTTATAATGAGACATGTGAGTATTTGCATAGTTAGCCTAGACAAGCATAATATAAGATAGCCTTGACCATCAAAAGATTTCTTCTGATCCATTATCAAGGAAGAGTAACTCCCTTCTCTCTAAAAATAGAAAGGTTTTACTTCCTGGCAGGTTTTGAGCTTTAACTATCTAAAACAAGTGAAAACTCAACATGTATTACTTTCCAGAGAACAAAAATACTGAAAAGAAATAACACATGCCCTGCTATTTTACATGAAATTTTTACTACTAAAATTACGTAAAAATTTCTTGATAAATGAATCAATTAGATCTGACTGATGTCCTAAGTCCTTCTTTGAAACAGTGTTTAACTTGTCATACATCAGTTACCTGAATTTACCTGTAAACAGTGGTTGCACTCAACATGTTTGGTAACATATGTTTGAACAGAGATGACAACTTAATTTTAGGTTTTCCTTTTGAAGTACTAGCATGTGAACTCTCAAGGGTTTTATGTTTATACTCTTTTTTTTTGTCATTTAAAAGTTTTGAGATAAACACACTTTCAGAGTTTTATGATTTTTCTTCTATTCCCCTTTTTACCCTTTCCATAGGCAAATGTCGTAACATTTATTAGAAGGATTTTAAGGAAAGAGTAATCAATCCAGAATCATTTACAGTAATGTTTTGAAAACCTTAGACATTTTTGTAAAAATGCTTATGCTAAAATTCACATCACTTTTGATCTGGTTTTTCTAAATATCAACCCATATATATAGATCTTGTTCCTAAGGTTTAAGTTCACCTCAGTCTTTTAAAGACCTAGGATGAGTTCTTAGCAACCGTCACTCATGGAATCATCATAAATTTCGACACACATATTGAATTCGTATATAATCGTGATTTGGATCTTACTCTGTTTTTCCAACAATTACGAATAATACAGTATCATAGAAATTGAGCTGATCTTTTTATGTCAAATCAATTTAGATCGAATTTGACTGAACTAGCTCTGATACCAATTGTTAGGATCTGAGTTTGATCTGATAGTGATGTTTTAAACAAAATGGATACAAAATAAAATAAAAGATATAAAACTTGCAGCGGAATACGATTTAAAACTTTGTAACATAATCAAACGAGAGATTAGCTTTCATCACACAATGTTTTCATTACTCAAACGATTGAAAAGGATTACAATTAATTACATGCATGAATCACTAACTCCCCCCCAGCCCGAGCTTCACACAGATTAGATTATACAAGATAAGTGTGTGTGTAAGCTAAATAGAACAATACATGCACTGCCTATTTATAGTACAATGCTAACCTCTGTGGCATCTTTGCTAACATCACCAAGACCATGACATTTAACAGACCTAACAAACCCCAACCACTGCTAATGCTGTCCTCTAATAACTATGCAAACCACTGATGGCTTAACCACTGATGAAGCTTTATCCAATGTCCTTCAAAGGGTGATCAGACCTTTGACTTCCAGCATACTTTTAACATCAACAGAGGTTTGGTTCTTCAATAGTCTTTATAACCAGCAGAGCTTAGCTTTGAGTAGATGTTAGAACTATCAGATATTTAGATGTCTTGCCATTGAAGGATGTTGTGAAGCAAAACACTGTTTATTCTAGATCATATAGAATAGACCTGTTTTGGCATTATATCATCTGTTATTTTGTTGGGGTCAATCCCAACAAACTTCTCCTTCAACAACTGGAAAGCTTTCTCCGTCCAATCAAACTTCTTATCCTTCCGGGTCATAGCATTAATGGTTGCGCTATTCTGGAAAAATTCTCAATGAATCTTCTATAATACCCAGCAAGTCCTAAGAATTGTCGCACCTCTGACGGAGTCTTTGGCGCTTCCCAATTCTTAATCGCCTCTACCTTCGACGGGTCTACATGTACCTTTCTCATTTATGACATGTCTGAGAAAATGCACCTCTCGAATCCAAAATTCACATTTAGAGAACTTGGCATACAACTTCTCTTTATTCAACAGCTCCAAAATCATCTTCAAATGTTGCTCATGATCTTCTTTGGCTCTCGAATAGATTAGTATATCGTCAATGAATACTATCACGAATTTGTCCAAATAGGGTTTGCATACCCTGTTCATGAGATCCATGAACATTGCAGGCGCATTAGTTAAGCCAAAAGGCATGACTAAGAACTCATAATGGCCGTAACATGTTCTAAAAGCAGTCTTCGGGACGTCTTCCTCATCAATCTTCAACTGGTGATAACCTGAACGCAGGTCTATCTTCGAGTAGTAGCTTGATCCTTGAAGCTGGTCGAACAAATCGTCAATTCTCGGTAGAGGGTACCGATTCTTGATAGTTAATTTGTTCAACTCTCTGTAATCAATACACATTCTAAAGGAACCATCTTTCTTCTTCACGAATAACATAGGTTCTACCCAAGGCAAAAAGGTTGGTCGTATGAAACCTTTGTCTAATATCTCTTGAAGCTATTTTGACAATTCTTTCCTTTATGACGGTGCTAATCTGTAAGGAGATTTTGCAATCGGTGCAGCACCTGGTACAAGATCGATCTTAAATTCGAATTTTCTCGCAGGGGGTAATCTAGGCAAGTCTTCTGGGAAAACTTCCGGATAATCGCGAACTACAGGAATTTCCTCAATCTTCCTACCTTCGGCCTTCGTATCCACTACGTTAGCCAAGAATGCAGGATAGCCTTTACGCAACATCTTGTGCATCTTCATGATACTAACAACTCCTGACACTCGACTCGATAGGTCACCGTGAACAACTAAAGCTTCACCACCACCAGGACGAGGTATCCGCACTTGTTTCTCCAAACAAATGATCTCAGCTCCGTTCTTGGATAGCCAATCCATCCCAACGACTACATCAAAACTACCCAGCACCACTAGTAATAAATCGATACTAAAACTATGATCGCATAACCGAATTCTACAACCACGAATAACTTCGCTAGTCTTTATCAATTTAGCATTTGCTAATTCTATCGAGTACTTTTTACTTAGCTTACTTGTTAGAGAACACATAAATGGTTTTTCGAAACAAAACTCAAGTCAGCACCAGTATCAAATAGTACGAACGCATAATGGTCATTGATTAGGAACGTACCAGTAACAACCACAGGATCATCCCGTACCTTCCCAGCATTCAGCTTAAAAGCTCTGCCCCTTCCATTCTGACCTTTCACATTCGGGCAGTTCCTCTTATAGTGTTCCTGCTCTCCGCATTCATAGCATCCCTCGAGCTTAACTCCCTCTGACGTACACTTAGCAAAGCACTCGCGAGTAACATGTCCAGTTCGACCACATCTGGCACACTTTCCCTGCTCATCTCCATGAGTCTTCTTCGCTGAACCACTTCCTCCATCCCTGGCATTATCCTTCCTCGAACCACTAGAATTAGCCACATATGCCTTCCCCGAATCGCGTTTCCTCTCACTCTTCTCATCGGAATCCTTTCTGAAGCTCTTGGACTTTCGCTTCCGCGAATCTCTAGATCTAGGCTCAGAACACTCTGATCGGTCAGATTTCCCATCTGCCTTGACTTTTCCCGACGACTTCCCAGTCTCCTCTTTCCTGTTAAGGCTACGTTTGCGAGCAGTATCATCCGCTAATATATTCGCTAGAGTAGTAGCTTCCAGATAGATAGTGGGCTTCGCTGATGTAACCATACTGCGAATTTGTGGCGACAATCCCCAAATATACCTCTCTACCTTAACGTACTCAGGAGTGACCATCCGTGGAACCAACCTAGCCAAATCATTGAACCGAGACATATAAGCTCTGACATTCAGGCCTTCCATGGTCAAATTCCAGAAGTCAGTCTCAATCTTCTGCATCTCACTGCGCAGGCAGTATTCCTTAAGAAGCATCTCTTTTAGTTCATTCCAGGTAAGACCATAGGCCGCTTCTTCACCCAAAATTTGAACTTGAGTGTTCTACCAGGATAAAGCTTCATCGAGAGATGAACATGAAGCATACCTAACCCTCTGATCAGCAGCACAACCACTGATGGCCATCACAGACTCCATCTTCTCGATCCATCTAGTGATTTCAATAGGCCTTTCAGCACCGGTAAATGATCATGGGTTACAGCCCTGAAATGTTTTATACTCATATCCATGCCCTGTTTACAAGGTTAATGAAAAATCAAGATCACGCTCTGATTATATCATAACACAAGAACTACTAAAACTTTTCTGATCATTATGTTACCTTGCGGGTTTCCAATCTGTATACCACCATCACCATGCCAAAGAACACCACGTCCACGTCCTTGCCCAATATTCTGGTTGGCTTCACGCTGTTCCAAGGCAGTATGAACGTGTTAAGCAATGAGTTGTGCCAACTCTTCTGGGGTGGTAGGTAGTCCAGTACCCTGTCTCGCTTTTGGTGGCATCTTATCATTTCTATTATTGTAATAATAATATGAATATAAGACAATGTTTAAATAATCAATCATTAAATAATAGTGGACTAAACATTACACATTCATCCACATAATAATGAGAATAATTTAACCAAAAGAGAACCCATATCATTGATACTTATCATGGAAATTACAAAGCTTGTTCATAGTACAACGACCATTCAAAATTTGGTGTGACATAATCAACCACCAATAACAAGTCTAGATGAAATTTCCTCTAAATATCCAAAAATTTGACATGCAAGCCAATATAAGGGTTTATCAAAAGAGACATACAGAACAAACAACACAAACAACAAACTACAATCGCTTCTTCAAACCAACAAACTCTAGAAGCTTCCTCACAAGCTCCTCAAGCTCAACTATCCTCCAGTGCATCTGATCCATAACACTGTCATCTAAGTCCTTAAGCTCATCAAACCAATCCATCTGACCCTCTATGTCCTTCAACTTTTCCTTTGATGCACATATCAGCTTGAGACCTTTAGAAGGTTTCTCCCCATAGACGTGTAGAGAATCACCTTGAGGAAGAGGGAGGCGATGAATTTTTCGGAACAAACAACTTCGGCACGAACTCGCATAAGCCAATCGATGCCTACTATGATGTCGAAACTACCATTTGCATGGGAATGAGATCGATGGAGAACAAATGATCTTTTAAGAATCAAAGAGCAACCAGGGAGAACAGAATCGACGGAGATGGTTTTACCATTAGTGATTTCGACAGCGAAAGGATTAGGCATCTTAGATCATTCGCACTTAAGCAAGGGTTCAAATTCTAGCGACACAAAACTCTTATCGGCGCCAGTATCAAATAGACATGTAGCATAAATATGGTTCACAAGGAACGTACCAGTAATGACGTCGTTAGAGCTTTGAGCTTGAGCGGAGGTAAGCATGAAAGCTCGCCCTTTTGTAGGCTCAGGCTGCTGCTGCTGTTGATGCCGATGCTGCTGATTGTGAAGAGGACAGACATTGGCGAGATGATTGAGATCGCCACATTTGTAACATGCTCGAACAGGAGAATTCTGACGTTGAGGTTGAGTCTGGTTTGGGTTAGGGTTAGGGACAATGACTTGATTACTTGGGGTTGGCGACAATGGCTAGAAAGATGCCCTATCCTGTTACATCTGGCGTACTTTTGACACGAGGTGGAAGGGAGATTGTGGTAGGTGCAACGATCACACCTAGGCCAAGTGCCGGTGTAGCTTTGTTTTGGTGGATCGTTGTTTTGGGTGGAGGAGATGGCATTTAGGGGTGCAGGGGTAGGCGGAGTGACAAACACGTTGTTTTGAACAGAAGCCTTCCGCTTCTTGTTCTTGATGGGGTTCTTTTAGGGTTGAGGGGGAGGCGACTCGATAGTGGTGGTGGTATTGGCGGTGGCTTGATGCGCATGCTTGGTAGGGACCTTGTCGTAGGCCCCTTGAAGGATGCAGTTGTGGTTAAGCTGGATGGTTATGCCAAAGGCTTCTTTGAGGGTTCTTGGTTTTGCGGCGGCTACGTGATTCATGATCACAGGTGACAGCGAACGGATAAGCTTAGCTATCGCTTTGGGAACTGTATCAACCTGTCTAGGACAAACGATACTCAACTGTTTGAAGCGAGCGATCAGCCTTCAGCGTCGCTCCCTTGTTACGTGAGATTCCAGAATTCCTTTTCATGGGTCTCGTGGGGAGGACAGAACTGATCTCTCATGAGCTGCTTGAGCTCGTCCCAAGTAGAGCGTGGGCTGCTTCGTTGCCACGCTTTTTGCGTTCCGTAGTCCACCACTCGAGGGCTCTCTGGCGAAAGACCCCGGTAGCGCTGAGGGTTCAAAGGTCATCAGGGCAACTGCCCTGAAGAAAAGTAAGCTCCATCGCATCAGACCAATTCATCATGGAGGTGACACCGTCCATGCCAGTGAATTCGACTGGTTTACAAGCCATGAAATGCTTGAATTAGAAGGATGTTTTGGGGTTTTCGGTTTTAGAGTCGGCAGAGGATTTGGGTGTTTCGGTGTTGATGGTTTGAAGTTTGCTAACGATATCAGCGATGACACAGGCCATTTGATCGGCCAGGCTCGGCGACAAGACCGACGAGCTCTTGCTTGGAAATGGAATCCTCATTGTTGTTGCTGTTGCTGTTGGACCCCTTGTTGGACCTCTTGGACTTCTTGTTCGAGATTGGGAAGTTCATCTAGAGGTTCAACATAGAAGAAAAGGGGATGAGACTTGATCATAATATAGGAAAACAAGTTGTGCATGAATAAGCATGTATGAGGTTCAAGCATGGTTCACATAAGATTGCATGGATTCATCAAGTATAGTTCACAAAGTTTGCATGAATTCATTAAGTATAACATGTATAATCAGGTATGTATGCGAATAAGGAGTATAAATTTAGTTTGTTCACGAGAATTAGTCTTGTTCTTGATTGCGATAAACGTGCGAAATGCGTAACGGTTCAAACGAAAAAGGTAACAAGTATAAAATCACATAAAAATTGAGATAACATAAAAGATTGGCTCAATAATACATGAGATTGTTTCGGGTAGAGAAACGTCGACAATTCCAAAGTGAATCAAAGATCCTTTCTAATTAGAGAAACGTGCTTTGGCCTATAGGTAAAATACTCTCATCGAGAAGCGACTAACGGTATTTTACCCTTCGAGTTACTACACGTCTCTAATCGATTAGAAAATCAAAACTTTGGCGAGAGCGAAAATCAAGGAATGGGACTAAATCGACAAGGTGCGGGTTTCACCCCTAACTTGACGATTTCGTACCCTAAGTGTGGTTGTTTCTTACTAAATGAGGAGCATATTCCGACTCGTTTATAAGATCCACTAGAGCATGAAATGGAAGTTTCCATCAAGATGTTGATATCACTCCTAACTTGATGGTATCACTTCGTGAAAAAATTGAATACGCGTGATGAGGGATTTCACCAAAAATTGTGAGTCATTGGACCTATCTTGGTGCAAATCACCTCGTTTTCATCATGAGTGTCTTCAAGTCTTCAAGTGTATTGTGTATAATGTCTTAGGAAAGATATTATGTAAATTTAAGACCAAAAGAGAAGGGAAGAAGCAATGAGGAAGAATAAAGTTTTAAGCATGATACAAGAATGGTAAAAACTGGACACTTAAACTGTAGACTAGGTCGAACATGGCAATTCTACCTAATTCCATATAGTTATGGCTCTGATACCAATCTGTCACACCCCAACCGATGGCTGAAACATCAAGGCAGGACGAAATAGATTGCTCATTGCTTATAAATACTAATTGGTGACAATATTTATATAAAACCCACATTTCATTCATAACAACATTGTCATACATTACAAGGAATTCCAAATACAACAATAACAAAGGGCAAAATTTGATACAACATTCTATAAACCTAACGTCTATATGTGTGTCTAAGCAGCATCACTACTCCAATTTTATGGAAACATCTTCATCAACCTGTAACATGTTAAAAATACGAGTTCAATGCTAAAGCAAAGATGAGTACACAAGTTTGGTGATACATAGCATGAGTATAAAATGTATAACTCGAATCCACATGGTAATTGTAAGCAAAGTTCATACTAATCATGCAATACTAGATCAAACCCCGAGTTTTCACAAAAGTTTTAACGAGATCGAGCTTCAATTACCACAAAAGTGACAAGACTAAAATGAGAATGATAATCTTAACATAACCCCGACGGGCGACAAGCTACTCCTATAGCACTATATATGATAAGTTGGGCCAGCTAAGTTAATGATCAAGCATGTATAATCAAGCATGTATCTAGGCATAACAAGTATTCATGTATAAGGATTGAGCATGTAAAAGCATGAGTTTGTGATTTGTGTGTTTTGATAGGTAAACATGTTACAACCCAAAAGTGATTAAAATGGTAAATGGGTCGAGTGTACTCACGGTTTTGCTAAGTGTTCCACTTAAGAAATCCCGGGAGCTTTGTTGTGATGTTTAGAGTTTGGCACCTTGTCCTTCTACAAGAAAAACATTGGTATTAGTTAGGAGTGTAAACAGACTTGGATTATTCGAGCGAGATTACGAAAATAAGAACTAAAGTATTATGTATGAAAATATTCACTAAGACATAGCACTTGTTCTTGACACTATGATAACCCGAAAAGGGGTTGACATGGTTTCATAGGTTCGAGACCTATTAGAATCCTGACAAGGAACTACGTACTTGAGTGATAAAATTAATGACTCGATAGATGATTACTTAGCCATTATCAAGGTTTCGGTTTTTAGGATTATATTATAGTCCATAATATATACATAGTCATATAAGATCATGTAGGAGGTGGGAGGATGAACCATCCACTTTGGTACCTCTAAGTATTCAAGTAAGTCAAGCATGGATGTAGGATGATAAACATCCATTTAACCTCTTTATGAGATTCACCACTACACAAGTTGTCATAGACAACAAAGAGGGTCATTGTCACACCCCGACCCGCAGCGGAAATAAGAGTCGGGGCATAATTGGGTTATCACCAAAGCACATGACATTTACTATTATGTTCCATTATTAAATGAAGTCAAAGTTACATTTCTCAAACGTTCAAACATGTTCATTCATTACAAAGGAAAATAACCAAACATAATAATCCAAATACTAAATCGTTTTATTTCTTCTAATCCAGGTCCTATGTGTTCCTAGCTGCTGCTGGTTCACCTGTATCATGTGTAAAATGGGAGGTTTTTTGGGTCAACATAAGTTGGCGAGTGAACCTTATAGATAAACAATTAATAATGACTTTCTGGTTAGTTTATCAATAAAATATTGTGCATAATCATAAAAGAGCATATGTATGAAATCAAGCAATGGCAACATCAGTTACAATTATAACATACATTAACAATCGATAGCATACATGAACATACCAACATCATATGATAATTAACATAAATGAACTGTGAGATCGAGGCTCAATCAAACGGAGCCGATCGTATTGCATGAACTGAAAATGTAAATTGAACTGTGCGCTCAAGGCTCAATCAAACGGAGCCGAGCGTATTGCATGTATTGAAATGTAAATAAAATGACCGATCAAGGCTCAATCAAACGGAGCCGATCGTGCGGGCACGCCCTGATCAACCGCATAATAAAATGGGGATCAAACTCAACCTCGAGGGATGGGGAGCTACGGCCTCAGCAATTGCATGTACTGAAATAATAATTTGCAAACAATAATAACTACTTATCAGCAACAACTAACACACATGTCATGATATGATATATGCACAATAACTTAGTTATAATAAGTAAGTGAACAAGACACATGATACACCCCAAAAATATGATTAAAACGGGGAATTTGAAGGGTTCACTCACATTGGGTGCGTTGGATTTGAGTTGGTGAGATGCGCACGATTTAGACGAAGCGAGTCAACGAGGAATCACTGACCTAAATAATAATGGGAAAAATATATTAAATGGATGGATTTTATTAAAGATTTTAATGGGATTTTTAGTTATATTTTTGTGAGTTTATGGCTATTTTCTATCCTTAAAAATGTTATTTTTAAGTATTTTTAATTGATTTTTAATTTAAATTAAACAAATAAATATTTAAAAAAAAATAATATTTTTTTACTGTTTGACCGTTGACCATTGACCGTTGACCGGTTCGGTCAGCGGTAATACTTGCGCCGAGCGGGATTCGAACCGGTGACCTTCCGTTCACGCGCACGTAGCTCTACCAACTGAGCTACGTGACTAACCCGTTAGGATTCCAGTTTTAATTATATTTATACACTTATTCGAATTTACCGAAAATTCCTTTATTTTGCAAAACGTTTTAATCCCATTAAACCGGTGTTTGTGACGGGACTCGATCGCGCGACGTGCAGTTTGTTTTGCACACAGTCCACCGCTGGACTATGTGTCTAACCCGGTTATATTCTTGAATTATATTATACTTAACAACTACTCGATCTAACCCGGTTAGTTTTATGAATAAAAAGGAATGTTATTACGCAGTGTGTGTGTAGTAAGGATCGAACTCGGGACTCGTATATAAACTTTGCACACAGTCCACCGCTGGACTGTGTGTCTAACCCGTTAACTATCCGAATTTTATTTACTCTTAACCCGTTTTTTTAGGTTCGTCTTCTTCACTATAATTACCGGTTTTTACTCAGACCACTGGTTCAGGGTTCTACTACTTAAGTAACACGATTACTAATTTGAATGAACAAACCGAACAGTTTGGGGAAAAGAAATACCGGACAGGTCGTCTTCTTCAGAAAGTCCGGCGAGAACAGGTAACTCTGTTTTTGAACCTCCGGCTGAGAGAGTCTAACAACAGAATTAAAGAATTAGATTTGAAATTGAACCAGAGTACATGGATTATTAGCACGATTGAATGTGTTTACCGTTAACTAGCGTGTTTCCGGCGAATTCCAGAGTTTCTCCGGCGAACCCAGAAAATCCAGCAAAGTCTTCTGTGACTGATTTTGAGTGACGGAATAATGTTAGTAGTGACCTAACAATAGATTGAAACAGCAAGAGAGGAAAATCTTACTGGTTTGAGTTGAACACGGTTTTCCGGCGAGATTTACAGAGAATTCCGGCGACAGTTTTCTTGTGCTCAAAAGACTTGAAATTGCGACGAAAAGGGATTGGAGTGTATTTGAGACGGTCCTGAATCGTATAAATGATTGGAATCTGAATCATTTGGAGTTTGAATGTCTTTCGGTTTCAAAAACCCAAAACTTGAAGTTTATTCAATCTGAACTTTAATTAGAAACCGATATTCATCGGTTATAAGTTAACTAAGCGAACAAAAACTGATTTGGCGGTTCGGTTTACCGATTTCCGTTAATCAGATATCATTAACCGTTAAGTCGTGTTTGTGTATAAAATTCAATTGTTTTCATAATGTTAACAGAAAACAATTGGTGGCGGAGTGGTTAAAAGATCGGTAGATAAGTCATGGAGGCAGTTGACCCGGGTTCGAGTCCGGTCAGTTCCAAATATTTTTTATTTATTTTATTTTAACTTTTTATCAAATATAATTTTTATAGTTTAGTTTATATATTAATTATGTAACATTTAAACTCAAAATACTCATAAATACTTAATGTCATTTCATAACTTGGTATTTGATTACAAAACGGAGCGGGTTTTGGAGACCCGATTTATACAAATGTTACAGTCATGAATGTAAAATAAGAAATGAGCTAATACACAACTAATCTAAGAGAACATCAAGTGATGTATGGTCTCGAAGTTTAGGATAGCCAAGGCTAACCATGTGGACACACATGAACAAGTTATGAACTTGCACCACTTGTGAGCTTGAAGCTCTATGAAAATAGAAAGTTTGTAAGGATAAATCCTCTTGTTTGCATGTCTCAACCTTGTTTTTAAGCCTAACCAACCACAAGAAGTGTTGTAAGCATTCAGACACAGGTTTGAGATGAGTTAGACTCAAGTTTGATGAACATAAATTAGTTTTGAAAGACTTGAAATCATAACAGAAAGTCTAGGACACTTTGGGTGCATTTCTAGGTCGGGATTTTCCATGGAGAACCATAGGATTCAAACCCAAAGTTTGTCCATGAAAGTAGAAGAAAGAATCAACTGAAAAGATCAATTTTTGAGCAAGTTATGCTCACTTTTATGAAGGTGGTAAAATCTACCCGAAAATCTGATGTTGCAACTGATTTGGAACAATTAGGGAGTGCTTGAGAGTGATTAGATGAAGATTGGAAAGTGTTTGAGGCTTGGGGAAGCTTGGTTTATATAGTGGAAGAGTTGGGAGGTGTTTAGGAGGTTTTAGTTAGGGTTTAAGGCCATTGGGTGAGACCAAAATATGGGGATTCGTGCTAAACCCGCGAGCCAAAACACATTCTGCCCGCCTAGAGTGCCTTACGAACCGTAAGGCTACACCCTTGCAGTCCGTAAGGACCTTAGCCGGGTTGAAAATTTGATCTTTGTTGTTTAACTCAAAGGTGACGGGTTTTAATGTTTAATTAAATTATTTGATGGACTTGTTAAGTATTATAAGCATAAGTAACATGTTATAATGTATGTGTATGCATCATGTGATCGATATCGAGTGTAGATATCATGTATAAAGTATGTATTAGGTATAATGTCACGTATTAACAAGTATGTCATGTTTTCGAGTATGCATATCATGTGTATGTATAGTATGAATATGTATAACAAGTATAGGGACAAAATGTATATTTCCATTATGATTCAAGTCTCGATTACAACGTTTACAACGAAATGAAGATTACGAATACAATGATTTCCAAAAATAGAATTACAACACGAGCTTGCTATAAATAGAAAGTATGGAAAACGCGAGGCGTTACAGATGCATTGTTAATGTTGGACATTTAACTTATTAAAACAAAGTTTTTAAAACATAAAGTTTAAAGTACGTCACAACCACACCACAGTTAAGTTGTTTTCGATCCTTATGGATCATATTACATAGGTCCCAAAGTTTTAAAAGTTTGTCCAAAACATTTTCAAAACAACCATGCATCAACAAACTACAAGATACGCCATAATTCCCGAAGCCATGCTCAAGTACCTGAAGAACACGTTAAAATCAAGTGTCAACACAAAGGAGGGTGAGATCACATATTTAAATTTAAAATAAGGAAAACTTTCTAATTATGTGTTTATTATCAAAACATCCAAATAATATTTTCGAAAGTCAATTTATTTCCTTAATAAAATCCATGGGTCAGCCGTCACAAGCGTTTTCCCTGAAACCTTCGATCTAAAGCATCTTCCCAAGTTTTACATATTAAATTGATAACATCAAATGTTCAGACTCGTATGTTTGCAAGACATTATGAACTATATATTAACGGTAAGGGTATAATCAAGACTAGACTATAATAGAATATCAATTCGTCGTGTGACTTGATCGGAGCGACCGATCACGACGGGGTAGTCAACCCGATAGATCTACCAACAATTCTACGTGTTCAATACTTAAATGATTAAACATCAATACTTGCGCATGTGCCCATACGGGCTTGCCTCATGAACAATATATATATATATCCTACTAAAATGATAAATTTAATATTTCATGTTGTACGAATTCCCCGAAGTCCCCACCGAGACGTAAACCCTACCCGGTACTTACTCTCTTGAGACCGAGCCAATTCGTCACAACTTTAGATTAAATCATTTTTAAATCTACACGGCCGCTTTCTCTAAAACACCTTAAAATCCCAGTTTCATCCCCGTAACATATTTATTCACAAAACCGTTTCTACCCGAAACATATTAACATCATCAAATTCATATATTTTCCATGAAAATACACATTTTACATAAGCAAAGGTATGTTTTATTCAAAAACATCTTTAATCCCTTTTAAGGCGTGTTCTTCCCCAAAACATATACAAAACAGTAAAAAGAGGGGGATTACACCTTTGGGTGCGTATTTAAAATAACGCAATCCCACAATTTGATTCTACACGTCCTAATATACGTAGGAACGATTTAATAATCAATATTTCATAATATTCCTAAGTTTCTCCAATACTTAGAATTTTCACATAACTTTGATATTTTCTCGAAAAGTCATTGTTTTTATTATGTTGGCACTTTAGTATATATATGAGTTCATATATATACATTTTTAAGATTTTGCGACTTGAACGATTTTATTGGTGATCCTTAATGTTACATCCGTTAACACTCACGTTTATAAGTACTATATATCTACGACTTACGCGTCGTAATATATATATACATAAACGTGCACATATACACAATATCCTAACACGCGAAATCTCGTTAACTTATACTCTTTATCATTTTTAAAGCATGCATACATGAAATAACTTATTTCGTTAACCTATATATAAATTTTCATACTTGACAAATAAGTTACACATTAATCGCGATATTACCGATTCTACCGTTATAAACATACAAGCGTACATGCATAGTCTAAATTACCGCTATCATGTCAACACTTAACATATTATCATATACACATATTTAAATAACATAACACATTTAAACACATAAGGTTCACCCATGAACAACCCATTCTAGTGTATGTTGAAAAATGCGTATTTTAGCGATTCGGTAACGTTTTTCGGGCGTCGGAGTCACGTATGACTAACCAAACACCAAATAATCTTAACATAAGTTAAAATACTTATATTTATATAAAAAATATCAGTTTAGTTACTGATCTAAAACAGTTTCGTAAAAACCTCTTAAAAAGGCGATTTTTACCGTTTTTACCGCATAGTTTTGCGTCAAATGTTACCATAACCATCCGAACTCGAAACGACTTCATATTTTAACACAATACATGTTATTTACTGATTAAAATGATGGTTATAATCAGATTAGTGCAGTTTTTGTGTAAGTCACATAAATCATGCGATTTCACGTATTTTACAACTTTTTAAGCACAATGTACTACATGCAAAGCTAGTAAACTTTATGAGAAGTTTCATAATACTTTAACACATGAAATAACCTTGTTTTTAAGGTTTATAATCTGATTAAAAATCATTTTTATCATAGCATAATTAAATCATATTTCATGATCATACATCATCATGCATGCTTAGGTACAAACATCTAATGCATCCATATCATATCTTCATCAACATGCATGTACTCATATGCATCAAACATTACATTTATTTCATGTTCATGTAGGTGACATGTCTAGAAAGCTTGAGGAGAGGTTACCCGGTCAGTTTGCGTGTAACACCCAACAAAACCCTAACGCCCATGCCAAAGCCATTACCACTCATGGTGGCAAAACCGTAGGGAACCCGAGAGTTGAGGAGAGAGTAGTAGAAGAGGATGAGGAGATTGTAGATGAAGAGATCGAGATGGAGGCTCCTGGAAAAGTGCAACCGAGGCTAGACCAAGCAAACGTGTTCTGAAGAACTGGTAGCCTGCCGTTGTAGATTTAGCGTTCTGTTTGCAGCAACCAAAATCAGAGTCAGAGTAACCCGCAAGGTTGAAATCGTCGTGATGTGGTTACCACAAGCCGGTGCTTGGGCATCCTTACAGGTAGCGCATGATCCTTTTGACGATTAACAGATGTGATTCCTTCGGATTTGACTGATATCTGGCGCAAAGGCATGTGGGGTACATGATATCTGGTCTTGAAGCTGTGAGATACATCAAGGATCCGATCATGGAGCGATATAATGTTTCATCAACTTTTTCTCCAAATTCGTCTGGACAAATGCCGTTGTTTGTGGCTAAAGGGGTAGATGCGGGTTTAGTTCCTGTCATGTCAAATTTCTCCAACACGTCATGAACATACTTCGTCTAGTGAATGAAAATACCGTCAGGCAGTTGTTCAACCTGGAGCCCCAAAATGAATTTCATCTCTCCCATAGCACTCATTTCAAATTTTTCTTTCATGACTTTTTCAAAGTCCTTACACAGCTGTTCATTTGTCGATCCAAAGATGATATCGTCCACATAGATTTGCACAATAATCATATGTCCATCTACTTCCTTGGTAAAGAGGGTGCTGTCTACTGTTCCTCTGGTGAATCGGTTAGCCAGAAGGTGTTTGGAAAGCGTTTCGTACCAGGCTCTCGGGGCCTGGTGTAAACTCTAAAGAGCTTTTTCAGCAAGTAGACCTTATCTTTGTGAATTGGATCGACAAACCCCGGTGGTTGGCCGACATATATCTCCTCTTTTACCTTACCATGCAGGAACGTAGACTTCACATCCAATTGGTACACTTTAAAACCTTTCCTTGAGGTGAATGCCAGGAAAATGCGTATAGCTTCTAGACGTGCGACTGGGGCATAGACTTCTTTGTAGTCTATCCCTTCTTGCTGACGAAAAACTTAAACTACGAGGCGAGCTTTGTTGCGAACAACTACTCCTCTATTGTCTCTTTTGCACTTGTAAACCCACTAGGTGCTTATCTTTTTCTGCTTTGGTGGAAGGTCAACAAGTTCCCAGACTCCATGTTTCAGGAATTGCAGTAATTCTTCCTGCATTGCTTCCACCCAACTTTCATCTTTAAGAGCATCTCTGAAGTTTCCTGGTTCTACCTGAGAAACAAAACAACTATGAGAAAATCTATTTTGAAGTGGAGCAACTTTAGAATAAAAACAACTTAGATCCTTGTTGAACTGATTTCGCGTTTTCACGCCAGCTTGTAGTTCTCCAATGATGTTATCTGTTGGATGGTAGGAGACGGATCTTGGCAACATTTCACCTGGAACATTTACTGAGCTTTCTAAATTTGTGATATTCTAATCTGCAACTTGTTCTGAAGAAGTAGCCTCATTTCTAGCACTGGTCTCGGCAGCTTGATTGTTAATATAACTTGTAATCTCTCTGATCCTTCATCGGAACTAGATCCCCCATCATCAAAGATAGGATCTTATTCAGGTTCTGCAATTGATGGTTGAGAGGAAGATGGTTCTGTAGTATTCTGAACTGGTGCAACAACTGGTTCAAGCTGAGTGTTGCTTGGACCTGCTTCCAAGGAAGGTCTTGAAGCTGTGAGATACATCAAGGATCCGATCATGGAGCGATATAATGTTTCATCAACTTTTTCTCCAAATTCGTCTGGACAAATGCCGTTGTTTGTGGCTAAAGGGTAGATGCGGGTTTAGTTCCTGTCATGTCAAATTTCTCCAACACGTCATGAACATACTTCGTCTAGTGAATGAAAATACCGTCAGGCAGTTGTTCAACCTGGAGCCCCAAATGAATTTTCATCTCTCCCATAGCACTCATTTCAAATTTTTCTTTCATGACTTTTTCAAAGTCCTTACATAGCTGTTCATTTGTCGATCCAAAATGATATCGTCCACATAGATTTGCACAATAATATATGTCCATCTACTTCCTTGGTAAAGAGGGTGCTGTCTACTGTTCCTCTGGTGAATCGGTTAGCCAGAAGGTGTTTGGTAAGCGTTTCGTACCAGGCTCTCGGGGCCTGGTGTAACTCTAAAGAGCTTTTTCAGCAAGTAGACCTTATCTTTGTGAATTGGATCGACAAACCCCGGTGGTTGGCCGACATATATCTCCTCTTTTACCTTACCATGCAGGAGACGTAGACTTCACATCCAATTGGTACACTTTAAAACCTTTCCTTGAGGTGAATGCCAGGAAAATGCGTATAGCTTCTAGACGTGCGACTGGGGCATAGACTTCTTTGTAGTCTATCCCTTCTTGCTGACGAAAAACTTAAACTACGAGGCGAGCTTTGTTGCGAACAACTACTCCTCTATTGTCTCTTTTGCACTTGTAAACCCACTAGGTGCTTATCTTTTTCTGCTTTGGTGGAAGGTCAACAAGTTCCCAGACTCCATGTTTCAGGAATTGCAGTAATTCTTCCTGCATTGCTTCCACCCAACTTTCATCTTTAAGAGCATCTCTGAAGTTTCCTGGTTCTACCTGAGAAACAAAACAACTATGAGAAAATCTATTTTGAAGTGGAGCAACTTTAGAATAAAAACAACTTAGATCCTTGTTGAACTGATTTCGTGTTTTCACGCCAGCTTGTAGTTCTCCAATGATGTTATCTGTTGGATGGTAGGAGACGGATCTTGGCAACATTTCACCTGGAACATTTACTGAGCTTTCTAAATTTGTGATATTCTAATCTGCAACTTGTTCTGAAGAAGTAGCCTCATTTCTAGCACTGGTCTCGGCAGCTTGATTGTTAATATAACTTGTAATCTCTCTGATCCTTCATCGGAACTAGATCCCCCATCATCAAAGATAGGATCTTATTCAGGTTCTGCAATTGATGGTTGAGAGGAAGATGGTTCTGTAGTATTCTGAACTGGTGCAACAACTGGTTCAAGCTGAGTGTTGCTTGGACCTGCTTCCAAGGAAGGTGTTGCTGATGGAGAAATTACTAATGGCCCTGTTACTTGCTCTTGATTAGATATCTAATGTTGTTGAAATAGCAAGATGAGCTCTTCCTCGGATGGTTCTCTGGTAGATCAAACGAATTCCACAACCCTTCGTAATTGAACAGCGAAGGATCTCCGGGGTTTTGCATGGGCGTTGTGTATCTCTGGCATTCCACGTGTTGAGCAATGATAACCTGTTTCATGCTAGGTAAATAAACTCTCTTTTGCAGACTTGCATACCCTATGAAGAATCCTTCCAAAGATCTGGCTCCAAATTTTCCTTCCGGGTCCAATACGGTACATGGTGATCCAAAAGGCTCCAAAAACTCTAGATTAGGTTTTCGCTGGTTAAGAAGTTCAAAGCATGTCTTCTTGTGTTTCTTGACAGTCATTACGCGGTTAAGTTTGTAACATGCAGATGCAACAGCTTCGCTCCAAAAGCTAATAGGCAATTTTGAATCAGCAAGCATCGTGCGTGCAGTCTCGATAAGCATTCTGTTCTTTCGTTCATGTGACATCCCGGTTTTTCAGGTATCTTAAACGCACTACTTCACGGTTATTCATTCCTATGCTAAATTGATTCGGAGATTTAATTTACACGCTCGAAATAACTACGCTAACTTTGTGAACTTATCAAGTGAATTACGTGCTATGTGTATTAGACGTTTATAAGTTAGGTGAGTTATTATGTCATGTTTTGATTTCGTGATTTTTAGTTATAAAAATATATATAGTAAATAGATAGACGAACCGAACCGAGCCGAGCCGCGAAACGTGTCAACCTCATTTCCTTGTGACTCAAGGAATTAATCAAAACTTGAGGCTCAAGTTAAAGACCCAAACCGCCCCCACCCAAACCCTTTGCGGCCGCAAGCACAAATCGCCCCAAACCCTTCTCCTTTTCTTTCTTTCCTTGCACTATATATATACAAGCATGCATGAGAGTTGTGTTAACAAAAAAAAAGAGAAACCCTAGCTCTAAGATCAGCCGACGGCAGCCCCCCACCCCTTCTCTCGATCGCGACCTCCTTCAAACCCGAATCGATTCCCATCTCGTTCCCGGTTCGTTAATCGTCATTGTTAAAGGTTAGGGTTTTCTATTGTTTCGCAAATCACATTAGGGTTTATGAACTATTGATCATGCTTGTATGTAATGGTAGAATCATGGTTATGAAAGTGTTATGATGATTAGTTCGATTAATTGTGCAAGTTTTGCGATTATGATGATTAGTTGGATACAAGAATCATAGGCTGCGTTTTGTGATAAAAATCATATTGTATGATTAGGGTTTGCATGAGTATGATGTACATGATGATATGTGACTAATAAATCTGTTCTTGATCATTTATATTTAATGTCTCGATTGTTTAAGCGTGTTCTATTGCGATAAAAGTTGAAAACAGGATGCTGAATGGTGTTTACAGCCAACTTCAATTGGCTGTAACGTGGTTATTATTTATCGAAAAACGGACTTTCTGAAGCCTAAAACGTATATTTTTGAAAAACTCTTCTAATGGCACTAGATTCATATTTTTCTGAGGTCGTTTGATATTTTTAAGTGGTCAATTAAGGGCAGTAACTGAAGCTGTGTAAATTATGAAAATTTGTTAGTTGTTTATCGAGTCGGATCTCATAATTTGTAGAGGGTTGGGTCACGAAATTTGTACAGAAACGGGAGATGGAAATTTCCGGGAAACTCCCACTGGAATTTTGTTAATTTGATGAACGATGATTTTTAAATAAATTCTCCCGTGGACTGCAGTCAGAAAGCGACGAATCTGACTGCAGCCTAGTATATAAATGTTTATGAATAATTGGTAAAGTGTTAGGACTTGAAAAATTTATATAAAATTCTAGAGTTTAGTTGACACCTTCTGTAAAAAAATTGGAATTTTTAGAACGTTGGAACTATTTTATAAAAATCCTCGAAAACAGCCTAGTTATGAGCATACAAGCTGAAACTTGATTACTTGCGAATGTGTGTACCAAAATGTTGTATGAGTTGATTTGTGTTCATGATAAGTTGGTTTGATCACTATTTTGGTATGATAATACTTTGCATGCATGATTGTGTTTTCGAATTTGTTATCATGTGTGCCGCATTGTATGATAGTTATGTGTAGGGTTTGTATCAGTGTGTTCACACACTAACTTTAAATCGATTGACTTGTTAGGACGCGATTAGCGGTCCCATCATTTGCTACTTATGTGTTACACTAACCGAGCAATTAAAGGTGAGTTCACGGCCCCTAATTTTATCCGGTTTTAAACAACAGGGGGAGAAACATGTATACACTCTACAACTCTATCTCTTTACGTTATACGAAATTAACGTCGTTAAACTATTCGGTAACTAAGTTAATGTTAATGTACGTTATGGTCACTAAGCAGCTATATCACGGAAGTCCTCGACAAACTCTCGGATCATTAGTATTGGGTTAGATAGCGGGGAAATTATAAGTAGTACTACTGGGCCCGACAAGCCCCACCCGAGCTAGTCGCGCTAGCCGACCGGGTATGGTCAACGGGTGAATAATTTAGCCTAACTTTCGCCATGGTCAGTGATAGGCCTGGCAACACGGAGGCATAACAGTCAGCTTCGATCGCGAACACTTATGTGACATAACTTTAGGCTCGCTACCTACATGTTAACATTGAACTTAATTACGAAACAACAATATTATTCCGGGTTAGGAATAATGGAACGAAACAACAATATTACTCCGGGTTAGGAATAATGGAACAAACAACAATATTATTCCGGATTAGGAATAATGGAACCAACATCATTATTATTCCGGGTTAGGAATAATGGAACTATATCGTTATTCCGGGTTAGGGATAACGGGGGAAACAAACTTTTAACCGAACTAATGAACTTACAAAAACCTGTGAACTCACTCTTCTTTAATGTTGACACTTGTTTCTTTACATGTTTCTCAGGACGCTAGGAGCTCTGGGTGCACTCACTTGCATTGATCAAGACATCTTTTTACCGAGTCTCATTTTGTTTGGGTTTTTCTTTAGTTTTGGCGTTTGTGTTGGCGCCCGTTCCTTTACTTTACTTTAATGCTTCCGCTTAACTTTAAAACTAATGCTTCCGCTAAACACTGAAACCAAACTAAGACAATTTAAAAATAACTATGAATGGTTAAACAAATGATTTTGGAAAACGTATAAACAAATCATATAGAGTCGTTCGATGTTACTAGTGTCTCGGATTCTGGTTTGTTCACACGCCTCGCGGTAAAACTCCGCAAGTGGAAATTGAGGGTGTGACAGATTGGTATCAGAGCCTCTAGCTATAGAGAACCAGGTTTGTATTAAAAGTAGACCTAAACTATAGCTGATTACACGACACTAGACTTAGTTTGGCACTGAACTGTGATATCTTGTTATGTGTTGTACTACAACTACGTTATGTAAAATATAAATGCATATTGTGATAAACGCAACTCGTAACTAACTAAACAACCCAACAGGCAATGTCATCATCATCATCCGACAAACCTTTACAACCAAGGGCGCCGGGGAAGGCAACTATGGTCGAACCCTCACCACCTCATGGCGTGGAGACACGCTCAGCTGCTAGAAAAAGACTCGATCTAGGAGAGGAGTCGTCCTCACGCCCGACCATCGCTATGCCGGTCGAACCGGTTAACTCGTTAGAAGTAGGGAACGACCTACTTAAAGATATGATAAGAAAACAACAGGAACAACTAGAGAGAATGCAGGAAACTATCCTAGCACAGGGATGGATGATACGACAATTAACGGGTAAGACTGGAGAGCTCGAGGAAGAGCAATATGAGAATTAGATAGCTCGTAACACTTTAGCTAAAGATCTTCGTGCTGAGCAGCTGAGGGCTGACTGGCTCGAAGACAGAGTTCTTGAGTCCAGCTGGAGAATTCAAGAACTAGAACAGAATCAGGCACCTGTACCAGTACCCGCACCAGCACCGGCTCCTCCAGTGCCGGTAGAGGAAGAAGAGGAGGATCCAGAGGAAGACCCGAGGAGGATCCGGAGGAAGAAGAGCCAGAACAGGACCCGGCTGTTGAAGCTGAAAACGCTAAAGAGGATGACAGCAGTGATAGCGACCTGGGAGATGGAGACATAGATGACTAACTCGTCTCGCCAATCTCCGTTTTGTTTCCTTTAGATCTGAAATGGCAACCGGTCACCACGGAAATCTCAACATGTCAACTGAAGAATTGGCCGCAATGATCCAAGAACACGTGAATGCTGCTCTGGCAGGTGTTCAAAACCCACCAGCAGGAGGGGGTCTTAACCCCTACAAGATGTTCCTCGATGCGAAACCGAGCAAATTCACGGGTGCAGAAGGACCCATAGGACTGGTCCGTTGGATTGAAAAGTCCGAATCAGTGTTCGAGATGTGCAATTGTCTTGAGGCCAACAAGGTCAAGTATGCTGCCTCAACGTTGGAGGATGGGGCACTAACTTGGTGGAATGCACAAGTCCAAACGCGTGGACTTATTGCTGCAAACGCAATGGCCTGGGTCGAGTTTAAGGCCCTAATCAAGGAGGAGTACTATCTGCGGGACAGGGTTCAGCAGTTGGAGCAAGCTTTATGGAACCACAAGATGGTGGGATCTGAAATTGAAGCATACACAGCGAAACATCATGACCTGGTATCTCTATGTCCCGATCTGGCCAACACCGTGGAGAAATGACTCGAGTTTTACCTTGGGGGTCTGGTCCCCGAGATCCAGGGCATGGTAATGGCTAGCAATACTGCGACTGAGCATCAAGCGATCAGGCTGGCGCACAAACTCACCGATAAGGCGGTGGAACAAAAGAAGTTGCCATCTCGGGGTGCAACTGAAGTGGTCCCTGATAATAAAAGAAAATTTGAAGACTCGTCTGCTCGACAGTCTTCGTCAGCCCAGCCACAACAAGGGAACCAGAAACGGTTCAATAATTTCAACAGCAATCCGGGTCACAATAATCAGCCCGCCAACAACACCCAGAACACAAGCGGCTATGTGGGTCGAAAGCCACAATGTAATCGTTGTAACCTTCATCATCACGGCCCTTGTGCCGGAACTCGCTGCCAACGATGTGGCAAAGTGGGACACGCGGCAAAGGATTGTCGCGGGGAAATCATGTCCCGACAAAATCAGAATCAGCATCAGATTCAACAGCAGGGTACTAACCGGGGGTCCTATCATTGCGGTAGCACTACCCATTTCAAGCGAGTCTGCCCGCAACTTTGCAACAACAACAACAATGGAAATGGTGGCACAGGAGGTGCCAAAGGTCGTGCATTTACGCTAGGCCGCGGAGAGGCCAGAAACGACTCGAACGTGGTCACCGGTAAGTTTCCCCTTAACGATCATTTTGCTACTGTACTTTTTGATACGGGTGCAGATAGGAGTTTTATATCTGAGTCTTTTAGGAAGAACCTAAATCTCACGCCTAAACCCTTAGAGACCCCTTACGTCATAGAACTAGCCGATGGTAAATCTGCAGATGTGACCCATTTAGTATCCGGCTGTCAACTCAAACTCGCGGGTCACACCTTTACCATTGATCTGATGACAACTACCCTGGGTAGTTTTGACGTGGTAGCCGGAATGGACTGGCTATCCGACGTCCGAGCTGAAGTTTTCTGCTTCGAGAAATCTATCCGTATTCCGCTCTCTAACGACGAAGTCTTGATGGTGCAAGGAGAGAAGGCAGGCGCCGTCACAAACATCATCTCTTACATGCAAGCTCAGAAGTATCTTCGGAGAAAGAACTCCTTCGCTTTGCTCTCACTGGTCACCGAGCAGCCTAAGGACGAGAAGCGGATTGAAGATATCCCCGTCGTCCGTGACTTTTCCGATGTGTTTCCAGAGGAGTTACCTGGTCTTCCACCACATCGACAAGTGGAGTTTGAAATCGAATTGGCGAACCATGCGACTCCTATCGCCAAGGCCCCGTACCATCTAGCTCCAGCAGAGCTGCAAGAGCTGTCTACCCAACTTCAGGAATTGTTGGAAAAAGGATTTATCCGACCCAGTACTTCGCCATGGGGAGCTCCGGTCCTCTTTGTCAAGAAAAAGGACGGGACCTTCCGCATGTGCATCGACTACAGGGAACTCAATAAGGTTACCGTCAAGAACCGATACCCATTACCTCACATCGACGATCTCTTCGATCAGCTTCAATGGTCAAGCTACTACTCCAAGATTGATCTACGGTCTGGTTATCACCAGTTACGCGTCAGGGAGGAGGATATCTCCAAGACGGCATTTCGTACTCGTTATGGCCATTATGAGTTCTTGGTCATGCCCTTCGGTCTCACCAATGCACCCGCGGTGTTCATGGACCTCATGAACCGCGTGTGTAAACCGTATCTCGACAAGTTTGTTATTGTGTTCATCGATGACATACTCATCTACTCTAAAGGTGAAGAAGAACATGCTGAACATCTACGACTACTACTGGAATTACTTCAACAGGAGAAACTATATGCCAAGCTTTCAAAGTGTGATTTCTGGATTCGGGAAGTTCAGTTCCTCGGGCATATTGTGAATGAAAAGGGTATCCATGTTGATCCCGCCAAGATCGATGCTATCAAAACTGGGAAGCACCCAGGACACCGACAGAGATCCGCCAATTTTTGGGTTTGGCTGGTTACTACAGACGTTTCATCGAGGGATTTTAAAAGATCGCGCAACCGCTTACCACCCTCACCCAGAAAGGCACCAAGTATGCTTGGGGTGACAAGCAGGAAGCGACATTTCAATTGCTGAAGTAGAAACTTTGCAGTGCACCCATTCTGTCCTTGCCGGAAGGGACTGATGATTTTGTGGTATATTGTGATGCTTCTATTCAGGGATTGGGATGCGTACTCATGCAACGTGATAAGGTCATCGCGTATGCGTCCCGACAATTGAAGGTTCACGAGAAAAACTACACAACACATGAGCTGGAATTGGGAGCAGTAGTGTTTGCACTTAAGATTTGGAGACACTACCTATATGGAACAAAGTGCACAATCTATACAGATCACAAGAGCCTCCAGTACATCTTTGACCAGAAGGAGTTGAACATGCGACAGCGTCGCTGGGTCGAACTCCTGAATGATTATGAATGTGCCATTCGGTATCACCCGGGTAAAGCTAACGTGGTAGCTGATGCCCTCAGTAGGAAGGAACACTTGAAACCTCGTCGGGTACGAGCACTACAATTCACCATTCATTCGCGGTTACCCGAACAGATACGCGATGCGCAGTTAGAAGCAGTTAAGGAAGAAAACATCAAGGCCGACTCGGTGGGAAAAATGGAACGCGATTGGGAAGTAAAACCCAATGGAGCCCGATATTTCATGAATCGCATATGGGTACCTCTCTACGGAGACCTCAGAAAGCTAGTCATGGACGAAGCTCACAAGTCCCGATACTCTGTCCATCCTGGTTCGGATAAGATGTATCAAGACCTTAAAGCCACGTACTGGTGGCCCAACATGAAAGCGGATATAGCCACCTACGTGAGCAAGTGTTTGACTTGTGTGAAAGTCAAGGTAGAGTATCAGAAGCCATCGGGGCTACTTCAACAACCTGAGATTCCGGTGCGGAAATGGGATCAGATCTCGATGGACTTCATCACTAAACTCCCGCGAACTTTGGGTGGTTGCGATACCATCTGGGTGATCGTGGATCGTTTAACTAAGTCCGCACACTTCCTAGCGATTAAAGAAACAGATAAGATGGACAAGTTGACTCATATCTACATTAAGGAAGTAGTTTCTCGGCACGGAGTGCCAACGTCCATCATCTCAGACAGAGATGCTCGTTTCACGTCCATCTTTTGGCAGTCACTTCAGAAAGCGTTGGGTACACGCTTAGATATGAGCACAGCTTATCACCCTCAGACTGATGGTCAAAGCGAAAGGACCATTCAGACCTTGGAAGACATGCTTAGGGCATGCGTGGTAGACTTCGGGAATAGTTGGGAAATCCGTCTGCCTTTAGTGGAATTCTCGTATAACAACAGTTACCATACGAGTATATCGGCAGCACCGTTTGAAGCATTATACGGTCGTAAATGTAGATCACCGGTCTGTTGGGCAGAAGTCGGTGACAGTCAACTCACAGGCCCTGAGTTGATACTTGAGGCTACTGAAAAGATTATACAAATCAGAAACCGCATGGCAGCGGCACGAGATCGACAGAAAAGCTACGCTGATCAACGACGCAAACCGCTCGAATTTCAAGTAGGCGACCGCGTCCTACTGAAGGTGTCACCCTGGAAGGGTGTAATCCGTTTTGGGAAACGAGGCAAACTAAACCCACGGTACGTAGGCCCGTTTGTGATCTTGAAACGTATCGGACCCGTAGCTTATCAATTAGACCTTCCTACCAAACTCAATGGAGTTCACAACGTTTTTCACGTGTCAAATCTGAAGAAGTGTCTATCAGATGAAACCCTAGTCATTCCATTGGATGAGATTCAAGTGGATGAACAACTGCATTTTGTGGAACAACCTATCGAGATCATGGATCGTGAGATCAAAACTCGAAGGCACAGCAAGATACCGATCGTCAAGGTTCGTTGGGATTCTAAGCGTGGACCGGAGTTCACGTGGGAAAGAAAGGACCAAATGAAAAGCAAATACCCACACCTCATTGCAGCTGAGCAGCAAGCTAACGATACCACCAACTAAATTTTCGGGACGAAAATTCTTTCAACATGGGGATGATGTGACAACCTGGGGATTTCTTGTAATTTCTTGTACCATTGTTAATGAACTAAATCTTTGTGCGTTGCATTCTAAACCTGTGCGTTGCATTCTAAACCGCGTTTACTCAATTTTCGGGACGAAAATTCTTTCAACATGGGGATAATGTGATATCCCGGTTTTTCAGGTATCATAAACGCACTACTTCACGGTTATTCATTCCTACGCTAAATTGATTCGGAGATTTAATTTACACGCTCGAAATAACTACGCTAACTTTGTCAACTTATCAAGTGAATTACGTGCTATGTGTATTAGACGTTTATAAGTTTGGTGAGTTATTATGTCATGTTTTGATTTCGTGATTTTTAGTTATAAAAATATATATAGTAAATAGATAGACGAACCGAACCGAGCCGCGAAACGTGTCGACCTCATTTCCTTGCGACTCAAGGAATTAATCAAAACTTGAGGCTCAAGTTAAAGACCCAAACCGCCCCCACCCAAACCCTTTGCGGCCGCAAGCACAAATCGCCCCAAACCCTTCTCCTTTTCTTTCTTTCCTTGCACTATATATATACAAGCATGCATGAGAGTTGTGATAACAAAAAAAAAGAGAAACCCTAGCTCTAAGATCAGCCGACGGCAGCCCCTCCCCACCCCTTCTCTCGATCGCGACCTCCTTCAAACCCGAATCGATTCCCATCTCGTTCCCGGTTCGTTAATCTTCATTGTTAAAAGTTAGGGTTTTCTATTGTTTCGCAAATTACATTAGGGTTTATGAACTATTGATCATGCTTGTATGTAATGGTAGAATCATGCTTATGAAAGTGTTATGATGTTTAGTTCGATTAATTGTGCAAGTTTTGCGATTATGATGATTAGTTGGATACAAGAATCATAGGCTGCGTTTTGTGATAAAAATCATATTGTATGATTAGGGTTTGCATGAGTATGATGTACATGATGATATGTGACTAATAAATCTGTTCTTGCATTTATATTTAACGTCTCGATTGTTTAAGCGTGTTCTATTGCGATAAAAGTTGAAAACAGGATGCTGAATGGTGTTTACAGCCAACTTCAATTGGCTGTAACTTGGTTATTATTTATCGAAAAACGGATTTTCTGAAGCCTAAAACGTATATTTTTGAAACACGCTTCTAATGGCACTGGATTCATATTTTTATGAGGTCGTTTGATATTTTTAAGTGGTCAATTAAGTGCAGTAACTGAAGCTGTGTAAATTATGAAAATTTGTTAGTTGTTTATCAAGTCGGATCTCATAATCTGTAGAGGGTTAGGTCACGAAATTTGTACAGAAACTGGAGATGGAAATTTCCGGGAAACTCCCACTGGAATTTTGTTAATTGGATGAACGATGATTTTTAAATAAATTCTCCCGTGGACTGCAGTCAGAAAGCGACGAATCTGACTGCAGCCTAGTATATAAATGTTTATGAATAATTGGTAAAGTGTTAGGACTTGAAAAACTTATATAAAATTCTAGAGTTTAGTTGACACCTTCTGTAAAAAAATTGGAATTTTTGGAATGTTGGAACTATTTTATAAAAATCCTCGAAAACAGCCTAGTTATGAGCATACAAGCTGAAACTTGATTACTTGCGAATGTGTGTACCAAAATGTTGTATGAGTTGATTTGTGTTCATGATAAGTTGGTTTGATCACTATTTTGGTATGATAATACTTTTCATGCATGATTGTGTTTTCGAATTTGTTATCATGTGTGCCGCATTGTATGATAGTTATGTGTAGGGTTTGTATCAGTGTGTTCACACACTAACTTTAAATCAATTGACTTGTTAGGACGCGATTAGCGGTCCCATCATTTGCTACTTCTGTGTTACACTAACCGAGCAATTAAAGGTGAGTTCACGGCCCCTAATTTTATCCGGTTTTAAACAACAGGGGGAGAAACATGTATACACTCTACAACTCTATCTCTTTATGTTATACGAAATTAACGTCGTTAAACTATTCGGTAACTAAGTTAATGTTAATATACGTTATGGTCACTAAGCAGCTATATCACGGAAGTCCTCGACAAACTTTCGGATCGTTAGTATTGGGTTAGATAGCGGGGAAATTATAAGTAGTACTACTGGGCCCGACAAGCCCCACCCGAGGTAGTCGCGCTAGCCGACCGGGTATGGTTAACGGGTGAATAATTTAGCCTAACTTTCGCCATGGTCAGTGATAGGCCTGGCAACACGGAGGCACAACAGTCAGCTTCGATCGCGAACACTTATGTGACATAACTTTAGGCTCGCTACCTACATGTTAACATTAAACTTAATTACGAAACAACAATATTATTCCGGGTTAGGAATAATGGAACGAAACAACAATATTACTCCGGGTTAGGAATAATGGAACAAACAACAATATTATTCCGGGTTAGGAATAATGGAACCAACATCATTATTATTCCGGGTTAGGAATAATGGAACTATATTGTTATTCCGGGTTAGGGATAACGGGGGAAACAAACTTTTAACCGAACTAATGAACTTATAAAAACCTGTGAACTCACTCTTCTTTAATGTTGACACTTGTTTCTTTACATGTTTCTCAGGACGCTAGGAGCTCTAGGTGCACTCACTTGCATTGATCAAGACATCTTTTTATCGAGTCTCTTTACGAATATTGTTTGGGTTTTTCTTTAGTTTTGGCGTTTGTGTTGGCGCCCGTTCCTTTACTTTACTTTAATGCTTCCGCTCAACTTTAAAACTAATGCTTCCGCTAAACATTGAAACCAAACTAAGACAATTTAAAAATAACTATGAATGGTTAAACAAATGATTTTGGAAAACGTATAAACAAATCATATAGAGTCGTTCGATGTTACTAGTGTCTCGGATTCTGGTTTGTTCACACGCCTCGTGGTAAAACTCCGTAAGTGGAAATTGAGGGTGTGACAGTTCAGCTACTCCATTTTGTTGAGGAGTATAAGGGGCACTGAACTCATGATAAATAACCTTAGGATTGCAGAATTCGAGCATCTTGTTGTTCTTAAACTCAGTACCATTGTCACTTCTAATTCTTTTGATAGGCAAATGGTAGAGATTTTCAATCTTTCGAAACAAGATCATCAAATTTTCGAACGTTTCATTCTTTCTCTCTTGAAAGAAAACCCACGAGAACCTTGAATAGTCATCGGTTACGACAAGGCAGTATAAATCTCCTGTGATATTTTTCACATTGACAGGCCCAAAGAGATCCATGTGTAGCCTTTCCAGTGGAAGCTTGATAGAATTAAGAAGCTTTCTGGGGTGTGGCTTCTTATGTTGCTTCCCCTTTTTGCAGCTAATACAGTCATCTGACAGAAGAAAATTTTTGAGGTTCACCCCTTCCACTAGATTGTTGTGCACCAGAAAATTCATCTTCCTTAGGTGAATGTGACCCATCTTCCTGTGCCAAAGAATAGATTTCTTTTCAGTGGCCTTTGATACAAAACATTGTCCTTCCTTTGAAGTAGTGGATGCGACGCTCATGTCTAAGACATATAAATGATTTTCACGGGGAGCGCGCATGATGATCCACTCCTCGGGATTACGAAACCCGGTTTGAGAATGAGACATTCCTTGTCATTGAAGTGAGTTGTGAACTTCTTATCAAAAATCTGTGAAATGCTCAACAAATTGTTCTTAAGCTTAGCAATGTAGTTCACTTTGCCAAAAGATACAACTCCGTTTGTTAGAATTCCCTCTCCCACGATCTTGCCGCCCTGTGTTCCGGCAAACCCAACATAACCTCCCCTGATGGCTTTAACGTTGTACAGCAAAGCCAACATCCCTGTCATGTGTCTAGAAGCTCCACTGTCCATGATCCACTTTGAAATAATTGACCTTAGAAGCCCCTGCACACATGAAACAAATTACTTTAAGAGAGAGACCCAAGCCCTTTCGGTCTTGGGTGGGATGGCAATGTCAACCTTTGGAACATTGGCAACTTTGATATTTTTCTTAATCTCAACCCATTGTTCAGTCTTTGATTCAGTCTTTTCTTTTGATTTGACTGGGACATTGGTTGATTTTGTGGTCACATGAGATGTTTTTTCTTTGGCTACCCAGGTTTGTGCCTTTGAAAATGCCTTTTTGATGTAAAGATTAGATTCTTTCTTTTCATTTCTCTTTGATGTTTCACCAACTTCAAATTTTGAAATGATTTCAGTTGTTGGTTCCATATTAGAACTGGAATTTTCTTTTCTTTTTAAAATCTTTGTTGGCACAAACTCTGGACCCTTTTTCTTCTCATTTACTGTGAACCTTCTTTGTTCATGAACAGGTTTTGGACAATTTTGAGAACATTGTCGCGCAATATGCCCAACTTTGTTACATTTGTAACATGTTCTATTGCCGTTTCTGACTGTGTGTTCCAAACTCTGTTCACGAAGCTTCTTTTCTCTTTTAAACTCATCGTTAGTTTGTTTGTTAATGACTTCTTTTTCTTCAACGGTGCTTGTTCCAAAAACAAACTCAACTTTCTTTGTAAAATCTGGCTTTCATGATTTGTTATTTCTTTTCTTTTCAAACCCTAACCCATCCCTTTTGTTTTTTGGGTAACTTCTTCCTCTGGGATGAATGTTTTTGTTAGATTTCTTTTGTTTTGAGTAGAAACCAACAACTTTCTTTTCAAGATCATAAGTTTTAACTTCAATGAGTTTAAAAAATTTGTCGACACAGTCAAAGTTAACATTCTGGACTGGAACATCTTCGTCAGTATATAGTTTATCTGATCCTTTTAGTTTGTAGATGACAACATTAGGATCATCATTTAAACTATTTTCTGATGCTGTAATAAAATTTTCATGAAAACTTTTCTCACTTCCAGAAGGTGAACTTGTTGATGCATATGTCTGTTGTCTACGTCATCGTAACATCGAGTCAGTATTTAGGAGCGAAATGTCAAGTTTATGTATGATTAAGAGTCAAGTTTGCTTGTAATTGTAAGGTTGAAGTCAATTTCGGCCGAACTTGACTAAGCAAGTTCGCCCGAACTTGCACTCCAACCAGCGAACTTGACATGCTATAAATAGGTGCTTTGACATTTCATTTGGAAGATTCAGAGATTTTTTCACGACAGAGGCGAAGCTCTGTCCAAGTGTTTCCAGGATCTGTAACGTCTACACATTAATGAAACGGTGTTAAACAGTAACAAACTTGTCTCCAATGTCGCCTATGCTAACGGATTCCGCACATTTACCTTAGGTTTGCCGAATTAGGACCCGAACGATCCGTACAACGGACGCACAATTGGTATCAGAGCCAATTGAAACTCCGGCTTAAAAAGATGTATACTCTTTCGGTATGAATGAAGACTTCCGCTGGATTCTGTTTCTACTCCATTCTTAATAACATTCTACCGAATCGGTTTACGTTTATGCACTAACTTCCGTCTAGAACCGCCTGATCATGGACCTTCAATTGGTATAAGTTCGCTCGAACTTGTCCATTACAAGTTCGCCCGAACTTGTCTAAGGGTTTCTAAAAAAAATTGTCGATTAAAAAGTCAAATTTTTCTGAAAAACGTCTCGAACATCATTTATCCTTAGATTCGTATGGACGAGACGAGTTTAAAACTCTAATCTGGTAGAAACAGCTTTCCGAAAAATTTTAAACATTTTTAGCAAACCGATATGATAATATTGTCGATTAAAAAGTCAATTTTTTTCTAAAAATTGTCTGTTTGCTAATCATTTTTCAAGTGTGTTGAACGACATATTAGTTTGGAAAATGAAATGGGGTCTGTGAAGCCGCCAATGTTGATGAGATTAGAAGAGTATGAAGCCTGGAATGAAAAATTCGAGGACTGGGTACGAGCAAATCACCTCTATGGTTGGGTTGCTATTCAAACTGGATTTAAATTTCCAGTTGATGAACGTGGAGTTGAGCTTTCAGTATCAAAGTTTACAACTCAACTGAATGCTGCATATTCCCATGAGAAGAAGATCCTAACCTTGTTACAGCAATCGACAAAAGAAGATATCTTGGTTTTGTTACCAGAGTACAAAACTGCACAGGATTTGTGAAAATCTATAAGAAGTCTAATCAAGAACAAGAAGGTGCTAATCAAGAAGAAGTCTGATCGTGTTAGTGATCAAGGAAATGATCGGGAAGCAGAAAGTTCAAATGTTCAGTTGAAGAGAGAAGAGAGTATCATGGCAAAGAACTGTGAAAGAAAAGAGTCTTCAATTTCTAACCCAGTCTGCAAAGGATTTGATGTAGATCTGAATGATTATCTGGAAGATAATGCCAAACTCTTGAATGATTTGAAGAGTTTGACATTAGAAAATAAAACGTTAAAAGAATATGAAAAGAATTTTGAAAACAAAATAAAAATTTTAGAAAATGAAAAATTACAAATGTTAGTAGATTTTCAAAATGAAATAAAAATGTTTAAAAATGAAAAAACTGTTTTTGAAAAATTAAATATAGAAAATAAAAAAACAACAAATTCTCATATTGAGAAAGTTGCTCAACTTGAAAAATAAGTTGAGACTGTTAAAAATAAAGTTATTAATTTAGAAAAGTTATTGAAAGGTTTTGTGACTTCCTCATTAAAGTTAGATCATATATGTACAAAACCGATCAATGTTAATAAAAAAATTCAATAAGTGACAATGTCATAATTGAGAATTGTGATGTTAATACCGATGATGAAAGTACTAAAGAAGAGAAAAATGAAATATTTTTAAAACTAAAAGAAAATTTTCAGAAAACTGTTCTACAATCTACTGAGAAAAGTGAATGCTCAACGCAAAAACCTTCTAAGCAGAATGGAGAATGAAAACAAAAAGAAAAACAAAGTTTTAAAAATTCTGAAAATTTTCAAAAGAAAAATAAAAGCTCATCGGTACGATCATCCAATCAAAATAAAAATTCACAAAAATTTGTAAATCAAAACTCACAAAATTTTGTGAATAAGTGGTGCAGGTCGAACCACAGTGCTTCAAAAAGTTACAGAAGAAGCAGGAAAGATGGCTACCACACTTTAAATCAATGTTTTGATTTGAGTGTATGGTTTGCTAAAAAGGATCAGTATGAGAACAGGAAGTGTCATAAATGTGGAGTAACTGGACACATTTCTAGAAAATGTTTTCAAATTAATACTAAACTTGTTCATATTGATAAGAAAAATTTTGAATATGTGAAAATACCAACTCAGGTTTTGAAACAATGTGCAGAAAATACAAACAAGGTGAAACCAGTTATTACTAAGCTTTCAAATTTTGGAACTGGTGAATCCTCGAATGGTAATGAACAAAGAGTTTCTACATTGTATTTCAAGAAAGCTTTAACGAAAAATCAATCATGGTTAGTAAAAGAAAAAGAAGTTACACAATCAGTAAAAATAGAAAGTTTAGAGAACTTTCCGAAACATGAGATAGTTCAAAATAAACCTGATTGTGAAAAGGTTGAAGAAATAACGCCAAAGACTGCAAAGGCTTGGGTGTCATTATTCAACTAATTGTTTGAATTTTTGTGCAGGAACTTCTGAGATGAACGCAAATTACTAAGAATGAAGTTCCGTGGCACACAATGAAGATGGGCCGGGTTATCAAGTTATATATAAAGGCCTTATTACATATTCAAATAACGTTTACTTTACAATTTTTGAAAAATTTTTGAAGAAAATTTTTCGAAAACATGTTCTAATAACGTTTACTTGAAACTTTTTACAAATTTTTTGAAGAAAAATTTGAAAATTTTCACAGAACCCTCATTGCTGAACAGACAAAACTCATGGTTTAAATTGTTATAAACGCAAAAGTGTCAAGATTTTTGTCATCATGAGGGGGAGAGAGCTTTAAAAGAAAAACTGTAAAGCAGTAATGGATGGAGAATTGAAGTGATTCTCATCAGTTGGTTAATGTTTTTCTTAAAAAAATATTCCAAAAATATGTTTTTGAATTTTAGGGGGAGAAATTTTTTTCAGAAAATCCAAAAACATATTAAAAACAAAAAATACAAAAATATCGAAAAAGGCAAAAAGAGTTTTGTGGATAAAAGGAAATGATAGTACATCAGTGGATTATCACAGTACGCTAAGGATATGTAAAGTTTAAAAAGTATAAACAAGTCTTACTATGGATTTGTCGATAGGCTTTACACGTTTAGTAGATTGTTTCCGGGATATAAACTAAATTTTACAACTGCTTAAACTTGTGGATTAACATCTCTCGGATATATGGACTTAGTATTCTGATATATGAGGTCTTTATAGATGATTGATATCTGGGGTATTATACAAGTTCTTCTGATTTTGCGTAAGCAATGACCTAGAACTTCTATAATGCTTTTGCAAAAATCCCCTAAAAACTGCATTCACTTGAAAATATCGAAAGATACTACAATTGCAGTACAAAAAGATTCCATTTTGGAACACTACCTTATAAGTCGAGCCTTTATCTCTTTGTCGATACGATGGTATTAACCTGAGCTCTCAAGGTCTCGTATAACCCAGTTACAGATATCAATTACGCTATACTCACCTATAAGATGAAATCTAGAGAATCTTGATACGGGAGTATATTCTGAGATGGGAACCATAGTTAAGTCAAGTTTCCTAAATCTATCTAACATATCTTGGAACATTTGAGAAATGTGTCGAAGTTTAAATAGACAAACATATCGATAATCTAGGTAAATTTGTTTTAAACTTAGTGTCATAAAAAAGGTCAATGGTACTGCTGATTTGTCTCAAAAAACTGATATGATCCTTTAACATAAGCTCAACAAAAATATGTTTGTACATACTTAGTGTTTTGATATTCATTTCATAAAAACAAAAAGATTATATAATCCTGTAGTTTCGACCACTGTTGATGAAGAGCTGATTTTCAAAATCTAAAATTGCTGAACAAAATTTAAAAAACTTTTGAAAATTGATTTAAAAAGTTTAAAAAGTTCATTAAGTTGAAACTTACATTTGAATAAATATGTCAGTTTAGTGTCAAAACGTTTAATCAAGATCATTAAGTTGAACTTGATACATGAATCAGATATTCAAGGTCATTAATTTGAACTTGATTAACTGACGGGTTTAAAACTGATAAGTTGATTAAAATTTGAAATGATAATGTTTAGTGTTGGTGCATAATGTCTATGTATTAGTCTTATATCGAGTCTGTATAGTATAGAGCTGATTAGGCTAGCTGAACAATGTATTTATGTAGGTTGAAGACAAGTTCGCCCATATGTTCATGTTAGGCCAAGTTCGGTCGAACTTGCTATGGCAAGTTCGGGCGAACTTAGGTTCTCCAGGAGCGAACTTGTACTTCTATATAAACCTAGCTAGCCCTCCTCATTTGTAACTTTGGCATTTCAGAGGCGAAACTCTGTCAGTTTGTAACCAGAAGGTTTGATCTATAAACTGACATTTAACTGATTAAATCTTATCTATTGGTAAACATGACGTAATATTTCTGCTATTATGGACATTAGATATCAAATTTAGGTTCCTAAGCATCGAGGATCGATCCTACAAGTGGTATCAGACCTAGAACAGCCTGATTTGATAGTATCAAGACAAGAACACTTTTATTTCTACTCCATTCTTATCTTTTTCTTAACTTTTGAACATAAAATGAAGAATTCATGGTCAAAATCTTTTGAATTTTGAATATATCATGTAAAATACAACAAAAATAAACCCTTGAAAGATTGGAGACCAAATTCAACCGAATTCATGTCGAAATTTTGAAAAAACCATGTTTTTGAAAACCCCCATGAATGAACTTATTGGCCATGTTCGGCCGAACTTGTTCTAAAACATCACTTTTCAAGTGATTTTTAGCAAGTTCGCTCGGACTTGAGGTAATTTGGAGGAAATTATATTGAAGTTCGCTTGAAGTTGTAAAAACTTCATTGATTTTCTATCAAGTTCGACCGAACTTGATAAAATCTCAAAAGTTTTTAGCTAAGTTCGCCCGAACTTGAGTAGTTTTTGAAGAAGTTTTAGCTAAGTTCGCTCGAAGTTACACAATTTTTCATTGATTTTACATGAAGTTCGACCGAACTTGTGTAAATTTCAAAGAAAATTTAAGTAAGTTCGCCCGAACTTACTAGAATTTTATCTAATTCTTGAAGATAAGTTCGCCCGAAGTTCTGTTGGATTTGTGTCTCAAGTTCGACCGAAGTTTAAGCAAAGTTTTCAAAAAAAATCTAACAATTGTTAGAAAATCTGAGAATTCTTCATTTGTTGCTACAAGTTCAACCGAACTTGTAGTAGGACTAATTGTTTTCAAAGTTTTTGAAAAATTTTCAGAGTACACGTTTCGTTATTCACAATGGAGGATCAACTAAGAGCTTTTATGTCCGGAGCTAGTTCGTCAAATGCCAATGTGATCAATCAAGTCAATCTTGATAATGAAATGGGAACGACTGTCAAACCGCCCAAGCTGATGAGCATGGACGAGTACAAAGTATGGAAAGAGAAGTTTACTTATTGGGTTCAAGCCATGCACTTCGCTGGCTGGGTGTCAATTGAAAGAGGCTACAGTGTTCCGGTAGATGAACATCAACAAGTCCTTGAAAAGTACAACTATTCGATAGTACAGAGAGACAAATATATTGCTGAGAAAAAGATGATCAGTCTCATCCAACAGTCTGTCAAAGAAGATATTCTGATTTTGCTACCAGAGTATGCTACTACAAGAGATCTTTGGTTGTCATTACAGAAGAAGTATCTAGGCAGTGCCGAAATGATCAAAAGCAAGAAGGCACTTACTCTAAAAGAGTTCGATATCTTCACCATGATAAAGAATGAGACCATAAAGCAAATGATCGAGCGTTTCTGTCATCTTAAAGTGCAAATGAAAAGCCACGGTCTCAAAAAGACAGAACAAGAATACATCGACAAACTTGCTGACGCACTACCAGAGGGTGAATGGTCTACGTATTTGATGGTTCTGAAGAACATTGATAAGTGGGAATTTTTCAAGTTGTCGACGTTTATTTATAAACTCGAAGGCCACAAAATAGAACTTCTGAAGATGACGAAGTCAAAAAACGCAAATGTTGTTCAAGATGTCGGTCTGTATTACAAAGCGCTAGATAGTGTTTCGAGTCCTAAAATTCAGACGGATTTTAGTGCAAACATAAATGCTTCTCCACAGAATCAAAATCAATCACAGCCTCAGTATGACCAAAGTCCTCAAAGTTCTTACTCAAGCACTGGTTCAAATTCAACTTATCAAAGCCAAGCGAACCAGAATCAACAACAAAGTTCTGATCCAAATGTATATAAATGCAACAACACAGTGAATTTGAACAATGTTGTTTCAGAACAAGTTGCAAAACAACATATGTCACTACTCGCAACCGTATTAGAATCTTATGAATGTCTAGTTGCCGGTAAGATCGGAACCCCGAGATGACCGCAGAAGATTATGACCAGGTAGACAAGGAAGAACTCGAACTAATGGACATCAAATGGTCCTTAGCTTCGATCATCAGGAGAGTGACAAAGTTTGTTGCACTCACAGGACGTGATATAGGAAATTCCAGCAACAAATTGGGTTTTGACAAAAGCAAAGTCACGTGCTTTAAATGCCATCAAAAGGGGCATTTTAAAAGAGAGTGTAAGAACACCGAAGCAACTAGAAATCAAAGTCCTTTCGGAGGAGGAAATGAATATTACAAATAGGTACTTCAATATAAACCATTTCCGAAGACAGGTTGAAATCAAAGAAAAGGCTGACAATAGCACCACTGAGAAAGCTATGGTGGCATCCAGTGAAGATGATGGTTTTGATTGGAATTCTTACATTGGGAAAAAGACCGGAGTTGCTTTGATGGCGGAGATAGTTAAAGATAATTCTGTAGAGGAAACAGCGGCAGCAGCTGTAAGTAGTGGCAGCAGCAGAAGCAGTGGCAGAAGCAGAAGTAGCAGCTTTTGAACAAGCTCTTCTGGAACAATACTTGCATCAACAACAGGAAGAAGAGGATATATCCATATGCAGAGACAAGGAATTTTATCCTCTAATTCTTGTGACAGTTTTACAGGTCATTTTGATGGAAGCTCGAAAGAACAAGTGGTTTAGGAGAAAAAGATTGATGAAGTGATCATTGATGTCACTCAAGAAGTGAAAGTCGAAGACCTCAAGGACATGGCAGATAAAGCTTTAATGGCGAATCCAACCAAGGTAGGTCAAGAGGTAAAAATCGTTAGAAAGAAGTTGTCAAAGTACAAGTTGTTGAGGTTGAGAAACCTTGTACAAAACATACTGAACCTTGTGTCGAATGCCGAAAAATCAAAGATCATCGCTGAAAACAATGTGCATAATGAATTGTTGAAATACGATTATCTCACAATGAAAGAAGCGTATGACAAAATGAAAAATGATTATGGCAGACTCGACAGAAATAACATCGAACAACATGATAATATAATGATGTTGAGTGGAACATTAATGGATAAACAAAGGGCATTTAACATTTATATTAACACCATTGCTGAAACCAAACAAAAACTTCAAGACATGACCATCGAAACTGAAAGAATTCAAAAGTTGTTGAGAAGTTATACCACAAATGCATATGTTATTGATCACATTCTTCCGACAATCTCAACAAAAGAAAAACATAAAAAGAAAACTGGCAAAGAATATAGCAATGTTCCTCCACCCCTTTGCGAGAAGTACTGCCGCAAAACCGCAGACGGGATGGATAAGGCACTCAATGTTGAGTTACTTTCTGAGAAAAAAGATGAGTTACCAGAGAATATTGATATAATTTATGCTAAATCTGATGATGATAACAATGTTGTTGTTAACAAAATGGTTGAAAATGTTCTAAGTGATTCTGATGACGACAGCTTCAAAAGCGCAGACTCAAGTTCAAATAATTCCGATTCACAGTCTGAAAATGACGATACGTCTTTAGAGGATGGTCTAAGTGACGATCCTAATATTGTAATGTACAAAATTAAGGATTCGGATCGACTATACTTTGATGATAGCTTCCCGATTCAGAATGTGAAGGAAGAATTGCTTGATAAATTCTTTAAACTCGTGGAAGTCACATCAGAGGATTTGGAAACTAACAAACGAAAATTCTATTCCAAACCTAAAAGAAACAACTACTGAAGGAATGGTGGTGATCATCCGGAAAATCGAAGAGCAGGGTTGGGTCTAGAAGAATCAGATGAACCAGTAAAGAAAGTGTCACGATTTCATGAATATAAAAACAAAAACATGCATTTTGTATATGGGACAAACACGGTTCACAAAGAGAGTTTGATTGGTAAACAATCAAATGATGAGTTTAAAAAGGAGAAAGAAATTCGAGATAAAGCCAAGGTTACAAGTGGTGCCAAAATATCAAGTGGGGCAACACCACCCACTAAAGGACATCCATTTGATAATCGGACTTGTTTCAAGTGCAATGAAATGGGTCATATTGCACGACAATGTCTGAAATCAAAACCGGCTTATCCTCGAAGAAGAGAATCAAATGTTGAAAAACCAAGGTATCCAGAGTTTGAAAAACCAATCAAGATTTTGAAAAGAAATGAATCTTTGCCTGAAGTTAAACCTAAAATAGAAAAGAGGTTTGAGAATTCTACTTTTGAAAAAGGAGAAACTTCTAGGGCAAATGAAAACAAATTTATATCAAGAAGGCTAATATCAAATCTCAAGCCTGGATTACCAAGAAAAGGTCAACATCATCTGGTGTTATTAAGTCTGACTTGGTAAAGACTGATAACACAAAAGAATCTAAACCTGAAATCACTAAGTCTGAGCATGTTAAGACTAGTGATAGCAAGAAAGAATCAAAATCTGAAATCATAACTGAAACTACATCTGAAACTGTTAAAAATTCAAGTGGAAACAATTCAAAAGATAAAAAGAAGGTAAAGTTTTCAAACATAAATATCATAGAAAATTCAGATGAAGAATTCGATTATGCTGATGAATGTGAATTCGATTTTGATGATAGTTATCCAATTCAACCCAAGACCAAAAAGGCTTGGGTCTCGCTTTTTAAATAGATTGTTAAAATGTGCAGGGACTCCAGAGAACCGTACTTTCAAAGTGGATTTTGGATAGTGGAGCGTCCAGGCATATGACGGGAATGAAGGCTTTGCTATTCGACTTTAAAGCTATCAACGGTGGATATGTTGGATTTGCAGGAAATCAAGGTGGAAGGATAGTCACCGAGGGAAAACTCTCCAATGGCGTAGTTTCATTTGATCGCGTGAACTATATTGTAGAACTTGAGAACAATCTTTTGAGTATATCGCAGATTTGTGAAAAGAAATTCACAATCCATTTCAATGACAAAGAGTGTATTATCTTGAAGTCGGGATTCAAAATACCAGATGAGTAGATTCTGATGCGAGCACCTCGAGAGAATGATTTATATGTTCTTGATATGGGTGTCGCTACCACTTCATCAAAATCAGAATAATGTTTTGTGTCAAAGGCTACTGAAAAAGATTCTATTCTTTGGCATCGTAAGATAGGGCATATTCATTTGAGAAAAATGAATTTCTTGGTTCATAATGATCTTGTTGAAGGCGTAAATCTTCAAAGTTTTCGGATGTCTGCTCATTGCATGGAATGTAAAAAGGGAAAGCAGATCAAGAAATCTCATCCGAAGAAAATTCTAAACTCAATCAAGTTGCCATTAGAACGTCTCCACATGGACTTATTTGGTCCTGTAAATGTTCGAAGCATCTCAGGAGACTTATATTGCTTGGTCGTGACAGATGACTATTCGAGATATTCGTGGGTATTCTTTCAAGAATCAAAAGACGAAAAGTTCGAGAACTTGGTTATTCTATTCAAGAAACTCGAGACCATTTATCATCTGCCGGTCAGACGCATTAGAAGTGACAACGGCACAGAGTTTAAGAAGAACAAAATGAAGGAATTCTGCAACGCAAAAGGGATTCTGCACGAGTTTAGTGCTCCATATACTCCACAACAAAAAAGAGTAGCTGAACGGAAAAAAAGAACTTTGATTGAAACTGCGAGAACCATGCTTGCAGATTCTAAACTTCCTATCAGCTTCTGGAGTGAAGCGGTTGCTGCGGCTTGCTACACGCTAAACAGGGTTCTCACTGTCAAACCAACAAAGAAAACATGTTTTGAGATGATAAACGGACTGAAGCCAAACTTGAAGTTCTTAGAACCATTCGGTGCACCATGTACCGTAATAGACCAAGATGGCAAATTCGGAGCTAAATCTCTTGAGGGTTTCTTTGTCGGATATGCGAGTCCATTGAGAAGAGTATATGTTCCTTCATTGAGAAAGGTTACTAAAGCACAACACGTGGATTGTTTCAACTACACGGATCCTATTCAAAGGAAACGTGACGCGTGGCTGTTTAACTATCATGACCTTTGGAAGTCATTTGACTTGCCCGAAGAACCAACTGATGAAGAAGTTGCAGCGTTATATTATCTTCACCAGTCAGTGAATCAAGAACAAATTGTTAAACCAGTTGTGGTTAATCAACCCACGTTGGATCCATCTTATTCTGGCACAAGTTCTAGCAATAATGGTGTTCCGGCTGAAAATGTTTCTGAAACATTAACAACACCTGCTACTCCTCCAACAAATGCCTCTATTGAACCAGTGAATACAACAACGGAGCCCAGTATGCCTCAGAATCAAAATTCTGACTCAGATAAAGCACCAACGTTTGATGCTGATGGGGAATCATCTTCTTTAGATGAAGAAGTGGAGCAGATAACAAGTCTTCTTAATCAATTTGCAGTCCCGAACAACTGAAATGAAGCTTCATCTAGCTCTCCATACATTGAATTGGTCGTTGATCTCAACATCCCGAATCAGCAAAACTCAGTAGATGTTCCAAGTGAAGAATTTCCGCAATCTTATTCCGATCATCCGTCAACAAATATAATCGGAGAACTTCAAACTGGTGTTAGAACTCGAGGGCAAATTAATAAAGCACTCAGTTGTTTTTACACACGCGTTGCTACAACCCAGAACTATTGCTTTTATTCATGTTTCATCTCTCAGATTGAGCCAAAGACAGATAATGAAGCTTTAGCCGATGAAAACTGGGTACAAGCAATGCAAGAAGAATTATTGTAGTTTGAGAAGTTAGGAGTATGGAAGCTTGAAGACCTACCAGAAAATCAGAAAGCAATTGATACAAAATGGGTCTTTAAGTGTAAACGTGATGATAGAGGGGTTATTGTTCGTAACAAAGCTAGGCTTGTTGTCAAGGGATTTCACCAGCAGGAAGGGATAGACTACACGGAAGTCTATGCACCTGTAGCTTGATTGGAATCTATTCGAATCTTTCTAGCTTTCGCATCATGGAAAGGATTTAAGGTCAAACAATTGGATGTCAAATCGGCTTTTCTGTACGAAAAATTACGCGAGAAGGTGTACGTTGGACAACCACCAGGGTTTGTCGATCCACTTAACAAGAAGAAAGCGTACCTACTGGATAAAGCTCTTCATGGACTACACCAAGCCCCGAGAGCTTGGTATGAGACGTTATCGCAACATCTCGTCGGAAACAGCTTTATCAAAGGAACTGTGGATAGTACTCTTTTCACCAGAGAAGTTGATGGCCATCTGATTATAGTTCAAATCTACGTTGACGACATCATCTTTGGATCTACAAATGATAGTCTCTGCAAGGAGTTTGAGGGAATCATGAAAAAGAAATTCGAAATGTCCTCGATGGGCGAAATGAAGTTCTTTCTTGGTTTGTAGGTAGATCAGCTTCCGATGGTATTTTCATTCATCAGATTAAGTATGTTCACGACATCTTGAAGAAGTTTGGAATGGAAAGCTTGAAGCCTTTATCTACGCCTCTTGCTCTAAATAACGGTATTTGCGTTGACGAGACTGGAGCCAAAGTTGACGAGACGTTATACCGATCGGTGATTGGATCGCTGATGTATCTGAAAGCATCGCGCCCAGATATTATGTATCCAACCTGCCTATGCGCCAGATATCAGTCAAGCCCGAGGATCTTACACATGCAGATTGTGAAGCGATCTTCAGATATCTGAAAGGATGCCCAAGCACCGGCTTGTGGTACCTGAAGAACGACAATTTCGACCTCACGGGCTATTCTGATTCCGATTTTGGTGTAGATAAGTTGAATTCAAAATCAACTACAGCGGGATGCCAGTTCTTCGGAACAAGAATGGTAACCTGGCAGTGTAAGAAACAGACTACGGTCGCTCTCTCTACCTGTGAAGCTGAGTATATCTCGGCCTCCAGCTGTTGTTCACAGATTCTGTGGATTCAACAGCAGATGAGAGACTATGGTCTGCAATTTCTAGACACTCCGCTGTATGTTGATAACATGGCAGCCATTGATATAACTAAAAATCCGGTTCATCACTCACGCACAAAACACTTTGAAATTCGTTATCATTTCATTCATGATTGCTACGAAAAGAAATTGGTGCGAATAGGAAAAATCCACACCGACGAACAAAAGGCTGATTTTTATACCAAACCATTTTCTTTGTCACGGTTTAAATACTTACTGAGAATTAATGGTATGAAAAATTTGCTGATAGGTGCGGACGCTGAGGTTGAATACGGATCGGACGACGAGTTCGCGTGATCGACATTGGTTTGTAAATATCTTTCTACTTTAGAATTTTTGTTAAAAACAAAAATCCAAAAAGATGTTTTTGATTTTAGGGGGATATATGTTAGAGAAAATACAAAAAACATTCGAAAATTTTAAAATCCAAAAACATATAAAAATTCAAAATGTACAAAAACATTGAAAAAGATAAAAAAAGTTCAGTGTCATAAAAGGAAATGATAGTATATCAGTGGACTATCACAGTATGCTAAAGGAATGTAAAGTTTTAAAAAGTGATAAACGAGTCTTACAGTGGATGTGTCGATAGGCTTAACACGTTCAGTAAATTGTTTTCGAGATATAAACTAAATTTTACAACTTCTTAATCTTGTGGATTAACACATCTTGGATCTATGGATTTAGTACTCCGAAATTTTGTTTGAAAGATTGCATGATACTGGGATACGAGGTCTTTATAGATAGTTGATATCTGGGGTATTATACAAGTTCTTCTGATTTTGCGGAAGCAATGGCCTAGAACTTCTATAATACTTTTGCTATAAATCTCCAAACTGCATGCAATATTGAAAAGAATCGAAAGATCTAATCATTTGCAGTGCTAAAAAGATTCCTTAAGTGGAACACACCTTAAAGACGAGTCTTCATCTCTTTGTCTGTACGGTAGTACTAACCTGAGCTCTCAAGGTCTCGCACAACCCAGATACAGATATCAATTACGCTATATTCACATGTAAAATGAAATATAGGGAATCTGGATACGGGAGTATATTCAAGAAGTGGGAACCACAGATAAGTCAAGTTTCATGAATTCTACCTTAACATATCTTGAAACAGTTGAAAAATGTTGTAAAGCTTAAGTGGACAAACATATCGACAATCTAGATAAACGAGTTTAAAAACTTAAAGTCATTTAAAGATCAATGGTACTGGTGATATGTCTCAATCAACTGATATGATCCTTAGACACGAATTCACAAAAAATATGTCTGTAAATATGTTTGTGCATAGTTACATTGCTTATTACATTTTATTTCAGCTTTACAGATTAAAATTAAAAAGATTTTTGGTGAGTTTTAGCATAAACTTACAAAAATACAAAAAGATTTTATTTCTACATTGTTTTTAGCAAACCAATGTTGGAGAACGGATCTTCAAAGTCTTGTAAGGTGCTAGAACTGGTGGGAATCTCTTTGACAACGGGTTGGGAGCTAATCTGTTTATCTGAAAAATCAAAATGATGAAAAGTTCATTAATTTTAAACTTTGGATTTCAAAATATCAACAGTTTGTTCGTAACGAGTTAAACCGGGGTCATTAACTTGCACTCGACAGACAAATCAGTTAACCAAGCTCATTAGCTTGGACTTGGTCAACTGAGTGGATTTTCATAATTGATAAAAAGTGGAAAGTTCAGGGGTTAAAATTGAAAAATTGAAAAAGTTTAAAATTGTGGTTTGGCAAGTTCGGCCGAACTTGCTAAACAAATCAAGTTTAACAATCAAGCATGTTCCACCGAACTTACTAAATGTATGGCTGTGTTGTTTTATAGATAAGTTCGCCCGAACTTGTCTGGGCTTTCATGATTGGGCTTAGCAAGTTCGCCCGAACTTGACTTGGTATAAATACCAATCAAGTTCGGCCGAACCCACTTATCATCATACACACACTCTCTGAGCGAACTTGAGCTTTGAGAGAATTTGAATGATTTTGGCATTTTCACACCGTTACACTGTCCAAATTAAGTCGGTTTTTGGTGATTAGCACACCAATTATCATGGCTGAGGTGAGATTTGATCATTGGACTGTGTTTGGACCAGTAATGAACAAAACTTGATAAAAAACTTAAAATTCTGATAGATCGAGATGGTGTTGGTTAAAATTGAACATAGATCCTTAATCTACACATAAAATCGACCGTCTAACATGTTTTGATTGAAGTGAAACGTATGTTTAACTGTTTTGAACAAGTTGGTTTCTTTGGAGAAGACGACAAGTTCGGCCGAACTTGTTGTCAAGTTCGACCGGACTTGTCTAAAAATATGAATAAATGAAATCTTAATATCTTCGACCGAACTTGTTATCATCTTTGACTGAACTTGCATTGTAGTCGTGTTAATAAAATTTGATTTAAATGACGTCTTCGACCGAACTTGTTGTCAAGTTCGACCGAACTTGTCCAAACATTGAATAAATAAATTGAGATATGTTCGGCCGAACTTCATGTATTTGGTTTTAAATATCATGTGGAAGTTCGCCCGAACTTGGATCTTGAAATTCTGAATTGTTGTTTTGTGTTTAAGTTCGCCCGAACTTATATAATGAACATGTTTGATATAGCATGTTTGGGCGAACTTGATCAAAACAGAATGTTGTAACACCATATCAAGTTCGCCCGAACTTGATAAAGTGTTAGAAAATTTTTGTGACTTTTTCTCGAAAATTGTGCTAATTGTTTTGCGTCATTTTTCAGGCACAGGTACCGGCGCGTGTAATTTCTGTTGAGTTCTCCAAAACTCACTATACGTGCATTATGCTTGACAAGTCTATCTGTCTGTCACTGAAGGAGTACGACAGTATATTGAAGTTTCTCGAGGAAATCCATATTCGCCGAGCTATTACAGAGCGCAACGGTGCGTATCGATCACATATCATTCACTTCTGGATGAACGCAAGTTTAAGCGAAGATGAGAAGACGATTATTTCATCTGTGCAAGTCAGCAATGAAGTTAAACCAATTTCTGTGACTGAAGACGATATTAGACGGATTCTAGAATTCAAAGATATGAAGACGATCCAATCATTTAGACGAGAAGATGGTACGTGGTTTTTTCTTCCGTATGGGTTATAAAGGGAGCGTGAACAAACCAATGCTGAAGAAAGGGTAAGTGCCAAACCCCTACAAGCTTTTGATGCATGCTCTAATTCACACATTCAATCATCGCAAAGCCGGATTAGATGATGTGACTGAAGACGATATTAGACGGATTCTGGAATTCAAAGATAATGATGTCGATCCACTTCATTTAGACGAGAAGATGGTACGTGGTTGTTTCTTCCATATGGGTTATAAAGGGAGCGTGAACAAACCAACGCTGAAGAAAGGGTAAGTGCCAAACCCCTACAAGCTTTTGATGCATGCTCTAATTCACACATTCAGTCATCGCAAAGCCGGATTAGATGATGTTCAAGACTATTTGGCTAGCATGGAATCGGCGCTTATTCTGAAGAAGCCGTTCAATGTTTCTAAGATGGTTTTTACTCACATGTCGAAGAACATGGAAGATTCAAGGCTATGCCTATATCCGAGATTTGTTCAGATGTTAATTGACGAGAAGTATCCCAACATTGCACGAGATCCAAATGATGTGTTGTATCTAGTTCATCTTGATGAAACAACTATAAAGAAGCTAATCAAATTCCAAAAACAAGTTTCAGCTCCTGTTGCGAAACCTGTGTTTGGAACTATAAAAGATTCAAATTATATCCGGGCCACCTGATAACAAGTGGAGAAAGGATGGTAGTGATGACGAGAAAGAGCTTAAAGCTGAGCAAGAATGCTTTAAGGAATTCAAACCAAAGGCAAGGAGCGAATGCTTTCTAAAGGCAGAAACTGATAAGCCTAAAAAGAAACAAGCTGCGAAAAAAGTCGAAACTATGCTTGTCGACGAGGATGAACCTGAAAATGTTGAAGTAGTTGCTGGATCGAGCGCTGCAGTTGTAATTAAAAGTCAGGAAACTGTAAAGACAACTCAAGATGATGTGATTTCAGCTACTTCTGAGAATGAAGAATCTGATGAAGAAGTTCCTGTCAAAGAGCCAGAAAAGACTGAGGCAGAGATTAGAGCAGAAAAGGAAAGAAAGTTGGATGCAGATTTTGATCCTAACACTGAAAAAGAGTCTGAAGAGGAGAGACCGAAGAAAAAGTCTAAGCGTACAAAGTCTCCAGCAATTGAAATCTCTGTAACATTTGTCGAAAAACGGGTTTTCCAAACCCGCTTCGTTTGTAATCGGATATCAAGTTATAAAAATTTCGTTGCGTATTTATGACTTATTATAATTTTAAACGATACATAATTAATAAACAAATTTGAATTTATAAGCTATAATTGTTAAAAAGTAAAAATAAAATAAATAAAAAGAAAAACAGGCTGCCGGGATTCGAACCCGGGTCAGCCGGGAAGCCTAGCAACTTAACTCACACACATCTAACCACTCCGCCACTTGATGTCTTTGTGAATTCTAGGAAACAATTAAAACATATGTACAACCGTGAATCAACTTGTTGCGCCAAACTGAAACCGATATCGGCTTCCAAACGTCCAGGACTGTTGAGTGCTCGCGGATTCTTGATTATAACCGATAAACCGACACTCTTAATCAATTCAGTCGTTAATGAACTTTAATTCATGTGATGTTCGGTTTTAATAACTGAAAACCTTCAATTTCTGAATTACTCCATCAATAACCTCATCTCGCGACTCAATAACATTCCCAGAACTTCTAATTTCACTTTTACTCTAATTTCTGATCGTCGGAATCGCTTTTTGAACTCGCCGGACTTTCGCCGGAAAACCGTGTCTTTCATCAAAACGGTAAGTTTCTCAATTCTTCTATCTTCTATCAGTTGTTAGGCTTTTGCTAACTCAAACCCTCCAATCAGAATCAGTTCCAGGTGACGATATCGGATAATCAACACTCGCCGGAAAACTTCTGAAAATTCCTAGATTGCGTTGTGAAACGGTATAATCATTCAAACCTTCTGATAACTCTTGCTTAGTCAATCAATTTTACAATTAGTTAATCAAAAACTGTTAATTGGTCCGCTCAGATGGAGTTCATAAAAACAGAGCCGACGACTTTGCCGGAGTTCTGAGAAAAATCGTCACTCCGGTATGTTCATTCCCAAAACCTTTCCAATCGTTACATTTTAATCATTCATACGCCTGTTAATCGAATTAAGTAAGAAACAGTTTATTAATCGTTGTCTGTGTTCTTGAGCGAAGAAGTTATGATTATAAGATTAATTAAAATCAGTATAATAAACGGGTTAGACACACAGTCCAGCGGTGGACTGTGTGCAAACAATAAACATGCGTCTCGAGTTCGATCCCTATCATGACCCTATTCTCGGAAATAAAAATGTTTTTTTTAAGAACCGAATCTGGTTAACTCACTGAAGATGTTAGGTATAATAAAAATCAGTATATTAACCAGGTTAGACACACAGTCCAGCGGTGGACTGTGTGCAACACTAAACCACAGGTCCCGGGTTCGAGACCTGTTACGCACGCCGGTTCGATGATTAAAATCCTTTTTAAAAATAAATGAATTTTGAATAAATTAAAACAGTATATAAATATAATTAAAAACAGAAATATTTCGGGTTAGACACGTAGCTCAGTTGGTAGAGCTGCGTGCACGCGTACGGGAGGTCACGAGTTCGAACCTCACTCAGTGCAAACATTATTAACGACCGAACCGGTCAACAAGTCAAAGTCAAAAAGTCAACGGTCAACCCAAAAAGTCAACATATTTTTTATGTTTTTATTTATTTATTTAATCCAAAAATCAATTAAAAATACTTAAAAATAATGTTTTTAAAATTAGAAAATAGCTTTAAACTCACAAAAATATATCTAAAAATCCTATTAAAATTATTAATAAAATCCACTCATTTTCCATACCTTTCGTTATTATTTAGGTTAGTTAATCCTCGTCGATCAACCCTCTAAACTCGTGCGCATTCATCATCTTCAACCGAACGCACCCAATGTGAGTGAATCTATACAAATTCCCCGTTTTAATCACGTTTTTGGGGTGTATCATGTGTCTTATCATTATTTACATTTAAACAATTGTGCATCCATCATGTCCATGATCAAATGTGTAATCAATATGTATCAACTGTTTGTGTGGTTATTGTTTAGATTAAATTTATCATTTTCAGTACATACATTATCATAGGCCGCCGCTCCCCATTACATATGAGCGTTGACCTGTTCCCCATTACATATGAGCGTGAATGAGGCGTTGCCAACATACGATCGGCTCCGTTTGATTGAGCCTTGATCGCACAGACATTTATCATAGGCCGTCCGTTCCCCATTACCTATGAGCGTGAACGTGACGTTGCCAACATATACAGTATCATTCATGTTATATATTCATGCAAGTTGGTTTGTTATTGTATGTTATTGTTTGTTATTGTTATTGTATGATTATTCACGTTTGCTCACATATGATTATTGCACAATTTCCATAATAAATATAATAAGAAATCAATAATAAATGTTTTCTAACAAGGTTCACTCGCCAACTTATGTTGACCCAAAAACCCCCATTTTTACACATGATACAGGTGATTCAGCTGCAGCAAGAAACATATAGGATGGCTTAGAAGAATAAACCGGTTTAGACTTTGGATTGTTTAGTTGATTATCTTTCTTTGTAATTGTATGAACATGTTTGGAATATTGAGGATGTAATTTTAAATTTAATAAATATGAAACATATTAATAAATATCATGAGCTTTGGTGATAACCCAATTATGCCCCGACTCTTATTCCGCTGCGGGTCGGGGTGTGACAGATTGGTATCAGAGCCATGACTATAGGGATATAGGATAGGTTATTAGACCCTTAGAGCCTATACTATAGTTGATTAGAATTTTTAAAAATTTTTGTGTGTTACATGCAAAATTCATGATGTTTATATGTTTTATGTTTAATGTTACATTCAATGTTATGCAAGCATGTTCATAAGTACATATTATTATACAATGCCTATCATGAATCATATTCTCATAACATATCATATCCATGAGAGCACACACCACATCATTTCCATGATTTTTTTTGCAATGATTTTTGTATTTTCAAATCACATCAAAGTGAGTTCTCATGACGGGCATGTAGTAACTGGAAGGGTATAAGTACCGGTAGTCGGAACGTCCTGTCTAGGCTTGGCATTCGTATAAATCCAAAATAAAGGACCAGTTTGCCTACCTGGAGACTAACGATGAGAGTACGAAGGACCTATTAGGCCAAAGCATGCTATACCAAACGTCGTGTGAGCTAACCCCACTCTGAGTTGTCATTGTGTCTACACCTGGACACCTTCCGACCATACATCTCGTAAACATATTTCATGGTTTTCATTCGGGTGATGCAAGTGTTAAACCGCCAATACCAATGTGAATCCTACTAAGCCAATAGCCATGGGGGCCCATATGACTATACAGGTGAAGGTATGGGGGACATTTGAGGCCCAACATGAGCAAACCCAAGACATCCTATGGATGTAGTTGCATTATTGATGTTTATGTTATTTTTATTTTTTTTAAGACACATGACACCTAAAAAGACTCCATAAACTCACAATCTTCTTATGTATATTCCTGTAGATGTCGGCTAGGCAACAACGAGGGGGTAGAAGGTCAGGAAGGTCGAATGAACGCTTGGCCACCCAAATCGCAAAACAAATGGCCGCGGTGCTTCCTGACATTGTAGTTCAAGTCCAACAAGCTCTCACTGCAAATCCCATCAATCCTCCCCAGCAAGAAGACCAGAACATCGGCAACCCTCCTTCCAAAAAGTGCTCATATAAACATTTCAAGTCTTGCGATCCTCTGAAATTTGAAGGGACCGAAGGTGTCACTGCTCTCCTCCGCTGGTTTGAGGAAATGGAAAACACCTTCCTCAACTGCAATTGGTCCCGAGGATCGCAAGGTACGCTATGCAACCGGGAGGCTATTTGGGGTAGCTCTTACCTGGTGGAATACTGAAAAGGGTAAGAGAGGAATCGAAGATGCAATGGCCTTAACGTGGGAGGAGTTAAGTGAAATTATGACGAGACGCTTCTGTCCTAGAAGCGAGATCAAAAAGTTAGAGGATGAATTTCATTCGTTGAAGCAAAAGGAGGGAGATCATACTTCCTACAACAAGAGGTTTTTAGAGTTGAACCAAATGGTCCCTAACTTGTTCACCCCAGTTTACCGCTTAGTCGAACACTATATTCGAGGTCTCCCCTCGAAAATTCAAGACTCAGTTCTCAGCATTTCGCCTGCAACACTTGAAGCTGCTATGGAACTAGCTACCGAGCTTACCGAGAATCGAATTCGCAACGGTAAATTTAAAGATGAGAAAAAGAAAGCCCCCGTTGAGGGCCAAACTTCAAACCATTCCACCTCCTCCTCAAAGTTTGCTAACAAGAGGAAACGAAACACTAGAAACTTTGCTGTCACACAAACAAATTTCCCTATCCCTGCTGCACCCATTACCCAAGTTGCCCCCTCACCTGCACCATATAAAAGGCCATACTCCGGCCCATACCCAAAATGCAACCGTTGCCAATACCATCACTTCCTGATCATCCCTGCCAACATTATACCGGCTATGGTCGCGCGGGTCACACCATTCAAACCTGTCGCATACCTCAGCGAACGAACCGCCACCAGCCCTCAACCCAAACCCACCATCAGATAGTGGGTCAAGCCCAACAACCTCTACTACTACCACCTACCCAACATGTAGCCCAATCCTACTACCAACCCAACTATCCCATGGTGCAACCTATGCGGGCTTGTTACAATTGTGGAGACCCAAACCACTTTAGAAACACTTGTCCACGCTTGGTGAACATTATACATGCTCAAGCTCAAGCAAATCCGGTGAATCAAGCTAACCAAGCTCCTCCACCTGCTAGAGGAAGAGCTTTCAACATCAACGCTAACCAAGCTAGGGCTGACAACAATGTGGTTAACGGTACGTTTCTCATCAATGGTAGTTATGCATCCATGTTATTTGATACTGGCGCGGATAAAAGTTTTGTGTCCTTAGAATTTGAACCCATCCTCAACCAAACTCGTGATAAACTCATGGAATCCATAACAGTAGAAGTTGCTGACGGAAAACCGGTCTCATTAAACTCTATTATACGCAATTGTACTCTCACCTTAAACGATCACGATTTTCAAGTTGACCTCATTCCTATGAAGTTGGGAAGCTTTGACATTATAATTGGTATGGACTGGCTCAGCCAACATCATGCTGAAGTTGTATGCCGCGAAAAGTTTATACGCATTCCTCTTACAAACGGTCAGACTCTACGAATCTTTGGAGAAACCCCATCGAAAGGGCTCAAATTAATGTCCTGTCTTCAAGCCCGAAAATATCTCCGCAAGAATTATGTCGCATTTCTAACTCATGTTGTCAAAAAGGGAACCAAGGAGAAGAAACTTGAAGACATCCCAGTAGTAAAAGATTTTCCGCAAGTTTTTCCTGACGACATTTCAGGACTTCCTCCCGTGAGAGAAGTCGAATTCCGCATTGATCTTATACCTGGAGCTACACCAGTTGCAAAATCTCCTTATAGGTTAGCCCCCTCCGAAATGCAATAGCTAGCCAGTCAATTGCAAGAGTTGACTGACAAAGGATTCATACGTCCTAGCTCCTCGCCTTGGGGTGCACCTGTCCTTTTTGTGAAGAAGAAAGATGGAACGTTTCGCATGTGCATCGACTACAGAGAACTCAACAAGTTAACGGTCAAGAACCGCTACCCATTACCTCGCATTGATGATCTTCTTGACCAACTTCAAGGCGCCAGCTGTTTTTCAAAAATCGACCTTCGTTCTGGTTATCATCAACTCAGAGTACATGAAGAAGACGTCCCAAAGAGCCTTCCGAACTCGTTATGGTCATTATGAATTCATGGTCATGCCATTTGGTTTAACCAACGCTCCAGCTGTCTTCATGGATCTAATGAACAGAGTCTGCAAACCCTATCTCGATCGCTTTGTTATAGTCTTCATCGACGACATCCTCATTTACTCAAAGTCTAAGTCTGATCATGAACGACACCTTCGACTCATCCTTACACTCTTAGGGAACGAAAAGATCTACGCCAAATTCTCCAAATGCGAATTCTGGTTAAAAGAGGTACAATTCCTTGGACATGTCGTCAATGACAAGGGAATACATGTCGACCCCTCAAAGATCAAAGCAGTACAAGAATGGCAAGCGCCACGTACACCTACCGAAGTAAGATCATTTCTTGGTTTGGCTGGTTATTATCGCCGTTTCATTGCAAATTTCTCTCGTATTGCTGTACCACTCACGACTTTAACACATAAAGGAAAACCCTTCATATGGGGACCCAAACAAGAAGAAGCCTTCCAAACCCTTAAACAAAAACTCTGTGATGCACCTATCCTCACTCTTCCTGAAGGTTGTGATGACTTAGTGGTTTATGGCGACGCGTTAGGGCAAGGACTAGGCTGTGTTCTAATGCAAAGAGGAAAGGTGATAGCTTATGCTTCTAGGCAACTCAAAACTCATGAGAACAACTACACTACCCACGACCTAGAACTTGGAGCCGTTTTGTTCGCTCTTAAGATATGGAGACATTACCTCTACGGTACCAAGTGTGAAATATACACTGACCACAAGAGCCTCCAACATATCTTCAACCAAAAGGAGTTAAACATGAGGCAACGGAGATGGGTCGAACTTCTTAATGACTACGATTGTGAAATTCAGTATCATCCTGGCAAGGCAAATGTGGTGGCCGATGCACTCAGTCGAAAGGGTTATGCGAACTCCATTCGTCTTCTATGTTCGCAAATCATAACCGACATCAAAGATCAAATTCGAGAAGCCCAACATGTTTCAGTAACGGAAGAAGACGTACGAAAGGAGCTGTCTTGTGGAGCTGAACTTAAAATTGAAACTAAATCCGACGGTATTCTGTACTATCTAGATCACATATGGATTCATGACCACAACAACCTTCGTGGATTCCTTATGAATGAGGCACACAAAACACGATACTCTATACACCCAGGAGCCGACAAGATGTATCAAGACCTTCGATACACCTACTGGTGGCCTGGAATGAAAAAAGGATATTGCTGTTTTTGTTTCCAAGTGCCTTACATGTTCCAAGGTAAAAGCTGAACATTAAAGACCCTCAGGACTTCTGGTCCAACCTGAGATACCTGTATGGAAGTGGGAAAACATAACCATGGACTTCATCATCGGGTTACCTCGCACTTCTGGTGGGTATGACACTATATGGGTAATCATTGATCGTCTTACAAAATCAGCTCACTTCATTCCGATCCGCGAAGATTTCAAGAACGAGAAGTTAGCTCGTATCTATATCAGCGAAATCGTAAGCCGTCATGGTGTACCGTTAAGCATTATTTCAGATCGTGATGGTCGTTTCACTTCACGAACATGGCAAGCAGTACAAGCCGCTTTGGGTACACGATTAGATCTCAGTACCGCTTATCATCCTCAAACTGATGGACAATCAGAACGCACCATCCAAACTCTTGAAGATATGCTTCGAGCATGTGTCATAGACTTCAAGGGAAATTGGGACGCTCATCTACCATTAGTTGAATTTTCGTACAACAACAGCTATCATTCAAGTATCGGCATGGCACCTTTCGAAGCGTTATATGGTCGTAAGTGCCGATCACCAATATGTTGGCACGAAATTGGAGAGGCTCAAATCACCGGTCCAGAATTAGTACAAGAAACAAAAGACAAGATTCATCAAATTCGAAACAATCTTCTAGCGGCTCAAAGTCGTCAAAAGAGTTATGCAGATAAACGACGAAAGCCTTTGGAGTTTAACATTGGTGATCATGTACTTTTAAAAGTATCACCGTGGAAGGGAGTAGTTCGTTTTGGCCAGAAGGGCAAGCTAGCACCACGCTACGTAGGACCTGTAGCATACAAGCCTGATCTACCAGAAGAACTCAACAGAATTCACCCCACATTCCACGTATCAAACTTGAAGAAGTGCCTCGCCGATGAAAACCTCCATATTCCCCTGGAAGATATTCAGATTGATGAATCAATGCACTTCATTGAAAGACCAGTAGAGATCATGGACTTCGGAGAAAAACGTTTAAGACGGAGTCGTATTCCAATTGTTAGGGTACGCTGGGAGTCGAAACGGGGACCTGAGTTTACTTGGGAACGTGAAGACTCAATGCTCGAAAAATACCCGCATCTTTTTCCTGTTACCACTACTACTTAAATTTCGGGACGAAATTTCTAAAAGTAGGTGATACTGTAACATTTGTCGAAAAACGGGTTTTCAAAACCCGCTTCGTTTGTAATCGGATATCAAGTTATAAAAATTTCGTTGCGTATTTATGACTTATTATAATTTTAAACGATACATAATTAATAAACAAATTTGAATTTATAAGCTATAATTGTTAAAAAGTAAAAATAAAATAAATAAAAAGAAAAACAGGCTACCAGGATTCGAACCCGGGTCAGCCGGGAAGCCTAGCAACTTAACTCACACACATCCAACCACTCCGCCACTTGATGTCTTTGTGAATTCTAGGAAACAACTAAAACATATGTACAACCGTGAATCAACCTGTTGCGCCAAACTGAAACCGATATCGGCTTCCAAACGTCCAGGACTGTTGAGTGCTCGCGGATTCTTGATTATAACCGATAAACCGACACTCTTAATAAATTCAGTCGTTAATGAACTTGAACTCATGTGATGTTCGGTTTTAATAACCGAAAACATTCACTTTCTGAATTACTCCATCAATAACCTCATCTCGCGACTCAATAACATTCCCAGAACTTCTAATTTCACTTTTACTCTAATTTCTGATCGTCGGAATCGCTTTTTGAACTCGCCGGACTTTCGCCGGAAAACCGTGTCTTTCATCAAAATGGTAAGTTTCTAAATTCTTCTATCTTCTATCAGTTGTTAGGCTTTTGCTAACTCAAACCCTTCAATCAGAATCAGTTCCAGGCGACGATATCGGATAATCAACACTCGCCGGAAAACTTCTGAAAATTCCTAGATTGCGCTATGAAACGGTATAATCATTCAAACCTTCTGATAACTCTTGCTTAGTCAATCAATTTTACAATTAGTTAATCAAAAAACTGTTAATTGGTCCGCTCAGACGGAGTTCATAAAAACAGAGCCGACGACTTTGCCGGAGTTCTGAGAAAAATCGTCATTCCGGTATGTTCATTCCCAAAACCTTTCCTATCCGTTACATTTTAATCATTCATACGCCTGTTAATCGAATTAAGCAAGAAACAGTTGATTATTGTCTGTGTTCTTGAGCGAAGAAGACGAAGTCGATTATGATTATAAGATTAATTAAAATCAGTATAATAAACGGGTTAGACACACAGTCCAGCGGTGGACTGTGTGCAAACAATAAACATACGTCTCGAGTTCGATCCCTATCACGAACCTATTCTAGGAAATAAAAATGTTTTTTTTAAGAACCGAACCGAGTTAACTCACTGAAGATGTTAAGTATAATAAAAATCAGTATATTAACCAGGTTAGACACACAGTCCAGCGGTGGACTGTGTGCAACACTAAACCACAGGTCCCGGGTTCGAGACCTGTTACGCACGCCGGTTCGATGATTAAAATCCTTTTTAAAAATAAATGAATTTTCAATAAATTAAAACAGTATATAAATATAATTAAAAACAGAAATATTTCGGGTTAGACACGTAGCTCAGTTGGTAGAGCTGCGTGCACGCGTACGGGAGGTCACGAGTTCGAACCTCACTCAGTGCAAACATTATTAACGACCGAACCGGTCAACAAGTCAAAGTCAAAAAGTCAACGGTCAACCCAAAAGTCAACATATTTTTTTTTGTTTTTATTTATTTATTTAATTCAAAAATCAATTAAAAATACTTAAAAAATAATGTTTTTAAAATTAGAAAATAGCCTTAAACTCACAAAAATATATCTAAAAATCCTATTAAAATTATTAATAAAATCCACTCGTTTACCATACCTTTCGTTATTGTTTAGGTTAGTTAATACTCGTCGATCAACCCTTTAAACTCGTGCGCATTCATCATCTTCAACCGAACGCACCCAATGTGAGTGAATCTCTACAAATTCCCCGTTTTAATCACGTTTTTGGGGTGTATCATGTGTCTTATCATTATTTACATTTAAACAATTGTGCATCCATCATGTCCATGATCAAATGTGTAATCAATATGTATCAACTGTTTGTGTGGTTATTGTTTAGATTAAATTTATCATTTTCAGTACATACATTATCATTGGCCGCCGCTCCCCATTACATATGAGCGTTGAGCTGTTCCCCATTACATATGAGCGTGAACGAGGTGTTGCCAACATACGATCGGCTCCGTTTGATTGAGCCTTGAACGCACAGACATTTATCATAGGCCGTCCGTTCCCCATTACCTATGAGCGTGAACGTGACGTTGCCAACATATACAGTATCATTCATGTTATATATTCATGCAAGTTGGTTTGTTATTGTATGTTATTGTTATTGTTATTGTATGATTATTCACGTTTGCTCACATATGATTATTGCACAATTTCCATAATAAATATAATAAGAAATCAATAATAAATGTTTTCTAACAAGGTTCACTCACCAACTTATGTTGACCCAAAACCCCCCATTTTTACACATGATACAGGTGATTCAGCTGCAGCAAGAAACATATAGGATGGCTTAGTTGAATAAACCGGTTTAGACTTTGGATTGTTTAGTTGATTATCTTTCTTTGTAATTGTATGAACATGTTTGGAATATTGAGGATGTAATTTTGAATTTAATAAATATGAAACATATTAGTAAATATCATGAGCTTTGGTGATAACCCAATTATGCCCCGACTCTTATTCCGCTGCGGTCGGGGTGTGACAATCTCAAAGAAGACTACAGGGTCACCTCAGACCAAAGGAAAAAGAAAAGCAAAGAAAGAGCAAAAAGCTGTAAGTAAGAGGTATAAAAGCAAGTTGAAAAGCACAGAAGCCACACAAGAACCTTCTGGTGCTCAGGAGAAAGGAGCCACACAAGAACCTCCTCCACAAGAACCTCCTGTTATTGTTCATGCTAAAACTGAAAGGCCAGGAGTTACACAAGAACCTCCTGTGTCTGAATTTGTTCCTATTGATGAATCTCCTGTTGTTCCAAAGACTTCTGTTCCTGAAAGTTCTACTCCTAAGAAGTCAACACCCAAAGCTGCAACACCTAAAGATTCAACGCCAAAGACACCAAGGGGAAATCTGTTTGGTGATATGCCACATGGTCCAATCAGTCTCGAAGACTTGGATGAATTTTTCCCAGAATCTAATTTTGAGATGCCAGTGAAGCGCGTGAAGGTGTTAGAATAGGAAGTTGCACAGAATGAGGTTGAAAAGGCCGAGCTTATTAAGAAAGTGAATCAAAGTGAGGTTGAAAATGAGTTGCTTGATGACAAAGTGAAGGTATTAGAGAGTGAAAGGGAGTATTTCAAAGCACTAATTGAAAGTTTGCAAGACGCAAATGAGAAATTGCAGACTGAGATTGTAGATTTATAAACTATCCAAGCATTGAATGATCAATGATTCAACAGATTGCAGAAAGTGTTAGCAAACAATCTGAACATTGATTTCATCGCTAAATACTATCGTCTGGATCGTCAGGAAGCAAAAGTGCATGCTGAGAAAGAGTTAGCTGAAAGTGGTAAAGGAAAGCAGGTTGAGGGTGAAGCCCCTAAATCTTCTGAGACTGTTGAGATGTCTTCTGATGTTCCTGAGAAACCAATTGAAGATATTTCAAAAGCTTCTGAGTCTGATATCCAAAAGGTTGAGGAATCTATCAAGCCTTCTGATCCTATATTGTTTCTGAAGAAAAAGGCAATGAAGAAGCTAAAAAGATAATAAAGAGGATGAAGAGGAAGAAGGTTACGAGGATTGGAATGTTGGTGATGATGACGATGATTACGATCAAGGTGGTGATGATTTTGATCAGGGATGTACAGGTTTAAAGATAACTGAAGCCAAAGTATTTGATGAGTTCGATTTTTCTGACCTCATGGACGATGAGTCAAACAGGATGGAAGATAAAAGCTAGGGGGAGTCAGGAAAGACAGGGCCTTCAGATGATATTGATTTGTTAGATATTGATCGTTCTGCGAAACATGTGACTGCAGTACTCACGAAGCCTTTGATGCTAATGTTGGAACACAATGTGGAAGAAGGTTCGTTTGTACATAAGTACTCAAAAGAAGATCTGACGAAACTAGTTGAAGCTGAGAACTTAGAGTTTGATTTTGAGGAAGTTATGAATGTTAACACATTTGAACCGAAAGAGTATTAGTATGAGAGAATGTTTGAAGCTGATGAGTACAATCAAGTGATAGTTGAAGATTGGTCCTCAGATGATGAATCAGATCAGAAAGCTAAATATGTCGGTCAAAATTCAGAATGTTTTCCTACATTTGAAGAAATGTACAAACAACTTAATGAAGATATGTTGAAAGATAGGATTGCTGAAGCGTTACGAGAAGGAAAGATTCCTAGGCCGATGACCAAAGAAGAGATAGCTGAAGCGAAAAAGTCCTGGTTCAAGGAGATGCCACATGAACGTAAGTTTCAACGTCCACTAGCATTTTTCACCAGAAATAAAGATGTTTCTTTGGGAGATATACTGAGTTGGGGTTGGTTTAAAGAACTCAACGTATATGCAATCAAAAGGTCTTGCTGATTTCAAAACATTGCCGTATTGGGATATGGAAGAGTTAGTACAAACAGTGAATGTTACTTATCATATGAAGACAATAGATCAGTTGTTGCAGAAGATGATTAAGTACGACGCTATTAAAGGTTGGAATTACTGGAAACCGTTTATTCCATGACGAAGGGTTAAGATCAATAAGGTTACAGGGGAAAAGGACATTACATTAATTATGAAACGTCCTAGAGCCATGAGGAATATGCCACTTATGCCTATCGAACATAACTTCTATCCTTTATTCAAGTGGTGGCAGATAGATCCAGCTACTTGCGAAGCGGTGATTGTATTAAAATTTGAAGATCATCTGGATATTGCTAAGGAACGAGTTGAAGTGATGGGTCATCAGGGTATGAGAGGTTTGTGGAGGACGATAAGGATTCTAGATCCTATGTGGTTGGTTAACTTCTCGAGAGAAGATATAAAATGCCTTTTCTACAGCAAGAATGTTTTTTAAGAAAGAGAAAAGGTACAGGCGATGCAGTATCAGAAAGTTGTTAACGTTTGCTATGCACGTGAAGTCAATTCTGGAAAGATGTGGCAAACGAAGTAGAGGGATCTGGAGAGAGTTGAGTTTCTAAAAGAGGAAACCAGAAATGAGGCGATTAAAGAAAAAATGGAAAAAGCGGTAAGGCAAAGTTCGCTATGAATGGCTAACTTTAAAAGACCACCGCCAACTGATCAAACGCCTGATCCAAAGCAAGAACGTCGAAGGAAGCCGTTCAAGAAATTCTTCGGTCATGTGCGTTAACGTTTATATGAAAGAGTTTTGGAGACTGATACAAGACGAAGACTATATCCAAGGGGGAGTCTGTTGGTGCATAATGTCTATGTCTTAGTCTTATATCGAGTCTGTATAGTATAGAGCTGATTAGGCTAGCTGAACAATGTATTTATGTAGGTTGAAGACAAGTTCGCACATATGTTCATGTTAGGCCAAGTTCGGGCGAACTTAGGTTCTCTAGGAGGGAACTTGTACTTCTATATAAACCTAGCTAGCCCTCCTCATTTGTAACTTTGGCATTTAAGAGGCGAAGCTCTGTCAGTTTGTAACCAGAACGTTTGATCTATAAAACTGACGTTTAACTAATTAAATCTTGTCTATTGGTAAACCGACGTAATATTTCCGCTATTATAGACGTTAGATATCAAATTTAGGTTCCTAAGCATCGAGGATCGGTCCTACATTTAGAGACTTCAAAGTTTGAATCTAAAATGTTTTATTTGAAAGTTTGAGGAACTTTGAAACAGGACGTTGATTTTAAGGAAGCTGGATAAAACACGTTGATTGAAGATACCAGAAAGCTCAAAGCATGGGGGAGCATGGTGATTAAAGTTTGATCAAGACAAGCTCGAGAAGAAAAAAGAAAAAGATTGTAGATGCTATGAAGATCAAGGAAGTTAAAGTTATTCAAGAAATAAAGATCCAGAAAATGTTAAAGACTCGGAACTTAATTGAAGAATGATGACTACGGCAACATCCAAGGGGGAGTCTGTTGATGCATATGTCTGTTGCCTACGTCATCGTATAACGTCGAGTCAGTATTTAGAAGCGAAATATCAAGTTTATGTATGATTAAGAGTCAAGTTTGCTTGTAATTGTAAGGTTGAAGCCAAGTCCGGCCGAACTTGACTAAGCAAGTTCGCCTGAACTTGCACTCCAACTAGCGAACTTGACATGCTATAAATAGGTGCTTTGACATTTCATTTGGAAGATTCAGAGATTTTGTCACAACAGAGGCGAAGCTCTGTCCAAGTTTTTCCAGGATCTGTAACGTCTACACATTAATGAAACGTTGTTAAACAATAACAAACTTGTCTCCAACGTCGCCTATGCTAACGGATTCCACACGTTTACCTTAGGTTTGCCGGATTAGGACCCGAACGATCCGTACAACGGACCCTCAGAACTTGACTCTGTATTCTCATTGTTTGACTCAGCACTTTCATAAATTCTGCTATCAGACTCATCTTCAAAAACATTTTCAATCACTTTGGTTACCACCTCGGATTCACACTCCTTTTCTGTTTTGGAATATGTTACGTCAAGATTTTCAGGCAGCTCGTTACTCTTTTCAGCGAGTAGATTTAAATTCATAGCATAGCTATTCCACATAGGAGGTGGAACATGATCGTAACATTTTCCAATATTTTTCTCATGCTTACCTTCTTTGCCGGTTTTGGAAGGATGTGATCGAGGACATATATGCTGGTACAGTAACTGATTAACAATTTGTTAACCCTTCTTTTTCAAATCTAGTTTTTCCAGCTCACTTTTCAGCTCATCAATTGTGTTAATATTGAAGATTAATGGCCATTTGTTTGTCCATCACAGTTGCTTTGAGCATTGAAAGTGTTTTGTCATTTTCTTTGACAGTTTTCTCATACTGTCGAATGGTCCTGCTGAGTTTATCATATGATTCTTTTACGGTGTTATAATCGTATGACAGCTTATCATTGTATGTTTTAAGTTCTTTAAAAGCTTTTTCTTTCTCAGCACATTGCTCATATGCCATGTCACATTTCAGACATGGGCTGACCATTTCGATAGTTTGAGCTTTGATCGTTTCTTTTACTGTCTCAACCTTTTCTACTTGTTCTTCCACACTGACTACCTCGTCTGTATTGGCCATGAGTGCTTTGTTGGCAATGTCGGTTAAGCTCTCCAGTGTTACAGGCTTCATTACATTGATTATTTCCACACCTTCTTCTTTTGTCTCTTCAGAATTTTCTTCTTTGCGACCAGATCCAAAGCTATCTGCAAAAGTTTTAAGAATTGTGTCAAACAAACACGGTTTAGGAGTACCTCTTAGACATGCTTCTTCTTCCGCTGATGATCTGAAGTAGTCTACCATAACTTCTTCCATTTATTCTTCTGAGACTTCTTCTGATGATTCAGGTTCTTCCATAATTTCAACGACAAGAGCAAGGCTTTCCTTTTTGGAGATGAAGTTATTCCAATTGAACCCCTCATCTTCTTGTGTGACTTCAGGAGCTTTGTCTTTTGTGTTTGAAGGTCCATCCTCGATCTGCACCATTCTTTTCTCTGGTTGTGGTTGATGGTAAATTGTCTTTTTGTAATAATCATCTCCAAAAGGATTATGATTTCCCTTTACTTCTCGATTTGGACATTCACACTTGAAATGTCCTTTCTCCCTGCACTTGAAGCATGTAACTTTGGATTTATCAAATCATAATGAAACGCTGAGATCTTCGAACAACTGATGCCATGCACCACATAATATCAATCAATTCCATTTCTTCTGGATCAATCTGATCATAATCTTCTTTTGTCTTTTCAGGATTGCCGATTCTTCCAGCTACTAGGCTTTCATATGATTCCAGAACTGCCGCAAGTAGTACCATGTGTTGCTTAGCTGTTTGCTCATTGAAGTCTTGAGCATTCTGGAGGTTCACTGTGGTGTTACACTGCAAAATTCGCTGGCTAGATTTGGATTGATTTTGTTGATTGTTTTGTGGTTGATTGGAGCTTTGAGATGATTGTTGCCCTTGGTGAATGTTTGGATTGAAGGAAGCAAACGTTTGAAATCCACTGAACTGGTTAGATGCTGGACTAGCTTTAGAGTTTGCACTGAAAGCTGTTTGAATTTTTGGGACTCTGAATAGGTGTATTTGGATTTCCTTTGTAGTATGGACCTACATTCTGTTGCGAGTCCAATTTTTCGACGAATCTTGCCAAACTGAGGCTATCATACTCGGCTCCATTCTTTAGGATAGTCATATATGTTCCCCAATCTCCTTCAGGCAGTGAATCAGCCAATTTATCAACTAATTCTTCATTAGTTTTGAAAATTTCCATATGCTTCATCTGTACTACCAAGTGGCCGTATCTTTCTATGAGCTGCTTCATGTTTTCGCCCGGAAGAACATTGAACACTTCAAATTATTTGTTTAGTAATGCTTTCTTTCCTTTTCTGACATGTGTACTCCCTTGTACCCTTAATCGTAATGTAACAACTCCAAATTTCGTTGTTATTTATTTTATTCCTTTATCCTGTATTTTCGTTTGTTTTTATCACTTGTACTCTGAGATTTGGATTATGAAAAGTTTATGTTAATGGAATCATATTTTATTACATCTATATCGCATTTAATCGCTTATTAATCGCCAATTCAACTCAATTAGAAGTAATTATGCTACTATACGAGTCGAGTGTGTTATTGTTTAATAAACGCTTGTGTCATCGCATCGCTTTTCTCATCGCATCGCAAAACGCAGTTAAATTATGTGGAATTATCTTTTATGTGTGTGTTATATTTATTTATGTTATGGTTTAATATCGCTAAAACACTCGCACACTCTCGTAACTCACTCTCTCTCAAATCAATGGTAATATAACGCTTAACGCTTCGCTAAAACGCTAAATATAACTATCTAATACGAACCGAATCGCCAAACAAACGTTTAACGCGAAATAAACGAACAAAACTTGGCCACTAGGTCAAGTTCGGCCGAACTTGCATATCACAAGATCGCCCGAACTTGTCTAAGCCACAATAATCCCCAAGAACTACAAGTCCGCCCGGATTTGTCTCTGAAACTCAAGAAACACACAAGTTCGCTCGACTTGTAGCAAGTTCGCCCGAACTTGATGTTCTAGCTCACCTTTCTCACTCCACTTATAAATACCCAGCTCCTCTTCTCATTTGAACTAGCTGCATGTTCGCCCGGAGCTCCCGAAAACCGAACTCTTTTGTGTTTTAAGTAAGATTCAACACGTTTTCAAGCTACAACAATGTTTTCCAACGACTTTGCACAAGGTTTTGCCTTCGTTTTCATCAAATCTCTTCTGTTTACGAAAACCTTCATCTTTTATGCAAAACTTATGTTTTTCACTCAGATCTAAGCATAGATCTGAGTAAAACCTTTTAAACATTGATTTCCACACCATATTCGGACTAAATGACGTATGTTTCATTCACTTTGGAGTGGAATGAGGCGTTGTCAAGCTAGATCTCAGATCCGGAAGCACAAGGACGAAAACGTCACATTGCACAAACTGGACTAAACCGTTCGAACCTTCAAGTTCGCCCGGATTAGTCCGAGTTTCTGTAAAATGGCTAAAACTCGCTCCAAAAGACCTCTTCAGCCTTGGTTTTGCTCAGTAGCCTAAGGTTGGAAGGACGGACACTCGATTTCCTCAGCAAACAACGTGAAAACGCACGATTTGGATGCCAAAACAGTCAAGTTTGCTTGGAAAGCATCAAGTTCGCCCGAACTTGTCACCATAATGGTGACCAAGTTCGACCGAGTTGATCAAATCTTCACCAAACCTACACAAGTTCGCCCGAACTTGTACTGATTCCAATGAATCCGAACAAGTTCGCCCGAACTTGTATCACCCTTCCCCAAAAAGGACAAGTTCGCCCGAACTTGTCTCGTTTCCCAGGAAACCAGACAAGTTCGCCCGAACTTGTACTTTCAAGTACAAGTTCACCTGAACTTGTTTACCGCTCCTTCAACCGTTAACCATTTCAGCAATTCGGAAGACTGATGCACTTTTGTTCGCTTACAGGCTGATCCGGCACTCTCCACAACTCTTCTCAGATCCCTCATCTCTCCCGAAAGGCACCAACAGTGAGTATACTTGAACCCTTTTACGCTTAAATGCACTTTTGGGTGTCACATATGTTCGTATATCAAAACACATCACACAACTCAAATGCTTATTCAACATCACGCTTATACATGACTTTACGTGAAATCTTCTGAACTTTATGTGACAACAGTGAAAAATCCCGGTAAACTTTGATTGGTACAAGTCCGTGGTAACCGGACGGGATATGTGTATCATGATATTGTTATGACTATGTGTGATACCCATGACGAAACAGGTACACCTTAATTGGTCCTAAACGTTATGCATGATTAAAACAATAATTGCGCGTAAACTTTGCAAATTGCATAACTTGTGTGCTATGCTAAACAATCTCTGTTATGTCTTGGAGGAATCTGAGAGCACGTCATGGTTACCATGACATTATTAAGGACCAACGATGTGAGGTTGGTTCCCTTAGCCTTGAACAACGTGTTAAACGGAGACTTGACGTATAACAGCGCATCAAACCTTTGACGTTGACTATTAGGTTATCGATAGCATCATTTAAGATTCCGAGTTCCAGAAACAACTGAGTTTTGTGCCATAGACTGTGACATAAGGTTTGAAGATAATCGAAGCCCGGGCACACAAAACGAAGCAGCTTCCTGGTTAGGGAAACGCCTTCGTTTCAGGCATAACATAAGGCAACCAAATGTGCAAGGAACGATCGATCAAGCTTAAAAACACTTAAACCAACGTCAAACGAGACTTTTATGATTAAAACATAACCATGCTCGGATTTTGAGACGGTTATGCTCAGTTTTTAAAACCGAGTCTTTTGACAGTAAGAACGCGAAAAACGGAGCCCGTATCGCAAATCGCGAACGCGTCCGGGACCCGAAAACGAACCAAATCTCAACATGGAAGATAAACATAATCTTTTAACAAATAAAACGAAGCACGAGGTGTCCCTTGGGACCCACACCCAAACCGCCACCCCCCCCCCCCATATAAATATATTTTATTTTTATTTTTTCATTTTATTTCCATTTAATTCCAAGAAAATCCCTCCTTTCTCTCAAAATTCTGCCATTTCATCACCTTCTTCAGCTGATCTTGGTCATCAACCTCAACAAATCAAAGGTATAAACCTTAGTTTTTATGGTTTTGATCATGTTTTCTTGATTAAACGCGATTTCTAGCCGAAAAAACTCATTTTAATCCAAGATTTTTGAGGGTTTAAACATGTTTATGGGCTGAATAAGAACACCTTGGTATTTCCCTGGTGTTATATGGCAGCCATGATCACAAATAATTGGGGTTTGATACCCTAATCAACACCTATTCGATACAAAGCGTATAACTATTTGATTAACCGAAAAACAATGAAATAAAGCTTGATTGATCTAAGTTCTAGCATATTTGGATTGTAATTGATATGTAGGTTCTGAATATAGCTCCTACACCCATTTGGACTCACAAGAAGTGCTTGGATTCGAAGCTTTCGCTAGGTATACCATCCGAGAACCGAAACTAGCATAGGCGGAATCTTGATTTAGCTATAACTTGGTCCGTGATACTTGGATTGAGCTGAAATTTGATGTGGTGATGTAGGGTATTGTTAGGAAGGTCCATGCAAAATTTAGAATTTTTAGAAGTTTCTACGATATTTGGTGAATTTTTTACTGTTTTACCGAAAGAATTTCGGAAAAATTACCAAACGAATTCAATAAATCACCAAATTTTACAGAGACACTAAGGAACATATGGGGAATGTTTGGGAAAATTCGGAGGATTGGTTGAGTTTTGATTTGGGTTAAAAATCCGTGTTTTTTGCGAGTTTTCGGTAGCCAGGAACGCACCGAAACGAAATCGGAAAAATCTCAAATTTTGTGAGAAGTAAAATGCCAAAATAAATTCCAAGAAAACTTTCCCATTATCAACAGATTTTTACTGAAATATATAAAAATTTACAGATTTTTATTCATATTATAGATTAAAGGGGAATTTACGGAATAAAAATTGAGTAATTTTAAATCAATTTCAGCGGTTTACCGTTTACCGAACCTGCCAGAACTGGGAACTGACCCAACCCGATAAATACTATAATTGGAACACCGGGAGTATTCTGGGAGATTTCCGAGCAAATTGGGCACTATGGGTGTGCTCTAAGACAACTCGGGAGAATTCCCGACGGTGAAAATGAAAACTCAAATTTGGGCAACTTAGACTCCCCAAACACTCAAACCCCCTTGATGAGTAGTTAATCATTCTTAAATAACCACGTGTTGGCATTATTGTATTCTCGTATCATTATCCGAACACGTTAAACTACTGACTTTGGCTGGCACATGAATCGGTGCCCGGAAGCCAAACTGAAAATTTATACTACCCTGACGTCTATCACCATACTAGTGTCCTATAGACTCAATCCGGAGTAAAAACTCCTGACCCGATCCAAGTTATAACCATTACCAACTTAGATACTGTTTCGAGTCCATACCTGCATGTGTTTGTGTTAATTGCACAAACTTGTGATGATGTAAATTTTATAACACACGGATTGGCATGCTGCAGGTGTTTGTTATGACTCGGTTCGGCATGCTGCAGGTGTTTGTTATGACCCGGTTCGGCATGCTGCAGGTGTTTGTTCTGCGGGTGCTTGTTGTAACATGGTTCGGCAAGCTGCAGGTGTCTGTTATGACACGGTTCAGCGAGCTGCAGGTGCTTGTTGTAACACAGTCTTGCTAGCTGAAGGTGTTTGTGGTGATAAATCCGTGATTGTGACCAGTGCAATTAAACTTGTGAACACATATTGTTACACAACAACTAAACCAGTGGAACCCACACAACGTTTAGCTGACCCTTTTTAAAACTAACATGCACTTCAGGTAACTTGAGATCGATGTGATCCATGTATGTGGTTTAAGACGTGTTTGTAAATGAATCCTGATATAGATGCATGCAGCTTAGAAGACTTATGTGGTCCATGGGAACACGTCGTTGCAACATACATGTAGTATGTAATCAACATTTTGTAAGTAATAAAATGTAGTGTCTTTATAAACAATGTGCTTGTACCAGAGGTGTCTGTTGCATCCCGTATTTTTTCTTCCGCTGCAAGTTGGGGTGTGACAGAATATGGTATCAGAGCCATTGGTTATAGAGAATTAGGTGCCTTTAAGGAAACCTAGACTATAACTACAGGCTCGGACTTTAGTGGACATCTTTGGAAAAATCAGCCTCAACTAAAAAATGCTTAGTGAACACTGTAAAGTATCATATTTCCAAGTACCAGGATGGCCTTATGGGGCAAGTGGGTTATTATGGTCCGGAATGTAATAACAGACTTGCTCATACGAGGTAGTGTTGGGAAAGCCGCGGTAATAAACACCCTTAAATACGTGGAATGATACATACGTGTACCAAGGTGATAGTGTGTGAATGTTTGTGAGTAAATTGATACATGAATTGGGACTGGTGAATAATGTGTTACTACATATGCCTTCGGGATAGGCCGAAAACTGGTATTATAGTACATTCCACATTCCTACTGACCACATATTTAATATCCACTAGAGTTGGATTCCTATCACTCACACAATTGTTACTTATACTTTATAATGTGAGAACTTAAGCCTTTATTACGATACGATCTCACCAACTCTATCCTTATAATTATTATAACAACGATTGCATACCAGAATGGTACCTCAAAATGAACATAGATATACAAAGAACGCGTAGGTCGTTCTGGTAGACTGGATGACGTGTACGGATCCTCACTTCACTTCTCGTTGCTTCACATTCGATTGTTATACAACCGCAGAGTTCAAACATCTTACGAAACTTTTTTGTCCTTGAATCCGCGATTCATTTGATGGCTCGTGGGATTCCTCTTGTGCTTATAATTTTGGCTCTAGCATTCGCATCGTGTGATATTAATACTTTGTGGTATTCATTAGCACGTGTTTCGATATATGTTATATCTGAATATGATGATCTCTGGGTTATGGAGATGGCATGGGATGCGCGAATGAGTCACCCTTTCCATTGTCATTTGATGTCATGGGGTATAGAGTTTGTGATGATACAGATTCCTTTGAAACGCTTTGCGATGTGCAACATCGTTTCGTGTGACCATCGGTTACCTTATGTTCTTTTACGATTATTGATTGTTTCGGATTTCAGTTGGCTAGTCGCGAAAAGCAATATTAGGCCCGAATATCTTGGTGAACGGAACATTGATCATGTATATGGGTGTGGTGGATATGCTGCGGTACTTCCTATATATAAACACCCGGCTACATTATCAGGGTACCATTACTCAGGGCAGACGGGCTTCATGTTGTGATCCGTTTGGTTATGTTTCGGGGCAATACAGTGTTGAGACTTCGACCCTGTTTGATGTGATAAATGATGCCACAATTGTCGTAACTACGATATCTATATACGTTTGCGGCAATTCTAAATGAAAGGTAGTTGGGTCGACATCTATCAACCTTTGGGTTAATCCTGGGAAGGTCCTTTTTAGAATATGTAGTATGACTTTCCAGAGGTACTACACCCTAGTAGTACTCTATACCTAACACCTTGGGTATAGCTGGCGATAACTTACCCACATCGATTTACCCTATGTTTGTTTCATGAAAGGTAACAATATTTTTATCTTTGGTAAGACAATTCAGCGTCATTTATTTCTTTTGGCGGGATTTGCTAGAACGTGCAGTCATATATTCGAAATCATTACATTACGACGAATCAATTATACTTATGTCACTGACCGTCGTCTAGGAAGCTATTCGGTTGAAACATATATTTCCTTTACTAACCGTCGTTCGTTAGTGATACAATCTCTAAGTCTTAGTAAGAACACGTAATTATCATCGGTATTGATAACCCAAGAGGATTTAGGGGTAACACATAAATGGAGAAACTCATCTGTTGTAATCAAAGATCGGCAAGAGGTTGTGTGGATGCGGATGTGATTGTAATAAGACTCGTGGAGGTGAAAACATTTTGTCTATAGTCCTCGTAACCGTTAATATTTCGTATTAATAGGACACTCCTATGTATACATTTTATTATAAATATACAACATTCTCCGCGGCTCCAATCCCAAGGGTCAAATTGGTAAATTTCGGTTGGGGGTGACGTAACCCCAGTGCGAAGTAAGAAAACTATAATTAGAAAATAATCTGATTCATTGCTTAACATCAATTCAATTCTCCTTACTAACACTATTGAAAACTGTTATGGTCCGGTATATATAAATTACTAATTTGATACGCCCTATTGATTTAGTTCAAACCCATACAAGATAAATCCCCCGTAACTCGAAAAATAATAAAGGAGCGATACGAAGGACCCGTAACGAAGCTACTTCTTAATGTATATTTAGTCAACAAAATGACACAAAGCAAATTTTTCGTCAGAGAATTAGTTTATTCATAAATACATATATCTAATTCGAAGGACGGTATTTAACAGACTTATATAAAATTTTTTTATATCAAACGATCCCTTGTTTTCAGCCTCGCATAACTTAGTGAAAATATGTTCTAATGAAAGACGAGATCGCCTTCGAGTAGTATTCGAGTACCGTAATACGATGAGTAACCTATGTGACAACTCTTATTTACATCTTCAAACTATAGACTACACGGGGTCCTGACCTGAATTCTTTCGGTAACCAGGAGATACTAAGTCTTGAATCAATATCACCCGTATGAGGGCGGTGCATTCATGCTAGAAATCGCATAAGGGGGTACACGGTTCTTTGAGTCCTTTCGGTTAAGGCTTTCGCGCCACGACACCTACGAAGACTGTGTGAGTGGTCCTGGGTAGAGACCAACTCCGATATTTATACGTCTCTATAAAACATATTGACTCCTCAACTCTACGATAATTATAATACCCGGGAAAACACCATATGTCTCCTCTTCTTCCCTGAAACATTCACGAAGTCTAAATATTTAGACATGATGTTATTCACGATTCATAGGGGATGACCAAAATTCCCTTCGGGCCATTGGAAAGGTGTTATTTGGTAGTGGTCTCCTACATGAGTAGGAGAATGATGCATGAGATACACTGATTTTCATCCGTCGATTAGACACAAAGTGAACGATACCCTACCCTTGTGAGTAACCAAGAGTACGCATTAACCGAAGTTGCTTGTCCTCATGAGTATACGAGGGCTAAATTCTCTAGATCAGGGAAATATTGTTGAACCACCCCTCGTCTTCCTTCGAATGGTTGGTACCTTCAATTGATTTTTAGTTTGATCGATTTAAGTAAGTATTCGTAAAATACGATGCTACCAAGAAACCCGATTCTTCGTTATTTTCTAGGGACGAATATTCTTGTGTTACTTAAGGAAACAAGAACGGGAGAAATCTTAACTATAATACTGTGTATATACATATATACCTGGCTATTCGTACCACAAGTGAAATTCACGATTGGGGAGATGATTGTCGGAAGCTGTTGCGCTATCATTTGCGTGATTTCCGCCATGATCATTTGTGATGAGCGTTTTGGGGCCATTCTATTATAAACAATACTTATAAACATGTATCAATGTCACATGTTCAATCATCCCATATCACACAATTTCATCGCACGCATGAGTCCACAACCTTTATAACCAACATCATTATCATGTATACAATAATATCCATCATCATACACCTGTTAAAATTGTACTTAGACTTAACCCAAAAAGGGCCAGTGCTTAAATGTGCGGTCAGAACATGTCATTGGAGTGACGTATATACGCCATACTATAAAAAGCACAAACTACCATGCACGAAGGAACACGGTCAAAACCAAACTCTCTTTGGAATAGGAATAGTCAGGAGGCGTCCGAATATCGTATTTGGTGTCTTTTGTGCACGGAACCCACCTGGGGAAAGCTAAACCAGAAATCTAGTAGTCCCAATCATTCCAGATGAAGGGACTAGTGAATCTTCTGAATACGTCCATCGGATATCATGTCCATCTAGAGGGGGGATTCCCTTTGATAAGCACGGATTATATGCCTAAAATAAGAATAAACTTCGACGCTACAACTAATTCTCCTCAAAATTGGAAAGTTATGTAACATATGACGCGAATTATAGATACCTCGATGAACGATACCAAGTTAAACCAAGCGACCAAAGTGTAAATCGATGCTTGGTTGGGTGCACCGACTAGCTGCGAATTGGCATTAATAACCTCTATTCGTATCCTAGCCGGCCAAGTGCTAGGCATACCCCGATTGATTATCGTTTTCATTCAGCCTTTTGTTAAAGCTGTTTCTGTTATTTCAAGAGGTGGCAGAGCGATTGTGGATCGATGTTATCGAAGTTACTTAGTTATTTCCTTCTAGAAAAGACATAAACAGTTGTACCACAGTTGAAGCCAAGTTCCCAAAACTTAACATAAACTGGAATTATTATTGTAGAAATTTTATATCTTTACGATGTAATCCGACTACTGGTGAGTAGCTCGGGCACACCATTGATGAAGTGTGCAGATTCGTTGGTATTCGTGTTCATGCTTGCCTTATGGCAACCTTAGGCTCTAAAAAGCCTTTTTCTTTCGTATTCTCTACCATAGAGTAGGGATTCTCGTGGTCGGTTTGTAGAAACCAAAGATAACCACGCACACAACAACAAGGGAAGACTGTCACTCACAACTTGGTGAAACCAAATTTATTTTCTTTATACAAACATGCGGAGCATGGTGCTCACTATTGCGATGTTCGTAACGAACCCTGGGAGAGTACCCATACTCCTCCTTTATAGGGGGTGTTCAATAACTATTAAACGAAATCGTAAATGAAACTTATGGTGTATGAGTGGTGAATATAATGAATGCGAAGAAACGTAATAATTGTAGTAAGCTATAAGCTGAATACGAGACTCCTATTCTACTATGAGTCCAACAACACTCTCACTTTCAGATTGAAAGTAATGACAAACGTTACCCTAACAATACGTAGGAATTGTGGATGGACAAATTACACAGCTACTATGTAGCATAATTATCAACCCTGTACGATGATGATACTAAACGAAAAGCAAAAACATACTTGTATGTCGAATGACTGACTCAACTGTAAAGACTGAGCTTTCCAACGAATTACTGAATGAAATTTCGAGGAAGAAATTCTTTTAACCAGGGGAGACTGTGACAACTGTGAAAACTCCCGGTAAACTTTGATTGGTACAAGTCCATGGTAACCGGACGGGATATGTGTATCATGATATTGTTATGACTATTTGTGATACCTATGACGAAACAGGTACACCTTAATTGGTCCTAAACGTTAAGCATGATTAAAACAATAATTGCGCGTAAACTTTGCAAACTGCATGACTTGTGTGCTATGCTAAACAATCTCTGTTATGTCTTGGAGGAATCCGAGAGCACGTCATGGTTACCATGACATTATTAAGGACCAACGATGCGAGGTTGGTGCCCTTAGCCTTGAACAACGTGTTAAACGGAGCTTGACATTTAACAGCGCATCAAACCTTTGACGTTGACTATTAGGTTATCGATAGCATCATTTAAGATTCTGAGTTCCAGAAACAACTGAGTTTTATGCCATAGACTGTGACATAAGGTTTGAAGATAATCGAAGCCCGGGCACGCAAAGCGAAGCAGCTTCCCGGTTAGGGAAACGCCTTCGTTTCAGGCATAACATAAGGCAACCAAATGTGAAACGAACGATCGATCAAGCTTAAAAACACTTAAACCAACGTCAAACGAGACTTTTATGATTAAAACATAACCATGCTCGGATTTCGAGATGGTTATGCTCAGTTTTTAAAACGAGTCTTTTGACTGTAAGAACGCGAAAAACGGAGCCTGTTTCGCCAATCGCGAACGCGTCCGGGACCCGAAAATGAACCTAAGCTCAACACGGAAGATAAACATCATCTTTTAACACGTAAAATGAAGCACGAGGTGTTCCTTGGGACCCACACCCAAACCGCCACCCCCCAATATATATATTTTATTTTTATTTTTTCATTTTATTTCCATTTAATTCCAAGAAAATCCCTCCTTTCTCTCAAAACTCTGCCATTTCATCATCTTCTTCAGCTGATCTTGATCATAAACCTCAACAAATCAAAGGTATAAACCTTAGTTTTTATGGTTTTGATCATGTTTTCTTGATTAAACGATTTCTAGCTGAAAAACTCATTTTAGTCCAAGATTTTTGAGGCTTTAAATATGTTTATGGGTTGAATAAGAACACCTTGGTATTTCCCTGGTGTTATATGGCAGCCATGATCATAAATAATTGGGGTTTGATACCCTAATCAACACCTATTCGACACAAAGCGCATAACTATTCGATTAACCGAAAAAAATGAAATAAAGCTTGATTGATCTAAGTTCTAATATATTTGGATTGTACTTGATGTGTAGGTACTGAATATAGGTCCTACACCCTTTTGGACTCATAAGAAGTGCTTGGAATCGAAGCTTTCGCTAGGTATACCATCCGAGAACTGATACTAGCATAGGCAGAATCATGTTTTAGCTATAACTTAGTCCGTGATACTTGGATTGAGCTGAAATTTGGTGTGGTGATGTAGGGTATTGTCAGGAAGGCCCACGTAAAATTTAGAATTTTAGAATTTTCTACGATTTTTGGTGAATTTTTTACTGTTTTAACGAAAGAATTTCGGAAAAATTACCAAACCAATTCAATAAATCACCAAATTTTACAGAGACACTAAGGAACATATGGGGAATGTTCTGGGGTAATTCAAAGTCCATTGGTTGAGTTTTGGTTTGGGATAAAAATCCGCGTTTTTTTTACGAGTTTTCGGTAGTCGGGAACGCAACAAAATGAAATCGGAAAATCTCAAATTTTTGTGAGAAGTTCTTAGACATGTAAAAGGTGTTCTGGAATTTTGTTGGAATTTTTGAATCAATGATGGTATTTAATGATAATTATGTGGTCAAAAATGGTTTTATAAATAATTTATTTAAATAAGTAAAATGCCAAAATAAATTCCTATAATTTTTTCCCATAATCTACAGATTTTTACTGAATTATATAAAAATTACATATTTGTATTCATATTATAGATTAAAGGGGAATTTATGGAATAAAAATTGAGTTATTTTAAATCAATGTCGGCGGTTTCCCGTATAACGAACCTGCCAGAACTGGGAACTGACCCAACCCGACAAATACTATAATTGGAACATCGGGAGTATTCTGAGAGATTACCGGGCAAATTGGGCACTATTTGTGTGCTCTAAGACAATTCGGGAGAATTCCCGACGGTGAAAATGGAAACTCAAATTTGGGCAACTTAGACTCCCGAAACACTCAAATTCCTTTGATGAGAAGTTAATCATTCTTAAATGACCACGTGTAGCATTATTGGTATTCCCGTACCATTATCCGAACACGTTAAACTACTGACTTTGGCTGGCACGCGAATCGGTGCCCGGAAGTCAAACTGAAAATTTATACTACCCTGACGTCTATCACCATACCAGTGTCCTATAGACTCAATCCGGAGTAAAAACTCCTAACCCGATCCAAGTTATAACCATTACCAACTTAGATACTGATTTGAGTCCATACTTGCATGTGTGTTATTAAAGTTGATCCAGCTGCTTGATCACTTTTGTGTTGAGACCACTATTTGCACTGTGAGTTTTCACTTCCCCGCTTTTAAATTGTCTTATTGTTTTCTGGGGACTTGCATGTTAAAACTATGTTGATTACACCAAATTGGGAGTGTGAGTTCACTTCCCCACTTTTCAACTGTTTTACTGTTTATTGGGGACTTGCATATTACAAAACTATGTTAATTGCACCAACTTGTGATGATGTAATAACACACGATTCGGAAAGCTGCAGCTGTCTGTTATGACACGGTTTGGCAAGCCGCAGGTGCTTGTTGTAACACGGTTCGGCAAGCTGCAGGTGTCTATTATGACACGATTCGGCGAGCTGCATGTGCTTGTTGTAACACAGTTCGGCAAGCTGCAGGTGTCTGATATGACACGGTTCGGCGAGCTGCAGGTGCTTGTTGTAACACAGTCTTGCTAGCTGAAGGGGTTTGTGGTGATAAATCCGTGACTGTGACCAGTGCAATTAAACTTGTTAACACATATTGTTACACAACAACTAAACCAGTGACCCACACAACGTTTAGCTGACCCTTTTTAAAACTAACATGCACTTCAGGTAACTTGAGACTGATGTGATCCATGTATGTGGTTTAAGACGTGTTTGTAAATGAATCCTGATATAGACGCATGCAGCTAAGAAGACTTATGTGGTTCATGGAAACACGCAGTTGTAACATACATGTAGTATGTAATTAACGTTTTTTAAGTAATAAAATGTAGTGTCTTTATAAACAATGTGCTTGTACCAGAGGTGTCTGTTGCATCTCGTATTTTTTCTTCCGCTGCAAGTTGGGGTGTGACACTTTATGTGTTACTTGATTGCTAGTACGCCACCCTTAACATGATAGTATACTAGAGGTTGACTCGTCACCTGGAGGCCCGGGGTTGTTAAGGCTCGCATTTTTTCGCATTTATTTTCCCTTCTAGGATGTGAACGTTTGTTCGCATGCCTCGATCAATCGCGGTTTGTTTGTTTGCTCGAATCTAAGTTGATACATAGTTCACCACTGTTACGTATGTCATGCGGTGCATGCTAAAAGCTTTTATATCTATATTGTACGCAAAACTCGTATGCTCACCTTTACTTAATTATATTGACGTTTATTTTAACATATGTGGCAGGTTGAGGATTACGTTTGGATGCAAATGGACTTAGGTTTACTTTAGAAACGCATTGTAATAAATCTAGGGAAGATCGAACTTGAATTTGTGCTATGAGAATCTTGATATTTTGTAATGTTATTTGAGGATTATATGTTAATAGTATGGGATATTGACGTTTAAATATTGTCGCTTAAATAGTGTTATGGAATTTCTCATGAGACAATCTGGTTCGCCTAGTGTCGCGTCCCGATGTTTCCGCCATCGGTTGAGGTGTGACACGTAAGGCGAGCCATAATGACTGAGCATCGTCGTCATGTTGTAAAAGAATCACGATATCTTCCTTTATGGCTTGTCGTAGAAGATTCATCATCTTTTTCTCATTGACATATTTTGCTCGTTCATCATCAGACAAGCGACCCAAAGTTTTCTCAATACCAAGTTCGTTAAGAGGTGCTTGGTACTTGTTCTCAAGTACAAACCAGCAGTCTAAATTTGTCGCCTGAACCCAGTTTTTGAATCTCTCCTTCCAACTTTCATAATCTTCTATGTTCATGAGTTTCGGAGGCTTTCTAGTGGTTCCCATTTCATTTTTGAGATTCATATTCTGAGCTGCCACGGAGTTGTAACTGCTTGAGTTGCAAACGCGTTATGAAAGTCTTCCTCACCTGACATCTTAAAAATACTTTTAACAGAAAAACATATTAGTGATGATTAACCTGAAGCAAACTAAAAATCTCAAATGAATAAGAAATTTCCGTATGAAAATATATCTGATGACAAATCAATTTCCTAAAAGCTTATCTTCTTGATTTTCGTATGAAAATAAACAATTTCGTGCAAAAATTCTTGTCTGCCTTGAACACTTGTTCACAATTTCGCGTTTTCTGCAATTTCAAGTATGATTTTGATGAATTTTAGGTTGTATATTTCAGTGAACTTGTTTAGAATTGATTTTAACACGTTATACTAATAACCTAGTCCAAATTGTCCATGAAATCCTTCAGATTTAGATTATGCTACAAGAAAGAGTAGAAGAAGAGTTTCCAATGGATGAATCTTGAACTTTGAAGGTTGAATCCAACTGAAACTTGGTTGTTTGTTCACAAATCAGGCCTCAAGGCTCTGATACCACTTCTGAGTGTAGGATCAGACCCAACTCGTGAGCTTCCGGTCAGATTTGCTCAGCTAATAGAGGCAGAATTCATTGTTAGCGGAGTGAACAAACAAAGAACAAGCGTGATGATTAATGTTAAACCGTCTGTATCTTGTATTAATCAACTTTGGAAAGATTACAGACTCGAGCAGGGCTTCGCTTATGATGAACAAAACAGCATGAGCAACAAACATCCTAAGTCACCTATTTATAGGCAAGACATGACAGCACTAGTGACTCAGGACTAAGGATTTTCGTACGAAAATTCTTGTTACATTCAAAAACTGAACTTTCAAATCTAAACATTTGAGTTGCGAAACCCTATCTGTACAACAGACTTGTCCTAGACGTAGGCAATAGACATATGTGCACCAACAATAGTGACTCTGACTTAGAATGCCTCTGGAGTGTGTCGAAATCAAAATTGAAAAAAAATTACCGACACTCACGTTGTCGCTCTCGGGGATGGTGACTCTGGTTAAGACAGCCTTAGGTTAGGTAAAGCAACGTCTACGCTCAAGAGAAAAGAAAAAGGAAAAAGAGAGAAAGAAAAAAATTGGTTTTAGATTCTCTTATTTTTGGTACAAAACGGTTAGGAATTGGAGTGATCGCTCTTTTTGTTCCATAAGCTTGTGGCTTCTAGTGTGAGACCCTACGTAGATTGACCGCACTTGAACTCAACTTGCATGATAAGGGCTTGGAACCGGGTTCGGGTTTAAAGGGACAAATATATTTGCAATCGTGGCTAACACAAGTTTTGACTTTAATAAGTATAAATAGTTTTAAACCCGATTATTTACTTATCTCTGATTCCGTTTGCATATATCTTTTTCGAGGATGAAAAAATGTTAAGTGTGGAGATGTTTGATGTACTGCAAAGTACATATGTTTATAAAGTGTATTTTGGTCAGTTTTTAGGTAGTTTAAGTCTAGTTTAGGTTAGAATTTCGATACTGCTGACATTAAGTAGTGATTTCAGGTCCCCGTTGCTGAAGGTGATGAAAAACGAGTTAAAACGAGCGGTTTGGAAGGAAAACGGGATTCGTATGCAAGTCAGAAAGCTGAACAAACAAAGAAAAAATAAAACTGCAAATAGGGGGTGCCGCCATACGCGACGCCCTAGGCACATACACATTGCGTAGCGACGGGGTCAAATACGTAGAAAAGTGGTTTGGTTAGGTTTTGATCAGATCTTTTCGTGTATAAATACAAACCCAGCTGCCTCTGGTAAAGGGTGACGAATTTATGAAGTCCAAAAGCTTAGTTTGGAGGTTGAAGTGCTGCGTTTGAAGAGCTTGGATCACGGGAATCATTCGTTCGAGTTCGGCTTGAAGATTGAAGACGTGCACGGGTTTTGAGTTCCTTGTTTGTTTGATTTCTCTCTTTCTAAAACTTGTAACCATGAATTCTTGTTTGAACAACCTTGTTTTACTTTCATTGATTAACATGCTTGGCTAAACGCTTAAACTGCCTAGACTATGATGAATGGATTTGAATAAAGTTTGAACCTTTTTTAGTTAATTGCATGTATTTTATAGATTAATTGTGTTTTGTAAGAAGTTTGGTTGATTGATTTGGTGTGCATGCGTACTTTATTTTGGGTGATTATTGTCTATTGCTTCGTGTGAATCTAGGTGGTTGTCTGCTACGGAATAGGTTCATGCTAGATCTTCGACCTTGTGTCTTTGACCTTTAGGGTTAATTTGGCCAATAAACCTTAGAAGTGATAGTTGATAATTTGCTAGATTTCTGTATTCTACTAGTCCTTATAGCTGGAAGGTGCAGGGCTATTGGTAGGTCTTACCCGACGAATTGCTTTAGACAGTCTCTGGAAAAAGTCGTGCCTTAGTTGCCCCGTCGGTTTATTAGTCTGTCAAGTCAAGATACTCAAACGACCCTAGATCTATAATAGGAAAAGAGTAGGTCAATATTAGGGTACTTACACAATAATTAGATAACCGGAAGGAAGTCTAATAACCGGTAGGATTAACGGCCTAGTTAGTGCCATAAGTTTCACCTCGAGAAGGGGTGAGGGGCTTAGTTGGTGTTTTAATAGGTTTAGTATCACAAGATCCCAGTTCCATAAAACATGCAGTTAACTTAATTGGTAAATTCTTAAAATCAATCCAGGATTCTAGTCTAGGTAGTCTTCATCATTATATGAGAACAGTCTTCATATTAGTTCGTATTCGCATAGTTCTAGTTAATAATTGGTTTGATAAATTTCCTTATATTTTCAGTAACCCCTCGCCCCAAAAAAAACAATGAAACAGTTTGAGTCGTGTCTATCAGAGTCTATTAGAGTTTAGTAACGTAATTAGTAGAGTCTCGTGGGTTCGAAATCTGGACTTGCTTAGGTTGTACTACATTGATCGGTACACTTTCTGGTTGTGTGGTTTAGGTCGAGTCTAGATTTAAAGCTTTTTAGTGTCTAGCTTAGAGAGTCTAATTTAGTTAATTTTAGTAGTTTGTTTAGCACACATCAATAGCAATTGGCACCTAAGCCTTGTGATCCTAAATCGTTAATGAACTAATTTGATTAAACCAAATTAAAACACTTAGTAACCCTAGGCTTTGCAATTGTATAACCGGGTGTGAACCTTGTTTTCTCACTATTGTCTTATAATCGTATTTACTTTCATTCCAACACCTTTCTCAAATAAAGAAATCAATCGTTTTCATAGCAAGCTTCATAAAAGTGACACGTTTATTTAAATCAATCATATCCGATCGCAAACCACAAACTCTTCATGGTTCGACCCCTTACTACCACTAACGCATTGTTAAGGGTAATTCGGGACTATAAATATTATCTTTAACCGGAGCGCGACACTCGATCAAATTTTGGCGCCGTTGTCGGGGAGTTCGTGCGCTTTGCGTTTGGATTTATTGATTTTTGTGATTAACTGTTTAAGTGCTTGTTTCCTTATTATCGTATCTGCTTTTGTGTTACGCGGGTGTGTTACTTGTGCAGGTTACAGGTAGTGCATCCATACATGAAATTCCGGGAGAGCTTCACCGTTAGTATTCGAGCCAGATGTTAGTACATAATGTCTATGTCTTAGTCTTGGATTGAGTCTGTTTAGTTTGGCTAGATTATGTCAAATATGAGGGTTATTTAAGTAAATAGACATCAAGTTCGCCCGGAACATTGAAGTTGGAAAAAGTTCGGCTGAACTTGTTCAAGACAAGTTCGCCCGAACTTGTTAACTCCCCAGCGAACTTGATGTGCTATAAATAGTGGTCCTTAGTTTGTCATTTATAAGATTTGCAACTTTGTCACAACAGAGCTGAAGCTCTGCCTGATCCGGATCTTACATGTAATTGGACTTAGTGATCAATAAACAACAGTTAAACAAGTAATCTTTGCATATTTGATTAACACGTCACATATTTTCCGCCTATATGAATGTTAGACACCAAATTAAGTTCCTGTGCTAATCAAGGAGTGATCTAACAAGTGGTATCAGAGCCACTGATACCTGATTTGGTGAAATCATTGCAAGATTGTAGGTCCCTATCCCGTGGATCGTTACGAGATTGACAATCAATCAAGGGTGCGGAATCCCCTCGATGGATCAATGAAAACACAAAAACAAGTTATGTAGATGAAGAACACGAACAAGTATTTCAAACAATCTTCTATGATTATCAAACCCAATAGTTTTACAATCACTCAAGATCAAACAAGAAATCTCTCAGCCTCTCTCTGTAGATTTCTTACACAAACTCTCTCTGCAACTCCCTCTAGTGTCTAACCTAAAACCCTATTGCAACACTGTTTATAGCACATCCCTACAAACTGGGCTAGGCCCATATACATAATAAACAAACTCGGACCAATACACAAGACTAAACTCGGACCAAAGCTAAACATATCAATTTCGAATTTGTGTGTGATACACAAAATCGGATTCCAATGATCTATGCTAAACTCGGACTTGTAAAGCTTCACAAACTCGGACTCCACTTGATTCAAACAAGCTCGGACTTGTCTTGAGAATGATAAACTCGAACTCCTCATCCTTACAAACTCGGACTCCTTGTTTTCTTCATAACCTCGGACAAGTCTTGTATAATATCCAAAGACCAAATAAGTTGTTGTCACATAAATGCACTAACAAACTCCCCCTTGACAATAGCTCGCAAAGGTATCTTTAGTCTTTAGAATCTCGTAGTCATTGGTATTTGGATAGCGTCAGCTTCAACACGAAACTTGTTAGCAACAGACTCCCCTTAAGCTGATGCATCCAATCACCAAATCTTCCAATCTTCGAGTCAGCAGTCCAAGTATGTCTTTATATCTTCCGATCTGCATTGTAGAAAGGATGTTCTACCAAGCAGCAACAAACTCTCTTCTCATGAACGCCAACTTCTCAGCAACACACAACTTCAATTTGTATACTATAAAACAAACATCTCGAGAAACCGTAAGAATTTTTCAACAAAGTTAAACAAATTATTATTATTCAAGAGATGGTAAACTATATAACAGATTAAGCAAATTTCAAACCAACACACATAACACATTTTTGTCCAGCACACTTATAACCTGCAAGGTTTAAAATTTTGGAGCTCATCTCCTAACACCGTCTCCCCCTATCGGTAACAACTCCTCCATGAACAACCATTTTCCGTACGCTAAGAATTTTAAAGAAAATAAAATCTTTTTGGATTTTTATATTTTCTGAAAGCAAATAAAGAAAGCAATAAACACTCTATTTTTGTGAGAATCACCGGTAAGAAGATCATATCAACAATAATCAATCTGTCTTCACATAATTAGATAATTCTTTAAGTAATTTTTGTGAATAGCAATTCAAGACGATTACCTGTATGTTTGTCCACTTAAACAAAATGCATGAACATTTCAAGTACCATTACCATATGATATGTTAAGGTAATATTATTCTGATATACTAGTGTGTCCCACTTCAGGACATACCCCCACGATCAAGGTATGCACAAAGATTCATCGTAGCAGGTGAGTATACTGAAATTCATCCTTTTGATTTACAACATTAGATAATTGGTGATCAGGTCAGTACTTCCGTACAGCAAAGAGACCAATATCTAACGAGGCTTAGGACAAATACCACTGATTGTGGTACGATTTATGCATTTTGCACATTTTGAATGACTATCTAGGAGAGCTTCTTCATCTCTGGGTTTTTGGCATTTTAGCTCTTTTAGGATATCCTGGTTGTGCCTAGGTCAGCATATATCAGGATGCAACAGAAGGACAACCCTGATACCCCGGATGAAATAACAGCATAAAGACCCAAAACTTCAGATTTTGGCAATCTATCAACGCAAGATTTAAGGTCATTAAACCATACGCCACTGGTAGGTTACCCACTCATATCCAGTTAGTTAGGTTTATATCACGTTGGTAAGCTGATTATTTCATGCTATTTGCCTACTGGTACATCATATGATGAAGCTGCTATCATATTTTATCAATTTAATTTCAGTTTCAGTGTGACAGTCTAACTTGCTGATGTACTGCCATCTCTTCTTTTTCACACAGTGACAAATCATTTTTATTTTTTGATGTTTTTGTATTTTTAAGGTTTTCTAATTTTTTATGTTTCTGAATTTTTAAGAAAACAGTAAACTATTTACAAAATTCTTATGAAAAACTGGTTATTCAGGATTCCTCATCCCGTTGAGTTCGACTAGATGTTCAAAACGAGCCCTGTCAAATGCTTTTGTGTAAAGATCTGCAAGGTTATCTAGTTTGTTGACTCTATGAAGTTCAATCAAGTTCTTTTCAGCACAATCCCGTATAAAATGATGAAGAATGTCAATATATTTTGTTGTACTGTGCTTTACGGGATTGTTTGTGATTGAAATGGCGGCATTATTGTCTATCATTATAGGAGTACGAGTGAAATTCAAACCGTAATCACGCATCTGCTGTTGTATCTAGAGAACCTGAGAGCAACAGCTACCTGCAGCAATATATTCAGCTTCACACGTAGATGTAGACATGCAAGACTTCTTGCATTGCCAAGATACAATTCTGCCTCCTAGAAATTGATAACCACGAGTAGTTGATTTTTTGGTAGACTTACATCCTCCAAAGTCTGAATTAGTGTAAGCGACAAACTTCAGGTCACTAGCAGTTGGATACCACAAACCAAGTTTAGGTTACCCCTTCAAGTAACGAAGAATACGCTTCACTGCCTTCATGTGTGACTCCTTTGGATTCGCCTGATATCTGGCACAGAGGCAGACTACAAACATGATGTCTGGTCGTGAAGCAGTTAAGTACATAAGAGAACCAATCATTGCCCTATATTGAGTTAGATCAACATCTTCCACACTCTCATGATCTGGGCCAAGATTGTGATTCTCGCAGATAGGTGTGTTGAAAGTAGCGCAATCCTCCATTTTGAAACAAGATAAAACGTTATACACATACTTTGTCTGATGTATGAACATCCCATCCTTCTTCTGTTCAACTTGTAATCCCAGAAAGTAGGACAACTCACCCATCGAACTCATCTCAAACTTGCTCTTCATCACCTTCTCAAATTCAGGACACATGCTCTCATCAGATGACCCGAAAATGATGTCATCCACGTACACCTGAACCAGCAGAAAATCTTCTTTCTTTCTCTTAATGAATAGTGTACTGTCAATCTGGCCTCTTTCAAAGCCATTCTTCAACAAATGAGCTGACAGTGTCTATTACCACACCCTAGGTGCCTGATGCAATCCATACAATGCCTTATTAAGCTTGTACACTCGATCTGGATAGTCTGGATCAGTAAACCCATCTGGTTGTGAGACATACACCACTTCTTGGACTTTTCCGTAAAGAAACACACTCTTCAGGTCAAGTTAGTAAACTTTGAAGCCCTTGAAAGATGCGAAGGATAGGAACAAACGAATTGCTTCCAACCTTGCCACTGGTGCAAACACTTCAGTATAATCAATCCCCTCTTGTTGATTGAACCCCTTCACGACTAACCGAGACTTGTTTCTCGTCACAATCCCTCGGTCATCTTTCTTGCATTTAAACACCCACATAGTGCCTATCTCTCGTTCTCCTTCAGGCAAGTCAACTAGTTCCCAAACCTTCAACTTCCTGAACTGATCTTATTCCTCTTGCATCGCTTCAACCCAAGAACTATCTTTCAGAGCGATGTGCACGTTCTTCGGCTCCTCTTGAGCAATGAAGCAGCTATACAAACACTCACTTATGATCCCTGTCTTAAGTATCGAAGAAAACAAATAGGAACCTTCAATCACACCTCTTCATGTCTGAACACCTGCAACAGCATCACCTATAATGTTCTCAACTGGGTGATCTCTGTTTGCTCATGTAGTAACGATGGCATCAACTTCTAAATTTTCACCAAGATTGGATCCAACCTCTCCCTGAATCTGCTGATTTGCAAACGGATTAGTGAAATCCTCCCTCTGAATAGGTTCAGAATCACTATCGCTTGAATCTGCTGCATCTGCATTTGCATTTGAGGAAGTTTATGGAGCATCTGTCATCGAAATACTCGATCTCGGCATGAAGTCACCCTCTTCATCCTCACTAATCGTAGTTTGGATCAACTGAGACTCACCTGCAATGGAAAACTCAGGAATAGTAAATGATTTAAAAACACTCTCATAATCATATAACATACCAGGACCACTCGTTGATTGTTGAGGCGTATAAGATGTGATTTCAATATTAAATACGACCTCAATTTTACCAGTTTTTAGATTAAAAACCCTTTTATTCGGTGTTCCATGTACATAACCTAGAAAATAGCCCTCGTCAGCTACTTCACCGAATTTTTGTTTATCTTTGTTTTTCACAATTGTGCAGGGTAATCCAAATGGTTCAAAGCCTTTCAAATTAGGTTTCTTGTTAAACATAAGTTCATGACATGTTTTGTTAAAACATTTAACAGTTAACACTTTGTCCAGGACATAACAAGCTGTATTCACAGCTTCTCCCTAGAAAAGAACTGGAAGCTTGGAATCAGACAGCATAGTCCTAGCGGCTTCAGTCAACGTCCTGTTCTTCCACTCAGCGACTCCATTCTGTTGAGGTGTATATGGAGCACAGTATTGATGTTCAATTCCCTTGCGTAAGCAATAGAGATCCAGAATCTGATTCTTGAACTCCGTGCCATTATCACTCCTTATCCTCTTGATCCTTGTATCATGGACGTTTTTCATTTTTGTAAAAGGATCTATCAGCAACTTAGCTGTCTCATCCTTTGTACCTAAAAAGAAAACCCATGAATACCGTGAGTAATCATCAGTAACAACAAGACAATAGTACTTTCCACCTATGCTCCTTACATTCACAGGACCAAAAAGATCCATATGAAGTAATTCATAAGGGGCATCTATGGAATTTACTGTTTTAGACTTATGAGGTTTCTTATGTTGTTTTCCTTTTTGACAAGGAAGATATTTATCCTCCACATGAAACCTCTGCACTGGCACCCCTTCCACTAAACCATTTTTAATAATATAATTCATTTTTCGGTAGTGGATGTGGGCCATGCGTCTGTGCCACAATAACGACTCAGCCTCATATGCTTTTGACAACAAACAAGCCACCACAGTGGAAGAATCCTTAGCACCCATGTCCATGATATAAGTGTCATTCCTCCTTGGTGCTCTTATCACGATCCAATCGTCCGGTATCACCAAACTCGGTTTCAACACCAAAGCTTCAGACTTAGTAAAATGGAGCGAGTGACCCTTGTCACAGGCTTGAGACACGCTCATCAGATTGTGCTTCAGCTGCTCTACATAGTTCACTTTGTCCAGTGTGATCTTCCCGTTGGTCACCTTTCCTCTACCCGTAGTGTGACCTCCTTTAGCACCAGCAAAATTCACCTAACTACCATCTATATTTTCAAACTCAATCAACAATCTCGCATCCCCCGTCATGTGCCTGGAGCAGCCACTATCAACATACCATAAGTTGATAATCCTCCTTAGCAGCTCCTGCACAAACCAACAAAAAAAATTAGTTAGGTTAGGGGACCCAAGCCTGAATGGTCTTGGGTATTCCAAATTCATCAAGTATCTTAGCATTCATCCAACGTCCATCACTCCTAACTGGAGTCTTGGATCTAGGACCTGTTGATGGAAATGGGTTTTGATTTCCACTAGGTCTCTGGTCCTGGGGTTTTCTATGCAAGTTTGGACTTTGTGAACTTTGAAAATTTTGATTTTGAGACCTTGATTGATTCCAAGAATTTTGATAGTTTTAATTTCTAAAGCCATTGTTATAAAAAGTTCGACCACCATTGTTTTGGTATCGATTTTGATATTGACCTTGACTTCTAAAATTATTTGAATAACCATTCAAATTATTCATTCTTGGTGAACAGCTTCTGGGTCTCTGGTATCTGTCTGATGTAGATTCAGGCTGAAATCTTTGTTGATTTCTTTGAAATTTGGGAACTTGCTGAGTTCCAGTTTCAGCCTTATCTACACCACCAGCAACACCCTCTTGTTGCTTTGGAGCAGACATCATTTTCTCACCATCACCGCCCTTCATTGGTGATTTCTCTCTCTTAGACTCATTCACATGCGCTTCACCCTTTTTGTTGGGACAACAGCTAGCTACATGTCCTTTGGTGTGACATTTGAAGCACGATCTTTTTGCCGAAGACTTCTTAACTGAAGTCTCTGGTTTAGATCCTTCAGGTGATGATGACGATTCCTTAGAAGGATCTTGTTTAGTTTGCTCAATTTCAGATTTTTCTTGGTTTTTACCTTTAGCAAACTGCACATTTGATTCATTTTCAATAACAGTGGTTTCGTTTCACATGTCACTTCCTTTTACAAAATCAACCTTTTTAACAAAAATTTGGTTTTCATTTTTAGGATGTGTACTCATTGTTTTCAAAACCGGTTTTTCTGTTATCATCCTTCTTGCCATTATCATTTTCAGACACATCCGCATTCTCTGATGTGGAACAACTAAGCATGGTTGACCCAAAGTCTGTTAGCTCTTCTTTAGTTGGCAAGAAAGAATAGTTATGACTAAGAGGAGGTGGAACTTCATTGAATCCCTAAAAGTCCACACTTGTCTTGTCACCACTTTTCTTTAAACCATTCATCATGTGCTTCATAACAAAAGATGAATCTCTGAATTGACTTAATTTCTTTTCAAGTTCACAAATTTTAAGTTGTGCGTCTGACAACTCTTTGCATTTTTCAGAAATTTCTTTTGTTTTCTCACCCATCGTATCATGAGCTAAGTCAATAACTTGAAGTCTTTTATTTAATTTACAGGTTAGAATGTTGATTTCCTCTTCATAACCCTTATTTTCTTCAAATATGATGACTCGTTTCTTTTTACGAAAAAGTTTGATTCTTTTACACTTGAGAGCTCATTTACCAGACTTTGGTTGTATGTTGTTAACTCGTCAACCTTAACTTGCAATTCACGACATTTTAAACAGACGTAACTAACAGGATAGAATGTACCTCTCCTGTTGATTTGCTTAGATCAGCCATGAATGCAGCAAAATCTACAGCCATCTTCTTATCTGTAGCATCCTTATCTTCATCAGACTTTACATTCTCTTCTTGAACTTCACTAGTCTGATCAGCATCAACCCCTTTAGCTACAGTCTCTATTACAACTTCAGCATCTGCCTTCACCTCTGTATCGTCTACTGGTGTTATCTCAGCCATGAAAGCCTATGTGACATTGTCGTCACCTTCTAGATGAATACTCCAGCCATAAGAACCCTCTCATGAAGTAGAAATCAGGACCTTTGATGCAGTGTTATTTGATGCATTCCTGTTGCTCGAACCACGACCAGGAGTATCTTGATAAGATGCACTAGGACAAGACTCAGTCTTTGGTCTTTGACATTCTCTAGCTAAGTGTCCATAACCCTGACAGTTGTAACACCGAACCTTTGACTTGTCAAAACCAACACTCTTTCCAACGAACTTTCTACCCGTCCTGTTCATAAACCTCTTCACTCTTCTAGAAATTATGGCCATCTGCCACTGTTAATCCATCTCCTCTAGGTCATCAGGGTCAATCTGATCATAATCTTCATCAAATGTTGCTATATCTTTCCCCGAATGTAGTTCTCGTATGATGCTACAAAGGAAGCAAGCAAGGCAAGGTGTTCTTCACAGCCTTGACACTCAAAGGCATAGACTTGGTATTGGTATTTTGATTACTAGAGTTCTGTCTCTTGACTCCTGATGATCCTCCTGAAGACGCTACAAAACACACATCACCTTCAGAATTCATCACTACCTGCTCATTTTCACATGAGAGAAACACAGTTGCCGATTCACTTGAAGCATTGTGGGAAGATGAAGATAAAAGGCCTTTATAAATTCCTGGATCTTGAACATGATCATAACCAGGGTCCTTCTTCTTCATACTGAGCTCATAAGCTCTCAATTGTCCAACAACTTCATCCAAGTCCATATTCTCATACGTTGCTTCTTTCTTAATCATGAGAGTATAGTTATCCCACTTCGCAGGTAGAGCATCTAGCAACTTATCATTCGTCTCAACATCAGTGTATCCCTCTATGTCATAATTATCCATTTCTAACAGTAAATGATAATATCTCGTGATGATATCTTCGAGGGACTCATTTCTCATGCCTTTGAATACTGCAAATTGCTTTTTAAGCAGGTTACCTTGTTCTTCTTTACATCAGCATTACCCTCATATCTCTTTTCTAATGCATCCCACTTCTCCTTTGAGGTAGTGTACCTCTTGAAAGTATGTTTAATGCCATCAGGTAAAGACATTATGATAGCAGCAAGGGATCTTTTATCTGCTTCACACATTTTCTTCTGTTTAGCGTCCATATTAGCAAATGTAGTAACACGTTGTTTGCCTTCAAACTCATGTGTTGGGTTTACGTACCCATCTTCAATACACATCCACATTCATGTATCTTGGTATTCAACGAAAGACTGAAACCTGTCTTTTCATGTAAGATAATTCTCGACCTTCATCATCTTAGGAGGTTTGTTCATAGTACCAACCTCATGTTCCATCCTTATCAACTCGTTCTGATTGGACATGTTCGACATTTTTAACGCAACCGGCTGGTTAAAAACGGTAAAATATTTTCCAAAACTGGTGATTACTAAAATGTACCGTTAGATTCGTCTCGAGAAGACGATTCCAATTATATATAATGTCTTAAACCTATTTCGGGATGCTGCAATCTGTTTGTTCAGAATGTTCACAGAACTATCTCTTCACACAAATACGTTTAAAACTTGGTATGTCAGCTGATTAACTCCCCCCCTTTTTGATATGAGTCACAAATTCGGAAAACTTGAAGCTAGTTAAGTTCGGAATATTGTACTCGGGTATAAACTCGGAATAGATTATTGTTTGAAAAATCCGGACTCACAAAATTCGGAAATATATGAAGTCTGACTTACAAATTCGGAACACTAAACCCTGAGTAATCAAATCCGGACTCAAGCTTCACACACCAAACTCGAATACACACTTAAATTTTGGAATTTTCAAAAACTCAGAATATCTCCCAAATTTGTACACCACTAAATCCGGGCTTTGTGTTCAACTCGGAATCAACCAAAATCCGGAATTTGTTAACTCGGAATTAAGACTATAAAGCAAAAATCCGGAGTTAAGTAACAAATTTGGAATTTGTCTTTTCGTATTTCCTAAACTTGTGTGTTTTGGCAAATCGTACAACCGTGACTTCACAACAATACGAATTTAGCCACAAATTTAGGAATAAACCCTAGCACATAAAACTATGACGACAGACACACTTTTTCAACCAAAAAGCTTGAATCTTTATAACTTTTTCAACGAAAAACTTGAATTTGTATATCAATCTCAAACCGTACAATAAGAGGAAATGCTCTGATACCAATTGTAGGTCCCTATCCCGTGGATCGTTACAAGATTGACAATCAATCAAGGGTGCGGAATCCCCTTGATGGATCAATGAAAACACAGAAACAAGTTATGTAGATGAAGAACACAAACAAGTATTTCAAACGATCTTCTATGATTATCAAACCCAATAGTTTTACAATCACTCAAGATCAAACAAGAAATCTCTCAGCCTCTCTCTGTAGATTTCTCACACAAACTCTCTCTGCAACTCCCTCTAGTGTCTAACCTAAAACCGTATTGCAACACTGTTTATATAACACAGCCCTGCAAACTGAGCTAGGCCCATATACATAAAAACAAACTTGGATCAATACACAAGACTAAACTCGAACCAAAGCTAAACATATCAATTTCGAATTTGTGTGTGATACACAAACTCGGACTATAATGATCTATGCTAAACTCGGACTTGTAAAGCTTCACAAACTCGGACTCCACTTGATTCACACAAGCTCGGACTTGTCTTGAGAATGATAAACTCGAACTCCTCATCCTTACAAACTCGGACTCCTTGTTTTCTTCACAACCTCGGACAAGTCTTGTATAATATCCAAAGTCCAAATAAGCCGTTGTCACATAAATGCACCAACAAAGATCTACTCTATTTCATCTCATTTCTACCATTTTTCTTCATTTTTCATGAAAAACAATGAACCTATGGATAACTTTGCTAATTTTTGAATATGTCACGTAAAATACACTAAAGATAAACCCTTGAGAGTTTCAAGATCTAATTCAAACGATTTGATGTCAAAAAGTTGAAAAAACCATGATTTGGAAACTTGTTTTGGTCGAACTTAGGATCAACTTCGCTCGAATTTGATTGAAAAACTCATTCTTTTTCATCAAGTTCGCCCGAACTTGATTGATTTTCAAGGTTTTTAAGCATAAGTCCGCTTGGACTTGCTTCATTTTCAAACAAATTTATCAAGTTCGCCCGAACTTGATTAAACTTTGTTGAAAATCTAGTACAAGTTCGCCCGAACTTGAGAAATCTCTTGAAATTCTTATACAAGTTCGCCCGAACATCATCAGGTTGAAATTTTTCCAAAACTTCAACACAAGTTCGCCCGAACTTGTGTGAAACATAATCTGATTTTTCTACTGCACAAGTTCGCCCGAACTTGTCAGTGTGCTAATCATTTTTCGAAGTTTGTGAACGTGTTTCAGCGATTCTCGTCAGTTTTTTCACGATGGAATATATTCACGGTGCGTTTATGACAGCTTTAGCATCGAATGCTCAAATGGTGAATCAAGTTAATATTGATAACGAGATGGGTACGTCTGTGAAGCCACCGAAACTCATGTGTATAGATGAATACGAGGGGTGGAAAGAAAAGTTTATGAACTAGATTCAGTCTACGTTCTTTCATAGCTGGGTTGCAGTTGAGACTGGCTACACATGGCCAAGAGTTGAACATGATAACATTATCGATATAAGCAAGTTTTCTACTGCACAGAAGGATGCGTACGTAGCCGAAAAGAAGATGATTAGTCTAATCCAGCAGTCCGTTAAGGAAGATATATTGGTGCTATTGCCAGAGTACAAAACTGCACAAGATCTTTGGAAATCTCTAAAGAACAAATATCAGGTAAGTGCAGAAATGGTCAAAAGCAAAAAGGCGTTAATCATGAAGGAAGTTGATATATTCACAATGATAAAAGGCAAAACGATGAAACAAATGATCGAACGTTTTTGTCATTTGAAGGTGATCATGAGGAGACATAGTCTTGATAAGAGAGAAGAAGAATACATTGAAAATTTTCTGACGCTTTACTAGAGGGTGAGTGCACGACATATCTCATGGTGCTCAAAGAAAGTCCAAGCTGGGAATTCTTCAAGTTATCCACTTTCATCGATAAGTTGGAGGGGCATGAGATGGAATTGTTAAAGATAGCCAAGTCAAAGAATTCAAACGTTGCTCAAGATGTAGGGCTTTACTACAAGACAGGAGCTCAAGAGAATATCTCAAGCCCAAAGATCCAGACTGCTTTCAGCGTGAATCTGGATTCTTCGAATTCCTCGCCACAGAGCCAAACTCAATCATATCCAAACTATGATCAGAGTCCTCAGAATTCATCATATTCAAGCACGGGTTCTAATTCTTCATTTCAGAATCAGTCAAATCAGAATAATCAATCGATTTCTGATCTAAATGTGTTTAAATGCAACACTGCAGTCAATTTAAGCAACGTTGTTTCTGAATAAGCGGCCAAACAACACATGGCACTTCTTATGAAAGTTTGGTGGCCGGGAAGATCGGTAATCCAGAAATGACTGCAGAGGATTATGATCAAGTGGATGAGGAAGAGCTTGAACTGATGGACATCAAATGGTCCTTAGCCTCGATTGTTCAGAGGGTTACTAAATTTGTTGCTCTAACTGCAGAGATATTGGGAATTCAAGCAACAAACTGGGTTTTGACAAGATGAAAGTTACATGCTTCAGATGCCGACAAAATGGGCACTTCAAAAGAGAATGCAAGAATCTAGAAGCGAGTGGAAATCAAAGTCATTTGGAGGTGGCAGTGATTATTACAAGAAGTCGCTACAATACAAGACATTCCCAAAGAAGACTTAAATTGAACTTCAAGAGAAACCATCTAACAACACAGAGAAAGCTATGGTTGCTTCGAATGAAGATGATGGTTTTGACTGGAATTCATACATTCGCAAAAAGACCAAAGTTGCTCTAATGGCCGAAATCATGGAAGATACATCTGCTGAGGATGCAGCCTTGGAAAGCGCAATGCTAGAAGAATACTTACAACAAGCAGAAGAAGAGGAGATCTATCATCACACTAGAATGCAAAGTGTTCTTTCTCCTAACATGACTTCTAGTTTTGCAGGTTGTTTTTGTGATACAACATCTTCGGAGCATGTTACTGAGGAGAAACCTGAAGTTGAAGAAGTAATCAACGTGACCAAAGAGATGAATGAAGAAAACCTCACGGATATTGCCAACAAAGCTATGATGGAAAATTTGACAAAGGTAGGTCTGGAGGTAAAAGTTTTTGAAAAAGAAGTTGTTAAAGTGCAAGTCGTTGAGGTTGAAAAACCTTGTATGAAATGTATCGAGCCTTGTCTGTAATGTGCTGAAAAGACTCAAATCATAAGTGAACTCAACGTGCATAACAACAATTTCAAATATGATTATCGCATAATGAAAGAAGCTTATGATAAAATGAAAAATGATTACAGCAGGCTCGGTAATAATAACATTGAACAACTTGACACACTGAGAATGTTAAAAGCCACATTAATGGAAAAACAAAAAGCTATTAACACTTACATAAACAACATTGCTGAAGTAAAACAAGAGCTTCAAGCCATGAAAATTGAAACTGAAAGGGTAAGAGAGCTTTTGAAGAGCTATACCACAAATGCTTACGTCATAGATCATATTCTTCCTACGATTCCGTCGGAAGAAGATGTTCAAAAATCAAAAGGTAAGAAACATGGGGATTATAGCAATGTTCCACCACCCTTGTGCGAAAAATATTGTCGCAAGAAAGCTGAAGAGATGGAAAAGGTGCTTAACATTGAACTTTTGACTGAAAAGAAAAATGAGCTGCCTGAGAACATTGATATAACCTACACAAGCGATGATGGCAAAGCAGTGGTTAAAAATGTTGTTGAAAATGTTTTGAGTGAATCTGATGATGGCAGCTTTGAGAGCGCCAACTCGAGTTCGAACTATTCTAAATCACAATCTGAAGATGACGATACATCATCGGAAGATAGTCTAAGTGATGATCCTAACGTTGTCATGTACAAAGTTAAGGAATCTGATAGTATTTCAATGACAGTTTTCCGATTCTAAATGTGAAAGAAGACCAAATTGATAAATTGTTCAAACTTGTTGAAGTATCATCAGAAGATTTGGAGAGAAATGAAAAGAAATTTTATTCTAAACCTAAAACAAACTATAACATCTACCGAAGGATAGGTGGTGACTTTCCTGAAAACAGGAGAGCGGGTTTGGGTTTGGAGGTTGAAGATGAACCAAATAAGAAACGGAAGTCACCATTTCACGAATACAAGAATAAAAACATGGCTCTTGTGTATGGGACGAGTACGGTTCATGAAGAGAAATTGATTGGAAAGCAATCAAATGATGAATACAAAAAGGAAAGTGGAGTAAAACCTACTAGTGGACATTCTCATGATAATCGGACTTGCATTAAATGCAATGAAGTTTGTCACATTGCACGCAAGTGTCCGAAATCTAAGCATGTTTATCCTCGAAGAAAAACAAGTTCAGATGTTGAGAAATTCAAGCAACCAGAGATTGTAAAACACATCACAATTCTAAAATGAAACAATGAATCTAAAATTATAGTTAAACCTAAAACTTAATCAAAGTTTGAAAACTCAACATTTGAGAAAGGAGAAACTTCCAAATCGAACAAAAAAAAGATTCAAGGTTTTACATAAAGAAAGCAAGAGTTAAATCACAATCCTAGGTTTCCAAAAAGAAAACAACATCTGAAGTTGCAAAATCTGAATCAGTTGAAACCAAAGTCGACAAAGTGTTTGATTCAAAAAATAAAACTGAAACTGTCAAAGTTTGTCCAAAACTTTCAAAAGAAAAGAAAAAGGTCAAGTTTGAAAATGCTAATGTCGATGAAGTCTTAGATGGTGAATTTGAGGATGATTATGAAGTTTATTATCCCAAACCCAAGACCAAAAAGGCTTGGGTTGCACTTTTTCACTGAATTTTAATGTGTGCAGGGGCTCCAAAGATCCATATTAAGTGGATTCTGGATAGCGGAGCATCGAGGCACATGACCAGGATGAAAGCACTACTCTTCGATATCAAAGCGATAAATGGAGGGTATGTAGGCTTCGCTGGAAATCAAGGAGGCCGGATTGTAGCTGAAGGAAAACTCTCGAATGGTGTGGTATCTTTTGATCGTGTTAACTATATCGCCGAGCTGGAGAACAATCTTCTCAGCATTTCACAGATTTGCGACAAGCAGTTCACAGTTCATTTCAATGATAAGGAGTACATGATACTGAAGCATGGCTTCAAGATTCCTGATGAGTAGATACTAATGCGTGCTCCACGCACATGACCGGGATGAAAGCACTACTCTTCGATATCAAAGCGATAAATGGAGGGTATGTAGGCTTCGCTGGAAATCAAGGAGGTCGGATTATAGCTGAAGGAAAACTCTCGAATGGTGTGGTATCTTTTGATCGTGTTAACTATATCGCCGAGCTAGAGAACAATCTTCTCAGCATTTCATAGATTTGCGACAAGCAGTTCACAGTTCATTTCAATGATAAGGAGTGCATGATACTGAAGCAGGGCTTCAAGATTCCAGATGAGTGGATACTAATGCGTGCTCCACGCGAAAACGATCTCTACGTGTTAGACATGGGTGTTGCTACCACATCGTCGAAATCTGCTCAATGTTATGTCACAAAATCCACGGAGAAGGATTCGATTCTATGGCACAGGAACATGGGGCATATACATCTAAGGAAAATGAACTTTCTGGTTCACAAGGACCTGGTTGAAGGAGTAAATCTTCGAAGCTTCCATATGACGGATCATTGTCTTGAATGAAAGAAAGGGAAGCAGATTAAGAAGTCACATCCTAAGAGGATTCTTAATTCCGTAAAGTTGCCGCTTGAACGTCTACATATGGATCTTTTTGGTCCGGTGAACATCCGAAGTATATCAGGAGATCTGTATTGTTTGGTCGTCACAGATGATTATTCTCGATATTCATGGGTTTTCTTTCAAGAGCCTAAAGATGACACGTTCGAAAATCTTCTGATTCTCTTCAAGAAACTTGAAAATCTATATCATTTCCCTGTCAGACGTATTCGAAGCGATAACGGAATGGAGTTCAAAAATAACAAGCTGAAAGAATTTTGCGAGCCAAAGGAATATTGCACGAATTCAGTGCACCGTACAATCCACAACTAAATGGCGTAGCAGAGAGGAAGAACAGAACGTTGATTGAAACGGCAAGAACTATGCTTGCTGACTCAAAGCTTCCTATCAGCTTTTGGAGTGAGGCGGTTGCAGCGGCATGCTACACTTTAAATAGGGTCTTAATTGTCAAACCGACTAAAAAGACATGCTTCGAAATGATCAACCGAAGGAAACCAAATCTTAAATATCTAGAGCCGTTTGGCGCACCGTGTACAGTGATTGATCCAGATGGAAAATTTGGTGCTAAAACGCTTGAAGGTTTCTTTGTCGGGTACGCTAGTCCGCTAAGGAGAGTTTATATTCCTGCGTTGAGAAAAGTGGTCGAAGCACAACACGTTGATTGCTTTCGGTACACAACTCCTATTCAGAGGAAAGGAGACGCGTGGTTGTTCAATTACCAAGATTTGTGGAAGTCATTCGACTTTCTAGAAGAACCATCTGAAGAAGAACTTGCAACTCTTTATTATCTTCAACAATCGGCTAGTCAAGAACAGATTCTAAGGCCAATTGTGGTTAATCAACCCACTGGTTCTACATCGTCTTCTGGTGCAGGTCCGAGTAATAGTGGTGTTCCGGATGAACAAGTTTCTGAAGCAGAAGAAGCACCTACTACCACTCCAGCAAATGTTTCCACTAACCTAGGAAATACTACCACAGAGCCCATTATTCCTCAGAATCAGAATTCCGACTCCGATGAAGCTCCAACTTTCGATGATGATGGAGAATCTTCCTCTGATGAAGAATCCGAGTAGATATTCAATATGTTAAACCAATCTGCTGCCCCTAGCACTCAAAACGAAGCAACATCGAGTGCTCCTGAAGTTGATTTGATAGTAGATCTAAATATTTCAAATCAGAATAGCTCAGTTGATGTTCCTAGCGAGGAGATGCCACGATCTTATTCATATCACCCTTCCACAAACATTATTGGAGAGCTACATACTGGTGTGAAAACGAGAAACTAAATCAACAAAGCTTTAAGTTGCTTCTATACTCGAGTGGCTCTGACTCAATATTATTGTTATTATTCATGTTTCATATCTCAAATCGAGCCGAAGACTGTGAATGAAGCTTTGGGTGATGAGAACTGGGTGATAGCCAGGAAGAGTTGTTACAGTTTGAGAAACTGGGAGTCTGGAGACTTGTTGACTAACCACCAAAGCAGAAAGCGATAAATACGAAGTGGGTCTTCAAGTGTAAAAGGATGATCGAGGTGTGATCGTTAGAAATAAAGCTCAGTTGGTTGTCAAAGGTTTCCACCAGCAAGAAGGAATTGACTACACGGAAGTCTGCGCACAGGTTGCACGCTTAGAGTCAATCCGCATTTTCCTTGCATTCGCCGCATGGAAAGGTTTTAAAGTGTACAAGTTAGATGTGAAACTCGTATTTCTTTATGGTAAGCTACACAAGCAAGTGTACGTCGGCCAACCACCAGGGTTCGTCGGTCCGCTGAACAAGACGGCATATTCATTCATCAAACGAAGTATGTGCACGATATTTTGAAGAAGTTTGAAATGGATAGCTCGAAGCCGCTTTCTACTCCTCTAGCGCTGAATCACAGAATTTGCATTGGCGAAACAGGAACCAAAGTGGATGATACGCTCTATGGGTCAATGATAGGATCTCTTATGTATCTGACGGCATCTCGTCCAGATATCATGTATCCTACATGTCTTTGCGCGAGATATCAGTCCAGTCCCAGAGTGTCGCACATGCAGATAGTCAAGCGAATATTCCATTACCTGAAGGGATGTCCAAACACCGGCTTGTGGTATCCAAAGAACGATAATTCTGATCTGATGGGATACGCTGATTCGGACTTTGGGGTGGACAAGCTGAATTCAAAGTCTACGATGGCTGGTTGCCAGTTCTTCGGAACTCGTTTAGTAACGTAGCAATGCAAGAAACAAACCACGGTCTCTCTCTCAACATGTGAGGCAGAATACATTTCTGCTTCCAGTTGTTGTTCACAAATCCGATGGATTCAACAACAGATGAGGGACTGTGGATTGCAATTTCTTGATACGGCTTTATATGTAGACAGTAAGGCAGCAATCGACATCACTAAAAATCATGTTCATCACTCTCGAACTAAACACATAGAAATTCGTTATCACTTCATTCGTGAGTGCTACGAAAAGAAGTTGGTACGAATAGAAAAAATCCACACCGATGAACAAAAAGCTGATTTTTATACCAAATCTTTTCCTTTAACAAGATTTAAATATCTAATTAGGCTTAACGGTATTAAAAATTTGTTGACATGTGCGGAGGCAGAGGTTTAAATATGGATCGGATGATGAGTTCACGTGATCCACATTGGTTTGTCTATCTTTTAGATTAGTATTTCTTAAAAACTAAAATACAAAAATATGTTTTTAATTTTAGGGGGAGAAATTTTTGAGAAAATACAAAAACATATAAATCAAAAAGTATAAAAACATTGAAAAAGACAAAAAGAATTTTGTGTCAAAAAGAAAATGATAGTACATCAGTGTACTATCACAGTATGCTAAAGAATTGTAAAGTTTAAAAGTGATAAACAAGTCTTACTGTGGATGTGTCGATAGGCTTTACATGTTCAGTAAATTGTTTCCGGGATATAAACTAAATTTTACAACTGCTTAAACTTGTGGCTTAACATCTCTTGGATATATGGACTTAGTACTCCGAAATTTCGTTTGAGAGATTGCCTGATTCTGCGATACGAGGTCTTTATAGATGATTGATATCTGGGGTATATACAAGTTCTTCTGATTTTGCGGAAGCAATAGCCTAGAACTTCTATAATGCTTTTGCTAAAAACCCCTAAAATGCATGCAAACTTGAAAAGAAACGAAAGATCTAATCATTTGCAGTGCTTAAAAGATTCCCTAATTGGAGCACACCTTTAAAGTCGAGCCTTCATCTCTTTGTTGATACGGAGGTATTAACCTGAGCTCTCAAGGCCTCGTAAAACCCAGATACAGATATCAGTTATGCTATATTCATCCGTAAGATGAAATCTAGGGAATCTTGATACGGGAGTATATTCTGAGATGGGAACCATAGTTGAGTCAAGTTTCATAATTATAACTAAGATATCTTGGAACAATTAAGAAATGTGTCGAAGTTTAAATAGACAAATATATCGACAATCTAGGTAAACGAGTTTAAAACTTAGAGTCATCAAAAGTCAATGGTACTGATGATATGTCTCGAACAACTGATATGATCCTTAGACACGAATTCCCAAAAATATGTCTGTAAATATGTTTGTACATAGTTTACTTGTTATAAGTTTTTAAATAGTTTGTACATAGTTTATCTGTTTTACAGATTAAAACCAAAAAGATTTTCAGTGTGTTTTAGCATAAACTTTAAAAAATACAAAAAGATTTTGTTTCTGCATTAGTTTCAACAAGCCAATGTTGGAGAACGGATCTTCGAAGTCTGGTAAGGTGCTAAACTGGTGGAAATCTAATTGACAACGGGCTGGGAGCTAATCTGTAAAATCTGATAAGCAAAAACGATTAAAAGTTCATTAATTTGAAACTTGAATTTGAGAAAAACCAACAGTTTGTTCATAACGGGTCGAACTGAGGTCATTAACTTGGACTCGGCAGACAAATCGGTTAACCAAGGTCATTAGCTTGGACTTGCTCAACTGAGTGGATTGTTAAAACTGGTAGAGTTTGAAAAGTTCAGGGTCTAAATTGAAAATTATGAAAAATTTTGAATTTAGATTGATCAAGTTCACCCGGACTTGTAAACAAGTTCGCCCAGACTTGTATATGCTTATAAAGTGTCATCAGATGATAAGTTCGCCTGGACTTGTTGCTAATCTTAATTGATTAGTATTGCAAGTTCGCCCGAACTTGTTAAGTATAAATAGACTACAAGTCCGCCCGGACTTCATTACTTGTTCTTCACAACTCAGAACGAACTTAGGCGATTTTAAGCGACCTTCGATTTTGTCACAATTAAGTCAAATTGATGCCCAAATTTCAAGTGAATCTTAGTGATTGGCACACCAAGGATCATGGCAATGGTAAGAATTTGGAATTTGGACTGTGGATTGATAGAGATTGATCGATATAGATATGTTTTGAATGATTGGACATGATTAAAAATGTTTGAGAACAAATTGAACCGTAAAACATGTTAAATAACTATAATCGTTCCATAACAAATCATTAGTTTGAATCAAAAGGTCGTATATAAGTTGTTGTAGGTTTTCAGTGATAAAGATGATAAGTTCGCCCGAACTTATCAAATGGTTCTTTGAACCAAGTTCCGCCGAACTTGTCTTCAATAGTGAAAATATCGATTACCTCACAAGTCTGCCCGAACTTATCTGCGTTATTTCAAAAATTCATGATCTGTGAATAGTTCGCCCGGCTTGTCTACCTGTTTCAAAATCAAAAGTCTTAAACAAGTTCGCCCAAAGTTGTCTAAGAATTGGTCAAAAAGGCTTTATAAGTTCGTAAGGACTTGATACATTTGTAATGTGTTATGTTTTTAATCAAGTCCGCCCGAACTTGATATTAGGGTTTGTGAAAATTGTTAAACTTTGCTAATTTCATCTCGATTTTCGTGTTTTGCAGAATATTCAGCTCTCGTTCAATAAATTCCATAATACATGCATAACGCTCGACAAGACTGTCTGTCCATCTCTTGAAGCATATGACAATATTCTCGCCTTCATGGAGCGTATTCCTATTCATAAGGCGATCATGGAAAAGATGATGGTTTATCGATCGCATGTTTATAGATTTTGGAATTATGCGTCACTAAATGAAGATAACACAGTGATCAAATCAATTGTTGGCGAAGGAAATGAAGATAAGGAAATTACAGTATCTAAAGCAATCCGAAAAGTTCTAAATTTCAACGGCAGTGCTGAAGATCCAATGATGCTCGATGAAAGGATGGTACGAGGTTGTTTTTGTCGTACGGGGTACAAAGGGCATGTTAACGAATCTACTTTGAAGAAAGGGGGAGTTCCGAATCCCTACAAGTTTCTGATGCACGCGATTACACAGTTTCAGCCATCGTAAAGCGGGTTTGGATGATGTTCAGGATTACATGGCTTGTATGGCCACAACGTTGGTGCTAAACAAGAAGTTTAACTTTTCAAAGCTTGTATTCATGCACATGAAGAACAACATGGGATCTAACAGGCTTGTCATGTATCCGAGGTTTATACAGATGCTGATTGATGATAAATTCAAGAAAATTGCTAAGGATCCGAACGACATTCTATATCTTAGTCACATGGACGAAGTCACGGTGAAGAAGCTTATAACGTTTCAGAAACAAGCTTCAGCATTGGTTGCAAAGCCTTTATTTGGTGCTATACAGTCTGCTGATTATGAATGGAGAAAAGCAGGAAGTGGTGACGAGAAAGAAGTGAATGTTGAATTATAATGGTTATCTACATTCAAAGAGAAACGCAACGACTAGTTCTTAAAGAAAGTTGAAGAGAAAAAGAAAGCAGTCAGGAAATCAAAGAAAGTCAAAACAATGTTGATCGACGAAGAGTAGCCTGAGAATGTTCAACCTGAAGCTGGTTCAAGTGTTGCAGTGAATATTAAGAGTCAGGAAACACAAAAAACTACTGAAGAAGACGATGTTATCTCTGCGACGTCTGACAAAGATGAAGATAGTGATGATTCCCTTGAAAAGGCGACAAAGAAAGCAGTTGCAGAGACAGAATCAGAGAAAATCAAAGCAGTTGATGCTGATTATGAACCAGCATCTGATAAGGGTTCTAATGAGGAGTGACCGAAGACAAAGACAAAATGTGTTAAGTTTTTTGTGACAAATACAACTTTGAAGACAACAGGTTCTCCCAAAACCAAAAGCAAGAAAATTCAAAAGCCTAAAAGCCGAAGCTACATTAGCAAAAAGAAAGGCACAGAAGTCACAGAAGAACCTTCTGCTGCAAAACAAACAGGAGCTACACAAGAACCTCATGCGGCTGAAACAGTGCAAACTGCTGAAGTTCAAGAGACTATCGTACAGACAGGAGTCACACAAGAACCTCCTGAGTCTGATTTGCTTGAAATTCCAATCATACAGTCTCAAGATCCATCTACAACTTCTCAACCATGCTAGATCGTTCCTTGATTAGCACAAGAAACTAATTTGGTATCTAACGTTCATATAGGCGGAAACTATATGACGTGTTAATCAAATATGCAAAGATTACTCGTTTAACTGTTGTGTATTGATCACTAAGTCCAATTACATGTAAGATCCGGATCAGGCTGAGCTTCACCTCTATTGTGAAAAAGTTGCAAAAGTTATAAATGACAAACTAAGGACCACTATTTATAGCACATCAAGTCCGCTGGTGAGTTAACAAGTTCGGGCGAACTTGTCTTGAACAAGTTCGGCCGAACTTGTTCCAACTTCAATGTTCCGAGCGAACTTGATGTCTATTTACATAACTAACCCTCATATTTGACATAATCTAGCCCAAACTAAACAGACACAATCCAAGACTAAGACATAGACATTATGTATTAACAGATTCCCCCTTGGATATCGTCTTCGTCTTGATCAGTCTTCAAAGCTTTGTCTTTATCTGCGGCGTCCAAAGAAGTTTTTGTATGGCTTCTTTCTACATTCTTGCTCTGGAATTGGCGTTTGGTCAGTAGGCGGCACTTTCATCATAAACTGAAAACATCTGAGTCTTGCCTCTCTACCCCTTTCATGAATACGTTCTATTCGCCTTTCTTCCTCAAAAACTCTTTACGCTCTAGTTCTCTCCAACTGATTCCCACATTCTTCCTGAATTAACTCCATGAGCATAGCAAACGTTAATGATCCTCTGATACTGCATCGCTTGCTACTTCTCACGCTCCTCATAACATATCTTACTGAAGAATAAACACCTAATATCCTCATTCGAGCAATTCACTAGCCACATCGGGTCTAGTATACGTATCGTCCTCCATAACCCTTTCAATCCTTCTGTCTGAAATATTTCAACTCTTTCTTTAGTGATATCCAGATGATCTTCAAATTTCAACACTATCACTGCTTCACACGTTGTAGGATCAACTTGCCACCACTTAAACAAAGGATAGAAAGCATGTTCAATAGGCATCAGGGGCATGTTTCTCATCGCTCGCGTACATTTCATAATCAATGTTATATCTTTTTCAACAGTCTTCTTGTTCGTTTTGATTCAGCATTCTGGAATGAATGGTTTCCAGTATTTGAACCCTTGCGTCGCTTCAAATTTAATCATCTTCCACAATAACTGATCAATAAACTTCATATGGTAGCTCACGTTTCTCGTCTGAACTAATTCTTCCACATCCCAATACGGTAGCGTTTTAAAATCTGCAATGTGTGTGAAGTATTGTACCCCATATTCTCTTTTGCTGGCGTAGACGCTCAATTCCTTCAACCATCCCCAACTAAGTATGTCACCCAATGATATATATGCATCTCTGGTAAAGAATGCTAACGGTCTTCGAAACTTTCTTTCCCTCGGCATCTCTTTGAACCAGGACTTCTTTGTTTGTGCAATCTCTTCCTTTGTCATTGGTTTTGGCATTTTACCTTCATGTATAGACTCAATATCTTTTCTTTCAGTAAATCTTCATTTAACTGCACGTACATCTCTTCAAATGTCGAAAAACTGTCTGTATTCATACCAGCATACTTTTCAGCTTCATCTTTTTCATTATCTGATAACCAATCTTCAATAATCACCTTATTGTAATCGTCAGCATCAGACCTTCTTTTATAATAGTACTCATTTGGTTCGAATTTATTTATGTTCACCACATCTTCTTCGAAATCGAAATCGAAATCAAATGATTCAGCATCAACATTCAGTAGCTTAGCCAAATCTTCCTTCGAATAATTGTGAACAAATTCACCTTCTTCAACATTGTGTTCTAACATTAGAATCATTGGCTTCACGAGTTTCACATCAACAGGCATTGCAACTACCGCATCTGTCATATCAACATCAGTCTGCCCTGTTTGCCCCGTCTGCTCCCCCTGACTTTGATCTTCCATTATATTAACATCATCATCAACAACGAGGAAAAATCAAATTCATCAGATACTTTAGCATCAACAATCTTCATACCAACTCCACCTTGATCATCATCGTTACCATCATTGTTATCGGAGTCGCCTTTCGTATCATCAACAGGCTCTTCAACATCTTTATCTTCAGCTTCTTCATCGTCTTTTTGCTCAACTTCTTTCTCAGGAATAATAACAGACACCGAATCTTTAGTAGATTCAATCAGAGGCTCAGTTATCTCAGGCATACTTTCTATCACATGTTTGCCTTTCCCTTGTTCAGCAATTTCTTTCTCTGCTTTATCCTTGGCTTCTTGCAGTTCTAACCTTGCATATTCAGCAGCAAATCAATTCCCAAACTGTTCGATAATACTTTCTGTAGCCTTGAAAACCTCCGATCATTCAAATCTCGTTCAGATTGTAATTCATTAATCTCTTTCTGCAGTCGTTCATTTGCATCCTGCAGACTTTCGATTAGGACTTTCAAGTATCCTCGATCACCTTCCAGAAATTTTACTTTATCATTCAAGATTTCCTTTTCAACCTTGCTTTGCTTCACCAATTTCTCTAACTCAGCTTTCTCAGCTTCATTCTTTGAAACTTTGTCTTCCAAAACTTTAACTCTCTTTTCAAGTTCATCAACATCAGATTCTGGGAAAAAATCATTCAAAACTTGAATACTGACAGGCTCGTCAGGAATATTTCCAAACAACTTTGATCTAGGAGTAGTCTTCGGTGTAGACTTTGGCGTACTCTTTGGTGTTTGAACAGCAACCTCTTTTGGAGTAGAGCTTCATTGAAGGTCCATGATCAGGCGGTTCTAGATGGAAGTTAGTGCGTATACATAAACCGATTCGGTAGAATGTTATTACAGAAAGGAGTAGAAACAGAATATAGCGAAAGTCTTCATTCATGCCGAAATAGTATACATCTTTAAGTCCAGCTGCCGGAGTTCCTGTAGAGAATCCGGCAGTACCTCCCCGAAGGGATTGCAAAAACTTACACAACAAATGAACACACACCTATATATAGGGCATCAAGTTCGCTCGAAGTGTGCATAGGACAAGTTCGGGCGAACTTGTCCATCATATGACAAGTTCGGGCGAACATGTTCGTGTGTTTGATTCTAACCTATACAATATTCAACACACGCTCAATCTAGCCTATTCGACAAGTGACGAACACAAAATCCATCAACATATCCCCCTTGTTCGTTACTGTCAAAGCTTGATCTTGATCTTCAAAACTCTGAGCTGTGTTTGAATATTCTGCAACTTCAATCAAGGTATCGATGTCATCGAGACGCGTCAACAACTTCCCCCTTAATTGATGATTCGGGCTCGCATTATCAACTTTCAATTCCGCTGAAATCTCTAGTTCAGAACTTTTGTTGCACGTTTTACGACCTCCTCTGATTTGCTCGATCAATCAAATTTTCTTGAATAATCATCAACTCGAAGCTAATCAATGCAGCAGCTTCTCCATTTAGACGATAACCGCATCCGAGTTTAGTTTTTGAATAAGCGTTGAGCATCGAGAGTTTATTCCGCACACTCTTAAAGTATCAAAAACTCAACCGGCAATTGATAGAAATTTTCAATCACCACACCGGAAAACTTCAAATCAACGAATACCCTTGAAAATCTGAAATCCCGATTTCCATAATCGCAGTTAAGCACCCTTCAGAAAGATTTGAATAGCAAATAGGTAATTTGCTTAATCAGCAAATCTTCATCGAAAACAGATAATCTGGTAACGCATCGAATCTGAGAAACATACGTCCGTGATCAAAATCACATTCTTCCTCTTAAGTTACAATAACAGTATATAGCTATCTCCGCTGAACCTGGCGCCTTGAAACTACAAAACATCCCTATTTCCGGCTTACCCGATCAAAATAGTTCATTTGCTTTGCAGAGTTAATGATAAGCAGTCGTGTATGCGCCAACCCGACATCGAAGATCAGGACCTAAATCCTACATCCCTTAAGCATCAACCTGTATCATAATCTGAAAACTCTGAACTTCCTGTGATCACGGAATCCCAAATGTATAGCCTCTTTTGTCAGCAACCGGTACACTTCTTTGTCTGGAAGATCCGATCCCATAAATAATCTTCTTTAATCATGGTACCACGTACAACCCGGGGAAACTGAAACTACAGAGCATCCTTACCTCATGGCGGTTAGTCTAGTCAATAATTCATGTGCAAAGCAGAGTTAAAGATAGGCAGTCGTATGTGCTTCCAAACCATACGCGACACTCAGGTGTCAATCCACAACCATGACCTCAGAATCGGATAAACAACTCCTCAAAGACTCAGTTATGTAACCACCCGCTTTCAAACTAGACATCAATTTGAAATAATGAATCTCGATCCTCTGCATTTCCCGATAATCTGCAATCGGTAATCACTCGGATACTGTTGCAGCAGTAACGAATTTCAAAAATGCCGGAATCTTCATATATCGTAAAATTTTTGTTCCCCCTCATTTGGCAAATTCTGATCATACTGAAATTTTCACTGAAATTCCCCCTCAAATCTGGAATTTTCAGTATTCATCAAATGCGGATTTAACGTTTAGGCCCATTACTAGTCACGACACCCAAATGATCAACATTCTGCACAGGTATCAATGACTCTGCCGTTATCTTCAAAATTTTGTGGCCGTATCACCAAATCTGTACTCTGAAGCAATAGACGGTGTCCCCGAACATGCTGAATCAGACGGTTAAAACTCGGAAAAATTTCTATCACCAATTTTTTTCTGGACACATGTCTCGTCAAAACAATTAACAAAATTTTCCCATGCCTTGGTCACTATGTGACAAGTTCGGGCACTCGTCTCGTCAAAAAAAAAATTAGGCACCCTGTGACAAGTTGGGGAAACTTGGTCACAATGTGACAAGTTCGGGCGAACTTGGTCACGATGGTACAAGTTCGGGCGAACTTCGTTGGCAAACACCAAGTTAGGGCAAACTTGATCTTTAAAATTCAGCCCTTTTTCACATTTTTCGATCAAGAATCCTTATTTCTTCGAATTTCGAAATGATTCCACCATAGATCTGGTCGAAAATGGTTTTCTAACAATCCTATCCATTCAATTTTACTTTTTATTCGTGGATTGTATTTTTATTTCATGTTTTACGTCAAAAACCCCTCCTAATGTCCATAAATGTCCAAATTCATGAGCGTAGGTGATAACCGTAGCTCTGATACCACTTGAAGGTCCGTGATCAAGCGGTTCTAGATGGAAGTTAGTGCGTATACATAAACCGATTCGGTAGAATGTTATTACAGAAAGGAGTAGAAATAGAATATAGCGGATGTCTTCATTCATACCGAAAGAGTATACATCTTTAAGTCCAGCTGCCGGAGTTCCTGAAGAGAATCCGGCAGCACCTCCCCGTAGGGATTGCAAAAACTTACACAACAAATGAACACACGCCTATATATAGGGCATCAAGTTCGCTCGAAGTGTGCAGAGGACAAGTTTGGGCGAACATGTCCACCATATGACAAGTTCGGGCGAACTCGTCCACCATATGACAAGTTCGGACGAACTTGTCCGTCACATATCAAGTTCGGGCGAACTTTGTCTCCCAAGACCAAGTTTGGGCGAACTTGTTCCCATTTTCAATATACGCTCCGTATTTTGGTCGTGTGTTTGATTCTAACCTATACAATATCCAACACACGCTCAATCTAGCCTATTCGACAAGTGATGAACACAAAATGCATCAACACCGGAGATTGAGCGGGTCGTTAGAAGAAACCTAGCCAACCAATTAGAGGCAACCGTTGTCTCTAATCCACCCAAACCCAACACACCAAGTACCTCATCTATTGGAACCGTTCCAATGGATAATCAAAACGCCAATCAACTTCAACACCAATACCCCAACTACCCACCTCAAAACCCAAACAACCAACCTAGAGGTGGTAACAACTCGAGACCACCTACACCACCGTTTCAAAATCGCGGCCCTAACCAAAACCTCAACCAACGTGCACGCACACCTCCACCTCAAAACCAAAACCAAAACCGACAAAACCCTTTACCACCAAATGTCAAGAACCGCAATGCTAACGCCAACCGTGGTGTTAATGTGAATCGCGGTAATCCGGCAAATGAAGATCAATTTCTCAATCTTGGTGAGTTGGCGAACAATATCCCCGATGATGATCCATTTAGTTTACCCGGTTATCAATCGCCAGAACATGTGAGTGTTCACACGGAACACTCCGATGATGGGGAGTATTATAATGATCGGGTTGAAGATGATGGATGGGAAAATGATAACGAAGGGTTCATGTATGATGCTCGAAATGTTGGTTAAGATGATGGAGGGTATCAACATGCAAGTTTTGTGGGGAATTATGAGGGATATGGTTATGACTACGGTAGAGAAGACAGTTATGGGAATAACCCTCAACCACATAACAAAAATAGGAACTGAGACGATGGTAACAACAATTACAACAATCAAAATGTGTGGGCGGTGGGAATCAAGGGGGTAATAGAGATGGTGATAAAAGAGGGAATAGAAGAATGGGGGATCAAGAGGTGAACGGTCCACCAAGGAATAACCGTCACAATCGCAACAACCAACGCCAATTTCGACCGATGATATCGGAGAACGATTCTCTAATTATATCACCACCGAGAGGAAGAGCGGCTTTGATTGCAAGCCGAATTATATCAACATCCTTCCTCACTTTAATGGGCGATCAAATGACGAGCCTTATACACATTTGGCGGAGTTTTCGGCTATATGTAGCACAATTGGGGGTGGTCATTTTTCTCAAGACGAGATCCAGTTGCGGTTATTCCAATTCTCTTTGAAGGACAAGGCTAAGAAGTGGTTTTTGACACTCCCTACAAATAGTATTCACAACTGGGTTGAGATGCAACAAGCGTTTTTGGATGAGTATTATTCGATGGCCAAGACTGATGATGCACGAGATGAGATTTGGGCATTTAAGTAGTTATCAAGTGAGCCGTTGCATGAGAAATTTATACGATACAAAGAGTTGATTCGAAAATGCCCACGTCACCAAATCGAAAAGTGGGAATTGGTGAAGTGTTTTTTGAGGGGTTTAGATGGAGAAACTTGGAACCATTTGGAGTCGACTAGCAACGGAACGATATTGAGCAATCACGAGGATGACGATTGGGAGTTCCTCGAAAGAATGGCTAAGAGATCCAAAGCTAAAGAGTCGGCCGACTGGGCCAAAAAGCACCCTATTTCTCGTTCACTTCCCGATCTTGACTCTAGTTCGAAGGATTGCATTTCTACGTTAGAACGGGAGTTGGCCCATATGAAGGAAAAGGATGTGAATGCGGTTCAGTTTGCGGTGTATGAAGATTGTGGTGATAACGGCCATAGAACCAAGGAGTGCCAAGTGAATATGGCCCAATCCATCGAAGAGGTGAACCAAGTGTATGGAGACCGGAAACAATATGACATGAACTCCAATACTTATCACCCGGGTTTGAGAAATCATCCGAATTTCCGGTATAGCAATGCATCAAATCAAATGAACCCGAATTTCCAACGGGGAAATCAAGGTGGAGGCCCAGGTGGGTCATCGTATCAAAACCGCCAAGGTGGTAACCAAGGGGGTTACCAAAGAATTTACAACCAAGGGAATAACCAACGATATCAAAACCGTGAATGGAACTATCAAAGGAGTTATAACCAAGGTCGTAACGGGGGCGGTAACTCAAACTCTTAAATGGGTGGTGACGATTCACTAAACTCGAAGTTAGACGCCATTATGAATGCCATTACCACGTCAAGTCAAGAGGTCAAAGCGGAAATGAGAAAAGAGTTTGAGGTACGTGACAAATCGCATAAGGCATTGGAGAAACAAGTTGGGCAACTTGCGGAGGAGATGTCCCAATTGCGTGGAAGTGGAGGAAGACATCCCAGTGATACCACCATGAACCCTAAGCATCAACGGTCCAACTCGAAGAACACACGTGAGGTACCCATTAATAAAATTTCTTTACGTAGTGTTCGAGTCATAGATAGTGGTGTCGAGTCACCCCCACCCCAGTTTGTTGAAGGGTGGTGGAAGATGCTAGTGATGAGGAGAGTGTTGATGGTTAAACGGGTCAAAATAAAAATGTTTCTGAAAGTAACAAAAATACTCCCGTTGTGACCGTCCCCATCTCAAAGGCTAAGGAAAAGGGTGTGGAGGTTAATACCGCCCCTTATCCCGAAGCTTTGTTTGGACCATCTAAGAAAGTGGTAGCAAAACGTGGCCCACAACACGAGGAAACGTGGGAAATCTTTAAACAAGTGAAAATCAATTTACCACTCTTAGATGCAATAAAACTACCCTCATATGCTAAGCATTTGAAGGATTTGTGTACATAGAAACGAACTAACAAGGTCCAAAAGAAACTTGATTTGACTAAAAATGTTAGTTCGATTCTTTCGGGTGCACTTCCACCAAAGTTACAAGATCCGAGGGCGCTCATTATTCCCATTCAAGTGGGTGATTGAAATAACACGGGCACTTTTGGATCTTGGGGCGAGTGTGAGTATCTTTCAAGGTAGTTTGTATGACCAATACGAGTTTGGTCCACTTCAATCGTCTAATACCACCGTGGTGTTGGTGGATTTGACTCCTAAACTACCCCGCGGGATAGTCACCGATGTGATTGTAAAGGTCGATGACTTTTATTATCCGGTGGATTTCCTCGTACTTGATTACGTTTCTTTGGACCGAACTAAGCAACCAACGGTTATCCTCGGTCGACCCTTTTTGGCAACATCAAATGCCCAAATCAATTGTAAAACGGATATGGTCGACATGACTTTTGGTAACCGTCGGTTGCGGTTGAATGTTTTTTTCGGGATTAATGAATCCTCTAGTTGGTGACGAATGCTACATGGCGGACGTCATTAACGAGTGTATACCTCTATGCGACATTGGTGTCGAATAGGAAAACACAATAGAGGAGTGCTTTATGTTTGACAGGTTACAAACGGAAACAAATCGGAGCATGGATGAGGAGGTGAAGAAGGTAGAGGTTATGGCGGCAAAGGAAGGAAGACCTACTTGGACACACCAAGTGGAAAGTTTTTCGGAGAAGATTGATACAAAGTTAAAGCCATCATTGGTTTAGCCTCCGGTTGTAGAGCTCAAGCTATTGCCCAAGCATTTGAAATATGCTTATGTGGGTGAGGGCAACACGCTTCCGGTCATCATTGCATCAAATTTGACCGAGGAGAAAAAGGAGATGCTCATGGGAGTTTTGGTCACCAATAGAGCCGCTATTGGGTGGACCATTGCAGATTTGAAGGGAATCAGTCCCTCAGTGGTGATGCATAAGATTATCACCGAAGACAGTATCACTCCTTCTCGGGACGCACAACGGAGATTGAATCCAAATATGAGAGAGGTGGTCAAGAAGGAGGTTTTGAAGTGGCTAGATGCGGGTATTATTTACCCCATTTCTGATAGCCAGTGGGTGAGCCCAACGCAAACAGTTCCGGAAAAGGCGGGCATTCAAGTCGTCACTAATGATGCAGGTGAAGAGGTCGCCACCCGGCCGGTAACCAGGTGGCGTATTTGCATAGACTATAGGAAGTTGAATTCCGCAACTTCCAAAGACCATTTCCCTTTACCGTTTATTGACCAAATTGTTGAGAAGTTAGCGAGTCAAAAATTTTATTGTTTCTTGTATGGGTATTCGGGTTATAATCAAATCACTATTCATCCGGAAGATCAAGCTAAGACAACGTTTACTTGCCCATATGGTACCTTTGCATTCAGGCGAATGCCATTTGGGTTATGTAACGCCCCCGCCACCTTCCAAAGGTGTATGATGAGCATATTCTCAGATATGGTGGGGGAGTCCTTAGAGATTTTCATGGATGACTTCTCAATTTTTGGGTTGTCATTTGATGCTTGCCTTAGTCAATTAGAAAAGGTTTTAAAAAGATGTGTTGAGAAGAACCATGTTCTAAGTTGGGAGAAGAGCCATTTCATGGTTTAGGAAGGGATTGTCTTGGGCATGTTGTGTCAAGTCGTGGGATAGAGGTTGGCCGAGCAAAGGTGCAAGTCATCTCTACTTTACCGTATCCCACGAGGGTTAAGGGGGTTAGATCATTCTTAGGTCATGCGGGTTCTTATAGAAGGTTTATTAATGGATTAGTGATATAACAAAACCTTTATGTAATTTGTTGCTTAAAGACCAACCGTTTGACTTCAACAAAGAATGTAAAAACACCTTTAATGTTTTGAAAGAAAAATTGGTGGAGGCCTCAATATTGCAATCACCAAATTGGTCTTTACCATTCAAAATTATGTGTAATGCGAGTGATTATGCGGTTGGTGCCGTATTAGGTCAAAGGGTGGATAGGAAACCCATTGCCATTTACTACGCAAGTAAAACTCTTTCTGATGCACAATTAAATTACACAACCATTGAAAAGAGTTACTTGCAGTGGTTTTTGCAGTGAAAAAATTCTGGGCTTATATATGGGGTAACAAAGTTATTATCTATTCTGACCACACTGCTGTCAGGTACCTCATGGAGAAGAAAGACGTGAAGCCGAGATTGATCTGATGGGTGCTCTTGCTACAAGAGTTTGACCTAGAGATACGAGACAAGAAGGGTAGTGAAAATGTGGTTGCGGAACACTTGTGTCGGTTGTTGGTAGAGGAGGGTTCCTCTCGCGTGGAGATTGATTACACTTTTCCAGATGAGCATATTATGAAAGTTTCTGTGTTGCCTTGGTATGCTAATATTGTGAATTATTTGGTTACAGGTGACTTACCGGCTCATTGGGATAGGAGGAGGAGATTACATTTCATGTCTTAAATCAAATACTACACGTTGGAGGAGCCGGATTTGTTCAAGATATGTCCGGATCAAGTTGTTCGAAAATGCATTCCGGACGATGAGGTCCCAAGTGTTTTGACGCACTTGCATTCATTTTCTAGTGGGGGCCATTTTAGTGGTCACAAAACGGGGCACAAAGTGCTCAATAGCGGTATTTATTTGCCGAATATTTTTAAAGACACATTTAACTTTGCTAAAAATTGCGTTGAGTGTTATGATATGCCCATGCAACCAATTCTCATTTTCGACATTTTCGACGTGTGAGGGATTGATTTCATGGGCCCATTCCCGAATTCGCATGGTAACTTATACATTTTGGTGGCGGTAGACTATGTTTCTGAATGGGTTGAAGCGATTGCCACCAAAATCAATGACCACAACGTTGTTTGTAACTTTGTGCAAAACAATATTGTTTCAAGATTTGGGATTCCCCGGGTAATCATTAGTGATGGGGGATCTCACTTTAAGAATTTTAACTTCAGAAAGTTACTAAAACGGTATGGGGTTGACCATCGGATTGCTACTCCCTACCACCCGCAAACGAGTGGTCAGGTGGAGGTGTCTAATAGGCAAATGAAAGAGATTTTGCAAAAGACCGTCCAATCAGACCGTAAGGATTGGTCAACGAAGTTGAATGATGCTTTATGGGCCTATCAAACGACACATAAAACACCTATTGGCACCACACCTTACCGCTTAGTTTACGGTAAAAATTGTCACTTGCCGGTTGAGCTTGTACATCGTGCTTTTTGGGCTATTAAAGAGGTTAATCTAAATATGATGATGCAGGTAGATAACGCAAATTAAAGTTGTGTGAGTTGGACGAGCTTCGAGAGGAGGCATATGAATGTGCTTCAAGGTACAAGGATGGAATGAAGCGAGCACATGACGCCAAGTTGAGACCGAAGGAGTTCGTGGTGGGTCAAAAGGTGTGGCTCTACAATTCACGACTCAAATTATTCCTGGGTAAGCTCAAAAGTAAGTGGATGGGCCCATATGTGATCACACGGGTCGGAAAACTGGGAGACGTTAACATCGAGGACCCGAAGGATGGGTCGAAGCAAACGGTTAATGGCCACCGGCTTAAACTGTTTCTTGATGGCAATGAAGATAAGGGTGAGAAGAACATGGAGTTGGTAAGCTTCTTGGTAAGCGTACCAAATTACGAGGTTAATTGAGAACCGATAACATGTTTTGTAGAGTTGTGTATTTGTTTTAATTTCTTGGTTACATTGCTTTAGAATAATTCGTGCTTTTTTGTTTTCGATCTACTAACTCTTTGTGATGTGTGAAGTTCCGGAAAATCACGAACGAGCCTTGAAGATATGAGGTATGTTTTTAGATTTGTTTAGGTGTATTAGGGACAATACACGACTATTCGGGGGGTGGTAGGATCGTTTAACGATAAGTTGTTAGTAAGTTTTAAAACCGAAAATTTTGACAAAAAGAATTTTAATAATTTTTAGGAATTTAATTAGTATAGGTTCCTTTTATAAAAAGTTCATGTTTTTGTCCATATTTTCGTTAAAAAAATTGGAGTTAGGGGTGGCGTGCCGACGCAGGTGTGGCGTCGCCGACGCACCCCCATTTGTGGTGTCGGTCAGTTTTACGCGTAGGCAGCCCGGGGCTGCGTCAAAGGTGTTTGGGTATTCCGAGATGCGTCGACAACGTGGGGGTGGCGTCGCCGACGCCCCTCCGTTGTCTGAAACGGTGAATTTCGTTGATTTACTAGTTTTTAGCGAACTGGGTCACCCGAACCCGTTTTTAAACATCCTTGGACGAGTTTTTAGCCACACATCCGACCCAACTACATACCCATCTGATTATAACCTCCCTATTACCACAAACACATCTCTTCCACTTCAACTTCTACACCAAAAACCCCAAGAACCTATAACCTTCATCTTTTCATAACTTTCTCAAATCTCAACCAAATCATTTGATTTTTGAGCCTAAAGTGTGTAGATTTTTGAGATCAACAAAACCCCTCTATTGTTTTCAGTAATTCTTGCTTATTTGTGATAAATCTGAGCTGCAAGTTTCTGGTTTTCTAGAGATTGTTGAGCTTATCACTTGTTTTTACGTTCTTTAAAGTTATCTCCCTCCTACACCACCAAAGGTATGAACTTTTCTAATTTTTGAGCTTGATTATCATTTGGTATGTGATTTCTCTCGAAATTTTAAGCTTCATTGTTTAAGAGTAGGTTGTTCATGATATACTTGTGATATATTAACTTAAATGATGGGTAAAAACATGGTTTGGGTTGGATTTGAGCATAGAACAAGTGTGGGGATGTGATTAAACCCACTTGTGTTCATATGGTTGGGTATTAGCATTATGATGAACATTGTTGAAGTCTTATGAATTTAAGATTTAACTTGAAAGTTTGATTTTCTTAGATGGTAAAATGTGCTACTTGGTAAAGTTTAGAAAGAAATTGGCTAATTTACATCTAATGGTTAAACTTAAGTTGTTCATTATGGTTCATATCTGGAATGGAATTGCTTAAAGGTTTTTAGGGGTTTATTGATTGGTTGTTGGTGTTGTTTTGTAGACATGGCTAGTCGAAAAAGGTCAAAGACAACCGATGTCGAAACCTCATCGTCTAGTAGCATACCGGTCAAATGGCAACAACGCTGTAATTTTCCAGATATTGAAGATAGGTTATACAAGCAAAATTGGGATTGGTCCCGATTTGATGACCCAAATGTCGGGTCTCCATGGGAGCAAAATAAGAAGATACCGTTGTAGCGTTTCGACAATAAACAACTCGACAGATAGGGTTACACAGAAATTCGAGAGACTAGGTTGGGAACAAGTGTTGGAATGGTGCGAGCGTGTGACTCCAAGGGTTTATTTAAAAGTGGTCGCAAAGTGGTATGCTACACTGAGGTTAGAGCATGTGGACGAGCACCCGAATAGATGGCGTCTGGTTGGGGATACTGGAAGAGGAGCTATGACCATGAGTTTCAATTCTATAAATCAGATTGCAGCATTTGACTTATTGGGAGATGATAGTTACTTTTATTATACCCCTACCACATTCTGGCACAGTGAGTTAGTTCAAGCAGATCCGGTCAATATGCTTGACACAGTGATGCCCAATTATGACAACACTAGGTACGATTGAAACCATTTGTCGTGTGAAGGAAAACTTTTGCAAAACATTTCTGGAAAATGTTATGGTGAGATTTGGAGATCGTGGGAAGTTGCGGATGTGGGATATCCGTGTTTTGCATGCTTTACTTGTTGGAACGCCCAAATTGTCATGGCGACACATAGTCATGATGAACATTTGGGACACAAGGAACCGGTTCAACCTGAAAAGATGATTCCATATGTTCGACTCATCGGTGCAATGATCTTCCAACAAAATCACCTACCCGAAATTCTTTGTGGGTGGTAAAAGGTATTGACACGATTGATTTTGCTTAGTTAAAGTCAGGGGCGCACATATATGTTGAGGTTTTGAACAAAAAGGCCAAGGTAGTAGATCGGAACACGGGGTTTCAATTCGAGTATGTGCAGAGGAATGAGGATGAAGAGATGGGAGAAGACGAAGGAGGAGATGATGAATAAGAAGAGGCAGATGAGGAAGAAGATAGGGGCGAAGACCCTCAAGGCAAAGGTATGCTCGACGACACAACGAGTCGTTGCACACTGTGGCTCAATTTAGTAACAATCGAAGAAGAGCTGCCTATCCCAGTTACCCTCTTGGCAGTCAGGATACTTATGATAATGTCTCAGCGGTTATGGGTGAGAACCGCGAATATCATGAAGAGAGACATCAGTGGGAGCGGGCTTTCAGGCCCAAATGCAAACTCATTGGATGCAGAAGCGGCCCATCGGGCCAAGCTGGAAAAGTATTGGGAGGAACAGCAGGCTCATTGGAAGCTAATGGAGGAAAGGCAGGCAGAAGATGTGTGAGTCTGGATCGATTCACCGAAGAACACAAGATCTGCGTTTAAACGGTTTAACATGCGGAATCCGTTAAACCGAGTTGTAATCGATACACGAGAATCGTATATAATCAACATTTATTATGATTCAACGTAAACCGGAGAGAGTTTCGACACTAATCGACTCGAAAACACCTAACCTAGATCTAAACCGTATGAGATCTTGATGATTGTTCATGACTTTCTTGTGCGAGGTGTTTCGTGCGGGTCCCTTTTTGTACGGGACTTTTCATGATAAATATAGTGCATGCATGTATTTTCGTACGAAATTAATCGGCTGCATGCAATCTTCATATTCATACGAAAATAATCTGATGCATGCAATCTTCATTTCCGACTTGTGTAATGTTGTGATGTCATATGTATGATGTCATCATGATGAATGATGACATCACTCTTGAACCATTCTGCTCTCTTCGTATCATGTCGTATCGAGTCCTAACCTGATCTAAACAATCTTAACACAACCTAGCGAAACCTCTGTCCGGTATAATACAGACTCAAGACTTTTGACTTTACACGTACAAATAGATTTCTAGTATGGCCACACGAAAAGTGCACTAACAAGATGCAGCTCTTAGGAGAGCGTGGGAAAAAGAACAAGAGCATCTTCAGATTGAGAGGAACAATGCGGATGATCGCCGATGGATGACAATAGCCACCGATCAACAAATTGCGATCAACAACAACAAAATTCTCCATGACCAAGAGCGACATCAGTGGGATCTCCTTGCTGGTTTGCCATACCATAAGCATTCAGGATGGACTAATTACTCGAACCTCCCGGTGCCTCAAGGTCCATCCGACCCTTCTCCGACTAACCCAAGGCAGTGGGCTCCAGCTTTATTCCACCGCAGTTCCACGCTCCGACCGAAGGGGAAAGCGGCCCACTTGACAACTGGAAAGAGGTAATGTCATATCTCATCGGGTACCCGTACAACCCATACCCGCTGGTTGATCCAAACGAACGCTATCAAAGATAGGCGAGGTATGTTTATTGTTGTTGTTGTACATTTATTTCTTTTCTGTTTAGTAATAGTAGTTTATTGCTTTCCTAGATAAATGAACTTTGTGGGTGTGTTCCCTAGAGAACCCTCACGAGACCTACTCGTCCTCCCGAGCTGTCGGGAGGTTTAAAAGAGCTTGTTGCATAAGCTAAATGCAACCGTGATTTCTACGAAAGTGAGTTAGGCTTGTCGTTGTAAATTATTTTCCATATAAATCAAACAAAAATAACCTATGATTTGGTAATGTCTTCATAAAAATGGTAGCCGCAAAGATTAGATACCCTATTCCACAAAGAGTTAACCAACTTTATTTGGATTCGAAGTTGTATAAATCTAAAACAAGTCCAAAATTTATAATAAACCATAAGAGATTCGAAATTAATTGTTTACTTAAAACATCACCTTTCTTTAAACAACAAAGACTAAAAAGACAAGCAATCAAACCAAACGAAACTAACCTTTACTTTCATAGATGGTTCTACCCTTGTACAAATCTCTTATCATTTCTTTCCAGAATTCTTTTTTACTGGCTAGAATAGATTGTTTTCTTTACTTTTATTTTTAAAAAAATGTAGCACAGAGCATCATATATATACATACACATGATCTATACTATATAATAAAGTAAACAAATGTGTGACACGTGTCATTTATTGGAGCCATCTAATTTTCTGTTTTTCCGCCTCTTTTTTATACTTATCTTATATTAATTAAATAATAAATTAATATTAAATCTTATTCTATTAAATAATAAATTAATATTAAATCTTATCCTATTTTGAATTTAAAATAGAACCCTTGATTTTTCTAATAAAATATTATGTTCAAATTTAAATTGTCAATTGTTTAATTAAGACAAGATGTTTTTAAATAAAACTAATTATCTATCATAAAAACCAAACTTAAATTGTTGGATAAATTTAAATTCCACAAGGTAACTAATGTATTAATCAAATGAATACCAAACTTAATATTGTTGGATAAATATAATATCCCTACGGTAACTAATATATTAATCAAAATTAAAATAGTATTAATATAACATTACATGAATTAATATTTTACATGTTAATATAATAACGTTAACATTATATTTATAGTTAAATAAAGATATTATATTAATATAAGAAACACAGTATTATACAAAAAATGTGATGATATATATCGTATCATCTTTTCTCGGTCAGGTGTTATAACCTTTGAGAAACACGTTTTAATTTGATTGAGTTTAGTTTATAAAAACAAACCGAACTTTTAATCTTTTTATTATTTAATAGGTAAAATCACATTTATTCGACGCGTGTAATACACAAGGTTTTTAAAAATATAATTTTTTTTTATTATTTAGTATACAAAATTACAGTTATTCAACCTGTGTAATATGCGAATATTTTTAAAATAATATTTTTTATTATTATTTAATATGTAAAATTACCTTTATCCAACCCGTGCGATAACCAAGACTTTTAAAGTTATATTTATAAAATTATATTTATTCAACATGTGTAATACACGGGGTTCTAACCTACTTTTACAATAAAATAGTCCCTTCAATATAGCATATAGATCATATTAGGGATGAGCAAATGGTACAGGGTACCGGTACCGAATTTACCGATCCGGGTACATTTTCGGTACCAATTCGGTACCGATTGTGTACCGTTTTTACCCTCAAATACCGGTACCAACCGTACTGGGTATATTCGGTACCGATACCCAATTCTAGAGATTTTCGGTACCGGTTGGTACCGAGCTCATGCCTAAATGATATACTCGAACAAAACCAAGGTAAATGCATGCCTTTGTACTGTATACACATTTTACACCATCAAATCCACGTAAATTTTTAACCAACTTCTCTAAAATTACAAAACACTATTTATATAAAATTTGATTAATTTTGTTTCATTAATTAGTCTTTAGTTGAAATACACAAATAATAGAATGTATTTTTTTAATTTATGTTATTGATGATCACAAAATATCGTGCAACAATTTACGTTGAATGTGATAAGTTTATTATTCATATGCTTATTTTTTATTATTTATAAATAATATTAATATATAACATATTTTTATTAAACATAAATGCCATTGATTAAGGAAAGAGAGGTAGGAATACAAAAAAATTATTTAGTTAGACATTTTAACTTGACTCTTCATATTTCATCTTAAAAAATAATAACAAAATATTATTTTGTACACAGAAAATGTTTTATATAGTCATAGAGCTAATAGAGACTGGAATAAAAAATATATGGCATTCATCAATATTTTTAGTTTAGTATTAAATGCTATACTATTGACTAGTTTAATATAGTAATAGTAATAATAGAGACCCTTTATCCTCATTCTTGTTTCTTTTGGTTGTGGAAGCGTTGTCTAATATTTTGACAAAGCAGGAGAAGTAGGATTGTTTAAAGGTATCAAAACTCCTAATAACAGCCCGAAAATCTCCCATCTTTTTTATGCTGACGACGCGCCCATTCTCGGGGAATGGGAAAAGGAAAATATGTTTAATGTGGCTAGATTTATGAGGATCTTTTACCTGTGTTCAGGGTTAAAAATTAATTTACATAAATCATACTTAGTCGGGTTGGGTGTGGAAAACTGGGAAATCGATGAAATGGCTGAGGTGATTGGGTGTAAAACGGACAATATTCCCTTTACTTACTTGGGGATAACGGTGGGGGCCAATATGAATAGATTATCTAACTGGAATCCGATAATCGAGGTTTTTGATAAAAGGTTGTCGTCTTGGAAATCTAAAACCCTTTCTTTGGGGGAGGCTTACTCTGAATAATTTGGTGCTTGAGAGATTCCCTATATACTACTTTTCTATATACAAGGCTTCTGTCGATATCACGAAGTTGTTAGAAGCTAAAATGAGAAAATACCTTTGGGGGGATCTAGTGAAGCTAGGTAAATGCATTGGGTGGCTTGGGACTGGGTTACTTGGCCTAAGAAAAAAATGGGGTTGGGTATTAATAGACTTAAAGAAGTTAATGAGGCTCTTTTAGTTAAATGAGGGTGGAGGTATAGGGTGGAGAATGAAAATCTTTGGAGGAAAGTGGTGGACGCCTGCCACTTCAAAAGCAACCAACAGAACTTTCTCCCGCTTAACGGTAACATTTCGGGATGTCAGAAAAGTATTGTGGTGATGATTTCTAATTTTAAATTAAACGGGAAGGGTCTAAAGCGTCTGATTGCGAGTAAGGTTGGAAATGGTGTGGACGACACCTGGGCGGGCGATCTTTCGTTTATGGAAAGATGGCCTCACCTGTTCGGTCTAGAGATGTTTAAATTGTGCAGGGTAGCGGACAGGATCGCTTCGGATCAGGAAAGCGGCGATCTAGTATGGAACTGGGATAGACAGCCATGTTCAGATATTAAGCTTAGGGAGTGATAGGATTTCCAAAATGTTCTTAATTTGGTTACTCTTTCTAGTAACATGGATTCGTGATTTTGAAAAGGCGATGATTCTGGAGGGTTTTCGGTGAAGGCAGTTAAAAGGGTATCGATTGTAGATAGAGGGGCGAACAATCCCCCTAAATTCTAATGGTATAAATGGGTTCCTCTTAGATGCAACATAATGGCTTGGTAAGGCAATCTTCACAGGCTAGCTACGAGAGTAAATTTAAGAAGAAGGGCTTGGATATCGCTTCTACTATGTGTCCGTTCTGTGAAGAATATGAGGAAAATGTGGATCATCTTTTTACTGCTTGTTCGGTAGCCAACAGGGTATGGGTGGGTTTAAGTGTTTGGTGCAAAATTTCGCCTATATACTATTTCAAGTTCAAAGACATTATGGACATTCACAAATTCTCTCAGTTGGGTAAGAAGGCAAAGAAAATTATTCAAGGCCTCGTGATGATATCTTGTTGGTGTATTTGGAAAGGAAGGAATGCGTTGATCTTCAAGCAATTAAATCGAAGTGCCCAAGATATTTTAGGGTAGATTAAATCAAGGGTTTGGGATGGGTTAAAAATAGATCTTCTTGTAAATACATTAGACGGGAGAAGTGGTGTAGATATCCTTTGTATATGTTGTAATTTGTTTCCATTTGCCCATTTGCGTCAGGGCTTTGTTTTGTTTAGCCTTTTGCCTTTTTGAGTCGGATGGGTGTTTTTAAGAAGTTTAATTTCTTTAAAAAAAATTAGAGATAACAGAACTAGAATTAAAATATATCAAAATCTTTCATTTTCAAGGCATTCATCAATATTTTTAATTAAGTATTAAATACTATACTATTTAGTTTAAATAAGTTTTATTTCACACTACTTTATGTTAGTATGTCATTTATCACTATCAGCATGTATTTCATCATCATCATACTCAATAAATCTCACTCACAGTAAAGCTAAGGTAGGGTCTGAGGAAGGTATAACCTTATCTCTACCCCGTAGGAATAGAGAGGTTGCTTCCAGTGAGACCCCCGGCTCGATAGTAGTTTTGCATCAAGCCTTAGACATAAGGCACATAACACTCAGCACTTGAGACAAATGCCGATTAGTGCATGTCCCCTTTGTTTCTCGGCTATCAACGCCACCACATGATGCATGATTAACCATCCCCCTCTTTTAACGTTATTTTATCGAAATTAGTAGAATAACGTTAAAGTTAGTGCACTTTCACTTTTGCCCCCCCTCCCCGAGCGCCCACACATATATACTATCAGCATGTATTTGCAAAGTGTATATGGGCTAGGAGCATATGGTGGCAGGTCTTTGTTTGGCTGAACATTCATCTTCTCTTAAATTCTAACTCTATTCAGGGTGTTCTCAAAACATTGGAGTCGAGTCCGGGTTCGAGCAAATGGAAGAAACCGGTGAATATGGTGGCGATGGCGACAATATGGAGACTTTGGCATGCGAGAAACCTGAAGGCGTTCGAGGGATCCTTTGTCACCACTCAAAATTCCATCGATCTCATTAAGGAAATTCGTTCTTATGGGTTTGCAACAGGACCAAGCTCCCGCCGGTTTCATGGGACAAGTGGGTTGATTTTGATGTCGTAAACCTAATGTAATGTTGTGTTTTGCATAATTTTCGTTTTGTATAGTTTTTTTTAGTTTCTAGCTGGCTCTCTCTCTATATATAGTGGTTTGCCGTTGAAAACAAAAAGTATCATCTTTTGAATAGGATACAAAATATAACTTATATCTTTATAATAGTTATATACTTGGGAATACCTCCTCAATACTTAAAATATGACTAGAGTTTATTTATTTATTTATTTATTTATTTATTGAGGTACCTTTTTCTTCTAAATAGTTATACTGAAAAATCATCTTAACTATTTGACTCTTTATATTTTTACATCTTCCTTTCGTAATCAAATAACTAGGTAAAGTATATAATTACTAAATTATGTTCCAATTGTGCGAAATATTTTACTATCTACTATAGTTATTAAATAAAACTTCTTATATTAATTTATTTAATAAGTTTAACTTTGCTAACATCATAATTTTACTGTATAAGTTTTAATATACGCACTGTTGAAATGAATTTAAAGTATGTATATAGAACATATAAGATACAAAATCTTACTTAGGATGATGATGTTGATATAAATAGTAAATAGCTAATTAACTTAATAGAATATCATTTAGAAGCCACTTTATAATTTTTTTTATTCAAAAGTTGCTGGTGCTTGTTGTTTTATTGTTGAGGTCACGTTTCTTTGTTCTTAATAGCAATAATAATGTGTATTATTTGGGGAAAAATCACTTTCAACCATGCAATATGAAAGTTCTTTCCACTTGTGTTTCATCATGTAGTAGAGGATGGTAGGGATGAGCATTTGGTATCGGGTACCGGTATCGAACTGTACCGAGTATATTCGGTACCGGTACCTGTTTGTTCTGTTTTTCGGTACCGGTACCAGTACAGTAACGGTATTTACGGGTAAAACACCGGTAAATACCGGTACCAAATCTGTATATCGATACCGATACCCACTTTTCCAGTTTTTCGGTACGAAACAGGTACCGTGTTCATCCCTAGAGGACTGTGTGCTTATAGTTATCGTGATTATTCATCCTACGTCTAAGTCAGTGTCATTACCAGATATATTCAGTTGGATGTCACAATAAAAGTATTTTCCCGTTCGTGTAAGTCGATAATTTTGGGGTCAAAATACCAAAAAAGGTGACGTGTTATACCCATAGTTATATTTAATGTAACTATTTTACAGTTGATAATCTGAGGGTCAAAATAAAATAAAAAACAATAATATTAGTAGAAAATTTAGTCAACTGAAGATTCAGCGGCATGTGTCGGAAACTCTTATGATATAACGAAATAAAAGTTAAACGTTATGGGTAAAAAATGTAAAATATATAGAATGTTTAAATATCACTGATCATTAGGGTTGTGACGGAGCTTGTTGTCCGTTTACCTGAGATTCATATGTAATTTTTCTATCGTTAATAAGTTAGTTTATTTAATTTGAAAAGGTAAATAATTTAAATGGCATTAACTTCACTAGTTATTCAATATATCATGAATATATCACTATTTAGTTTTCTGTATACTTCTGCAACTAAAAATACGAAAATGTTACCAAAAAGTAGGTTAAAAAAACATGTCGGTGTGAACTACTTGGGTTTTATGTCATGCAAGAAATGACAATATCTTCAACAATAAATATTCCTCCATCTTTACACAACATCGTACAAGATATAAAGGCTCAATCATATATTTGATTGTGTCACACCCCGACCCGCAGCGGAAAAGGTGATCAGGACATGATTGGGTTATCATCAAAGCTCATGACATTTATTATAACGTTTCATATTCATTAATACAATTTAATGGGAAATTTACAATCATAATTACATCATGTCCTAAACATCATTCTAAACTTCATTTTTTTCTTCTAAGGCATTTCCTATGTTTTCCTTGCTTCATACACCTGTATCATGTGTAAAAATGGTTTTTGGATCAACAAAAAGTTGGCGATTGAATCCTATGAAAAACATTTGAACAAGTTTATTGAATTGATTATAAAATAAAGTGCACAACCACACATGAGTAAAAATAGATGTAAACATATTCACCAATCATTTAATATTAAATAATGCACACACGAACAATAATGGATTTTGTTTTGAGGCACGGTTGCTCAACTCGTCTCCCACGAGGAAACTACAAACAATATATACAATCTAAGTTTAGATCACAATATGGTATGGCACAAGTTTAAATAAACAAGTTAATTTTAGTGACACATGACACACCCCAAAACATGTAATTAAAAAGGGGAGTTGTAAGATTCACTCACAGTAGGTGCGTTCGGTTGATAATGTTGAATGCGCGCGAAGTTGGATTTAACCACGAGTGAAACTAACCTAGATAATAACATAATGGTTTGGTAAATAAGCGGATTTTATTAATCAATTTTAGTAGGATTGTGGATGTATTTTTGTGAGTTTAAGGCTATTTTCTAACCTTAAAAATGTTATTTTTAAGTATTTTTAATTGATTTTTAAATAAAATAAATAAATAAAAACAATAAAAAATGTTGACCTTTTGCGACCGTTGACCGTTGACCGTTGACTTGTTGACCGGTCAGACTGTGTAATTGTGTGCGCCGGGTGAGGCTCGAACCCGAGACCTCCCGTTCGCGTGCACGCAGCTCTACCAACTGAGCTACGTGTCTAACCTGAAATATTTCTGTTTTTAATTATATTTATATACTAATTGAATTAAACCGAAAATCATTTATTTTTAAAAATGATTTTAATGCATCGAACCGGTGTTCTCCACAGGTCTCGAACCCGGGACCTGTGGTTTATGTTAACACACAGTCCACCGTTGGACTGTGTGTCTAACTTGTTAAATAATTTGATTTTTATTATACTTATATACAAACTAAATAATTTCGTTTCTGCTTTAAATAAAAAGTTTGATAATTGTCCGAACCGGTGCGGTAGTCCGGACTCGAACTTGTGACGTGTGATTAAACATTCACACAGTCCACCCCTGGACTGTGTGTCTATCTTGGTTATTATTCCGGTTTTTATTAAACTTAATATCTTTAAGCAGTGGATCCGGTTCAGTTAAGAAAAAAACATTTTTATTAAGGCGAGGGTGCATGGGACAAGAATCGAACTAGGGACGTAAGCGTGTTTTATTTGCACACAGTACACCGCTGGACTGTGTGTCTAACCCGGAATATATCTTGATTTTAATTATACATATACAATACTGAAACTTCGTCTTCTTCATCAGACTTAACCAGAATCGGAGTCTGACTGGTTCATCGATTTTAATCAAGTTCTTTTAGTGTGTTGCGCTTAATTACAGGTGAGATTAATAAAAGAACGAGAGATTAAGTGTAAGGTATACCGAACAGGGCTCCTCTGTTTTGCCGGTGAAACTCCAGTGACAGCAGATGATTCCGGCGACGTGTGTCTTGCGGCAGAGGGTCTTCAACGAGCTTGAGATGAATGTGGGTGGCTTCGGTATGAGCTCTGGGGGTTCAGTAAGGCACAGAGGTGAAAGGGTCAGTTTTCCGGCGAGTTGTAGAAATTTCCGGCGAGTGGAATTACGTCGGGAAAATGTGTGATTGTGAGCGAAAAAGCTAACATAGGTTAGAGGGGGTATTTATAGGGCAGGACATCGACGTATTTAGTCCGATTTCCGTCTTGATTCGTCGGTTAAAGATTTTCCGGCGGTTATAACTTGTGTCGCGGACTGGACATCGGTTATAACCGATGTAGTAGTTAATGTTTACGTTAAGTCATTGATAACCGACGCCGTTTGACGAAATCGTCGGATTTTCCGGCGTCAACGGATTTGGGCGCGTCAGTTGACTGGATTTGATTTCTGTTTTCATTATTTGAATTAATTGTTTCGGTATCTTAACAAAAACCCAAAGTGGCGGAGTGGTTGAGCGCGTGTGTGTTAATGCTTTGTTGTTTACCAGCTGAGCCGGGTTCGAAACCCGGCAGAAGCCTTTTATTTTTATTTCCTTATTTTAAATATTTTTTCAAATATAAATTATATATTCCAATATACTTATTAATTATGTATCGTTTAAAAATAATTTGGGCATTAAATACGCAACGAAATTTTTAACTGATTGTTCGGTTAATAAACGGAGCGGGTTTGGTAAATCCGGTTTTTGACGGGTGTTACGGTATCCCCTGCTTTTAGAAATTTCGTCCCGAAATTTAAGTAGTGATATATTTGACTAAAAATGATGGTGTTTAGTTTGACAGTTACATACTTAGAAAAAGAGTTTAAATTTTTGTTTGAGGCGGTAACGTTCCTTGTAAGGGTTAAGTACCCTGCTACAGGAATCGCTTTTTGTTGCCTACGGTAAAAATATTGATAAGCAGAGTTGATTCACTATATATGATATCATGCGTAAGAGTTTTGATATGGTTGGAAGGATAGGGGTATTTCCTAAACAAAATTTCTAATACTACAACCTACATGGAACTTCTCATAACCGTCTAATAATGCCTCTGATCCTTTGACAAGAATACTTATATATAGGAAGTACCAGCGGCGTATCCACCATATTCTTATCAAATTTTCATTGGTTTTATCAGTAAGTTATGATTGGTTCTATGATGTGACTCTAAACATAAATAAACGCCACAACCAATGTACCAAGAAATTACTAAATCCTACATAGAACTTCTCATAACCGCCTGACAATGCCTCTGATCCTTTGACAAGAATACTTATATATAGGAAGTACCAGCGGCGTATCCACCATATTCTTGTCAAATTTTCATTGGTTTTATCAGTGAGTTATGATTGGTTCTATGATGTAACTCTGGAACATAAATAAACACAACAACCAATATTTGAGTCCACATTTTGATAGCATACATGTTTGAATGGTGACAGTTCCTCTCTCGTTTGTTATGATGGAGAGGTTAGTTTATGTAGAAATAGAACACAATCCAATTTCTTTAAATGGCGAGATGATATAAATGTAACACAAATTTCAACCAAGACAATACTAAATCCTACATGGAACTTCTCATAACCGCCTGATAATGCCTCTGATCCTTTGGCGAGAATACTTATATATAGGAAGTACCAGCGGCGTATCCACCATATTCTCGTCAAATTTTCATTGGTTTTATCCGCAAGTTATGATTAGTTCTATGTGACTCTACAACAAACACAACAACCAAAAGATCGTATTACATGTACTGAAAATGAAAAATGTCTGTGCGATCAAGGCTCAATCAAACGGAGCCGATCGTATTGCATGTACTGAAAATGAAAAATGTCTGTGCGATCAAGGCTCAATCAAACGGAGCCGATCGTATGTTGGCACGCCAGGTTCACGCTCATAATGTAATGGGGAACGGCGGCCTATGAAATTGCATGTACTTGAAAATAATAAATTTAATCTAAACAATATCACACAAACAGTTTATACATGGAACCTCTCATAATATGCCTCCGATCCTTTGACAAGAATACTTATATATAGGAAGTACCAGCGGCGTATCCACCATATTCTCGTCAAATTTTCATTGACTTTATCCGCAAGTTATGATTAGTTCTATGTGACTCTACAACAAACACAACAACCAAAAGATCGTATTGCATGTACTGAAAATGAAAAATGTCTGTGCGATCAAGGCTCAATCAAACGGAGCCGATCGTATTGCATGTACTGAAAATGAAAAATGTCTGTGCGATCAAGGCTCAATCAAACGGAGCCGATCGTATTGCATGTACTGAAAATAATAAATTTAATCTAAACAATAATCACACAAACAGTTTATACATGGAACCTCTCATAACCGCCTGATAATGCCTCCGATCCTTTGACAAGAATACTTATATATAGGAAGTACCAGCTGCGTATCCACCATATTCTTGTCAAATTCTCATTGGCTTTATCCTTAAGTTATGATTGGTTCTATGTGATTCTAAAACATAAAGAAAAACATAAAACTAAACGATTGGAGTTGAATCTTGATTTCGGTGAAGAGGACTAGTTGGGTGGTTTCGTTTGGGCCGTCATTATCTTCGACAGGATTGGCGTTGATGTTGAAAACTCTTCCTCTTGCTGGTGGCCTAGTGATTGGGTTTTCTTGATTTACTTGGTTAACTGGGTTTGATTGAGCTTGAGCGTTTATGATGTTAACCAATCGAGGGCACGTGTTTCTATAGTGGGTAGGGTCGCCACAATTGAAACAAGCTTGAACATATGGGAACATGGGGTATTGGGGTTGTTGATAGGTTTGGATCATGTTTTGAGTAGGGGGAGAGATTTGGTTTTGATGGGTGCGGTAAACCGTGCTCAAATGACCATAGCGTCCACAATTCGCACATAGTCGACAAGGTAAGGTAGATGGATGGTGATAAAAACAGGTGTTACATCGAGGGTGAGCTCCAAGGTATGGTTTCTTATTTGGGTAAGTTGAGTTGGGTGCTACTTGAGTGATTGGGATAGCTTGGATGGGTATGGCGTGTGAAATTGGTGGATTACGTTGGATAGTAGCGAAAAGTTGCCCGTCTCTTTTTCTCTTAGAAATGGGTTGAGAAGGGATTCGGTTTAGGTGGAGTTTGAAGTTTCAGTTGATGCTTTATCCTTCTTCTTCTCCTCCTTAAGGTCTTTGTTCCGGATTCGGTTCTCGGTAAGCTCTGTAGCTAGCTCCATTGCTGCTTCCAAAGTTGCAGGCGTGATACTTATTACAGAGTCTTGATTTTTTTACGGAAGACCTCGGATGTAGTGCTCGATCAAACGGTAGAGGGGAGTGAACAAGTTGGGAACCATTTGATTTAACTCGAGAAATCTTTTGTTGTAAGTGGTGTGGTCGCCTTCCTTTTGCTTCAACGAATAGAACTCATCTTCTAATTTCTTGATTTCGCTCCTTGGGCAAAACCGTCTTGTCATGATTTCCTTCAACTCTTCCCAAGTCAAAGTCATAGCATCGTCAACGCCTCGTTTGGCCTTCTCTGTATTCCACCAAGTAAGTGCTATTCCATATAAACGACCGGTAGCATATCGCACTTTGCGATCGCCAGGGCGATCGCAATTTAGAAAAGTGTTCTCCATTTCTTCAAACCAATGGAGGAGAGCGGTGACACCTTCAGTCCCTTCGTATTTTGGAGGGTCGCATGATTTGAAATGCTTGTAGGTGCATTTAGTGGTATTTGGGGGAGGGTTGATAACATTTTGATCTTCTTGGTTGATAGGATTAGCGGTAAGGGCTTGTTGGACTTGAATTACAATGTTGGGTATTACGGCAGCCATTTGTTGGGCGAGTAGTGCAGCCATGCGCTCGCGGGCTTTTCCTGCTCTCATCTTCCTACGGGCGAGGCTAGAAGACATCTACAAGGAATACGTATCATGAGTATGAGTTGGATGTTTTTGGGATCATGGGTCGTATTTAGGAATGAACATTCATAAAATAAATATAGAAAAATAAATCTACTACATCCATAGGATGTCTTGGGCTTTGCTCGTCATTGGGCCTTGCATGCCGCCATACTTCACCATCGTAATCATGTGGGCCCCCATGAATACCGGGTTTTTCATATGGTTCGCATGTGTTAGCATGGTTACGTACACTAAAACCTAGAGAAAATCGAGAAATATGTATATAACGTATGATATTCAGAATGTGTCCAGGTATAGACACGGTGACACCTCAAAGTGGGGTTAGTTCGAACAACGTTTGATGTGGCATGCTTTGGCCTAATAGGTCCTTCGTACTCTCATCGTTAGTCCCTAGATAGGCAAACTGGTCCGTTATATTGGATTTATACGAATGCCAACCTAGACAGGACGTTCCGACTACCGGTACTTGTACCCTTCTAGTTACTACATGCCCGTCGCAGAACTTACTTTGATGAGATTTGAAAATTGCGACAAAATCTTTGAATAACAAAAGTATGAAGATGATTTGAATATATGAACATTGAAATATATATGATGAATGTGTATGTAAGTATGTATGTTTGACTGTAAGTATAAACAAATATGAAACAAATAAATATCATAAGTTTGTATGTAACCACCTAAACAATTAAAATTTAGGCAACTATAGTATAGGCTATAAGGGTCTAATAACCTATCCTATATCCCTATAGTCATGGCTCTGATACCAATCTGTTACACCCCGACCCGCAGCGGAAAAGGTAATCGGGGCATGATTGGGTTATCATCAAAGCTCATGACATTTATTATAACGTTTCATATTCATTAATACAATTTAATGGGAAATTTACAATCATAATTACATCATGTCCTAAACATCATTCTAGACTTCATTGTTTTCTTCTAAGGCATTTCCTATGTTTTCCTTGCTTCATACACCTGTATCATGTGTAAAAATGGTTTTTGGATCAACAAAAAGTTGGCGAGTGAATCCTATGAAAAACATTTGAACAAGTTTATTGAATTGATTATAAAATAAAGTGCACAACCACACATGAGTAAAAATAGATATAAACATATTCACCAATCATTTAATATTAAATAATGCACACACGAACAATAATGGATTTTGTTTTGAGGCACGCGTTGCTCAACTCGTCTCCCACGAGGAAACTGATGGGCCTAATGAATGAATTGCATATAACTTGACAATATGAAATACATAACTACAAACAATATATACAATCTAAGTTTAGATCACAATATGGTATGGCACAAGTTTAAATAAACGAGTTAATTTTAGTGACACATGACACACCCCAAAACGTGTAATTAAAAAGGGGAGTTGTAAGATTCACTCACAGTGGGTGCGTTCGGTTGATGATGTTGAATGCGCACGAAGTTGGATTTAACCACGAGTGAAACTAACCTAGATAATAACATAATGGTTTGGTAAATAAGCGGATTTTATTAATCAATTTTAGTAGGATTGTTGGATGTATTTTTGTGAGTTTAAGGCTATTTTCTAACCTTAAAAATGTTTTTTTTAAGTATTTTTAATTGATTTTTAAATAAAATAAATAAATAAAAATAAGAAAAAATGTTGACTTTTTGCGACCGTTGACCGTTGACTTGTTGACCGGTCAGACTGTGTAATTGTGTGCGCCGGGTGAGGCTCGAACCCGAGACCTCCCGTTCGCGTGCACGCAGCTCTACCAACTGAGCTACGTGTCTAACCTGAAATATTTCTGTTTTTAATTATATTTATATACTAATTGAATTAAACCGAAAATCATTTATTTTTAAAAACGATTTAATGCATCGAACCGGTGTTCTCCACAGGTCTCGAACCCGGGACCTGTGGTTTAGGTTAACACACAGTCCACCGCTGGACTGTGTGTCTAACTTGTTAAATAATCTGATTTTTATTATACTTATATACAAACTAAATAATTTCGTTTCTGCTTTAAATAAAAAGTTTGATAATTGTCCGGACCGGTGCGGTAGTCCGGACTCGAACTCGTGACGTGTGATTAAACATTCACACAGTCCACCCCTGGACTGTGTGTCTCTCTTGGTTATTATTCCGGTTTTTATTAAACTTAATATCTTTAAGCAGTGGATCCGGTTCAGTTAAGAAAAAGAAACATTTTTATTAAGGCGAGGGTGCGTGGGACAAGAATCGAACTCGGGACGTAAGCGTGTTTTATTTGCACACAGTCCACCGCTGGACTGTGTGTCTAACCCGGAATATATCTTGATTTTAATTATACATATACAATACTGAAACTTCGTCTTCTTCGTCAGACTTAACCAGAATCGGAGTCTGACTGGTTCATCGATTTTAATCAAGTTCTTTTAGTGTGTTGCGCTTAATTACAGGTGAGATTAATAAAAGAACGAGAGATTAAGTGTAAGGTATACCGAACAGGGATCCTCTGTTTCGCCGGCGAAACTCCGGTGACAGCAGATGATTCCGGCGACTTGTGTCTTGCGGCAGAGGGTCTTCAACGAGCTTGAGATGAATGTGGGTGGCTTCGGTATGAGCTCTGGGGGTTCAGTAAGGCACAGAGGTGAAAGGGTCGGTTTTCCGGCGAGTTGTAGAAATTTCCGGCGAGTGGAATTACGTCGGGAAAATGTGTGATTGTGAGCGAAAAAGCTAACAGAGGTTAGAGGGGGTATTTATAGGGCAGGACGTCGACGTATTTAGTCCGATTTCCGTCTTGATTCGTCGGTTAAAGATTTTCCGGCGGTTATAACTTGTGTCGCGGACTGGACATCGGTTATAACCGATGTAGTAGTTAATGTTTACGTTAAGTCATTGATAACCGACGCCGTTTGACGAAATCGTCGGATTTTCCGGCGTCAACGGATTTGGGCGCGTCAGTTGACTGGATTTGATTTCTGTTTTCATTATTTGAATTAATTGTTTCGGTATCTTAACAAAAACCCAAAGTGGCGGAGTGGTTGAGCGCGTGTGTGTTAATGCTTTGTTGTTTACCAGCTGACCCGGGTTCGAAACCCGGCAGAAGCCTTTTATTTTTATTTCCTTATTTTAAATACTTTTTTAAATATAAATTATATATTCCAATATACTTATTAATTATGTATCGTTTAAAAATAATTTGGGCATTAAATACGCAACAAAATTTTTAACTGATTGTTCGGTTAATAAACGGAGCGGGTTTGGTAAATCCGGTTTTTGACGGATGTTACAGATTGGGTGCGTAGTAGAGCAAAGTTATTAGTAGATCTAAATTGCGAGTGTAAGTATCAGCATTGGCGAAGCTTGACTCACCCCCCCCCCCTCAAATTTTTCCGAAACCGGCACGGAAACATATATACGTAAAAGATGCTCTGAACTACCCTAAACTGCGCCACTGAATATCGGGTGCTTCTTTCTAGCTTCTTGCTAGATTTTTTTTTAACGCCAATAAGAGTCTTGCTAGATGTATTTCAATAATTTATCCGCCGTTAAAAACAATCTAGATCTACACTCAAATATCCCCTCTTTGTGCAATCATATGTTCAAATAGATTTAGACCGTCCGATCATAAATGAATGAATGGAACAAATAGAATGCTTTTAACAACCCTAATGATTGTTGTAATAAATCCACAAACTTTTGCATTAATAATTTAGTTTGTAGCTAGTGGGAGCCACCATGTTTTTAGATCCAGAGCTAGCTTTGCGGTTGATACGAGACAACCAAAGTTTCCACCATTTATTCACTTTTTGTACATTTGAAATCGATATTTACAAATCTAGTCCCTAAACTTGAGTTTGCCAGAACATTATTCTTTTTGTTAACATAGATGTTTCAGTTTTTTTTATATTCCCCACATTGGTTACATATGAAACGTGGTTAATTTTTAGGTATAATTATGAGTTATACTGTTTTTGTCACTTGTATCACTGTCTTAAACTATTAAGAATCACAAACAAATTATATATACAATTGGATTTATTAGAGCAATCACTTGGGTTGTGGTTAATAGTTAAATATGAGGTTGTTCGAAAAAGTGAGTATAACACGAGTTGAGTTGGCTTGCCTTGTAATCGTGAGAATGAACAGAAAAGTGAATTCGCATGCTGTTTGTATAAACTTATGTGAGTTGGCTTGTTATTTTAAGGAATTTTGTATGTAAATAAAAGGTTAGGGTTAGGATCAGATACAAAGTTTTATAAAAAGCAATGTTTTAAATACTGGTATGAACCGCTGGTTATACTGGTTAAACCGGATATTGGACACGAGTCTGGTACAATAAAGGCCGGTAAAACCCGAACACGGTATGTCTTCTGTACCGGCGGTAAATCCGGTTTTACCGTCCGATATAACTCGGTTCAACCGGTTAAACCATTTTAGCCCAAGCCGGTATGGCTTATAAACCGGTTTTTAAAACATTGATAAAAAGTCATAAGAAGGGTATCAGACGGACTTTAATTAACCTGTTTCAAGCGAAATTGAAACCGTCTTATCGAAATTTACGATATGAGATTTTAGGTTTCGTTTTTGGATGTATATTTTAGAATTTTTGTTCAAACCATTGTGACTTTTTATCATCATTGTATTTTTCTATATATGCATCATTGTGTCTTTTTTCTTAGACATTGTCTTATATTTTGTGATCCATTGTATCTTTGTATACTTAGATTTAGAAGATTTTATAGGATAGCTTTGCCTTAAAAAGTTAACATTTAATTTGTACACGTCATGAAAAGACAAATGATCAAACTACCAACACACAAAGAAAAATGAAGGATGTAATTATATCTTAGTATGCTTAGCGAAGTTCCACAAGTTATATGAAAGTAGTTCGAGTTGAATTACAAGCAAGCCTTTACAAGTAGGGTTGTTCATTAGTTGATCCGAGTCGAGTCGGGGCATGCTTGGGTTCAGGTTGGCTTTAAACCGAGCCGGCTCGCTTCGACTTGGTTTGCCTCGATTTGAAAAAGAAAATTTAATATATAGCTCTAAAAATTCAGTAGTCTAAAATATTATTCAATCTTTCAAAATAACATATCCAAAATAAGTTCAACATGATACATTACAATCCAAAATCATGTTCAACAACACAATGTAAGTTTTAAATTTCAACGAAATACAATATTTGTTTATTAGCATGGTAATCAACCTACAAATATGACATATATATCAAAGGGTTACTGGATTTTGTCACCCCCAACTAATCTCTTTTGGCCGCTGCAATTCCCAACTTTCACTTTGGCTCTCACCACTTCCAACTTAACACTTTGGGTATGTTTGGCAAGGAGTTTCTAGCTTTAATCTTTTAAGAAAAAGCTCATAATCAATAAAAAGCCTTGTTTGGTTAAAGGAGCTTGAAGCTTTTAGGTTAGAAGCTTGAAGTTTTTGGTTAAACGCTCCTACTAGGGTATGTTTGGCAAAAGTAGCTATTGTTGGTAGCTGGAAGCTGGTGGCTAGAGGCTAGAAGCTGGTGGCTGGAGGCTGGAAGCTGTAGCTGGAGGCTGGAGCTTTTTAGATATATTTAGGTGTTTGGCGGAGTAGCTGACGCTTTTAACAAAATGTATAAAATGACCAAAATGGACATTAAAAAGTTGGTACATTAGAAAGTTTATTATTTTTAGAGGTTAAAAAAGTCATTTTTTTCCTAAAAGCTTGTAGCTCATTCTAAACGCTACTAGTAGGAGCGTTTAACCAAAAGCTTCAAACTCCTAACCTAAAAGCTTTTAGCTCCTTAAACCATACAATGCTTTTTGTTAAGTTGGAGCTTTTTCTTAAAAGTTTAAAGCTTGAAGCTCCTAAAAGCTTCTAAAAGGTTCATGCCAAACATACACCTAGTAGCGTTTAGAAGGAGCTAAAAGCTTTTAGAGAAAAAATTACCATTTTAACCTCTAAAGATAATAAACTTTTTAATGTCCATTTTGATCATTTTATACATTTTATTAAAAGCCCTAACTGCTTTGCCAAACACCTAAATATTTTAAAAAGCTACAGCTACCAGCTTTCAGTCTCTAGCCTCCAGCTACTTTTGCCAAACATACCCTTTGTGTGTTGTGTCACACCGTCGTTAACTAGCCACTAACTTGGTTAGTTTTTTGCTAACGTGGCCAATATTTGATGATGTGGCTTGTTTTTAATGAGGTGGCATGCTAATGGATCCAAAAAAACTGAAAAATGGGACTAACAAGATTCGAACCAGCGTCCGTATGAACAACTTATTAAATGCACGCTGACTACCTGAGCTAACTCTGATTTAGTAATGTATTGTATTATGTGATATACATATATGATAAATCGTTTTAAGATTACTCTAAATACCAACCCATTAACCAATTCATTTATCATCATCAAGCAACAACGACAAAAAGCTTTAATCATAACTTCCTACAAACCCTCAAATCCCCAAACCCTAATCAATCCACACCTTCAAATCACCAAAATCCAACACTCACCCACTTAAATGCACACAATCCCGATTCCAACAACCCTAAAACCCCCAAATTCACTGACAAAATCACTCCGATTTCGACTTATCATCCAGAATTCAATTGGCCAACCACCGTAGCGGCGGAGTCAACGTGGACGTGATACGAATACAAGTTCTTTGAAGAAACGTTAGTGATGTACCCGGATGACGTCATCGGCCGGTGGCAGTTGATTGCTGACGCCGTTCCCGGTAAGACGCCGGAACAGGTGTGAGCTCACTATGAGGTGCTTGTTCATGATTTGTTTCAGATTGATTCTGACAGTTAAAGGTAGGCGGTAGTAAGATGTGTACGGTGGTGGGTGTCGCGGTTGCAGTAAAGGTGTATGGTAGAAAATGGTTGGTGGTGTACGGATACCGGTGGTGGTCGGGTGGAGTTTGAAGATGGGTACCAGTGGTTGTTAGGGTTTACGATAGTGTGTTAAGTGACAGTGAAGAAAGGTGTTATACGTTGGTGATGATGGTTGAGTTGAAGATATTATGAAGGGAGGTGAAAGGTGGGCTGAGTGTTTTATTTTATTTTACTCTAGATCCACGTCACCTTGCCACCTCATGAAAAACAAGCTATTTCATAAAAAATTGGCCACATATGCAAAAAAAAAACTATGGTAGTTAGTGTTTAGTTAACGCCGGGGAGACAGGACACACGAAGTGTTAAGTTGGGAGTGGTGAGAGGGAAAGTGAAAGTTGGGAGTGACCAAACGAGATTAGTTAGGGGTGATAAAATCCAATAACCCGATATCATATTACAAGCATAAATACATGTAAAAATAATAAAAAAATTTTGTAATATATTATAATGTTTATAAAAATAAAATCTATTATAAGTAAAATAATCCGAGCTATGAAGCGAGTCAAACCGAGCCAATCCGGCTTGTTACGAGCCGAGCTAGGCTCGCTTTCTAACCGAGCCATATCGAGTAACTTTTTTCTAAGCTAAATCCAAGCAAGCTCCGAATCATAAGACAACACTATTTACAAGTTAGTTACAAAAGAGTTCTGAACCAAAAGTTAGTTGGACATGTAGCTAAAAACATATTAAATTAAAATTGAAACATTTCTTTTTCTCTATCTTAGAATTGCTTGATATTTACTCCTTAATGTGTTTGCTGGAGGAAAAAATAGAAGGGCTTTTTTAAGTGAAGTACCAGAAGTAATAATATAGAAGCGTGTGTATGTGTATATGTATGTGTGGGGCTAAACGCTAACGTTATTATTTTAAAGTTGCATGTATAAATAGAAATTTTGGTAAAGTTTATGATCATTATTTTAACTTTTAAACGTTGGGTACAAACTGGAAATCATTGATATTTAATAGTTGGGCTGACAATATGTGGGTGACCAACACACCAAATTGTCGGTGGCCTTGTAGCATAACTACATATACTATCCTCATAAATAAAATATTTAAAATGTGGTCCTGTAAATTGTGAAAATTATTGTTGGTGCAATTTACACAAGGTTTTATGAATAAAAAAGTAAGTTGGTATCTAGGGAATCAGGGTGGGTGAGGTGTTCATTATGAAAACCCAACAACCGGAGTGTCATCTTTGCAATAAACAGACTATTCGTTGAAACTCGTGAATATTGGTAATAATTATCTAAGATTTCAAACGGAATATTCCGATCATCATCGATGATGAGTGTGCTCTCTGTAATTTTGGCCCAGAATTAGTTGAACACCTTTTTACAACCTGTGGGGTAATCTCCTGTGTTGTGGCAGAAAGTTAGTGCGTGGTGCAAGACGCCGTTTATCTTTGCGTTTTCGTTCAGACATTCTTGAGGCGCATCTTCATTGTGGTCTTAAAGGGAAGGAGAGAGAGGTTTTCCAAGGAATCATGATTATAGTTTGTTGGGGTGTATGGAGGGCCAGGAAAGATCTCATCTTATCGGGTAAAGTCGTTAACACAGACAATCGGTTTAGCGAAATTAAAGCGGTTGGTTTTCTTTGGTTAAAAAATAGGTCTAAGCATAGGGAGATTTCTTAGGATATTTGGTGTAAACTTGTAATTATGTAGTTATCTGTTGTTGGCCTCCCAGTTTTCAGGTTAGTGTTGTTTCTAATAAAGTTTACTTTTCAAAATAATAATAATAATAATAAAAATACGCCTATAATATCTAAATTGGTAATTACATTGAGTGTAATAATATAACGATAATTACATAATAAATTGGTAATTACATTGAGTATAATAATATAACGATAATTACATAATAAGATTATTAGATTAATATTGTCTTCAGCATAATCTTTATTATCTCTTTATTGGCATGTAAAATCACTCATCGATAGGATATTGACACATTGTTATTCGATAAAAACTTGTCTTCTCTTTACAAGTTTGGTAATATCGGTCTCTTATAATTCTTCAACACCTCATTAACTTTTTAGAAACAAAAGTAATAAAAGAATATGATGTAAAAACAATATTAAATATATCATTCGTGACAGAAAAGTTTGGTTTTGGGTGGCCAGAGTGACCACTAACATCCCCATGCCTTTTTTGTACCTTTGAATCTAGTGTACATACATTGCCTTCATTTAATTAAAACAAACTTAGGTTATTTAATTTATTTTATTTTTTGTTTTTAAAGTTAAGCAAAACAAAATAAGTTAAGATCGGTATCTTACAATATTATTAAGGTTAAGATGGAGATCGTACAATCCTAATGTCAAAACCAAGATCTTGTGTCTGCAAAGTTATATGATTATAAGTTATTATTAAAATAAAAGACTAAAATAGATCATGCATGCCACAAAAGTGTAGTGTTTGGATGGGAGAGTGCCACTAACAGACCCCATGCCTTTTTTTTCTTTTGTACTTTGAATTGTTTGTACATTTCTTATCTTAGATTGTCTTTCTGTTTGATATATGTTATCTTAATAATATGATTTATCATATATTTGTTTGTTATTATTTTATAAATAAATGGCGTTACAGAGTTAACCAAAGAAACAGCTGAAACCTCGAAACTAGGAGGTATTGTTGGGGTAGACATTGAGGGTTTTGATAGGGTAGTGACAGAAACTGGTTCGGGTGAAAGCGAGATAAATGGTTCCTTATGAATTTTATGACGATTAATATTCGGGGGCGGGCCGCCGTAGAAAGGAGGGCTGGATCAAAAATTTAATTACAGAACACAAGATTTTTTTTTTGATGCAGGAAACTTAGATGGAAATGTTGACTCCTATCAAGGTTAGTACATTTTGGGGTAAGGGTCAGTTGGAGGTAATGTGGGTGAAAGCGAGATAAATGGTTCCTTATGAATTTTATGACGATTAATATTCGGGGGCGGGCCGCCGTAGAAAGGAGGGCTGGATCAAAAATTTAATTACAGCACAAGAATTTTTTTTTTTTTGATGCAGGAAACTTAGATGGAAAGGTTGACTCCTATCAAGGTTAGTACATTTTGGGGTAAGGGTCAGTTGGAGGTAATGTGGGATCCATTGGTGTTTTCAAGAATCCCATGTTACACATTCTTTCTTAGTGGTGGATGGGTGTATGGTGGGTGTTAAAAGAACCAATTAGGGTCATAAATGTGTATGTTCCGGATATTGTTTTTTTTCTAACGGTAAATTTGGATCACTGACAGACCACTGGAGTATCATCGTGCCATCAGAGGAACCATCCGATCATATCCATCTCCACTAGGCATAATGCCACACCAATTCCAGAGGAAACCCAATAAACATGGGAAAACCCTTCTTGTGGGAATCGAACCCAGGACCTATTGGTCCCAAAGCTTTATCCCACCTCCAAGATGCCACTAGGCTATAAAGCCATGGCCAAGGACCTATTGCTCCAGATATTGTAGCAAGGAGAAGGAAATTGTGGGGAGAATTGGCGCTAAAATTACAAAGGTTGGCAGGCTTATGCATCTTGTTACGTGACTTTAATGAGGTACGGTTCGAGGATGAACGTTTAAATTCATCTTTTGACACGGTCGCTGTCATGGTTTTTAATAACTTCATTCAGGACGGGGGTTGGATGAATACACTATGGTGTGGAGGCGGTATACTTTTATGAAGGATAATGAGCATAAATTGAGCAAGATTGATAAGGTCCTTGTATGTAACAACTTTATGTCTAGGTAGCCAAACGCAGAACTAAAAGCACTCCCAAGGCTATATTCGAATCATTGTCCATTGGTTGTAAATGTTGGATTAAAAATTTTTATGGTCCGGTTCCTTTCAGGATTTTCAACATGTGGCTGGATAAGAATGAGATTAAAGATATAGTTTAGTCCGTTATGGGGGAAGCGGTGAGTAACGAGGCATGACAAAAAAATCTTGTTAAAAAATAGGTCTAACGAGGCATGGAATTGGTTAATAATTTGATGATTTCGACAAAAAATCGAATCTTAACGGAGGAAGAAAAAAAGTTTTTGGTGAAAAACAAAGGCATTCTAATTGAGATAGGGGATGAAAAAGCAAAGATGTGTATCAAAAATCAAGAACAAAATGGATTGGTTTCGGTGATGACAATACCCCTTATTATCATAATCTACTCAGGTGTCGTATTGCGTTGCAGGCAATTGACTAAAAGGTTTGGACGTGAATGAGGTATGGAAAGATGACGTAGAGGTAATTAAGAGTGAAATTAGGAAGTTCTTTACTGATAAATTCAAAGAGCCTTTAAATAGGCGGCTAAAACTTGAGGCAGAGGGCTTCTCGAAACTAAACTCAGCTGAAAGTAACGGTTTGGTGACACCTTTTTCAGATGAAGAAATTAAAAAAGTAGTATGGAGTTGTGGAAGGGATAAGGCACCAGAGCCGGATGGCTTTACTTTTGCTTTTATTAGAAAATAGGACATTTCAGTGGTCTCTTGAGGAGGTTGTTGGATAAGTTCTTTATTCATGGATCGATCCAAGGTGGAAGTTGCTCTTCTTTCATAGTTCTCATCCCATAGATTAATGATCCTGTTTCCAATGTGGAATATAGGCCAAGTTCACTTATTAGTATGGTTAATAAGGTAATTTTTAAGATCCTTGCCTCTCGTTTAAAATCGTTCTTGGATAAGTTAATTGCACCGGTGCAATCAGGTTTTGTGGAGGGGTGGTCTATTTTACACGGGTCGTTTATTCTTAATGAGGTGGTGGGTTGGGCTAAAAAAGAATAAAAAGGGGTTGTTGTTGTTTACAGTTGATTTCGATAAATCTTATGATTCCATTAGTCGGAAATGTCTATTATCTATTAGGGCATTTTGGATTTTGGGCATTTTGGTGACTACTAGGGCTTCGGTTATAGTTAAGGGAAACGAGTTTCTGTTGAACCGAGGACTTAGGCAGGGGGACCCACTTTCTCCTTTTCTGTATTTATTGGCAATGGAAGCTTTGAATGTTATACTAGTTAGAGCTCGAGATGCCAGGGCAATTGAAGGGGTGGAATTACTAATGGGAGTCAGTGTTATCCCATTTATTTTATGGAGAAAAATGCTATTTTCGTGGGTGAATGGAGCGATTGAAATCCGGAAAACCTAAACCGTATCTTAAGGGTTTTCATCCAATGTCGGGGGTTAAAGTAAATTTGAGTAAAAGTTGTATTTTTGGGTCGGGGTGGAAGAAAGTGAAATTGGTCGAAAGGTTCACTTGGTCAGATGTCGAGCTGCAAGCCTTTCTTTTACTTATTCGGGGCTTCTAGTTGGTGCAAATATGTGTAGGGTGGATAGCTGGAAACCGGTGGTTGAAGATATAACAGAAAACTTTCTAGTTAGAAGACAAAGATTTTGTTTTATTGCTGGGAGAATTACATTGTTGACGTTAGTTTTCGGGAGTTTATCATTGTATTATTTATCGCTATTTTGGGGTCCAAAGAAGGTAATTCGCACACTTGAAGGGATTAGAAGGAAGTTTGTGTGTGCGTGTGTGTATGGGGGGGGGGTCTGTCACACCCCAACCGATGGCGGAAACATCGGGGAGGGATGAAATAGATTGCAAGAGACTTCATAACACTCCTTGTGACAATATTTAATGATTAAAATTTCATTTCATTACTAAAAACAAAGTACATTGTTTGAAGTAGATACAACAGGTTGAACAAAGAAACAAAATACAACAACAAACACTAAATTAAAGTGGGTTTCTAGTCATCCTACTAGATTATGTTCCTCCTCCTCCTCCTCCTCCTCATCATCATCATCAATTTCCTGCAACACGCATTAAAGTATATGTCAACACATAAAGTATTGGCGAGCATACATGTTTGGTACTAGCATAAGTATGAAAACGGTTAAACGAATCCACATGGCATAAACGTAATCTAGAACATATAATAGCAATACTAGCATGCAAATTATAAATGTCAACCCAAAGTGAAGAAACACCAAATCTAATTGATCAGAATCAGATCAGATCTATTGCTGCGGTTTCTGCATAAAAGGTTAATCCTCCGATGGTTTGCTGAACTTTGAGAGATCTCCGATGAACACTGCAAAACAGAAACGCCGCCAGCCTCGCCATTGGGAGAATGGGGGTTCTCTTCGTGACAAACCTCCGGGCGTGAGAATAAGTACAGTGTATCAGAACAGTTTAAGTGAGTAAGAGAGAGAGAATGTGAAAGTGAATGAATTTGCTTGTACCTGAAGTCTCCTTTTTATAACCGGGTTTGGGCGCCAAATTGAGCGAGAGAGAGTTAATGAAATCTTTTTCACACCGTTAATTAGTTAACTTGCCATCCAAGCACACGGATAGTGGGCTGATCGACGGCTAAGGGGTTGCCACATGGGGACTGAGATCATTTAGATCTATCCATGAAGCATGCCATCATTGTGGCTAAGATAAGTGCATCAGATCTTGCCACGTCATATTCGGTTGTAACCGAATGAGGCCTTGCACGATTGAGCATTAAAAGCTTCTAGAATGTCTTACGGCTGTGACATCTTGATCTGCGGCCACGTGTCCATTCTGTTATAACAGATTAGATTCCTTTTGTTGAAATTAAGTTCCCTACACGCGGAAGTCATCTGAGAGGAGATATAATCTTCAAGCTTAACTGTTTTCTTGCGCGGGCCCGCACAAGGGAGTTAAATGTCTGTTACACTCTTCAGTGTTCCGGGGCATGGTTTCAAGATGCTTATCTTTCGATATCTATCCTGCGCAAGGCTTGTCTTAATGGTATGGTCACTTGCTTGGCACAAGGTTTTGGGACCATACCCCTTCAAGTCCCCCAGTCAAGTGTTGCTCCTAAACACTGTGGCAAGTAGGTGGAGTACTGGACTTATTATAATGCTGCTCTTTAAGAATATATATTTCTTATTGCGCGGGCTTGAAAAACCTCATGATGAAGATATCTTTAATGGATAAAGTTGCTGAAATATTTGAATTTCGAACTCTGACATGTGTCAATCATCGGTGTGGGGAGGTAGGTAAAAAGAAAACGTGTAGATGACGTCTGATGTCAGTGTGACAGGTTGTCAACAGTGTGAGACGGCAAGCATTAAATGCAATACGGCGTGTGTATGACACACGCGCGTGAAAACTGTTACTGTTCCCACTCGCCCACTTTCCTTTCTAGGGTTTCAAAAAAATCATCACATATCACTCGAGGCATTAATTGCGATGCCTATATATATAATCGATTCATCACTCCTTTTCTTCATGCTTTTCTGAAAAATTTCTTTAAATCTCTTTCTTCTTGAGCAGAACTCAATCGTCGCTCTTGTTGATTTAAAATTCTAGTGATGTCAACCAGTTCCAGGCCTAAGGACACAACAGAGATGCCTTTAGCATCTTCATTACCATCATTGAAATGGTCCCAGAGTGCTTTTGATGACATGATTAAAAGCTTCAAATTTTCGGCCATTTGGGATGCAAGATATCGGGCAGACACTGATACGACGGCACAAGCTCCAGCCGGTTATATTACTTTATTTTGGGAATACTTTGTAGATGGCAACTTCCAATTGCCAGTTACCCATTTCTTTCTTGAGATTCTAGATTATTACAAATTTCACATCTCCCAATTGAACCCTATGGGGATGGTTAGGATCCGTCATTTTGAATTCGTCGATTGATCTATGGATATTGTTCCCACTGTGGATCGGTTTAGGGTTTTCTACCAGTTGCATTGCTCTTGGGGTTTTACTCATTCCAACAAAGATTATCGACGGAAAAGTCGCTGCTCACCCCTCCGAAATCATACCATGATTGGAAACAAAAATTCTTCTACATCAAAGCCGGTGTAATCCCGACCAAGGTGAAGTTTCGTGGTGTTGAAGAGATTGCGTTAGAGACGATGGCAGTACCGGTTGATGAAGTATGGTACCAGGATTTGAAGGATGTGCCCAGTATCATGCTACCAGAGAGAGCGTTAGTGGCTGTAGGAATGAGTTTACTCTGGAAAGCCGATCGACGCGATAGGCCAGTGTACGTGGAGGACAATAGAAGTAAGTTATCAGTGCTCTTGTGAATCTTATCTTTTATTTTACTTTTTGCTCATAATCGTGCTTCTCGTAGTTACTTCTTTGTATGTGGTTTCGTTTAAAAGAGACAAAGGAACAATGGGCACGGTGCAGCTGGGCGCTGAGGAGCCCTCGTGGTATAAGCAAATTCTGAAGCATTTTGTGCTTCCAAAAATAGAAGATTTGAATGCGCAACCTTCATCAACTGTTGGTAAGTATGCTCGTATTAAACATTGTCTAAGTTAATATTGCAATATTACTAATTTGCTTTAGTTACGCCTGAGTAATATTACAATATAACTTATGGCTTGTGCCTGCATTGTTGATAATCGTAGGTGACCTGATAAACTTGGGCGTAGGCCCGGACTCGAAGAAGAAAAAGAGACCTATGCCTGTCGTTGCTGCGCCTAAGAAGGCTGATGTCCCAAAGGTGGAGACAAAGAAAGGTACGCGCCTCGTATCTGACTCATGGTGTGATTACATGGTGGTGTCTGACTCATTAGAAGGTCTTGCGCCTGTAGGTTTGAAGAAACAAAAAGCAGAACTTGTGGATTTGGCAGAGATTCCCATGGCCAATCCTGACGATCCTATTGACATAGAGTCAAGTCTGGAACATTTGATGCACGATAGATCGAAGAAAAGAAAAAATGTTGAGCCAGAACCACCAGTACCACCACCAAAGAAAACTATAAGAGTAAGGATTAGGAAAAAGAGTAACTTGGATGCCCTTGGGGCAAAATTCTCTCCTGGTAAGTATGCTAATACTTCCCTTGCATATGCGAATAATGGCTAACTTTACCTTTTTCCTGGAAAAAAATGGTAACCACCTCTCAACCGCCGAAGCCGTCCTCGCCAATTCATGCGGCGCAAGTCCCAGAAACCCAAGAAATCTCAAAGGATGATGAGGTGATGGAGACTGGAATAAGAGGCCATGAGGCAGAGTTTATCGTCTGATGCACCAGAGAAAACCATCATAGAGGTTGAGAAAACAAAAAAATCCAATTGATGTTCCTGCTGGCAAGCAAGTAAAAAATACTACCCCCTTCCTCATCAAATGTTGAGAAAATTTCTACTGTTGGCGAGCAGTCAAAAAATACTGGCCCTTCATCATCTGCGCAAGAGTTATAATCAATTTTTGAGAGTCTAGACAATGAATCCCCTATACGCACTGATGAAACTCCAGGTGATTATTACCACCGCTCCTATTCATTAAGGGGAGCTGCTGCAATTCATGAGCCGGTATGGAAGTTAAAGCAGGGGGATACCTTCGCAGACTGGCAAGCTTGCCAGGAATGGTATAAAGGTATATATCCACCAGTGGAGGTGAAGCTTTAGGAAGATAGGACACATGATCAAACATATCATGCGTATCTCCAAGAAACTGCGAGCGCCTCATCTACCACCCACCGGATCGTGTGCGAATGGTGCAGTATGTACAAAGAGTGGGATGAGTTTGAGGCTTCAAAACTCAAGGTGGGGGTAGAGAATGAGCGGGTGAAGAAGATGATGGTTGATTTGGAGGCTGAAAAAGCCAAATTCGATGAAGAGAAGAAGACAGAAGAATGGTCCACCCTGGGGTGGAAGAAAAAGGCAGAGGCGGAGGCTACGCTTTTAGCTGAAGAGCGCAAATGTTGGCTGGAGGTGTGTGAGCGTGATAATAATGAAAAAAAATCTCTCTCCGCAACGAAATAGGGAAATTGAAGAAAGAGAACTCTGATGCTGTAGCTGTTGCCGATGAAGCCCGTTCTCACCGCGAATGGAGTGAGCAAAAAGAGGTAGAGATAAGAATGACCCTTCTTCTTAGAGATAAAGAAATTGCTGATCTTACCTCTATGCTATTTGATCAGGAACAAATGAAGGCTGAACTTGATGCGGCGAAGAAAGACTTGCAACTCGCAAAGGTTGAAAAAGCTGAGTTAACCCGCCACGTGGCAGAAAATGAGAAGAAGGCTGAAGGTGCTGAGGTTGCGCAAGCCACAGCAGAAAGTGTGGCTGAATCGTCAACGAATAATTTAACGTGGTTGCAGCAATATGGGATTGTAAATGTAAGTACCTTCTTTCTCACATACTGATTTATTTCATGCAAGAACTTAAAATGTCACGTATTTGCGCAGATTGCCAACTCGATCTTGAATTCCACCGAGTTGGATGAGGCTGTGGCTCAACTAATGGTATCGGCGCGAAGTGATGGTTATACTCAGGGGTACAATGAATGCTCCCTTCACGTTGCCCATGCCTTACAAGTTAAATGGGACACAAGCCTATTGATGACTAATGGAGTTTATACCAACACTGCCTTTGTCGCGGTGAAAGAAAAATATGATCATATGCAAATCTCTGTTATGGATCTAGTGGATAATGCTCTTCCACATGAAGACTTTGTGAATCGGTTGAAGGAGATCTTCACTGAAGGTGAAGATAAGAAGACAGATGCGAAAGCTCCTGAATAGGAGTGACTTTGCTTGTATGTTCTTAAAATCACTTGTCATGCTTGTATGTACAATTGCGTTGTTGCGCTTATAATCTTCTGGTTGTATTATAAGATATATTTTGGATTACAATATGTGCATGGGTACAATTACTTGTTTAGGATAGAACAAATGAACGTAGGTATTAAACTCATGTATGAACTAGGGGTCAATCCTTTCATGCTAATGTGTTACCTCTCAGTTCATGAGATTTAGAATAGCCTTAATGTTTTTGTTTTTCCAAAGTAATTGCATGCATTTGTAAAAATATATAAAGGCGGAATGTAAGTAACGGCACTAATATTTCATTGATAGGGCGTAAAGCCAACAATGTCGTTAAGATTACATAAAATAAATACTGTAAGTAATCTCCTGCACTAATGTAAGTAAGGCGCAAGGCCGGTGTATTCAAGATTACAAATAACATCGACGCAGCTATTGGGCGTTCCAGGTTTTAGGAACGCTGGTCCCGTCCATGCGCTTGAGAGTGTACGCACCTTTCCTAAGGACTTCATTTATGACATATGGTCCTTCCCACCTTGGGGCTAATTTTCCAGGCTTTTCAGCGTTGGATGCCTCGTTATCGCGTAAAATAAAGTCGCCTGGTAGAAATGTGCAGATGCGCACCCTTTATTATAATATTTCTCCAATTTGGACTTGTATTTCGCTTCGCGAATGGCCGCATTCTCGCACCTCTCTTCCAACAAATCCAGGTCCAAACACCTTTGCGCCTCACTGTCTTGTTTTTCAAGTGCCAACATTCTTGGAGATGTGAGGCCAAACTCAGCGGGATCACTGCCTCCGTTCCATAAACCAAGCTAAATGGAGTTTCCCTCGTGCTTGTCTCAGGCATGGTGCGATGAGCCCATAAAATGCTTGGAAGCTCATCCACCCATCCTCGTCGTGTTGTTCCAAGGCGGGCCTTGATTCCGTCTACCAGCTGCTTGTTAATGCTTTCTACTTGGTCGTTCCCCTGAGGGTGCACAACGAAAGTGAAAACATGTTCAATATTCAACTCCCTCATCCATTTCTGAAGCTCATCGGATGCTAAGTTTGGACCGTTATCAGTAACGTTGCGCATAGGTAACCCAAACCGACATACAATGTGTTCCTAGATAAACTTCTGAATTACCATGGCCGTTTTTGAGGCTAGAGGCTTGGCTTCGACCCATTTTTTAAAATAGTCAACAGCCACCACAATGAATTTTACGGCCCCTGGCGCATCAGGAAATGGACCGACTAGATCAATGGCCCATTGTTGGAAAGGCCAAGCAGCAGTTACCGGAACCAACTGATTCTTAGGGCGCAGGGTTTTTTGTGCGTGGCGTTGGCAAGCTGCACATTTTTGCAAGATCTCCATGGAATCCAAGTGCATGCATGGCCAGTAATATCATGCGTTCATTATTTTGGCCACGACCATGCGCGACCCAACATGTATTCCGCACAACCCTTCATGAATTTATCTGACCAAATATTGGGCATCCTGCTTGTCAATACATCGTAAGAGAGGACTCATGTAAGATTTACGATATAGAATTCCATCTGCCATCTCATAATTTAAACCTCTATTTTAAATCTTTCGCGCCTCGGCCTTGTTGTCAAGAAGGGATCCATGCTGTAAAAACATTATGATGGGGACATCCATGACGAACTCCCTACTTCCACTATGTTTACATTTCTCAGTGGTACGGATGGGTTTTTTAATACTTCAATTCGTACTTCTTTCGCCAAGTGTTGAAAACTAGTTGCTGCTAACTTGCTTAGTGCATCAGCGTACTTGTTTTCGCTTCAATTCACATGTACTATCTTGAACTGTTTGAACTGACTGATCAGAGATTTCGCTTGATCCAGGTATAAAGCCATAATGTCTCCCTTCACATCGTATGTTCCAGTGATTTGCCCCGCCACAAGCAAAGAATCAACGTGCGCAGTTAAGTTTATTGCTCCCATTATTATGGCGAGGCGTAGGCCTTCCAAAAAGGCTTCATATTCTGCTTCGTTGTTTGTACTTTTAAAGTCCAAACGGATCGCATATGTAAACTCTTGGTTATCAGGATTAACCAATCTGAGGCCTGCCCCTGCTCCATCACTGTTGGATGCGCCATCAGTTTGTAACATCCAGATTCTGTCATCAACAATAGGAACTTGATTTTGAATCTCTTCGCATTCCTGAATTTTATCGACTGGTACCTCAGTTACAAAATCAGCTAAGATTTGCCCTTTAATGGTAGGGAGTGGCTTGTATGTGATATTGTGTCCTCCAAACACGTTCGCCCACTTTGCTAACCGACCTGAGACGTCTGGTTTTGACAATATTTGACCCAAGTGATAGTTTGTTAGGACCGTGATAACATGACCAGAAAAATACCTGCGCAGCCTACGCGAAGCATGAACTAGCGCAAGGACCAGTTTCTACATGATGGAATATCGGGTTTCTGGATCATTCAGCATTTTGCTAACATAGTAAATAGGAGTTTGCACTCCATCTCGCTCAACTAACAGGACTGCGCCAACTGCTATCTCAGAGGCAGCGAGATAAAGAATCATAGGCTCTTTGTCCAGCGGAGCTGTAAGAGTTGGGAGTTAAATTAAACAGTCTTTCATTTCTTGAAAATCTTTCTCCGCTTCAGGAGTCCATTGGAACTTGTCTTTCTTAACACAATTGCGTAATGTGCTAATAAAAGGATAGGATTTCACAGCGTGATTTGCGAGAAAACGATTTAGCGCAGCTAATCGTCCTGCTAAACGTTGCATCTCTTGATACTTGATAGTGACGGCATGTTCTGAATTGCTTCGACTTTCTCGGGGTTAACTTTAAAACTGTCCTTCGTAACAATAAAACCCAGGAATTTGCCTTCTTCTATACCGAAAGAACATTTGCTTGGATTCAGTTTCACGTTGACCTTACGCAAAGAATCATACGTTCTTTGAATATTCTCCAGCATTGTTTCCTTTGTATGACTCATAATAATGAGATCATCGATATAAACTTCGACTGTGACCCCTATGTCGTCCCCGAAAACTGTGTCCATTAACCGCTGATATGTGACACCTGCATTGCGGAGACCAAAAGGCATTTTGGTGTAGCAGAAAATGCCCTTCTCCGTGCAGAAGGCCGTTTTATCTTCGTCTTCTTGTTTCATCAAGACTTGATGGTAGCCCTTGTAGCAATCGAGAAAACACTTCCAACGAATTGAGGCTAACAAGTCTACCTTTTTGTTAATTTCTGGCAGCGAATAGCAATCCTTTGGACAGGCTTTTTTAAATCTTTGAAATCAACACGCATGCGCCAGCCGCCATTGTGCTTCTTGAGCATGACAGGATTCGCCACCCAAGTTTAATATCTTACTTCGCGCAGGATCCCGACGTTTAACAACTTGGTGACTTGTTCATTCATAGCTTGGGTCTTTTCTGAGCCCAGGCTGCGCTTTTTCTGAACTACTGGTTCCGCCGATGGGAAAGTGTTCAAACAATGCTCTGCGACATCGCTCGGGACCCCAGTCATATCGATTGTGTTGGTGTATAATGTCTATCATCTAAGTCTTCGATCGAGTCTGTAATGTATAGGGTTTAATTTGTTAGATTTTGAATATTTATGTTGTAAGGGGGACAAGTTCGGCCGAAGTTTACTTGTTAAATGGACAAGTTCGTCCGAAGTTAAGTTCGGACGAACTTGACCATATCTCTTCTCATCCGAACTTGTATCCCTATATATAGTTAGCCTTGGTTCTTCATTTGTAACTTTGCAACTTTTGAGGCAAAGCTCTGTTTGTTTGATTTCCTGAATTGTAAACACACCGGGACTAATAAACTGACGTTTAAACAGTAATTCTTGTGTATTTGTCACTAATCATGTAATTTCCGCTTATGATGACATAGATACAAACTTAGGTTCCATGACAAGTGGACGGATTGATTCTAACAAGTGGTATATGGATACCTAGTTTGCAGATATCTACACAAGACATTCTCTATTTCTACCCATTTCTTCTTATTTTTCATACTTTTTCACAAAAATGATGAATCTATGGTTAAAAATGGCTAACTTTTGAATATGTCATACATAACCACCTAATAATAAACCCTTGAAAGTGTCAGATCAAAATTCAACCGATTTCATGTCAAAATTCACAAAAAACCATGTTTGGCAACAACATTCTGTCCGAACTTGTTGAATAACTTCGGTCGAAGTTGTCTGAAATTCATACTTTTTGAAGCATTTCAACAACTTCGCACGAAGTTGTGCAGGATTTTTACAAAGGTTTTCAAAGGAACTTCAGACGAAGTTGTCAATCTGATACAAGTTCACCGAACTTGTTAAAAGTAAATTTTCTGAATTTTGTAACAAGTTCGCCTAAACTTGTTGATTGTGAAATTGAATATGTTGATTATACATGTTCGCCTGAACTTGTCTTGTTTCTAATCAAAATTCAAGTGTTTGTGAGTGTGTTTTTAGATACAGTTTCAGTTTGACGAGATGGATATGGATTTTCACAATGCCTTTGCTACAATAGCAGCTCAGACATCAAACGCAAATGCAGTGAACCAAATCAATCTGGACAACGAAATGGGGACTTCCGTGAAGCCACCCAAGTTGATGAGTACTAATGATTATGAAAGTTGGCGTGAGAAGTTTGACAATTGGGTTCAAGCGAATTTCTTCCATAGCTGGGTTGCAATTCAAACTGGATACAAATGGCCAGTTGATGAGTGCGGTATCGAGATTGCTTTATCAAAGTTTACACCTGGAGATAAAGATTTGTACGTATATGAGAAAAAGATGATGAGCTTGTTACAACAATTGGTTAAAGAAGATATCTTGATCCTGCTACCAAAATGTGACACGACACAGGAGTTATGGAATGCCGTACATGCAAAATATCACGGTAGTACGGATATGCGAAAAAGCAAGAAAGCTCTCATCAAGAAGGAGTTCGATATTTTTACGATGATGAAAGGTGAAACGATGAAGCACTTGGTGGTTCAACTAAGAAGGCACGCGCTTCAAAAGACAGATGAAGAGTTGGTAGACAAGTTGGCGGACACACTACCTGAGGGGGAGTGGTCTACATACTTGATGGTACTGAAGAATGGTCCTAGTTATGCAAATTATCGTTTAGATGATTTCATTGACAAGCTGGAAGGTCATGAAATGGAACTACAAAAGATCGCTAAATCGAAGAATGCACAGGTCGTGCAAGATGTTGGATTGTAGTACAAAAGTGGGATTTCGGATACTTCAAGTCCGAAGATACAAACCGCTTTTAGTGCGAATGCTAATTCTTCAAATCATTCATTTCAAACATCACATCCAAGCTATGATCAGACACCAAACACATCTTATCCAGTTCAAGCTCAAATTCTCCATTTCAGAATCGAGCTAATTAGCCGAATCATTCCAGTTCCGATCCCAAGGTGTTTCACTGCAACATTGCAGTCAATCTAAAAAATGTATTCTCTGAGCAAGCAGCTAAACAACACATGGTGCTACTTGCAACTGTACTTGAATCATATGAAAGCTTGGTTGCGGGAAAGATTGGAAATCCGGAAATGACTGCCGAAGATTATGATCAAGTTGATAAAGAAGAATTGGAGTTGATGGATATTAAGTGGTGTCTAGCATCGATATCCGAAGGGTTACAAAGTTTGTTGCACTTACCTGACATGATATTGGAAACTCAAGCAACAAGCTGGGATACGACAAGTCAAAGGTGACATGCTTCAAGTGTAGAGAAAAAGGGCATTTCAAGCGTGGATGCACCAATCGTGAAGCTAGCGGTAATCAAAGTCCATTTGGGAACAATAACGATTACTACAAGAAAGCCTTGCAGTACAAACCATTTCCAAATAGGGTTCAACTTGAAGTTCAAGATGGTCAATCAAAAACCACAAAAAAAGCTCTAGTTGTTTCACACGAAGATGAAGGATTTCATTGGAACAGTTATATTTCCAGAAAAGATAATATTGCTTTGATGGCCGAGATCGTGGAAGAGCCAGAGTCGATGATAGATGAAGCAGCTTTTGAAAATGCAATCCTAGAGGAATACTTGCAAAGATCGAAAGAGGAGATGATCTATCATGAGACTAAAATGAAAAACATTATACCTCCTAACCTTCAATCTAGTTTTGCAGGTTGTTTCGATACTACATCTCAAGAGCAAGTGATGAAAGAAAAGAAACCTGAGATCAAGGAGATCATTGATGTGACGAAAGATGAATGAGGAAAACCTTACCAAGATTGCTGACAAAGCAATGATGGCCAATCTGAGAGAGGTAGGTCATGAGGTCGAGGTAAAGGTAATTGAAAAGGAAGTTATCAAAGTAAAAATTGTGGAGGTTGAAAAACCTTGCACAAAGTATGCTAAAGCTTGCGAACAATGTGTTGAAAAGTCATTAATCATAAGTGATCTAAATGTGCATAATGAAAATTTCAAATATGATTATCGTACAATGAAAGAAGCTTATGATAAGAGGAAAGGCACTTACAGCTTTTGTGAACAAGCAAATCGAGAATAAACTGACACAATCATAATGTTAAAGGCAACATTAATGGAAAAACAAGACGCCATTAACATGTACATTAATAACATAGCTGAGCAAAAACATGAGCTTCAAGAGATTAAAATTGAAACTGAATGAGTAAGACAGTTGTTATTTAGCTACATGACGAATGCTTATATCATTGATCATATTCTTCCAACGATTCCATCGGAAGAAAATGATAAAAAGCTAAAAAATCAGAAACATGGAGATTATAGCAATGTTCCACCTCCATTATGTGAAAGCTACTGTCGAAAAAAGTAGAAGGAATGGAGAAGGCACTCAATGTAAAACTTTTATCTGAAACAAAATATTAGTTGCCTGAAAACATTGATATAATTTACACAAAATTTAACAATGGAAGTGAAGCGATCGTAGGTAACGTGATTGAAAATGTGTTGGGAAGTGATTCTGATGACGGCAGCTTTGAGAGCGCCGACTTGAGTTTTAATAGTTCTGAATCACAATTTGAAAATGAAGATACTTCATCAGAGAATAGTCTAAGTGATGATCCTAACGTTGTGCTATACAAAGTTAAAGATTCTGATAGACTATATTTTGACGAAAGCTTGCCGATTCAGAATGTGAAAGAAGATCACATCGATAAACTATTCAAACTGGTTGAAGTTTCATCAAAGGATCTAGATAAAAATGAGAAGAAATTTTATTCAAAATCCAAGAAGATTTATAACAACTACCGGAAAAATGGTGTGGACTTTCCTGAGAATAGGAGAGGGGGTGTGGGTTTTGAACCTGAAGAAAAAGTCACCATTTCACGAATATAAAAGGAAAAATATGAAATTTTTGTTAGTGACTAACGCTGTTCGTGAAAAGGTATCGATTGGAAAGCAATCGAATGATGATTTTAAAAAGGAGAAAGTGCTTCGTGATCAGGCTAAATCTACAAGTGGAGTAAAATCTACTAGTGGAAAAACTGATGATACTCGGACATGCTTCAAATGCAATGAAGTAGGTCACATTGCAAGAAAATGTCCGAAATCAAAGTCTGATCGTCGAGGAAACAAAATTTCAGATGGTGAAAAATTAAAGAAACCAGAGGTTGTTCAGATTAAAATTTTGAAAAGAAACAATGAATCTAAATTTGGAGAGAAACCTAAAACTGAAAAGATTTCTAATTTTGAAAAAGGTGAATCTTCAAAACAAGCAGAAAATAAAGATTCAAAGTTTTACGTTAAAAAGGCAAGAATGAAATCACAATCCTGGGTTCCAAGAAGGATTTCATCGTCATATGAAATTGTCAAACCAACTGGATCAGTTAAAACAAAAGATTTAACCAAACAAAGACTGATCAGTGGGTACCAAAGAATGAAGTGAAAATTCCAACTTTTGATATCCCAAATCCACCCAAGACCGACAAGGCTTGGGTTTACCTCTTTAAATAATTGCTTTAACATGTGCAGGGCTTCCAAGGTCTATCTTATCTAAGTGGATTATGGACAGCGGAGCTTCTCGGCACATGATGGGGATGCGAGCCTTAGATATCAAAGCTATCAATGGAGGCTACTTAGGATTTGCTGGAAATAATTGTCGAATGGCGTGGTATCTTTTGATAAGATCAACTACATTGCTGAATTGGAGAATAATCTTCTGAGTATCTCCCAGATTAGTGACAAGAAGTTCACCACTCATTTCAACGATAAGGAGTGCATGATTCTAAAACCGGGTTTCCAGATTCCAGAAGAATGGATTCGCATGCGTGCTGCTGGAGAGAATGATCTTGATGTTCTTGATATGAGTATTGCCACAACTACATCCAAGTCGGCATAGTGTTTTGTCACAAAGGCCACAGAAAAGGAATCGATTTTATGGCATAGAAAGATGGGTCATATTCACTTGAGAAAGATGAATTTTCTAGTTCACAACAATCTCGTGGAAGGAGTGAATCTAAAGAGCTTTCACATGAATGATAATTGTTTAAGTTGCAAGAAAGGAAAGCAGATTAAAAAGTCTCATCCAAGAAAGATTTTGAACTCGATAAAGCTTCCACTAGAGCGTTTGCATATGGATCTCTTTGGTCCGGTCAATGTCAAAAGTATTTCAGGAGATCTTTATTGCTTGGTAGTAACTGACGAGTACTCAAGATTTTCATGGGTTTTCTTCCTAGAGAGAAAAGATGAAACGTTCGAGAATCTAATGATACTCTTTAGGAAGCTTGAAAATCTATACCATCTTCCTATTAGAAGAATCCGAAGCGACAATGTACAGAATTCAAGAACAAACGTATGCAAGAGTTTTGTTATGAGAAAGTGGTTCTTCATGAATTCAGTGCTCCATATACTCCACAACAAAACGGGGTTGCTGAACGAAAGAATCGAATGCTTATAGAGACAGCACGAACGATGCTTGCAGATTCTAAATTGCACGTGAGTTTCTGGAGTGAAGCAATGGCATCAGCATGTTATACGTTGAACATGGTCTTAACTGTTAAACCTACCAAGAAGACATGTTTTGAACTGTTAAACCAAAGAAAACCTAATTTGGAGTATCTAGAACCGTATGGATCTCCCTACACAGTCATTGATCCTGATGGGAAATTTGGTGCAAAATCATTAGAAGGGTTCTTTGTAGGATATGCAAGTCCACTCAGGTGAGTTTATCTTCCCAGCATGAAGCAAGTGGTTCTCGTTCATCATTTCGACTGCCGAAGGTATACAATGCCAACACAAAAGGCATATGATGCTTGGATGTTCAACTATGACAGTTTAGGGAAATCGTTCGATCTTCCAGAAGAGCCGACTGATGAAGAAATTACTGTTCTGTACTATTTGCATCAGTCTGCTAATCAAGAGCACATTTCAAGACCAATAGTGGTTAATCAACCATCTGTTGGTACATCTTCTTCTTCTGGTGAAGATCAAAATTATGTTCCGGTTAAGCCAGTTACACCTGTAACAGAACCAGTGAATGCTATTTCTGAACCCAATCTTTCACAAGCGCATGATTCTGATGAGGCTCCAACATTTGATCAAGATGGAGAATCCAGTTCTGATGAGGAATCTGAGCAGATCACTAGCATGTTAAATCAGACTGCTGGCCCAGGTTCTAGAAATGAAGCATCTATTAGCAATCCTCCTGTTGAATTAGTGGTTAATCTGAATGTTAACAATTTGGAGAGTTCAGTTGATGTTTCTAATGAAGTAATGCCGAGATCTTATTCTTATCATCCATCTGACACTATAATTGGTGAATTACAAGCTGGAGTCAGAACAAGAAGTCAGATCAATAAAGCACTTAGTTGTTTCTACACAAAGGTAGCTCCGATTCAAGAATTGTGCTCCTACCGTTGTTTTATATCTCAAATTGAGCCGAAGTCAGTTACTGAGGCACTTGGAGATGAAAAATGGGTTTTAGCAATGCAAGAGGAGTTATTACAATTCGAGAAATTGGGTGTATGGAAACTTGTTGACTATCCAGCAAATCAAAAGTCGATTGATACTAAATGGGTCTTCAAGTGTAAGCGTGACGATCAAGGAGTAATTATGCGAAACAAACTTGCCTTGTTGTCAAAGGATTCCATCAACAAGAAGGTATTGATTACACGGAAGTGTATGCACCAGTTGCGAGATTAGAGTCTATCCGCATTTTCTTGGCGTTCGCGTCTTGGAAAGGTTTTAAGGTGTACCAGCTTGATGTTAAATCAGCTTTTCTCTACGACAAATTGAGGGAACAAGTGTATGTCGGCCAACCACCAGGGTTTGTCGATCCACTGAACAAGAAGAAAGCATTTCTCCTGGATAAAGCCTTGTATGGGTTGCATCAGGCCCCGAGAGCCTGGTACGAGACGTTATCTCAACAATTAGTCGGCAATGGTTTTAACAGAGGCATAGTTGATAGAACCTTGTTTACGAGAGAAGTTGGAAATCATCTACTAATCGTACAAATCTATGTGGATGACATCATTTTTGGTTCAACGAACGACGATCTTTGTAAAGAGTTCGAATCTATCATGAAGAAAAAGTTCGAAATGAGCTCGATGGGCGAAATGAAATTCTTTCTGGGATTGCAGGTTGATCAATTGCCGGATGGTATTTTTATCCACCAAACCAAGTACGTTCATGATATTCTGAAAAAGTTTGAGATGGATAGCACAAAGCCGTTATCAACACCACTGGCACTCAACCATGGAATCTGCGTAGATGAGCTTGGAACCAAAGTTGATGAGACTCTTTATCGGTCGATGATAGGATCATTGATGTATCTGACAGCATCTCATCCGGATATCATGTATCCTACCTGCCTTTGTGCACGTTATCAGTCTAGTCCCAAAATATCTCATATGCAGATTGTGAAGCGGATTTTCGGATATCTGAAGGGATGTCCAAGAACAGACTTGTGGTATCCAAAGAATGACAACTTCGATCTGACGGGATATGCTGACTCTGATTTCGGTGTTGACGGATTGAACGCAAAGTCTACGACGGCCAGTTGCCAGTTCTTTGGAACACGACTTGTAACTTGGCAGTGCAAGAAACAAACCGCGGTCACTCTCTCTACTTGTGAGGCTGAGTACATCTCAGCTTCCAGTTGTTGTTCACAACTTTTGTGGATTTAACAACAAATGAGAGACTATGGATTGCAATTTCTTGACACTCCATTATTTGTAGACAGTAAGGCAGCAATCGACATAAAAAAAAATCCAGTTCATCACACTCGAACGAAACATATTGAGAGTCATTACCACTTTATTCGTGATTGTTACGAAAAAATATTGGTACGAATTGAGAAAATCCACACCGATGAACAAAAAGCTGATTTTTATACCAAACCTTTCAGTCTAACACGGTTTAAATACTTAATGAGGCTTAACGGTATAAAAAATAATTTGACAGGTGTGGAAGCAGAGATTGAATATGGATCGGACGATGAGTTCTCGTGATCCCCATTGCTTTGTTATCTTTTAGGATTAGAATTTCTTTAAAAACTAAAATACAAAAATATGTTTTTGATTTTAGGGGGAGAGATGAAACGAGAAAATACAAAAACATATAAAATGCAAAATGTATAAAAACATTGAAAAAAGACAAAAAGGATTCTGTGTTAAAAAGGAAATGATAGTACATCAGTGGGCTATCACAGTATGCTAAGGATTTGTAAAGTTTAAAAGTTTAAACAAGTCTTACTGTGGATGTGTCGATAGGCTTTACACGTTCAGTAGATTGTTTCCGGGATATAAATTAAATTTTACAACTGCTTAATTTGTGGATTAACATCTCTCGGATATATGGACTTAGTACTCTGAAATTTCGTTTGAGAGATTGCCTGATTCTGAGATATGAGGTCTTTTTAGATGATTGATATCTGAGTTATTATACAAGTTCTTCTGATTTTGCGTAAGCAATGGCCTAGAACTTCTATAATGCTTTTGCTAAAAATCCTTAAACTGCAGCAAAATTGAAAGAATCGAAAGATAAAATCAATTGTAGTCAAAAGATTCCATAATTGGAACAACACCTTAAAGTCGAGCCTTCATCTCTCTGTCGATATGGTGGTATTAACCCGAGCTCTCAAGGTTTCGCATAACCCAGATATAGATATCAATTATGCTATACTCACCTGTAAGATGAAATCTAGGGAATCTTGATACGGGAGTATATTCTGAGATGGGAACCATAATTAAGTCAAGTTTCATAATTCTAACTAACATATCTTGGAACAATTGAGAATTGTGTCAAAGTTTAAATGGACAAATATATCGACAATCTAGGTAAATAAGTTTAAAACTTGAAGTCATCAAAAGGTCAACGGTACTAGTGATATGTCTCAAACAACTGATATGATCCTTAGATACGAATTCACAAAAATATGTCTGTAAATATGTTTTTACATAATTTCATCAGATTACAGATTTAAAACCCAAAATATTTTCAGTGTGTTTTAGCATAAACTTTCGTAAATTCAAAAAGATTTTGTTTCTACATTGTTTTCAACAGCCAATGATGGAAAACGGATCTTCGGAGTTCGGAATGGTGCAAATGGTTGGAAATCTTGATGACAACGGGTTGGGAGCTAATCTGTAAAATCAAAATAAACGAAAAATGATTAAAAGTTCATTAATTTGAAACTTTAAAATAAAGAAAAATAACAGTTTGTTCATAATGGGTCAATCCAAGGTCATTAACTTGGACTCGGCAGACAAATCGGTTAACCAAGGTCATTAACTTGGACTTGGTCAATTGAGTGGATTTTTAAAACTGGTAAACTTGTGAAAGTTCAAGGTTTAAATGTAAAAATTGAAAAATTTTGATTTGGGCTTGATCAAGTTCGGCCGAAGTTAAGTAGATCTTTGTTATCAAGCTTAGCTAACTTCGGGCGAAGTTAGATATTGAAAATTGTTTGTTTTGGGAATCAAGTTCGGTCGAAGTTTGATAAGGAATGGGTTATCAGTTTTAGATAGGTTTTAAGTGACAAGTTCGCCTGAACGTACCTAGACTATATATATTCTCAACTTTGGACAAACCTTCATTTTATCCTTTTGAGTGAACTTGAGACCTGTTTAACGAACTTGCTATATTGCAATTGAGATACTGTTATTCTGTCCGATTTTAGTTTGAATCTAAGTGATTGGCATACTTAGATCCATAGCAGAGGTGATGATTCGTTCTAAAAACTTCGAATTTTATGTGTAATAATCATGTCGGCATTAAATATGTTAAATCATATAGATTTAGAGTGTTTAGATTGAAATTGATCGGACAAAGTTGTTAGATAACATGTTGAAATCACAAATGAATCAAAATTTTGATCTTTGGACCTTGAATGAATGTTGCAGGATTGATTTTTGATTTGGGGACGATGACAAGTTCGCCCGAACTTCGTCATGTTGTTTGAAACAACTTCAGGCGAAGTTGTGTGTATAATAAAATGATTTTTTGTGTTTAACTTCGGGCGAAGTTAGGATTAATCAGATTTAAAAAAAAAGTAAAATTTTTTTTAACATGTCAAGTTCGACCGAAGTTAATCTTAATTGTTATAAAACATGTTTTTGTGACAAGTTCGCCCGAACTTATTCAGATTTGATATAAAACATGCCATTTAGGCAAGTTCGAGTGAAGTTGTTATAGTGTGTTGTTAAAATTTGTTAAATTTGCTAAGTGTGTGTGATTTTCATGTCGTAGGTTGTTCAGCTCACGTTTTCGAAGTTCCATAACACTTGTGTCTCTCTAGACAAGAAGTTATTTCCATCTCTAGAGCCGTTTTTGAAATTCTAGAGTTTATGGGACGTATTCCAGTGACGAAGGCCATTACTGACAAACACATCGTGTATCGATCACATGTGAATTTCTTCTGGAGTTCTGCGAAATATGACGAAGTAAATAAATTCATTAATTCTTTTGTTCGTGTGGGAGATGAAGATAAGGAGTTCAAAGTCATAGAAGCTGATATCCGCAGAGTGTTGGAATTCAACGGTAGTGCTGACGATCCAACGGGTTTTGAGGAAGGATTGTTAAAGGATGTTTTTATCGAATGGGAAATCGCGGATACGTTAATGAATCTTCATTCAAGAAAGGCAATCTTGGTCTTCCGTATAAATTCTTCATGCATGCATTGATTCACACTTTCAGCCATAGAAAAGCCAGGCTTAGATGATTTGTAGGATTATATGATGTGTATGGTGACTGCAATGGTGCTGAACAAGAAGTTCAATTATTCTGGAGTTTTATTTGATCATATGGCAAAGAATATGGGCAAGGATAGATTTCTGCTATATCCTCGTTTTGTCAAGATGCTTATCGATGATCAGTTTAAAGATATTGTAAAAGATCATAATGATGTACTTTATCTGGGTCATATGGAAGAAACTACTCTGAAGAAGCTTGCAACGTACCAAAGACAAGATTCAGCTCCAATTGCCAAACCTATTTTCGGTGCTATTGTTAAAGCTGACTATGTGTCACCACCTGACGGAAAATGGAGGAATTCTGGAAGTGGTGATGATTAGGATGAAGTTAACTTGCTAAAAGGATTCAAAGAAAATATCATAGCACATGGTTTGTAAAGAAAGTTGTTGAAAAGCCAAAACGTAAAAGGGCTTCAAAGAAAGTCGAGACTATGCTTAGAGATGAACCTGAGATTGAAACAAAAAATGTTGAGAATGTTGAAGTGTCACACCCCGACCCGCAGCGGAATAAGAGTCGGGGCATAATTGGGTTATCACCAAAGCTCATGATATTTACTAATATGTTTCATATTTATTAAAGTCAAAATTACATTCCCAAATATCCAAACATATCCATACAATACAAAGAAAATAAACCAAACAAAACAATTCCAAACTCTAAATCATTTTATTCTTCTAGTCCAATCCTAAGTGTTTCTTGCTGCAGCTGGTTCACCTGTATCATGTGTAAAAATGGGGGTTTTTTGGGTCATCATAAGTTGGCGAGTGAACCTTGTTAGATAAACATTTATTATTTATTTCCTTGTTAGTTTATCAATGAAAAATTATGCATAATCATAAATGAGCAAATGTAAATAATCAAACAGCAGCAATAACTGTCACAACTATAACATACAATAACATATGATAGCATACATTAACATACCAACATCATACAATAAATAACATGAATGAAACTGTGCGATCAAGGCTCAATCAAACGGAGCCGATCGTATTGCATGTACTGAAAATGATAAATGTCTGTGCGATCAAGGCTCAATCAAACGGAGCCGATCGTATGTTGGCACGCCAGGTTCACGCTCATAATGTAATGGGGAACATGCTCAACGCTCATAATGTAATGGGGAACGGCGGCCTATGAAATTGCATGTACTGAAAATAATAAATTGAATCTAACAATAACCACACAAACAGTTGAAACAAGCTGAATACACATTTGTTCATGATATGTTGTATGCACAATGATTTAAATATAATATATAGCAAGACACATGATACACCCCAAAAACGTGATTAAAATGGGGAATTTGTAAAGATTCACTCACATTGGGTGCGTTTGATTGGAGATGGTGAGATGCGCACGAGTTGGAAGAGCGGGACAACGAGAATTAACTAACCTAAATAATAACGGAAAATATAGTAAATGAGTGGATTTTATTAAGGATTTTAATAGAATTTTTAGATGTATTTTTACGAGTTTAAGGCTATTTTCTATCTTTAAAAACATTAATTTTAAGTATTTTTAATTGATTTTTAAATTAAATTAAATAATTAAAAATATAAAAATATGTTGACTTTTTGGGTTGACCGTTGACTTTTTGACTTTGACTGTTTGACCGGTTTATTGTGTGACTGAAATGCGCTGGGTGAGGCTCGAACCCGAGACCTCCCGTTTGCGTGCACGCAGCTCTACCAACTGAGCTACGTGTCTAACCCGAAATAATTCTGTTTTTAATTATACTTATATATTAACTCAATTTATCCAAAATCCTTTCATTTTCAAAAACATTTTAATTCATCGAACCGGTGCCACTAACAGGTCTCGAACCCGGGACCTGTGCTTTAACATTACACACAGTCCACCGCTGGACTGTGTGTCTAACTTGGTGAATATACAAATTTTATTATACTTAACAACTAACGGAGTTAACCCGGTTCAGTTTTAAACAAAAAGGCATTTTATTACTGCGAAGGTGTGTGTGTCAAGAATCGAACTCAGGACGTATGCGTATTTTTGTTCGCACACAGTCCACCGCTGGAGTGTGTGTCTAACCCGTTCAAAATACCAATTTTAATTATTCTTATATTGTTAGCGCAGTTCATCTTCTTCGTTGGTTTTTACAGACCGCAGATTACACCATTATATCTTGTTAATTCGATTGTTAAACATTGCACAGACTAATATGAGATAGCAGAGATGATATTTAGAAATAAACATACCGGTGAACGATTTATTACAGAATTCCGGCAAGGCGTCGGTCTCTGTTTTTATGAACTTCAACTGAGCAAATCAATTAATCGTTTTGATTAGCTAATCATGGAATTGAAGTGCTAAACAAACGTTAACAGTGTGTTTGAAGGTCCTTACCATTTCACAGACGAAAATAAAGATTTCCATAAATTTTCCGGCGAACTGGAATTATCCGATAACAGCGTCTGAATTCGATTTCAAGTGAAAGGTTTGAGTTAGAAATAGCTTAACAATTGTTAGACTACGACGGTATTGAAGGACTTACCGTTTTGAGGAAGAATACGGTTTTCCGGCGAACTTGCAGAATTTTCCGGCGAGTGAAATAAACTTCTCCGGTGGACTGTAAAGTGTGCGGAAATGTAATTGGAGGTTTGTGGAATGTTTCTGAGTCGCGAGAAGATCTTTGATTACAGTAATTCGGATTATTGGATAGCTTCGGTTATAAAACTCATCATCATCAGAATTCAAGTCAATTCAAGTTTGAATTGATTAGAATTGTCGGTGCATCAGTTATAAACCTGAATTCACCATTATTCAAACGTTTTAGACGGTTGAATTGCCGATTTCGGTTTTCAGTTGGCGCAACCGGTTCATCTAGGTTTGTATATAAGACTTATTTGTTTCCTAGAGTTGACAGAAAACAAACAAGTGGCGGAGTAGTTATGCGTGTGAGTGTTAAGTCTTTGGAGTTACAACCCGGCTGACCCGGGTTCGAGTCCCAGCAGCCCCTTTTTATTTTTAATCACTTTATTTATATTTTTTATCAATTATAACTTTTATGGTTTAGTTTGTTTATTAATTATGTATCACTAAAAATTAAAATAAGCATAAATAGGCGACGAACATTTATAACTTGATATTCGATTACAAAATGGAGCGGGTTTGGTAAAACCCGTTTTCGACAAATGTTACAGTATCCCCTACTTTTAGCAATTTCGTCCCGAAATTTAAGTAATAGAAGTAGTAGGAAAAAGATGCGGGTATTTTTCACGCATTGAGTCTTCACGTTCCCAAGTAAACTCAGGTCCCCGTTTCGACTCCCAGCGTACCCTAACAATTGGAATGCGACTTCGTCGTAGACGTTTTTCTCCGAAATCCATGATCTCTACTGGTCTTTCAATAAAATGCATAGATTCATCAATCTGAATATCTTCCTGAGGAATGTGAAGGTTTTCATCAGCGAGGCACTTCTTTAAGTTTGATACGTGGAATGTGGGATGAATCCTGTTGAGTTCTTCTGGTAGATCAAGCTTGTATGCTACAGGTCCTACTCTTTCGAGTATCTTGAAAGGTCCTACGTAGCGTGGTGCTAGCTTGCCTTTTTGACCAAAACGAACTACTCCCTTCCACGGTGATACTTTTAGAAGTACAAGATCACCAATGTTAAAATCTAAAGGCTTCCGTCGTTTATCTGCATAACTCTTTTGACGACTTTGGGCCGCTAGAAGATTGTTTCGAATTTGATGGATCTTGTCTGTGGTTTCTTGAATCAATTCCGGACCAGTGATTTGAGCTTCCCCAATTTCGTGCCAACATACTGGAGATCGGCACTTACGACCATATAAGGCTTCAAAAGGTGCCATGCCGATGCTTGAATGATAGCTGTTGTTGTACGAAAATTCGACTAATGGTAGATGAGCGTCCCAATTTCCCTTGAAGTCTATAACACATGCTCGAAGCATATCTTCAAGAGTTTGAATGGTGCGTTCAGATTGACCATCAGTTTGAGGATGATAGGCGGTACTGAGATCTAATCGCGTACCCATAGCGGCTTGTACTGCTTGCCATGTTCGTGAAGTGAAACGACCATCACGATCAGAAATAATGCTTAACGGTACACCATGTCGGCTTACGATTTCGCTGATATAAATACGAGCTAGCTTTTCGTTCTTGAAATCTTCGCGGATAGGAATAAAGTGAGCTGATTTTGTAAGTCGGTCAATTATTACCCACATAGTGTCATACCCACCAGAAGTGCGAGGTAACCCGGTAATGAAGTCCATGGTTATATTTTCCCACTTCCATACAGGTATTTCAGGTTGAACCAGAAGTCCTGAGGGTCTTTGGTGTTCAGCTTTCACCTTGGAACATGTAAGGCACTTAGAAACAAAAACAGCAATATCCTTTTTCTTTCCAGGCCACCAATAGGTATATCATAGGTCTTGATACATCTTATCGGCTCCTGGGTGTATAGAGTATCGTGTTTGTGAGCCTCATTCATAAGAATTTCACGAAGATTGTTATGGTTAGGAATCCAGATACGATCTAGGTAGTACAGAATACCGTCAGATTTAGTTTCAATTTTAAGTTCAGCTCCACAGGACATCTCCTTTCGTACATTGTCACACCCTCAATTTCCACTTGCGCAGTTTTACCGCGAGGCGTGTGAACAAACCAGAATCTGAAACACTAGTACGTCGAACGACTCTATATGATTTGATAATACGTTTTCCAAAAAATCATTTGTTTAACCATTCATCGTAGATTTTATATTGTCTTAGTTAGTTACCAATGTTTAGCGGAAGCATTAGTTTTTATGGTTGAGCGGAAGCATAAAATAAGTAGTGAAACGGGCGCCAACACAAACGCCAAAACAAATGAAAAACCCAAAACAATGTTTGTAAATGAGACTCGATAAAAGATGTCTTGATCAATGCATGTGAGTGCACCTAGAGCTCCTAGCGTCCTGAGAAACATGTAAAGAAACAAGTGTCAACATTAAAGATGAGTGAGTTCACAGGTTTTCATAAATTCGTTTGTTCGGTTATGAGTTTGTTTCCCCCGTTATCCCTAACCCGGGATAACGATTTAGTTCCATTATTCCCAACCCGGAATAATACCGATAGTTCCATTATTCCTTAACCGGAATAATAATTATGTTGGTTCTATTATTCCAAACCCGGAATAATAAAGTTGTTGTTTCCGTTATCCCTAACCCGGGATAATATAGTTGTTGTTTCCATTATCCCCAACCCGGGATAATATAGTTGATTCGTAATTAAGTTCAATGTTAACATATATAGGTAGCTAGCCTAAAGTTATGTCACGTAAGTGTTCGCGATCGAAGCTGACTGTTGTGCCTCCGTGTTGCCAGGCCTATCACTGACCATGGCGAAGTTAGGCCAAATTATTCACCCGTTGACCATACCCGGTCGGCTAGCGCGACTAGCTCGGATGGGGCTTGTCGGGCCCAGTAGTACTACTTATAATTTCCCCGCTATTTAAACCCAATACTAACGATCCGAGAGATTGTCGAGGACTTATGTGATATAGCTGCTTAGTGACCATAACGTTACATTAACATTAACTTAGTTACCGAATAGTTATATGACGTTAAATTCGTATAACGTAAAGAGATTGAGTTTGAAGAGTGTATACATGTTTCTCCCCCTGTTGTTTAAAACCGGATAAAATTAGGGGCCGTGAACTCACCTTTAGTTGCTCGGTTAGTGTAGCAAAGAAGTCGTAAAGGATGGGACCGCTAATTGCGTCCTAACAAACCAATTGATTTCAAGCCAGTGTGTGAACACACCAATACAAAATTCTACACATAATTTACGCACAAAGTGATACACACAATCAAAATTCCTAACACTCAAACATGCATGCAAGTATCTTCATGTGAACATAGTAATCAAAACAATTTATCATGAACATAATCCAATCCATGCAACACTTTGGTGCACACATTCACAAGTTATCAAGTTTCAGCTTACATACTCATAATTAGGCTGTTTTCTAGGATTTTTATAAAATAGTTCAAACGTTCCAAAAATTCCAATTATTTTACAGCAGGTGACAACTATACTGTAGAAATTTATATAAATTTTTCAAGTCCTAATACTTTACCAATTAACCATAAATATTAATATACTAGGCTGCAGTCAGATTCGTCGCTTTCTGACTGCAGTCCACGGAAGAATTTATTTAAAAATCACCGATCGTCCAATTAACAAAATTCCAGTGGGAGTTGCCCGGAAATTTCCATACCTAGTTGCCGTACAAATTTCATGATTCGACTCCCTACAGAATATAAAATCCAACTCGATAAACAACTAACAAAATTTCAGGATTTCCACAGTTTTAGTTACTGAACTTAATTGGCCACTTAAAAATATCAAACGACTTCAGAAAAATATGAATCCAGCGCCATTAGATTCGTTATTCAAATATCTACGTTTTAGACTTCAGAAAATCCGTTTTTCGACAACTAATGACCGAGTTACAGCCAGTTGAAGTCGGCTGTAACTATCATTCAGCAACCTGTTTCAGCATTTTATCACAACTAATTCGCAATAACCGTCGATACAATGAACCTAGGCGATCAAGAACTGATTTTTCCAATCATAGATCAATACATATATCATATCCATGCAAACCCTAATCAATATCTCTAGTTTTTTTTATAAACAAAACACAGCCTATGTTACATGATTTTCGAAAACATCAAACTTTCAATCTAGCATAATCAATCCGAAAACAACACAATCACTACATTCAAACACATATATCCGAACATGATCTTGTAACAATGATAAATCCTAACCTTAAATGACAAGGTAAGTGAGCCGAGACTTGGATGGGAATGGATTCGGCTTGAAGGTAGATCGCGACCGAGAAGGGGGCTTGTTTGCGACCGTGAAGAAGAGTGGGGAGCGGCTGTTTGCGACCGAGATGATGAAGGAAAGCTGCCGTCGGCTGTTTGCTATTAGGGTTTTGTGTGTTTTGTTTTTGTGAAGCAAAGCATGCATGTGTGTTTGTATATATAGGCGCAAGAGTAAGGAGAAGAGGGAATGGGTTTGCGGTTTGGGTTGCACGCGGCCGAAGGGTTTGGGTTGGTTGGTTTGGGTTTAAAACTTGGTTCACTCCTAGAGTCACAAGGAATCGAGGTTGGTTCGTGTCGGGTTCGGTTTGGTTCGTGTACATATTTACTATAAATATTTTATAACTAAAACAATCACGTAATCGAATATCACATATTCACCAACTCATAAATGTTCAATACACATAGCACATACTTCATTTGACAAGTTCGCTAAATTATCGTAACTATTTCGAGCGTGCAAATTCAAGTCTCCGAATTAATAACCGTGAAGTAGTGCGTTTAAGTTATCCGAAAAACCGGGATGTCACATACATCATCTTCCGTTACTGAAACATGTTGGGCATCTCGAATTTGATCTTTAATGTAGTTATAATTTGCGAACATAGAAGACGAATGGAGTTCGGATAACCCTTTCGACTAAGTGCATCAGGAACCACATTTGCTTTGCCAGGGTGGTACCGAATTTCACAGTCGTAGTCATTTAGAAGTTCAACCCATCTTCGTTGCCTCATGTTTAACTCTTTTTGATTGGAGATATGTTGAAGACTCTTGTGGTCAGTGTATATTTCACACTTAGTACCATAGAGATAATGTCTCCATATCTTAAGAGCGAACACAACGGCTCCAAGTTCTAGGTCATGGGTGGTGTAATTCTTCTCATGCGTCTTGAGTTGTCTCGAAGCATAAGCTATAACTTTTCCTCTTTGCATCAAAACGCAGCCTAATCCTTGCCCTGACGCGTCGCAATAGACCACGAAATCATCACAACCTTCAGGAAGAGTGAGGATTGGTGCATCACAGAGTTTTTGTTTAAGGGTTTGGAAGGCTTCTTCTTGCTTGGGTCCCCATATGAAAGGTTTTCCCTTATGAGTTAAAGCCGTGAGTGGTACAGCAATGCGGGAGAAGTTTGAAATGAAACTACGATAATAACCAGCCAAACCAAGAAAAGATCTTACTTCAGTTGGTGTACGTGGCGCTTTCCATTCTTGTACCGCTTTGATCTTTGAGGGGTCGACATGTACTCCCCTGTCATTGACTACATGTCCGAGGAATTGTACCTCTTTTAACCAGAATTCGCATTTGGAGAATTTGGCGTTTTCATTCTCTAGAAGTGTAAGGATAAGTCGAAGATGACGCTCATGATCAGACTTAGACTTTGAATAAATAAGAATGTCGTCGATGAAGACTATAACAAATCGATCAAGATAAGGTTTGCAGACTCTGTTCATTAGGTCCATGAAGACTGCTGGAGCGTTGGTTAAACCAAATGGCATAACCATGAATTCATAATGACCATAACGAGTTCGGAATGCGGTCTTTGGGACGTCTTCTTCATGTACTCTAAGTTGATGATAACCAGATCGAAGGTCGATTTTGGAAAAGTAGCTGGCACCTTGAAGTTGGTCAAGAAGATCATCAATGCGAGGTAAAGGATAGCGATTCTTGATTGTTAATTTGTTGAGCTCTCTGTAGTCGATGCACATACGAAACGATCCATCTTTCTTCTTTACAAAAAGGACAGGTGCACCCCAAGGCGAGGAGCTAGGACGTATGAATCCCTTGTCAGTCAACTCTTGCAGTTGACTGGCTAGCTCTTGTATTTCAGAGGGGGCTAACCTATAAGGAGACTTTGCAACTGGTGTAGCACTAGGTATAAGATCAATACGGAATTCGACTTCTCTAACTGGAGGAAGTACTGAAATGCCGTCAGGAAAAACTTGCGGGAAATCTTTTACTACTGGGATGTCTTCAAGTTTCTTCTCCATGGTTCCCTTTTTGATGATATGAGCTAAAAACGCGACATAATTCTTGCGAAGATATTTCTGAGCTTGAAGACAAGACATTAAGCTGAGCCCTTTCGACGAGGTTTCTCCAAAGATTCGAAGAGTCTGACCGTTTGAAAGAGGAATACATATAAACTTTTCGCGACATACAACTTCTGCCTGATGTTGACTGAGCCAGTCCATACCAATTATGATATCAAAACTTCCCAACCTCATAGGAATAAGGTCAACTGAAAAGTCGTGGTCGTTTAAGGTGAGTGTACAGTTGCGTATAATAGAGTTTAATGAAACCGGTTTTCCGTCAGCAACTTCTACCGTTATGGATTCCATGAGCTTATCACAATTTTGGTTTAGGATAGGTTCAAATTCTAAGGACACAAAACTTCTATCCGCACCAGTAACCAGCCAAATCCAAAAATTGGCGGATCTCTGTCGGTGTCCTGGGTGCTTCCCAGTTTTTGATAGCTTCTATCTTGGCAGGGTCGACATGGATACCCTTTTCATTTACGATATGCCCGAGAAACTGAACTTCCCGAATCCAGAAATCACACTTCGAAAGCTTGGCATATAGTTTCTCCTGTTGAAGTAATCCCAGCAGTAATCGTAGATGTTCAGCATGTTCTGCTTCACCTTTAGAGTAGATGAGTATATCATCGATGAATACAATGACAAACTTGTCGAGGTATGGTTTACACACACGGTTCATGAGGTCCATGAACACCGCGGGTGCGTTGGTGAGACCGAAGGGCATGACCAAGAACTCATAATGGCCATACCGAGTACGAAATGCCGTCTTAGCGATATCCTCCTCCCTGACGCATAGCTGGTGGTAACCGGACCGTAGATCAATCTTGGAATAGTAGCTTGACCCTTGAAGTTGGTCGAAGAGATCGTCGATGCGAGGTAACGGGTATCGGTTCTTGACAGTAACCCTGTTGAGTTCCCTGTAGTCGATGCACATGCGGAAGGTCCCGTCCTTCTTCTTGACGAAAAGGACTGGAGCTCCCCATGGCGAAGCGCTTGGTCGGATAAATCCTTTTTCTAACAGCTCCTGAAGTTGGGTAGACAGCTCCTGCAGCTCGGCTGGAGCTAGGCGGTATGGGGCTTTGGTGATAGGAGTTGCATGGTTTGCCAATTCGATTTCAAACTCCAATTGTCGATGGGGTGGAAGACCAGGTAATTCCTCTGGGAATACATCAGAAAAATCACGGACGGCAGGGATGTCTTCTATACGTTTCTCGTCCTTAAGCTGTTCGGTAACCAGTGCGAGTAAAGCGAAGGAGTTCTTTCTCCGAAGATACTTCTGTGCTTGCATGTAAGAGATGATGTTTTTGACGGCGCTTGCCTTATCGCCTTGTACCGTCAAGATTTCGTCGTTAGAGAGCGGAATACGGATAGATTTTTCAAAGCAGAGGACTTCAGCTCGGACTTCGGATAGCCAGTCCATTCCGACTACCACGTCAAAACTACCCAGGGTAGCTGTCATCAGATCAATGGTAAAGGTGTGACCCGCGAGTTTGAGTTGACAGCCAGATACTATATGGGTCACGTCCACAGATTTACCATCGGCTAGTTCTATGATATAAGGGGTCTCTAAGGGTTTAGGCGTGAGATTTAGGTTCTTCCTAAAAGACTCAGATATAAAGCTCCTATCCGCACCCGTATCAAAAAGCACAGTAGCAAAATGTTTATTAAGGGGAAACTTACCGGTGACCACGTTCGAGTCGTTTCTTGCCTCTCCGCGGCCCAGCGTAAATGCGCGACCTTTGGCACCTCATGTGCCACCATTTCCATTATTGTTGTTGTTATTGTTGTTGTTGTGGTTATTGTGGTTGTGGTTGTTCCCACCATTGTTGTTGTTGTTGTTACGGAGCTGTGGGCAGTCTCTTTTGAAGTGGGCAGTGCTACCACACTGATAGCATCCCCGGTTAACACCCTGTTGCTGACCCTGGGGTTGATTTTGGTTTTGTCGGGACATGATTTCCCCACGACAATCCTTTGCCGCATGTCCCACCTTGCCACATCGTTGGCAGCGATTCCCGGCACAAGGGCCGTGATGATTAAGATTACAGCGATTGCACTGCGGCTTTCGACCTACATAGCCGCTTGCGTTCTGGTTGTTGTTGTTGTTGTTGGCGGGCTGAATTTGGTGACCCCGGTGGCTGTTGTAATTATTAAACCGTTTCTGGTTCCCCTGTTGTGGCTGGGATGACGAAGACTGTCGAACAGACGATTCTTCAAACTTTCTTTTATTATCAGGGGCAACTTCAGTTGTACCCCGAGCTGGCAACTTCTTTTGTTCCACCGCCTTATCGGTGAGTTTGTGCGCCAATCGGATTGCCTGATGTTCAGTTGCAGGGTTACTAGCCATTACCATACCCTGAATTTCCGGAACCAGACCCCCAAGGTAAAACTCGAGTCGTTTTTCCACAGTGTTAGCCAGATCGGGACATAGAAATACCAAGTCGTGATGTTTCGCTGTGTATGCTTCGATTTCAGATCCCACCATCTTGTGGTTTCATAAGGCTTGCTCCAACGGTTGCACTCTGTCTCGTGGACAGTACTCCTCTTTGATTAGGGTCTTAAACTCGGCCCAGGCCATTGCTTTTGCAGCAATAAGTCCACGCGTTTGGACTTGTGCATTCCACCAAGTTAGTGCCCCATCTTCCATTGTTGAGGCTGCGTACTTGACCTTGTTGGCCTCTAGACAGTAGCACATTTCAAATACTGATTCAGATTTTTCGATCCAGCGGACCAGTCCTATGGGTCCTTCTGCCCCCGAGAATTTGCTTGGTTTAGCGTCGAGGAACATCTTGTAGGGGTTAAAACCCCCTCCTGCTGACAGAGAACAGGTAGTCAGCGAGGAATTCTACTAGCCCAACTATTAGATTTTCTCCTAAAATTTAATAATGGTTACCTGCCGGTTGGTTCTGAACACCCGCTAGAGCTGCGTTCACGTGCTCTTGAATCATGGCAACTAGTTCTTCGGGCGTCATGTTAAGGTTTCCACGTCGTCCAGTTGCCATTTAGATCTTCGAAAAACAACATAAACACCCCGATAAGTCTATATATCCAATATAGTTATCCTACTTCGTACTTAAATAATTATCAAGTTATGTCAACTCAAATATATTTAATAGTCAAAAGAAATACTTGATTAAATGAAGTTTCAACGTCTTACAAAGTGCCAACCAACATATGAATTCACTATAAAGTCTCAAGTTTAAACACATGTGGGAAAATAAATAGACTGAAGGAAAGTAATAAAATAAGCGAGACGTGTCAGTCGTCTACGTCTCCATCCCCCAGATCACTATCGTTGCCATCATCCTGCGCGGCATTCCCGGCTTCTACAGCTGGGTCCTCCTCCGGATCCTCCTCTGGGTCCTCTTCCGGATCCTCTTCCGGATCCTCTTCCGGATCCTCCTCTACCGGCACTGGAGGGGCCGGTGCTGGTGCAGGTGCTTGATTTTGCTCTAGCTCCTGAATTCTCCAACTATTTTCCAGGACTCTGTCTTCAAGCCAGTCGGCTCTTATCTGCTCAGCACGCAGATCTCTGGCTAAGGTGTTACGAGCTATCTTACTAGTATGTTGCTCTTCCTCGAGCGAGTCGGTTTTACCTGTCAGTTGTCGGATCATCCATCCCTGTGCTAGGATGGTTTCCTGCATTCTTTCTAATTGTTCTTGTTGTTTCTGTATCATGTTTCTAAGTAGGTCATTTCCTACTTCTACAGAGTTAACCGGTTTGACCGGCACAGCGATGGTTGGGCGTGATGACGACTCCTCCCCCAGAGCGAGCCTTTTCCTCACAGCTGAACGTGTCTCCACGCCATAAGATGGTAAGGGTTCCACCATAGGTGCCTTTCCTGGCGCCCTTGGGTGCAAAAGTTTGTCGGATGATGATGATGATGACATTGCCTGTTAGGTCGTGTAGTTAGTTACGAGTTCTTTTCATTTCTTATTACGAAGTCATAATCTACATACACAGTTGTAGTACATCACATAATGAGATATAATCAGTTCGGTGCCAAACTACGTCTAGTGTCGTGTAATCAGCTATAGTTTAGGTCTACTTTTAATGCAAACCTAGTTCTCTATAGCTAGTGGCTCTGATACCAATCTGTCACACCCTCAATTTCCACTTGTAGAGTTTTACCGCGAGGCGTGTGAACAAACCAGAATCTGAAACACTAGTACGTCGAATGACTCTATATGATTTGATAATACGTTTTCCAAAAATCATTTGTTTAACCATTCATCGTAGATTTTATATTGTCTTAGTTAGTTACCAATGTTTTGCAGAAGCATTAGTTTTTATGGTTGAGCGGAAGCATAAAATAAGTAGTGAAACGGGCGCCAACACAAACGCCAAAACAAATGAAAAACCCAAAACAATGTTTGTAAATGAGACTCGATAAAAGATGTCTTGATCAATGCATGTGAGTGCACCTAGAGCTCCTAGCGTCCTGAGAAACATGTAAAGAAACAAGTGTCAACATTAAAGATGAGTGAGTTCACAGGTTTTCATAAATTCGTTTGTTCGGTTATGAGTTTGTTTCCCCCGTTATCCCTAACCCGGGATAACGATTTAGTTCCATTATTCCCAACCCGGAATAATACCGATAGTTCCATTGTTCCTTAACCGGAATAATAATTATGTTGGTTCCATTATTCCAAACCCGAAATAATAAAGTTGTTGTTTCCGTTATCCCTAACCCGGGATAATATAGTTGTTGTTTCCATTATCCCCAACCCGGGATAATATAGTTGATTCGTAATTAAGTTCAATGTTAACATATATAGGTAGCTAGCCTAAAGTTATGTCACGTAAGTGTTCGTGATCGAAGCTGACTGTTGTGCCTCCGTGTTGCCAGGCCTATCACTGACCATGGCGAAGTTAGGCCAAATTATTCACCCGTTGACCATACCCGGTCGGCTAGCGCGACTAGCTCGGATGGGGCTTGTCGGGCCCAGTATGTACTACTTATAATTTCCCCGCTATTTAAACCCAATACTAACGATCCGAGAGATTGTCGAGGACTTATGTGATATAGCTGCTTAGTGACCATAACGTTACATTAACATTAACTTAGTTACCGAATAGTTATGTGACGTTAAATTCGTATAACGTAAAGAGATTGAGTTTGAAGAGTGTATGCATGTTTCTCCCCCTGTTGTTTAAAACCGGATAAAATTAGGGGCCGTGAACTCACCTTTAGTTGCTCGGTTAGTGTAGCAAAGAATTCGTAAAGGATGGGACCGCTAATTGCGTCCTAACAAACCAATTGAATTTCAAGCCAGTGTGTGAACACACCAATACAAAATTCTACACATAATTTACGCACAAAGTGATACAGACAATCAAAATTCCTAACACTCAAACATGCATGCAAGTATCCTCATGTGAACATAGTAATCAAAACAATTTATCATGAACATAATCCAATCCATGCAACACTTTGGTGCACACATTCACAAGTTATCAAGTTTCAGCTTACATACTTATAATTAGGCTGTTTTCTAGGATTTTTATAAAATAGTTCAAACGTTCCAAAAATTCCAATTATTTTACAGCAGGTGACAACTATACTGTAGAAATTTATATAAATTTTTCAAGTCCTAATACTTTACCAATTAACCATAAATATTAATATACTAGGCTGCAGTCAGATTCGTCACTTTCTGACTGCAGTCCACGGAAGAATTTATTTAAAAATCACCGATCGTCCAATTAACAAAATTCCAGTGGGAGTTGCCCGGAAATTTCCATACCTAGTTTCTGTACAAATTTCATGATTCGACTCCCTACAGATTATAAAATCCAACTCGATAAACAACTAACAAAATTTCAGGATTTCCACAGTTTTAGTTACTGAACTTAATTGGCCACTTAAAAATATCAAACGACTTCAGAAAAATATGAATCCAGCGCCATTAGATTCGTTATTCAAATCTCTACGTTTTAGACTTCAGAAAATCCGTTTTTCGACAACTAATGACCGAGTTACAGCCAGTTGAAGTCGGCTGTAACTATCATTCAGCAACCTGTTTCAGCATTTTATCACAACTAATTCGCAATAACCGTCGATACAATGAACCTAGGCGATCAAGAACTGATTTTTCCAATCATAGATCAATACATATATCATATCCATGCAAACCCTAATCAATATCTCTAGTTTTTTTATAAACAAAACACAGCCTATGTTACATGATTTTCGAAAACATCAAACTTTCAATCTAGCATAATCAATCCGAAAACAACACAATCACTACATTCAAACACATATATCCGAACATGATCTTGTAACAATGAAAAATCCTAACCTTAAATGACAAGGTAAGTGAGCCGAGACTTGGATGGGAATGGATTCGGCTTGAAGGTAGATCGCGACCGAGAAGGGGCTTGTTTGCGACCGTGAAGAAGAGTGGGGAGCGGCTGTTTGCGACCGAGATGATGAAGGAAAGCTGCCGTCGGCTGTTTGCTATTAGGGTTTTGTGTGTTTTGTTTTTGTGAAGCAAAGCATGCATGTGTGTTTGTATATATAGGCGCAAGAGTAAGGAGAAGAGGGAATGGGTTTGCGGTTTGGGTTGCACGCGGCCGAAGGGTTTGGGTTGGTTGGTTTGGGTTTAAAACTTGGTTCACTCCTAGAGTCACAAGGAATCGAGGTTGGTTCGTGTCGGGTTCGGTTTGGTTCGTGTACATATTTACTATAAATATTTTATAACTAAAACAATCACGTAATCGAATATCACATATTCACCAACTCATAAATGTTCAATACACATAGCACATACTTCATTTAACAAGTTCGCTAAATTATCGTAACTATTTCGAGCGTGCAAATTCAAGTCTCCGAATTAATAACCGTGAAGTAGTGCGTTTAAGTTATCCGAAAAACCGGGATGTCACATACATCATCTTCCGTTACTGAAACATGTTGGGCATCTCGAATTTGATCTTTAATGTAGTTATAATTTGCGAACATAGAAGACGAATGGAGTTCGGATAACCCTTTCGACTAAGTGCATCAGGAACCACATTTGCTTTGCCAGGGTGGTACCGAATTTCACAGTCGTAGTCATTTAGAAGTTCAACCCATCTTCGTTGCCTCATGTTTAACTCTTTTTGATTGGAGATATGTTGAAGACTCTTGTGGTCAGTGTATATTTCACACTTAGTACCATAGAGATAATGTCTCCATATCTTAAGAGCGAACACAACGGCTCCAAGTTCTAGGTCATGGGTGGTGTAATTCTTCTCATGCGTCTTGAGTTGTCTCGAAGCATAAGCTATAACTTTTCCTCTTTGCATCAAAACGCAGCCTAATCCTTGCCCTGACGCGTCGCAATAGACCACGAAATCATCACAACCTTCAGGAAGAGTGAGGATTGGTGCATCACAGAGTTTTTGTTTAAGGGTTTGGAAGGCTTCTTCTTGCTTGGGTCCCCATATGAAAGGTTTTCCCTTATGAGTTAAAGCCGTGAGTGGTACAGCAATGCGGGAGAAGTTTGAAATGAAACTACGATAATAACCAGCCAAACCAAGAAAAGATCTTACTTCAGTTGGTGTACGTGGCGCTTTCCATTCTTGTACCGCTTTGATCTTTGAGGGGTCGACATGTACTCCCCTGTCATTGACTACATGTCCGAGGAATTGTACCTCTTTTAACCAGAATTCGCATTTGGAGAATTTGGCGTTTTCATTCTCTAGAAGTGTAAGGATAAGTCGAAGATGACGCTCATGATCAGACTTAGACTTTGAATAAATAAGAATGTCGTCGATGAAGACTATAACAAATCGATCAAGATAAGGTTTGCAGACTCTGTTCATTAGGTCCATGAAGACTGCTGGAGCGTTGGTTAAACCAAATGGCATAACCATGAATTCATAATGACCATAACGAGTTCGGAATGCGGTCTTTGGGACGTCTTCTTCATGTACTCTAAGTTGATGATAACCAGATCGAAGGTCGATTTTGGAAAAGTAGCTGGCACCTTGAAGTTGGTCAAGAAGATCATCAATGCGAGGTAAAGGATAGCGATTCTTGATTGTTAATTTGTTGAGCTCTCTGTAGTCGATGCACATACGAAACGATCCATCTTTCTTCTTTACAAAAAGGACAGGTGCACCCCAAGGCGAGGAGCTAGGACGTATGAATCCCTTGTCAGTCAACTCTTGCAGTTGACTGGCTAGCTCTTGTATTTCAGAGGGGGCTAACCTATAAGGAGACTTTGCAACTGGTGTAGCACCAGGTATAAGATCAATACGGAATTCGACTTCTCTAACTGGAGGAAGTACTGAAATGCCGTCAGGAAAAACTTGCGGGAAATCTTTTACTACTGGGATGTCTTCAAGTTTCTTCTCCATGGTTCCCTTTTTGATGATATGAACTAAAAACGCGACATAATTCTTGCGAAGATATTTCTGAGCTTGAAGACAAGACATTAAGCTGAGCCCTTTCGACGAGGTTTCTCCAAAGATTCGAAGAGTCTGACCGTTTGAAAGAGGAATACATATAAACTTTTCGCGACATACAACTTCTGCCTGATGTTGACTGAGCCAGTCCATACCAATTATGATATCAAAACTTCCCAACCTCATAGGAATAAGGTCAACTGAAAAGTCGTGGTCGTTTAAGGTGAGTGTACAGTTGCGTATAATAGAGTTTAATGAAACCGGTTTTCCGTCAGCAACTTCTACCGTTATGGATTCCATGAGCTTATCACAATTTTGGTTTAGGATAGGTTCAAATTCTAAGGACACAAAACTTCTATCCGCACCAGTATCAAACAACATGGATGCATATCTACCATTTATAAGGAACGTACCGTTAACCACATTACCGTCAGCTCTAGCCTGATTTGCATTGATATTGAAAGCTCTTCCCCTTGCAGGTGGAGGAGCTTGGTTTGCTTGATTCACCGGGTTGGCTTGGGCCTGAGCATGAATAATGTTTACCAACCTTGGACACGTGTTTCTGAAATGGCTTGGGTCTCTGCAATTGTAGCAAGCCCGCATAGGTTGAACCATAGGATAATTGGGTTGGTAGTATGTTTGGGCTAAATGTTGGGTGGGTGGTAATAGTAGGGGTTGTTGGGCTTGACCCATTATTTGTTGGTGGGTTTGGGTTGAAGGCTGGTGGCGGTTCGTTCGCTGAGGCATGCGGCAGGTTTGAACAGTATGACCCGCGCGACCACAGCCGGTGCAATATTGGCAAGGATGATCAGGAGAATGGTGATATTGGCAACGGTTGTATTTTGGTAACGGGCCAGAGTATGGTCTTTTGTATGGTGCAGGTGAAGGGACAACTTGGGTAATGGGTGCAGCAGGAATAGTGGAGTTAGTTTGTGTAACAGCGAAATTTCTGGTGTTGCGCTTCCTCTTGTTAGCAAACTTAGAGGAGGAGATGGAATGGTTTGAAGTTTGACCCTCAACAGGGGCTTTCTTTTTCTCTTCTTTAAACTTCCCGTTGCGAATTCGATTCTCGGTCAGTTCAGTCGCTAGCTCCATAGCAGCTTCAAGTGTTACAGGTGAAATGCTGAGAACTGAATCTTGAATTTTCGAGGGAAGTCCTCGAATATAATGCTCGATCAAACAATAAGTTGGGGTGAACAAGTTAGGGACCATTTGGTTCAATTCTAAGAACCTCTTGTTGTAGGAAGTATGATCTCCCTCCTTCTGTTTTAAAGAATGAAATTCGTCCTCCAACTTTTTAATTTCACTCCTAGGACAGAAACGCATAGTCATGATTTCCCTTAACTCCTCCCAAGTTAAAGCCATTGCATCATCAATTCCCTCTTCCCTTTTTCAGTATTCCACCAAGTGAGAGCTACCCCAAATAGTCTCCCGGTGGCGTATCGAACCTTGCGATCCTCAGGACATTCGCAGTTGAGGAAGGTGTTTTCCATTTCCTCAAACCAATGGAGGAGAGCAGTGACACCTTCGGTCCCTTCAAATTTAGGAGGATCACAAGACTTGAAATGTTTGTATGAGCACTTGCTGGTAGGAGGGTTGCCGATGTTCTGGTCATTCTGTTGGGGAGGATTAGTGGGATTTGTGGCGAGAGCTTGTTGTACTTGAACCACAATGTCAGACAGTATCGTGGCCATTTGTTTCGCGATTTGTGTGGCCAAGCGTTCGTGAGACCTTCCTGATCTTTTACCCCCTCGTTGTTGTCTGGACGACATCTACAGGAACATACATAAGAAGATTGTGAGTTTATGGAGTCTTTTTAGGTGTCATGTGTCTTTAAGAAAAATGAAAATAACATAAATATCAATAATGCAACTACATCCATAGGATGACTTGGGTTTGCTCATGTTGGGCCTCAAATGTCCCCCATACCTTCACCTGTATAGTCATGTGGGGCCCCATGACTATGGGCTTGGTAGGATTCACATTAGTATTGGCGATTTAACACTCGCATCACCCGAATGCAAACCACAAAATATGTTTACGAGATGTATGGTCGGAATGTGTCCAGGTGTAGACACAATGACAACTCAAAGTGGGGTTAGCTCACACGACGTTTGGTATAGCATGCTTTGGCCTAATAGGTACTTCGTACTCTCATCATTAGTCCCCAGGTAGGCAAACTGGTCCTTTATTTTGGATTTATACGAATGCCAGCCTAGACAGGACGTTCCGACTACCGGTACTGGTACCCTTCCAGTTACTACATGCCCGTCATGAGAACTCACTTTGATGAGATTTGAAAACACAAAAATCATTGTAAAAGCAATCATGAAAATGATGTGGTGTGTGCTTTCATGGATATGATGTGTTATGAGAATATGATTCATGATAGGCATTATATGATAATATATACTTATGAACATGCTTGCATAACATTGAATGTAACATTTAACATAAAACATATAAACATCATGAAATTTGGCATGTAACACACAAAAATCTTATAAGTTTCTAATCAACTATAGTATAGGCTCTAAGGGTCTAATAACCTATCCTATATCCCTATAGTCATGGCTCTGATACCAATATGTCACACCCCGACCCGTAGCGGAATAAGAGTCGGGGCATAATTGGGTTATCACCAAAGCTCATGATATTTACTAATATGTTTCATATTTATTAAAGTCAAAATTACATTCCCAAATATCCAAACATGTCCATACAATACAAAGAAAATAAACCAAACAAAACAATTCCAAACTCTAAATCATTTTATTCTTCTAGTCCAATCCTAAGTGTTTCTTGCTGTAGCTGGTTCACCTGTATCATATGTAAAAATGGGGGTTTTTTGGGTCAACATAAGTTGGCGAGTGAACCTTGTTAGATAAACATTTATTATTTATTTCCTTGTTAGTTTATCAATGAAAAATTGTGCATAATCATAAATGAGCAAATGTAAATAATCAAACAGCAGCAATAGCAGTCACAACTAAACATACAATAACATATGATAGCATACATTAACATACCAACATCACACAATAAATAACATGAATGAAACTGTGCGATCAAGGCTCAATCAAACGGAGCCGATCGTATTGCATGTACTGAAAATGATAAATGTCTGTGCGATCAAGGCTCAATCAAACGGAGCCGATCGTATGTTGGCACGCCAGGTTCACGCTCATAATGTAATGGGGAACATGCTCAACGCTCATAATGTAATGGGGAGCGGCGGCCTATGAAATTGCATGTACTGAAAATAATAAATTGAATCTAACAATAACCACACAAACAGTTGAAACAAGCTGAATACACATTTGTTCATGATATGTTGTATGCACAATGATTTAAATATAATATATAGCAAGACACATGATACACCCCAAAAACGTGATTAAAACGGGGAATTTGTAAAGATTCACTCACATTGGGTGCGTTTGATTGGAGATGGTGAGATGCGCACGAGTTGGAAGAGCGGGACAATGAGAATTAACTAACCTAAATAATAACGGAAAATATAGTAAATGAGTGGATTTTATTAAGGATTTTAATAGAATTTTTAGATGTATTTTTACGAGTTTAAGGCTATTTCCTATCTTTAAAAACATTATTTTTAAGTATTTTTAATTGATTTTTAAATTAAATTAAATATTTAAAAATATAAAAATATGTTGACTTTTTGGGTCGACCGTTGACTTTTTGACTTTGACTGTTTGACCGGTTTATTGTGTGACTGAAATGCGCTGGGTGAGGCTCGAACCCGAGACCTCCCGTTTGCGTGCACGCAGCTCTACCAACTGAGCTACGTGTCTAACCTGAAATAATTCTGTTTTTAATTATACTTATATATTAACTCAATTTATCCAAAATCCTTTTATTTTCAAAAACATTTTAATTCATCGAACAGGTGCCACTAACAGGTCTCGAACCCGGGACCTGTACTTTAACATTACACACAGTCCACCGCTGGACTGTGTGTCTAACTTGGTGAATATACAAATTTTATTATACTTAACAACTAACGGAGTTAACCCGGTTCAGTTTTAAACAAAAAGGCATTTTATTACTGCGAAGGTGCGTGTGTCAAGAATCGAACTCGGGACGTATGCGTGTTTTTGTTCGCACACAGTCCACCGCTGGACTGTGTGTCTAACACGTTCAAAATACCAATTTTAATTATTCTTATATTGTTAGCGCAGTTCATCTTCTTCGTTGGTTTTTACAGACCGCAGATTACACCATTATATCTTGTTAATTCGATTGTTAAACATTGCACAGACTCTTATGAGATAGCAGAGATGATATTTAGAAATAAACATACCGGTGAACGATTTATTACAGAATTCCTGCAAGGCGTCGGTCTCTGTTTTTATGAACTTCAACTGAACAAATCAATTAATCGTTCTGATTAGCTAATCATGGAATTGAAGTGCTAAACAAACGTTAACAGTGTGTTTGAAGGTCCTTACCGTTTCACAGACGAAAATAAAGATTTCCAGAAATTTTCCGGCGAACTGGAATTATCCAATAACAGCGTCTGAATTCGATTTCAAGTGAAAGGTTTGAGTTAGAAATAGCTTAACAATTGTTAGACTACGACGGTATTGAAGGATACCGTTTTGAGGAAGAATACGGTTTTCCGGCGAACTTGCAGAATTTTCTGGCGAGTAAAATAAACTTCTCCGGTGGACTATAAAGTGTGCGGAAATGTAATTGGAGGTTTGTGGAATGTTTCTGAGTCGCGAGAAGATCTTTGATTACAGTAATTCGGATTATTGGATAGCTTCGGTTATAAAACTCATCATCATCAGAATTCAAGTCAATTCAAGTCTGAATTGATTAGAATTGTCGGTGCATCGGTTATAAACCTGAATTCGCGATTATTCAAACGTTTTAGACGGTTGAATAGCCGTTTTCGGTTTTCAGTTGGCGCAACCGGTTCATCTAGGTTTGTATATAAGACTTATTTGTTTCCTAGAGTTGACAGAAAACAAACAAGTGGCGGAGTGGTTATGCGTGTGAGTGTTAAGTCTTTGGAGTTACAACCCGGCTGACCCGGGTTCGAGTCCCGGCAGCCCCTTTTTATTTTTAATCACTTTATTTATATTTTTTATCAATTATAACTTTTATGGTTTAGTTTGTTTATTAATTATGTATCATTAAAAATTAAAATAAGCATAAATAGGCGACGAACATTTATAACTTGATATTCGATTACAAAATGGAGCGGGTTTGGTAAAACCCGTTTTCAACAAATGTTACATGAAGGTTCTAGTGCAGCAGTGAATGTAGAAAGTCAAGACGTTGAGACTGGAACTGCTGGAGGTGATCGTGATGATGTTATTTCTGCTACTTCAGATAAAGACGAAGAATCATCTGAAGATTCTGTAGATATTCGTCAGAAGTAGATAGAAAAAGAACAAGAAGAACAACGATTAAAAAAGTGAGGTGAAGATTTATATGTACCATTTGCGGAAGAAGAATCTGATGAAGATAGACCGAAAAAGAAAACCAAACGTGTGAAATCAAAAGCCGATGAAGGAAAGAAAACAATGGGATCTCCTAGTACTAAAGGAAGAGCTTTACCTAAAAGGAGATACATTAGTCAAAGAAAGAAAGTTACACCTCCACAAACTTCTGAAGTTCAACAACCACCATCAGTGTCTGTTCAAGTTCCACAACAAACTCCACAAGAGCCCACTACTACTACACAACCAATTTCTCAACACCAAAGCAAACAACACCAAAGACTACTCCAAAGCAGCGTACTCCTCAAAGTCAATCATCTGCTCAACGTCAAGAACATTACTTTTCTAATGAATTTGGAAATTTTTCGTTACCTCCTAGGATTGTTGACACGAAAATTTATTCTGATGAATTCCTTGATATGTTCAACGAGTCAAAGGTTCAAGAGTTGGAGAGAAGAATTAAAGCTCTTCAAGATCAATTAAAAAAGAATGAGACCGAGAAAGAGATAATGGAAGATAAAGTTAAATTTCTGGAAAATGATCGTGAGTATATGAAAGTGATAGTTGAAAGCCTTGGATCAGATAATGAAAGGCTGAGGAAAAAGATTGCAGAGCTTGAAGCAGAGAAAGCACTAAACAGCAAAAGATTCAATATGCTACAACGTGTTCTGGCTAACAATCTTGGTATAGATTTCATTGCATAATACAATAGATTGGAAGTGCAAGATGAGAAAGATCAAGTTGAAAAAGAGTTAGCAACGCAGGGTAAAGGGAAGAATGTTGAAAGCACTATTGAACCAGTGATTGGTGAAGGTTCAAAGGTTTCTGAAGTGCCTATTATTGGAGAAACACCTGTTGCTGAAACTCAAGAAGTTCAGAATGTTGATATAACTCAGAATGCTGAACAAGTTGATGATTTTGTCAAAGCTACTGAAACAGAAAAAAGAAACTGAAGAAAAAGAGGATGATGATGACGAGAATGATAAAGATGATGATCCTGTCAATGATCCAAAAGATGATTCAGACCACGGTAACGACGATGATGATGGTCAGGGTGGTGTTGGTTTGAAAGTGGATTATGCAAAGTTTTCGACAGACTTTGATTTTGATACATTGATGAATGACAAAGCGAATGCTGAAGATGTACAAAGGAAGGGGGAGCAAGAAGGCCCTAAAGATGTTGATGATTTAGATGCAGTTATTGCTAAGCCATTCGCAGCGGTTTCCGATAAACAATTCCTAATCTGATGCTAGAGCATAATGTTGAAGAGGGAGAGTTTGTTCACGACTATACTAAAGAAAAATTAGCAAAGATGTTTGAAATAGAGCCTGAGTCATTCGAACTCGATTTCGAGGAGGAGTTAGCGAATATTGATACCTTTGAGTCGGAAGAATACTTCTACAAGCATACTCCTAAAGCTGATGATTATAACAGGGTTATGATTGAAGATGCGTCTGATAATGAAGAGGGTGCTGAAAAGTATTCTGGTGTGAAAACTGACAACTTTCCAACATTTGAAGAAATGTATGAAGAATTGAATGTTGATTTATTAAAAGAAAAGATTGAAGAGATAGTTCGAGAAGGTACTATTCCACGACGTATGCCAAAAGAAGAAATTGCTGAAGCTAAAAAATCATGGTTTAAAGAGATGCCGAAACAACAAAAGTTTAGATGTCCGCTTGCATTCTTTATCAAGAGACAAAGACAAATCGCTGGGTGATATCTTGAGTTGGGGTTGGATTAAAGAATTAGATGTTTATGCGATCAAAAGAGAGTTTGGAGTTCAATACTTCCGAAATATGGTAGATTTGAAGACATTGCCTTTCTGGGATATTGAAGAGCTAGTGCAGACACGGAATATCAGCTATCAAATGAAACTTCATGATCAAAGACAATGGAAGGTGATCAAATTTGAAGCATTGCATGGTTTTAGATACTGGAAGCCGTTCCAAATCGTCGAATCAAGATCGATAAGAAGATAGGTGAAAAGGATGTGACGCTTGTGGTGAAAAGGCCAAGAGTGATGAAGAATATGCCACTAAAGCCGATTGAACACGACTTCTATCATGTTTTCAAATGGTGGAAAATAGACCCAGAGACATGTGAAGCTTTGATAGTGTTACGAGCAGATGATAACTGGGATATTACTATAGAGATAACACCAGAAATGATAGAGAGACGGAGGATATGGGGTTTATGGCGAACGATCAGAGTACTAGACCCGATGTGGCTAGTGAATTGCTCGAAGGACGATATTCGATGTTTATTCTTCAACAAAATCTGCTTTGAAAAGAAAGAGAAGGTTCAAGCAATAAAGCTTCAAAGTGTTGTAAACTTTTGCTTTGCACGTGGGACAAATTCAGGGCGGATGTGGGATCAAGCTGGAGAGAGCTTGAAAGAGAAGAGTTTCTGAAGGAGGAACGGCGACTAGAGAAGATTCATGAAAGGGGTAGAGAGGCTAGACTACGAAGATTTCAGTTTATGAAATGGGCACCTCATACTGACCAAATGCCGATTCCGAGACAAGAACGAAGAAAGAAGCCATACAAGCATTTATTTGGTCGTTAGAGTCAAACTTTGAAGATAAAGGTTTTTGAAGACTGGTCAAAACTATGACAATATCCAAGGGGGAGTCTGTTGGTGCATAATGTCTATCGTCTAATTTGTTAGATTTCAAATATTTATGTTGTAAGGGGGACAAGTTCGGCCGAAGTTTACTTGTTAAATGGACAAGTTCGCCCGAAGTTAAGTTCGGAAGAACTTGACCATATCTCATCTCATCCGAACTTGTAAACACATTTGGCCTAATAAACTGACGTTTAAACAGTAATTCTTGTGTATTTGTCACTAATCACGTAATTTCCGCTTACGATGACATAGATACAAACTTAGGTTCCGTGACAAGTGGACAGATTGATCCTAACAGGCTGGAGACCAAACAAAAATATCCATGTTCTGAAATAATAATTGCTTAAGCTTTGCGCGCATCGCTATTGAAATTGCAGGACCTAATAGAATTGTTTGCTCCGGGCACTTGTTGTTAAGTATCCATTTTTCTGGTTCATTTGGTGATGGTTTAGCAGCTTTGGCTACTGGTTCTTCAATAGACATGATTTCCTTACGCGCGTATAAAGTAGCCACCCCTGTCTTGGTTGGAAAACCACCTGCTGCGTGTGGGGTGGAGGTGATCATGTTGAAGTCGCGCTGTGCGTGGCGACCCAGTAAGACATCATGGAGAGAAGTCGTCGGCATCACCATAAAATTTACTTCGATCCTGCGCGAATGTTTCCCATTCGAAAGGGTGACAGGGAAAGTAACTTGTCCGAGAGGAAAGACGGCCTCATTGCAGAAACCAGTTAAAGGAAAATAAACCGGCTCTAGGCGCGCCTTATCCTCTGGATCCAATTGCCTAAAGCATTGCTCATAAATGATATCCATAGAGCTCCCAGGATCAACAAACATGTAATCAGTTTGGTAGTGTCTGAAAATACCTGTAATCACTACTGGCCGTTCCTCTTGTGGCCTGCAGGGAACTATCGGAAAAATAACTTGCGGTTCACGCCAATTATCATTGCGAAAACATTGGTGACTGCGCTTGCGCGTCGTTCCCTCTTGGATAATGGAAACTTGCTGCATCTTTTTTTTGCGCACATTTTGGAGTAAATGTGTGAGTTTACCACTTTTTAACGCTTTTTCAATCTCCGTGCACAAACTGATGCAATTATCAGTTGTGTGCCCCGTATCCTTGTGATAATCACAGAAGAAATTCGGGTCCTGACCCTTCTTATTTTTCATGGGTTGAGGTTGTTTGAATTGATAGTTCTCGGTGCTCAGAACCTTTGCGGAGACTTTGTTATAGGCATCCATTGTCTTTCTCGATTCTCTTGCTTAATCGCCTTTTGACTTGTTATTTTATTAATGGTTGCGTGAGCATTCATTGGCGAATAAGGAGAATACGATCCATGATTTGATTCCTTCCAACCAGTTTTGAACTTCTGGCTACCCCTACTCAGATCTTGAGGGCGATTCTGAGGTAAGGGCGGTCTGTTGGAATTTAGATTACGCTCAGTTTGGGCATAAACTTTGACTGCCGCCACAAGTTTATCCCAACTCTTAGGCAAACCGACTGTGCCAGACAAAACCTTAATCATTTCATCGCAACGCACAACATATTTGAACTAAGCGCAAATTAAATCTTCATGAACATCGCCAATCTCAAGGACCTCTTTGTTATAACGAGTAATGAAATCTTCTAAAATTTCATCAACTCTTCGCCAGATGTTCGTCACATCTGAGGAGTCTCTAACATAACCTCGTTGCTGACTAAAATGAGTTAAGAACTTATCCTTGAGATCATTCCAGGAAGTTAACTTACCAGTTGGAAGATTATCAAACCATAGGCGTGCAGCCCCAGTGAGTGTCTGAACGAACAAGTGACACCACATAGGCAACGTCCATCCACCAATGAGTCATGCGCTGGTAAATAGGCGCAAGTGGTCGTCTGGATCAGTCATTCCATTTAAATTTTCCCACATTTGATGGTAACTTTGCGCGCTCGAGCGGAGCTAACGCAATTTCTTTCACAAACTTTGATTCTTTTGCTGCTTCAGCTGTTCTATAGATTAGATTGTAATCATGCTCAGCTTCTGGATTATAAATCGCAGGAACTTTTGGCTTATAATCAACATGATCCTTGGATAAATGGTTGAACACACTTGCACTATCACCCTCATCATACGATTTGTCATATTTGTCGTACCGAGTGTCCTGCTTTTGTGATACGCGTGGACCTAAACGAGAATGGACGGAAACACGTTTCTGAGTGTGCTCTTCGTGATGTCTACCACCAAACGCTGTAGAATCCTTCCTGGTTATAGATCGCGAATACATCTCCGTTTCTCCAACAGATACATGTGACGGTGTGCATGCTCTGTTTGGTGAATCATACTCAGAACTCGAGGTGCCGGCGAAGCACGCACCTGAGCAGCAAGGATCTGAGCATGAAGTGCTGGTGTACCAATGTGTGCACAAAGCTGAGCGTAAATAGCATTCAATGCACTTTGAGATTTTACATACCACGAGATCGGGGTTTCTCCGAGTGGTAAAATTGAAGCAACAGGTGGCATTTCGTTTTGGATTCCCGGAGTTACTGGAATGTTCACATGACCTTGGTCATGATGAGCATCAGCTTCGCCGGAAAACTCTTCTCCCACGTGTCCGTCGATCTGAGCACCATGAGCAACATTCCGAATCTCAGATGGAGGACCTAGTGGATGAGATGAACCATTAGCCATGATGCTGAAGATTCAGGCAAAACAAACAAAAGTTGAGAAGAAAAAAGTAATCGGTGGGCGCCAATGAAGAAACACCAGATCTAATTGATCGGAACAGATCAGATCTGTTGCTGTGATTTCTGCATAAAAGGTTAATCCTCCGATTGTTTGCTGAACTTTGAGAGATCTCTGATGAACAATGCAAAACAAAAACGCCGCCAGCCTCTCCACGGGGAGAATGGGGGTTCTCTCCGTGACCACCCTCCGGCGTGAGAATAAGTACAGTGTATCAGAATAGTTTAAGTGAGTAAGAGAGAGAATGTGAAAGTGAATGAATTTTCTTGTACCTAAAGTCTCCTTTTTATAACCGGGTTTGGGCGCCAAACTGAGAGAGAGAGAGAGTTAACATAATCTTTTTCACAGCGTTAATTAGTTAACTTGACATCCAAGCACCCGGATCATGGGCTGATCGACGGCTTGGGGGCTGCCACGTGGCAACTGAGATCATCTAGATCTATCCATGAAGCATGCCATCATCATGGCTAAGATGAGTGCATCAGATCTTGCCACGTCATATTCGGTTGTAACCGAATGAGGCCTTGCACGATTGAGCATTAAAAGCTTCTAGAATGTCTTACGGCTGTGACATCTTGATTTGCTACCACGTGTCTATTCTGTTATAACAGAAAAGATTCCTTTTGTTGAAATTAAGTTCCCTACACGCGGAAGTCATCTGAGAGGAGATATAATCTTCAAGCTTAACTGTTTTCTTGCGAGGGCCCGCACAAGGGAGTTAATTGACTATTACACTCTTCAGTGTTCTGGCGCATGGTTTCAAGATGCTTATCTTTTGATATCTATCCTACGCAAGGCTTGTCTTGTGTGCTTTTGGATGATAATAATGGTATGGTCACTTGCTTGGCGCAAGGTTTTGGGACCATACCCCTTCACAATGATCAAGTATAAAAATACATTAAAATGGATACGAGATAAGTGTCTCGGAACGAAACTAAGACTATTCCAAAGTGACCGAAAATTCTTTTGAGTTAGGGAAACATGCTTTGGCCTAATAGGTAGAATACTCTCATCGAGGAGTGTTTAACGGTATTCACCCTTCCGGTTACTACATGTCCCTAGTCAATCGAAAATTTGAGACTTGGCGAAATTGAAAATCGAGGAGCGGGACTAGTTATTAAGATGCGGGTTTCACCCCTAACTTGATAGCATCGTCCCCGAAACGTGGTTAGTACTTGCCGGATGGTCAAGGAAATAAATTACGACTTGTTGGTAAGGGTTCACTAGAGTAAGAATGGGAAAGTTTCCACCAACATGTGGATATCACTCCTAACTTGATGACATAATTTCGTGGAAAATCGAATAACATGGATTGAGGGATTTCACAAAAAATTATGGGTTATCACGCCTATTTTTGGTAAGATAGTCTCGTTTGTGGAATATGAGTGCCTTCACGTCTTCATGTATGTATTGTGTTTGCCTTAGGAAAGGTAAGTATAATTTATGACAAAAGAATAGATAAGGAACAAAAAGGAAGCGTTTAAAGCATGAGGAATTAAGAATGGTCAAGTATTGTACTTAAAATATAGATTAGGTCGAATCATGGCAAATTATTCCTAATTCACTAAAGTTATGGCTCTGGTACCAATCCGTCACACCCCAACCGATGACAGAAACATCGGGGCGGGTTGAAATAGATTGCAAGAGACTTCATAACACTACTTGTGACAATATTTAATGATTAAAATTTCATTTCATTACTAAAAGAAAGATACATTGTTTTGAAGAAAATACAGCATGTTGAACAAAGAAACAAAATACAACAACAAATACTAAATTAAAATGGGTTTCTAGTCATCCTACTAGATTCCGTTCCTCCTCCTCCTCATCATCATCATCATCATTTTCCTGCAATACGTATTAAAGTACATGTTAACACATAAAGTATTGGCTAGCATATAAGTTTGGTACTAGAATAAGTATGAAATGGTTAAAAGAATCCACATGGCATAAACGTAATCTAGAACATATCATAGCAATACTAGCATGCAACTTATGAATGTCAACCCAAAGTTTCCCGCTAACATAACTTTGTCGTAGCAACAACAAGACTGTTTTGTTTAACTTAACATGACCTCAAGAATACGGGCGATGCGTTAATTCTATAGCGCTATACATGTTAAGGGAGGCTTGATCGAAGTTAATGACAATGTATAGTGCAAATACAGTTTCTAGCATGTATAAATTCTTAGCATAACGTATTAAGCATGTATAATGGATTGTTTATTTGTGTTAAGCATAAAGTATGTGATTGTGTGAGTTTGATAAAGCATATGTATTGCACCCAAAAGTGATGAAAAGTAAAAAGGGGTCATGTACACTCACGGTTTTGCAAAGCGTTCCGATTAACCGAGAGTTTGACGAGCGCTGAGAGTGGAGCACCGAAGTTACCCTACATTAGTGAAACGAAGGTGTATGAGTATTCAGAGTTTGTGGAGAGTTCGGACTTGGAATTAAGTATAAAAAGTATATGTACACGAAAATATATCTTGTCTAAATACACGTTTGGACACTAAGTTTTCATGTGTTTTCATGGGTCCTAACGTGCCTATTAGAATCACAAACGAGAAAATCTAGAACTAAGATAGTATGACTAAAGTCTTTAACATCTAACCATAAACCGATTAATATCAAGAATTCGGTTACTTATGTATATTTACATATTATATAGCATATAATATAAGTTACATAGCTGGTCCATCATGTATAATCATGTAAGTCAAGCATGGAGGTAGGATGATTAGCATCCATTAAACCTCTTTGTCTGATTCACCAAAGCAAAAATTTATCAACGTAGTTGATAAACCCCGTTGGTCTTGAATTAAAGTAAAGCAAAACTAACTAATCTTTGCTAAGTAGCCAAATAAAAACAATCCGGGCGTGTCATACCCAACATGGAAAATGTTGGAGGCGAGGCGGGGTTAACTTACTTTAGGTCTTGGAAGCTACTTAGATGAACACAAAGAAAACAAAAAAGTGAAGTAATGGAACATGTTTGGAAAGCCCATGCTCCCATGGTTCACACATTTAGACACATGCAAGACTCACCATATGAATAACGGTGACCTTGGATGGTCACACACTTGAAGGTTTCTTGGAACCTAATCAAAAAAGAAAGTTTAGGCGGTTCTTGGACCTCTAAACTCATGAGAATCAACCTTATTCAATCCCCATAACCATAGGTTTGGTTAGAAGCAGGTAGGTGTAAGATTTTACAAGAAAGTTAAGTTTAACAAAGTTTAAGTAAAGTTCTTCTCCAAAATAGAAAGTTGGACCTCAAAATGGTGATGTTCCACCTTAGGTTACTATGGTAAACTTGTGGAAACACTCCTAGTGTAGCGCCCTACTTTTTCGTACTTTCTATAATTAGAAAGCATCGCTTGTAATTCTTTTTTGGAAGCTTTGTATTCTTGTAATCGTATTGTCGTTGTAATCGTTGTAAAATCTGAGACTTGGATCATAATAAAATTTGTATTTCTTACAATTCATGCTTTACACATTTCATACATGATTCATACATTTGAAACCACTACACATATGATGCTTAATTCGTGATTCTTGAAAACATGTAACAAACTTGCAAATTCGTGACATACATGCATTATACGATCCTTATCCCTGATTCCTATACTTAGTCATACTTGTTTATACTTATTCTCGTGATTTATTTACATGCAAACCCCTTAGATTATGCATTTTGTGCTTAAAACACCTTTAAAACTATCAAATATACCTCTAGAGACCAAAATTGCCAAAAATCAAACATCTTTTATCCTCTCGCTGGCCGCGACCGGGTTCCCATTTCCTCATGCCCCCCGCCAGAAGCCATAATCCGCAGAATGTTGCGATCAGCTCATGGATTGGGCAATTTTGTGTTTATTGGTTGTGTTTCTTGCATTCAATACACACCAAACCCAAGCCTCCTCCACATTTTACAACTCACTCAAAACACTCTCAAATCCCTCCTTAATTTGCTGGAAATCAGAAACAAGATTAGATTCACTACAACTCACTAAAGTGAGCATAACTTCCTTATTTCTTAATCTTTTTCAATGATTCTTCTTTCTAATCACTTGGGACAACCTTAGGTATGATTCCACGGGTTTTCCATGAAAAATCCAGACCTGGAACTTCACCAAAAAGGCTCCAAAGTGGACTGAACTTTCTGTTTTGATTAAAACTTTTCTAAACTTATTTGAACTTGAGTTTTCTCATACACATTCCTATGTCCTAATGCTCATAATCACTTGTATGGTTAGTTGGGCTTAAAACAAGGATGTGACATTCAAAATCAGAGGATTAATCCTCACAAACTTTCTGTTTTGCATGAGTTCTAACTCACAAGGGTGCCAAGCCTAGAACTTGAAGTTTGTGTGACTACTTGGTTAGCTTGGGCTATCCTACATATAAGTCCACACATCATTTGATGTTTTTCTTAGATTATTTGTATTATTTCATTCCTTAGTATATGTTCATGACCTTCCTTGTTGTCTATGACAACATGTGTAGTGGTGAATTTACATGGGGTTTTAAATGGAAGTTTACACCTCCTACCTCCTACATGACTTCCATGATATTATTGAAGGACTTATGACATAATATATGTATATAAACTATATATAATATCAATAACTGAACCCTTGATGATGACCAATGGTTGCTAGTCAAGCTACTAAGTTACATCACCTAAATGTTTAGTTCCTCGTTACGATTCTAATAGGTGTTAAGCCTATAAAATCATATTTACCCTTATGGTTATCACAGTGTCCAAACGAGTGCTAGACCTTAGTGATATTTTCATGTATATATTATTTTTTTCATACTTTATTCTAAATCCGGAATCTTCCGTCATCATCCAATACTCACACCTACGTCTTCCTCTTGTAGGATAACTCGGTGTTCCTCCAACGACCAAAACAACTCTTCATGGAATCCCCAAGTGGAAAAGCTTGCAAAACCGTGAGTACACATGACCCATTTACGTTTATGTCACTTTGGGTGTAACATGTTAACCATCATCAAAACCACCAAACTTTATACTTAATGCAAATTAACAAAACAATCCAATATTAATGAATGCTATGATACATTACTTGATGCTTATACTTGGGTGATTCTTATGTAATACAATAGTCATTCGCTTTAGACGAGCCTCCATTTAACATGTATAGCACTATAGGAGTAACGCACCACCCGTGAGAGAGGTCATGTTGAATTTCATTCGTTATTGCGTAAACAGAGGGTTGACTAGAAATATTGCATGCCATGTTATGATGCTCTTGTATAAACTTAGTTTCCATGCAGATTCGTTTTAAACCTTTATGCTTATACGTATGCTTATACTTAAACTTGTGTGATCGCCAATGCATTTTTGTGTTGAACTATACTTTTTTAACATGTTGCAGGTTGATGAGGATTCATATGACGAAATCTAGTAGGGACTACACTAGAAACACACTTGATGTTACTAGATTAGTTACTTGTTATTTAAAATTGTTGTTTTGCTCTCTTGTTGTACTTGAATTTCCATGTTATACTTGACAATTTTATTATGAAATGAAATTCAGTTTTGTATTAGTTATTGTCACAAATAGCATTATGAGTAATGAGCAATCTATTTCGTCCCGCCTCGATGTTGCCGCCATCGGTTGGGGTGTGACAGATTGGTATCAGATCCATAACTATAGGGGATTAGGTAGATTTGCCATGTTCGACCTAGTCTATAGTTTAAGTATCCCATTTTGACCATTCTTGAATCATGCTTAAAATGTTATTCTTCCTACTTTGCTTCTTCCTACTTCTTTTGTCTTAATACTTACAATATGTCTTTCCTAAGACATTTACACAACACACTTTTGAAGACTTGAAGACACTCGTAATGCAAATGAGACGATTTGCACCAAGATAGGCCCAATAGCCCACAATTTTTGGTGAAATTACACCATCAAGTTAGGAGGACATCACATCTTAATGGAAAACTTCCCATTCAAACTCTAGTAGACCCTTGTCAAGTGTCGAAATTAATTTTGACCCGATGAGTATCAACAACACTAAGGGTACGAAATCGTCAAGTTTGGGGTGAAACCCGCACCTTGTCGATTAAGTCCCAATCCTCGATTTTCAATCTCGCCAAAGTCTCGAATTTTCAATCAACTAGGGACATGTAGTAACTGGAGGGGTAAAATACCGTTAATCACTTCTCGACGAGAGTGTTTTACCTATTAGGCCAAAGCATGTTCCCTAACTCGAAGATCTTACGAACCACTTTGGAATAGTCGACGTTTCTCTACCCGAAACAATCCTATGTTTTATTGAGCCTATCTTTTATGTTATCTCAATTTCTATGTGATTTTAATACTTGTTATCTCATTCATTTCAAAACCGATACACAATTCGCACGTCTCTCGCAATCAAAAACAATAATAATCCTCGTGAACAAACTAAATTTAAACTCTTTATACGCATTCATACGTGATTATACATGCCAATACTTGATGAATACATGCGAACTATGTGAATCATACGTGAACATACACATGCTTATACATGCAAAACTTATTTTTACATTATGATCAAGTCTCATCCTTTTCTCTTTTTCAACCTCTAGATGTCTTCCCCAAGTTCATCGAAGAAGTCCGAGAACTCCAAAAGGGGTTCCAACAATAACGAAGACTCCATATCGAAGAAAGACCTCGTGGGTTTAGTCGCTGAGCAGATCACCGAGCAAATGGCCTGGGTTATACCTGGTATTGTTAGCCAAATGTAAACCTTCCATGATACCCCCAAATCCTCTGTCGATTCCAAAGTGGAAACACCTAAAACATCGTTCCAATTCAAGCAATTCATGGCCTGTAAGCCTCTAGAGTTTACTGGCAATGATGGAGCTACAACTATGATGAATTGGTTCGACACAATCGAACTCACCTTTTTGCAAAGTGGATGCCCCAATGAACTGCGAACCTTGAATGCAAAGGGAGTCTTCTGTCAGAGAGCCCTCGAATGGTGGACCTCTGAAAGGAATAAAAGAGGAAATGAAGCAGCCCACGCCTTACCTTGGAAGAGCTTAGGCAGCTCACGAAGGACCATTTATGCCCCCTCACGAAATCCAAAAGTTGGAGAACGAATTTTGGAACCTAACTCAGAAGGGGAGCAACGTAGATGGTTTGGTTGCCCGTTTTAAACAACTTAGCATACTTTATCCTGGACAGGTCGACACCGTCCCCAAGGCTATAGCTAAGTTCATTCGCGGCCTTGCACCTTCCTTGATAAACCATGTAGCCTCCGCCTGTCCCAAAACCATTGAAGATGCCTACAATAATGCCATCGAGCTGAATAACAACTGTATTCTTCATGGGGCCTACGACTAGGTCTCTACGAAGAATGCGCACCAAGCCACCCCGATGCCACGACCACTGCTGAACCTTCACCCTCCAAACCCCCAAGAAACAACAAGAACAAGAAGCGGAAGGCTTCCAGTCAAAATTGTGCGGTTGTTACTCCGCCAAACCCTCAACCTATCCAAACTGTAGCCGCTATTACCCCTGCAACCAAAATGAGGCTACACTAGATCTCATCCCCAGTGTGCTAACTACACATACCATCACCCTAGCAATGCTCCATGCCGCAAGTACGCCAAATGTCATAGGTTTGGGAATTTTGCCGACCGTTGCCGAAACACCCCTCAACCCCAAAACCATCAACCTCAGGCCATCATCCCAAATCCTGCCCCTAACCAAGCTCAACCTCAAGTTGCTCCTATGCGAGCATGTTTCAAATGTGGCGACCCTAATCACCTCGCCAACGTTTGCCCGCAACGTAACAACAACCAACAACCAAAATAATAGCAGCAGCAGCCTCAACAAGCTTGAGGCAGAGCTTTCGTCCTCACTGCCGCTCAAGCGCAGAATGCGAATGACGTCATAACCAGTACGTTTCTCGTCAACCATATATATGCTTCATGTCTTTTTGATACTGGCACAGATAAAAGTTTTGTATCTGTTGAATTCGAACCTATGCTTAAGTGTAAACGCTCTAAGTTACCAAAATCATTCGCTGTCGAAGTCGCAAATGGTAAATCCGTCACCGTCGATTCCGTTCTTTCTAAGTGTTCTTTGAATCTTAACGATCATACATTTTCAATCGACCTCATACCCATGCAATTGGGAAGCTTCGATATCATAGTAGGCATGGATTGGCTTAGGCGAGTTTGTGCTGAAGTCGTTTGTTCCGAGAAATTCATTCGTATTCCTCTTCCCAATGGTGATTCTTTACACGTCTATGGCGAGAAACCTTCGAAAGGTCTTAAGCTCATGTCGTGTACTCAAGCAAACAAGTACCTATGCAAGGAATACTTCGCCTTTCTTGCCCACGTTGTGAAAAAGAAGGAAAAAGGTCCAAGCATAAGTGATGTTCCCATCGTGTGCGAATTCCCTGGTGTTTTTCCCGATGATCTACCTGGCCTTCCTCCTCCTCGTTCTATCGATTTCCGAATCGATCTCATTCCTGGCGCAACTCCTGTTGCGAAAGCTCTTTATCGTCTAGCACCCTCAGAGATGCAAGAGCTATCTAGCCAACTTCAAGAACTTCTTGATAAAGGCTTTATACGCCCTAGTACTTCTCCTTGGGGTGCTCCCATTTTGTTCGTTAAAAAGAAAGATGGATCATTTTGGATGTGCATTGACTATCGCGACCTCAACAAGCTTACTGTCAAAAACTGATATCCTCTTCCCCGCATTGACGATCTCTTCGATCAATTGCAAGGCGCAACGTGTTTCTCCAAGATTGATCTTCGTTCCGGTTATCATCAACTTCAAGTTCTAGAAGAAGATATACCTAAAACCGATTTTCGCACACGTTATCGACACTATAAGTTCATGGTCATGCCTTTTGGTTTGACCAACGCGCCTGCAGTATTCATGGATTTAATGAATCGCGTGTGTAAATCTTTCCTCAATCGCTTCGTAATTGTCTTTGTCGATGATGTTCTCATCTACTCCAAGACGAAGGAAGAACACGAACGACATTTGCACCATATTCTTTAGCTCTTGCAAACTGAACGTCTTTACGCCAAATTCTCCAAGTGTGAATTTTGGCTAAAGGAGGTTCAATTCCTTGGTCACACCGTCAACGAACTCTATATTCATGTTGACCCTGCAAAGATTGAAGCTGTGAAGAATTGGGTTGCACCTAAGTCTCCCTTTGAAATTCGTTCGTTTCTTGGTCTAGCTGGTAATTATCGTCGGCTCATTTCGAAATTTTCCAAGATCGATGTTCCTCTTACGTCTTTAACTCAAAAAGATAAACCTTTTGTTTGGGGTCCCGAACAAGAGGAGTCTTTCCAAACCCTCAAGGACATGCTTTGTAATGCTCCTATCCTTACACTTCCCGATGGAAACGATGATTTCGTCGTGTATTGCGATGCCTCAAACCAGGGTCTTGGTTGCGTTCTTATGCAACGGGACAAGGTTATCGCCTACGCGCCAAGACAGCTCAAAGTCCATGAGAAAAACTATACTACACACGACCTTGAGCTTGGTACAGTTGTTTCTGCATTTAAGATTTAGCGACACTAACTTTATGGTACTAAGTGTACGGTCTTCACCAACCACAAGAGCCTTCAACATATCTTTGATCAAAAGGAACTCAACGTGCGTCAACGTCGTTGGGTAGAAATGTTAAACGACTATGACTGTGAAATTCGCTATCATCCTTGCAAGGCGAATGTTGTATCCGATGCACTTAGTCGTAAGACTCATGTAAAAAGCCTTCGTTTTTATCAAACCTTGAGTAACCTTCGTGACCGCATTCGCGAAGCACAACACTCGTCCAAATCCGATAGTATTATGTACTATCTCAATTGTGTCTGGATTCCAAATCGTGACAACCTTCATGACTTCTTGATGAAAGAAGCCCATAAAGTTAAAGCTGAACATCAACGCCCCTCTGCCTTACTCGAACAACCAGAAATTCCTATCTGGAAATAGGAGAGTATTGCTATGGATTTCATCACTAAACTCCCTCGTACTTCTTCTGGTCATGACAGTATTTGGGTTATCATTGATCGATTGACCAAGTCCGCTCGTTTCCTCGCCATTCGTGAAGATTACAAAGTCGAGAAATTGGCTCGTATCTACATGGATGAAATCATCAGTCGTCATGGTATTCCCATTGACATCATCTCTGATCATGATGGTCGCTTTACGTCTCGTCTTTGGCAAACATTCCAATCCGCTATGGTACTCATCTCAACCTTAGCACCGCTTTTCATCCTTAGTCTGACGGACAAACCGAGCGTACTATCCAAACTCTAGAGGATATGCTTCGTTCATGCGTAATCGATTTTGGCGGTAACTGGGACATGCACTTGCCCTTGATCGAATTCTCGTACAACAACAGTTGTCACGCGAGTATACAAATGGCACCTTTCTAAGCATTGTATGGTCGTAAGTGTCATTCTCCTATTTGTTGGCACGAGATCAGGGAAGCTCAAATCACCGGTCCCGAGCTTATACAAGAGACAACGGACAAAGTTTTACAGGTTCGAGACAACTTGCTGAAAGCCTGAAGCCGACTTGTACTTCTCCAGGTATCCCCTTGGAAGGGCGTAGTTCGATTTGGTAAGAAAGACAAACTTGCACCTCGCTACGTAGGTCCTTTCAAGATTCTCGAAAGGATTGGCAAGGTGGCGTACCGACTGGACCTACCTGAAGAACTCAACACGTTCATCATGTCTTCCACGTTTCAAACATGAAGAAATGCCTAGCTGAAGAAGGACTTCAAGTTCCACTCGAAGATCTTCAAATCAATGAAACTTTGCACTTCGTGGAGAAACATGTCGAGATCATGGACCGAGGAGTCAAGCAATTGAGGCGCAGTCGAATTCCTATCGTCAAGGTTAAGGAAAACGTGGTGCTGAGTTTACTTGGGAACTCGAAAGTGATATGAAGACTAAGTATCCGCGTCTCTTCATTGCATCTTCCTAAATTTCGGGATGAAATTACCTAAAGAAGGGAAGACTGCAACGCCCTACTTTTTCGTACTTTCCATAATTAGAAAGCATCGCTTGTAATTCTATTTTGGAAGCTTTGTATTCTTGTAATCGTATTTTCGTTGTAATCGTTATAAAATCCAAGACTTGGATCATAATAAAATTCGTATTTCTTACAATTCATGCTTTACACATTCATACATGATTCATACGTTTGAAACCACTACACATATGATGCTTAATTCGTGATTCTTGAAAACATGTAATAAACTTGCAAATACATGACATACATGCATTATACGATCCCTATCCCTGATTCTTACACTTAATCATACTAGTTTATACTTATTCTGGTGATTTATTTACATGCAAACCCCTTAGTAATGCCTTTTGTGCTTAAAACACCCTAAAAACTATCAAATATAACTCCAGGGACCAAAATTGCCAAAAATCAAACATCGTTTATCCTCTCGCGGGCCGAGACCGGGTTCCCATTTCCTCTCGCCCCCCGCCAGAAGCCATAACCCGCATAATGTTGCTACCAGCTCATGGATTGGGCAATTTTGTGTTTGTTGGTTGTGTTTCTTGCATTCAATACACACCAAACCCAACCCTAATTCATTCCTATAAAAACAAAGCCCCCTCCACACTTCTTCCACTTTACAACTCACTCAAAACACTCTCAAATCCCTCCTTAATCTGCTGGAAATCAGAAACAAGATCAGATTCACTACAACTCGCTAAAGTGAGCATAACTTCCTCATTTCTTAATCTTTTTCATTGATTCTTCTTTCTAATAACTTGGGACAATCTTAGGTATGATTCCACGGGTTTTCCATGAAAAATCCAGACCTGGAACTTCACCAAAAAGGCTCCAAAGTGGACTGAACTTTCTGTTTTGATTAAAACTTTTCTAAACTTATTTGAACTTGAGTTTTCTCATACACATTCCTATGTCCTAATGCTCATAATCACTTGTATGGTTAGTTGGGCTTAAAACAAGGATGTGACATTCAAAATCAGAGGATTAATCCTCACAAACTTTCTGTTTTGCATGAGTTCTAACACACAAGGGTGCCAAGCCTAGAACTTGAAGTTTCTGTGACTACATGGTTAGCTTGGGTTATCCTACATATAAGTCCACACATCACTTGATGTTTTGCTTAGATTAGTTGTATTATTTCATTCCTTAGTATATGTTCGTGACCCTCATTGTTGTCTATGACAACATGTGTAGTGGTGAATTTACATGAGGTTTTAAAGGGAAGGTTACACCTCCTACATGACTTTCATGATATTATTGAAGAACTTATGAAATAATATATGTATATAAACTATATATAATATCAATAACTGAACCCTTGATGATGACCAAATGGTTGCTTGTCAAGCTACTAAGTTACATCACCTAAGTGTTTAGTTCCTCGTTACGATTCTAATAGGTGTTATGCCTATGAAATCATATTTACCCTTATGGGTTATCATAGTGTCCAAACGAGTGCTAGACCTTAGTGATATTTGCTTGTATATATTATTTTTTCGTACTTTATTCTAAATCCCGAATCTTCCGTCATCATCCAATACTCACACCTACGTCTTCCTCTTGTAGGATAACTTGGTGTTCCTCCAACGACCAAAACAACTCTTCACGGAATCACCAAGTGGAAAAGCTTGCAAAACCGTGAGTACACATGACCCATTTACGTTTATGTCACTTTGGGTGTAACATGTTAACCATTATCAAAACCACCAAACTTTATACTTATTAAAAATTGTTGTATTGTTCTCTTGTTGTACTTTGAAATTCCATGTTGTACTTGACAATTTTATTATGAAATGAAATTCGGTTTTGAATTAATTATTGTCACAACTAGCTTTATGAGTAATGAGTAATCTATTTCGTCCCGCCTTGAAGTTTCTACCATCGGTTGGGTGGTGACACCTAGAGGTGTTCTGTAATAACCCGATCTTTAGGATTGTTATCTGAATCCCGTTATTTCTATTAATTCTGTTTCGAACTCGTTTTGTACTCTGAGATTTATTGTAATGGTTGAACTATTTTGAAACGCATATTATATCACTTATTTATCGCATTTAAATCGCTTAGTACTCGCAACTCTCAACGCAAACTCAAATCGCGTTTAATTATGCTACATTATGTTACTTATGTGTTACGTGTGCTTTATTATATATGGTCGTGCTCGCCCACACAAATCGCTCAATCGCATTATTTTATTAACGCAACGCTTAACACCTCGCCAAAACGTTTAACGTAACTATCTAATACGAATAAAACACCGAACAATAAGCCAACGAACGAAATTGAAACTTTTCCTAGCCAAAAAGGGCAAGTTCGCACGAAGTAGGCTACTACTTCGCACGAACTTGACCAAAGCTAGGAATTGGCCAAGTTCGTGCGAAGTGGTGCCCACTTCGTGCGAACTTGCCTGACCAGCCTTCAAATCCCTCTCACCTATAAATACTCAGCACCTCCACACACACTCCTCTTGCTGCCACTTCGCACCAGAACTCTCCCACCCGTATTTCTCTGATTTCCAAGTAAGAATCAAGCAAACCAAGACGATTTACACAACGATTTTCACGAGTTTATCTATGATTTCATCTAAAACTTCTTCTTTTCCGAAAATCTTCATCTTTTTCCATAAAACTTCTTATTTTAACTTAGATCTACACTTAAGCGAGTATATTGGGCATTGCTTTGGCTTTCCAAGCTAGGAATCTTGATGGTTTCAACTCACCATAGCTTGAATCTATACTGACAAAGTCATTTGTCGACACGGGACGCCTCATGACATCATCTCTGATCATGACAGTCGCTTTACATCACGTCTCTGGGAGACTTTTCAATCCGCACTTGGTACTAAACTTAATCTCAGTACCGCATTCCATCCTCAGACCGACGGTCAGACTGAGCGCACGATTCACACCCTCGAAGACATGCTTCGATCATGTGTTATAGATTTTGGTGGTAATTGGATTACGCATTTACCTTTAATAGAATTTTCGTACAATAACAGTTATCATACTAGTATTCAAATGGCACCTTTTGAGGCATTATACGGTAGAAAATGTCGATCGCCTATTGTATGGCATGGGATCAGAGACTTTCAGCTCACCGGTCCCGAGTTAATATAAGAAATGACAGACAAAATCCTCCAAATCAGAGACAATCTCCAGAAAGCTTGGAGTCGTCAAAAGAGTTATGCTGATAAACGCCGCAAGCCCCTACAATTCGAAGTTAGAGATCACGTTCTCTTACAGGTTTACCTTGGAAAGGAGTGATCCGATTTGGAAAGAAAGGGAAACTAGAGCCACGATACGTGGGTCCCTTTAAGATTCTGGAAAGAATTGGCAAACTGGCCTACCGACTCGAATTACCAAAAGAACTCAGCAACGTACATCCGACTTTCCATGTCTCGAACCTCAAGAAGTGTTTAGCTGAAGGAAATCTTCATGTGCCACTTGAAGACTTGCAAATCAATGAGACCCTACACTTCGTGGAAAAGCCAGTAGAAAACATGGATCGAGATATCAAGAAACTTTGATGCTCTCACATTCCTATTGTGAAGATCCTATGGGAAGGCAAATGCGGCGCCAAGTTCACTTGGGAACTCGAAAGTGATATGAAAACTAACTATCCTCATCTCTTCGTTACGGCCGCCACCTGAATTTCATGATGAAATTCCCTAAAGGAAGGGAGACTGTAACAACCCGATCTTTCAGATTGTTATCCGAATCCCGTTATTTCCTTTAATTCTGTTTCAAACTCGTTTTATACTCCGAGATTTATTGTAATGGTTGAACAATTTTGAAACAAAAATTATATCACGTATTTATCGCATTTAAATCGTTTAATACTCGCAACTCTCAACGCAAACTCAAATCGCAGTTAATTATGTTACATTATGTTACTTATGTGTTATGTGTGCTTTATGATTTATGGTCGTGCATGCTATCGCAATGCTCTCGCCCACACAAATCGCTCAATCGCATTATTTTATTAACGCAACGCTTAATACCTTGCCAAAATGCGTAACATAACTATTTAATACGAATAAAACATCGAACAATAAGCCAACGAATGAAATTGGAACTTTTCCTAGCCAAAAAGTGGTGCAAAGTGGTGCCTACTTCGTGCGAACTTGCCTGACCAGCCTTCAAATCCCTCTCACCTATAAATACTCAGCACCTCCACACACACACTCCTCTTGCTGACACTTCGCACTAGAACTCTCCAACCCGTATTTCTCTGATTTCCAAGTAAGAAACAACTATTTTCAAGCAAACCACGACGATTTACACAACGATTTTCACAAGTTATCTTCGATTTCATCTAAAACTTCTTCTTTTACGAAAATCTTCATCTTTTTCCATAAAACTTCGTATTTTAACTTAGATCTACACTTAAGCGAGTATATTGGGCATTGCTTTGGCTTTCCAAGCTAGGAATCTTGATGGTTTCAACTCACCAAGTGTTAGATCTGAGAAAACTGTTCAAAACATTGATTTTTACACTGAAACGGATAAACCGACGTGTGTTTTGTTCACTATATAGTCGAACGAAGCATGGTCAGACAACACATGTGACATCTGTGTATTTTAATCATCGTACTATTCCGATCAACTTTGTAATTTTATAATATTGTGTTTTATTCCAAGATTTATGTATTTATATATGGTAGTTCATATTTTCAATCCTTGTACAATTCTGATCTTTCAGATCACTTCTGGAAGTGAAATCGCAAACCGTTAGGCAAACGTAATCAGTTTAATGCGATGTACACTCCGAAACAAAGAAATAAGCTAAACATACCTTAAATACCCTTTACATAACTTAGAAATAAGTTTTGAAGGCTTCGGAATGGCAAAAACATGCTTATGTAACTTCAAGGGCTATTTTGCAAATTCTACGAAACTATGCCAAATCGCGTATTTCCTAATCCGGAACATATACGCACATCCAAAAAAATTTGTAACCATTAAAATATAGCATTTTAGTGATTTAAATGCAAAAAAATTCCATTCATTACGCGTTTACGGTCATTTGCGCGTTCGTTACGATTTCCGTCTTTATTAACCGAAAACCGCCACCGTACGATCTAACGAACCGACATCCACGATATTTCCAAGCATATTTCAAGTCCTCTATGCTTTAACATCCTTATAAATCCTAAACTTTTGGTTAACGTGGGTTAAACGCGTCAAAAACACTTCAAAAATGTTGCAGGGACCATTTCTGCCATTTTTGAAAATTTCTTGTTTTTGAGCTCCGTCACGTGGCGCGCCAGCCCCCTATGCTCCTGGCGCGTGGCATGGGGGATGCCAGAATTCAGCATATACATGGCAGCTTCTTGTTCATTTAACTTGACACCTATAACTCGTTTTTGTCACACTTCTCCTGGTTGCAACACCTCACTAAACACTTGTAATGATCCTACAACATCTCCTAACACTTGGCATGATCCTAAAGCTCTCCAACAACTATAAATACCCTTGATCTTCAACCAGACTCCTTGCTTATTTCCATATTTCCTCTCTTTAAACTTGAAGTGGAGTTGCTACCTTATTACGAGTCCTCCCATCTGAGTTTTTCTAATGATCTTGGCTTCCTTGAGTGCAAGTAAGTGCTCTAACCAAGCCTTGTTCATTCTTTTAGCTTATTACGAGCTAAAAGTCAATCAGTTTGACTTACTGTTTGACTTTCGGTTTTGACCATTAGTTGGTCAAGTCAAAGTTCAATTGAACTTTGCAACGTGATCGTAATCACGAAGGTTATAATCCCTTGCGATTATACCTACTGATTACCACGTTTTCCTAGTTAAAGTGACGAGTCAAAGTTTCGGTAAATGATGCGCAAAATGCGCATTATACGACGGAACTATTTTCGGGTGTCAAAATGTTTTGTTTTGATACCAAATCAGTTTTATAAACTTAGTTAGACATGTTAAACATGTCTAACTCGTCACTTTTAGTTTAGTGCTTGTTTATGGTTGTAAGTCGAGCGGTCTTGACCACCGCTTTGACTTTCAAACCCGACCCGTTTGGTCGATCCTAGGATCCGACCAAACTCATATTAGTGACTATAGTTATATAGGGAATAACCCTTTGAGGTTATGCCTTATGATCACGATGTTTGGTTAGTATTATGATAGGTCGTTATTATGCCCTTTATAAATGACCAAAATGCCCTTTTTGCGCGTAAATTCATTTTAAGCATATGTGGCTAAAGATTTGACATATAAACTGATATTAAAACATTATTAAACATGTTGGGCATTTGAGACTTATCATAAGACTAGTTTGACCATCCGAACACATATTTACGTAAATAATCCGTTAAAGTAGCGTAAATTACCTTAACGAGTCATAACGGGTCAAAAGCACTTAGGAATCTTTCCAAATCAGAATGTTAACTTTATTAAACCATTTCATATGAGTTCCAACACTCATTCGGTTTATAAGGATTCATTCTATCCGAATCTTCTGATTAAGGTCCCGATATTTACATAGTTATCCAATATTAGGACTCGCTTGAATTTCCGGACTCTTGAGCTTTATATATCCTGATTAAGGTCCCGATATTTACATAGTTATCCGATATTAGGACTCGCTTGAATTTCCGGACTCTTGAGCTTTATATATCCATTTGAACAAGGATACTTTTGCAACCCCAAGTGAGTACATAGACCCCTCGTTTCTAAATGTTTTAAGGTGATTATGTGAGTATATAGTCCCCTCTTTTACGTTTTCAAATATTTTGGGGTGAAACACATGTGCCTACTTGATATTTTCATGTTTTCACGCTTTCATGACATATACTTGCTATGTTCATCTAATACAATATATAGTACATGATTTCAATTATGTTTTGCTATGTATGTTGACTGAGCATACTAGCACATTGATTTCAAAGACACCTTTTGCGGCATATGTTGACTTAGCATATGAGCACATTGATTTACATTACATTTTGCTATGTATGTTGACTGAGCATGCTAGCACATTGATTTTATGGACATTTCTACTTCGTATGTTGACTTTGCATACTTAGTACATGGTTTAAAGACATATTTCATGACATTGCTTACATTGACAATGACATTTGGTTTGTTTAACATGACATAATACATTCATTAACATTGATCACGCCGCCCGGTAGTATGTAATGGTACCATAGGACTTGACAAATCCCGTTCCCCGCTTCCTAGGTTTGTTTGGAAGTAGGGAATGACAGAATCCGAATACATTTGTTTTATAAACCTTTGACTTGATAAGGGTTTTATCCGACAGTCTCAAGGGTTGAATGTATGCGATAAACATAACTACATAAATGTTCATATCAAATAAAGCATTGGTTTTGCAAAACATGACTTTTGATTTAAAAATTCGGTTTATTCAAGACATTGTTTTGTACATGACATTGGTTATACACGACATTATACATATGGCTTGAGTAAAGTCTTTTTACTTGCCATACAAGACATTTGTTATACAAGACATGGTTTATACCTAACATTGTGACATATTACATTGTTTTACACATGACATTTGACATTTGTTTGACAAGACATTTTTGGTGGTTATTTGATAAGTGATTTAAATAACGAGATGTGTGTAATATGATAAAAGCATGGTGGATACGTCGCTGGTACTTCCTAGATATAAGGGCTTTCATGATATTACATAACGTAGCGTTGCTTAAACCACTTCGACAAAGACAAAGACATAACACATTTTGTACAAATAACATATATTTTTCACAAGACATTGTTTTACAAATGGCGTATTTTATACAATTCATTTTCATTCGGTTAATTATTTAACCATACATCCTTCTTTTATATCATTTGATTTTCACTTTGTTTTCATCTGATTTTGTAAATGAAAACATTTTACAAGGTTCATGACTACTTTTCGTGAAACTATTATTTTAACTTCAAGTCATGAATCTTCAACAACAAAACCTATGTATCTCACAGGCATTTTTATTCTGACGTACCTATTTTCTAATGTGTTTCAGGAGCTAATATCTGAGGTTGATCATGCTACACTTAAGCGGACTTGGGCTTTAGTGACTTAAAAACTAGCAAGACAAATAAATTTATGTTATGTTTCCGTTAAATTCCAGACAATGTAAATAATTTGAATCAATAATATAAAACTTTAATTTCCATGGTTGTTGAAACAATACTTCTGTTACTCCACTACCCGACGTTTTCCGCCGCGGTTTGTTGTTTTACGCGGTCGGGGTGTGACAACATACTTGAAATGGATTCGAAAATACATCTATCCAAGTTGAAATACAGTTCCAGAAGCACAAGGACGCAGGAACAGCCAGTTCGCACAAACTGGGTTGCTTCGTGTGAACTGCCAGTTCGCACGAATCAGCCCAAGTTCCTGTGAACTGACTAAACTCGCTCAAAAGACCTATCCGGCGCTAGGTTTGATCAGTAACTTGAGCCTGGAGGGATGACCACTCGATTTCCCCGACAAACGTGCGAAAACACACAATTTTGACACCAAAACAGCCTAACTTCGCACCAAAAAGGGCAACTTCGCACGAACTTTTCACCAAGTTAGCACGAAGTGCACCCTGGTGAGAACTTGGTGCCACTTCGCACGAAGTACCACTTCGTACGAACTGGCCCAAGTTCGCATGAAGTTGTCTGTTAACCCTCTGCACCAAGTTTCGACCGTTTCAGCACTTCGGAAGACTGACGCACTTCTGTTCTCGCTTACAGGCTGTTCCGGCGCTCCCTTCAATCCATAGCAGATTGTGTTTACTTGCTAAGCACGAACTGTGAGTATACTTGAACCCTTTTTCGCTTAAAACGCACTTTTGGGTGTTACATACGTTCTCTATATCAAAACACGCTACACACAACGCTAAACTCTTTCAACGCTAATCGCTCTCGCATGCTATACGTGAATCGCTGAATGTTTGTTTGCTATGTGTGATTAATGAGGATTTGCAGACCACCCTTAGCAACGATAGTACTATAGTTTGGACTCAGCACCCGATTTGTTCGGGGGTTGTTAAGGCTCGCAAATTTACTTTACGTGCGTGTTCGCTGTTGTGAATACGTATCGCGCATACTCCACCTCGCAGTCTTGTTGGTTAGCTTGTATCATTGTTGTTAGCATACTTAGATTCGCCTCTCTACGTGTTGCATGCTGGTTATGCGTAAACACTTTATCACTATTATTATGCTATTAAACCTGTGTACTCACCTTTACATTATTGTATTGACTTTTATTTTAACATATGTGACAGGTTGATGGATTAGCTTATGCTGCAAACGGATAGGACATCTAGAAACTCACTAAATAAATCTAGGTTGTCGGATTAGTTTTGTTTGAGAGACATGAAATCTGTATTGACTATTTGAAATATTTTGTTTAATTGTATGGGAAATTAGACTTTTTAAATATTGTCATATTAATAGTTGTTATGGATTCTTTTGAGCAATCTGATTCGCCTAGTGCCGCGCCCCGATGATTCCGCCATCGGTTGGTGTGTGACATGTTCCAAGCTTTCAAGAGGAAGAAAAAGTGAAGAAAGTTGAAGAAAAAGTGAGTTGAAGCTCACTTTTGAACTTAGAGGAATTCTACCTTTTCTTGCAACTTCAGCTGATCAGGGGGTGATTTGAGAGGGTTAGAGAGTTGGAAAAGTACCAATGAGATGATGGACATGGAGGCTTGGATGGAGGATTAGGGTTTAGTGTTTAATGAGGATTAAAGATGATTGGGGAAGAGATATGTGAAGAAGAATTGGCCAACCCATGAGCAGCTAACAACATTATGCGGATTGGTAGCCTTGGCGTCACACCAAGCCAGGGGGGGGGGTTTCGCGTGACGCGGCGCCTTATTAGCAATCCAGATTCATTTTTCTTAAAATTCAGCCCCTGAACTTCCATTCTTTTATCATTTTATGCCAAACTTCAATATTTAACATGTTTTCGAGTATGGAACGTGTATGTAAGTGTAATTCACGCATCGTGAATGTATGTATGATCAATTACATGTACAACAAGTATCGGTTTACAAGTAAACATGTATTTAATGATTGATTGCATGCATACCACGTATGTATAAAGTTTGGAATTTTATTATAATTAAAGTCTCGGATTACAAAGTTGGAAAGGAAATACGGATACGATACAATTAAAAGTTTCTAAAAATAGAAATACGTGTACACTTTCTAAATAAGAAAAGTACAAAAATGCAAAGCGTTATAGGTTCTAGTTTACGAAACAAAAATGCGAGGCGGAGTGGGGGTTGGGTCTATTTGGGACGCTAATCTAGCTCTATTGATTAAGTGGTGGTGGCAATTTAAGCATGATGGATCAAAACTCTGGGCACGAGTCATACTAGCACTACATGGTTGTAACAGGCCTTATTGTATTATTCCGGTGAGAAAGGCACTAATGGGAGGGGGTTTGGAAACAAATAGGGCCGGTGGAGGCAGATTTTCAAAACCATAATATAATGTGCGCGATATATTACAAGCCAAGGTGGGGGAGGGGAAGGATGTTTTCTTTTAGGGTGAAAAATGGGACAACATAGGGATATTGAAAGATTTATTCCTCTGATGTATAATATAGCAAAGAGAAAGTGTAAAAAAAGTAGTGGGTCGACTTTTTGGAGGTGGGAGTGGAAAGGGGCACCCCACACAACGGAAGAATGGAACGAATATGCATGCTTGATGGCACATTTGGAAGGTTGTAAGTTGCACTCGGGGAAGGCTAAATGGGAGTGGGTCAATGACAAAGCCGTGGTTTTTTCTACCAAATTGGTGAGGACAAGAAGCAAGGTAGAGGCACATGGGGGGAACCTATAAAATGGAATAATTGGGCCCTGACAAAAGCAAATTATTTTGTGTGGAGAGCTACGGAAGAGGCGATCTCAACAACAGTTGCACTTGTTGGAAGTGGTATACCGGTTGTTAACACGGCGTGCCCATTGTGCTCGGAAACGCAAAACATCTTTTTGTGAAGTGTATGGTTGCCAATCGAGTATGGGTTAGTATCGGATTGTGGACAAAAGTGTCGTTAAATACTAATTGGGATACCTTAACAGAGATGGTGGATCACATGGTAAGCCTTGGAGTCACAAAGAAAGGTAAGAAAATGTTTCATCTAATTGCAGTGGCCACAATTTGAAGCTTGTAGAAACAATAAGGTTTTTAATCAGAAAGGAGTGGAGGTTGATAACATGGTGGCTGGCATTAAGGAGTTGTCCTGTTTTTGGGTTTTGGCTAGAGCAAAAGGAGATGGTATGAGCTGGGGGTCAGATTCGAGCAGAAGACGTGGGGTTTGGTGGTTTTGTTTTGTAATTTTCATATTTTACACTTTCATTTGTTTTTGTTTTTGTAAAATGTCCGGCAGCTTGCTGGTTTCGTTTTGAAATAAAGGTTGGCTTGGTTGTTAAGAATAATTATTTTGTAAATAAATATTATTAGTGACCTTTTTTTATCAATCTAAAATGCCCACATCAACTGCCTTTATCTATATATATTTTTTTATCAATCTAAAATGCCTACATCAACTGCCTTTATCTATATGATGTATTCGTCAATAATATTTATTATTTTACCAATTAATCAGTTATAGCCATATGCTTATATTTCTTTTATCAATTAAAATAGCATACCTTATATTTTGCAATCAATAATAACAACCTAATATATCTTAGTATTGTTATTATGATTTGCTATGACCCTATGAAAAGTAAAAGAGAGTATATTTCTATTTAGTATTTGTTTTACCTATAGCTAGTTAATTTCTCACTATACTTTGTAAACTAAACGTTTTATAAAGTTAAACTAACTATAGTGTTTATTTCATCTGACTTTATTGTTAAGTTAAATAGAAAAAAAAAATTGAAATTTTACTATATTATCATGATCACATTAAAGTATGAAACACATAAGATGTATTATGTGTTATTTACATAATACCATACAAGGTGCAATTTGTCATGTTTATTATCATAAGGTGGACTTCATGTTCAAACAAGCAAATATAATAGAATTTGTTAAACTTTACTCTATGTAAATGATATTAATATATATATATATATATATATATATATTAAATATTAAACTTTTGTTTGTAGAATATATTACTGTAGATATTTGCTTTCCTTTAATCTTGCCAAGTACGTTTCAATATTACCAACTCTTTTTCAACTTTACACTCATAAACACAACTCTCATCATAGCACCCGCATATGCAATGTAGATAGACATGCAAGGGAAGGACAAAGAGAAAGTGAGTGGTCAGCTCACAACCGGCGAACTCTCGAACGGAAATCTCTAAACCACTAGCAAACACTTTCTTTTATCTTTCTGTCTCTTACATTAAACTATTGGTCGTCTCGACCACCGGTGGTGATGGAAAGTTGTTTTGTGTCGGATTCTTAGTTGAAGGTTTAGCCTGTGATTACGGTGGCCTGCCACTTGGCTTGGCAACTCCGGTTGCAGCCGTGGCGGAGCTGAGCTGTGCTTTGTTGGTGAAGGCGATGATGAATTTTGCATCTAAGCCCCTTTGTTTTGCAACAACGATGACACGATCTGTAGCTGAGTCGGTGTGTTTTATTAAATTGCTATACTTGTATGATATACATGTCCGACGCAGCTTCACGATATTAGTTGATATTTGCCACGTTTTCCACAACTTTACAGCTCACAATCTGCCACTGCTTTATAAAAAAACCTAAATTACACCTTCAGCGACGAAGACAAAAGAAAAGAGGTTCTCTGATAGAGGCCAATTTGAGATGGCTAATGTTAAACTCCAAAGAAATAGATGAAGAACAAGACTTAATCTTTGCAACAATTTTCTCTCTCTATTTTTTCTGATACCATCGATTACAATTTAAAGTAAAAAAAGTTACTAAACATGGGTCCTAAACTTATGCAAAATAAATGGAAAATGCAGATAGTGGTGGTGCCACTCTCCTTGCTACGTGCATGCAAAACTTGGGAATTAAATAACTAATTTGAAAGGTTCCAGATCCTTATGTGATCGTGTTGTTGACCGGGTCAGCTTCTGGGTCGAAAGTGGGTCGGGTCTGCTGGGTTGGGTCAATGGATAGATGGGTCGTATCAATACCCACCCCTTCCAATCGTCCTTGTCCTCAAGGACGGAACGATTTCGCCATGGTGGTCACCATTCGACTCTCCAAAGGCGTTCGGGTCAGTTTCAACGAAGCCGGTGGGCGCCACTCTCGTCCAGTATGATTTCGAAATATAGCAGCCTGGGTGAAACACTTGAAGACAATGTGTTGGTTCGAAAATTCTTTGACACGGTTCCGGACAAGTTTCTCCAGTTGGTTGCCTCGATAGAGCAGTATTCGGATGTTGATAGTATGCCATTCGATGAGGCCATTGGACGGTTGAAGGCTTATGAAGATAGGCTGAAGATGCGACAAAGTAAGCCTCCGCCGTCGGCGGGTGGGTCGGTCGGTGGAGGGTAGGCGTAAAAAAAGGGTTCGGGATCGTTATACAGCAGAAGAAGGAGAACTGGGAGGTGGTTCGCGTCAGTCGTTGTCGTGCGGAGAGTACCGGTTAAGATGACGGGGTGACGGGTGAACACCGGTGTGTCTCGTAACTGTTAGCGGTGATCAAAGAAAGAAGATTCGGTTGTTAGTTGCGGGTTTACGCAGCTGGCATACAACCGGTTATAACAGTTGATGGTGAGAACGGTTGCCTTGATCAGATTGTTCGTGATAAGAGGAGACCGGCGTGGTGTGTGAAAAGCGGGCAGAAAGGATCCGTCAAAGCAGGTGGCTTTGGATTCGTCTCGTTTGGCAAGGTGAGAAAACTGAAGAAGCGGGTGGCTTGTTTTCTTTGTCGGTGGAGAGCCTCTTGAACAAGGGTGATCGGAAAATGGTAAAGAGGAAAAAAACACGGTGTAACATTATGGCGTTGGAGTTCAAATCGGATGGCTTTGGATGTGACCGTGGTGAGGTCGTTGATCCGTGAAAAGTCGTGACGTTAGTGAGCGTTTCCAACGTGATGCCATGTTACATGTTACAAGTGCAGTGAGTTTTTATCCGGGTTGAACCGAGAAGACTTTGGATGTGATCAGTGGAGATCAGGTGTCCGGGATAGGTCGTGACGGTTCGGGAGAAAAAACCGGTGATTTGGGTGCTGTAAGTGACGGGTGTGAACAAACCGATTATGGGGGTAATTGTTGGATTAATCGGTTGTTTACGATTCACGGTGAGCACGTTATCGGTTCACGGGTCAAAGGTTCAGCGGGGTATGGGTCGGCTCATTATCATGTTCGCGGGTCATGGAGCTGAACTCATGGGTTTTACTCAAATAATTCAGAAACCAATTATTGTTGAAAGGGTAAATTACATGCATGTGCATGGAAGTGGTACGATTCTTTAGGAAGAATTCCTTGACCAAGTGATTTGCACGTGGTGTATTTGTTTGGTTCTATAGGAGTAGTGGCTAGGTTTTAGGATAGAATATTCGTTTATTCCTTTTTATATTCACTGTATTTTATGGCTATATATTAGCTTTGTTTAATGAATATTGTAACCCTTCATTTCGTAAATAACATAAATCTTCTGCAACTTTTCCTCCATATTATATCATACATATAACATATTCACGTACATAGTGTTGTGTGTGTGAGAGGTTAGGGGCCTGAACCAACAGATAATACAAGTTTTTGCAAAGGGTGAAAGTTTGGCCGGCAATTTGATGCGAAGAAAAAGGGAAGTTGAAGTAAAAGATTTAAGGATTCACTATTCAAGTGGAGGGGAAAATCATCTTAGAACCAACTTAAAGCAATAAAATAAAAATCTGACATAACCTTTGAGACCAATGATTGAGGGACGGGGAAGCATGGAGAGAGGGAGAGCAGCTCGCAGCAACCAAGAGGATTGGCAATTGCAAAAAAGTAGGCGTACGAAGAAGAAGGAGGCAACAGGTACAGTCAAGTGGAGACCAAAGATTCCGACTACCAATCTCTTTGTGTCGAACATCCCGGAAGGGGTGTATGAGGAGGAACTGAAGACGAAGTTCAAGGAGTTTGGAAAGGTTATGTCAGTGTATATTGCAAGAAAAAAAGACAGCAGAGGCAACATCTTTGGGTTTGTTAAGTTTGCAGATGTGGAGGACAAGGAGAAACTCTATAGAGACTTGGGTGAAGTGTTTATAGGAGGTGCAAAGCTGGGTATGAATTGGGCAAAGTATGACAACTGGAAGGTGGAGGAGAAAGGGGAGGAGACTAGTAGAAACACGGCAAGACCTGTCGTTCAGCAGCAGGTAAACAAGAGTAAGGGAGAGTTCAGAAATATGTTCCCAGACATGGCGGAGAACTGGGATCCTTTAAAGATGTTGTTGTGAATGATACGTCAAAACCATCATCAAAAACAATAATACTAGCACCGGAGGAGACGGAGGCGGCAAAGTTATGGAAAACGGCATCAGTTGTTGGAGAAGCGAAATCGATTCAGGTTTTGGCCAACATCCCTGAGGCGTTTGATAAAATGGAAATCTCGGGCCAAAGTATCAGGTACTTGGGGGGCCCGAATATAATGATCTCCTTCAGTAACTTGGAACAAGCTAGATGTAATGGAAAATAAAAAAGATATATGGAGTAACTACTTTTGCTCGCTTGAACATTGGAGTATGGATTATATCCAAGAGGATCGGCTGGCTTGGCTAATTATTAGAGAAGTTCCCGCTCATTTGTGGTCACCTGATACGTTTGATCTTATTGCAAATAGTTACGGGAAGGTGGTGCTAGGATCGGAAGCCACGAAGGGTGATGGTAATCTATCGTTCGATCGGGTGGGTATCCTCATGAAAACTAAGAAACGGATCAACGAACAGGTGGTAATCCGGTGGAAATCGAAGGCCTACAATATTTGGGTGGAGGAGGATGTGCAGCCATGGACACCTTTGTTCATGACGGTCCTGGCGTCCGATGAAACAGAGAAAAATGAGGAAGATGAAAGGTTGAACCGATTGGTAGGTGCGACACTGGAGAATGTTGTTTCCGAGACAAACAAGGGTAATCATGAGCTTCGATACGAGCATTCCCGGGAAAGGAAAAGACGGCTAATGTTGGTTCCCATGCACACGTTGGGGTTCCTCCACAAAACCTTTTCAGTTCCGTTGCTATCTACGAGGATAATACCAGGCCAATAGAAGATAGTGGGCTTAATGAGGAGAGTGGGCCCGAAAAGCCCATTTCACGTAAGAGGCCTAGAAGGAATTCGATTGGGCCTGATTCATTGGATCTGGATGTGAACAACTCTTCTGGAAGGTCAGGGGGTTTTGACCTTAATTCCCCTCCTACGACACAACAAATGAAGGCATTTTTTTCAAAGAGTATAGGGGGGCACAAGAACAAACGCAGGTAGAGAAAAATGAATCAGACATCAAATGACGGAGAGGTGTGGAATTACCGGTTGCCATTAAAGACCGTTGGGGAAAACTCTAACTCGGTGACGGGATCAGAATCAATAGAGCAAACGGAGCAATCCGAAGCACTAGGCGATGTTGAGGCCACAAAGGAGATTGAAATCTCAATCACTAAAACTGTAGGCGAAAAGGTAGGAGGGGACCTGAAAAATTTCGACAGCCAAGTTCGAAAGTTGGTTCCAGGAGAGATTTGTTTTTCGGTTTCCAAATGAATTTTTTAAGCATTAATATAAGGGGTATGGGTGGTTCGAATAAAAAAAGTTGGATTCGTAAGATTAAATTGGATCATAAAATCAGTTTTCTGGGTTTTCAAGAGACGCAATTTCGTGACGTCTCTAGGATTGATATCCAATCATTCTGGGGAACAACAATTTCCAATTCGAAGGGGTTGAAGCTACGGGTCGATCGGGGGGATTAATGAATATGTGGGACCCCGAAAAGTTTACTGTTAATGAAGTTGTTAAAAACCGGTATTTCTTATTGACTTCGGGTAACATGACGGGTGTGAAAGAAACGGTCCATATCTTCAACATTTATGCTCCGCAATCGAACAGTGCCAAACGAAGTCTTTGGGGTAATCTTAAAAGCATCATTGAGTCTAAACAGGGGATGTTTGTTTTACTCGGTGATTTTAACACAGTCAGGACAAAGGATGAAAGAAAAAATTCTGGTTTTAATGTAGTGGGAGCGGCGGATTTTAATTATTTCATTCATCAAACTGGCCTTACGGAGTTTGAGATGAAAAGTAGAAAGTTTACTTTTTGTAAACAGGAAGGTAGTAAAAGAAAACTGAGTAAAATCGATAGAGTTTTAGTGTGTCACAAATTTGTCGAAAGATGGGCTAACGCGTGTCTTACCGCATTATCGAGATACCTTTCTGATCACTTGCCTTTGATTTTGGACGTACCCATTTCGCTTCTTTAACTCTTGGTGTGAATGTGATGGATTTGATGATATTATTAAAGAAGCTGTACAATCTTTCCATGGTTCGGGGTCGGCCGATCGCGTCTTGGCTTTGAAACTAAGACATGTGAAGGAGTGTATCAAAAGGTGGAAACAAGGAGCAAACAACAAAGAATGGGAATTGTATGAAAGCCTTTCCAAGGATCTGTTTAACTTGGATGAAATTTTGGAAGTAAGAGACTTGACAGAAGAAGAAACATGGGTTCAAGCGGAATGTAAGGCGGAGTTAATGATGATGGAGAACAGAAAATTTCAAGACCTAAGACAAAAAGCGAGGAGTAAATGGGCGTCTTGTGGCGATGACCATACGAATTTTTTTCACGGCATTATTAAAAGTAAAGAAATCAAAACCAGGTTTCATGGTATGGAAATAGGAGGGAGGTGAACGAATAATCCCAAAATCATTAAAAGGGAAGCTCAAAAGTTTTTTGCTAACCGTTTTAAAGACCAACCTGAGCCAAGACCGAACATTGTATGTCACAACATCAAGCAGTTGGCGGATCAGGAAGCGTCAAATTTGGTGGTTCCCTTCTCGCCCATGGAAATAAAAACAGCGGTTTGGGAGTGTGGAGATGATTGTGCCCTGGGCCCGGACGGTTTTAATTTCCGTTTTTTAAAAGGTACTGGGAATTGTTTGGGGATGATTTTATAAAGATGATGAACCATTTTTATGAGTCGGAAACAATTTCACATGGATGTGCCTCCTCATTTATCGCGCTAATTCCGAAGGTAAATGACCCAGTTGGGTTTAAGGACTTTAGACCCATCAACCTGCTTGGTTCGATCAGCAAAGTCATTTCTAAGGTATTAGCCAATCGTTTAAAAAAGGTGATAAGCTCGGTCATTTCGGAAACGCAATCCGGTTTTTTAGCCGGTAGAAATATAATTGATGGGCCGCTTATTATGAATGAAATTATTGCTTTCAACAAACGAAGAAAATCAAAGTTGATGATGTTTAAAATAGACTTTGAGAAGGCGTATGATCATATTAGTTGGCAGTTCTTGGATGTGGTCCAAGAACAAATGAAATTTCCGAGTAAGTGGCGAAGATGGATAGGGGCGATCCTTAACTCGGCGCGTTCTTCGGTTTTGGTAAATGGGTCTCCATCTTTTGAGTTTCAGTTTCAAAGGGGTGTGAGACAAAGAGATCCGATCTCCCCTTTTCTATTTATAATCGGGATGGAGGCACTTTCTTGCTTGTTTCACAAGGCTTTGGAAGAGGGTATTTTTAAAGGTTGGAAAACTCCTAATAATGGCCCGGAAGTGTCACACTTGTTTTTTGCGGATGACGCCCTTTTGGTGGGCGAATGGGAAGGTGATAATATATTAAATATGGCTTGTGTTCTTGTTGTTTTCATCTTGCTTCAGGGCTCCAAACAAACTACGCCAAATCAAGTCTTTTCGGAATAGGGATCGACGAGGAAGAAGTGAAGGAATGGGCTAGCAATATTGGATGTAACTCGGGGAAACTTCCATGCCTTTACCTTGGTCTTACGTTGGGTGCCAATATGAACCGCGTTGCAAATTGGAATGTGGAGGCGTTCAACAAAAGACTTTCCCTTTGGAAAGCCTCAGTGTTGTCAGAAGGAGGAAGACTAACTTTACTGAAGGCGGTTATGGAAACAATCCCGACCTATTTCTTTTCGCTTATAAAGCACCAAAGCAAATTATTGATATCCTTGAGGCGAAAAGAAGAAGGTTTTTTTGGGGGGGAAGAGAGAAAAATAAAACATGTTGAGTTAGGTGGGAAAAAATCATGACTCCAATCGACAAAGGCGGGCTAGGCCTAACCCCGCTTCGTGACGCTAACATTGCCCTCTTAACCAAATGGTGGTGGCGCTTCAAGACCGAGCCGGATGCTTTATGGAGAAAAGTTATCAATGCGCTTCATTGTGGTAAGAACTCATGTCAATTCATTCTGTATCGCGCCAATTCTTCCGGAATGTGGAAGGCCATTGCCAACTTGGAGAACATAACCCAAGGAGGAAATATGAATCTGATCAACTTGTTTCAAGGGGTGTTAGGTAGGGGTGACCGGTTGCACTTTTGGTTGGATCCATGGGTAAACAGTGAGCCTCTTAGGTATACTTTTCCTTCCTTATATGCATTAGAAAGTGAAAAAGCATGTTTCATTAGTCATCGAGGGGAGCAAAATGGTCAAAATACCTCATGGAAGTGGAAATGGAAGAGAAGCAATATGAACCAGGAAGAAAAAAGAGAGTTAAGAGAATGTCTTGTTTTATTAGGACAAATCTCTTTTTCTCAAAGTCCGCATGGAAATGCCGAAATGATGAAACGGGAGTTTTTACGGTAAAATCTGTCAAACAGGCGTTGGGTAAAGCATCAAACAGTGGGCTAGTTGAAATGTGGAAATGGAATCCTTGGGTGCCGAAGAAAGTCAACACTTTCATATGGAAAGCAGAACTGGACCGTCTTCCGACTATGATGGCGCTGCAACGTAGGAACATGTTATCAGGGCCGAGTACGTGCAAGCTTTGCGGTGAGGGCGAGGAGAATTCTGAGCATTTGCTAGTAGCTTGTCATTTCGCTTGTCGAGTTTGGCAAGCGGTTGGCGAGTGGTGTAGGATCCCTCACATTTTCGCTTTCACAGTGAAGGACCTTATGAACTACCCACCAATACATAAAGTTGGAGATGAGAAAGGCAAAGGCAATTCAAGCGATTATTTTAACGGCATGTTGGAGCATATGGAAAACCCGAAACGAGAAAATCTTTTCTGGAAAGGAGGCGACATTGACTAAAACGATGGAAAAAATAAAATCTTTGGAATTTCTCTGGTTTAAAAATAGAACGCCTTATAGGTCTTTGATATGGAAAGATTGGTGTAATTTTGAATTGTAATCCATTGTTTGCTCCTTGGCGCTAGCGGCTTGTTAGTGTCGTTTTTTGAATGAATTTTTGCCGTTCGAAAAAAAAAGTAAAAGATTTAAGGCTGTGATGATCTAATTGAAAGAAATGAAAAGAAAAGAAAAGAAAAGGATAAAGTTATACTTAATAAATCTTTTGAAATCCGGTGGTGAAAATAATATGAAATACTGAATATATTCAATTGAATTGTGGGTCTTTTGTTGTCACGTTTTTTGTTTATTAAATTTAGTCAGTCATACGGTGACTTAATTGATGATCAATCAACCGTATAAGAAAAGAAACAAATCAATAGAAAAGTCATAATGGTATCTTTTATGAACTCCTTTTTTTCTAAAAAGTTATAAGCAAAATGCATGTTTTGTTTGTTTTGCTTTCTCAATTCTCAATATGTGAATTTACAATAAAAAACGACAACACTTATAATTAAGACAATTCTTCTATATTTTTTAGAAAAAATATATATAATAAAATTACTGTGTATATAAATGTTTTAAGAGTGCAAATATTTGTAAAAGTTATCACTTTTAAGACGGTTCATTGTAAAGTCTTTAGGTATTTATGTACCCGTGCTATGCGGCAAGATAATATGAAATACGTTTATACATACGCAAAGTGGTTCCATCCCTACTATTCTTGCTACAATTGTGAAAAGTATTTTCCATCCATGATATTCTTGCTACAATGTGAAAAGTGTTGGTCAATGTACGAATGCTTAAGTACATCTGTAAAGCTTATGGACATATCATTATAAAGTCTTTCGGACTGATGTAGCATGGCCGTGTTAAGTGCCATTACATAGCTAAGTCGTAAGTAAACGAACCGATACCAACTGTGTACACGCCGCGTAGCACGGGGTACTTTTACTAGTATACTTTAAGCTCCAAACATTTTTTAAAATCTTTTAGACAACAAATTGCATATTGTACAAAGTTTTTCAAATACTTAGAGCATTCATAGTGATTTCCTTATCCATATTAATAAATTTACACTAAAAACAACTACTTTTTATCTCTCTTTTTCAATTAAATAATATTATTATATACCTTTATCATTACATTTTCTCTCTCCTCCACTCACAACCACTTTCAAAAATATTAAAAAAATTATATGGGGTGAACAGTATTCTCATATATTTACAGATGAACAGTAATATTTTCTCTCTTCTCTACTCACAACCACTCATAACCATTCCTTATAATATAACGAACACACTCACAAACATATAAGGATTTCATTGTGAATGCTCTTATACGATTTTATTTATTCGCTAAAGTATTTTCAAGGGATATATCTTGTTAATGTTTAATGATTTTCACTAAAATAATTCTCATATGATAAAAAGAAACTAGGTGTTACATATAAATATATACATGTGTAATATTTTTTTTGTTTTAATGACAATGCTTACTCACTCTTAATTTACACCAAATTAATTTTAATGTACTTGTTTGAGACTGAACTCAAGACACTGTGTGAACGAGTTTAACCACCCCTATATATTTGTTCAAGCTATGCCACTGTATACATCTATACATAGTTGCGTTTATTTATGTCATGCACATGTATCGTGTGACTTGGCTTGTCTTTTATATTTTTCTAATCTCGAATATACCGTATCGACATGCTTAATTTTATCTATAAAATTCCAAGTATGTTTTTGAAACGTGGCTATCTTTATCAATGTATATTACTCGGAACCAAGTTCCGAATAGTAATGAACAAGTTATGGAAGCACAAACATGTGTCATCAAAGTTGTCTCGGATTTGATTTTTTTATATAAATGATATCGTTTACTGTTAACAATAAAGTTGTACGGGTTAAATATGGTTGATTTGTTTGTACTTTAGCATTACGAAGCGAACCTGCCATCGGTACCGGTGTCGTATTTGTTTACGGTTTTCTTGACGTGACGATATAAAATTTGTTGAAAACAAAGGTGCATTCACAATAGAGTTTTTCTCTCAATATCATAAGCCATAACAAGTGTTGGCACAATAATTGTGCCATGACAAACATTGTTCATTTTATGGTTCAATCAATAGTTCATTTTATGGTTTTCAATCAAAGTAAAACATATGTTGATATCCTCTTGAGAGCATCCCACTAGTGTAAAACATTTAAGGACACAAACATTTATTATTAGTTGTTAAAAAGCCATTGCTTCTTGCGCCTGGGCCCATTTTTCAAACGAGACAAGGCAATTGCGCCTGAGTCAAGACAATTGCGCTTTAAGTCTCCAAGTGATGATCGGGCGCAGATGAGTTTCCGACCAAATTCTCTAAATTCCAACAAGATTCCAACGAAATTTCTACTTTTATCCAAGGAAAACTACTTTTCTATACCAATACCAAATATTTTAGAACTTTTGGTACCAAACAGATGATATTAAATGTTATATAATAGGTCTTGTTTATTTTATTTGTATACTATTATTATTTTTCTAATACGTAATATATTTTTAATTTTTTTTCATTGTGCGCTTTTATTTTAGCCCTCGCTTTTTTTTTTGCGCCTTGCGCGCCTTTAATAACTATGCATTGAGTTAACAAATAGATAAATAAATAAAGCTTTCATCTAAACCTTTTTATTGAAAGGTTGAATCCTTAAACATTACTTGTAATTATTCAAATCTACTTGATTATGTGTATAAACAAACGATAATAAGTTGGCCTGGGTATTTATTTTGTAAGCTTAACATTCAATAACTCAGAAAAAAAATCAATTAAAAAATTTACGGCCAGACTCAGCTGGTTTTAATAAAATTATAGACCGAACCACTGATTACAGTTTCATATGACAAACCAAACCATTCGGTTTTAACGGTTTGATTTAATGGTAAATATTGTTGATGAACATAATGCATGTAATAACTGCATGCTCCATAGATTATGTGCCGTATAGACACATAGTCCATACTCCATAGATTATGTGCCAAAATCAATGCCAACAGTATATCTAAATAGAAATACAATGGTTGGGAAAATAATTTCGGAATGATAAAAGGGCAGAAGGAAGACTCTGTTACATACAATGTGAGTGCAGCAAGGATAAGAATACGAGCAAAGATTCATCAATGTGGTTTCAAATTCAACCCTATTAAACTACCAAAAAAACTTGTTGGCAGGTGACTACTTATTATGGTAATAAATTACCAAAATATCCCTATAAACCAAGTCTATATTACATGGTTCACGACCAAGCGACGTTACACATGAATTGTGAAAATGGTATCTTTTATGGAACAAAAACAGCATAAAACGTTGCAAAACACTATTTGCAAAACTAGAATGCAGCTAGAGGATCAAATAATAAGAATAATTAAATTTGAAAAAAAAAATACTGAAACAAAAAAAAATCAGGATCTCTTGACAACAGCGGTTGCAAAGTGGGAATGATGGTTGAATTCAAAAGAAACCTTAAGTGACGGATCAAGAGACCCTAATCGACTTACAAGATTAAGAGCGACACCGTTGTGTTCGGCAACCTGCTCCAAATGCCGAAGCTCCGCCAACTTGTTTGTGTCATTAGAGAAACTACTCCTCAACTCCTTTGCAATCCTTTGGGCTTCTTTAAAGTAATTACACATAACAAGAGTCTGTGAAATGAATTGTTTTACTCAAAGATATAAATTATTACTGCCATAATTTATAAATAAAATAAAAAACTTACAAAAAATGTGTTTTGTGTGCAACCTCACCGAACCTCTGGATGGTAATGGGCCAGGTATAGGCCCATTACTCAATACCCATCAGGTTCACAGGTATACGCGTTTATTATCGATCTTATGTGGTTAAAAGTTACTTGTTGAGATGCCCATTACCCTAAACCCAATCCTAAACTACCTAAAAACTGACTTGAAGTAACAAATACTTATCTACATTTCTAACAATCCAAAAAATTTTTAAATTTCAAGTTTCTAACTTCCGACACGATTTATTATAATTTTTACAATTATATCTTATACTAATATACTTGATGTGGGTAAACAGTTCCGGGTAATTAGACAGCTATCACCTAATAATACCACACACGTCCGAAACTGTAACAATTTTTAACACTAATCCTACCCGGTATTCATAGTTGTTAATAGCGAATAGCAACAAGGGACCTATATGCTACATAGCGAATAGCGATACACTAGAAAAAGAATTTTGAAAATTTTTATATGTACATTTTATCAAAATACCTTGGTATACATGCTATTTTACATGTATATTTAACAAAAACCTATAAATTCAGCTATTTATAGCTATATCTAATTGCTATTTACATCAATGAAAAAAAACTATCGCCATTCACGCTATTGGTCGCTCTGACCCAAATAGCGACACTTGGTCGCCTCGCTACATAGCGCGCTATAGCCGCTATTGACAACTATACCGGTATTATACCTGAGTACGTCTCTCCCAAATGTTTCGGATTCGGATTTTGTTTGCCATTGATACCTGAATGTACTAAGTAATAACGGGTTTCAAACTGACCCCTTTTTAACCGATCCCAATTGGCCCATCATGCCATCTAAGCAACAAACATTGCATTTTAATACGTAATACTTACATTAAATTGTGCATTGTCAGTGTATTCTCTAAAGGAGTAGTAAGAAACATGATCAGGAATGCAAGCTTTTTGTAGGTGCTCAAAATGCTGAATGAATCTCTGAGAAAAAATGACATACAAATTCATATCTGTTAGGTAAAAACCAAGAGTGAATTTACAAACACTACTTTGCAGTAAACCTAGAAGCATTTAAAAGAGTGAGTTACCTCTTGCTCGGTATTGAATGGTCCCCGACACTGAAAAACTCCATGTTCGTTTCTTAAAGCAGCAATCATCTACAAAAGAGCATATTCATGTGACAAAAAGCTGATCATGTATCCGAAATTAAAATCTTGGCGAAGTCATAGAATATTACCAATGTCAGCCCTTCGGCAAGATATATATGGCACTGCAGTAACAAAACCGCAGGTGGGATTGATGGATCCTTTGACACATCCTTCGTAGATTCCTTTTTCTTCTTTCCCTTTCGCTTACCTGGCAAACATGCTTTAAATGAGATAATTTGTTAAAAATATTAAAAGTTAATACTAACTAGTTCAATATGTGAAAGTTGAGTGAGGATAAATCGTAAGCACATTGAAAAATACGTTGAGTTGTTTATTATTATTATTATTGTTATTATTATTATTATTATTATTTATTTGAGTCTAATTAGGTATCTTGGTGAGCAACTAAGAACTTTAGTATATATAGATGGTAAAGGACTATGTAATTTATGCAAAGTTTTTTCAATAAAAAGTACAAATGGTAAAGTGAAAGCATACTCACCAGTTTCACCGCTTGTGATCATTTTTTGATGCATTTTCTCACCAAGTTTGATCAAGATAATGTATATATACCAATACACCATGCAGTACTCACTAGGAGAATAAAGCTCCAGTTCGAAACCTAAAATGAGGAAACGAAAAGCTATCCAAAACGTGTGTTCCTCAATCCAAATAAGAATGTGTTTATACATCTTCAAAAATAAGTTCTGCAAAATATATGTATATATGAAAGAATAACTCAACTGACCAAAAAGAGTGTACTTTCAAATCAAATCTCAAAAACATATAGAAAACATATAGAAAACAGATGGTGCATACCTCATCAATTGAAGTGCTTGAGCTTTCTTCAAACTCCTTTCTAAGAGCAAGCTCTAGCTATTGGACCGGAAAAAAAACTACTTACAACTTAAGAGTAACTTACTAAAAAAATAAAAAGAAAATAACACATGCCTGCATGTGTAAGATACGCCAGTCTTGTAAGACTTTGCCAAGTTGACGCCTTTGCCATGCAGCATTTGTACACAAGATTTTAAGTAAAGTTATCGCCAACTTTATCATGCAGGATTATAGAAATAAAAAAAATGTTAGGATAGTTAGTTAAACACGTGAAAAAAAGATCAAACTTATTAAAACATAATGACTTTTACGGTTTTACCTGACCAAGATGTACAAAAGATTCGTTTTTCTGTATGTCATCGTTCTTTATAACTTCTGGTACTGCAGCTGCTCTACAAATCACAGCAAACATTGGATCACGCCCATAGAATTTCCCATCTTGAACTAGTAGAAGCTGCCCATTACTTTGAAAGTGAGAACCAAAAGGTAAAAGACAGAAAACAATTCTCATTTGATTATCTAAAAAATAACGAGAACAATAAACCTACCTGTAAATGAGATCTAGCAACCAAATCAGGTTGTAACTTCTGGAACTCAACAACAAACCGCAAAACACCTTCAAAAGATGAGTCTGTTGGATGTGAACAAACCACATCTAGATCACGAAGTAGCTTTTCAAAATATTTGACAGCCTGTAAAAAAGTTATATATTTAGGCAACTGTAAAAAAAGTAACTGGTTTTTGATTGTGTAACCGTTACCTTCTTCCAGCAGAGAAGTTTGATTGCACGGGGAGGTGTTGGAGCGGATAATCTAGTGTTCAAAGTGGAATCAAACCCGACTGGTTGACAACCAGAAGCAGTTGTAATATCTTCCGTTGTATTTTCACACAATCCATATTTACTGTTTGACCGAAGAAAACCTTCCATTTTAAGAATGTTACCGAGCTCCGTTAAGCAAGAGGCTATATGTTTTCTCGCTAAATCCAAACCTCTTCCTTGAGGTCGCCTTAGACATACCAGAACATGGTAAAGATGCTGAACGAAGATAAAAACCAAGTTAACGTTACTAAAAACAGCACATAGTAATTGAGGATATATGATACTTATAATATAACAATCATATCATATCATATGCCCATGACATAAACTTATATAGTATTAAATAAAATTATAAAACACAGGGTAAGACCTTACGAAAGCGCAAACGACATAACACGGCCTTGCAATATCCTTCTTCCAAATCAAGATTTGTTTGTAACGGCTCTATGTCTGCAATACAACAGGTAACTTCTTCATTCATTTAACAAGTAATACTAAAAAATAAATAAAAAAAAGAAGACACCTTCTTTTGATCTCTTCTTATGTGAAGGGGATTTGCAAGCATTTAACTGGCGAGTAACAGTTTCTTCTGTAACATTTAGCGTGGATAAACATTTTTCATCGCCGTCTTTTTTCAATGGTAGGCCAGATGTAATAGTAAACAAATCTTCTTCCTGAAATAATTGTAATGAAATGCTTGTATAAACAGTAGTTTAACATACTTAGTACCAAACCATATTTATAAAAGATGAAGTAATGGAATATACAAATTCAATATGCTCTACCTCATGTGTACGCGTGTCAGAAACGACTGAAATAACTGCATTGCATGTTGCACGAACTACCGTGCAATAAGAACTCAGCAAAGGATGTGATGATGTTCTATCAGGTCTCAAGAGATAGATGCAAGAAAAAATAGTTTGTGCCAGTGAATGACCCTTGTGCCAAGTTGCCTGTCAATCAAAAACTATTGTTAATTATAATTCAGATCGAAAAAAAATCTGGATTAAATACAATCAATCAAATTCTACCGAAAGTACCTCACAACAAAGCAGATGATCCATGACATCGATTATACAGTGAACATCGACAGTCTTATTCGGACTCAATGGAATTGGTGCCGCACCATCCTCAATGGCTTCATCAACAGAATAGTATTTACAAACAATGCCTGAATCCATCTTTGGGTCCATTATCTAACAGATATAGATTAAAGCATGTATATTTAGCAAAGCAAGAACACAGATAAAGTCTAAGCAACAAGGAGAACTCAGCACAGAAGTTGTTTACATATTATACCACACCATTCATTATTTACCTCCAAAGCAGACATGGCTGCAAAAAGATTAAAGTTCTCTCCAAATATGAGCTCCCCATCTTGCAGATCTGTAGATGCTTACATTAGCCTTTTGCAGTCTTTATTTTTAGCAACAAAACATATACTTTTAATTTACACCTAGCAACAAGATAACTATAACTTGAAAGAAACATTATGATTAATAGGTCTTGTTGTGGAAATGGTTTCACTTGTCATTGTACACAGAGGTATGGTTATAAATTGTAAGGTTGAAGACTTAAGACAGTTCTATAAAAAGGGTTTTCAACTGTACAAATATTTTAAACTAGTTTAAATGTTCATGATCGTTAAGGTGCATATCCAGCAAGAAAATCGTCTAAACCAAATAAATATTTCACAATTGCCTGGTGTGGTGTTGATTTACCATATAAACACTAAGAACATGTTTCCCTTCATCAATCAGCTGCGATATAAATAACCGAATACCCTCCTTGTCAGATGAAGATAAATTTCCCTAATAAACTTCATATTATCAGTAGGACAAAAGGACCACAACCACAAAACATTGTGTTTCAGCTCACATCATAACATTCTATTTCTAAATTGACAAACATTAGAAGCAGTATTCAAGTGAAGAGAAAACAAACAAATAAGTTCCACAATCCAGCAACCTCTTATTCTTGCAAATATGACAGAAAGTCAATCAATGCTTAAAATTACACAATTGCTAAACTTAATGAAAAGTGAAAACATATATAATTCATTAGCGAAATCAATGAAGTGAACAAATGTAACCTAACAAAACACATAACACCTATCATCAATCAAAATAAATCGCCATCGGTAACTGTGCACCCTACGTGTTCACCAAATCATCATATCAAAAAAACCTAAAACCGAGTGAATCAAATAAACGAACAAATTGATACCGTTACGAGCAGATTCGAGAAGATTGGAAACGTCGGCCCACACTGTCTGTTCACCAGACGGTATTGTTGGATTGAGAACAGCAGAATCCTGTTGTTGTTGTTGTTCAACTCCATTATTGGTGCTCTGTTGTTGTTCCATTATTTGTTGAATTACAGACAAAAAGGGGAACAAATCGAGAGCTAGTTGTGTGTTGGTGGAGGACTGCAGAGTGGTTTCAAACATGAATGTTTGCAGATCGCCTAGGGCTTGGGAATATGGGTCGGGTCAGGGACCGGACTTAAAGGTCATGCCAAACTAGGGTTACATGGATATTGTGTTTATGTTAACAACGTTTCTAGGCATCGTTTGTGACATCTCGCCTCTTATACCATCAATATTGTTTGCTTTTTTCATAAAGAGTTTACGGATTTGTTTTTGGTTGCTCAAACGGAGACTTCATAGGTCACCCATCCTGATACTACTCACACCTTAGCATACTTAAGTGTAAAGTCCTCCTCCCATCCACTAGCATTAAAGTGTTACCCATGTGTCTAAGTTGTTCCTCTCAACCTTCTCAATGAATCAAGCTCTCAGTTAATTACCCACTTCCCCAAGCTCTAACAACCAACGACCTTTCTTGGAAAGCTTTACTAAGGGCCACTCGTGAACCTCATGTCATGCATTCAAGAAGCAACATTCCCATGTTACATTTCCAGCTTTTCCAAAGGTTAATAATCAACCACATGTTCACTATGATGGGAGTCACAGGTAATAATCAGTCCAACTCTACATGGTTACTTGACAATGGAGCTTTTTATCACATCACAAACGACCTTAACGCCTTATTTCTTCACACCCTTTATGATGGTACTGAGGAGCTTGTTAGGGTATCGGATCAAAGTAGGCTAAGCAAAAGCGAAACACACACACACACACTAGCAGAAAACAAAGAAACAGGAATTTACGTGGTTCGGTCAAGGTGACCTACTTCCACGGGGTGCAACTAGGGTTTTATTTTCATTAGGTGCTACAAAGATTACAATTACACCATATGTATTTATAGAATAAAATTAGGGTTAACTACTTAGTCAACAAGTTAACTATGAAAGTATCGGCCCAGGCGGGTTTAGACGGAAGTTTGGATGGGATAGAGCTAGTTTGGTAGAAATCTCGTAGAAATAAGAAGAAGTGGAAGGATTCCATTCATACCGAAAGAGCATACATCATTGAAAGGCTGGAGAGAGCATCATGCAATCTCTCCAGCATTTCCCCTAGATTCTCCAAAACTTACAACTAATGAACACATGACCCTATTTATAGACACGAGGTTTGTTGAGGATGAACTCATCCGTGCGGATGAGTCTTGTCCGTGCGGATGAGTATCCTCCGTACGAACCACTCTCGTCCTCTCCAAAGTGTCATGTGTTCATATCTCAACTCTCAACTATAAAATATTCAACACACGCTCTATCTAGCTTATTCGCACAGTGGTGGGCATACATAATATGCACTAACAGAATTTTCCCTTGGCCGTCACTGTCGAATCTTGATCTTTAAATATGAGATTTGTGTTTGGATATTCTGCAACTTTAATCAAGCATTTGATATCTTCAATTAATTCCCCCTTAATTGATGATTCGGGTTTGCATTTGCAATAGCATATTCCCCAGAAATGATTCCCCATGGAATAACAATTCAATTCTTTGTTTGCATAGTTCTCAATCTCCTCTGATTTGCTTAACTGCAATCTTCACGAATAATCCCCAACTTGAAACTAATCAATGTAGCATCTCCATTTCAACGTTAATCACATCTGTGTTCAATTTTTGATTTTCCATTTTAGCTCAATCTCTTAATCTTCAAAAATCCAATTTGCAATTGATAGAAACTTTGAACTCCACACTGAGAAAGTTCAACTCAATTAACACCCGTGAAATTCTCCACAATCAGCAAATCTTCATCGGATAGCAAATCATCTGGTAACACACTCTGATCTAAGAAACATTCTTCCACGATCAAATTCACATTCTTCCTCTTCAGTAACGATAACAGATGTATAGACTTCTCTGTTAGTATCGGCAGCAACTTAATAGACAAACATCATTATTCCTCGGCGGTTAGTCAAGAAAACAACTCCTCTGTTTGTAGATTAATCATCCTGACACTTTAGAGTATCATAAAGCTGTCATGAAAGCTCTTTGATATCTTTTAAGTATAAAAAATACTGATGCATCACTCATTTGACGCTAATCCTGCAAACTGGTTTGACGAAGACTCGGGACTCAAACTCTAAGACATCAACCTGATCACGAACTCAAGAATATGAACTTCCTATGATCACAGACGAACAAATCTAGATACTCTATATCACCAGACAATCAAAACTCAAAACCACCCGAATACTGTTACAGATTTTACCCGTCTAAATTTCCAAATATGTCTAATATTGAAAATTTTTATTCCCCCTCATTTTTGGCAAATTCTAACCTCTCTAAAACCATCACTGAATTTCCCCCTCAAAATGACCAAATTCAATCCTCTATGTTATATGAAAAACTATAATATGTCATTTTGTTCCACAAAAGTCAGTTTTTCATGAACTGCGGATTTTACGTTTTGGCCCATTAGTAGTCACTACATCAAATGATAAACATTTTGCATAGATATCCGTGACTACCCCCACTAACTTCAACACTCTTTAATCTCATCATCATATCTATTCTCTGAAGCTTCCGACGGTGTCCCGTATTTGACGTTAAAATCTTGAAGAAAATTTCAATCACCAAATTTTTTCTGGACACTCGTCACGTCACCATGATCAAAAATGCCTTTCTTTTTTTAGGTATTTTAACACATTCGCACGGATGAGAAAGGTTTATTCGTGCGGATGAATTGATTGTATTTAGAACGAATTAAGCTTGTTCGTGCGGATAAGGTCTGGTTCATACGGATGAAGATGACTCGTGCGAATGAAAGACTAGTTTGTGCGGACGAACACGATTTTTCAAACGGATAAGGTTTCATTCGTGCGGATGAATGACTCCTTTGCACAAATGTGGCACTCCTGCGCACGAAATTGTCTCGTCCCTTCGAAACACCAGTGTTCACATTATCGATCTGAAATCTTTATTTCTTTGAATTTTATGATGATTAATCCACAGACTAGGTCGAAATTCATTATTGATCAATCATATGGCTTCAATTTTACTTTCCATCTATGAATTGACCATTAATTTGGCGTTTTACGTCTAAAAACCCATAATTCATGAGCGTAGGTGATTCAATCAACTGTTAGATCGATTGAATCGATACCGTAGCTTTGATACCAATTGAAAGTTCCGGATCGGGCGGGTTTAGACGAAAGTTTGGACGGGATAAAGCTAGTTCGGTAGAAATCTCGTAGAAATAAGAAGAAGTGGAAGGATTCCATTCATACCGAAAGAGCATACATCATTGACAGGCCGGATAGAGCATCATGCAATCTCTCCAGCCTTTCCCCTAGATTCTCCAAAACTTGCAATGAACACATGACCCTATTTATAGACATGAGGTTTGCTGAGGATGAACTCATCTGTGTGGATGAGTCTTGTCCATGTGAATGAGTCTTGTTGTTAAGATCTGAGTTTGAATTGTTGTAAATGTTTGATGATGGAAAACAATGAATGAAGATAAATCAAGAGTAAATGCAGCGGAAATGTAAACTTTGATTCACAACAATTGGAGTATTGTTTTCATTAACATGATTTTGTAATAACAATCACGTATGCATGTAAATCACAATCTCTCCCTCAGCCTAAGATCATTGATTTGTTCGTACAGAATGCAGAATGCAGAAAGAAGATAGATTGATAAATGATGAAAAATGATCCAATAGAACAGTACATGCACTGTTCTATTTATAGTACAATCCTAACCTGTGAGCATCTTATGATGGCGTCACTATGAAAGTGACATCTAACAACTATAACAAACTACTAACATCTGCTAAGCTGAACACTGCTATAATAAAATACAATATAAAGCCTGCTAGTAAAAACTGATGAGATATCCTCTGATGGGCTTCAGCAAAGCTTTGCCTTGACAGTCCTTGTATTCTTCATCAGAGTCTCTTCTTCAACAAAGCTGTAATGATATCAGACCTTTGTCAATTGTCTTTAGTCTTCAACAGAGCTTTTCCAGCCGATGTTCTATTATTATTAAGGGTCAGAGGTTTGTAGTATATTTTGGCCTTCTATCATCTGTTCTTTTGTAAGGTTCAATTCCAACAATCTCCCCTAGAACAGATGATACCAAAACCAACCTTTATTCCTAATCTTTCCTCATCAATGATTCCCTTATTTGTCCTTTGAATTGAAGTTCAAAGTCCAAGGCAATCATGTCTTCAATATCCCTTTCAAGCTCAAGATTAATCAGATCTTGGAGGTCAGCTGCATCCAGAACATATTCATCTGACATTCTTATCTTTTCAGCTCTACCATCTGGCCTGAGCAAAGTCAATTCATGGGTGTCTATGGATGACTTTCATTTGAGATTTTTTGAATCAGATGGTTTTCTTGGGTGAAGAGTTATTTATGATGAGTTTGGTGAAGAGGGTCTGCTGACAAGTTTTGATAGTGTTTCCATGAGCTTATTACTTACAGCATCAGTATGGTATAACAATTGGTTTTCGATTCACTCCTTTCTATGTTCTTCAAACAACTGCTCATCACTATGTGCCATTGTCTTTTGCCTTTTTGCTTGATTTAAGGCAAGTGTGGATAAGCCAGTGGTTGTAGAGTGCTTTTTGGTTGTTGGGTCTGTTGAGGGGCAATGGTTATTGGTGGATATTCTGGCTTTCTTGGAACAGAGAGATCTGTCTTTCTAAGCACTTCCAATCTTTTGTAGGTATCAACAACTTTAGACTCTGACCATCTTGCAATTTGTTTTACTGTTCCATAATTTGCAGCAACTAACTCACCCTTAATTCTTTTAAGCTTCAAGACTTGGTTCTGATCAACATGTTTAGCCTTTTCCCAATTAGGTGGAGTTGGCTTGTGTAATGGATCCTTGAGCATAGCTTGAATTCTTTCAATTTCTTCTTTGAGCTCATTTGCAGACCAGTCTTTGAATTGTGCTCTTGTTGCTTTGTAAGGCTTGTGCTTCATTATGTGATCAAGGTAATCTTGCTTCAGTTCAGGGTCAACATTAGTTACCTTTTCTAACATGCACTTACACAAGTCTTTAGCAAAATCTTCTATTTATCTTACTTTGCCAAGATGTAGTTGCATAAATCTTTGTATAGCCATGTCATCCTTTCCTTTGGTCTCCTCCTTAGCAATTGTGTCAGCATGTCTAGCCTTTAGCTTCAGATATTCATCGAAGTTTTTGGGCTTTCGATAACCAAGGAGTGATGGAAAGTTTCTCTGTTCTGGATCCTCAACTGTATAGAAAGACTCAACATCTTTTCTGACAACATGTAGTTCTAGAGGATATAAAGTAGCTAATGGGACAACAAATGATGGTTGATAAGGAGGTGGAAGTGAAGCGGTTGTATATGGAAATGATGAGGGTGGAATGGTCATAGGTTGTGATGATAAAGGGAGTGGTGATGGAATCTCTTCATCATCATCTTCAACAACAAAATCTTTCTTTTGCGTTGAAATTTGATTTTAGGTGAGGGTGGATGTTCATGAATTCTTGGTGGTATGGTTAATGCTTGAGTTGAAATGGGAAAAGTGATTAGGGCAGTGGATTGGGCAATCTGCTGTAACAACATCTGCACCAACATCTGTTGGGTTGGTTTATGGTGTTGATTTCTTTGGTGGTGATTTGGGTTTGGTTTGAGCAGAGGATACACTATGAGTAAGACCAGCAGTGGTTGTAGAAGTGGTGGAAGTTGGTTGTCTGACTTTTCTTGGAGGCTTTCTGTTTCTTGAAGTACAAACATCTTCTTTTTCCATTTGCATAGCATGTTCTTGTTCAATTAACTTTGAAGCTTTAACTTCCAGTGTATCTTGTCTCTTCTGCTTATCTTCAACAATCTTTTCTGCCTCTTTAATTAGGGTCTCATCAATCCCTTTTCCAAAATTGGCATCTGATGTTGTAGCAGTGATTTGTTCTGGCTGTTGTTGTTACACCTTTGGTTTTATAGTGGAATCTGGCTGCAACTTTCTCAGTGTATCTTTGTCCCCCTATTGGCATCATCAACAACTACTTCAATAATGATTGTAGCCGGGGCAGAGCCAGTGGTCTTCAGTAAATGGTCTTTGATGTCTGCTTGTGTATCTTTGTATCTAGCCTCAACCATATTCCTGATGAGCTTCATATGTGTTTCATGTTGAATGTCTACTAATTGCCTCTGAGCTAGGATGATTGGTTATGTGCCATAATGCATTAGCAGTTCATGGTGTGGATGGCTGAGTTTGAGAATTCTGTAACACTTGTTTTATCATGGATTTGATTTCATCAATTGATGATTCCATGGTAATGATTCTCTTCGTCAATTCTTGGTATTTTAATTCATCACCCGAAATGAATAGGATCATTTAAATTCCTACCAGAGGTAGTTATATTTGTGTCCACAATAGGAGAAGACTCCACATTGTCAGACACAAATGCCCCTTTGTCTTGGTACTGGGGACCTCCAACTGGAATAGGGGTTACAATTGTTGCCTTCAAGGAAGACTTACTTATGTAACCATAGAGAAAGGCGCATTTGATATCCATTAGATACATCTTGATGTTGTGGTTGATAGCAAAGGCTAGGAACAATCTGATGGCCTCCAATCTTGCAACTAAAGCAAAAGTTTCGTCATAATCAATTCCTTCTTCTTGTATGTAGCCTTGAACCAAAAGCCTAGCTTTATTCTTGACAACAATGCCCCTTTCATCAGTTTTGTTTTTGAAAACCCATTTTGTGCCAATTGGGCTTACATCCTTAGGCAATGGGACAAGTTCCCATACTTGTTGTCTTTTAAACTGAAGGAGTCTTCTTGCATAGATTCTACCTAACTGTTGTCTTTTAGTGCCTCTTGGTACTTGACAGGTTATGTGAGAAATAGGAAGCCAGCAAAAAGAAAAATGTTTTGGGATTGACTTCTAGTGAGCACCCCTTCATTAATGATTTGATCAGATGGATGGATTTTAAGGTAGATCAAATCTCCTTTATATGGAATAATGGCATTTTGAGGTGGAGTCATTTGAGCTAACATCTGTTGGCAATTTTGAAGAGCCAACATTTGTTTGAAATGGAGGTGGAGGTATAGGTGGGAGAGGTGTGGAAACATGTTGACTTTTATCCACAGATGTTGGACTTTTGTTAACAGAGGTTAGATTTAATGAGCTGGCAGAGGATTGAGGATTGGCAACAGTTGATGCAGCAGTGGCAGAGTTTTCATAGTTGTTAGTAACATCTGTTGCTCTGGTGGTGGAAATGACCTTGTATTATGGAATCATAATGTCATAACCATTGTCATGATGAGAAGATTGTGATGTACCTGCAGGGTTAGTCTTGATAGACACATCATCAAATGTAAATTTACCTAAGTCAAACAATTCTGTAGGATTTGCTGGGAATTTTAATGAAGAAAGTTTATTGAATTTTACATTCAAAGTCTCTTCCACACCTAGTCCTTTAATTAAAGACTCTGTATGTTTTAGCAGTGGCTGAGTATCCCAGAAAATAACCACAATCTACTTTGGCTGCAAATTTTGAAAATGAATCTTTTAGATTTAAAATGAAGCATGGGCAACCAAAGATTTTGAAATATGAGATCAGTGGTTTGATTTTGAACATAATTTCTGTTGGTGCATATGTCTGTTGCGTACATCATATGTATCGAGTCTGAGTGAATAGGGCTTAATCTGTTAGAAACGAGGCATATTTATGTGTTTAGGAGGTCAAGTTCGCGTGAGATTGTTCTTGGGATGTCAAGTTCGGCCGAACTTGACTAGGTCAAGTTCGCCCGAACATCTACCCTCTCCAGCGAACTTCTAAGTCTATAAATAGGAGCCTTGGTGATTTCATTTAAAAGGTGGAGAGATTTTGGCATAGAGACGGCGAAGCTTTGTCGAATCCGGTTCTCGAATGTATTGAACTTTAGATCAATAAAAACAACATTTAAATGAGTAATTCTTGTTATTTGGTTAACTTGTCATTAGTTTCCGCCTAATCGAACAATAGATCACAAATTTAGGTTCTCGTGCTAATCGTGGACGTTCCTACAAGTGGTATCAGAGCCTGGATACCTAAATTTGCTGGAATCAAGACAAGAATTTCTCTATTTCATCTCCATTATATCATTTTTCTTAACATTTTCACATATTTGATGATTTCATGGACAAAATCAGCTAAAAATTGAATATGTCATGTAAAATACAATTGTGATAAACCCCTGAGAGTTTGGACATCAAATTCAATCGAATTGATATCAAAAAGTTGAAAAAACCATGTTTTGGAAACAAATTTCAGCCGAACTTAACATCAAGTTCGACCGAACTTGAGTAAAATCTCACTGATTTTAATCAAGTTCGACCAAACTTGATAGATTTTTCAAGATTTTTGTTATAAGTTCGACCGAACTTGAAATAAATTCTAATATTTTCGGTCAAGTTCGACCGAACTTGATCAAATCTCATTGAATTTTTGTCACAAGTTCGCCCGAAATTGATAATCTTCTTGACAATTCACATAAGTTCGACCGAACTTAATTGTTTCTTGAAATCTGTTTACAAGTTCGCTCGAAGTGCAATTTTGCTCAAAATCTACATCAAGTTCGACCGAACTTGAGGTTGTGTGATAAAATTTGAAACTTGTCATATAAGTTCGACCGAAGTTGTGAAAAACCTGAAATCAAAAGCTGTTTTCACACAAGTTCGACCGAACTTGTCTGTTTCTAATCAATTTCCGAGTGTTTTTGATCGTATTTTCAGATACATCTTCAGATTGTTAAAATGGAAGATTTTCACAACGTATTTGTTTCTCAAATGGCTTCTTCATCAAATGCTAATGTTCTTGCGGCAAATCAGATGAACATCAACAACGAAATGGGTACTACGCCAAAGCCGCCAAAGCTAATGAGCATGGATGAATTTGAAGGATGGAAGGAAAAGTTTGTGAACTGGATACAAGTGAATCAATTCAACAGCTGGGTTGCAGTTGAGGATGGTTACAAATGGCTAAAGGATGAGCGTGATCAAGATCTTCCGCTGAACAAGTTTTTAAAACTGACAAAGATAACTATGTTGCGGAGAAGAAAATGATAAGTCTGATACAACAATCAGTAAAGGAAGACATCTTGATTCTTTTACTAGAATATGACACTTCGCAAGAATTATGGCATTCTCTTTGTGAAAAATTCAAAGAAAGTGATGAAATGATCAAAAGCAAACAGGCTTAATCAAGAAAGAATTTGAGATTTTCACGATGATTAAAGGTGAAACAATGAAGCAGATGATCGATGGATATTGTCACCTCATGGTCCAGATGCGGAGACATGATATCAAAAGATCTGATGAAGAGCAAATCTAGAAGTTGGCTGATGCACTTCCAGAAGGAGAATGGACAACATATCTAACGATTCTGAAGAATAGTCCATCTTGGAGACATTTCAAGTTGTCATCCTTCATAGACAAATTGGAAGGACATGAAATGGAATTGATGAAGATTGCAAAATCAAAGAATGCTAATGTTGTTCAAGATGTCGATGTCTATTACAAAGGAGGTATTCCAGATACTTCGATTCAAAGCCTAAAAATTCAAACAGCATTTAGTGCAAATACAAATTCTTCTCCAAGTCAAAGTTCTCCATATGCTGGATATACAAGTGCAAGTTCAAGCGCTTCATTCCAAAATCAGACAAGCCAAGCTAGTTCTGATTCAAATGTTTTTCAGTGTAACATAGCAGTTGATTTGAAGAATGTATTTCCAGAAAAGTGGCTAAACAACACATAGCACTTCTTGCTACTGTTCTCGAATCATATGAAAGTCTCGTTGCTGGAAAGATCGGTAATCCAGAGATGACCGCCGAAGATTATGATCAGGTGGACGAAGAAGAGTTGGAGCTGATGGATATAAAGTGGAGTTTGGCATCTATCATCAGAAGAGTTTCTAAATTTGTGGCACTCACTGGAAGGGATATTGGTAATTCAAACAACAAACTTGGATTTGACAAGTCTAAAGTCACATGCTTCAGGTGTCGACAAAAAGGACATTTCAAACGAGAATGCAGCAATCAAGAAGCAAGTGGAAACCAAAATCCTTTCAGCAGCAACAATGAGTACTACAAGAAAGCTCTTCAATATAAGCCATATCCAAAGAGAACACAAGTCGAAGTAGAAGATAAACCTCCAAAGAAAGCCGAACAAGCTCTTGTTGCCAATCATGAAGAAGATGGTTTTGACTGGAACAGATACATCGGAAAGAAAACTGGTGTTGTTATGATAGCAGAGTTAGTGGATGAATCTGATACATCATATGTCGATGCTGCTTTGGAAAATGCCATTCTGGAAGGTTATTGGCAGAGAGCTGAGGAAGAAGAATTAGCTTACCTTGAGATGCAAAGGCAAGAAACTTTGAAATCAGAAGCAGAAAAGGTAAAAGCTGAGGTAAAAATATTTGAAAAGGAAGTTGTGAAAATTGTGGAGGTTGAAAAACCTTGCACAAAGTGACCAAATCCTTGTGAACCATGTCTTGATGAAGTCAAAGTCATAAGAGAATTAACTGTACACAACGAAAACTTTCGTTATGGTTACAGAACCAAAAAAGAAGCTTATGACAAAATATCAAGCAAATATAAATATGTTGAAAATGCTAATCGTGAGCTGAATGCTAATGTTAAAATGTTAAATGCAACTGTAATTGAAAAACAAAAGGCAATTAACATGTACATTAATACAATTGCTGAGACAAAGCGTGAGCTTCACGACATAAAGATAGAAATGGAACGGGTAAGACAGCTTCTAAAGAGCTACACCACAAACGCATATGTCATTGATCACATTTTACCTACGATTAAATCGGAGGAAAATGGTGATAAATCAAGGTGTAAAGAATATGGAAGTGTTCCTCCACCACTTCTTGCAAGTTATTCCTGCAAGAAAGATGATGAGATTGAAAAGGCATTTAATTTACTCATTTTGTCAGAAAAGAAAAATAAATTGCCTGAGAACATTGACGTAGACTTTACGAAATCAAATGATGACAATGAAGCGGTGGTAAAAAATATGGTTAAAAAGGTGTTGGGAAATAATTCTGATGACGGCAGCTCTAAAGCGCCAAATCAAGTTTGAAAAACTCGGAATCACAATCTGAAGATGACGATACATCATCAGAACATGATCTAAGTGATGATCCTAATGTTGTCATGTACAAGATTAAGGAATCTGATAGATTATACTTCGATGATAGTTTTCCGATTCGGAACGTGAAAGAGGATCAATTAAAGTTCTATTTTTCCTTTCAACTACCCCATTTTGTTCTGGTGTCCTTGGAATGCTATATTGCCTAACAATCCCTTTTGACACACAGAAATAATCCAATCCTTATTTTTTTTAACTCTGTTCCATTGTCACTCCTAAAGACTTTTACTTGCAAGTCAAATTGCTTTTCAACTCGTTGCAGTCTCATCTTTGGAGTGCATGAAAAAGGTCCATGTAAACCTTGAAAAATCATCAACTATGACTAGACAATATCTTTTTCTTTTAAGCCTCATGATTTTTACAGGGCCAAAGAAGTCCATGTGTAACATTAGTAAACACTGGCTTGTTTTGGACTTTTCAAAGGACTTGTATGAACGTTTATGTTGTTTACCTTTTCCCTGAACACTTACCTTGATAGCCCCATGAGAGACAGATCAAGTTTAGAATTGATCTTGTTCCTAGTGCAGCACCGATTGCAAAATCTCCTTATAGATTAGCGCCTTCGGAAATGAAAGAACTGTCAAATCAGCTTCAAGAGCTACTAGATAAAGGTTTCATTTGACCAAGTTTTTTTTCACCCTGGGGAGCACCTGTTTTGTTTGTGAAGAAGAAGGATGGTTCCTTCAGGACGTGTATAGATTAGCGGGAACTCAACAAACTAACTATCAAGAATCAGTACCCACGATCGAGAATTGATGATCTGTTTGATCAATTTCAAGGATCCAGCTACTATTCGAAGATTGATTTGCGTTCAGGCTATCACCGGTTGAAGATTGATGATGAAGATGTTCCAAAGAACGCTTTTAGAACACGTTATGGCCATTATGAGTTTTTAGTAATGCCTTTTGGCGTAACTAATTCGATTGCAGTGTTCATGGATCTCACAAACAGGGTATGCAAACCCCTATTTGGATAAAATCGTGATAGTATTCATTGACGACATAGTTATCTATTCGCGAACCAAAGAAGATCATGAGCAACATTTGAAGACGATTTTGGAGCAACTGAAGAACGAGAAGCTGTATGCAAAGTTCTCTAAGTGTGAATTCTAGATTCGAAAAGTTCATTTTCTCGGACATGTCATAAACGAGAAAGGTATATATGTTGGATCCAACGAAGACTGAAGCAATAACGAATTGGGGAGCACTGAGGACACCTTTAGAGGTGTGGCAATTCTTAGGACTTGTTGGGTATTATCGGAGATTCATAGAGAATTTCTCCAGGTTAGCGCAAACATTGATGCTATTGGCCCAGAAGGATAAGAAGTTTGATTGGACAGAGAAGCAGGAGAAAGCTTTTTGGTTGTTGAAGGAAATGTTGTGTAGTGCACATATTCTTTCCCTGCATAAGAGAAATGACGGTTTTGTTGTATAGTGCGATGCTTCATGTTTGGGCCTTGGTTGGGTGCTTATGAAGAAGGACAAAGTGATAGCCTATCCATCTAGGCAACTAAAAGTGCACCAGAAGAACTACACAACTAATGATTTAGAGTTAGGAGCTGTTTTGTTTGCCTTGAAGATTTGGAGACATTATCTGCATGTCATGAAGCGTACGATTTACACAGACCATAAGAGCCTCCAGCATATCTTCGATCAGAAGGAACGACGTTGGGTAGAGTTACTCAATGATTACGAGTGTGATATTCGTTATCACCAGGTAAAGCAAACGTTTTTGTTGATGCGCTCAGTAGGAAAAAGCGGGAAAAGCCTTTTCATGTTCGTGCTTTGGGTTTAACCATACAGACGAGTTTGACAGTTCAAATTTGTGATGCACAGCGAGAAGCTTCAAGAGCTGAGATTTCAACAGAGAAGATTTAAGAGGTTTAGAATGTGAACTGATACCAAAAGCAGACGAAGTGATGTACTTCATGAACCGGATTTGGGTTTCGCTTAGGGGTAACCTACTTGAACTGGTTATGAATGAAGCTCATAAATCTCAATATTCTATTCACCCGGGTTCTACCAAAATGTATCAGGATATTAAATAGTTGTATTGGTGGCCAAATATGAAGAAAGATATTATGGTGTATGTTAGTAAATGTCTGACGTGCTCAAAGGTTAAGGCTGAACGCCACGTGGACATGACCCCATATGGGTAATTGTGGATCGATTGACAAAATCTTCATTTCTTACCCATTAAGGAAACAAACAAGGCAGAGAAGATATCGCAGTTGTACCTTAAGGAGATTGTAGCCCGACATGGAGTACCAGCGTCAATTATCTCAGATAGAGATGGACAATTTGACTCCAGATTTTGGCGATCTCTTCAGGAGTCGCTGGGTTCTCGGTCGGACATGAGTACTGCGTATCATCTTCAAACGGATGGTCAGAGTGAGAGAACCATTCAAACGTTAGAGGATATGTTGAGAGCGTGTGCGATTGATTGCAGTGGAAGTTGGGATACTCATCTACCAGTAGCTAAGTTTTCTTACAACAATAGTTATCACGCAAGTATCAAAGCCACTCCGTTTGAAGCCTTGTACGGAAGGAAGTGTCGATCACCCCTTTGTTGGGCTGAAGTTGACGAAAGGCAACTAACTAGACTTGAGCTTATTTAGGAAACCACTGATACGGTTGCTCAGATTAAGGGAAGGTTGAAAGCTGTCGCCGATCGACAGAAGAGTTATGCGGACAACCGAAGGAAACCATTGCAGTTTCAAGTCGGTGATCGTGTTCTGCTGAAGGCGTCACCATGAAAAGGTGTTGTTAGGTTTGGGAAAGGGGGAAAGCTGAGCCCGCGTTATATAGGTCCTTTCTAAGTCCTCTCTCGAGTTGGATCAGTCGCGTATAGGCTTAAGCTGCCACAGGAATTGAGTGGAGTTCATGACTGTTAGGTCCTAAAGTGTGAGACTGACGCATCAAAATAACACAACGGGCTATGGTTACGAACTGAGCATTACCGGGTTAGATTATATTAGGTTTTGGACATTTATAGGTCACTTGGGCCAAGCTTTAGGCCATGTGGGCCAAGCAGGCCCAAGGGGAGCCCATGTAGGGAAGTGGGCTTGCCTGGGTATATAAACAAGTTTTCAACTTGTTTTAGGGTTTGAGCCTCAAACTTCCCCACAAACACCAGGAACCTTGGTAACGGGATTGTCAGTCCGATGGTACCATAACTTACTACTGCTCGACTTTGCCAAAGTTAATGAATGTTATTCTTGTCCTCAATACAACGCACCAACAAGTTCGTTCATATTATTGAAATCGTCTCGTTTATATAAACCATAGCATTTAAATCGGAAACTTAAAAAGATACTTTAGCACATATGAATCACCCCAAAATATTTGAAAATGTAAAGAGGGGAATTATGTACTCACTTGTGATTGCAAAAGTGTCCTTGAATCAAAGATCAACAAAGCTCAAGAGTTCGAGAATTCAAGCGTGTCCTAAATTCGGATAATTGTGTACATATCGGGACTTTAATCGGCGGATCGGATAGAATGAGGTCTTGTAAACCAAATGAGTGTTGGGACTTATATGAAATCGTTTAACAAAGTCTACATTCTGATTTGAAAAGGTTCCTAAGTGCTTTTGACCCATAATGGCTCGTTAAGGTAGGTTGCGCTACTTTAACGGGTCATTTGTGTAAACGCGTGATCAAATGGTTAGATATGGGTTATGATAAGTCCTATATGCCAAAACATGTTTGATTATGTTGTAACATCAGTTTATATGCCAAAACACTAGTTACATATGCTTAAAATTGATTTATGCGCAAAAAGGGCATTTTGGTCATTTATAAAGGCGTAAGTAGCGACATAGCATAACACTAACCAAACGACGTGACCATAAGGTATAACCTCAGAGGGTTATTTCTTATATAACTATGGTCACAAATATGTGTTTCCTAACCAATCATCTCATTACCCTAAGATCGACCAAACGGGTCGGATTCGAAGCAAAGCGGTGGTCAAGACCGCTCGAGTTACGACCCTAAATAAACAAATTGTTTTTGATACCCGAAAATAGTTCCGTCGTATAATGCGCACTTTGCGCATTATTGACCGAAACTTTGACTCATCACTACAACTAGTAAACGTGGTAATTAGTAGGCATATCACTATGGATAATAACCATTGTGATTACGATCACGTTGCAAAGTCCAATTGGACTTTGACTTGACCAATTAATAGCCAAAGCTGAAAGTCAAACACTGTTTGACTTTTAGCTTAAAATAGCTAAAATAAATAAAACAAGACAAGGAGAGAGCACTTGTGTTGATGAACACTTGAAGAGCTCCAAGAAGAATGCTCAGATGGGAGGCCTCCACAAAGGTGGTAGCACTCCAAACTTAGAGCAAGAGGAGAAGAATGAGAAATGAGCAAGGAAAAATGGTGAAGAAGCTTGCTATTTATAGGAATCTTGAAGCCACAAGATCATCACAAGTGTCCAGTGTGTTGGCATGATCTTAGGGTAGTGATAACATGTGTCAAATGCAGGTGTGAGGTGTCAATAATCGAATAGCTTGGTGTCCAAGGGAGTAAACAAGGAGCTGCCAACTAACTGCTGTGCTAGACACCCCATGCGGACCGCATGGCTTTGTGGATGCCGTCCGCATCCACCCTAGCTGACAGCAACTTTCAAAAACTGGCAGAACAGGCCTCTACACTCGTTTCATCGCATTTTGGCACTTTTAACACTTGTTAACCTCATTTTCAAGCTTCATAAGGAAGATAAAGCGTAGGGACTTGAAAATTCTCAGAACTGTTTTGGATTTCTGTTCGTTTGGTCGTACGGTTGCGGTTTTCGGTTAATTACGACGAAAATCGTAACGAATGCGTAATTGACCGTAAATGCGTCACAAATGATATTTTTGCATTCCAATCATTAATATACTAGATTATAATGATTACAAAAATTTTTTGGACGTGTGTACATGTTCCGGATTAGGAAATACGCGTAACGGCATACTTTCGCATAATTTGCAAAATAGCCCCTGAGCTTGAATAAACTTGTTTTCGCCATACCGAACCATTCAAAACTTATTTCTAAGTTATGTAAAGGTTATTTAAAGTATGTTAACCTTGTGTCATTGTTCCGGAGCGTACGTCACGTTAAACTGATTACGTTTACGTAACAGTTTGCGATTTCACTTCCAGAAGTCGTTCGAGAGTTTGTTATCGTGTAAGAATCGAATATGTGCAATTGTCATGATAAATAAACAAAACTCATAAATAAAACACAAAATTTCATTGATTGATAACTTGTTCGGATATTTTCACATGATTGAATCACCACAAATGTCACAAAAATTTGGGGGCTGTGACACCCGGCTATTTTGAGTCTGTACCGTACTAGTGTGACATGTGTTATGAATAAATAAAGATAGTATTTTATGAATATGGTGTTAATTTATGGTATTTGATGTGTTGATAAAATTCAAACTTTGATAAAATTATGTGGACAACAATAAGATAAACGCTTATTGCGTGACGGATAAAATGCGAAAGGAGCGTCGGTGACCGCCCGATTAATGTTAATATCCTAAAAATATTCCATAATGATTAAAATGTTAATTTTAATCATATTCGTGAGGAAAAATTATTTAAAACGCCTAATCCCTATTTTGCGAATTTTTGCACATATTGCGCAATTCAGCACGTATATTGTGAAATACAGACAACGCAGCCAGTCTAGTCAAATAAAATATTGTTCAGCAATATTATGGCGAGTTTATTTTTATAGAGTGATAAAAATAATTTTAAACGCCATAAAACACAATTAAAACACGAGATAAAATTCTCGGTAGCCAGTTAAACACCTGTGTTTATCTAATATATTATATATATATATGTATGTATACATGGAATATGTGTGGGGGATGTGTAGGTGGCAACTAGAATGCCCATCTCTTTTCTACTTGTGCCATATGTTGGATCTTGGAATTGAAAGTAATGACTAAAACCTTTACCAACACACCATATTATTTCAATTTCAAGAAACAAAAATTATAATCCTTCCACTATCTTTATCTCTAAACCATACACACACAAACACACACACATTTTTAAATGCGTAAGGAATGATATTTTTGCATTCCAATCATTAATATACTAGATTTTAATGATTACAAAAATTTTTGGACGTGTGTACATGTTCCGGATTAGGAAATACTCGTAACGACATACTTTCGCATAATTTGCAAATAGCCCCTGAGCTTGAATAAACTTGTTTTCGCCATACCGAACCATTCAAAACTTATTTCTAAGTTATGTAAAGGTTATTTAAAGTATGTTAACCTTGTGTCATTGTTCCGGAGTGTACGTCACGTTAAACTGATTACGTTTACGTAACAGTTTGCGATTTCACTTCCAGAAGTCGTTCGAGAGTTTGTTATCGTGTAAGAATCGAATATGTGCAACTGTCATGATAAATAAACAAAACTAATAAATAAAACACAAAATTTCATTGATTGATAACTTGTTCGGATATTGTTACATGATTGAATCACCACAAATGTCACAGTCTCCCCTACTTTAGGAAATTTCGTCCCGAAATTTAATTAGAGGAAACTTGTGGAAATAGATGTGGGCATTTCGCTTTTATTTAATCCTCTCGTTCCCAAGTTAATTCTGGGCCACGTTTGGATTCCCAACGAACTTTAACTATCGAAATTCGTCTTCGTTTAAGTTTCTTGACTTCACGGTCCAGAATCTCCACGGGTTTCTCGACAAAGTGCATAGTATCATCAACATGAATTTCGTCAAGGGGAATGTGAAGAGGTCGGCTATACACTTCTTTAGGTTGGACACGTGGAATGTTAGGTGAGCGTTCCCAAGTTTAGGAGGTAGCTGAAGTCGGTAGGCCACCTTTACGATTCTTTCAACGATCTTGAATGGTCCAACGTATCGTGGTGCAAGTTTTCCTTTCTATCCAAATCGGACCACTCCTTTCCAAGGGGATACCTTGAGTAGGACGTGATCATCAACATGGAATTCCAAGGGCTTGTGTCGCTTGTCCGCATAACTCTTTGACGGCTTCTAGCTATCAGAAGGTTATCGCGTATTTTCTTGACTTTATTTGTTGTATCGTGAATGAGTTCAGGTCCAGTAAACTAAGACTCTCCAACTTCATTCCAACAGACAGGTGAACGACATTTTCAACCATATAAAGCTTCGAAAGGCGCTATATCGATGCTGGCGTGATAACTATTGTTGTACGAGAATTCGATCAACGGTAGATGCGAATCCTAACTACCACCATAGTCTATCACACAAGCTCTAAGCATATCCTCCAGTGTTTGAATTGTTCTCTCTGTTTGTCCATCCATTTGAGGATGATAAGCAGTGCTCAAATTGAGTTTGGTTCCCGTAGCATATTGCATGGTCTTCCAAAAGTGAGATGAGAACCGAGCATCTCTGTCAGATATGAAGTCCAAAGGAACACCATGACGAGATACAATCTCATCGACATAGATCTTGGCGAGTTTATCAGTAGAGTAATCCTCACGTATTGGCAAAAAGTGTGCTGACTTCGTTAGACGATCAATGACTACCCAAATAGCATCATGACCTCTAGATGTGCGCGGTACTTTAGTGATGAAATCCATCACAATGTTCTCCCACTTCCATACCGGTATTTCTGGTTGTTCAAGCAAACCAGATGGGCGTTGGTGTTCAGTCTTAACTTTAAGACAAGTTAGGAATTTCAATACATACAAGGCTATATCATTTTTCATACCCGGCCATCAATACTGGGTACAGAGATCCTTATACATTTTGTCTGCACCAGGATGGATTGAATAACGAGACTTATGAGCTTCGTCCATCAATAAGGTGTGGATATTGTCTTGACTTGGAACCCATAAATGGTTCAAATAATAGAGTAATCCATTGTCTTTTGTTTCGAGTTGAAGTTCGAGATTTTGAGGTAGCTCAGTTTTCAACAAGCTTTGGTTCACACATGTGCGTTGTGCTTGAAGGATACGTGTCTGGATATCAGATTGAATTCGAACACAATGAAGTTTGACACATTCCTTGTGACTAAGCGCATCAGCCACAACATTCGCCTTACCAGGATGGTAGCGAATTTCGCAGTCGTAATCGTTTAAAAGTTTGACCCAATGTCGTTGTCTCATGTTTAGTTACTTTTGATTGAATATGTGTTGGAGGCTTTTGCGGTCAGTGAAAACCACACATTTCGTACCATAAAGATAGTGCCTCCAAATCTTGAGTGCGAAAACAACCACACCTAACTCAAGATCATGAGTGGTGTAGTTCTTTTCGTGGACCTTCAATCGTCTTGACGCATATGCTATGACTTTATCGCGTTGCATGAGAACACAACCAAGACCTAGATTTGATGCGTCACAATAGACAACAAAATCATCGTTACCATCGGGTATAGATAGAATAGGAGCATTGCAGAGCTTTTGTTTCAACGTTCGAAAAGCTTCCTCTTGTTTGGGTCCCCACTCAAAAGGCTTATTCTTTTGAGTCAATGCAGTGAGGGGAACCGCTATTTTTGAGAAGTTCGTGATGAAGCGACGGTAATAAACAGCAAGACCAAGAAATGAACGAACTTCTGTGGGAATAGTGGATGTGTTCCAATCCTTAATCGCAACGATTTTAGAAGGATACACATGTATACCTTGCTCGTTGACTATGTGTCCCAAAAATTGAACTTCTTTTAGCCAAAATTCGCACTTGGAGAATTTGGCATAAAGTTGTTCTTTCTTTAGTAGTTCCATTGTTAATCGGAGATGTTGTTCGTGTTCGGCTTGAGACTTGGAATAAATGAGAATGTCGTCGATGAAAACAATGATGAACTTGTCTAAATAAGGTTTATAAACCCGATTCATCAAGTCCATGAAAACAAGTGGAGCATTTGTCAAGCCGAATGGCATGACAGTAAACTCGTAATGAGCATATCGTGTGCGGAAAGCAGTCTTGGGAATATCTTCCTCGAGTACACGAAGCTGATGATACCCAGAACGCAAATCGATCACATGTAGCAACTTGAAGTTGATCAAAAAGGTCGTCAATTCGAGGTAGGGGATATCGATTCTTAAAGGTCCGTGATCAGGCGGTTCTAGACGGAAGTTAGTGCGTAGACGTAACCGATTCGATAGAATGTTATTACAGAATGGAGTAGAAGTAGAGTGCAGCGGAAGTCTTCATTCATACCGAAAGAGTATACATCTTTAAGTCCAGCTGCCGGAGTTCCTCGAGAGAATCCGGCAGCACCTCCCCGTAGGGATTGCAAAAACTTAAACAACAAATGAACAACACACCTATATATAGGCAACAAGTTCGCTCGAAGTGTGCATAGGACAAGTTCGGGCGAACTTGTCCACCATATGACAAGTTCGGGCGAACTTGTCCTTCACATATCAAGTTCGGGCGAACTTGTTCCCATTTTCACTATACGCTCCGTATTTTGGTTGTGTGTTCGATTCTAACCTGTACAATATTCAACACACGCTCAATCTAGCCTATTCGATAAGTGTCGAACACTAAGTGTATCAACAGTTTCCCCCTTGTTCGTTACTGTCGAAGCTTGATCTTGATCTTCAAATCTCTGAGCCGTGTTTGAATATTCTGCAACTTCAATCAAGGTGTCTGCCGATGTCGTCGAAATGCGTCAACAGATTCCCCCTTAATTGATGATCCGGGTTTGCATTATCAACTTTCAATACCGCTAAAACCTCTAGTTCAGATCTTTGGTTGCACGATTTCCGACCTCCTCTGATTTTTTTGATCGACAAATTTTCTCGAATAACCACCAACTTGAAGCTAATCAATGCAGCAGCTTCTCCATTTCAACGATAACCACATCTGAGTTCAGTTTTTGAATAAGCGTTGAGCATCGAGAGTTTATTCCGCACACTCCTAAAATATCAAAAACTCAACCGGCAATTAATAGAAACTTCGAATCCCCGCATCAGAAAACTTCAAATCAACGAATACCCTCAAAAATCTGAAATCCCGATTTCCATAATCCTAGTTAAGCACCCTTCAGAAAGATTTGATCAGCAAATCGGCAATCTGCTTAATCGGCCAATCTTCATCAGAAACAAATCATCTGGTAACGCATCGAATCTGAGAAACACACGTCCGTAATCAAAATCTCATTCTTCCTCTTCAGTCATAATAACATATATATAGCTATCTCCGCTGAACCTGGCGCCTTGAAACTAACAAACATCCCTATTTCCGGCTTACCCGATCAAAACAGTTCATTTGCTTTGCAGAGTTAATGATAAGCAGTCGTGTATGCGCCAACCCCACATCAGAGATCAGGACCTAAATGCTACATCCCTTAAGCATCAACTTGTATCATAATCTGAAAACTCTGAACTTCCTTTGATCACGGAATCCCAAATATATTGTCTCTTTGGTCAGCAACCGGTACATAACTTTGTCTGAAAAACCCATTATATCATCTTCCTTAATCATGGTACCGCGTACAACCCGGGGCAACTGAAACTACAAAGCATCCTTATCTCCTGGCTGTTAGTCCAGTCAATAATTCATGTACAAAGCAGAGTTAAAGATAGGCAGTCGTATGTGCTTCCAAACCATACGCGCGACTCAGGTGTCAATTCACAACCATGACCACAGAATCTGATAAACAACTCCTCCAAATTCAGTTATATAACCACCCGCTTTCAAACTAGACATCAATTTGAAATACCCAATGAATCTCGATCCTCTGCATTTCCCGATAATCTGCAATCAGTAACCACCCGGATACTGTTGCAGTAGTCACGAATTTAAAAAATGCCGGAATCTTCATATATCGTAAAATGTTTATTCCCCCTCATTTTTGCAAATTCTAACCATACTGAAATTTTCACTGAAATTCCCCCTCAAATCCGGAATTTTCAGTGTTTAACAAATACGGATTTAACGTTTATGCCCATTACTAGTCACGACACCCAAATGATCAACATTCTGCACCGGTATCAATGACTCTCCCATTATCTTCAAAATTTTGTGACCGTGTCATCAAATCTGTACTCTGAAGCTCTAGATGGTGTCCCCGAACATCCCGGTTCGGTCATCGAAAACTCGAAAAAATTTCTATCGCAATGTGGCTTTCTGGACACTCATCCCATCAATACGATCAACAAAATTTTTCCATGGACAAGTTCGGGTGAACTTGTCAACTGTGATACAAGTTCGGGCGAACTTGATCAATATGTTACAAGTTCGGGCGAACTTGATCTCCAAGATACAAGTTCGGGTGAACTTGATCAAAATGTTACAAGTTCGGGCGAACTTGATCTCTAAAAACCAGCCCATTTTCACATTTTTCGATCCAGAATCCTTATTTCTTCAAATTTCGAGATGATTCCACCATAGATCGGGTTGAAAATGGGTTTCTAATAATCCTATCCGTTCAATTTTACTTTTTATCCGTGGATTGTATGTTTATTTCATGTTTTACGTCCAAAACCCCTCCTAATGTCCATAAATGTCCAAATTCATGAGCGTAGGTGATAACCGTAGCTCTGATACCAATTGAAGGTCCGTGATCAGGCGGTTCTAGACGAAAGTTAGTGCGTACACGTAACCGATTCGGTAGAATGTTATTGCAGAATGGAGTAGAAGTAGAGTGCAACGGAAGTTTTCTTGGCAATATATGAGTTCCAATCAATCCATCATCTTCATTAGAAGCAACCATAGCTTTTTCTACTTTGTTGGATGGTTTCTCTTGAACTTCGATTTGAGTTTTCTTCGGAAATGGCTTATATTGCAAAGACTTCTTGTAGTAATCACTGCCGCCTCCGAAAGGACTTTGGTTGCCACTTGCTTCTGGATTCTTGCACTCTCGTTTGAAATGCCCTTTTTGTCGGCATCTGAAGCAAGTAAATTTCGTCTTGTCGAAACCCAGTTTGTTGCTCGAGTTTCCGATGTCTCTTCCAGTTAGAGCAACAAATTTGGTAACTCTCCGTATAATCGAAGCTAAGGACCATTTGATGTCGATCAACTCAAATTCCTCCTCATCCACTTGATCATAATCCTCGACAGTCATTTCTGGATTACCAATCTACCCGGCCACTAAACTCTCATAAGATTCCAACACTGTGGCAAGTAGTGCCATATGTTGTTTGGCCACTTGTTCAGAAACAAAGTTGTTTAGGTTGACTACAATGTTGCATCTAAACATACTTGGATTAGAATTTGATTGATTATTCTGATTCGTCTGATTCTGAAACGGTAAGTTAGAACTCGTGCTCGAATATGATGCATTCTGAGAACTCTGATCATAGTTAGGATATGATTGAGTTTGACTATGTGGTGAATGATCCTAGGAATTCATATTCACGCTAAAAGCAGTTTGGATCTTTGGGCTTGAAATATTCTCTTGAGCTCCACTCTTGTAATAAAGCCCTACATCTTGAGCGATGTTTGAATTCTTTGACTTGGCAATCTTCAACAGTTCCATCTCGTGCCCCTCCAACTTATCAATAAAAGTGGATAATTTGAAAATTTTCCCAGCTTGGACTTTCTTTTAGCACCATGAGATAAGTTTTCCATTCACCTTCTGGCAAAGCATCAGCCAATTTGTCAATATATTCTTCTTCTGTTTTCTCAAGACCATGCCTTCTCATTATCACTTTCAAATGACAGAATCATTCTATCATTTATTTCATTGACTCACCTTTGAGCATTGTGAAGATGTCAAATTCTTTCATGATTAGAGCCTTTTTGTTCTTTACCATCTCTGCACTCTTCTGATATTTGTTCTTTAGGGATTTCCATAGTTCTTGCACAGTTTTATACTCTGGTAATAACACCAAGATGTCTTCCTTTACAGACTGCTGAATCAGACTAATCATTTTCTTTTCAGCAACATATACATCCTTTTGTTGAGTAGAAAACTTGCTCATCTCGATAACATTATCATGTTCATCTCTTGGCCATGTGTAACCTGTTTCAACTGCAACCCAACTGTGAAAGAATGTAGCCTGAACCCAGTTCATAAACTTTTCCTTCCACCCCTCGTATTCATCCATGCACATAAGTTTCCGTGGCTTCACTGACGTACCCATCTCGTTGTCAATATTAACTTGATTCACCATGTTGGCATTCGATGTTAAAGCTGTCATAAACGCACTGTGGATATCTTCCATCGCGGAGAACAAACGAGTATAGCTGAAAACACGTTCACAAACTTGAAAAATTGATTAGTGTACTGACAAGTTCGGGCGAACTTGTGCAGCAAAAACAAATCAGATTCAGTTTCAAACAAGTTCGGGCGAACTTGTGTTGAAAAGTTTTGAAAATTTCACCCTGAGTAAGTTCGAGCGGACTTGTATAGAAATTCAAGAGAAGAAACAAGTTCGGTCGAACTTGTAAGGAATTTTCAACAGAATTTGATCAAGTTTAGGGGAACTTGTTGAAATTTGAAGAAAATCTTAATAAGTTTGAGCGGACTTGATAAAATCTATGAAAAATCAATCAAGTTCGGGCGGACTTGATGAAAATTCACTCAAAAAGTGAGTTTTTCATGAAAAAGTTAAGAAAAATGGTAGAAATGAGTAGAAATAAAGTAGTTCTTGTGATGATTTCACCAAATCAGGTATCCGTGGCTCTGATACCACTTGTTAGATCGCTCCTGAATAGCTTGGGAACCTAAATTGGTTTCTATTGTCCATATACGTGGAATTTATATGACAAGTTAATCAAATATGCAAGAATTACTCGTTAATGTCTGTTTATTGATCACAAATTCAATTACATTCGAGTTCCAGATCCGACAGAGCTTCGCCTCTAAATGTGCAAAAGTTACAAATGAGAAACCATGAGGCACCTATATATAGTGTGTCAAGTTCGCTTGGGGAGGACACAAGTTCGGCCGAACTTGTTCACTCATTACTTCCGGGCGAACCTGATCACCTATTTACATACATACTTCGTTTTCTAACGTAATTTCATCTATTCTAAACAGACTCGATACAAGACTAAGACATAGACATACTGTACTAACAATTCTTGATCATGAGTTTGTTGAGCTCACGGTAGTTGATACACATACGGAATGATCCATCTTTCTTTTTCACAAATAGGACAGGAGCGCCCCACGGTGAATAGCTCGGACAAATGAATCCCTTATCTGAAAGTTCTTAAAGCTGATTTGACAACTCTTGCATCTCAGACGGTGCAAGACGGTAAGGAGATTTAACAATCGGGTTGGCACCAGGAAACGAGATCAACGCGGAACTCAACTTGTCGTACAGGAGGTAAACCAGGAAATTCTTCAAGAAACACCTTAGGATAATCCCGAACAACGGGATGTCCTGAACAGTTTTGCTCTTGCCTTTCTTCTCTATAATTTGTGCCAAGAAGGCAACGTAATTCTTTCGTAAGTATCTTTGAGCTTGAGTACATGTCATGAGTTTAAAGTTGCTAGAAGGTTTCTCTCCTCGAACTTCTAGAATTTTACCAGACGAAAGGGGTATTCGAACAATCTTGTCAAAACAGATTACTTTGGCATGGTGTTTGGTTAACCAATCCATTCCTATGATAATGTCAAAACTCCCGAGTTTCATTGGCATGAGATCGGTAGGAAAAAGATGGTTGTTGAGGTTTAACTGGCAATTTCGAATAACATGGTCGAGCACAAGAGGTTCACCACTAGCGACTTCTACTGTCAAAAGTTTTCCTAGTCTAGTTCTAGGTGTTGAAAGCAAAGGTTCAAAGGCTAGCGACACAAAGCTTCTATCGGCACCCGAATCGAAAAGAACTGAAGCAGAACAATTGTTAACAAAGAACGTACCATTTACAACTTCGTTATCAGCACGGGCTTCGTTAGCGTTGATATTGAATGCTCGTCCACGAGCTTGATTAACATTGACCAGTTTCGGGCAGTTGTTCTTGTAATGACCCATTTCGCCACAGTTGTAGCAAGAACATGGTGGAAAGTGGGGTCGAGCAACATTTTCTTGGGGTTGAACAGGGTTTGGGTTAGCTTGGTTCTGGTTGAAACGACAGATGTTGGCTGAGTGACCAAGTTTTCCACATGTGATGAACTGACGACATGGCTGGTGAGTTTGGTGATGACCATTGCACCGGTTGCACAACGGTGCAGTACTAGCATACGTTTCCTTGCAGGAGGCTGAGCTGGTTGGTTTTGGGTGGCTTGGTTGGGTTGAGCAGTTACAACAAAATTCTGCGAAGCCTTGCGCTTCCCGATCTCTTGGATGGTTCAGTTTTGTTTTCCTTTGGTTTCTCTTGAGTTGACTTAGTAGAGGATTTCTTATCGCCCTTGCGATGAAGTTTACCCTTTTTGACTTGAGACTCGGTCAAAGTTGCAGCTAGCTCAATGGCCTGGCGAATGGTAGTGGGTTACTGCCAGTGACGATATCCTGAACCGGACCAGGCAAACCATTGATATATTTTTCAATCACCTTATCCAAAGGCGTCACCATCCCTGGACATAACAAACTCAACTCTTCGTATCGGTCAGTATAAGCACGATTTTCCCCACTATCCTGCTTGAGATCGTGGAATTCATCCTCGAGCGCCCTTTGCTCATGGCGAGGGCAAAATTCCTTCATCATAAGAGCCCTAAGCTCTTCCCAAGTTTGTGACATAGCCACATCGGCACCCCTGTCTCTCATCAAACCATTCCACCATGTAAGAGCTCTTTTCTTGAACACACTCAATGCAAACTCAACTTTTCGCTCATTCGGACATTGCACGTGACGGAAAGTACTTTCGAGACTCTCAAACAATTGCAGGAGCCGGGTAGCTCCCTCAGACCCAGAAAACGATTGTGGTTTAGCCGAACAAAATTGTTTATAGTTGCACTGAGCAGGTGCATTGTTAGTGTTGTTGTTTGCTTGATTTAGTTGGGTCACGAGATTCAGGAGTACTGCAGCAATTTGCTGAGCGATAAGTGCTGCCATTTCGGCATTTTGAGTTGTATCATGTCGAGGAGGCATTCTAAAAGAAAACATGAAGGAAGATATGTGAGATTGACATTGAAATAAATCAAGAGGGGTATTGAAAATATCGACAAAATAAGGATGGTGGTCATTCGTTCGTTTCTCAAAACATACAAATGATACACCGTGACTACTCAAAGTAAATGGGTCTTTATAATGTATCGCGAAGACATGCTTTAGCCTATAAGTGGACACTCACCCCAAGAGTTCCCAGGTAAGAGTGACTGGTCTGATTAAGTGGATTTGTACAAACACTCTAGCCATAGATAGAAAACTCAGGGTACAGGCATCCACCCTTCCAGATTGCACGTGTTCACATTAATAAAACCCAAACTTTGACGAGATTTTGAAAACTTTCAAGGCTTAGAGCCGAAAAATTATTCATTTGAGAATGGATGTTTTCTTGTAAAAAAAGTTTTCGGAAAAGATTTTTGTGACTTTTGTATTGTTTTTGGTAATCACCTAAGAATAGGTGATGGTATTGTGTTTTAAATCTAAACGCAAGTATATTTGTGTTAGGGTCCTAGGAAGGTTATAGTCTAGGTGAAAGCGTTACTAATAACCTAATTCCCTATAACCAAGAGCTCTGATACCAATCTGTAACACCCCGACCGCGTAAAAAAACAACAAACCGCGGCGGAAACGTCAGGGAGTCACGTTACAAATTGTTTTACAACCATGGTACATAATGTTTTGTTTTATTGAATTAATATTGTTTACATTGTCTTTAAAAAAACGGAAACAAAACATGAACATATTATATTGTCTTTCTTGTTTTATTGTCACTAAGGCCCGTCCGTTCCTATGTGATCCATGCATTAAAATTCGTCACACCTAAGCTCCTGAAACATATGTGAAAACGAGTCAGCATAAAAATGCCGATGAGTACATAGGTTTTGTGAGTGTGTCAAATTCATGGTCTTGTATACATATTGCAATACCTCGTTGGACTACTCGAGTTGTTGAATGAAAACTTGTATCAATGTGTTTGATATTGCAATATAGTTAATCAACCACAACTAGTTGGTTAAAGGTTTGCGAAAAATCTTATAACCATGAATCTTGACTAAAATGTTTCTTTTGTAAAACCAAGTAATAAGTTGATTTAAAAGAAAACTTCGTATGGTTTATATCTTTAAGTGAAAATCGTTTCCTGACATCGTTCAAAAAGAAACATTCATCCAAATGATTCAGATAAGGCCACAATATGTAATATGATAAAAACACTTATGTATAGGAAGTACCAGCGGCGTATCCTCCATGCTTTTATTATATTACACACGTCACGTTATCTAAATCACCCACCATAAACCAATCGTCCAATCGTCTTTGTTATAATCAATCGTCCAAATCGTCCTTATTATAAACCAAATCGTCATTGTTATAAACCGATAGTCATTGTCATAAATCCATTGTCATAAACCAATCGTCATTGTCATAAGTAAATCGTCCTTGTTTTAATTGTGAAAACTTTTGGTTGTTTCATTGAATACATTCAAGCCTTTGTTGACTCGTTTATACCACCAAAGGGTAACTTTAAATTGCAATAACATACCACCAAAGGGTTTGTTAAAGCAAACAGTTTCGGTCGTTCCTCAAACTTCCCCACAAACCCCGGGAACCTTGGTAACGGGATTGTCAGTCCTATGGTACCATAACTTACTACTGGTCGGCTTGGCCAAAGTTAATGAATGTTATTCTTGTCCTCAATACAACGCACCAACAAGTTCGTTCATATTATTGAAATCTTCTCGTTTATATAAACCATAGCATTTGAATCGAAAACTTAAAAAGATACTTTAGCACATATGAATCACCCCAAAATATTTGAAAACGTAAAGAGGGGAATTATGTACTCACTTGTGATTGCAAAAGTGTCCTTGAATCAGAGATCAACAAAGCTCAAGAGTTCGAGAATTCAAGCGTGTCCTAAATTCGGATAATTGTGTAAATATCGGGACTTTAATCGGCGGATCGGATAGAATGAGGTCTTGTAAACCAAATGAGTGTTGGGACTTATATGAAATCGTTTAACAAAGTCTACATTCTAATTTGAAAAGGTTCCTAAGTGCTTTTGACCCATAATGGCTCGTTAAGGTAGGTTGCGCTACTTTAACGGGTCATTTGCGTAAACGCGTGATCGGATGGTTAGATATGGGTTATGATAAGTCCGATATGCCAAAACATGTTTGATTATGTTGTAACATCAGTTTATATGCAAAAACATTAGTTACATATGCTTAAAATTTATTTATGCGCAAAAAGGGCATTTTGGTCATTTATAAAGGCGTAACTAGCGACATAGCATAACACTAACCAAAGGACGTGACCATAAGGTATAACCTCATAGGGTTATTTCCTATATAACTATGGTCACAAATATGTGTTTCCTAACCAATCATCTCGTTACCCTAAGATCGACCAAACGGGTCGGATTCGAAAGTCAAGCGGTGGTCAAGACCGCTCGAGTTACGACCCTAAATAAGCAAAGTGTTTTTCATACCCGAAAATAGTTCCGTCGTATAATGCGCACTTTACGCATTATTAACTGAAACTTTGACTCGTCACTACAACTAGTAAACGTGGTAATCGGTAGGCATGATCACTATGGATAATAACCATCGTGATTACGATCACGTTGCAAAGTCCAATTGGACTTTGACTTGACCAATTAATGGCCAAAGCTGAAAGTCAAACACTGTTTGACTTTTAGCTTAAAATAGCTAAAATAAATAAAACAAGACAAGGAGAGAGCACTTACTTGTGTTGATGAACACTTGAAGAGCTCCAAGAAGAATGCTCAGATGGGAGGCCCCCACAAAGGTGGTAGCACTCCAAACTTAGAGCAAGAGGAGAAGAATGAGAAATGAGCAAGGAAAAATGGTGAAGAAGCTTGCTATTTATAGGAATCTTGAAGCCACAAGATCATCACAAGTGTCCAATGTGTTGGCATGATCTTAGGGTAGTCATAACAAGTGTCATATGCAGGTGAGATGTGTCAATAATCGAATTGCTTGGTGTCCAAGGGAGTAAACAAGGAGCTGCCAACTAACTGCTGTGCTAGACACCCCATGTGGACCGCATGGCTTTCTGGATGCCGTCCGCATCCACCCTAGCTGACAACAACTTTCAAAATTTGGCAGAACAGGCCCCTGCACTCGTTTCGTCATATTTTAGCACTTTTAACACTCGTTAACCTCATTTTCAAGCTTCATAAGGAAGATAAAGCGTAGGGAACTTGAAAAATGCTCAGAAATGTTTCGGATTTCGGTTCGTTTGGTCGTAGGGTTGCGGTTTTCGGTTAATTACGACGAAAATCGTAACGAACGCGTAATTGACCGTAAATGCGTAACGAATGATATTTTTGCATTCCAATCATTAATATACTAGATTTTAATGATTACAATAATTTTTGGACGTGTTTACATGTTCCGGATAAGGAAATACGCGTAACGGCATACTTTCGCATAATTTGCAAAATAGCCCCTCAGCTTGAATAAACTTGTTTTCGCCATACCAAACCATTCAAAACTTATTTCTAAGTTATGTAAAGGTTATTTAAAGTATGTTAAATTTGTGTCATTGTTCCGGAGTGTACGTCACGTTAAACTGATTACGTTTACGTAACAGTTTGCGATTTCACTTCCAGAAGTCGTTCGAGAGTTTGTTATCGTGTAAGAATCGAATATGTGCAATTGTCATGATAAATAAACAAATCTCATAAATAAAACAAAAAATTTCATTGATTTATAACTTGTTCGGATATTTTACATGATTGAATCACCACAAATGTCACAAAAATTTGGGGGACGAAATTCCTTAAACAGGGGGAGACTGTGACACCCGGCTATTTTGAGTCTGTACCGTACTAGTGTGACATGTGTTATGAATAAATAAAGATAGTATTTTATGAATATGGTGTTAATTTATGGTATTTGATGTCTTGATAAAATTCAAACTTTGATAAAAATTATGTGGGCAACAATAAGATAAACGCTTATTACGTAACAGATAAATGCGAAAGGAGCGTCGGTGACCGTCCGATTAATGTTAAAATCCTAAAAATATTCCGTTATGATCAAAATGTTATTTTTAATCATATTCGTGAGGAAAAATTATTTAAAACGCCTAATCCCTATTTTGCGATTTTTTGCGTATACTGCGCAATTCAGCACATACAGACATCGCAACCAGTCTATGCAAATAAAATATTGTTCAGCAATATTTTGGCGAGTTTATTTTTATAGAGTGATAAAAATAATTTTAAACGCCATAAAACGCAATTAAAACACGAGATAAAATACCCGGTAGCCAGTTAAACACCTGTGTTTATCTAATATATTATATATATATGTATGTGTACATGGAATATGTGTGGGGGGATGTGTAGGTGGCAGCTAGAACGCCCATCTCTTTTCTACTTGTGCCATGTGTTGGATCTTGGAATTGAAAGTAGTGATTAAAACCTTTACCAACACACAATATTATTTCAATTTCAAGAAACAAAAACTATAATCCTTCCACTATCTTTATCTCTAAACCATACACACACAAACACACACACATTTTTAAATTTCAAACCATTTTCTGGAAGATTAAAGCTAATCCAAGCAAGTTCAAAGTCCATTTGAAGATCCAAAGGTGTTTTCAAGAAGATTTCAAGAAGGTGCAAGCTCCATATCATTAAACTTTATCAAAAACCCACCAAAATCTTGAAGGTATAAAACTTATTTTTAAAATCGTGTTCTTGATTTTTGGTGATAATGGTGATGATGGAAGGTTTCTCTTGATCTTAGAATTATTCACAAATTTGAAACTAATAATAAATGGGTTTTTAATCATCAAAACAAAAATAGAAGTATGTGTGTGTATATGTGGCGGTGAATATATATATATACATGTCAGAGTTTGCGTTTTGATTTTTGATTGATTCTTGTTTGATATGATTCTTTAAAAACGAATGCATGTATGATCAAAAGAATGTTCTAAAAAGGTTCTTGTAATTTAAGTTGGACATGTAAAAAAGAAGATTTTGGAAGTACATGTATGTATATGCATTTGTCATGTATGTATATGTATATATATGTACATGTGGGGTTTTCACTAGTTCATAAATAATGCATGCATGCATCTTGTGATGATGATGTAGATGATTAGATGAACATGATGTTTTGGATTATATGAAGGTGAAATAAATGTGTGTTTTATTGCATTTAAACTCATGGATGATGATGAAAATATGATGGTCATGCAGTGAATACTTGTACATAAGTATTAGTGATGATAAGGAAATGATATGAAGACGATTTGATGATGATATGTTATGGTATGACAAAAGTGTATTAAGTTAGACTATAAACACTAAAAATAATATTATTTGATATGTTATAAGGACACGAAACTTTGTCACAAGTTAGATACTTTGCATGTTGTACATGTAGTTTAAAAAGTAGTAAAATGGGCAAAATTGCATGATTTATGTGACTTACATGAAATCTGCACTAACATGGTTATAAGTACAATTTTACTCGGTAAATAACATGTGATATGTTAAAATATCAAGTCGTTGCGATTTGGAATGATTATAGTTAAGTTCGGTACAAGATTATACGTTAAAAACGATAAAAATCGACTTTTAAAGTGATTTTTGAAAAAACCGTTTTAGATCAGGTTATAAAATGATATTTTAGGATAAATATAAGTACTTTAACTTATATTAAGTATCTTTGGTATTTGGCTAGTCGTATGTGACTTCCGACGCCCGAAAACGTTAAAATACGCATATTCAATGTACACGAAAATGGGTTGTTCAAGAGTGAACTTTGTGTAATATGATGTGATATGTGATTATGAGAATATGTGATGTGAAATTCTAAGTGATGACATGATAGTAGGGATTTAGGCTATGCATGTACACTTGTGTGGTTAAAACGGTAATATCGGTAATTATCACGTTAATTATGTAACTTATTTGTCAAGCATGAAAATGATACATAGGTTAACTTGATGAGTTATTTCATGTATAAATGCTTTAAAAATGATAAAACATATAAGTTAACGAGATACGTGTATTACGGTATTTGAATATATGTCCATGTTTATGTATATATATTACGATGCGCAAATCGTAGATATATTGCTTATAAACGGGTGTGATAACGAATATAACATAATGAGGGTAAGCAATAAATCGTTCAAGTCGCAAAATCATTATATATATATATATATATATATATATATGAACGCATATATATAAATACGCCAACATAATAAAAAATAAAGACTTTTCGAGAATATCTTTTAGTTATGTGAAAATTCTAAGTATTGGAGAAACTTAGGAATTTTTGTAGAATATTGATTATTAAATTGTTCCTAAGTAAATTAGGATGTGTAGAATCAATTTGTGGGATTGCGCTAATATAAATACGCACCCAAAGGTGAGTGTCACTACCCCCTCTTTTTACTGTTTTATATACGTTTTGGGGGAAGAACACGCCTAAAAAGGATAATTATACGTTTTTGTATAAAATATTAAATATATTATTAATATATTTTCATGGAAAATATATGGTTTTGATGATCATAAATATGTTTCGGGAAGAAACGGTTTTATTTTATTGTTGGTGCACCTGGTTTTCGTCACTTGTCGAATAGGCTAGATAGAGCATGTGTTGAATATTGTAAAGGTTAGAATCGAACACACGACCGAAATACAGAGGTTTCAGTGTAAAAGGGATCAAGTTCGCCCAAACTTGACCTGTATTGGTCAAGTTCACTCGAACTTGATGTCCTTTAGTCAAGTTCGGGCGAACTTGTCCTATCCGGGCGAACTTGGCTCCCTATATATATGTGTGGGTTCATTTTTCATTTAAGTTTTTGGCATCCCTACGGGAAGGTGCTGCCGGATTCTCTCCAGGAACTCCGGCAGCTGGACTTATAAAGATGTATACTCTTTCGGTATGAATGAAGACTTCCGCTGCATTCTGTTTCTACTCCATTCTAATAACATTCTACTGAATTGGTTTACGTTTATCCACTAACTTCCGTCTAGAACAACCTGATTTGATAGTATCAAGACAAGATCACTTCTATTTCATCTCCACGGTTATCACCTACGCTCATGAATTTGGACATTTATGGACATTAGAAGGGGTTTTAGACGTAAATCATCAAATAAACATACAATCCACGGACAAAATCTAAAATTGAATGGATAGGATTGTTAGAAAACCATTTTCGACCAGATCTATGGTGGAATCATCTCGAAATTCGAAGAAATAAGGATTTTGGATCGAAAAATGTGAAAATAGGCTGATTTGGGAGATCAAGTTCACCCGAACTTGACAAGGATTTTCATTATTTTTCATCAAGTTCGCCCAAACTTGACTGATTTTCATTGAAATTAAGCACAAGTTCGCCCGAACTTGTCTATTTCATGCAAGTTCGCCCGAACTTGTCACAATTTGACTAAGTTCACCCAAACTTGTCTCACTAGCATACACAAGTTCGCCCGAACTTGTCAAGGAGCCTAAAAAAGGCATTGAAAAAATTTATTGTTCGGTTTGATGAGACGGGTGTCTAGAAAAAAATTGGTGATATAAATTTTTTCGAAATTTTAACGTCCGATACTGACAGTTTGGGGACACCGTCAGAGGCCTTAGAGATAGGCTGAGATGATGAGGTTAGAGATGGTTGAAGATGAGAGGGTAGTCATTGATTCCAAAGAAATTTGGTGATCATTAGAGTTGAAACTACCGATGGGCCTAAAGTTAAATTCCGCATTTGATGAAAATTGAAAATTCCGGATTTGAGGAGGAATTTCAGTGAAAATTTCAGTATGGTCAAAATTTGCAAAAATGAGGGGGAATAAAAAATTTTCAATATTTGAAGATTCCGGCATTTTTGAAATTTGTGACTACTACAACAGTATCCGGGTGGTTACCGATTGCAGATTTTCGGGAAATGCATAGAATTGAGATTCATTGAGATTTTGTGATCATAGGAAGTTCCGATTTATTAGATCATGATACAGATTGATGCTTACGGGTTAGAGTCCTGATCTCCGGTTAAGGAACAGTTAGATGGATTAGCAGTCGTTAGTACCGATGAAGGAACTGAGGACGTTCAAAACGTTCAGTGATGATCTCAGGATTAATGACTAGCTCCGAAGACGGATGATTTCAAAATTACCAAGGAGATCTGAAGTTATCCCAGATACGCTAACTGATGATAGCCTTTGGTGACCATTATTTTTAGTCTTCAAGCAGACGAATCATTCTTCTCTTTGGACTAACCGCCATTGGATGATGATGTTTGGTGATTAAGTGGCGCTGGTCTACCAGAGATAGCTATATATCTGGCATTATGACTGAAGAGGAAGAATGTGATTTGATCATGGACGAGTGATTCTCAGATTCGAAGTGTTACCAGATGATTTGGTTCCGATGAAGACTTGCTGATTGAAAAAGATTACTGATTTGCTGATCTGGAGTAATTACGGAAATCGGGATTTCAGATTTTTGCGAGTAAACATTGATTTGAAGTTTACCAGTGTGGTAATTCGAAGTTTCTATCAATTGTCGGTTGAGTCTTGAAGATCGGAAGATCGAGCATGGGAGATATGCGCTAAACTGAACGCGGATGTGGTTAAAGTTGAAATGGAGAAGCTACATTGATGAGCTTCAAATTGGTGTCTATTCAAGATAATCCGTCGGTCAAGCAAATCAGAGGAGGTTGGAAACTGTGCAACAAATATCTGATCTGGAGATTTCAGGGGGAATCTAACGTTGATAATGCAAACCCGGATCATCAATTAAGGGGGAATTTGTTGACGCGTTTCGACGACATCGGCAGATACCTTGATTGAAGTTGCAGAATATTCAAACATGGCTCAAATTTGAAGACCAAGATTCAACAGTAACGAACAAGGGGGATCTGTTGGTGCACCTGGTGTTCGTCACTTGTCGAATAGGCTAGATAGAGCGTGTGTTGAATATTGTATAGGTTAGAATCGAACACACGACTGAAATACGGAGATTTCAGTGTAAAAGGGATCAAGTTCGCCCGAACTTGACCTGTATTGGTCAAGTTCGCTCGAACTTGATGTGCCTTTAGTCAAGTTCGCCCGAACTTGACTATAGCACATCCGGGCAAACTTGGCTCCCTATATATATGTGTGTATTCATTTGTCATTTAAGTTTTTGGCATCCCTACGGAGAGGTGCTGCCGGATTCTCTCCAGGAACTCCGGCAGCTGGACTTATAAAGATGTATACTCTTTCGGTATGAATGAAGACTTCCGCTGCATTCTGTTTCTACTCCATTCTTAATAACATTCTACCGAATCGGTTTACGTTTATCCACTAACTTCCGTCTAGAACCGCCTGATCACGGACCTTCATTTATTTTATTTTATGTTGTTTTTGCTCTTCCATGGTCTGTAATTATATATTCTGACACTTGAACTTGTGGTTGGGATGGTTTGGTGGTGATGGATGTTTTGAGGCACTTATTATCTATCTATTGTGTTTGTTGGTAAATTTGTTATGTGATAGGTATGATGTGATTGTTGCCGCTTCCGTTCACGTGTGAGTTTGAGATATTGTTTGCCGAGCATGTTCGGATTGGAGGACATATGTGGAATTGACTGGCACATTGACAGTCTCGCATAACAGCTAAGTCGTTTCCACTATATATTTTATATATTTTTTTCATATTTATTTTTAGTTTAGTCATATTTTTAGTCGTATTTCTATGCCTGCATTAGGGACAATGCAAACCTTAAGTGTGGGGATGGGATATAGAGTCGTACATATGAGTCGTAGTGTTAGTTTGAGTCATAAAAAATGAAAAAAATAATTAAAAAATCGAAAAATCCAAAAAGATGAAAAATTAGAAAAAGTCCTTGATTTAGAATTTGCAAACAAATGCTGAAAATGTTAGTAAAATCGAGTATGTTTGGTTCTCAAATAATAATAATAAGAGTATGATAAAGTTGAGCACGTGTCTGATTTGGAATATGTGGGCATGTTCTTCCGGTTTTTAGGTTCATTTGAGATAAAATAACTTAACATGTTAGGGTACTGGTGGGTACTCATATAGGAGAATAGAGAAGCCGAAACCACCAAAATACTATAGTGAATATCGTTATAAGCTAAAAGTTTTTGAACTTTCTATCGAAGGAAAAAATTGTGCAATATTGATTATCGAGCTAGATTGTATACAACGAGGCCTATGTAATCTTTATTGGGGATGTTGACTCTGATTTAGATTGCCTCTAGGTTGAATTAAGAAAAAAATGCTAAAATGTCGAAGCTCACGTCGTCGCTTTCGGGGATGGTGACTCTACTTGAGACAACCTCTGGGTTAGGTATGCAAAAGCCTAGTGCTCATGAAAAAAAGAGGAAAGAAAAGTTTGATTTTAAATTCTTTGAGTTTTGGTATAAAATGGTTAGCAAATAGCCAATTGGTTGTTCCATTTATTTTATAAGCTTGAGGCGAGATTAGGTGAATCCGTGGCTTTTTAGTGTGAGACCCTAGGTTGATTAACCAGACTTCAACGTCAATAAACATGATGAGGGCTTAGGAACTGGTGTTGAGTTTAAGTGGATCGTATACTCGCAATCGTAAGTTAGCATGTGTTTGATTTTTAATAATATGATCTGAATTTTGAGATCGAATATTACTTTAACTATGATTCCGTAGCATATATCTTTTTCAGGGATCAAAAATGAGTAAGTGTGGGGAAATTTGATGCTTTGCGAAATACATCCATTTATCATATATAGTTTGTACATATTTCGTTTCGTTTCTGTTGGTTTTTAGCAAGAGGAATCATCCGGGTCGTGGTTTTACTATCCAAGTTCAACTGTTCTTCGTTTCTAGTTTTGATCATGTTCTATTCTTTCGTTTATACTCTTGTTTTGTGTTTGATTTTCAACATGTCAGGCTAAAACCTTTAAACTACCTAGATTGGATGAATGGATTTGTTAAAGTTTTAATTTCTATTAAGGATATTTGATTTTCTATGGATTTTTTATGAAAGTAGTCTATTTGGTTATTTGTTCGATGTGTATGCATGCTTAGTTTTATTTAATTGTGTTCTATCGCTTCGTATGATTTTTGGTGGATGTCTTCCGCATAATAGGTTCATGCTAGATTATAATTTTATATTGTGATCTTTTGGGTTAATTGGCCAATACACCTTAGAAGCGGTAATTGATAATTAAGTAGGTCTAGGTGTTCTACTCATCTCAATAGCTGAGAGGTGCGAGGTTAATGTTAGGTCTAAGTTGATAAATAGCTAGGTATGATCTTCGTGAAGAGTCTAAACTAGTTTCCTTGTCAACCATTGTTTATCAAGTCGAGTCAAGAACCCAAGTTTACTCTAGGTTTATAATTCATGAGGGAGTAGATCGAATTAGGGTACTTTCATTAATCACTTAGATAAACTGTGAGGGAGTCTAGACTAACCAGTGTCCGTAACAGCCTTTAAAGCTCCATAGGTGTCTTCCTGAGAAGGGTCGGGGGTCCTGTTCGGTGTCTCGATAGGTTTAGCATTAAAAGATCTCGGTTCCATAGTAATGAACATCCTAATAAAATCATCACTAGTACAATTTGGGATTCCAGTCTAGGTAGTCTTTCACCATCATCTGAGTGAGCTCGAGTCATAATTAATGTCTAGCTAACTTAGTTAATTAACTTACTTAATTCACAATTTTAGGATATTTAGAAAACCCCCCTCCAAATATAAAAACAGTTAGTGTCATGTCAATGTCAGTCTAGATAGTTTAGTTAACGTAGTTAAATTGAGTCCTGTGGGTTCGATTTCCTGACTTACTTAGCTTTACTAGAGTCGATCGTTCACTTGTCCGTTAGTAGTTTAGTCGAGTTTAGAGACTATAGAGTATTACTTAGTGTTTAGATTAGGTTAATTTAGGTTGTTTTAATTAAACTACTTTTATCACGTCAGGTTTTAAAATATTAAATGACCCGTTTGTTTATAGATTGTAGTAACTTTTTCTAAACTCAAGGCTTTTAACTATTTAACTATAACCCTATTGTTATATCTTTGGACTATTTAAAGGACAAGAATAATATGAAAAAACATACAGAAATTTTTCAATAAGGCTAGATGTCTACCCTTCCCTCCCTTGGTACCACCCCTCCTTAGACCTAGACTTCTACAAAATGTTTATGGGTTTTTCTCCCCACACCCTAATCTATTTTCTCACAACACCCTTATCTACTTTAGTTAATTATAGTTTGACTATGAGATCCAATAAGATTTGTTCTTAAGATATTTAACTGGTTCTTTTTCCTTGTTGAATTTCTCTTTCCTCTTAAAGTTACTATATTATTTTCTTTTCCTCCTTTAAAGAAACTGGATATCAATTAGAATTTAATAAATAAAGTTAACTTATTTATAAAAGTAATATACTTATATATTCAAATTCAGACTTAAATATGTAAATCTCTTTTTTAAAACATCAAACAAAATTGACATGTTTTATTTCTGTAAATATAATGCACTTTATATTTGTCACTCCAAAAGATTTAAAGAACCAAACATAACTAGATTTATCTATTCTTTTTATTATTATTTCAAATATATATATCTTTTATACTTACTGTAAATCTCTTTTTTGAAACATCAAATAAAATTGGCATGTTTTATTTTCGTAAAAAAATCTCCTTTCTATTTGTCACTCCAAAAGATTCAAAGTATCAATCATAACTATGATTATCTATTATATTATTATTATTATTATTATTATTATTATTATTATTATTATTATTTCAAAAAAAACTGGAATGCTATATTTATTGTTATTGGAATACTATTCAGTTGGAGGTTGGTTTATATAAAAATAAGATTTAAAACTTCTTGTCTATAATGGAAACACAAATATCTTAATTCGGTATCTACCTATTACCTCACATGTTTTGTTTTAAAAATATCAACAACAACGAGCTTGAGATCTCACACATACCACAATTGTAACACCCAACCCGTGTTAGGTAAAATATATGTAATCGCGATAACGCTTTTATACGCATTGAGGATAGTTGTTAATTTTTTATCTTATATTTTTATGTTATCAAAGTTATTTATATAAAAATATCATTTTGTTTGTGTTAATTTATGTATATATATTAGTTTTTAAATTTATTATATAAAAATTAATAGCAAAAAAATCTAGAATGCTTAAAAATAGATTATGGTGGTCTTTTAGAAAAAAATAATCTAGAATACGTGGTCTTTTATTAAAAGTAATTAAGTATTGGTTAATAGTTAAGTAATAATTATGTTGTTGTTACTAGATAATAATTACACAAATAAAATTAATGTTATAGATTGGCGGTGTCAAAAACAACACCCAATATTTATTTGAAAGAATAATCATACCTATAATACATTTAAAAGTAACTACTATCGTAACTTTGTCATTTCAACTTTATTATAACGTCATTACCCCTTTGTGTTTCTTACTAACAAGTCCATAATACATTACCTTTAAATTTTTTGGCCACAACATAGAACTTTGTTGTGACATCCGGCTATTTTGAGTCTGTACCATACTAGTGTGACACGTGTTATGAATAAATAAAGGAAGTATTTTACTAAATTTGGAGTTATTTAATGGTATTTGAAGTGTTGATTAATTCAAACCTTGTTAAAAATTACATTGGCAATAATAAGATAAACGCTTATCGGTTAACGGATAAAATGCGAAGCGAACGTCGATGACCGCCTGATTAATGTTAAAATCCTAAAAATATCCCATTATGATTAAAATGTTATTCTTAATCATATTCGTAAGGAAAAATTATTTAAAACACTTGAAATTCTTATTTTGCGAATTTAAGCGCATACTGCGCAATACAACGCGTATACTGCGAAATACAGACAACGCAGCCAGTCTAGACAAATAAAATATTGTTCAACAATATTATGGCGAGTTTATTTTTATAGAGTGATAAAAATAATTTTAAACGCCTTAAAACGGGATTAAAACGCTAGATAAAATACCTGGTAACCAGTTAAATACCTATATTTAACTAAAAGGTATTATATATATATATATATATATATATATATATGTAAGATATGCATATGTATGTGTGTGTGGGGACATAGGTGGGGGCCCACCTCTTCGTTTCTTGTGCCATGTATTGAATCTTGGAAGTATAACTAATGATTAAACTTTACAAACACACCACATTATATCAATTTCATGAAAACAAAATCACAACACTTCTAGTCTCACTCTCTCTCTAAAAACCTCGGCCGAACACCCTCTTGCCCACCTCCATTTTTGAATTTCAAACTTTTCTTGAAGATTCAAGGCCATTTCAAGGTGTTTTCAAGTGATTTTGAAGGTCCAAAGGTGATTCCAAGGTGTTTTTTGTCACACCCCGACCCGCAGCCGAATAAGAGTCGGGGCATAATTGGTTATCACCAAAGCTCATGATATTTACTAATATGTTTCATATTTATTTAAATCAAAATTACATCCTCAATATTCCAAACATGTTCATACAAATACAAAGAAAAATAATCAACTAAACAATCCAAGCTCTAAACCAGTTTATTCTTCTAAGCCAATCCTATGTGTTTCTTGCTGCAGCTGGATCACCTGTATCATGTGTAAAAATGGGGGTTTTTGGGTCAACATAAGTTGGCGAGTGAACCTTGTTAGATAAACATTTATTATTAATTTCTTGTTATCATTATTAAGGAAAATTGTGCATTAGTCATATGTGAGCAAATGTAAATAATCATACAATAACAATAACAATCCACAAACAATAACATACAATAACATATCAACTTGCATGAATCTATAACATGAATGAAACTGTATATGTTGGCAACGTCACGTTCACGCTCATAATGTAGTGGGGAACGGACGGCCTATGATGAATGTCTGTGCGATCAAGGCTCAATCAAACGGAGCCGATCGTATGTTGGTAACGCCCGGTTCACGCTCATAATGTAATGGGGAACTGCTCAACGCTCATAATGTAATGGGGAGCGGCGGCCTATGGTATTGCATGTACTAAAAATGATAAATTAAATCTAAACAATAACCACACAAACAGTTGATACAAGCTGAATACACATTTGTTCATGGATATGATGTATGCACAATGATTTAAATATAATAAATGGTAAGACACATGATACACCCCAAAAACGTGATTAAAAGGGGGAATTTGTAGAGATTCACTCACATTGGGAGCGTTTGGTTGAAGATGATGAAATGCGCACGAGTTTGGAGGATTGATCGACGAGACTTAACTAACCTAAATAATAACGGGAAGTATGGTAAATGAGTGGATTTTATTAATAATTTTAATAAGATTTTTATATATATTTTTGTGAGTTTAAGGCTATTATCTATCTTTAAAAACATTATTTTTAAGTATTTTTAATTGATTTTAAACTAAATAAATAAATAAAAATATAAAAAATGTTGACTTTTGCGTTGACCAGTGACCGTTGACCGGCACTGTTGACTGTTTGACCGGTTCGCTAATGTGTAAGTGTGCGCCGGGTGAGGCTCGAACCCGAGACCTCCCGTACGCGTACACGCAGCTCTACCAACTGAGCTACGTGTCTAACCCGAAATAATTCTGTTTTTAATTATATTTATACACTATTTTAGTTTATTTAAAATTCTTTTATTTTCAAAAAAGGGATTTAATCATCGAACCGGAGTGTGCAACAGGTCTCGAACCCGGGACCTGTGGGATAATATTGCACACAGTCCACCGCTGGACTGCGTGTCTAACTTGGTTAATATACCGATTTTTATTATACTTAACATCTACCGTGATCCGGTTCAGTTAGAAAAATAAAACATCTTTATTACAGAGCATACGTGTGTGTCAAGGATCGAACTCACGGCGTGTGATATATGTGCGCACACAGTCTACCGCTGGACTGTGTGTCTAACCCGAGATAATATCCAAATTATATTAAACTTATAAACAACCTAACTTCATCTTCTTCGTTACAATATCACAGACTATGATACTCTACTGTTTCTTGTTTAATTCGATTGACAAACATTCAAATGACTAAAATGAAATGGCAGAGAAGATTTGGAAGTAGACATACCGGAGAACGATCTATCTCAGAATTCCGGCGAAGTCGTCGGCTCTGTTTTTATGGATTTCGTCTGAGCGGACAGATTAACAATTTTGATTAGCTAGATGCGGAATTGAAGCACTGAACAAGAATTACCAGAAGGTTTAAAAGGCTATACCGTTTCACAGCGAGAATTGAGAACTTTCAGAAGTTTTCCGGCGAGAGTTAATTATCCGATATCGTCGTCTGAAACTGATTCTGATTGAAGGGTTTGAGTTAGCAAAAGCTTAACTACTGATAGACGATGAAAGAAATGAGAGACTTACTGATTTGATGGAACACACGGTTTTCCGGCGAAAGTCCGGCGACTTCAAAAAGCAATTCCGACGATCAGAAACGAGAGTAAACGCGAGAATAAAAGTTCTGGGAATGTAATTGAGTCGCGAAATGAAGCTTTTGTTGAAGTAATTCCAGGAGTGAATGTTTTCGGTTATAAAAACCGAACATCACTTGAATTCAAGTCCATTCATGACTGAATTGATTAGAAATGTCGGTGTATCGGTTATTAACAGAAAATCGCGATCACTCAAACGTTTTGGACGTTTGAAAGCCGATTACGGTTACAGTCGGCGTAAACCGGTTGATTCTTGAGTGAAGTTATCATTTAACTGTTTCCTAGAATTCACAGAAAACATTAAGTGCGTGTTAAGTCTTATACTTACCCGGCTGACCCCGGTTCGAATCCCGGCAGCCGGTTTTCTTTTTTATTTATTTTATTTTCACTTTTTATTAATTATAGTTTTTAAATTCTAATTTGTTTATTAATTATGCAACGTTTAAAATTAAAATAAACAAAAATATGCAACGAAACATTTATAACTTGATATTCGATTACAAACGAAGCGGGTTTGGAAAACCCGTTTTTGACAAATGCTACAGTATTCCCTACTTTTAGGAATTTCGTCCCGAAATTTAAGTAGTAGTAGTAGGAAAAAGATGCGGGTATTTTTCGCGCAGTGAGTCTTCACGTTCCCAAGTAAACTCAGGTCCCCGTTTCGACTCCCAGCGTACCTTAACAATTGGAATGCGACTTCGTCTTAGACGTTTTTCTCCGAAGTCCATGATCTCTACTGGTCTTTCAGTAAAATGCATAGATTCATCAATCTGAATATCTTCCAGAGGAATATGGAGGTTCTCATCAGCGAGGCACTTCTTCATGTTTGATACGTGGAATGTGGGGTGAATTCTGTTGAGTTCTTCTGGTAGATCAAGCTTGTATGCTACAGGTCCTACTCTTTCGAGTATCTTGAAAGGTCCAACGTAGCGTGGTGCCAGCTTGCCTTTTTGGCCAAAACGAACTACTCCCTTCCACGGTGATACTTTTAAAAGTACATGATCACCAATGTTAAACTCCAAAGGCTTTCGTCGTTTATCTGCATAACTCTTTTGACGACTTTGAGCCGCTAGGAGATTGTTTCGAATTTGATGGATCTTGTCTGTGGTTTCTTGAATCAATTCTGGACCGGTGATTTGAGCTTCCCCAATTTCGTGCCAACATACTGGAGATCGGCACTTACGACCATATAAAGCTTCAAAAGGTGCCATGCCGATGCTTGAATGATAGTTGTTGTTGTACGAAAATTCAACTAATGGTAGATGAGCGTCCCAATTTCCCTTGAAGTCTATGACACATGCTCGAAGCATATCTTCAAGAGTTTGAATGGTGCGTTCAGATTGTCCATCAGTTTGAGGATGATAAGCGGTACTGAGGTCTAATCGTGTACCCAAAGCGGCTTGTACGGCCTGCCATGTTCGTGAAGTGAAACGACCATCACGATCTGAAATAATGCTTAATGGTACACCATGTCGGCTTACGATTTCGCTGATGTAGATACGAGCTAGCTTCTCGTTCTTGAAATCTTCGCGGATTGGAATAAAGTGAGCTGATTTTGTAAAACGATCAATGATTACCCATATAGTGTCATACCCACCAGAAGTGCGAGGTAACCCGGTAATGAAATCCATGGTTATGTTTTCCCACTTCCATACAGGTATTTCAGGTTGGACAAGAAGTCCTGAGGGTCTTTGATGTTCAACATTTACCTTGGAACATGTAAGGCACTTGGAAACAAAAACAGCAATATCCTTTTTCATTCCAGGCCACCAGTAGGTGTATCGAAGGTCTTGATACATCTTGTCGGCTCCTGGGTGTATAGAGTATCGTGTTTTGTGTGCCTAATTCATAAAGAATTCACGAAGGTTGTTGTGGTCAGGAATCCATATACGATCTAGATAGTACAGAATACCGTCAGCTTTAGTTTCAATTTTAAGTTCAGCTCCTTTCGTACGTCGTCTTCAGTTATTGAAACATGTTGGGCTTTTCGAATTTGATCTTTGATGCCGGTTATGATTTGCGAACATAGAAGACGAATGGAGTTCGCATAACCCTTTCGACTGAGTGCATCAGCCACCACATTTGCCTTACCAGGGTGGTACCGAATTTCACAGTCGTAGTCATTTAGAAGTTCGACCCATCTTCGTTGCCTCATGTTTAACTCCTTTTGGTTGAAGATATGTTGAAGACTCTTGTGGTCAGTGTATATTTCACACTTAGTACCGTAGAGATAATGTCTCCATATCTTAAGAGCGAATACAACAGCTCCAAGTTCTAGATCGTGGGTGGTGTAGTTCTTCTCATGAGTTTTGAGTTGTCTAGAAGCATAAGCTATCACCTTTCCTCTTTGCATTAGAACACAGCCTAGTCCTTGCCCTGACGCGTCGCAATAAACCACGAAGTCATCACAACCTTCAGGAAGAGTGAAAATTGGTGCATCACAGAGTTTTTGTTTAAGGGCTTGGAAGGCTTCTTCTTGTTTGGGTCCCCATATGAAGGGTTTTCCTTTATGTGTTAAAGCCGTGAGTGGTACAGCAATGCGGGAGAAATTTGAAATGAAACGGCGATAATAACCAGCCAAACCAAGGGATGATCTTACTTCGGTTGGTGTACGTGGAACTTGCCATTCTTGTACTGCTTTGATCTTTGAGGGGTCGACATGTATTCCTTTGTCATTAACAACATGCCCAAGGAATGGTACCTCTTTTAACCAGAATTCGCATTTGGAGAATTTGGCGTAAAGCTTTTCATTCTCTAAGAGTGTAAGGATGAGTCGAAGGTGCCGTTCATGATCAGACTTAGACTTTGAATAAATGAGGATGTCGTCGATGAAGACTATAAAAAAAAGATCGAGATAGGGTTTGCAGACTCTGTTCATTAGATCCATGAAGACAGCTGGAGCGTTGTTTAAACCAAATGGCATGACCATGAATTCATAATGACCATAACGGTTCGGAAGGCGGTCTTTGGGACGTCTTCTTCATGTACTCTAAGTTGATGATAACCAGAACGAAGGTCGATTTTTGAAAAACAGCTGGCGCCTTGAAGTTGGTCAAGAAGATCATCAATGCGAGGTAATGGATACTGATTCTTGATCGTTAACTTGTTGAGTTCTCTGTAGTCGATGCACATGCGAAGCGTTCCATCTTTCTTCTTCACAAAAAGGACAGGTGCACCCCAAGGCGAGGAGCTAGGACGTATAAATCCTTTGTCAGTCAACTCTTGCAATTGACTGGCTAGCTCTTGCATTTCGGATGGGGCTAACCTATAGGGAGACTTTGCAACTGGTGTAGCACCAGGTATAAGATCGATGCGAAATTCGACTTATCTCACGGGAGGAAGTCCTGAAATGTCGTCAGGAAAAACTTGCGGAAAATCTTTTACTACTGGGATGTCTTCAAGTTTCTTCTCCATGGTTCTCTTTTTGATGACATGGGTTAAAAATGCGACATAATTCTTGCGGAGATATTTTCGAGCCTGAAGACAGGGCATTAATCTGAGCCCTTTCGATAAGGTTTCTCCAAAGATTCGTAGAGTCTGACCGTTTGCAAGAGGAATGCGTATAAACTTTTCGCGACATACAACCTCAGCTTGATGTTGGCTGAGCCAGTCCATACCAATTATAATGTCAAAGCTTCCCAACTTCATATGAATGAGGTCAACTGGAAAGTCGTGATCGTTTAAAGTGAGAGTACAATTTCGTATAATAGAGTTTAATGAGATCGGTTTCCCGTCAGCAACTTCTACTGTTATGGATCCATGAGCTTATCACGAATTTGGTTTAGGAATGGTTCAAACTCTAAGGACACAAAACTTTTGTCCGCGCCAGTATCAAACAACATGGATGCATAACTACCATTGATAAGGAACGTACCATTAACCACATTGCTGTCAGCTCTAGCCTGATTAGCGTTGATGTTGAAAGCTCTTCCTCTTGCAGGTGGAGGAGCTTGGTTAGCTTGATTCACCGGATTTGCTTGGGCTTGAGCATGTATAATGTTCACCAAACGTGGACAAGTGTTTCTAAAGTGGCTTGGGTCTCCACAATTGTAGCAAGCCCGCATAGGTTGCACCATGGGATAGTTGGGTTGGTAGTATGATTGGGCTAAATGTTGGGTAGGTGGTAGTAGTAGTAGGGGTTGTTGGGCTTGACCCATTATTTGATGGTGGGTTTGAGTTGAGGGCTGGTGGCGGTTCGTTCGCTGAGGTATGCGACAGGTTTGAACAGTGTGACCTGCGCGACCACAGCCGGTGCAATGTTGGCAGGGATGATCAGGAAAGTGATGGTATTGGCAACGGTTGCATTTTGGTAATGGGCCAGAGTATGGCCTTCTATATGGTGCAGGTGAGGGGGCAACTTGGGTAATGGGTGCAGCAGGGATAGGGTAATTGGTTTGTGTGACAGCGAAGTTTCTGGTGTTACGTTTCCTCTTGTTAGTAAACTTAGAGGAGGAGGTGGAATGGTTTGAAGTTTGGCCCTCAACGGGGGCTTTCTTTTTCTCTTCTTTAAATTTACCGTTGCGAATTCAATTCTCGGTCAGTTCAGTAGCTAGTTCCATAGCAGCTTCAAGTGTTGCTGGCGAAGTGCTGAGAACTGAATCTTGAATTTTCGAGGGAAGACCTCGAATATAATGCTCGACTAAACGGTAAACTGGGGTGAACAAGTTAGGGACCATCTGGTTCAACTCTAAAAACCTCTTATTGTAGGAAGTATGATCTCCCTTCTTTTGCTTCAATGAATGAAATTCGTCCTCTAACTTTTTAATCTCACTTCTAGGACAGAATCGTCTCGTCATGATTTCCCTTAACTCCTCCCACGTTAAGGCCATTGCATCTTCGATTCCTCTCTTACCCTTTTCAGTATTCCACCAGGTAAGAGCTACCCCAAATATCTCCCGGTTGCGTATCGTACCTTGCGATCCTCGGGACAATCGCAGTTGAGGAAAGTGTTTTCCATTTCCTCAAACCAGTGGAGGAGAGCAGTGACACCTTCGGTCCCTTCAAATTTCGGAGGATCGCAAGACTTGAAATGCTTATATGAGCACTTGTTGGTAGGAGGGTTACCGATGTTCTGGTCTTCTTGCTGGGGAGGATTGGTGGGATTTGTGGCGAGAGCTTGTTGTACTTGAACCACAATGTCAGGAAGTACCGCGGCCATTTGTTTTGCGATTTGAGTGGCCAAGCGTTCGTGTGACCTTCCTGATTTTCTACCCCCTCGTTGTTGCCTAGCCGACATCTACAGGAACATATATAAGAAGATTGTGAGTTTATGGAGTCTTTTTAGGTGTCATGTGTCTTAAAGAAAATGAAAATAACATAAATATCAATAATGCAACTACATCCATAGGATGTCTTGGGTTTGCTCATGTTGGGCCTCAAATGTCCCCCATACCTTCACCTGTATAGTCATGTGGGCCCCCATGACTATTGGCTTGGTAGTATTCACATTAGTATTGGCGGTTTAACACTCGCATCACCCGAATGAAAACCATGAAATATGTTTACGAGATGTATGGTCGGAATGTGTCCAGGTGTAGACACAATGACAACTCAAAGTGGGGTTAGCTCACACGACGTTTGGTATAGCATACTTTGGCCTAATAGGTACTTCGTACTCTCATCGTTAGTCCCCAGGTAGGCAAACTGGTCCTTTATTTTGGATTTATACGAATGCCAAGCCTAGACAGGACGTTCCGACTACCGGTACTTGTACCCTTCCAGTTACTACATGCACGTCATGAGAACTCACTTTGATGTGATTTGAAAATACATAAATCATTGTAAAAAAAACAATCATGAGAATGATGTGGTGTGTGCTCTCATGGATATAATATGTTATGAGAATATGATTCATGATAGGCATTATATAATAGTATGTACTTATGAACATGCTTGCATAACATTGAATGTAACATTAAACATAAAACATATAAACATCATGAAATTTGGCATGTAACAAAAAAAATTTTTAAAAATTCTAATCAACTATAGTATAGGCTCTAAGGGTCTAATAACCTATCCTATATCCCTATAGTCATGGCTCTGATACCAATCTGTCACACCCCGACCCGCAGCGGAATAAGAGTCGGGGCATAACTGGGTTATCACCAAAGCTCATGATATTTACTAATATGTTTCATATTTATTTAAATCAAAATTACATCCTCAATATTCCAAACATGTTCATACAAATACAAAGAAAAATAATCAACTAAACAATCCAAGCTCTAAACCAGTTTATTCTTCTAAGCCAATCCTATGTGTTTCTTGCTGCAGCTGGATCACCTGTATCATGTGTAAAAATGGGGGTTTTTGGGTCAACATAAGTTGGCGAGTGAACCTTGTTAGATAAACAGTTATTATTAATTTCTTGTTATCATTATTAAGGAAAAATTGTGCATTAGTCATATGTGAGCAAATGTAAATAATCATACAATAACAATAACAATCCACAAACAATAACATACAATAACATATCAACTTGCATGAATCTGTAACATGAATGAAACTGTATATGTTGGCAACGTCACGTTCACGCTCATAATGTAATGGGGAACGGACGGCCTATGATGAATGTCTGTGCGATCAAGGCTCAATCAAACGGAGCCGATCGTATGTTGGCAACGCCCGGTTCACGCTCATAATGTAATGGGGAACTGCTCAACGCTCATAATGTAATGGGGAGCGGCGGCCTATGATATTGCATGTACTGAAAATGATAAATTAAATCTAAACAATAACCACACAAACAGTTGATACAAGCTGAATACACATTTGTTCATGGATATGATGTATGCACAATAATTTAAATATAATAAATGGTAAGACACATGATACACCCCAAAAACGTGATTAAAACGGGGAATTTGTAGAGATTCATTCACATTGGGTGCGTTCGGTTGAAGATGATGAAATGCGCACGAGTTTGGAGGATTGATCGACGAGACTTAACTAACCTAAATAATAACGGGAAGTATGGTAAATGAGTGGATTTTATTAATAATTTTAATAAGATTTTTATATATATTTTTGTGAGTTTAAGGCTATTATCTATCTTTAAAAACATTATTTTTAAGTATTTTTAATTGATTTTTAAACTAACTAAATAAATAAAAATATAAAAATGTTGACTTTTGCGTTGACCATTGACCGTTGACCATTGACCGTTGACCGGGACTGTTGACTGTTTGACCGGTTCGCTAATGTGTAAGTGTGCGCCGGGTGAGGCTCGAACCCGAGACCTCCCGTACGCGTGCACGCAGCTCTACCAACTGAGCTACGTGTCTAACCCGAAATAATTCTGTTTTTAATTATATTTATACACTATTTTAGTTTATTCAAAATTCTTTTATTTTCAAAAAAGGGTTTTAAAACGCACCCAATGTGAGATTCACTCACATTGGGTGCGTTCGGTTGAAGATGATGAAATGCGCACGAGTTTGGAGGATTGATCGACGAGACTTACCTAACCTAAATAATAACGGGAAGTATGGTAAATGAGTGGATTTTATTAATAATTTTAATAAGATTTTTATATATATTTTTGTGAGTTTAAGGCTATTATCTATCTTTAGAAACATTGTTTTAAGTATTTTTAATTGATTTTTAAACTAACTAAATAAATAAAAATATAAAAAATGTTGACTTTTGCGTTGACCATTGACCGTTGACCGGGACTGTTGACCGGTTCACTAATGTGTAAGTGTGCGCCGGGTGAGGCTCGAACCCGAGACCTCCCGTACGCGTGCACGCAGCTCTACCAACTGAGCTACGTGTCTAACCCGAAATAATTCTGTTTTTAATTATATTTATACACTATTTTAGTTTATTCAAAATTCTTTTATTTTCAAAAAAGGGTTTTAATCATCGAACCGGAGTGTGCAACAGGTCTCGAACCCGGGACCTGTGGGTTAATATTGCACACAGTCCACCGCTGGACTGTGTGTCTAACCTGGTTAATATACCGATTTTTATTATACTTAACATCTACCGTGAGTTAATCCGGTTCAGTTAGAAAAATAAAACATCTTTATTACAGAGCATACGTGTGTGTCAAGGATCGAACTCGCGGCGTGTGATATATGTGCGCACACAGTCCACCGCTGGACTGTGTGTCTAACCCGAGATAATATCCAAATCATATTAAACTTATAAACAACCTAACTTCATCTTCTTCGTTACAATATCACAGACTACGATTACTCTACTGTTTCTTGTTTAATTCGATTGACAAACATTCAAATGACTAAAATGAAATGGCAGAGAAGATTTTTGGAAGTAGACATACCGGAGAACGATCTATCTTAGAATTCCGGCGAAGTCGTCGGCTCTGTTTTTATGGATTTCATCTGAGCGGACAGATTAACAATTTTGAGTAGCTAGATGCGGAATTGAAGCACTGAACAAGAATTACCAGAAGGTTTAAAAGGCTATACCGTTTCACAGTGAGAATTGAGAACTTTCAGAAGTTTTCCGGCGAGAGTTAATTATCCGATATCGTCGTCTGAAACTGATTCTGATTGAAGGGTTTGTGTTAGCAAAAGCTTAACAACTGATAGATGATGAAAGAAATGAGAGACTTACTGATTTGATGGAAGACACGGTTTTCCGGCGAAAGTCCAGCGACTTCAAAAAGCAATTCCGACGATCAGAAACGAGAGTAAACGCGAGAATAAAAGTTCTAGGAATGTAATTGAGTCGCGAAATGAAGCTTTTATTGAAGTAATTCCAGGAGTGAATGTTTTCGGTTATAAAAACCGAACATCACTTGAATTCAAGTCCATTCATGACTGAATTGATTAGAAATGTCGGTGTATCGGTTATTAACAGAAAATCGCGATCACTCAAACGTTTTGGACGTTTGAAAGCCGATTACGGTTACAGTCGGCGTAAACCGGTTGATTCTTGAGTGAAGTTATCATTTAACTGTTTCCTAGAATTCACAGAAAACATCAAGTGGCGGAGTGGTTATATGTGTGCGTGTTAAGTCTTATACTTTCTCGGCTGACCCGGGTTCGAATCCCGGCAGCCGGTTTTCTTTTTTATTTATTTTATTTTCACTTTTTATTAATTATAGTTTTTAAATTCTAATTTGTTTATTAATTATGCAACGTTTAAAATTAAAATAAACAAAAATATGCAACGAAACATTTATAACTTGATATTCGATTACAAACGAAGCGGGTTTGGAAAACCCGTTTTTGACAAATGCTACATTTTTAGCAAGAACCAAGCCCCATATCATCACATTTTGTCAAAAAACTCATCAAAAATCTTGAAGGTATAACTTTACTTTATAATCCATGTTCTTGATTCTTGATGATAACGATGATAGTGGAAGATTTCTCAAGTTCTTGGATGATTCACTAACTTGAAACTAATTAGAAAGGGGGTTTTAAACAAAATAAAAATGGAGGCTAGTGTATGTGTGTTTATAGCTGAATGTATGTATGCATATGTGTTAGAGATTGTGTTTTGAATTTTGTTAAATCTTGATTTATGTGATTCTTAGAAGATTGATGCATGCATGATCAAAAAGGGATTTATTTTATAAAGGTTCATATGATTAAAGGTGAATATATTAAAAGTTGATTTTTTGGAAGTTTATAAGTATATATGTGTGCTAGCCAAAAAATAAAAAGAAGTATATATGTGTGTGTGTGTGTATATATATATATATATATATAGGGTAGGGTTCTAGAGTGAACACTAGGTTGAGAGTGAACTATGTGAACTAATCTGTGCCATTGGATTACATCATCTAGAGATTTTTAAACAACAAGATTTTAATTATAATGTTGTAACTTCCATTTAAATTAATTAACAGAAGGGCATTTGTGTCTTTTGTAAACTGCATTTATTAAACAATATAATCAAAATCCCTTAGTTTTCGTATATACAAGATACACAGTTGTTAGTGCACATGTGTACAGTCTCGCTAGTATCAGTTTATACAAGATAAACAGATGTTAGTTTATACACATGTGTACAGTCTCGCTAACTATCAGTTTATACAAGATACACAATTGTTAGTTTATACACATGTGTACACTCTCGTTAACTATTGTTTATACAAGATACACAACTGTTAGTTTATACACATGTGTACAGACTTTTATACATTTGTGTATTATATTTAGAAATGGTTACATATGTGTATATTAACAACATTAGTATATTATGCATGCACACGAGTAGATTCATATAAAAAGTATGAAATTAATGAAAACGAAACAAGTCACATGTATGCAAAAATAAATAACTTCATCACATATTAAAAAAAGTTAATGCCCAAAAATAATTACAAATCCAATCTTAGAGAAAATTTTCAATATTTATTGAAAATTATAAAAGGTTAAAAACAATATTATGATATTTACATATACGGATAATAAAAGAAAAACAATATTCAAGTTAAAATTAAAACAAAATTTATAGATAAAGAAATGATGGAGAAATAATTAAAAAGAAGAGAGAGTTAAGGTATGAGAAAATTAAGGGATTATAATTAAACATACTTGGCTAATGTCAATCTTACCCTTTTAATCTAAAAAAATATCAAAAGCGAAGATTAATTCACTCAGTTCACTATCAAGAAGTTGTTCACTCTTGAACCATATATATATATATATATAAAGATCGGTTCAAATGAAAATCATCCCCAGTTGCGAGAACCCCGAGAACCACTCTCCACCAATCAGATTATGCCACCTATACCACTATTATTTTAAATCTTAAAGGTTATTTTGCTAATTTACTCAAAATGTCATGTCTTCTCTCTCACTCTCTCTCTTTAAAGTCTTATCAGATTTTTTCATCAATCAAAATGTTATATCTACTCTCTCTCACTCTCTTAAAATCTAAAAAAAAGTTTGTTTTTTTGGTAAAAGAATCTATTATACATAATATTAATATGCTATGTCAGTGCTTCTTTCTGATTGGTCAAATTGACTTTCTTTTTTCCAGAGCAAAATTTTGTTAAGTTGAAACTTTTAATTAGTTATTATTGTGCAGTAAAAAATATAGGTTAATTTGATATAGTTGGTTTTGGTGTGAAGAAAAATAAATAAATAATTTTTTTTTTACTTTTCATTTTTATACCGCATACTATATATGTGATACACGTTTTTAATGATTTTACTATTGGTTTTTTTAATACGTTTGTTAGCTTTCTTAAAATAACGAATATGTAGTTTGCTTAATTTTTCGGCATTGTAAACCAATGAGAGTCGGGCCGATAACGTGACGAACCGAATCAAATTCCCGCCACAGAGCGCGGGTAATCCCACTAGTTTTTTTGTAAAAAAGTTTAAAACCATAAAAAAATTTGGCGTAAAAGAATGTATTAAAACCGGGTCGTAATTTTTTTTTATACCGGTGTGTAAAAAAAGTTTAAACTCGTGCGTAAAAAAAGTTTTAAACTGGCGCGTAAAAAAATTTTATCCGGCGCGTAAAAAAAGTTTAAAAACGCGCGTAAAAGAGTTAAACTGCATAAAAATTTAAAACCGTGCGTAAAAAAGTTAAACGGCGCAAAAAGAGTTTAAACCGGCTAAAGATAAACGGTGCGTATAAAATTAAAACCGTGCTAAAAAAGTTTAAAACCGGGGCGCAAAAAGAGTTTAAACCGGGGCGTAAAAAGAGTTAAAACCGGTGCGTATTAAAAGTTTAAAACCGGTGCGTAAAAAAGTTTAAAACCGGGGCGCAAAAAGAGTTTAAACCGGGGCGTAAAAAGAGTTAAAACCGTGCGTATTAAAGTTAAACGGTGCGTAAAATTAAAACGGCGAAAGATTAACGGTAAAAATAACCGTGCGTTAAAAAAAAAAAAGTTTATAGCTGCGCGTAAAAAAATTTTATACCGACGCGTAAAAAATTCTAAACCGGCGTAAAAAAAGTTTTAAACCGCTCGCAAAAAAAAACTTAAAATTGGTGCACAAAAAAAGTTTTTAAACCTGCGCGTTAAAAAAGTTTAAAACCGGCGCGTAAAAAAAGTTTAAAAAGAGGCACGAAAAAAGTAAAAAACTGCGCGTAAAAAAAACTAAAAAACCGCGCGTAAAAAATTAACTGAGAATTAAAATTCATGTTTAAAACAAAACTAATAATTCTTGTTTAAAAAATTAACTGAGAATTAAAACAAAAATTATATGAGAATTAAAAGAAAATCAATAATGCACGTCTAAATTTTTTAAAAAACAATCTTATCAATTAAAACAAAATCCATAATCATACCAATCATTAAAGCTATAGTAAAAAGACCAATGTGCCCCTTTGTCACTAAAAAATAAAATGTCATTAATAAAAACACAATCATTACATTCTTTTATTGTTTTTTAATATCATCCATTAAAACTAACTTGATCAATGGCTAATATTGATTCCTACGGTTTTCACAACTAAAGGTAGTTCTCATTTTACCCATCTCCTATATATATATATATATTTTGTTTGCATATTCATAAATGTGATGGATGGATGTATGCAATGATGTGACTATGATTAGATGAAAACGACATTTGGATAATATGAAACAAATGAATGAAAGATGCATTTAAGTATTGGATGATGATAATAATATGATAGTCATGCATTGAATACTTGCACATAAGTATTAGTGATGATTAGGAAATGACATGGAGATGATTTGATGATGATATGTTATGGTATGGAAAAGGTGTTCTAAATCAGATTATAAACACTAGAAATAACATTATTTGGTGTGATATAATAGCATGAAACTTTGTCATAGGTTTGGTAGCTTCACATGTTGTACATGTAGCTTAAAAAGTGGTAAATTATGTGAAATTTGCATGATTTATATGGTTTACATGAAATCTGCACTAATTTAAATATAAGCATCATTTTACTCAGTAAATAAGATGTATTATGTTAAAATATCAAGTCATTATGATTTGGAATGCTTATGGTAACGTTCGGTACAAGACTATGCGTTAAAAACGGTAAAAATCGACTTTTTAAGATATTTTTAATAGAACTATTTTAGATCAGTAAATAAACTGATATTTTTGATATAAATATAAGTATTTTAACTTATATTAAGTATCCTTCGTGCTTGGATGGTCATACGTGACTTCCGACGCCCGAAAACGTTACCGAAAACGCTAAAATACGCATATTTGAATGTATACGAAAATAGATTTTTCAAGAATGAACTTTGTGTAATATGATATGGTATGTGATTATGAGAATATGCTAAGTGATGACATGATAGTAGATATTTAGGCTACGCATGTACACTTGTATGTTTAAAACAGTAATATCGGTAATTATCGTGTTAAGTGTGTTGTTTGTCGAAAATGAAAATGATACATAGGTTAACTTTATGAGTTATTTCATGTATAAATGATTTAAAAATGATAAAATATATATAAGTTAACGAGGTACGTGTATTACGATATTTGATTATATGTTCACGTTTATGTATATATATTACGACGCGCAAATCGTAGATATATTGTTTATAAACGGGTGTGATAACGGATATAACATAATGAGGGTCACCACTAAAATCGTTCAAGTCGTAAAATCTTAAAAATATATATATGAACACATAGATATAAATACGCCAACATAATAAAAAAAAGACTTTTCGAGAAAATCTCAAAGTTATGTGAAAATTATAAGTATTGGAGAAACTTAGGAATTTTGTGGAATATTGATTGCTAAATCATTCCTACGTATATTAGGACGTGTAGAATCAATTTGTGGGATAACGTGGATATAAAAACGCACCCAAAGGTGAGTGTCACTAGACTCCTTTTTTTCTATTTTATAAACTGTTTTGGGGGAAGAACACGACTAAAAAGGATAAGTATATGCTTTTGTATAAAATATGCCTTTGATTAAACTATGAATATATTGTCGTGGAAAATATATAGTTTTGATATAAACATGTTTCGGGATGAAACGAATTTTGAAATAATGATATATGCGTTTCGGGGAAGAAACGCAGATTATTACGGTGTTTTGGGGATATAACGACCGTGTAGATTTAAAAATCTAAAGTTGTGACGAATTGGCTCGGTCTCAAGAGAGTAAGTATCATTTTAGGCTTACGTTTCGGTGGGGACGTCGGGGATTCGTACAACTGGTTATATTAAATTTATCATTTTAGTAGGATATATGTATTGTACGTGAGGCAGGCATTATAAGAGACCCATTGTGGGCTCATGCGCAAGTTTTGCCGTTTAATCATTAATATTGTATGCGTGGAATTCTTGATAGATCTATCGGTTGACCACCCCGTCGTGAACGGTAGCTCCGTGTCAAGTCAAGCGACGAATTTATTTTCTGTATTGTCTAGCTTTGATTATACCTTCATTGTTAATATATAGCTCGTAACATCTTGCAAACTTACGAATCTGAACATTTGATGCTAGAAATTTAATATGTAAACCTTGGGAACAAGTAGAGATATCAATATGGTTTTGGAAACGCTTGCGATGACTGACCATTGGAATTTTATAAAGGAAATTAAATGGACTTTCTTAAAATTATATGGATGTTTTATTAATAAACACATAATATGAAAGTTTTCCTTGAATCAGATTAATTATAATTTGGAATATACGTGAACTCACCCTCCTTTGTGTTGATACTTGATTTTAACGTGTTCTTCAGGTACATGAGTTCAGCTGCATGTTTTAATTAGTGATGTTTTGGACAACTTTTAAAACTGTTTGGACCAAATGTATGAAGATCCATAAGGATCAAAACAACTTGATTGTGGTTGTGGTTGTGGTTGTGTTTAAACGCTAAACTTTAAACTATGTTTTAATTAAGTTAAATGTCCAAAATTAATGATGCGTCATCCACCAAGATATTTATGGGCACCAACTTCCGTCACCATTACGTTTGAATTCCGCTGCGACGTTTTTGGGTGTTACAGAAGTTGGTATCAAAGCCAATGGTTATTAGCGAACTAGATGTTTTTTGGGAAAACTCTAGACTTCCACCTGTTAGGATCTAAGTTTGAATTAGTTGTGATTTTTGTTTCGAAAATGGAAAGTGAAGATAGAAATCAAAGTAATATGCAACGGAAATGTATGGAAAACTTTTATCACAACTAATGGTCATTTGTTTTGATCATCATGCTTTCAAACTTATAGTTTTTGCATGTGAATCACAAACTCCCCCTTAGCCCAATAGGAACGATGATAGTACATAAATGCAGAGAAGATGATAGACAAATGACCTTTTAGATAGATGATTAAAACAGTAAAACTGATGAACTATTTATACTACACTTCTAACCTTTAAGTATCTTTGATGACGTCAGAGTTGATAGGGACATGTAACAAATAAAACTAACTCTAAGGACTGCTCTACCTAAACTCTGATCAGTGCCAAGCACTGTTACATTGAATATAAAACTAATAAAAGCTAAACACTGATCTCTATCCTCTGCTTGAGTCTTCTGGCAGACCTTTGATCTTTGTCGTTTAGTGTGGGCAGATGATAGAAGGCAGAGCTTAGACAACGTAGAGTTTATTGAACAAAGCTTGTAAACTCTGTTATCAGGACCAAACATCTGATGTGATTTTGGCTTTATATCACCTGTTCCTTTTTGCAGGGTTCAATCCCAACAATCTCCCCCTGGAACAGATGATGCCAAAACAAATTTATTTATGATCTTTATTCCTCAACAAGAGTTCTCTATCTTCATCCTTTTCGAGCACCAGATTCAAAAGATCTTGAAGGTCTTCTGCACATAGCTCATATGCATCCTCCATTCTAATCTTGGTGGCATCACCATTTGACTTGAGCAAGGTCAATTCATGGGAGTTTTTGTCAACTTTCCATTTTAGAATTTTTGGGTCAGATGGTTTTCTAGGATGGCTATTTATTGTTGAGGTTGGAGGTAAAACCTGATGAGCCATCTTTGATAGGTCTTCTCTTAGTTTGTCACTTGCTTCATTTGTGTGAAAATGGATCATATTTTTGATGCCTTCTTTGATAAAGTTGTGTTCATACCTTTTCTGGTCTTCTTCAGACATCTCCCCTTGCCTTTTTCTTTGATTGAAATCAAGTGTTGATGGAACAGATGTTGAGACAGACCTTTGAGAAGGTTGAGCTTTATGAACAACAACCTCTGATGGATAAGTAGGCTTCTTTGGCAACGTGGGATCAGTTTTTCTTCTTTCTTCAAGCCTCTTATAAGTATCAATCACCTTAACCTCTGACCATCTTGTGATCTGGTTCTTTGACCCATAATTTGCAGCTATCAGTTCTTCCTTCATTCTTCTAAGCTTTGGAGCTTTGTCAGGCACATTTTTCTTATACTTGTTCCAATCTGGAGGAGTGGGCTTTTTGAGAGGATCCCTTAACATTTCTTGCATCCTTTCAGCCTCTTCTTTTAAGTCACTCACAGTCCAGTCTTTAAACTGTGCCCTTGTAGCCTTGTATTGTTTATTCTCCATGATGTGATTAATGTAGTCATTCTTTAAGCTCTCATATACTCTTTCTGACAGCTTTTTGCACAAGTTTTTTGAGAAGTCTTCTAATCTTCTGACTTTGCTTAGCCGGTACTGCATGTAATTTTGCACTTCACTGTCTGTTCTTTCCTGTGTATCTCTTCTGGTGATATCCTCTGCTTGTTTAGCCTTTACTTTCACATATTCATCTAGGTTCCTTGGCTTGGGATATCCTTTCAGAGATAGAATTTCCCTTTTGTCTGGATCTTCTTCTGAAAAGAAAGACTTTATTTCTTCTCTAACAACTTGTAGATCAATGGGAATTGAGTGGTGAGAGGCAGTAATGTCATTGCAGGGATTTGAGAGATGGAAGAGTAACAGCTGTTGTAGTGGTCAGTGGTTGTGATGATAATGGAAGTGGTGAAGGTATAATGTTCTCATCTTCTATAACATTTTTCATTCTTCTTCTTTTAAAGATGAGTTTGGGTGATGGTGGTTGTGGAATTCTTGTTGGTGTGGAAATTTGATGAGTGGTGGTTGGAAATGTGATCATAGCAGTGGTTGGGTTAACATCTGCTATAACCACTGATGCATCAACAAATGTTGACACAACATCAGTTGTAATATTTGTTATGGTTGTGGATGTTGTTGCAGGTAGTGGTATTTGAGATTTTGTTGGAGCAGAGGTTGTGGTTGGGTTTTCAACATTTTTGGTTTTAGAAGGTGTGGGTGTTGGTTGTCTTGTTTTTCTAACAGCCCTCTTCTTTTGTTGAGAAGTACCAACGTATTCTTATTCCTTTTGTTGTGTAATCTTTTGCTCAACCAAAGCTCTGCTCTCATCTCTTACCCTTTCCTTGTTTCTCTCCTTTTCCCTAGCCAAGATGTTCTGAGTTTCATCAATTTTCTTCATGCTATCTGGCCTTGGGATAACCACTGTTGGTCTTGAATATGGATCTGTTTTGAGCTTTAGCACTTCCTTTTGAATGAATTTCTCCCCCTTTTTGGCATCATCTTGGTTGACCAGAATCACTGTGGGGGGAGAAGTGCCAGTGGTTTGGAGTAGGTGAGCTTTGATTGCTTATATATTAGCACAAGTATCCATGTATCTTGCATCAACCATATTTCAGAGCGCTTGCATGTGATGTTTATGTTGAAGCTCAGCATAGTATTGTTGTTGTTGAAACAGAGGATACAGAACCTGTTCTAGCTCAGCAGTTGGTAGAACAGTGGATTGACCTTTGGATGGTGCTAACATCTGCTTCACCAAGTTTTTGATTTCATCCACAAAATTTTCTATCTTTGAAACTCTCTTCATTAAATCCATGTATTTTAGCTCAGCACCTAACTTAATAGGGTCATCTGAACCCCTACCACTTGTGGTAGTTTTATCTGCGTTATCACGAACAGAGGTTTCAAAACTTGCTTCAAACACAAATGCCCCTTTGTCTTGGTACTGGGGACTTCCAACTACATAAGAGGATACCTTGGTAACCTCAGCAGTTGTTGCCTTCAACAGAGTCTTATAGATGTAACCACTGTCCAATTGAAAACTTGGGAGGTTTGCAATTGTAGTAACTGATCTTGTTGAACTATCACCAAGAGTTACATGTAACCCAAGGGATGTAGCCTCTTCAGTTGTTGACGGGTTAGCAAAGATTAAAGAATCAGACCCAGTCACCTTCAGGAGTAAATTCTCAGTGATAGGTTGGTGAGAAGAACTGGTTAGTGTCTGTTCTAAATCAATTGCATTCAACAAAGGTAATATGGTGGGTTGTAGTTTCTTTATTGGAGAAGGTTGTGGAGAAGAAAGAGACATTGCCCTGGGAGAGGGGCTGTGGAAGATAGAGCCAAGTGGATCTAGAGCTTGATAATTTGGTGTCCCTATGTCTACAACCTTATCCTTTTGTGAGGATGAAGGAGGAGTTTGGTATTCAAGTTGAGATCTTTCTAACATCTGCTGTGAAGAAGTAGCAGCAGTGTTTTCAGGTGACTTTTGTGTTGTCACATGGTTATCTTCTGGGATCTCATCCTTCAGAAGTCCCTTTTTATTTCTTGGTTTGGTGGGTTTTTTTGATTGTTTCTTGGTTTTCTTTTTGGTAATTTTTGGTGTGGGTTTCAAGATACTGGTTGTAGTGCCCTGATCACCAAGAGCAGTGGGCTCAGTAGCAGGAGCTTGAGATTGAGCATGTTGTTCATTTAAAACAGGCTCAGTAGTAGGAGGTTGAGATTGAACATGTTGGCTATTTTTAAGGATGAATTTTTGATTTTCTGAAAACATTTTATTTCTATTTACACATGGAACACAAGAATTTGTTTTCAATCCATGTTTAGCATTCCAATTCTAGAGATCAAACTTTCAAAAGTAGATGTATCTAATGCGTTGGTTAGAACATCTGCTAGTTGATCTTTAGTATGGACATGTTGTAAAGAAATCAAACATTTTTTCATAGCAATCTCTCACAAAGTGATGTCTGATGTCAATGTGCTTTGTTATGGAGTGTGAAACAAGATTTTTAATGATGTTTTCAGCTGCTTGACTATCCATCTTGAGAGGAGTCTTTAAAGCAGTTACACCAAAATCCAGCAGTTGGTTCTGAAACCACAAAAGTTGAGCAATGCAACTTGCAGCAGCAATGTATTCTGCCTCGGCAGTGGATGTGGAAACTGCAACTTGCTTTTTGCTTTGCCAGGACACTAGGCAATCACCTAGGAATTGAACTCCTCCTGATGTGGACTTCCTTGTGGTGTGGAAACCAGCAAAATCACTATCTGAGTAACCTGAAAGCTCAATGTTTCCATTAGCAGGATACCAAATACCAAGTGTGGGAGCACCTTTTATGTATCTGAATATCCTCTTCACAGTAATTAAATTTGAGTTTCTAGGTGCTGACTAGGATCTAGTACAAACACATGTTGCAAACATGATGTCTGGCCTAGAAGCAGTTAGGTACAACAAAGACCCAATCATACTTCTATAAAGAGTTTGATCAACCAAGTCATCTTTGTCCTCAACAATGACAAGCTTTGAGGTTGCCATGGGTGTGCTACAAGGTTTACAGTCATTCATATCAAATTTGTTAAGTAGTTCTTTGACATACTTATTTTGATGAATGAAAGTGCCATTGTGCTTTTGTTTAACTTGAAGACCAAGAAAACATTGTAACTCACCCATTGCACTCATTTCAAACTCAGCTGCCATGAGTTGTGTAAACTCTTCACACATGGCAGTGCATGTGGATCCAAATATGATGTCATCCACATAAATTTGGACAAGCATCAAATCTTTTCCTCTCCATTTCAAAAACAATGTTTTGTCAATTTTACCTCTTGAAAATCCAATGGATAAGAGAAAAGTGGATAGAGTTTCATACCAGGATCTGGGTGCTTGTTTTAGACCATACAGTGCTTTGTTCAACTTGTACACATGATCAGGATAGAATGCATGACACACATACACTTCTTCCTTGATCTTTCCATACAAGAATGCACTTTTGATGTCCATTTGATACACTTTGATGTTGTGGTTGGCAGCAAAAGCTAAAAACAGTCTGATGGCTTCTAACCTTGCTACATGCGCAAAGGTTTCATCATAGTCAATGCCTTCTTCCTGTCTGTAGCCTTGAACCACGAGCCTTGCCTTGTTCTTGACAACAATACCCCTTTCATCAGTTTTATTCATGAAGACCCACTTTGTGCCAATAGGACATACATCCTGAGGCAGTGGTACAAGTTCCCAAACTTGTTGTCTTTTGAACTGAAGGAGCTCCTCTTGCATAGCTTCTATCCAACTATTGTCTCTTAGTGCCTCTTGGTACTTGACAGGTTGTGTGAGTGATAGAAAGCCAGCAGAAAAGACAAATGTTTTGGGATTGGCTTCTTGTGAGCACTCCTGCATTGATGTTGCCAATAACTTGATCCAATGGATGGCTTTTGAGGAAATTCAAATCACCTTGATATGGGATAATTGCATTCTGAGGTGAAGGTTGCAAATGTGTATCATCTGACCTAACCTCTGCTGGTGAATTTGAAGGTCCAGCCTCTGATTGGAATGGTGGTGGAGGTATGGGAGGTATGGATGTGTGATTGTGTTGATTTTTGGCCATATTGTGTGGATTTTTATCAACAGTGGTTTAGTTTTGAGAACTGGCAGATGTTTGTGGATCAACAACTGTTGAACCAACATAGCTTTCACCATTGCTACTAAAATCTGCTCCTCTGGTAGCATGACCGACTTTGAAGTTTGGAAGGACACAGTCATATCCTTGATCTTTAGCTGTTGATTGTGATGTACCTGCATGGTTAGTCTTGACAGACACATCTTCAAATGTAAATTTGTCTAAATCAAACAACTCAGCAGGGTTCGCAGGGATTTTCACTGAAGAAAGTTCATTGAACTTCACATTCAAAGTTTCTTCAACACACTTTGTCCTAGAGTTAAAAACTCTTTAGGCTTTGGCAGTGGTTGAGTATCCTAGAAAATAACCACAATCAACTTTGGCTGCAAACTTTGAAATTGAATCTTTTAAGTTTAAAATGAAGCATGGACAACCAAAAACTTTGAAATACGAGATTAGAGGTTTGATTTTGTAAAGAATTTCATAGGCAGTCTTTTGATGCCTGGGGTTAATCAAAATTCTATTTTGAACATAGCAAGCAGTGTTTACAGCCTCTGCCCAAAAAGACAAGGGTAAACCTGAGTGTACGAGCATTGTTCTTGTTGATTTAATTAAAGTTCTATTTTTCCTTTCAACCACCCCATTTTGTTCTGGAGTCCTTGGGATGCTATATTGCCTAACAATCCCTTTTAACTCACAGAAAGCATCCAACTCCCTGTTCCTAAACTCTGTCCCATTGTCACTTCTAAAATTTTTTACTGGTAGGTCAAATTGCTTTTCAACTTGTTTTACAAAATTTTGCAAAATACCTGCAGTTTCATCTTTAGAAAGCATGAATAAAGTTCATGTAAACCTTGAAAAATCATCAACAATGACCAAACAGTACCTTCTCTTTGTGAGACTCATGATTTTTACAGGGCCAAACAAATCCATGTGCAACAATTGTAAGCACTGGGTTGTTTTGGACTCTTCAATGGATTTGTAAGAGCTTTTATGTTGGTTACCTTTTAAACAGGAAACACAATGTTCTTCATAGGAAAATTGTTTGTGAGGTAAACCTCTGACAAGACTTTGTTTTGAGAGAGTGGAGATAGTTTTTAGATGTGTGTGCCCAAGTCTTCTATGCCATAACTCTGTCTCTTTGTTTGATGCAACTGAGAACAGGCATGCATTAGACATTGGGTTATCTTTTAACATATCAACCACATACACATTGCCACTCCTGTGAGCAACAAGTTGTGCTTTACTCTCAACAATGATTTGATCAATCTTTTTAACAACCTCTGGTCCTACAATTTGACATGTTTTCTTTGTAAAGAAGGATCCATATCCTTTGTCACTCATTTGTGAAACACTCAGAAGATTGAATTTTAGATTGTCAATGAGATTTACATTTTCAAATTTGAGTTTCCTAGCTTGAACACACCCAGACCCCAATACCTTCCCTTTTGAATTATTACCAAAGGATACATCACCCCCTCCATGAGCCATGAAGTCTTTGAGCAGGGCTTTACATCCTGTCATGTGCCTGGAGCCTCCACTATCTACATGCAATAAAATATCAAGGCAAGTAGAAGCTCCATTAAAAGCAGCCATGAGAGCGCAGTCACAATCATCTTCACACACATCTGAATCCTATGGATCAGATAGAGAGTTCTTTTCTTCGTCAACAGTATCTTTTAAAACCACTGCATCATCACATCTTTGAAATTCATCAGACTTAGACACTTGTTCCACACACTCATCAACTTCAAAAATTGTCTTTAAAGCCATTAAACAAATATTTTCATTTTCAAAATCATTTTTGGCCATAAGAGCAAAGTTTTCATCAGTTAATTCCTCTGGCAAACTACTCCAATCAACAAAGCCTTGAGTGAAAAAGCTTTGTTGGTTAACCTCTGCTGGAGCAGTGGTTGAGTAGTTTGAGTGACATGAGGTGCTTGTTACACATGCACTTGAAGTGGTGGTGCTTGGACATACTGAATTTGTGGAACAGTGGCTTGAAAATAATGCATTGGAACAGTGGTTGCTGGGTGTGCAAAGTGAGCAGTGTTTTGAACTTGATTAGCAGGGGTATATTGGGAATACTGGACAGTGCTTTGTGTGTGCTGAGGTATAGGGCCAGGATATGTTACAATTGGTCCAGAATTTTGAGATCTGCATTCTCTGGCAAAGTGTCCTAACCTATTGCACTTCTATCACTTAATTTTAGACTTTTCTAACCCAACCTTCAACCCCCCATGCAACCCAGGGAATTTTCTAGCTGTTCTTTTGTAAAATTTACTAGCTCTAACACTTAACAGAGCCAATTGATGCAGAATGTCCTTCTCTTCCAAATCAGATGGTTCAAAATGTTGCAAATCATTTAACTTAAAAGAGAGATTGTCAGAGGTTTGGCTTTCCCCACTTGCAATAAATGCATAGTTGGGTGAGTAAGAATCAGAGTGAAAGTTTCCTCCAGAGGTTATATCGATAAAATGATCATAACCCTTATCCTCTCCACTGCCAGAACCCTCTTCTTGGCCAAATAAAGTTGTGGTGTAATCATCAGTTATTTTACCAGACTCTTGTAGCTTTTTTTCTAGTTTAACTCTTTTGATGCATATGTCTGTTGCCTACGTCATCGTATAACATCGAGTCAGTATTTAGGAGTGAAATGTCGAAGTTTATGTATATTTAGGGACAAGTTCGCTTGAAATGGTAGTGTTGTAGTCAAGTTCGGCCGAACTTGACTAAGCAAGTTCGCCCGAACTTGCATTCCCACCAGCGAACTTTTGTTCGTATAAATAAGAGGTTTGATGTTTCATTTGTAACATTCAGAGATTTTGTCACGACAGAGGCGAAGCTCTGTCCAAGTGTTTCCAGGATCTGTAACGTTGAATATTAATGAAACGGTGATTAAATAGAAACAAATGAGTGTATCCAATGTCGCCTAAGCAAACGGATCGTTTACCTTAGGTTTGTCAGATTAGTGCCCGAACGATCCGTACATCGGACCCTCAATTGGTATCAGAGCAGCATTGGCCTAATTTGAAGACATTGGACATAGAACATTTCATATTCTACTCATTTCTTCTATTTTTATCTTTTCTTGGACAATTCACGGACAAAATGGACTGGTTTCAAGTATAATACGTAAAATCCATAATAGATAAACCCTTGAAAAGACCAGAGTTAAAACAAACGAATTCATGTCAAAAATTGCAAAAAACCATGTCGAATACTCAAGTTCGCTCAAACTTGACTGAAAAATTCACATTTTTCATCAAGTTCGCCCGAACTTGATTGATTTTTCAAGGGGAATTTACCCAAGTTCGCTCGAACTTGCCTGATTTTTATCAAATTTAATCAAGTTCGCCCGAACTTGATCAATAGTTGATTGAAATTCTCTCCAAGTTCGCCCGAACTTGCTGATTCCTTTGGATTTTCTCGCAAGTTCGCTCGAACTTGTATTCTGAGTGATACAAGTTCGCCCGAACTTGTTAAATAGTTGAGTTTCACACACTGTGACAAGTTCGACCGAACTTGTCTAAGGTTTCCAAAAAAAAAAAAAAATCGTATCGACGAGATGATTTTAAAGATATAATCGGGTAAAAACAGTTTTCAGAAAAATTTTAAACGTTTTTAACGTATCGATTGTCGATTAAAATGTTAGTTTTTGCTAAAATTGTCTGTTTGCTAATCATTTGTCAAGGGTTTTGATAGACAGATAAATTTGAAAAACGAAATGGAGTCCGTGAAGCCGCCAATGTTGATGAGATTAGAAGAGTATGAAGTTTGGAAAGGAAAATTTGAGAGCTGGGTCCAAGCTACGCATTTTAGCAGTTGGGTGGCGATCGAAACATGATATGTAGTTTCAAGAGATGAGAATCAGAATATTCTAGAGAAGTGCAAGTATTCTACGCAACAGAAAGAGGCGTATTTTGCTAATAAGAAAATGATTAATCTGATTCAACAATCTGTTAACGAACATATCTTGATACTACTGCCTGAGTACAAGACTGCAAAAGAACTCTGGATATCTCTGAAAAATAAATATCAGGTGAAGAGAGAAGAGAGTGTAGTAGTTAAGAACTGTGAAGCTCTAGTTTCTAGTATATCCATAAATGAGTCTTCAAGTTCTAAACCAGTCTGTCCGGTCTATGATGTAGACAATTATCAGGCAGATAATGCCAAACTCTTGAATGAGATTGAGAGTTTGACATTAGAAAATAAAAAAATAAAAGAAATGAAAAGAATTTTGAAAACAAAATAAAAATTTTAGAAAATGAAAAATTACAAATGGTAGTAGATTTTCAAAATGAAATAAAAATATTTAAAAATGAAAAAAATGTTTTTGAAAAATTAACTATAGAAAATAAAAAAGCAATAAATTCTCATATTGAGAAAATAGCTCAACTTGAAAAAGAAGTTGAGACTGTTAAAAATAAAGCTGTTAATTCAGAAATGTTATTGAAAGGTTTTGTGACCTCCTCATTAAAGTTGGAACATATATGTCCAAAACCGATCAATGATTATAAAAAGAAAATTCCAATAAGTGACAATGTCACAAATTATGACGGTGTCATAATTGGGGATTGTGATGATAATACCAATGATGAAAATGACAAAAAAGAAATATTTTGAAACTAAAAGAAAAATTTCAAGAAACTGTTCTACAATCTGCTGAAAAAGGTGAATGCTCATCGCAAAAACCTTCTAAGCAGAATGGAGAACAAAAAACAACACGAAAAACAAAATTCTAAAAATTTTCAAAACAAAAATAAAAGCTCATCGGTATGGTTATCCAATCATTATAAAAACTCACAAAAATTTAAGAATAAGTGGTGCAGGTCAGACCACAGTGCTTCAAAGTCAAATCAATTTTACAGAAGAAGCAGGAAAGATGACTACTACATGTCAAATCAATGTGCTGATTTGGGTGTTTGGTCTGAGTGGAGAGATTGGTATGATAACAGAGTGTGTTACAACTATGGATTTGGTGGACACATTGCTGTGAACTGTCTGAAAAAGAGATTTGATACGAGAAGATGCTATAAATGTCGAATCAAAGGTCATATTTCCAGGGATTGTCCGACTAATCTGAAAAGAAGATCGGTTAAATCTCAGGGGGAGAAAAGACCAGAGGAGAAGAAAACAGAGAAGAAAACTGTAGAGAAGCCCAAAGAATAAAAAGTCAAGTTATCACAAGGACAAAAAGACAGATTGAGAAAAAAGAGGAAAAAAGTTAGAGATTATTTGGAAAAGATTTTGTCCTCAGATACGTCTAAAAAATCAGATAAAAGTTCTAATGAATCATTTTACTCACAGTCAAGTAAAACGAATTCATCAGATACAAATTTGAGGACAAAAGAGAGAGCAGTGGATAAAATTTTGATAATTCAAACAGTTAAAAAATCCAAGAAAGTAAAATTTCAAATAAAGTTTCTATCAAACTGTTTGAATATCAAAAAGAGTGTGAATGTTTGTTTACTTCAGATGTTAATGATTTTGGTAAACCTAAATCCAGAATGGATTGGGTTCCAATTCAAAACTGATTAAAGTTTGTTTGAATGTGCAGGATAACCAAGCTTCAAGCCAAAGGTCACTTCAGAAGCAGTGGTTGTTCATACAGAGAGACAAGAGACAGGAGTGATATTCCACACAAACAAAATGGTAGTGTGGCGTTCACATTCGCAAAAAAAGTCGTTAAATGGTTAACATGGAAGATTCTTATTTGTGATTTTAATAAGATGTTTTTAATTTTAGGGGAGAAAAAATTTAAAAATTGTAAAAAAAAATTCTTGTAAAATTGAAAAACATCATTTTAAAATAATAATGTCAAAAACATTGAAAAATGAAAAATGAGATTACTTGTGCGCAAAAAGGAAATGATAGTACATCAGTGGACTATCACAGTACGCTAAATATTTGTAAAGTTTAAAAAGTTATAGATAAGTCTTATTGTGGATGTGTCGATAGGCTTTACACGTTCAGTAAATTGTTTCTGGGATATAAACTAAATTTTACAACTGCTTAATTTTGTGGATTAACATATCTTGGATATATGGACTTAGTACTCGAAATTTTGTTTTAGAGATTGCCTGATTCTGATATACGAGGTCTTTATAGATAGTTGATATCTGGGGTATTATACAAGTTCTTCTGATTTTGCGGAAGCAATAGCCTAGAACTTCTATAATACTTTCGCAATAAACCTTAAGCTGCATGCAATCTTGAAAAATATCAAAAGATCTAATCATTTGCAGTGCTGAAAAGATTCCTTAAAAGGAACACACCTTAAAGTCGAGCTTCATCTCTTTGTCTGTACGGTAATACTAACCTGAGCTCTCAAGGTCTCGCACAACCCAGATACATATATCAATTATGCTATATTCATCTGTAAGATGAAATCTAGGGAATTTTGATACGGGAGTATATTCAAGAAGCGGGAACCGCAGTTAAGTCAAGTTTCATAATTCTAACTAACATATCTTGGAACAATTGAGAAATGTGTTAAAGTTTAGGTGTATAAACATATCGACAATCTAGGTAAACAAGTTTAAATCTTAAATTCATTAAAAGGTCAACGATACTAGTGATATGTCTCAAAAACTGATATGATCCTCTAGCACGTTTTCTCACAAAAATACAAACTGTAAATATTACATTTTAGTATGTTTACATTTCTGCATTCAATATTAAAAATCCAAAAAGATTTTCTCTCATATTTTCCATGGAAACCTAATAATGTTGAATGTGAGCCGGACCAACGAGACTGTTAAGAAACTGTTTGTGTGTGGATACGTGTGATTGTTCTTAATCGTCAAATCTTAGAGATTCGAAGCATCATTTGAGGGGGAGCTAGATAAACATGTTGATTAAAGATACCAGAAAGCTCAAAGAAAGGGGGAGCATGGATGTTAAAGTTATTAAAGATATAAAGATCAAGAGAACATTAAAGACTCAGGAACTTAATTGAAGAATGATGACTACAGCAACATCCAAGGGGGAGTCTGTTGATGCATATGTCTGTTGCCTACGTCATCGTATAACGTCGAGTCAATATTTAGGAGCGAAATCGAAGTTTATGTATATTTAGGGACAAGTTCGCTTGAAATGGTAGTGTTGTAGTCAAGTTCGGCCGAACTTGACTAAGCAAGTTCGCCCGAACTTGCACACCCACCAGCGAACTTGTGTTAGTATAAATAGGAGCTTTGATGTTTCATTGTAACATTCAGAGATTTTGTCACGACAGAGGCGAAGCTCTGTCCAAGTGCTTCCAGGATCTGTAATGTTGAATATTAATGAAACGGTGATTAAATAGAAACAAATGAGTGTATCCAATGTCGCCTAAGCAAACGGATTCCGCACGTTTACCCTAGGTTTGTCAGATTAGTGCCCGAACGATCTGTACATCGGACCCTCAAACTCTCTCTCATAAGCGAGGAGTATGCCATGAAGCTGTGTGAGTGACATCTCTTAAAACAAACAGATGTTCGTGTAACGTAAGCTACAGTGTCCCATTCATCTGGTAACGATCGAAGGAAATGACTATTGACAGTAGAATTTGAGAATACAACATTCAGCAGTTTGAGTTCACTGATTAGACAGCTAAAACGTTTGAAATGCTGTGTTAACGACTCACCTTTGACGTGACAAAAGGTTTCATACTGTTGATTTAGAATTTCTCTATTGTTTTCAATGACCTCTTCAGTACCACCGAATTGCTCTTTTAGTGCGTCCCACCACTCCTTTGCACTATTGCAGTGGAGCAATCTAGCATATATTTCACTAGGTAAAGCAGAAGCAACAATGCTAAATGCCTTAGCATCCAATTCTGTTTTCTGGTAATCCTGCTCGGAGTAGTTATCAGGACTTTTTGGCACTTGAGTATTAGGATTCTCTGTACTTGGAACCAATGGAATGTGAGGTCCAAATACAACAGATCGCCAACAACCGGTGTTCTGTTGAGCTAAAATATGTCCCATCCTACGCTGCCAGATGAAATATTCATTTCTCTTCAGCATAGGTGGTTTAAACATCGATCCAATGTTGGAATCAGGTGTGTTTTGAGACATTCTGATGGTTTTCAACAGATTTTTGTTTTAAAAGCTTTTAAATGCAATAAAACTCCGTTTTCCACAAACTATCAAATGAATTAGCAGGGAGAGCTGATCTTTCAAATCAAATTGATAGTCTAATCAAATTTTGATTACCCAAGCTCAGATTCCAATTGTTAGGATCTAAGTTTGAATTAGTTGTGATTTTGGTTTCAAAAATGGAAAGTGAAGATAGAAATCAAAGTAATATGCGGCGAAAATGTTTGGAAGGCTTTTATCACAACTAATGGACGTTTGTTTTGATCATCATGCATTCAAACTTATAGGGTTTTCATGTGAATCACAAACTCCCCCTTAGCCCAATAGGAACGATGATAGTACATAAATGCAGAGAAGATGATAGGCGAATGATCTTTTAGATAGATGATTAAAACAGTACAACTGATGAACTATTTATACTACACTTCTAACCTTTGAGCATCTTTGATGACGTCAAGGTTGATAGTGACATGTAACAAATAAAACTAACTCTAAGGACTGCTCTACCTAAACTCTGATCAGTGCCAAGCACTATTACATTGAATATAAAACTAATAACAACTAAACACTGATCTCTATCCTCTGCTTGAGTCTTCTGGCAGACCTTTGATCTTTGTCGTTTAGTGTGGGCAGATGATAGAAGGCAGAGCTTAGACAAGGCAGAGTTTATTGAACAGAGCTTGTAAACTCTGTTATCAGGACCAAACATCTGATGTGGTTTTGGCTTTATATCATCTGTTCCTTTTTGCAAGGCACAATCCCAACACAACTGATAAATTTTGAGATTAAATCCCAAAATTCGCGAAGCCAATAATTTAAAAATGAACATGGATTTTGATCATGTATGAAAACTATTTTGAGTTTTTGTGTATACGTGTTAATCTGTTTATTTGGGCCTTATGTGTTATTTTTTTCATTTGAACACACACTTACTTAGTATGGTTACATTGTGTCACATATGTCGAACACGCACGAGATTATCGAGATTCACGACTCAGAGAGCGAACATGAATTCGAGATCTCACCGACCTCATTCTTGCCAGAGATACCACACACTACCCCTCAGATTGTTGACATGGCCGGTTTTACCTCGTCATTTTATGTCGGCCCTACGGCATTTGCTAGTCAGGTTGACACTCGTTACGCCCATACTAGTAACAGTTGGATTGACGATGATGTTCTGTTCCTCTCGTGAATTATGAGATAGGGCAGTCATCTGGTACCGTGCTTATTGTCGATGAGCTAGATAGAGGTATTCCCTTGATTGGAGGATCCTTTGGGATAGCACTAGTGGTGGACGCCACTACTGTTATGGTTCAACTTTTAGAGCCCATAGTAGTTCCGCCCACTACCACTGTTGAGCCTACACTTGAGATCCCACCAACTGTCACATCAAAATCGTCCGTTCCGCAGCCTGAGTCGTGAACGGGTACTACACCTTTATTGGTTTATAGACGACGTAGGAAGAGAACCCGACCTGTTGGAGATATCGCCTCGACTTCTAGGGCCGCTTTAGAGTCAGCTTTTAAGAGACAGAGAGGAGTCTGGGTTGGCTGATGTTCCCATTGTGACCGTCAGCTCTCCACGTTGCGCGGAGACTTGGAGACGACACTAAGGGCAAGATGCAAGATCTTGCAGGCCAGATGGACACGTATGAGGATATCTGGGAGTTAGATGACCTTGTTAGGGATATATGTACTAGAGGATGGTGAAGCTCGAGGAGCTAGTTAGGAAGCTTTTGAACTTCTAGGGTTTTAAGTGATTGATTGTTTGTTTTGTTGGTTGTCTGTTTTGGAAACCCTATTTTTGGGCTTGCATGCCAAACTAGATATTTTAGGAGGAAATTCAGTAAGACTTGTTGATGGTGTTTGACTTTGTTTGCACCAAATTTTGTTGGTTTTTGGTACTACAAACGAGCCATGTAATTTCTAAGCTAAAATATCAATATAACGGGTTTTTGGTTAAATTATTCTCATTATTATGTGGATGCATGTATATTGTTTAGTCCACTATCATTTAATGATGGATTATTTATGTTACACCCCGACTTGCAGCGGAAGACAAAAATACGGGATGCAACAGACACCTCTGGTACAAGCACATTGTTTATAAAGACACTATATTTTATTGCTTACAAAATGTTGATTACATACAACATGTATGTTACAACTGCGTGTTCCCATGAACCACATAAGTCTTCTAAGCTGCATGCGTCTATATCAGGATTCGTTTACAAACACTTCTTGAACCACATACATGGATCACATCAGTCTCAAGTTACCTGAAATGCATGTTAGTTTTAAAAAGGTCATCTAAACGCTGTGTGAGTTCCACTAGTTTAGTCGTTGTGTAACAACATGTGTTAGCAAGTTTAATTGCACTAGTCATAGTCACAATGACGGTCACAGTCATAGTCGCAGATGGAATTACACGAGGACACAAGTGAAACCTGACTGCTTTACCCCGGGCCGTGTCATCCCAGACACTCCCGGCCACCGGACTGTGTCACAAAGACACTCCCGGCCAATCAACTGCGTCACGTGCAGTTCAACGCCCCTTAGCAGTTATGCCTAACAACATAACCAAATTAGAACACGTGCAGACCTGGTTGCCGACCTTCCTGTTGGGCGCAGACTGGGTTCGTCAGACCAATAGTACTCTTCACTGCCCACGGCTTATATTAATCACTTGTAGAGGGAGGTAGTTCGTGTGTTAGATATTTCACATCATAAGTTAGTGCAATTAACACAGTTTCATAACATGCCATTCATCTCAGAACCATTATAACAGTTTAGAAGTAGGAGAGTAAAACTCATCCCTAGGTTGGTGTAATCAACACAGTGTATAACATGCAAGTCCCCAGAAAACAGTAAAACAATTTAAAAGTGGGGAAGTGAAACTTACTCCCAAATTGGGGCAAGGATCACGGTTTGTAACAAGTTCATGTGTTAGGGAAGTGAAATTCCCTTCATACGTTTGGGTAATCAACACAGTTTGTAACATGCATTCCACCCCATGTAAAACAATAAACAGTTAAAAGCGGGTAGTGAAACTCACAGTACAAGTAGTGATCTCAACGCAAGAGTGATCAAGCAACTGGATCCATTTTAATAACACCCATGCAAGTATGGACTCAAATCAGTATCTAAGTTGGTAATGGTTATAACTTGGATTTGGTCAGGAGTTTTTACTCCGGATTGAGTCTATAGGACACTAGTATGGTGACGGACGTCAGGGTAGTATTAGTTTTTAGTTTGGCTTCCGGGCACCGTTTCGCGTGCCAGCCAAAGTCAGTAGTTTAACGCGTTCGGATAATGGTACGAGAATACCAGTAGTGCCATAACGTGGTTATTCAAAAATGATTAACTTTCCATTAAGGGAGTTTGAGTGTTCGGGGGTCTAAGTTGCCCAAATTTGAGTTTCCATTTTCACCATCGGGAATTCTCCCGGATTGTCTTAGAGCACACCCATAGTGCCCAAATGTCCCGGGAATCTCCCGGAATACACCCAGTGTTCCAACTATAGTATTTTTCGGGTTGGGTCAGTTCCCAGTCCGGCACGTTCGTTATACGGTAAACTGCCGAAATTGCTTTAAAATAACCTATTTTTAATTCCGTAAATCCCCATTTAATCTATATTTTATATAAAAATCTGTAAATTTTTATATAAATCAGTAAAAATCTGTAGATTGTGGCAAAAATTTCTAGGAATTTATTTTGTTAATTTACATATTTAAATAAATTATTTATAAAACTATTTTTACCCACATAATTCCAATTAAATATAGTTAAAAAATTCCAAAAAATTTCCAGAAGACCTTACACATGCCCAAGAACTTCTCAGAAAATTTTGGTATTTTTCCGATTTCGTTTCGGTGCGTTCCCGGCTACCGAAAACTCGCAAAAACGTGGATTTTTAACCCCAATAAATATTCGACCAATAGACTCCTAATTTTACTACATCATTCCCCATATGTTTCTTAGTGTCTCCGTAAATTTTGGTGATTTATTGAACCCGTTTGGTATTTTTACCGAAATTCTTCCCTTAAAACAGTTAAAAATTCACCAAAAATCATAGAAAATTCCAACAATTATAAAATTTTACATGGACCTTTCTGAGAATATCCTACATCACCATACCAAATATCAGCGTAATCCAAGTTGCACGGACCAAGTTATAGGCAAAACAATTTTCTGCCTAGCCTAGATTTGGTTTTCGGATCATATACCTAGCGATTCTTCCGTTTCCAAGCATTTATCTTGATCCCAGAAGTGTGTAATGGCTATATTCAGTACCTACACACCAAGTACCATCCAAATATGCTAGACTTAGATCAATCAAGCTTTAATTCATGGTTTTTCGGTTAATCGAATAGTTAAGCGATTTTTGTCGAATAATTGTTGATTAGGGTATCCACCCCATTTATTAGCAACCATGGCTGCCATATATACCAGGGATATATGTGGTGTTCATATTCAGCCCTAAAACTTGTTTAAAACTCCAAAATTCATGCATTAAAAAGCGTTTTTCAGCTAGAAATCATGTTTAATCAAGAAACCATGCTTGAAACCTTATGGATTTGAGTTAATACCTTTGATTGGAGTTGATTTTTGAAGAACTCAGCTGAGAATGAAGGTTGAGAGCAGGTTTTGAAAGGTTCTTAAAGATTTTTATGATTAAAATTAAAAGAAAATGAATAAAAAAAATATTTATAACCAGGGGGGTGGTGTTGGCATAGAGGTGGGCCCCTAGGGCTCCGTATTTAAAAGAATTTCGTCCTCGAAATTCCGTTTAGTAATCCCTTGGAGAGCTCCGTATTTATATTCGTGTCAGTCAACTGACAGAAAAGTATGTTTTTGCTTTTATTTTAGTATAATCATCGTACGGAGATGATAATTATGCTACCTAGTAGCAGTGTAATTTGTCCATCCACAATTCCTACATATTTGTTAAAAGTAACGTATGATATGAGTTGTTGGACTCATAGTAGGATATGAGTTTCGTATTCAGCTTATAGCTGACTGCAATTATTATGTTTTTCTTTGCATTCATTATTTTCACCATTTATACACCATAAGTTTCAATTACGTTTTCGTTTAATGGTTCTTACACACCTCCTATAGAGGAGGGGTATGGGTACCCTTCCAGGGTTTGTTGCAAATGTCGCAATAGTAAGCACCATGCTCCACATGGTTGTGAAAAAGGGAATAAATTTTTGGTCTCACTGAGTTGTGAGTGAATGTTTTCCCTTGCTGTCATGTACGTGAGTATCTTCGGCTAATACTAACTGACCACGAGAGTCCCTACTCTATGGTAGAGAAAGAGAAGGCTTTTACGAGCCTACGGTCGCCATAAGGCAAGCATGTACACGAGTAACAATGAATCTGCACCCTCACATCAACAGGGTGCCCGAACTACTCACCAGTCGTCTAATCACGTTGAAAGGATATGGAATTTTTACAGTAATAATTCCAGTTTGCATTAAGTTTTTGGGAGCTTGGCTCCAGCTGTTGTACAACTATCTGCGTCTTTTCCCGAAGGAAACAACTTAGTAACTTCGATGACATCGGTGTGATTCTCCGAGAGATATCATATAAAAATTCCCATATACCGAGAATGATAGGGTGTGCGCCCAATGCGGTTTTAATTCCAATAACACCACGTCTAGAACGCTATTATTTCACGTGGAAATGTTTAAGGCATGATGAGTGTCTCACGGTCACAAGTATCACTATGATACCCCTACACATGGGATCAGCATTGATCGTAGACGTACAGGTAATTTGGTAAAAGATGACTAAGTAACGAGTCATCGAATTAAGGTTCCCCATTAACGGAGTACCCTTCGCAGGGTGGGAACATAGCCATGCTCGCCTATCATTTCATAAGGATGTCGTTAATGGAGACAATGAGAAGTAATCATTTCCCATGATGTTCTTGAAAGATTACCTAATGCATAGGCGAATATAATCCGTACTAGTCACAAAGGGGTCAATCACCACTTGACCGTCCCGGTCTCGTGGTTTTTTGAGTCAAGTTCGGACATGGTAAGATCTGAACTGTATATGAGTATAAAAAGATATAATGCCTTCCCATCTTTGCACCTCCGCCAACTGAATCACCGCTTAAACGTAAGGGTTTCATCGAGTTTGCTCATGTCAAACCATCTTGGTTTAGATTGGGAAATTAGTGCGGTTTTATGAAACCATGGGCTGAAGCCCGAATTCATAGTCACCCTAGTTCGGTCGGGACAGTTGACCACTGAATCTGATTTTTCCCGTTAGTCTCATATTCATAATATTGTAAACAAGAAATGGAGATCCGGACCCCGGGTTGGTCGAGACTAGGCTTGCTGAGTTTCTTGATCACTTGGTCGTGGGATTAGTCAATTCTGTTTCCCAATAGGGCACGGAAGGAATCCATGCTGCTGGGAAATGTAATAACATAGATCCATAATCGCTCGACAATCTCTTGGAATAACAAGAGCAGTTTCAAGGAGGCTGAATGAAAATCGTAATCAATCGAGGTAAGCCTAGCACTCTGACGGCTAGGATACGCATAAAGGTTATGAATGCCATTTCATATCTGGTCGGTGCATCCAACCAAGAACCGATCTACACGTTGGTCAATTAGTTTGACTTAGTATCGCACCTCGAGTTATTTACAATTCGTAACATGTGTTAAGTAACTCTCCAAGTTTGAGGAGTATTAGTGGTCGTGTCAAAGTCTTATTCCTCCTTTAAGTATACATGACGTGCTTACTAACAGAATTTCCCTCTGGATGGACATGATATTCGAGGGACGTATTCGGACGATTCACTTGTCCCTTCCACTGAAATGATCGGGATTACGAAATTTTTGGTTTAGCTTTCCCCCAAGTGGGTTCAGCGCACAACATACCCCAATTATAATATTCGGACAACTCGTGACTATTTCTATTACAAAGAAAGTTTTGTTTTGACCGTGTTCTTTCATACATAGTAGTTCATGCTTTTCATAGTATGGCGTATATACGTCACTCCAGTGACATGCTTTGACCGCACCTTTAAGCACTGGCCCTTTTTGGGTTAAGTCTAAGTGCACTTTTAACAGTGGTATGATGACGGATATCATTACATACATGGTAATGACGTTGGTTCTACAGGTTGTGGACTCATGCGTGTGACGAATTTGTGTGATATGGGATGATTGAAAATGTGGCATTAATGCATGTATATATATATTTTGTTTATAATAGAATGGCCCTGAAACGCTCACCACAAATGACCGAGGCAGAAATCGAGTAAATGATAACGCACAGCTTCCGACAATCATCCCCACGATCGTGAATTTCACCCGTGGTACGAATATACAAGTACATACATACATATATATATATATATACAATATTATACTTAAGATTTTCCCTGTTCTTATTGCCTTAAGTAACACAAGAATTTTCGTCACTCGAAAATAACGAAGAGTCGGGTTGATCGGTAACATTGTATTTTACAAATACCTATTTAAGTTGATCAAATTAACAATCAATTGAAGGTACCAACCAGTTGAACAAAGACGAGGGGTGTTACAACAATATTTCCTCGATGTAGAAAATTTAGTCCTCGTATACTCAGGAGGACTAGCAACGCCGTCTGCCGAATAACTTTAGGTTACTTCACAAGAGTAGGGTATCGTTCACTTTGTGTCCAATCAACAGATGAAAGTCAGTGTATCCCATGTATCATCCTCCTACACATGTAGGAGACCTTACCAAATAATACCTTTACAAAGGCCTAAAGAGAATTTCGATCATCCCTTGTGAATCGTGAATAACGTCGTGTATAAATATTTAGACTTCGTGAATGTTTCAGGGAAAAGGAGGAGACCTATGATGTTTTCCCGGGTATTATTATTATCGTAAAGTTGGGGAGTCAATAGTTTTATAGACATATAAGTATCTGAGTTGGTCCCTACTTAGGACCAATCGCACGGTCGTCGTAGGTATCATGACACGAGAAGCCTTAATCGCAAGGAATCAAAAACCCTTGTATCCACTTACGCGAATGCACTGTCCTCATATGAGTGATATTGATTCAAGACCGTGTATATAGAGTTGTCACAAAGGTTAGTCATCGGATTACCATACTCGAATACTACTCACATGCGATCTCATTTTTCATTAGAACATATTTTCACTAAGTTTTGCGAGGCTGAAAACAAGGGATCGTTTGCTATAAAAAAAATTCATACGATTCTTTTAAATACCGTCATTCGGATTTGATACATCTTTATATATATATATATAATAATCATTTGAAGGAAAATTCACTTTGTGTCATTTATTTTTTAAATATTCATTAAGAGGTAGCTTCGTTACGGTCCTTCGTATCGTTCATTTACTACTTCTTCGAGTTACTGGGAATTTATCTTGTAGTAGTTCGAACTAAATCAATAGGATTCAAGGTTGTAAGTCACTTGGTCCTATCACCGAGACACCTGTCGTAGTTCCAGAGGAAGCCAACGTATCACAACATGGTTGAACGTTGATTAAAAGTAGGGTGTATCACTCTAGTAATTTATATGTACCGGGACTCAACACTTTTTAACAGTGTTAGTAAGTAGAGTTGAGGTGACTTAAAGCGGTGAGTCGGATTATTTCACGATTATAGTTTTCCGACTTTGCACCGGGGTTACGTCACCCTTAACCGAAATTTAACAAACTGACGCTTGGATTAAATCGCAGTTAATGTTGTATATTTATAATTAAAGGTATGCACAGGAGTGTCATGTTAATACGAAGTATGAATGGTTACGAGGAATATTGGCAAAATTGTTCTTGCCTCCACAAGTCTTATCACCATCAGATCCGCATCCACACCATTCCTCACCAAACTTTAATTACATCAAATAAGTTTCTTCATTTATATGTTACCCCTAAATCCCCTTAGGTTATCAACACCGATGTTAATTACGCGTCCTTATTAAGAGTTACTGATTGCATCATTAACGAACGACAGCTAATAATGGAAATATATGCTTCACTGAGTAATTTCATAGACAACGGTCGGTGACATGAGTATAGGCTGTTCGCCGTATCGTAGTGATTTCGAATGTATGACTATACGTTCTAGCAATCCCGCTAAAAGAAATGGTATTATGCCGAATTGTCTTATCGAAGACAAAAACATTGTTACTGATCGTGAATTGATCATTGGGTCATCGATGTGGGTAAGCTATCACCGGCTATACCCAAATAGTTCGGTACGGAGTACTACTGAGGTGTAGTATCCCTAGAAATCGTGTCACGAATTTGAGAAAAGAAAAGGATCTCCCAGGATTAATCCAGTGGTCGTTTATATGTCGACCCCAAACTACTTTTCATGTAAAATTACTATAACCATGTATAGACATTGTGGTTACGACAACTATGGCGTCATCTATCGCATCAAATAGGGTTGAAGTCTTAATACCGCATTGCCCAAAACATAACCGAACAAATCGCAACATGAAGCCCGTCTGCCCTGAGTAACGGTACCTTGATCATGTAGCCGGGTGTTTATATAAAGGAAGTACCGCAACATATCCACCACATCCATATACCTGATCAATATTCCATTCTCCATGATATTCGGGCCTCGTACTACTTTCTGCAAATAACCGACTGAAATTCGAAACAATCAACAATCGTAAGAGAACACAATGTAACAGATGGTCACACGAAACGAGGTTCCACCACACAAAGCGTTTCAAAGGGACCTGTCTATCACCAACTTTGTAGCCCAAGGAATCAAATAACAACAGGAAGGGTAACTTATTCACGCACCCCATGCCATCTCCATGACCCGGAGATCGTCATATCCAAATATAATATATATCAAAACACGTGCTAATGCATACCGCTAAGTAGTATGGTATCACACGGTGTAAAAGCTAAAGCCAATTGTGACATCCTGGCTTTTCAGGTATCTTAAACGCGCTACTTCACGGTTATTCATTCCTACGCTAATTTAATTCGGAGAATTAAATTACACGCTCACAATAACTACGCTAACTTTGTGAATTTATTGGGTGAATTACGTGCTATGTGTTATTAAACGTTTGTATATTTTGTAGATTATTGTATCACGCCTTGATTTCGCGATTATTAGTTATAAAAAAATAATAAATAAATAGCCGAACCGAACCGAGCCGCGAAACGTGTCGACCTCACCTCCTTGCGGCCCAAGGAACTAACCTAAACTTGAGGCCCAAGCCACTTACCCAAACCGCCCCCCCTTTGCGGTCGTGCGCCCCCACCCCTCCCCTTCTTTTCCCTTGTGCTATATAATTGTATGTATGCATGTTATAGTTAAAAAAAAAAAAAACCCTAGTCCCTAGGAGAACCGACGGCAGCCCCCCCCCTCTCTCACGATCACAAGTCTTCAACTTCCGGATTGATTCCAATCTTGTCCTGGTTCGCTAATCATCATCGTTTCAAGGTTAGGGTTTAATTGTTTTGCGATTCACATTAGGGTTTGTATAATCTTGATCATGATTGTGTGTAATGGTAGGATTATTAGTATGAAAAGTGTTGTGATTTATGATTAGTTCGGATGATTGTGCGAATCTTTGTGATTTTGATGTTATGTTGAATACTAAAATCATAAGCTGCGTTTTGGCGATAAAGATCATGTTATATAATTAGGGTTTGCATGAATATTAATATACATGATGATATTTGACAAATAAACCTGTTGTTAATCATTGTTGTTAAGAGTCATGATCGTTTAAGCATGTTCTAATGCGATAAAAGTCGAAAACAGTTTGCTGAATGACATTTACAGCCAACTTCAATTGGCTATAACCTGATCATTATTTATCGAAAAGTGGATTTTCTAAAGCCTAAAACGTGTATTTTTGAAAAAACTTCTAATGGCGCCAGATTCATATTTTTCTGAGGTCGTTTGCTATTTTTAAGTGGTCATTTAGTGCAGCAGCCGAAGCTGCATAAATTCTGCAAAATTTGCTAGTTGTTTATCGAGTCGGATCTCATAGTCTGTAGGGGGTTGGGTCACCAAATTTGTACAGTAACTGGAGACGGGAATTTCCGGAAAACTCCCACTAGAATTTTGTTAATTGGGTGAACGATGATTTTTAAATAATTTTTCCCGTGGACTGCAGTTAGAAAACGACGAATCTGACTGCAGCCTAGTATATAAATGTTTATAAATAATTGGAAAGGCGTTAGGACTTGAAAAGTTTACATAAAATTTTACAGTTTAGTTGACACCTCCTGTAAAAAAATTGGAATTTTTGGAACGTTGGAACTATTTTATAAAAATCCTCAAAAACAGCCCAGTTATGAGCGTACAAGCTGAAACATGATAACTTGTGTTTGTGTGTACCAAAGTGTTGTATGAGTTAATCTGTGTTTATGACAAGTTGGTTTGATCATTATTTTGGTATGATGATACTTTACATCCATGATTGTGTTTTCGAATTGGTTATTACGTGTGACGCACTGTGTGTTAGTTATGCGTAGGGTTTTGTATCAGTGTGTTCACACACTAACTTGAAATCGTTTGACATGTTAGGACCCGATTAGCGGTCCCATCATTTGCTACTTTTGTGTTACTCTAACCGAGCAATTTAAGGTGAGTTCACGACCCCTATTTTATCTGGTTTTAAACAACAGGGGGAGAAACATGTATACACTCTATAACTCTATCTTTTATGTTATGCGAAATTAACGTCGTTAAACTACTCGGTAACTAAGTTAATGTTAATATACGTTATGGTCACTAAGTAGCTATATCACGGAAGTCCTCAACAAACTCTCGGATCGTTAGTATTGGGTTAGATAGCGCGGAAATTATAAGTAGTACTACTAGGCCCGACAAGCCCCACTCGAGCTAGTCGCGCTAGCCGACCGGGTATGGTCAACGGGTGATTAATTTGGCCTAACTTTCGCCATGGTTAGTGATAGACCTGGCAACACTGAGGCAACAACAGTCAGCTTCGATCGCGAACTCTTATGTGACGTAACTTTAGGCTCGCTACCTAATGTTAACATTGAACTTAATTACGAACCAACATTATTATTCCAGGTTAGGAATAATGGAACTATATCGTTATCCCGGGTTAGGGATAACGGGGAAAGCAAACATATAACCGAACTTGTGAACTTATAAAAACCTGTGAACTCACTCTTCTTTAATGTTGACACTTGTTTCTTTACATGTTTCTCAGGACGCTAGGAGCGCTAGGTGCACTCACTTGCATTTGATCAAGACATTTTTATCGAGTCTTATTTACGAATATTGTTGATTTTTGGTTTTGGCGTTTATGTTGGCGCCCGTTACTTTACTTTACTCTAATGCTTCCGCTAAACTTTGAAACTAATGCTTCCGCTAAACTTTGGGAACTAAGACAATTTGAAAATAACTATGAATGGTTAAACAAATGTTTTTGGAAAACGTTTAAATAAATCATATAGAGTCGTTCGATATTACTAGTGTCTCAGATTCTGGTTTGATCACATGCCTCGCGGTAAAACTCCACAAGTGGAAACTGAGGGTGTGACAGATTGGTAACAGAGCCTCTAGCTATAGAGAACCAGGTTTGCATTAAAAGTAGACCTAAACTATAGCTGTTACACGACACTAGACTTAGTTGGCACCGAACTGTGATATCTTGTTATGTGTTATACTACAACTGTTTTATGTAAGATATATATGTATATTGTGATGCACGCAACTCATAACTAACTACACCAATCCATCAGGCAATGTCATCATCATCATCCGACAAATCTCGACAATCAAGGGCGCCGGGGAAGGCACCCATGGTCGAACCCTCACCACCTCATGGCGTGGAGACACGCTCAGCTGCTAGGAAAAGACTCGCTCTAGGAGGGGAGTCGTCCTCCCGTCCGACCACCGCTATACCGATCGAATCGGTCAACTCGTTAGAAGTAGGGACGACCTACTTAGGGATATGTTAAGGAAACAACAGGAACATCTAGAGAGAATGCAGGAGACTATCGAAGCACAAGGATGGATGATACGTCAACTAACTGGTAAAACTGGAAGGCTCGAGGAAGAGCAACATGAGAATAGGAAAGTTCGAAACATTTTAGCTAAGGATCTTCGTGCTGAGCAGCTGAGGGCTGACTGGCTCGAAGAAAGAGTTCTTGAGTCCAGTTGGAGGATTCAAGAACTGGAGCAGAATCAAGCACCTGTCCCAGTACCCGCACCAGCACCGACCCCTCCAGCGCCGGTAGAGGAAGAAGAGGAGGATCCAGAGGAGGACCCGGAGGAGGATCCGGAGGAAGAGGAGCCGGAACAGGACCCGGCTGTTGAAGCTGAAAACGCCGCAGAGGATGACGGTAACGATAGCGACTTGGGAGATGGAGACGTAGAAGACTGACTCGTCTCGCCAATCCCCGCTTTGTTTTCTTTAGTTTGTTTGTTTCCACTTATGTTTGAACTTGAAATTTTATAATTAAACAGAGATGTTTGGTTGGTATTTTGTGAGACATTGCAATTTATTTAATCGAATGTTCCTTTTGATTATTTAATTTGTTGGGTTGACATAACTTGTGTGATGATTGAAATGTGGAATATGATAACTATATTAGATATATATGCTTATCGGTGTGTATTTGTGTTGTCTTGCGAAGATCTGAATGGCAACTGGACATCGCGGAAACCTCAACATGTCACCTGAAGAATTGGCCGCATTAATCCAAGAACACGTGAATGCTGCTCTGGCAGGTGTTCAAAACCCACCAGCAGAGGGGGTCTTAACCCCTACAAGATGTTCCTTGATGCAAAACCGAGCAAGTTCACGGGTGCGGAAGGACCCATAGGACTGGTCCGTTGGATTGAAAAGTCTGAATCGGTGTTCGAGATGTGCAATTGCCTTGAAGTCAATAAGGTCAAGTAAGCTACCTCAACGTTGGAAGATGGGGCATTAACCTGGTGGAACGCACAAGTCCAAACGCGTGGACTTGTTGCGGCAAACGCAATGGCCTGGACCGAGTTTAAGGCCTTAATCAAGGAGGAATACTGTCCGCAGGACAGAGTTCAGCAGTTGGAGCAAGCGTTATGGAACCACAAGATGGTAGGGTCTGAAATTGAAGCGTACACGGCAAAACATCATGTTCTGGTGTTCCTATGTCCCGATCTGGCTAACACCGTCGAAAAACGACTTGAGTTTTATCTTGGGGGTCTGGTCCCTGAGATCCAGAGCATGGTAATTTCTAGCAACCCTACGACGGAGCATCAAGCGATTAGGCTGGCGCATAAACTCACCGATAAAGCGGTGGAGCAAAGGAAGTTGCCACCTCGGGGTGCAACCGAAGTCGTCCCTGATAACAAAAGAAAATTTGAAGACTCACCTACTCGACAGTCTTCGTCAGCCCAGGCACAACAAGGAAACCAGAAGCGGTCCAACAATTTCAACAACAATCGGGGTCATAATAATCAGTCTGCCAACAACACCCAGAACTCAAGCGGCTATGCGGGTCGAAAGCCGTAATGTAATCGTTGTAACCTCCATCATCACGGCCCTTGCGCCGGAACTCGCTGCCAACGATGTGGCAAAGCGGGACACGCGGCAAAGGATTGTCGTGGGGAAATCATGTCACGACAAAATCAGAATCAGCACCAGGGTAAACAGCAAGGTAATAACCGGGGATGCTATCAGTGCGGTAGCACTGCCCATTTCAAGCGAGACTGCCCGCAGCTTCGCAACAACAAGAATGGTGGGAACAACAATAACAACAATGGCAACCTTGGAAATGGTGGCACATGAGGTGCCAAAGGTCGTGCATTCACGCTGGGTCGTGGAGAGGCCAGAAACGACTCGAACGTGGTCACCGGTAAGTTTCCCCTTAACGATCATTTTGCTACTATACTTTGATATGGGTGCGGATAAGAGTTTTACATCTGAGTCTTTTAGGAAGAACCTAAATCTCACGCCTAAACCCCTAGAGACCCCTTACGTCATAGAACTAGCCGATGGTAAATCTGTAGATGTGACCCATTTAGTAACCGACTATCAACTTAAACTCGCGGGTCACACCTTTACCATTGATCTGATGGCAACCACCCTGGGTAGTTTTGATGTGGTAGCCGGAATGGACTGGTTATCTGACGTCCGAGCTGAAGTTCTCTGTTTTGAGAAAGCTATCCGTATTCCGCTCTCTAACGACGAGGTCTTGATGGTGCAAGGCGAGAAGGCAGGCGCCGTTACAAACATCATCTCTTACATGCAAGCTCAGAAGTATCTTCGGAGAAAGAACTCATTCGCTTTGCTCGCACTGGTCACCGAGCAGCCTAAGGACGAGAAGCAGATTGAAGATATCCCCGTCGTCTGTGACTTTTCCGATGTGTTTCCAGAGGAGTTACCTGGTTTTCCACCACATCGACAAGTGGAGTTTGAAATCGAATTGGCGAACCATGCGACTCCTATCACCAAGGCCCCATACTGCCTAGCTCCAGCAGAGCTGCAAGAGCTGTCTAACCAACTCCAGGAATTGTTGGAAAAAGGATTTATCCGACCCAGTACTTCGCCATGGGGAGCTCCGGTCCTTTTTGTCAAGAAGAAGGACCGGACCTTCCGCATGTGCATCGACTACAGGGAACTCAATAAGGTTACCGTCAAGAACCGATACCCATTACCTCGCATCGACGATCTCTTCGACCAGCTTCAAGGGTCAAGCTACTACTCCAAGATTGATCTACGGTCCGGTTATCACCAGTTACGCGTCAGGGATGAGGATATCTCCAAGACGGCATTTCGTACTCGGTATGGCCATTATGAGTTCTTGGTCATGCCCTTCGGTCTCACCAACGCACCCGCGGTGTTCATGGACCTCATGAACCGCGTGTGTAAGCCGTATCTCGACAAGTTTGTCATCGTGTTCATCGATGATATACTCGTCTACTCTAAGGGTGAAGAAGAACATGCTGAGCATCTACGATTATTGCTGGAACTACTTCCACAGGAGGAACTATATGCCAAGTTTTCGAAGTGTGATTTCTGGATTCAGGAAGTTCAGTTCCTCGGGCATATCGTGAATGAAAAGGGTATACACGTTGATCCCGCCAAGATCGATGCTATCAAGAACTAGGAAGCACCCAGGACACCGACATAGATCCGCCAATTTTTGGGTTTGGCTGGTTACTACAGACGTTTCATCGAGGGATTTTCCAAGATCGCACAACCGCTTACCACTCTCACCCAGAAGGGCACCAAGTATGCTTGGGGTGACAAACAGGAAGCAGCATTTCAATTGCTGAAGCAGAAACTTTGCAGTGCACCCATTTTGTCCTTGCCGGAAGGGACATATGATTTTGTGGTATATTGTGACGCTTCCATTCAGGGATTGGGATGTGTACTCATGCAACGCGATAAGGTCATCGCGTATGCATCCCGACAGTTGAAGGTTCACGAGAAAAACTACACAACACATGACCTGGAATTAGGAGCAGTTGTGTTTGCACTTAAGATTTGGAGACACTATCTATATGGAACAAAGTGTACAATCTACACGGATCACAAGAGCCTCCAGCATATCTTTGACCAGAAGGAGTTGAACATGCGACAGCGTCGCTGGGTCGAACTCCTGAACGATTATGAATGTGCCATTCGGTATCACCCGGGTAAGGCTAACGTGGTAGCTGATGCCCTCAGTAGAAAGGAGCACTTGAAACCTCGTCGGGTACGAGCACTACAGTTCACCATTCATTCGGGGTTACCCGAACAGATACGCGACGCGCAACTAGAAGCAGTTAAGGAAGAAAACATCAAGGCCGAATCTGTGGGAAAGATTGAACGCGATTGGGAAGTGAAACCCAATGGTGCCCGGTATTTCATGAATCGTATATGGGTACCTCTCTACGGAGACCTCAGGAAGCTAGTTATGAAGCTCACAAATCCCGATACTCTGTCCATCCTGGTTCAGATAAGATGTATCAAGACCTTAAAGCCGCGTACTAGTGGCCCAACATGAAAGCGGATATAGCCACCTACGTGAGCAAGTGTTTGACTTGTGCGAAAGTCAAGGTGGAATACCAGAAGCCATCAGGGCTACTTCAACAACCTGAGATCCCAGTGTGGAAATGGGATCAGATCTCGATGGGCTTTATCACTAAACTCCCCCGAACTCCGGGTGGTTGCGATACCATCTGTGTAATCGTGGATCGTCTAACTAAGTCTGCACACTTCCTAGCGATCAAATAAACAGATAAGATGGATAAGTTGACTCGCATCTACATTAAGGAAGTAGTTTCTCGGCACGGGGTGCCAACGTCCATCATCTCAGACAGAGATGCTCGTTTCACGTCCAACTTTTGGCAGTCACTTCAGAAAGTGTTGGGTACACGCTTAGATATGAGCACAGCTTATCACCCTCAGACGGATGGTCAAAGTGAAAGGACCATTCAGACCTTGGAAGACATGCTTAGGGTATGTGTGGTAGACTTCGGGAACAGTTGGGAAATTCATCTGCCTTTAGTGGAATTCTCGTATAACAAAAGTTACCATACGAGTATTCAGGCAGCACCGTTTGAAGCATTATACGGTCGCAAATGTAGATCACTGGTCTGTTGGGCAGAAGTCAGTGACAGTCAACTCACAGGTCCTGAGTTGATACTTGAGGCTACTGAAAAGATTGTGCAAATCAGAAACCGCATGGCAGCGGCATGAGATCGACAGAAAAGCTACGCTGATCAACGACACAAACCGCTCGAATTTCAAGTAGGCGACCGCGTCCTACTAAAGGTGTCACCTGGATGGGTGTAATCCGTTTTGGGAAACGAGGCAAACTAAACCCACGGTACGTAGGCCCATTTGTGATCTCGAAGCGTATCGGGCCCGTAGCTTATCAATTAGACCTTCCTGCCGAACTCAGTGGAGTTCACAACGTTTTTCACGTGTCCAATCTGAAGAAGTGTCTATCAGATGAGACCCTAGTTATTCCATTGGATGAGATTCAAGTGGATGAGAAACTGCATTTTGTGGAACCACCTATCGAGATCATGGAGCGTGAGATTAAGACTCGAAGGCACAACAAGATACCGATTGTCAAGGTTTGTTGGGACTCTAAGCGTGGACCGGAGTTCACGTGGGAAAGAGAGGACCAAATGAAAAGCAAATACCCACACCTTTTTGCAGCTGAGCAGCAATCTGACGTTACCACCAACTAAATTTCGGGACGAAATTCTTTCAACATGGGGATGATGTGACAGCCTGGGAATTTCTTGTACCATTGCTAGCAAACTGAATCTTTGTGCGTTGCATTCTAAACCGCGTTTACTCAATTTTCGGGACGAAAATTCTTTCAACATGGGGATAATGTGACATCCTGGCTTTTCAGGTATCTTAAACGCGCTACTTCACGGTTATTCATTCCTACGCTGATTTAATTCGGAGAATTAAATTACACGCTCGCAATAACTACGCTAACTTTGTGAATTTATTGGGTGAATTACGTGCTATGTGTTATTAAACGTTTGTATATTTTGTAGATTATTGTATCACGCCTTGATTTCGCGATTATTAGTTATAAAAAAAATAATAAATAAATAGCCGAACCGAACCGAGCCGCGAAACGTGTCGACCTCACCTCCTTGCGGCCCAAGGAACTAACCTAAACTTGAGGCCCAAGCCACTTACCCAAACCGCCCCCCCTTTGCGGTCGCGCCCCCACCCCCTCCCCTTCTTTTCCCTTGTGCTATATAATTGTATGTATGCATGTTGTAGTTAAAAAAAAAAAAAAAACAAACCCTAGTCCCTAGGAGAACCGACGGCAGCCCCCCCTCTCTCACGATCACAAGTCTCCAACTTCCGGATTGATTCCAATCTTGTCCCGGTTCGCTAATCATCATCGTTTCAAGGTTAGGGTTTAGTTGTTTTGCGATTCACATTAGGGTTTGTATAATCTTGATCATGATTGTGTGTAATGGTAGGATTATTAGTATGAAAAGTGTTGTGATTTATGATTAGTTCGGATGATTGTGCGAATCTTTGTGATTTTGATGTTATGTTGAATACTAAAATCATAAGTTGCGTTTTGGCGATAAAGATCATGTTATATAATTAGGGTTTGCATGAATATTGATATACATGATGATATTTGACAAATAAACCTGTTGTTAATCATTGTTGTTAAGAGTCATGATCGTTTAAGCATGTTCTAATGCGATAAAAGTCGAAAACAGTTTGCTGAATGACATTTACAGCCAACTTCAATTGGCTATAACCTGATCATTATTTATCGAAAAGTGGATTTTCTAAAGCCTAAAACGTGTATTTTTGAAAAATGCTTCTAATGGCGCCGGATTCATATTTTTCTGAGGTAGTTTGCTATTTTTAAGTGGTCATTTAGTGCAGCAGCTGAAGCTGCGTAAATTCTGCAAAATTTTCTAGTTGTTTATCGAGTCGGATCTCATATTCTGTAGGGGGTTGGGTCACCAAATTTGTACAGTAACTGGAGACGGGAATTTCCGGAAAACTCCCACTGGAATTTTGTTAATTGGGTGAACGATGATTTTTTAAATAAGTTTTCCCGTGGACTGCAGTCAGAAAGCGACGAATCTGAATGCAGCCTAGTATATAAATGTTTATAAATAATTCGTAACGCGTTAGGAGTTGAAAAGTTTACATAAAATTCTACAGTTTAGTTGACACCTCCTGTAAAAAAAATTGGAATTTTGGAACGTTGGAACTATTTTATAAAAATCCTCGAAAACAGTCCAGTTATGAGCGTACAAGCTGAAACATGATAACTTGTGTTTGTGTGTACCAAAGTGTTGTATGAGTTAATCTGTGTTTATGACAAGTTGGTTTGATCATTATTTTGGTATGATGATACTTTGCATGCATGATTGTATTTTCAAATTGGTTATTACATGTGCCGCACTGTGTGTTAGTTATGCGTAGGGTTTTGTATCAGTGTGTTCACACACTAACTTTAAATCGGTTGACATGTTAGGACGCGATTAGCGGTCCCATCATTTGCTACTTTTGTGTTACTCTAACCGAGCAATTTAAGGTGGGTTCACGGCCCCTATTTTATCCGGTTTTAAACAACAGGGGGAGAAACATGTATACACTCTATAACTCTATCTTTTACGTTATGTGAAATTAACGTCGTTAAACTACTCGGTAACTAAGTTAATGTTAATGTATGTTATGGTCACTAAGTAGCTATATCACGGAAGTCCTCAACAAACTCTCGGATCGTTAGTATTGGGTTAGATAGCGGGGCCCGACAAGCCCCACCCGAGCTAGTCGCGCTAGCCGCCCGGGTATGGTCAACGGGTGATTAATTTGGCCTAACTTTTGCCATGGTTAGTGATAGTCCTGGCAACACTGAGGCAACAACAGTCAGCTTCGATTGCGAACTCTTATGTGACGTAACTTTAGGCTCGCTACCTAATGTTAACACTGAACTTAATTACGAACCAACATTATTATTCCGAGTTAGGAATAATGGAACTATATCGTTATCCCGGGTTAGGGATAACGGGGAAAGCAAACATTTAACCGAACTTGTGAACTTATAAAAACCTGTGAACTCACTCTTCTTTAATGTTGACACTTGTTTCTTTACATGTTTCTAAGGACGCTAGGAGCGCTAGGTGCACTCACTTGCATTTGATCAAGACATTTTTATCGAGTCTTATTTACGAATATTGTTTGGGATTTTTGGTTTTGGCGTTTATGTTGGCGCCCGTTACTTTACTTTACTCTAATGCTTCCGCTAAACTTTGAAACTAATGCTTCCGCTAAACTTTGGGAACTAAGACAATTTGAAAATAACTGTGAATGTTAAACAAATGTTTTTGGAAAACGTTTAAATAAATCATATAGAGTCGTTCGATATTACTAGTCTCTCAGATTCTGGTTTGATCACATGCCTTGCGGTAAAACTCCGCAAGTGGAAATTGAGGGTGTGACACTAATATTGCAAGCCACAGAGGAATCCAATGGACAATCTAATGAATCGCGGATTCAAGGATGAAAAAGTTTCATAAGATGTTCGAACTCTGCGATTGTATAACAATCGAGTGTGAAGCAACGAGAAAGCGGAGTAAGGATTCGTATACGTCCTTCCAGCTTATTAGAACAACCCACACGTTCTTTATGTATCCATGTTTACTTTAAAATACCATTCTGGTATGCAATCGTTGTCATAATAATTATAAGGATAAAGGTGGTGAGATCGTATTGCACTAAAGGCTTGGGGTCTCACATCATAAAGTATAAGTAACCACTGTAAAAATGGTTTGAATCCAACTCTAGTGTATATTAAACAGGTGGTCAGTAGGAATGTGGAATGGACTGTAATACCAGTTTTCTGCCTATCCCAAAGGCATATGTAGTAACGCATTATCCATCAATCCCAATTCATGTATCATTCTCGCACAACATTCACACACTATCACCTTGGCACACGTATGTATCATTCCACGTATTTAAGTGTGTTTATTACCGCAGCTTTCCCAACACTGCCTCGTATGAGCTAGTCTGTTATTACGTTCCGGACCATAATAACCCACTTGCCCCACAAGGCCATCCTGGTACTTGCAAATAGGATACTTTACAGTGTTCACTAAGCATCTTTAGTTGAGGTTAATTTTTCCAATGATGTCCACTAAAGTCCGAGCCTGTAGTTGTAGTTTAGGTTTCCTTAAAGGCACCTAATTCTCTATAACCAATGGCTCTGATACCATCTTCTGTCACACCCTGACTTGCAGCGGAAGACAAAAATACGGGATGCAACAGACACCTCTGGTACAAGCACATTGTTTATAAAGACACTACATTTTATTGCTTACAAAATGTTGATTACATACTACATGTATGTTACAACTGCGTGTTCCCATGAACCACAAGCTGCATGCGTCTATATCAGGATTCGTTTACAAACACTTCTTGAACCACATACATGGATCACATCAGTCTCAAGTTACCTGAAATGCATGTTAGTTTTAAAAAGGTCCGCTAAACGTTGCGTGAGTTCCACTAGTTTAGTCGTTGTGTAATGTGTTAACAAGTTTAATTGCACTAGTCATAGTCACGATGATGGTCACAGTCATAGTCGCAAATGGAATTACAAGAGGACACAAGTGAAACCTGAATGCTTTACCCCGGGCCGTGTCATCCCAGACACTCCCGGCCACCGGACTGTGTCACAAAGACACTCTCGGCCCATCAACTGCAGACCTGGTTGTCGACCTTCCTATCGGGCGCGGCCTGGGTTCGTCAGACCAATAGTACTATTCACTGCCCACGGCTTATATTAATCACTTGTAGAGGGGAGGTAGTTCGTGTGTTAGATAATTCACATCATAAGTTGGTGCAATTAACACAGTTTCATAACATGCCAATCATCTCAGAACTAGTATCACATTTTAGAAGTGGGTGAGTAAAACTCATCCCCAGGTCGGTGTAATCAACACATTGTATAACATGCAAGTCCCCAGAAAACAGTAAAACAGTTTAAAAGTGAGGAAGTGAAACTTACTCCCAAATTGGGGCAAGGATCACGGTTTGTAACAAGTTCATGTGTTAGGGAAGTGAAATTCCCTTCATAAGTTTGTGTAATCAACATAGTTTGTGACATGCATTCCGCCCCAAGTAAAACAATAAAACAGTTAAAAGCGGGGTAGTGAAACTCACAGTATAAGTAGTGATCTCAACGCAAGAGTGATCAAGAAACCATATCCATTTTAATAACACCCATGCGAGTATGGATTCAAATCGGTATCTAAGTTGGTAATTGTTATAACTTGGATCTGGTTAGGAGTGTTTACTCCGGATTGAGTCTATAGGACATTAGTATGGTGATGGACGTCAGGGTAGTATTAGTTTTCAGTTTGGCTTTCGGGCACTGTTTCGCGTGCCAGCCAAAGTCAGTAGTTTAACGCATTCGGATAATGGTACGAGAATACCAGTAGTGCCATCAAGTGGTTATTAAAAAATGATTAACTTTCCATTAAGGGAGTTTGAGTGTTCGGGGGGTCTAAGTTGCCCAAATTTGAGTTTCCATTTTCACCTTCGGGAATTCTCCCGGATTGTCTTAGAGCACACGCATAGTGCCCAAATTGCCCGGGAATCTCCCGGAATACTCCCAGTATTCCAAATATAGTAGGGTTGGGTCAGTTCCTAGTCCGGCAGGTTCGTTATACGGTAAACTGCCGAAATTGCTTTAAAATAACCTATTTTTAATTCCGTAAATTCCCATTTCATCTATATTTTATATAAAAATCTGTAAATTTTTATATAAATAAGTAAAAATCTGTAGATTGTGGGAAAACTTTCTGGGAATTTATTTTGTTAATTTACCTATTTAAATAAATTATTTATAAAACTATGTTTAACCACATAATTCCAATTAAATACCATCATTAGTTACAAAATTCCAAAAAAATTCCAGAACACTTATACATGTCTAGGAACGTCTCAGAAAATTATAGGATTTTTCTTATTTCATTTCGGTGCGTTCCCGGCTACCGAAAACTTGCAAAAATGCGGATTTTTAACCCCAATCAAAACTCAACCAATGGACTCCGAATTTTACCAGATCATTCCCTTATGTTTCTTAGTGTCTTTGTAAAGTTTGGTGATTTATTGAACTCGTTTGATATTTTTACCGAAATTCTTTCTGTAAAACAATTAAAAATTCACCAAAAAGCGTAGAAAATACCAACAATTCTACAATTTTACGTGGACCTTCCTGACAATACCCTACATCACCATACCAAATATCCGCTCAATCCAAGTTACATGGACCAAGTTATTGGCAAAACAATTTTCTGCCTAGCATAGATTCGGTTTTCGGATCATATACCTAGCGATTCTTCCGTTTCCAAGTGTTTATCTTGATCCCAGAAGTGTGTAAAGGCTATATTTAGTACCTACACACCATGTACCATCCAAATATGCTAGAACTTAGATCAATCAAGCTTTAATTCATGGTTTTTCGGTTAATCGAATAGTTAAGGCGATTTTTGTCGAATAAGAGTTGATTAGGGTATCAAACCCCATTGATTAGCAACCATGGCTGCCATATAACACCATGGATATATGTGGTGTTCATATTCAGCCCTAAAACTTGTTTAAAACTCCAAAATTCATGGATTAAAAAGCGTTTTTTTTCGGCTAGAAATCATGTTTAATCAAGAAACCATGCCTGAAACCTTATGGATTTGAGTTAATACCTTTGATTGGAGTTGATTTTTGAAAAAATCAGCTGAGAATGAAGGTTGGAGAGCAGGTTTTGAAAGGTTTTTGAAGATTTTTATGATTAAAATTAAAAGAAAATGAATAAAAAAAGTATTTATAAACATGGGGGGGGGGTGGTGGCATAGAGGTGGGCCCCTAGGGCCACCTCGGGCTTCGTTTTACGTGTGTGAAGATGATGTTTATCTTACAGATAAGTATAGGTTCTTTTCGGGTCCGGCGCGCGTTCTCGATTTGCGCGATGGACTCCGTTTTGCGCGTACTTAGTGTCAAAAGACTCGGTTTTAAAAATTATGCATAACCGTCTTAAAATCCGAACCCAGTTACGTTTTAATCATAAAAGTCTCTTTTGACGCTTGTTTAAATGTTTTTAAGCTTGATCGATCGTTCCTTGCACATTCGGTTGCCTTATGTTATGCCCGGAACGAATGTGTTTCCTCAACAGGGAGCTGCTTTGTTTTGCGTGCCCGGGCTTTGATTATTTTCAAACCTTATGTCACAGTCTATGACACCAAACTAAGTTATTCCTGGAACTCGGATTCTTAAATAAGGCTACCGATAATCTAATAATCGACATTGAAGGTTTAATGCGCTGTTAAACGTCAAGTCTCCGTTTAACACGTTGTTCAAGGCTAAGGATGCCAACCTCGCATGGTTGGTCCTTAGTAGTGTCATGTCAACCATGACGTGCTCTCGGATTCTTCCGAGACATTACAGATATCGCTAGGCATAGCACACAAGTCATGTGTGTTTACTAATACTTATTCCCTAGAGTCATCAGTTCATTCACGACCTTGTCTTGTCATGTGGGTGACACATAATGTCACTGTAATGTTTTTGTTAATTATATGCATATAGACCCATTATAGTCGGTGTATCATTTTCCAGAATTCGTATCATCACACATAATCACAACAATATCACGATATACATATCACGTCCGGCCACCACGGACTTGTACCAATCATTTTTCACAGTTGTCACAATTTAAATATTAGCTTATGTTGTTATTATTACTGCAATAATAGAAACGACAATATGCCACGAAAAGTGAGACAGGGTCCTTCTACTAGCGGTACTGCATTTCTTACCACAACTGAGGTGTTAGCGCAACTAATCGCTCAGCACGTGAATGTCGCCATGGAGCAGCATGAAGCTAACTAGACCATGGGGCAAGGACGTGGACGCGGTGTTAACGCGAACGCGATGGGCGGAGTGCAAATTAGAAGCCCTCCAGGTAGAGTAATGATCGGAAACGTTTTGGTAGTTCCTGTGTTATGATATAATCCAAAGCGTAATCTTGATTTTTCATTAACTTGTGAACAATGCATGGATGTACGCACAAAACATTCAAGGGTTGTAACCCTACCCTTCACGATGAAAGGATAACGCTATATGTGGTGTTGGGCCATCATAGTGGTTCAACCATTTGGGTAGAGCAATGCTATGAGGATAGGTCTAGGAACTCAAGGAAGCGAAAGTCTGAGAGTTCGAGGAAGGATTCCGATAAGAAGCATAAGAAGAGGCGAGGTGAAGGTAAAACGGTCACGGTTAAAAACCAGTGGTTCAGGAAAAGGTGTAAACAGGGGCGACAGGAGTGGTACGGCGAAGAAAGCTCATGGTGATGAGCAAGGGAAATGTGCTTGACGCGGTCGATCTGGACATATGACTCGTGAGTGCTATGCTAAAAGCACATTAGATGGAGCCAAGCTTGAGGGTTTCTTAGAATGTGGAGAGCAAGGACATTTCAGGCGGAATTGTCCATCGTTGAAGAATCAGGGTGCTAGAGGCAGAGCATTTGAACTGAATGCTGGGAAAGCACGCGATGATCCTGCAGTTGTTACTGGTACGTTCTTAATCAATAACCATTCTGCGTTCGTACTATTTGATACTGGAGCTGACTTGAGTTTTGTTTGTAAAAATTTTGAACCGTTTCTGTGTTCTCAAGCAAGAAAGCTAGATAAAAAGTACTCGATAGAATTAGCAACTGGTAAATTGATAGAAACCAGCGAAGTAATTCGTGATTGTAGTATTTGGTTATGCGATCATAGTTTTAGTATCGATTTGTTACCAAGGGAGCTTGGTAGTTTCGATGTAGTTGTTGGGATGGATTGGCTATCCAAGAATAAAGCTGAGATTGCTTGTTCGGAGAAACTAGTACGGATACCCCGCCCTGGCGGTGAAGCAATAGTAATTCACGGAGATTGATTAGTTTGGAAATTAAGAGTCGTTATTATGAAGATGCACAAGATGTTGTGTAAGGGTTATCCCGCGTTCTTAGTTAATGTGGTTGATACTAAGATTGAAGGTAGGAAGATCGAAGAGATTCCTTAGTTCGTGATTATCCAGAAGTTTTCCTGAAGACTTACCTGGATTGCCCCTTACGAGACAGATTGAGTTTAGAATTGATCTTGTTCTTGGTGCAGTACTGATTGCAAAATCTCCTTATAGATTAGCACCATCGAAAATGAAAGAATTGTCGAATCAGCTTCAAGAGCTACTAGACACAGGATGGTTCCTTCAAGATGTGTATAGATTATCGAGAGTTGAACAAGCTAACTATCAAGAATCGGTTCCCACTACCAAGAATCGATGACCTGTTTGATCAATTGCAAGGATCCAGCTACTACTCGAAGATTGATTTGCGTTCGGGCTATCACCAACTGAAGATTGCTGAGGAAGATTTTCCAAAGACTACATTGATATGGCCATTACGAGTTCTTAGCTATGCCCTTTGGCTTAACTAATGCGCCTGCAATGTTCATGGATCTCATGAACAGGGTATGCAAACCCTATTTGGATAAATTCGTGATAGTATTCACTGACGACATACTTATCTATTCACGAACCAAAAAAGATCATGAGCAACATCTGAAGACGATTTTAGTGCTGCTGAAGAACAACAAGTTGTATGATAGTTCTCTAAGTGTGAATTCTGGATTCGTTAAGTTCATTCTCGGACATGTCATAAATGAGAAAGGTATACATGTGGATCCAGCAAAGATTGAAGCGATTAAGAATTGGGAAGCACCGAGGACTCCTTCAGAGGTGTGACAATTCTTAGGACTTGCTGGGTATTATCGGAGATTCATAGAGAATTTCTCCAGTTTAGCGCAGCCATTGACGCTATTAACCAAGAAGGATAAGAAGTTTGATTGGACAGAAAAAAGGAGAAATCTTTTCAGTTGTTGAAGGAAAGGTTGTGTAGTGCACCTATTCTTTCCCTGCCTGAGGGAAATGACGGTTTTGCTGTATACTGCGATGCGTCATGTTTGGGCCTTGGTTGCGTGCTTATGCAGAAGGACAAAGTTATAGCCTATGCGTCGAGACAACTGAAAGTGACGAGAAGAACTACATAAATCATGATTTGGAGACATTATTTGTATGGAACAAAGTGTACGATTTGCACAGACCATAAGAGTCTCCAGCATATCTTCGATCAAAAGGATCTCAACAAGAGACAACAACGTTGGGTAGAGCTACTCACGAATGTGATATTCGCTATCACCCAGGTAAAGCAAACGTTGTTGCTGATGCGCTTAGTAGGAAAGAGCGAGAAAAGCCTCTTCGTGTTCGTGTTTTGGGTTTGACCATAGACGAGTTTGACCGATCAAATTCGTAATGCACAGCGAGAAGCTTTAAGAGATGAGAATTTGCAGATAAGGTTTGAGACGTTTAGAGTGTGAACTGATACCAAAAGTGGACGAAGTGATGTACTTCATGAACCGGATTTGGGTTCCGCTTAGGGGTAACCTTTGTGAACTGATTATGAACAAAGCTCATAAATCCAGATATCTAAGCACCCAGGTTCTACCATAATGTATCAGGACATCAATGAGTTGTACCAGTGGCCGAATATCAAGAAAGATATTGCAGTGTATGTGAGTAAATGTCTGACGTGCTCGAAGGTCAAAGCTGAACATCAGAAGCCGTTTGGGCTTCTGCAGCAACCAGAGATTCCTAAATGGAAATAGGAGCATCTTACAATGGACTTTATCACCAAATTACTCCGTACGTCACGTGGACATGACACTATATGGGTAATTGTGGATCGATTGACGAAGTCTGCTCATTTTCTACCCATTAGAAAACAAATAAAACGGAGAAGATATCACAGTTGTACCTGAACAAGATTGTAGCCCGACATGGAGTACTAGTGTCAATTATCTTTGATAAGATGGATGATTTGACTCCAGATTTTGGCGATCTCTCCAAGAGTCGCTGGGTTCTCAATTGGACATGAGTACTGCGTATCATCTTCAAATGGATGGTCAGAGTGAGAGAACCATTCAGACATTAGAGGATATGTTGAGAGCGTGTGTGATAGATTTCGGTGGAAGTTGGGATACTCATTTTCAGTTAGCTGAGTTTTCCTACAACAATAGTTATCACACGAGTATCAAAGCCGCTCCGTTTGAAGCCTTGTACGGAAGGAAGCGTCGATCACCCCTTTGTTGGGCTGAAGTAGGCGAAAGGCAACTAACCGGACCCGAGCTTATTCAGGAGACCACTGATAAGGTTGCTCAGATTAAGGGAAGGTTAAAAGCTTCCGCCGATTGACAGAAGAGTTATGCAGACAACCGAAGGAAACTGTTGCAGTTTCAAGTCGGTGATCGTGTTCTATATAAAATATGACAACTAAAAAATCACAAAAAATGTGTTGTATTTCTATGTTGTATAACATTTTTTGTGATGGATTTTTTGTACTACAATTTTGTGTTAACTTTTTTTATCTTAATATTTTTTTCTAAATTTAATGTGTTAGATTTTTTGTACTAATTTTTTTGTGCTAGATTTTTATGCTAGATTTCTTTTGTACACGATTCTTTTTTGTTGTATTTTTTGGAAAACAAAAGAGGTGACACATGTCATCTTCACACTCCTACTTATAAGAACCAAAATGTTTTAGTACTAAAATGTCTTCCTTCCCATTTATAAGGAGTGTCAGGTGTCATCACCACAATCTTTCTTAGGCTACTTAGGCAAAATCCACTTTTTATGTATTGGTTATTATAAAAAGTGATATATGTCACACCCTCAAATTCTACATGCGGATTTTTACGGCGAGGTGCATGACAAACCAGGATCAAGCCATTCAAAATTAATTGATAAATTTTTAACTACCACATTCAACATGAAAAGTGATAATATTTTAAATGTTCCAAAACAAAAGTTTAAGTTTGACAGTGAAAGCTAAAAGTATAAAAAAACCCAGACATGGCAAAAACCCACGGTTGTTTTGCATAATAAAAGAAAACAGTTTCATAAAACAATGACACTCTAAGATGCAAGTCCCCATGTGTGTCGTACCTAGCATCCTGCAAAACATGCTTAAGTGTATCAATAAAAAGTTAGCGAGTTCACATTTTTAGTTCAACGAAAAGTAAATTTAAATACAAAAGTTATAAAGGCATGTCATGGGTAGCTAACCTACTGTTAAGCAATTAAACTGGTGGAACCGAATACTAACAATGTAAAATTGTGTGCCCCACATCAACGTCTATCGGAATTGATGCAAAGTAATAGTCAAAAGTTCATGCTCGGCTCCCAGCACGGTGTAAGGTTTGTCAAACCTAATAGCACAGTCAACTGATACCACGTTTGCCACCCGATAACTGATCGGTATAAAGGTAGGGATTTTCAAGATAAAGGTTGTTTAGTACACTATAGACATGAATTTAAACTAGGGCATTCAAGTAGTGGTATTCCTTCCAGGAATATATGTGTCCCAAACTAGGGATAATGTAGTCCCAAACCAGTGATACATGCTTTTAGTTATGTAGTGAACTCACATTAGATTTGCTCGGTAAGAGTTAAGTAGCTAGGGGAAAGTTACCGGTCAAACACGTCCTGATATATTTATCATGTTGTTGTTAGTTACGTTATTAGGATATCACTACTTGGTTTCACGTAGATTTTTACAACACATGTATGTGCACACTTTAAATCAGTTTTCATGCTTAACATGTTATTGTCATGCACTTATTCCACAACAAGGTTGTGACAAGTTTAATGCATACACGTATACCATGTAGACACACATACATGATCAATGGCATTTATTCAAGTTACACATTACAAGAACACTTGAAAAACCAAATAAACACACTTTCAAAAACTAATACAAAGTTTCAACAATTTCAGCTTAGGATCAGTTTCTAAGCTGGTTTTGTGAATTTTGTTTATCATATCAAATGGGTTAGAAAAATTATGAAAATTTTATGAGACATGTAAATTAGTCTAAAATGGTTTGTGTAACTTTTTTGGGTCATGAATACTTGTAGAAAATTCATGAAAAATAGTTTTCAACACAAAGGTCAAATCTGTCATTTTCTAGTGACAGTTTACTGTTTATTTTATATAAAAATTCACGTTGATCCGATTGACGAAATTCTAATTATAGTGTCTCATAATATTCAATAGTTATCTACAAGTGTTAACTCTAAATATTAACCAAGTTATGACCCTCGTCATGAGCCATATTTTCTACACAAAAACCTAGCTTTGACCTTTGATTTCATTTTAACCTTTCGACTGACCAAAACTCATCGGAAAAGTTTCTCGTTCAGTGTATATAGATCCTACGCGGACTTGATTCAAGCTTATTTGGAATTCTGAGGAAGATAACACCAAATTGGGGGAAGTAAGGAAGACTTGAATCCCTTATAAATAAAATACTATTAAAACTTTAACCCGGCCTTGCGGGACTGTATCCCTGCTGACTCAGACCAATATGGCTAAGGGTAGCGTTGCCTCCAAAAGAGGGACATGTCACGTTTGAATTAATAACTTACTTAATTATCTTCCGATAATCCGGCCTTGAGGGACTGTATCCCTGCTGACTCAGACCGATATGGCTGAGGGTAGCGTTGCCTCCAAAAGAGGGACATGCCACAATAACTAAGAGAATCTCTTAAAAAGCCCAAAGTGCGTAAATCATCAAAAGATACATAAAGGAGCAGTCGGAACCAAGTGATTCTATCTAATTTATTGTTTTACTAACATTTTATTTTTATTTTCTTTCTTTTATCTTTTTAAACTTACTAACATCTTTTCTCATTTTTTGGTTAGGTTAGACGTTGATGATACTCCGGTACTAAAAGCTCTTGTGTCCTTGGACGACCTCGGTATCTTACCATCACTATGCTACGCCAACGATGGGTGAACTTTTCCTAATGTGTTGTAGAGAGTGATTGTATTGTATCGTGTTCTATAAATTTTAAGCTTGATTACAAGTAAAAGGAGCTTAAAATATACTAAAAAATTTTACCACGCTCGCACCACGTTAGTGCCAGTCTATATGGTGCTCAAGCTATGGGTGCTGTTCTAGGGGTTATATCGATTTGGAATTCGACCTGCCTGTGTGGTGAGAGGCCAGGCAAGTCTTTGGGAAAAACTCCAGGAAAGTCACGCACGATAGAAATATCTTCAATCTTCATATCCTTGGTTTGTTTATCAAAGACAAAGGCCAAAATGGTTGTATGACCCTTGCGTAGACACTTTTTAGCCTTCATGTACAAGTTGATGCCTACGATGACACCACTTGTCTCTCCCGGGAAAATTAAGGTTTCACCATCAGAAAAGAGGAATATGGGCGATTTTCTCTTGACAGAGAATCTCAACGCGATTATGGGACAACCAATCCATACCGATGATGACATCAAAACTACTGTCACAACCCCCGACCACACCCTGGACATGAGCCCTGAACAGTCAAGTGGTACCAGAGGTTATTTTGAATATACTGCAACGTAAATTTCATCAGGACCGTGACTTAGGAAAAATATCAAAGTTTAGAAACATCAGAATTTTATTTATAACAAATGGGAAAAAAACCCATGTTTTACAAATGTAGCTTTAATAGGGGATAAACCCGATTACATGAAACAAAGTTTCTTAATTTTAATTGATAAGATATGCCACTTTTTTAAGCCTTTTCGTTCTGTATCACACTCTTATTCAGATCTATTGTAATCACCTAAACATGTTTAAAAACATTTTATTAGCAGGAAATACTGGTGATATCATTCATTTTGTATAAAATGACACATTATTATTGTAACGCATCGCATTTTCCATACCTTCTATTTATAGCAAGCTCGTGTTGTAATTCTATTTTCGGAAGTCTTTGTATTCGTATTCCTCATTTCGTTGTAATCATTGTAATCGAGACTTGAATCGTAATGGAAATATACATTTTGTCCCTATACTTGTTATGCATACTCATACAATACATACACATGATGTTCATATCAAAAACGTAACATACTTGCATATACGTGAGAATTATACTTGATACATACATTATACCGGTGCTTATACTCGATCTCAGACATTTTGTTCTTATATATACATTATGACACAACTTGTATGCGTATAATACTTTAAATGTTCATAAAATACCTTAATTAATCATTAAAACCCGTCACCTTTGGACAAATCAAACAAAAACAACATTCTCACCCGGATCCGGTCCTTACAGACCACCAGGAGAAGCCCTTACGGTTCGTAAGGCACTCTGGGCTGGCAGAATGAGTTTTGGCTCCCGAATTATGCACGGATCCCACTGAAACTAATCTCCCCAATCACTTTTAACCCCATTTAAACACCTCCCATCAACCCTAAACCCATCCCTTTCCACTTTCACAACCTTCTAATATCATCAAAAGCACTCCCAAATCACCTCAAGAACACTCATAATCAGAATTTTCGGGCAGATTGTGTCACCTTCACAAAAGTTAGCATAACTTGCTCAAATCTTGATCTTTTTACTTGATTCTTTCTTCTAATTACTTGGACAAACTTTGGATTTGAATCCTAGGGTTCTCCATGGAGAATCCAGACCTAGAAATGCATCCAAAGTGTCCCAAACTTTCTATTATGATTTTAACTCTTTCAAACTTTGTTTATGTTCATCAAACTTGAGTCTAACTCATCTCAAACGTATGTCTAAATCCTTACAACACTTCTTGTGGTTGGTTAGGCTTAAAAACAAGGTTGAGACATTCAAACAAGAGGATTTATCCTCACAAAAATTCTTTTTTCATAGAGCTTCAAGCTCACAAGTGGTGCAAGTTCATAACTTGTTCATGTGTGTCCACCTTTGTTTGCCTTGGCTATCCTAAACTTTGAGACCACACATCACTTGATGATTTTCATCATTATCTCAAGTAGTTTGCTAGTTCTAAAGTGTCACAACCCCGCCTAGCCGTTGACGTGTGTCCATGTGCGCTCTCCGGGTTGTATTCACTTGGTTACTTGATATCATGGTGACACACTTTACAATTCTTGTCATTTACATTCTTGTTTATATTATCATTCATGACCCTCCTTGTTGTCTATGACAACTTGTGTAGTGGTGAATCATATGAAGAGGTTAAATGGATGTTTATCATCCTACCTCCATGCTTGACTTACTTGAATACTTAGAGGTACCAAAGTGGATGGTTCATTCTCCCACCTCCTAAATGATTATATGACTATATATATATTATGGACTATAATATAATCCTAAGAACTGAAACCTTGATAATGGCTAAGTAATCATCTCTCGAGTTATTTTGTTTATCACTAAAGTACTTAGTTCCTTGTCACGATTCTAATAGGTCTCGAACCTATGAAACCATATCAGCCCCTTTTCGGGTTATCATAGTGTCAAGAGCAAGTGCTATGTCTTAGTGAATATTTTCGTACATACTACTTTAATTCTTATTTCCGTAGTCTCGCTCGAATAATCCGAATCTACCGTTACACTCCTAACTAATACCTAAGTTCTTCTTGTAGAAGGACAAGGTGCCAAACTCTAAATATCCAACAAAGCTCTTGGATTATTAAGTGGAACACTTAGCAAAACCATGAGTACACTCGACCCATTTACCGTTTTAATCACTTTTGGGTTGTAACATGTTTACCTATCAAAATACACACATCAAACTCATGCTTTTTGTCACATCCCCAATTTCCACATATAACCCGGTGGGCCGGTTGGGGAATATCGTGACGCAAGTTGATATCATCATTACCAAACAATACAATAAAACACAGCGGAAGTCTGGATAATTACTGTTACAAACGTTCGAATGTTCAAAGTTCCAAAATAAATACAATGCTTGTAATTAGATCCACAGGCAGGTCGAAATGTGATTACAAAAGGAAATTTAACAGACTAAGGCATTCTAAGCAAGGGTTGCAATTCCTCTTAAGCTTCGCCTGAGCACTTCCAGCCTGATTACGTATACTTGTCACCTGCGCTTAGTCTTTTGAAAATACGTCAGTTTTCACTGGTAAATACGTTTAACCGACTCATTTTGAAAACATTTTGAAAACATTTAGTGTACACAATGGTACTTAGTTTAATAAATAACTTGGGATAAATAATTTTCATGTTATCAGTTTTACATGCTAATAATACATCTAGAGCTCGAAAACTATGCCGGGATCATGATTAATCAACACGCCACTTTAACACCTTTAATAGGTGCACCCTTAATGGGTTATACTTTAATTTAGCATCTGATAGGTGTATGCCTACACCCCGTGCTTAGGTCGTGGCCATTTGCAATTAAATGAGCCATGGATATCCAGGACACGGTCGTTTTAACCCCCAAATGTTTAATATTAAGCAATACGAATTAAATGGATTATTTGAATTCCCGACTCATTAGTCTTTGATCCCATATCCAACCATGCGGCATTAGTATAGCGTATCCCAAGCCCGTATAAGGGAAATAAGTTAAAGTATTTACCTGGCTTGCAAATTCTTTAGTAAACAAGAAAATAAGCAGAGCACAGCCGTAATATAAATAACTAGCCCGGAAAACAATCTACTGGAAGTCTCTAGTCTGGCATGGATGGTATTAATAACCGACTAGTTAGCTAGCGGGTCTTTATTTAGTCATTGACTTAAACCGGCTAACTTAAAATAATGATAACGGTTCAAAACGCTAGATTAAGCGGTGACCGGAAAAGAATGTATTTTGGTCCCGACAAGTACTAGGACATGTATAATATGGGTTACCATTTTACATTCTAGAATTTGAGAATAATTGATATGGTTAAACCCGTTTCGGTTAAATTACGTAAACTAGTTACGTGGGCCGAACCATACGCATATAAGCGAAACCGGGTAACCGGGTGAGTCCCATACAAGTTCCATATTCCATTATGTTTAAAATATGTTAACATATCAGTAAGTTATCAATATGTTGGCCCGTTATGGTTTTAAAAACAAACTATGCCTTAAAAGGGCAATTTCGTTATTTTACAATGAAATAAATGAGTTTATATGTAAACTGATGTTATTGCCATAAACATTCTGTAAAAACACTTATTTTATAATGTTATATCAGTAGGATATCAATTATATGTGAGGTTTATAGTTTAAGACCAAACTATGTCCCGAGAAGGGCATTTTGGTCATTTCTCGTATAATTGTTAACTTATTTGGGAATATGAGTTTGGGACATGTACCTACTGTTAATAAGTTGAAAATATGTTTTGAAATCAGTAGGTATCAAGCCTTGATGCTCTACTATGGTTTTAAACCATATTATGCGTCGAAACGGCGATTAAGTCGCTAAATGATGATTTAAGTAGTATTTAAGCGAAACTGTTGTTGTGACCAGGTTTGTATGACCAAAATATGTTAATATATATTACATTAGTGGGTATAAAGTTTTGGTTCATTTTAATGTTTAAAACCCATTTAAAGTGCTGAAAGGGCAATATCGTCATTTAAGAACATAATATGCAAATTGTAGCTTAAACTTAGTTTGCATCTTAAATGAACACCCAAATAATCCTAATAATGATATTACATCAGTAGGTATTGAGTTTTGGTGTCAAGTTTATGTTTAAACCATTTTATACGCCAAAAGGGCGATTTGGTCATTTTAAACGTGTTAATTACGTTAAATAGTTAAACATAGTTTATGACCAGGGTACTACTATCAAAATAGATTCATTAATATAATAATTCAGTTTACAATTCATTTATATGCTTGTTAGTGATCAAAACCTTAGTTTATGACAAAAGGGCATTTTAGGCATATTTATCGGATACTTGTGTAAAAACTCGGATTACTACATGACCATGTCCTATAACTCCAGAGGGTTATAGTATACTATAACATGGTCATAATGCAACTTAGGGACAGTAGCTAAGGTTGCTAAAGCGGGTCAGAACTGAAAGTCAAAGCAGAAGTTAACTTTTGCGACTTTCGGTTTTAGGCCTGGAATTGACGAGCCGAACATGTTCTTACATGTTCTTATTATTACCAAGTTATTAGAGTGTCAAAACAGATTTTATAACACCTACATTGCTAGTTATGATTTTTATTTCAAAACTGACCCGTTTGACTATTATTAACATAACTTTGACCCGTCAAATGACCAAGCAAACGTGGTAATCAGGAGGTGCCCTCTTGAGGGATTATCACCTACCTTATTATGATCACGTAGCCATGTTCGTTATGAACATTGGCTGGACCATAATGGTCTTCGCTCAAAGTCAAAGCGTTTTTACGTCAATGCTTTGGCATTGGCTTAAAACTTAATAAAACAGAAAAGAGAAGGTTGGAATACTTACAAGTGAACCAAAGATGACTAAGAAACACAGAGGAAGTCCCCAATAAGCTTAGGAACCTCCAAGTGAGCAAGATAGAGATGAAAATGAGAATGAGCAAGTTCTAAGCTCACTCTAAGGTGCTATTTATAGCAAAGGATGGAGCATGAGGCCATGACAACTGTCCAGGTGTGCTACAAGGAGTCTCCAGGTGTTTTTGGACGTGTCACAACCAGCCAAGAGGGTGGAATTCACGAATAGGTGGCAGGGCAGGAAGCTGCCAAGCAAACTGAGGTTGCTAAAGCGGGTCAGAACTGAAAGTCAAAGCAGAAGTCAACTTTTGCGACTTTTGGTTGCGAACCGACCTTAGGCCTGGAATTGACGAGCCGAACATGTTCTTACATGTTCTTATTATTATTACCAAGTTATTAGAGTGTCAAAACAGATTTTCTAACACCTACATTGCTAGTTATGATTTTTATTTCAAAACTGACCCGTTTGACTATTATTAACATAACTTTGACCCGTCAATTGACCAAGCAAACGTGGTAATCAGGAGGTGCCTTCTTGAGGGATTATCACCTACCTTATTACTATCACGTAGCCATGTTCGTTATGAACATTGGCTGGACCATAATGGTCTTCGCTCAAAGTCAAAGCGTTTTTACGTCAATGCTTTGGCATTGGCTTAAAACTTAATAAAACAGAAAAGAGAAGGTTGGAATACTTACAAGTGAACCAAAGATGACTAAGAAACTCAGAGGAAGTCCCCAATAAGCTTAGGAACCTCCAAGTGAGCAAGATAGAGATGAAAATGAGAATGAGCAAGTTCTAAGCTCACTCTAAGGTGCTATTTATAGCAAAGGATGGAGCATGAGGCCATGACAACTGTCCAGGTGTGCTACAAGGAGTCTCCAGGTGTTTTTGGACGTGTCACAACCAGCCAAGAGGGTGGAATTCACGAATAGGTGGCAGGGCAGGAAGCTGCCAAGCAAACTGCCACGGGCAGTCCCTTACGGACCGTAAGGGTAAAGCCTTGCGGTCCGTAAGGACTTCTAGTGCCCATAGATTTGAATTGGTTACAGACCGTAACCATAAAGGCTTGCGGTCCGTAACCGCCTCACTGAATTCATATTTTGAGTGCCTTATGGTCCGTAATCAGTGATGGTTACGGTCCGTAAGGACCTCCCAGATGGTAAATGTTTGGCATTTTCCACTTTTGATCCTCCGACTCTTCCGATGCTCGTTCAGAGGTTATTTAAAATGACATGACGGCGGATTTTAGTCCCTCTCGGCTACACGTGGCAACCAAAATTTTCGGGACACGTCTCGGATTTTTATTTGACGAAATTTTCGAGGTGTTACACTTTTACATGCTCAATCCTTATACATGAATACTTGTTATGCATAGATACATGCTTGATTATACATGCTGGATCATTAACTTAGCTAGCCCAACTTATCATATATAACACTATAGGAGTAGCACGCCGCCTGTCGGGGTTATGTTAAGATATTCATTCTCATTTTAGTCTTGTCGCTTTTGTGGCAAGGGAAGCTCGATCTAGTTAAAAATTTTGTGGAAACTCGGGGTTTGATCTAGTATTGCATGATTAGTATGAACTTTGCTTACAATTACCATGTGGATTCAAGTTACACTTTTATACTTATGCTATGTATCACCAAACTTGTGTACTCGCCTTTGCCTTTGCATTGAACTCGTATTTTTAACATATTACAGGTTGATGAAGATTTTGCCATGAAATTGGAGTAGTGATGATGCTTAGATACACATATAGACGTTAGGTTATAAAATGTTGTATCAAATTTTGCCCTTTGTTATTGTTGTATTTGAAATTCCTTGTAATGTATGGCAATGTTGTTATGAATGAAATATGAGTTTTATTTAATATTGTCGACAATTAGTATTTATGAGCAATGAGCAATCTATTTCATCCCGCCTTGATGTTTCCGCCATCGGTTGAAATATGTTTCCACCTCGATGTATCAGAGCCATAACTATATGGAATTAGGTAGAATTGCCATGTTCGCCCTAGTCTATAGTTTAAGTGTCCATTTTGACCATTCTTGTCTTATGCTTAAAACTTTATTCTTCCTCATTGCTTCTTCCTTATCTTTTGGTCTTAAAATTTACATAATGTGTTTCCTAAGACATTTTACATAATACACTTGAAGATTTGAAGACACTCAAGATGCAAACGAGATTTGCACCAAGATAGGTCCAGTGACTTACAATTTTTGGTGAAATCCCTCATTCTGCGTATTCGACTTTTTCACGAAGTATACCATCAAGTTAGGAGTGATATCCACATCTTGAGGGAAACTTCCATTTCATAATCTAGTGGATCTTACAAACGAGTCTGAAATGCTCCTCGTTTAGTAAGAAACAACCACACTTAGGGTACGAAACCATCAAGTTAGGGGTGAAACCCGCACCTTGTCGATTAAGTCCCATTCCTTGGTTTTCGTTCTCGCCAAAGTTTCGATTTCTAATCGATTAGAGACGTGTAGTAACTGGAAGGGTAAAATACCGTTAGTCGCTTCTAGATGAGAGTATTTTACCTATAGGCCAAATCACGTTTCTCTAATTAGAAAGGATCTTCGATTCACTTTGGAATTGTCGACGTTTCTCTACCCGAAACAATCCCATTTTTTATTGAGCCAATATTTTATGTTAACTCAATTACTGGGTGATTTTATACTTTTTACCTTATTCGTTTGAGCCGTTACACATTTCGCACGTTTATCGCAAACAAAAAAATACTAATCCTTGTGAACAAACCAAATTTATACTCCTTATTCGCATCCATACGTGGTTATACATGCTATACTTAATGAATTCATGCAAACTTTGTGAACTAAACTTGATGAACCCATGCAATCTTATATGAACCATATTTGAACCTTATACATGCTTATTCATGCACAACTTGTTTTTTTCCCATATTATGATCAAGTCTCATCCCCTTTTCTTCTATGTTGAACCTCTAGATGAACTCCCCAATCTCGAACAAGAAGTCCAAGAGGTCCAACAAGGGGTCCAATAGCAACAACAACAACAATGAGGACTCCATCTCCAAGCAAGAACTCGTTGGGTAGAATTGTTAAACGACTACGACTGTGATATTCGCTACCACCTTGGCAAAGCAAATGTCGTGGCCGATGCACTTAGTCTTAAGACTCATGTTAAGAGTGTTCGTTGCTACCAAGTCGTGGGAAGACTCAACGAGTTGATTCGACAAGCACAATTTACCGTCATAACGAGGGTAACCTCGATAGCGAATTAAATTGTGGAGTCGGGAATCCACTCAAAGCTAAGCCTGATGGTATTCTTTACTACCATAGTCGTATTTGGATTCTCGATCGTCTCAATCTTCGGTCTACTTTGATGAATGAAGCCCACAAATCCCGATACTCCGTTCATCCTGGAGCTGATAAGATGTACCATGATTACGCGCATCCTACTGGTGCCCTGGAATGAAACGTGATATCGCTCTTTACGTGTCCAAATGCCTTACGTGTTCCAAAGTCAAGGCAGAACATCAACGTCCCTCTGGTTTGCTCGAACAACCAGAAATTCCTGTCTGGAAATGGGAGAGCATAGCCATGGATTTCATCATGAAATTGCCTTGTACTTCGTCCGGTCATGACAGGATTTGGGTCATCATTGACTGATTGATCGAATCTGCGCATTTTCTCGCTATTCATGAAGATTACAAAGTCGAGAAATTGGCTCGTATCTACACGGATGAAATCATTAGCCGTCATGGTACTCCTCTTAATATTATTTCTGATCGAGACGCTCGTTTCACCTCTCGCCTTTGGCAAACTTTTCAATCCGCCCTTGGCACTCAGCTTAATCTTAGCACCGCTTTTCATCCTCATTCTGATGGTCAAACCGAGCGTACTATCCAAACCTTAGAGGATATGCTTCGGTCATGCGTAATCGATTTTGGCGGCAATTGGGATTCACACTTACCCTTGGTTGAATTCTCGTACAACAATAGTTATCACGCTAGTATTCAAATGGCTCCATTTGAAGCATTGTATGGTCGTAAGTGTCGTTCGCCTATTTGTTGGCACGAGATTGGAGATGTTCAGATCACCGGTCCCGAATTAATACAAGAGACAACGGACAAGATCTTACAGATACGTGATAATCTCCTCAAAGCACGAAGCCGACAAAAGAGCTACGCTGACAAAAGACGAAAGGCGTTGTTCGTTTTGGTAAGAAAGGCAAACTCGTTCCTCGCTACGTTGGTCCTTTCAAGATCTTGGAAAGGATTGGCAAGGTAGCATATCGACTGGACCTACCTCAAACGCCCAACAATGTTCATCCTGTGTTTCATGTTTCAAACCTAAAGAAGTGTCTAGCCGAAGAAGGACTTCAAAATCCACTCGAAGATCTTCAAATCAATGATACTTTGCCCTTTATGGAGAAACCGGTCGAAATCATGGACCGAGGAGTCAAGCAGCTAAGGCGCAGTCGGATCCCTATCGTCAAGGTTCGCTGGGAAGGGAAACGTGGCGCCGAGTTTACTTGGAACCTCGAGAGTGATATGAAGACTAAGTATCCGCATCTCTTCGTTGCATCTTCCTAAATTTCGTGACGAAATTTCCTAAAGGATGGGAGACTGTAACGCCTCGCATTTTTCATACCTTCTATTTATAGCAAGCTCATGTCGTAATTCTATATTTGGAAGTCTTTGTATTCGTATTCCTCATTTTGTTGTAACCGGTGTAATCCAGACTTGAATCGTAATGGAAATATACATTTTGTCCCTATACTTGTTATCATACTCATACAATACATACACATGATCTTCATACTCGAAAACGTAACATACTTGCATATACGTGACAATTATACTTGATACATACATTATACTCGGTGCTTATACTCGATCTCAGACATTTTGTTCGTATATATACATTGTGACACAACTCGTATGCATATAATACTTTAAATGTTCATAAAATACCTTAATTAATCATTAAAACCCGTCACCTTTGGACAAATCAAGCAAAAACAACATTCTCACCTGGACCTGGTCCTTACGGACCGCAAGGAGAAGCCATTACGGCCGTAAGGCACTCTGGGCGGACAAAATGTGTTTTGGCTCGTGAATTATGCACGGATCCCACTCAAACTCATCTCCCAAGTCACCTTTAACCCCATTTAAACACCTCCCATCAACCCTAAACTCATCCCTATAAATACCACCTTATTCCCAAGCATTTTTCCACTTTCACAACCTCTTAATCTCATCAAAATCACTCTCAAATCACCTCAAGAACACTCATAATCAGAATTTTCAGGCAGATTGTGTCACCTTCACAAAAGTGAGCATAACTTGCTCAAATCTTGACCTTTTTACTTGATTCTTTCTTCTAATTACTTGGACAAACTTTGGGTTTGAATCCTAGGGTTCTCCATGGAGAATCCAGACCTGGAAATGCATCTAAAGTGTCCCAAACTTTCTGTTATGATTTTAACTCTTTCAAACTTTGTTTATGTTCATCAAACTTGAGTCTAACTCATCTCAAACCTATGTTTGAATGCTTACAACACTTCTTGTGGTTGGTTAGGCTTAAAAACAAGGTTGAGACATTCAAACAAGAGGATTTATCCTCACAAAAATTCTGTTTTCATAGAGCTTCAAGCTCACAAGTGTTGCAAGTTTATAACTTGTTCATGTGTGTCCACCTTGGTTAGCCTTGGCTATCCTAAACTTTGAGACCACACATCACTTGATGATTTTCATCATTATCTCAAGTAGTTTGCTAGTTCTAAAGTGTTACAACCCCGCCTAGCCGTTGACGTGTGTCCATGTGTGCTCTCCGGGTTGTATTCACTTGGCTACTTGATATAATGGTGACACCTTTACAATTCTTTTCATTTACATTCTTGTTTATGTTATCATTCATGACCCTCCTTGTTGTCTATGACAACTTATGTAGTGGTGAATCATATAAATTGGTTAAATGGATGTTTATCATCCTACCTCCATGCTTGACTTACTTGAATACTTAGAGGTACCAAAGTGGATTGTTCATCCTCCCACCTCCTACATGATTATATGACTATGTATATACTATGGACTATAATATAATCCTTAAAACCGAAACCTTGATAATGGCTAAGTAATCATCTATCGAGTTATTAAGTTTATCACTAAAGTACGTAGTTCCTTGTCACGATAATAATAGGTCTCGAACCTATGAAACCATATCAACCCCTTTTCGGGTTCTCATAATGTCAAGAACAAGTGCTATGTCTTAGTGAATATTTTCGTACATAATACTTTAATTCTTATTTCCGTAGTCTCGCTCGAATAATCCGAATCTACCGTTACACTCCTAACTAATACCTAAGTTCTTCTTGTAGAAGGACAAGGTGCCAAACTCTAAACATCACAACAAAGCTCCCGGATTTCTTAAGTGGAACACTTAGCAAAACCGTGAGTACACTCGACCCATTTACCGTTTTAATCACTTTTGGGTTGTAACATGTTTACCTATCAAAATACACACATCAAACTCATGCTTTTACATGCTCAATTCTTATACATGAATACTTGTTATGCCTAGATACATGCTTGATTATACATGCTTGGTCATTAACTTAGCTAGCCCAACTTATCATATATATGACTATAGGAGTAGCACGCCGCCCGTCGGGGTTATGTTAAAATATTCATTCTCATTTTAGTCTTGTCACTTTTGTGGCAAGGGAAGCTCGATCTCGTTAAAACTTTTGTGGAAACTCGGGGTTTGATCTAGTATTGCCTGATTAGTATGAACTTTGCTTACTATTACCATGTGGATTCGAGTTACACTTTTATACTTATGCTATGTATCACCAAACTTGTGTACTCGCCTTTGCCTTTGCATTGAACTCGTATTTTTAACATGTTACAGGTTGATGAAGATTTTGCCATGAAATTGGAGTAGTGATGATACTTAGATACACATATAGACGTTAGGTTATAAAATGTTGTATCAAATTTTGCCCTTTGTTATTGTTGTATTTGAAATTCCTTGTTGTGTATGACAATGTTGTTATGTATGAAATATGGGTTTTATTTAAATATTGTCGCCAATTAGTATTTATGAGCAATGAGCAATCTATTTCGTCCCGCCTCGATGTTTCCGCCATCGGTTGGGGTGTCACAATTATAATTACAACATTAAGAGTTTTTACATTTGTTTATCTTACCAAACTACTATTAGCTATCTCGTTGTCCAATAGTAAAGAAACTACTTTTAATGGTATTTGTCACTCCCTCATTTCGGTGACTGTGGTCATATCACTATTGGCTAACCCGTTGTCCAATAACAACGCGTAACAAGAAATGTATACAAAACCCCACATACCGTGGTTATTTATGAGTAAGAATACAAAGAATTAATCGCTGTAATTTAAGTAATAATTGGAAAAAAACATATAGGGTTTTGAAAGCATTTGATAAAAGAGAATGACTCACTTTGTAGAATTAGGGTTCTGATATAACAGGCCTCCTGATTCTAAGCATCTTGGTTAACAGTAAGTTTATAGTTCCGAGTCTTCTGATAATTAAGTATCTACTTTATCGGTGAATGTATTGTTTTAAGCGTTCTGATTCTAACCCCTAATTTCACATAATGTAATCCGTATTTGTGTATAAACTCAACTTAAACTTCAACGATAATCACGAGATCAAAACCTCAACGTAGTTAACGAAGTATAGCCTTATACATGCAACACTTTGGCATCCAATGACTGGTTTATCGATCAATCTGACAGGTATCGGTTCAGTGATTAGGGTTTAATACACGAGAATACAGAGAAACAAAGTTACGAGAGATCAGAGGATCGATTTCAGATGTCGAAAAGGTGCGAATGAAAGCGTCCTAGACCCAACCTTTATATAGGCCAGGCTGGTATCTTAGGAGCATCGCGGGAGGAAACAGGGTCTCTCGCGAGACGCGCTTGGGCGGTTGGCCTGGCAAAGGTCTACCATGTGTCCAACATAGGTCTGACACGTGGCGTGATGTCGTAACACATGTCCTCTATGACACTCGGCTATTTTGAGTCTGTACCGTACTAGTGTGACACGTGTTATCAATGAATAGAGGGAATATTTTATTAAATTTGGTGTTAATTGATAGAATTTGATGTCTTGGTAAATCCAAACTGTGTTAGAAATTATGTTGGCAAAAATAAGACAAACGCTTATCGTGTAACGAACAAAATGCGAAACCAACGTCGGTGACCACCCGGTTAAAGTTAAAATCCTAAAAATACTCTGTTATGATTATTTTTAATCATGTCCATGAGGAAAAATTAACTAAAACGCTTAAAAACACTATTTTGCGAATTTAAGCGTGTACCGCGCGATACCAAGCGTATCTTACAAAATATAAACGACAAAGCCAGTCGAGGCAAATAAATTATTGTTCAGTAATATTATGACTGGTTAAGTTTTATAGAATGACAAAAATAATTTAAAAACACCCGTTAGTCAGTTAAATACTTGTTTTTGGCCTAATATATAATATATTTGTGTATGTATGAGAGATGTATTGTGTACATCATGTAGGTTGCAGCCCATGGGGGTGCCCAACCTCTCTCCTTTTTGCCAAATGATGATAAGGTAGGGACATGCAATCATTAAACCTTTTAAAACACACAACAAATACACTTTCCTACATTCAAAACTCTTCATCTCTCTCCCTCCTCTCACTCTTGGCCGAACACACACACACACACACACACCACCACCACCACCACCACCACCACCACCATTTTCAAAATTTTGAACTTTCTTTGAAGATCAAGTCCATTCCAAGCTAGATTCAAGTTGGTTTGAAGATCTAAGTGAGTTTCCAAGGTGATTCCAAAGAAGAACAAGCTTCATATCATCAGAACCTACTAAGTTCTTGAAAGGTATAAACTTACTTTTAAAATTTTATTCTTGATTCTTGGTGATGATGATGATGATGATGATGATGATGGAAGGTTTCTCAAAAAGTTGGAGTTATTCACAAACTTAAAATCTAATAACAAATGGGTTTTTAAACAAAATAAAAAATGGAAGTTCATGCGTGCGTATACATGGCCGAAAATGTAAGTATATGTGGGTTAGAGTTTGTGTTTTGGTTGTTAGTTGATTTTTGGTTGATGTGATTCTTGAAAGATGATTGCGTGCTTGATCAAAAAGGTTTTTATTGGGATAAAGTTCATATGATTGATGCTAAATAAATGAAAAGTGGGTTTTTGGAAGTATATGCGTGTGTGTTGTGTATATGTATGCATGCACATGGGTTTTGTTTGTTAGTTCATAAAAGTATGAGAATGTTACATGCATTGATGATTTGATGAATGGATGAATGATTTGAATGAAGATGATGTCTTGGATGATTTGAAAGTTATAATAAATGTATGATAGATGCCTTTAAAAATATTGGATGATAATGATATGATAATCATGCATTAGGTACTTGTACATAAGTATGTATGATGATTAAATGATCATAAGTTGATAAACTTGAAATGGTATGATAAATATGGATTAAATCAGATTTTAAGCATAATAAAATGATGCTAAGTATTGTGTTATGATGATATGAAAGTATGTCATAAGTTCGGTAGCTTTGCATGTTATACATCAAGCTTAAAAAATGGTAAAATAGGTGAAATTGCATGATTTATGTGACTTACATGAAATCTGCACTTGTCACACCCCAACCGATGGCGGAATCATCGGGGCGCGGCACTAAGCTAACAGATTGCTCAAGAATTTCCAAAATGACTATTAATATGAAAATATTTAATAACATCCAATTTCCCATACAATCAAACTAAACACTCACATCAAAAGTCATACGAATTACATCATTCTCAAGCAACACAATTCGACAACTAGGTTTTTAGTACAAGTTTCTAAAGATAATCCTAAGTCCAATTGCAGCGTAATCCATCAACCTGTTACATACGTTAAAATACAAGTCAATACAATAAGTAAAGGTGAGTACACAGGTTTAATAGCATAATAATATCGATAAATCATTACGCATAACCAGCATGCGACACGTAGAGAGGCGAATCTAAGTATGTTAAAAACAAAGATACAAGCTAACCAACACGACTGCGAGGTGGAGTATGCGTGATACGTGTTCACAATAGCGAACACGCACGTAAAGTTAGTATGCGAGCCTTAACAACCCCCGAACCAATCGGGTGCTAAGTCCAACCTATAGTACTATCGTTGCTAAGGGTGGTCTGCAAGTCCTTATCATTTACACATAGCAAACAAACATTCACCGATTCACGTATAACATGCAAGAGCGGTTAGCGTTTAAATAGTTTAGCGTTGTGTGTAGCGTGTTTTGATATAGGGAACGTATGTAATACCCAAAAGTGTGTTTTAAGCGAAAAAGGTTTCAACTATACTCACAGTTCGTGTTTAGCAAGTAAACGCAATCTGCTATGTATTGAAGGGAGCGCCGGAACAGCCTGTAAGCGAGAACAGAAGTGCATCAGTCTTTCGAAGTGCTGAAACGATCGAAACGAAGTGCGGTGGGATAATAGACCACTTCGTGCGAAGTAGCACCAGGTTCTCACCAGGGTGCACTTCGTGCGAAGTTGTATCTGGTGTTCACCAGAAGGGTACATCGTGCGAACTAGGTGTCTAGTTCGTGCGAAGTGGTCCTTTTTGGTGCGAAGTTGGGTTATTTTGGTGTCAAAATCGTGTGTTTTCGCATTGTTAGTTGGGGAAATTGAGTGTCCATCCTTCCAACCTTGAGCTACTAAGCAAACCAAACGCTGGGGAGGTCTTTTTGAGCAGTTTAGTCACTTTTAAGAACTTGGACTGATTCGAACGAACTAGGACTAATTCGTGCAAAGCGGTCCAGCTCGCAAAGTTGACTGTTTTACGTCCTTGTGCTTCCGGAACTGAGTTTCCACTTGGAATAGACGTATTTTCTAATCCATTTCAAGTATGTTGTCTGACCATGCTTTGTTCCACTATATAGTGAACGAAACACACGTCGGTTCATCCGTTTTTGGTGTAAAATCAATGTTTTAAGCCGTTTTCTCATACCAACACTTGGTGGGTCGAAATCATCAAGATTTCTAGCTTGGGAAGCCAAAGCTAAGCCCAATATACTCGTTTATGTGTAGATCTAAGTTAAAATAAGAAGTTTTATGGAAAAAAAGATGAAGATTTTCGTAAAAGAAGAAGTTTTTAATGAAATCGAAGGTAGCCTTGTGCAAAATCGTAGTGGATAACGTTGTGGTTTGCATAAATCGAGTTGTTTCTTACTTGGAAATAAGAGAAATGCGGGTTGGAGAGTTCTGGTGCGAAGTGGCAGCAAGAGGAGTGTGTGTGGAGGTGTTAGGTATTTATAGCTGAAGGAGAAATGGGTGGCAGGGATTGCAAGTTCGCACGAAGTAGCCACTACTTCGCACAAACTTGGCCAATTCTTTGATTTGGTCAAGTTCGTGCGAAGTAGGGGTCTACTTCGTGCGAACTTGCCCTTTTTGTTAGGAATCGTTTCCAAATTCCGTTGTTGGCTATTTGTTCAGTGATTTGTTTGTATTAAATAGTTATGTTAAGCGTTTTGGCGAAGTTTTAAGCGTTGCGTTATAAAAATAATGCGATTGAGCGATTCGTAGGAGCGAGAGCGTTGCGATAACGAGTACAACCATAATACATAGAACACACATAACACGTAATTAACATAAAGCAACATAATTAACTACGATTTGAGTTTGCGTTGAGAGTTGCGAGTATTAAGCGATTTAAATGCGATAAATAGCCATATAAAATGCGTTTCAAAATAGTTTAGCCATTACAATAAATCTAATAGTACAAAACGGGTTCGAAACAGAAGTAGACGGAAATAACAGGATTCGGATAATAATCCGAAAGATCGGGTTGTTATAGCACTAACATGGATATTAGTACCATTTTATTCAGTAAATAACATGCGTTATGTTAAAATATGAAGTCGTGATGGTTTCGAATGATTATAGTAAAGTTCGGTACAAGACTATGCGTTAAAAACGGTAAAAATATACTTTTAAAGTAATTTTTGTAAAACTGTTTTAGATTAGGTTATTGTGACATTTGTGGTGATCTGATCGTGTAACGATTCTGAATGAATTATCAATCAATGAAATTTTTGTGTTTTATTTACGAGATTTGTATTTTTTATCATGTCGATTGCACGTATTCTGTTCTTGCACGATTCCGAACTCTTAAACAACTTCTGGAAGTGAAATCGCAAATTGTTACGCAAACGTAATCAGTTTAACGCGACGTACACACTAGAACAATGAAATAAGCTAAAAATACCCTAAATACCCTTTACATAACTTAGAAATTAGTTTTGAGGGCTTCGGTATGGCGAAAACAAGTTTATTCAAGCTTAGGGGCTATTTTGCAAATTCTGCGAAACTATGTCGATTCACGTATATCGTTATCCGGAGCATGTACGCATGTCAAAAAAAATTTGTAATCATTAAAATCTAGTATTATAATGATTGGAATGCAAAAATATCATTCGTTACGCGTTTACGGTCATTTACGCGTTCGTTACGATTTTCGTCGTAATTAACCGAAAATTGCAACCGTATGACCGAACGAACTGACACCCGGGACAATTTTTGAACATATTTCAAGTTCCATATGTTTATATTTTTAATGGAGCTTAAAAATGGGGTTAACTGGTGTTAAAAGTGCCAAAACGTGACGAAAACAAGTGCAGTGGCCATTTATGTCAATTTTAGAAACTTCTGCCCCTGCAAGGGCCTACAGACCGTAAGGCCTAACCCCATACGGTCCGTAAGGGGTCCCCAGCTCAGAAGCTTCCTAAATTCAAGCTGGCAGCTTCTTGTTCACTTCCTTGGCCACCAAGTCGCGACCTATGCCACCTTTAACCTGCATTAGACACCTGGTAGGACACTAAGCATGTCAATAACGCCTCATTGGACACTTGGCATGAATTTGTGATCCTTTGATCACTATAAATAGCCAAGATCAAGCTCACTTCAATTTGCTCATTCCATTCTCTCTTCCTCCCATCTCTTTGGAGTTGTTTCCAGCAATTAGAGACCTCCTCTCTAAGTTCTCTGAGTTCTTAAGTGTTTCTTAAACACAAGTAAGATCTCATCCTTAGTCTTTTTCATTACTTTTAGCTATTTCAAGCTAAAAGTCAAACACAGCTTTGACCATTAATTGGTTAAGACAAAGTTCAATTGAACTTTGCAACGTGATCGTAATTACGATGGTTATGATCCTTAATGATCGTACCTACTGATTTACCACGTTACTAGTCAAAGTGACGAGTCAAAGTTTTGGTCAAAAGTGTGCATTATGTGCATTTTACGATGAAAACATTTTTAGGTATCAAAACACTTTGTTTTGATATCAAATCAGTTTTCTAACTTAGTTAAACATGTTTTAACATGTTTCGTCACTTTTAGTTTAGTGCTTATTTAGGGTCGTAAGTCGAGCGGTCTTGACCACCGCTTTGACTTTAGAATCCGACCCGTTTGGTCAATCTTAGGATCCGACCAAACACGTATTTGTGACCATAGTTGTATAGGGAATAACCCTCTGAGGTTATACCTTATGGTCATGTCGTTTGGTTAGTATGATGTTAAGTCGCTAGTTATGCCTTTATAAATGACCAAAATGCCCTTATTGCGCATAAATTAACTTAAGCATATGTGACCAATGTTTTGACATATAAACTGATGTTGCAACTATATTAAACTTATTTTCGCATATTAGACTTATAATAACACATATCTAACCATCCGAACACGTTTCTACGTAAATGGCACGTTAAAGTAGCGTAAACTATCTTAACGAGTCATAACGGGTCAAAAGCACTTAGGAATCCTTTTCAAATCAGAATGTAAACTTTGTTAAACCATTTCATATGAGTACCAACACTCATTTGGTTTACAAGACCTCATTCTATCCAATCCGCCGATTAAGGTCCCGATATTTACATAGTATCCGATTTTTGGACATGTTTGATTTCTCGGACATTTGAGCTTGTTTAATCTTTGATTCAAGGTTATTTTGCAACCTCAGGTTAGTACATAGCTCCCCTATTTTATGTTTTTCAAATATTTTGGGGTGATTCATATGTGCTAAATTGTTTTCAAGTTTTCAAATTACAAAAGCTATGGTTTATATAAACATGGCGATTTCAATAATGTGAACGAACTTGTTGGTGTGTTATATACATGACACGAATAACATTCATTAGCTTTGGCCAAGCCGACCAGTAGTAAGTTATGGTACCATAGGACTGACAATCCCGTTACCAAGGTTCCCGGTGTTTGTGGGGAAGTTTGGGGAACGACCGAAACTGTTTACTTTAACAAACCCTTGGTGGTTTGTTATTGCAATTTAAAGATACCCTTTGGTGGTATAGACGAGTCAACACAGGTTTGAATATATTCACCAAAAAGACCATAACTTTTCACAATTAAAACAAGGACGAATTGTTTACACGGACGATGAACAATTGGATTATGACACGAACAATGGACGAATGGTTTATGACACGAACAATGGAAGATTGGTTTATGGTAAGTGATTTAGATAAAGGTATGTGTGTAATGTGATAAAAGCATAGTGGATACGCCGCTGGTACTTCATATATATAAGTGCTTTTATCATATTACATTCGTGGCGTGATTTGCATCACTTGAAACAAAGGTTTTCAAATAATAACACGTAACGATTTTCAAATATAAAGATATAAACCATACAAGGTTTCTTCAAAGACGGTTTACTACTCGAATTTATGCAACAAATGTTTTGGTCAAGATTCATGGCTACAAGTCTTTTATAAACTATAACTAACTTGCTTTAGTTGGTTAGTTATTATTGCAATACCAAATACCTTTTGATAACACAGTTTTCAATTAACGACTTTAGTAGTCTGACGAGGTATTGCAAATACATATTCAAGGCCATGAATTTGACACACTCACAAAACCTATGTACTCGCCGGCATATTTTTTTGCTGACCTGTTTTCACATATGTTTCAGGGAACAATGCATGATGTTGATGCATGCTCACTTAGGATCGGACGCGTACTTAGTGCCTTAAAATAAGAAAGACCGTAGTTTATTTCGTTTGTCTTTAATTTCCAAGACAATGTAACTATGAAATTTCAATATTCAATAAAACGTAACTTTAATTACCTCGTGCTGTTGAAACAATCTGTTAACGTGACTCCCCGACGTTTCTGTCGCGGTTTGTTGTTTTTACGCGGTCGAGGTGTTACAGATTGGTATCAGAGCACTGGTTATAGGGAACTAGGTTATTAGTAATGCTTTGACCTAGACTATAACCTTTATAGGACCCTAACGCGAGTTTACTTTTGTTTAGATTCGTAAAATACAATACTATCACCTATTCTTAGGTAATTACCAAAAACAATACAAAAGTCACGAAATCTCTTTACGAAAACTTTTTGAAACGAAAAAGATCTATTCTTAGATGAATCGTTTTTGGGCCTTATGCCTTCAAAGTTTGGGTTTTATTAATGTGAATACATGCAATCTGGAAGGGTGGGTGCCTGTACCCCGAGTTTTCTGTCCAAGGTTAGAGTGTTCGTACAAATCCACTTAATCGGACCAGTCACTCTTACCTGGGAACTCTTGGGGTGAGTGTCCACTTATAGGCTAAAGCTTGTCTTCGCGATACATTATAAAGACCCATTTACTTTGATTAGTCACCGTGTGTCGTTTGTTTGTTTTGAGAAACGAACGAATGACCACCATCCTTATTTCGTCGATATTTTCAACACCTCTCTTGATTTATATCAATCTCACATATCTTCCTCCATATTTTCTTTTAGAATGCCTCCTAGACGTGATACAACTCAAAATGCCAAAATGGCAGCCATTATCGCTCAGCAAATAGCTGCTGTACCCTAAAATCTTGTGACCCAACTCAATCAAGCGAACAACAATAACAATAACAATGCACCAGCTCCGTGCAACTATAAACAATTTTGTTCGGCTAAACCACTATCGTTTTCTGGGTTTGAGGGAACTACTGGGCTTTTGCAATGGTTTGAGAGCCTTGAAAGTACTTTCCTCATATGCAATGCCCAAACGAGCGAAAAGTTGAGTTTGCGTTGAGCGTATTAAAAAAGAGAGCTCTTACATGGTGGAATGGTATTATGAGAGACACAAGTGCTAATGTAGCCTTAGCTCAAACTTGGGAAGAGCTTAATGATGAAGGAATTATGTCCTCGTCATGAGCAGAGGGCGCTCGAAAACGAATTCCATGATCTCAAACATTATAGTGGTGAGCATCGTGCTTATACTGACCGGTATGAGGAGTTGAGTTTACTCTGTCCTTCAATGGTGACGCCTTTGGATAAGGCAATCGAGAAGTATATCGATGGTTTGCCTGATCCTGTTCAGGACATTGTTACCAGAAGTAACCCAACCACTGTCCGACAGGCCATTGAGCTAGTTGCGACTTTGACTGAGTCTCAGGTCAAAAAGGGTAACCTTCATCGCAAAGGCAATAAGAAATCATCTACCAAAACCACTCAAGAGAAACACAAGGGAAACAAAGCTGAGCCTTCTAAACAATCGAAGAAGCGTAAAGCCTCTCAGAACTTCGCTGTTACTACACAACCCGCTCCAAATGCTCCCCAAAACCAACCAACTCAATCTCCAGTGAGGAAGCCATATGTTGGTACTGCACTGTTGTGCAAACATAAAGGCATACAGACCGTAACCATAAAGGCTTGCGGTCCGTAACCGCCTCACTGAATTCATATTTTGAGTGCCTTACGTCCGTAACCAGTGATGGTTACAGTCCGTAAGGACCTCCCAGATGGTAAATGTTTGGCATTTTCCACTTTTGATCCTCTGACTCTTCCGATGTTCGTTCAGAGGTTATTTAAAATAACATGACGGCGGCTTTTAGTCCCTCTCGGCTACACGTAGCAACCAAAATTTTAAGGACACATCTCGGATTTTTATTTGACGAAATTTTCGAGGTGTTACACTTTTACATGATCAATCCTTATACATGAATACTTGTTATGCCTAGATACATGCTTGATTATACATGCTGGATCATTAACTTAGCTAGCCCAACTTATCATATATAGCGCTATAGGAGTAGCACGCCGCCTGTCGGGGTTATGTTAAGATATTCATTCTCATTTTAGTCTTGTCGCTTTTGTGGCAAGGGAAGCTCGATCTAGTTAAAATTTTGTGGAAACTCGGGGTTTGATCTAGTATTGCATGATTAGTATGAACTTTGCTTACAATTACCATGTGGATTCGAGTTACACTTTTATACTTATGCTATGTATAACCAAACTTGTGTACTCGCCTTTGCCTTTGCATTGAACTCGTATTTTTAACATATTACAGGTTGATGAAGATTTTGCCATGAAATCGGAGTAGTGATGATGCTTAGATACACATATAGACGTTAGGTTATAAAATGTTGTATCAAATTTTGCCCTTTGTTATTGTTATATTTGAAATTCCTTGTAATGTATGGAAATGTTGTTATGAATGAAATATGGGTTTTATTTAATATTGTCGCCAATTAGTATTTATGAGCAATGAGCAATCTATTTCATCCCGCCTTGATGTTTCCGCCATCGGTTGAAATATGTTTCCGCCTCGATGTATCAGAGCCATAACTATATGGAATTAGGTAGAATTGCCATGTTCGCCCTAGTCTATAGTTTAAGTGTCCATTTTGACCATTCTTGTCTTATGCTTAAAACTTTATTCTTCCTCATTGCTTCTTCCTTATCTTTTGGTCTTAAAATTTACATAATTTCTTTCTAAGACATTTTACATAATACACTTGAAGACTTGAAGACACTCATGATGCAAACGAGACGATTTGCACCAAGATAGGTCCAGTGACTTACAATTTTTGGTGAAATCCCTCATTTCGCGTATTCGATTTTTTCACGAAGTATACCATCAAGTTAGGAGTGATATCCACATCTTGATGGAAACTTCCATTTCATAATCTAGTGGATCTTACAAACGAGTCTGAATATGCTCCTCGTTTAGTAAGAAACAACCACACTTAGGGTACGAAATCGTCAAGTTAGGGGTGAAACCCGCACCTTGTCGATTAAGTCCCATTCCTTGATTTTCGTTCTCGCAAAAGTTTCAATTTTCTAATCGATTAGAGACGTGTAGTATCTGGAAGGGTAAAATACCGTTAGTCGCTTCTCGATGAGAGTATTTTACCTATAGGCCAAATCACGTTTCTCTAATTAGAAAGGATCTTCGATTCACTTTGGAATTGTCGACGTTTCTCTACCCGAAACAATCTCATTTTTTATTGAGCCAATATTTTATGTTAACTCAATTATTGTGTGATTTTATACTTTTTACCTTATTCGTTTGAGCCGTTACACATTTCGCACGTTTATCGCAAACAAAAAACAATACTAATCCTTGTGAACAAACTAAATTTATACTCCTTATTCGCATCCATACGTGGTTATACATGCTATACTTAATGAATTCATGCAAACTTTTTGAACTAAACTTGATGAACCCATGCAATCTCATATGAACCATATTTGAACCTTATACATGCTTATTCATGCACAACTTGTTTTTTTCCCATATTATGATCAAGTCTCATCCCCTTTTCTTCTATGTTGAACCTCTACATGAACTCTCCAATCTCGAACAAGAAGTCCAAGAGGTCCAACAAGGGGTCCAATAGCAACAACAACAACAATGAGGACTCCATCTCCAAGCAAGAACTCGTCAGTCTTGTCTCCGAACAATTGGCCAATCAAATGGCCCGTGTTATCCCCGATATCGATTACCAGCTTCAAACCATCAATATCAAGACACCCAAATCCTCTGCCGATTCGAAAACCGACAACCCCAAAATGTCCTTCCAATTCAAGCATTTCATGGCTTGTAAACCAGTAGAATTCACTGGCATGGACGGTGTCACCGCCATGATCAATTGGTTTGACGTGATGGAGCTTACCTTTCTCCAGGGCGGGTGCCCTGATTGACCTTCGAACCCTCAACGCTACCGGGGTCTTTCGCCAGAGAACCCTCGAGTGGTGGACTACCGAACGTAATAAGCGTGGCAACGAAGCAGCTCACGCTCTAACTTGGGATGAGCTTAAGCAGCTCATGAGAGATCAGTTTTGTCCTCCCCACGAGACCCAGAAATTCGAAAATGAATTCTGGAACCTCACCCAGCAGGGGAGCGATGCTGAGGGACTGATCGCTCGCTTCAAACAGTTGAGTATCGTCTGTCCTGGATAGGTGGATACGGTTCCCAAAGCGATAGCTAAGCTTATTCATTCGCTTTCGCCTGTGATCAGGAATCACATAGCCGCCACAAACCCAAGAACCCTCAAAGAATCCTTTAGCATAACCATCCAGCTTAACCACAACTGCATCCTTCAGGGGGGCTACGACAAGGTTCCTACAAAGCATGCGCACCAAGCCACCGCCAATACCACCACCGCTACCGAATCGCCTCCCCCTCAAACCAAAAGGAACAACCTCAAGAACAAGAAGCGGAAGGCTTCGGTTCAAAACAACACGGTCGTCACTTCGCCTACCCCTACACCTCTAAATGCCATCTCCTCCACCCAAAACAACGATCCATCCAAATGAAACTACACCGACACTTGGCCTAGGTGAGATCGTTGCACCTACCACCATCTCCCTTCCACCCCGTGTCGAAAGTGCGCCAACTGTAACAGGTTGGGGCATCTTTCTAACCATTGTCGCCAACCGCAAAGCAACCAAGCCATTGTCCCTAATCCTAACCCGAACCAAATCCAGCCTCAACGTCAGAATGCTCATGTGCGAGCATGTTACAAATGTGGCAATCTCAATCATCTCGCCAATGTCTGTCCTCTTCTCAACCAGCAGCATCAGCAACAGCAGCAGCAGCAGCAGCTTGAGCCTTCAAAAGGACGAGCTTTCATGCTTACCTCCTCTCAAGCCCAAAGCTCTAATGACGTCATCACTGGTACGTTCCTTGTGAACCATATTTATGCTACATGTCTATTTGATACTTGCACCGATAGGAGTTTTGTGTCGCTAGAATTTGAACCCTTGCTTAAGTTCAAACGATCTAAAATGCCTAATCCTTTCGCTGTCGAAGTCACTAATGGTAAAACCGTCTCCGTTGATTCCATTCTTTCTGGTTGCTCCTTGATTCTTAACGATCATTCTTTCTCCATTGACCTCATTCCCATGCAAATGGGTAGTTTCGACATCATAGTAGGCATGGATTGGCTTATGCGAGTTCATGCCGAAGTTGTTTGTTCCGAGAAGTTTATTCGCCTCCCCCTTCCTCAAGGTGATTCTCTACACGTCTATGGTGATAAACCTTCTAAAGGTCTCAAACTTATGTCGTGCATCCAAGTGAACAAGTACTTGCGTAAGGAGTACTTTGCCTTCCTCGCCCATGTTGTGGAAAAGAAAGACAAAGGTCCAAGCGTAAGTGATGTTCCTGTCGTTTGTGAATTTCCTTTTGTTTTTCCTGAGGATCTTCGTGGTCCTCCGCCCCCTCGAGCTGTCGATTTTCGTATTGATCTTATCCCTGGCGCAACTCCTGTTGCGAAAGCTCCCTATCGTTTATCACCCTCGGAGATGCAAGAGCTATCAAGCCAGCTTCAAGAGCTTCTTGATAAAGGCTTTATACGCCCTAGTACCTCTCCTTGGGGCACTCCCGTTCTTTTTGTCAAAAAGAAAGATGGATCATTCCGCATGTGCATTGACTATCATGAGCTCAACAAGCTTACAGTCAAGAACCGCTATCCACTTCCTCGTATGGACGATCTCTTCGATCATTTGTAAGGCGTGAAGTGCTTTTCGAAGATCGATCTCCATTCTGGCTATCATCAACTTTGGGTTTCCAAGGAAGATGTACCCAAAACTGCCTTTCACACACGTTATGGACACTACGAGTTCGTGGTCATGCTTTTGGTTTGACTAACGCAACGGCAGTGTTTATGGATCTCATGAACCGCGTGTGTAAGCCTTTTCTCGATAATTTTGTCATTGTATTCATCAACGATATCCTAATCTACTCCAAGATGAAAGAAGAGCATGGACGACATTTGTGTCTCATTTTCAGCTATTGTAAACCGAACGTCTTTATGCCAAATTCTCCAAGTGTGAATTTTGGCTAAAAGAGGTTCAATTCTTAGGTCACATCGTCAATTAACTCGGTATTCATGTTGACCCTGCAAAGATAGAAGCTGTAAAGAATTGGATTGCGCCTAAGTCGCCCTCTGAAATTCGTTCATTCCTTGGCCTATCTGGGTATTATCGTCGTTTCATCTCGAATTACTCCAAGATTGTCGTTCCCTTGACTTCGTTGACTCAAAAAGATAAGCCTTTTGTTTGGGGTCCCGAACAAGAGGAATCTTTCCAAACGTTCAAGGACATGCTTTGTACTGCTCCTATCCTCACTCTCCCCGATGGAAACAACATTTCTTCGTGTATTGCGATGCCTCTAACCAGGGTCTTGGTTGCGTACTCATGCAACGAGACAAAGTAATCGCTTACGCGTCGAGACAACTCAAAATACATGAGAAAAACTATACTACTCACGACCTTGAACTTGGTGCAGTTGTTTTTGCATTAAAGATTTGGCGACACTACCTTTATGGTACAAAGTGTACGGTCTTCACCGACCATAAGAGCCTCCAACATATCTTTGATCAAAAGGAACTTAACATGCGTCAACGTCGTTGGGTAGAATTGTTAAACGACTACGACTGTGATATTCGCTACCACCTTGGCAAAGCGAATGTCGTGGCCGATGCACTTAGTCTTAAGACTCATGTTAAGAGTGTTCGTTGCTACCAAGTCGTGGGAAGACTCAACGAGTTGATTCGACAAGCACAATTTACCGTCATAACGAGGGTAACCTCGATAGCGAATTAAATTGTGGAGTCGGAAATCCACTCAAAGCTAAGCCTGATGGTATTCTTTACTACCACAGTCGTATTTGGATTCTCGATCGTCTCAATCTTCGGTCTACTTTGATGAATGAAGCCCACAAATCCCGATACTCCGTTCATCCTGGCGCTGATAAGATGTACCATGATTTACGCGCATCCTACTGGTGCCCTGGAATGAAACGTGATATCGCTCTTTACGTGTCCAAATGCCTTACGTGTTCCAAAGTCAAGGCAGAACATCAACGTCCCTCTGGTTTGCTCGAACAACCAGAAATTCCTGTCTGGAAATGGGAGAGCATAGCCATGGATTTAATCATGAAATTGTCTTGTACTTCGTCCGGTCATGACAGGATTTGGGTCATCATTGACCGATTAACCAAATCCGCGCATTTTCTCGCTATTCGTGAAGATTACAAAGTCGAGAAATTGGCTCGTATCTACACGGATGAAATCATTAGCCGTCATGGTACTCCTCTTAATATTATTTCTGATCGCGACGCTCGTTTCACCTCTCACCTTTGGCAAACTTTTCAATCCGCCCTTGGCACTCAGCTTAATCTTAGCACCGGTTTTCATCCTCAGTATGATGGTCAAACCGAGCGTACTATCCAAACTTTAGAGGATATGCTTCGGTCATGCGTAATCGATTTTGGCGGCAATTAGGATTCGCACTTACCCTTGGTTGAATTCTCGTACAACAATAGTTATCACGCTAGTATTCAAATGGCTTCATTTGAAGCATTGTATGGTCGTAAGTGTCGTTCGCCTATTTGTTGGCACGAGATTGGAGATGTTCAGATCACCGGTCCCGAATTAATACAAGAGACAACGGACAAGATCTTACAAATACGTGATAATCTCCTCAAAGCACGAAGCCGACAAAAGAGCTACGCTGACAAAAGACGAAGGCGTTGTTCGTTTTGGTAAGAAAGGAAAACTCGTTCCTCGCTACGTGGTTCCTTTCAAGATCTTGGAAAGGATTGGCAAGGTAGCATATCGACTGGACCTACCTCAAACGCCCAACAATGTTCATCCTGTGTTTCATGTTTCAAACCTAAAGAAGTGTCTAGCCGAAGAAGGACTTCAAGTTCCACTTGAAGATCTTCAAATCAATGATACTTTGCCCTTTGTGGAGAAACCGGTCGAAATCATAGACCGAGTAGTCAAGCAGCTAAGGCGTAGTCGGATCCCTATCGTCAAGGTTCGTTGGGAAGGGAAACGTGGCGCCGAGTTTACTTGGAACCTCGAGAGTGATATGAATACTAAGTATCCGCATCTCTTCGTTGCATCTTCCTAAATTTCGGGACGAAATTTCCTAAAGGAGGGGAGACCGTAACGCCTCGCGTTTTTCATACCTTCTATTTATAGCAAGCTCGTGTGGTAATTCTATTTTTGGAAGTCTTTGTATTCGTATTCCTCATTTTGTTGTAACGTTGTAATCCAGACTTGAATCGTAATGGAAATATACATTTTGTCCCTATACTTGTTATGCATACTCATACAATACATACACATGATCTTCATACTCGAAAACGTAACATACTTGCATATACGTGACAATTATACTTGATACATACATTATACTCGGTGCTTATACTCGATCTCAGACATTTTGTTCGTATATATACATTGTGACACAACTCCTATGCATATAATACTTTAAATGTTCATAAAATACCTTAATTAATCATTAAAACCCGTCACCTTTGGAAAAATCAAGCAAAAACAACATTCTCACCCGGACCTGGTCCTTACGAACCGCAAGGAGAAGCCCTTACGGTCCGTAAGGCACTCTAGGCGGGCAGAATGTGTTTTGGCTCGCGAATTATGCACGGATCCCACTCAAACTCATCTCCCAACTCACCTTTAACCCCATTTAAACACCTCCCATCAACCCTAAACTCATCCCTATAAATACCACCTTATTCCCAAGCATTTTTCCACTTTCACAACCTCTTAATCTCATCAAAATCACTCTCAAATCACCTCAAGAACACTCATAATCAGAATTTTCGGGCAGATTGTGTCACCTTCACAAAAGTGAGCATAACTTGCTCAAATCTTGACCTTTTTACTTGATTCTTTCTTCTAATTACTTGGACAAACTTTAGGTTTGAATCCTAGGGTTCTCCATGAAGAATCCAGACCTGGAAATGCATCCAAAGTGTCCCAAACTTTCTGTTATGATTTTAACTCTTTCAAACTTTGTTTATGTTCATCAAACTTGAGTCTAACTCATCTCAAACCTATGACCGAATGCTTACAACACTTCTTCTGGTTGGTTAGGCTTAAAAACAAGGTTGAGACATTCAAACAAGGGGATTTATCCTCACAAAAATTCTGTTTTCATAGAGCTTCAAGCTCACAAGTGGTGCAAGTTCATAACCTGTTCATGTGTGTCCACCTTGGTTAGCCTTGGCTATCCTAAACTTTGAGAACACACATCACTTGATGATTTTCATCATTATCTCAAGTAGTTTGCTAGTTCTAAAGTGTTACAACCCCGCCTAGCCGTTGACGTGTGTCCATGTGTGCTCTTCGGGTTGTATTCACTTGGCTACTTGATATAATGGTGACACACTTTACAATTCTTTTCATTTACATTCTTGTTTATATTATCATTCATGACCCTCCTTGTTGTCTATGCAACTTGTGTAGTGGTGAATTATATAAAGAGGTTAAATGGATGTTTATCATCCTACCTCCATGCTTGACTTACTTGAATACTTAGAGGTACCAAAGTGGATTGTTCATCCTCCCACCTCCTACATGATTATATGACTATGTATATACTATGGACTATAATATAATCCTAAAAACCGAAACCTTGATAATGGCTAAGTAATCATCTATCGAGTTATTAAGTTTATCACTAAAGTACGTAGTTCCTTGTCACGATTCTAATAGGTCTCGAATCTATGAAACCATATCAACCCCTTTTTGGGTTATCCTAGTGTCAAGAACAAGTGCTATGTCTTAGTGAATATTTTCGTACATAATACTTTAATTCTTATTTTGGTAGTCTCGCTCGAATAATCTGAATCTACCGTTACACTCCTAACTAATACCTAAGTTCTTCTTGTAGAAGGACAAGGTGCCAAACTCTAAACATCACAACAAAGCTCCCGGATTTCTTAAGTGGAACACTTAGCAAAACCGTGAGTACACTCGACCCATTTACCGTTTTAATCACTTTTGGGTTGTAACATGTTAACCTATCAAAATACACACATCAAACTCATGCTTTTACATGCTCAATTCTTATACATGAATATTTGTTATGTCTAGATACATGCTTGATCATTAACTTAGCTAGCCCAAATTATCATATATAGGGTTATAGGAGTAGCACGCCGCCCGTCGGGGTTTTGTTAAAATATTCATTCTCATTTTAGTCTTGTCGCTTTTGTGGCAAGGGAAGCTCGATCTCGTTAAAACTTTTGTGGAAACTCAGGGTTTGATCTAGTATTGCATGATTAGTATGAACTTTGCTTACAATACCATGTGGATTCGAGTTACACTTTTATACTTATGCTATGTATCACCAAACTTGTGTACTCGCCTTTGCCTTTGCATTGAACTCGTATTTTTAACATGTTACAGGTTGATGAAGATTTTGCCATGAAATTAGAGTAGTGATGATGCTTAGATACACATATAGACGTTAGGTTATAAAATGTTGTATCAAGTTTTTCCCTTTGTTGTTGTTGTATTTGCAATTCCTTGTTATGTATGACAATGTTGTTATGTATGAAATATGGGTTTTATTTAAATATTGTCGCCAATTAGTATTTATGAGCAATGAGCAATCTATTTCGTCCCACCTTGATGTTTCCGCCATCGGTTGGGGTGTCACAATTATAATTACAACATTAAGAGTTTTTACATTTGTTTATCTTACCAAACTACTATTAGCTATCTCGTTGTCCAATAGTAAAGAAACTACTTTTAATGGTATTTGTCACTCCCTCATTTCAGTGACTGTGGTCATATCACTATTGGCTAACCCGTTGTCCAATAACAACGCGTAACAAGAAATGTATACAAAACCCCACATACCGCGGTAATTTCTGAGTAAGAATACAAAGAATTAATCGTTGTAATTTAAGTAATAATTGAAAAAAAACATTTAGGGTTTTGGAAGTATTTGATAAAAGAGAATGACTCACTTTGTAGAATTAGGGTTGTGATTTAACAGGCCTCCTGATTCTAAGCATCTTGGTTAACAGTAAGTTTATAGTTCCGAGTCTTCTGATAATTAAGTATCTACTTTATCGGTGAATGTATTGTTTTAAGCGTTCTGATTCTAACCCCTAATTTCACATAATGTAATCCGTATTTGTGTATAAACTCAACTTAAACTTCAACGATAATCACGAGATCAAAACCTCAACGTAGTTAACGAAGTATAGCCTTATACATGCAACACTTTGGCATCCATTGATTGGTTTATCGATCAATCAGACAGGTATCGTTTCAGTGATTAGGGTTTAATACACGAGAATACAGAGAAACAAAGTTACGAGAGATCAGAGGATCGATTTCAGATGTCGAAAAGGTGCGAATGAAAGCGTCCTAGACCCAACTTTATATAGGCCAGGCTGGTGTCTTAGGAGCGTCGCGGGAGGAAACAGGGTCTCTCGCGAGACGCGCTTGGGCGGTTGGCCTGGCATAGGTCTACCATGTGTCCAACATAGGTCAGACACGTGGCGTGATGTCGTAACACATGTCCTATGTGACACTCGGCTATTTTTAGTCTGTACCGTACTATGTGACATGTGTTATCAATGAATAGAGGGAATATTTTATTAAATTTGGCGTTAATTGATAGAATTTGATGTCTTGTAAATCCAAACTGTGTTAGAAATTATGTTGGCAAAAATAAGACAAACGCTTATCGCGTAACGAACAAAATGCGAAACCAACGTCGGTGACCACCCGGTTAAAGTTAAAATCCTAAAAATACAATGTTATGATTATTTTTAATCATATCCGTGAGGAAAAATTTAACTAAAACGCTTAAAAACACCATTTTGCAAATTTAAGCGCGTACCGCGCGATACCAAGCGTATCTTACAAAATATAAACGACAAAGCCAGTCGAGGCAAATAAAATATTGTTCAGCAATATTATGACTGGTTAAGTTTTATAGAATGATAAAAATAATTTAGAACGCCTTAAAACGCGAGATAAAATACCCGTTAGTCAGTTAAATACTTGTTTTTGGCCTAATATATAATATATTTGTGTATGTATGAGAGATGTATGTGTGTACAACATGTAGGTTGCAGCCCATGGGGGTGCCCAACCTCTCTCCTTTTTGCCAAATGATGATAAGGTAGGGACATGCAATCATTAAACCTTTTAAAACACACAACAAATACACTTTCCTACATTCAAAACTCTTCATCTCTCTCTTCCTCCTCTCACTCTTGGCCGAACACACACACACACACCACCACCACCACCGCCACCATTTTCAAATTTTGAACTTTCTTTGAAGATCAAGTCCATTCCAAGCTAGATTCAAGTTGGTTTGAAGATCTAAGTGAGTTTCCAAGGTGATTCCAAAGAAGAACAAGCTTTCATCAGAACCTACTAAGTTCTTGAAAGGTATAAACTTACTTTTAAAATTTTATTCTTGATTCTTGATTCTTGGTGATGATGATGATGGAAGGTATCTCAAAAAGTTGGAGTTATTCACAAACTTAAAAACTAATAACAAATGGGTTTTGAAACAAAATAAAAAATGAAAGTTCATGCGTGCGTATACATGGCCAAAAATGTAAGTATATGTGGGTTAGAGTTTGAGCTTTGGTTGTTAGTTGATTTTTTGTTGATGTGATTCCTGAAAGATGATTGCGTGCTTAATCAAAAAGGTTTTTATTGGGATAAAGTTCATATGATTGATGCTAAATAAATGAAAAGTGGGTTTTTGGAAGTATATGCGTGTGTGTCGTGTATATGTATGCATGCACATGGGTTTTGTTTGTTAGTTCATAAAATTATGAGAATGTTACATGCATTGATGATATGATGAATGGATGAATGATTTGAATGAAGATGATGTCTTGGATGATTTGAAAGTTATAATAAATGTATGATAGATGCCTTTTAAAAATCTTGGATAATAATGATATGATAATCATGCATTAGGTACTTGTACATAAGTATGTATGATGATTAAATGATCATAAGTTGATGAACTTGAAATGGTATGATAAATATGGATTAAATCAGATTTTAAGCATAATAAAATGATGCTAAGTATTGTGTTATAATGATATGAAAGTATGTCATAAGTTCGGTAGCTTTGCATGTTATACATCAAGCTTAAAAAATGGTAAAATAGGTGAAATTGCATGATTTATGTGACTTACATGAAATCTGCACTTGTCACACCCCAACCGATGCAAGAATCATCGCGGCGCGGCACTAAGCGAACAGATTGTTCAAGAATTTCCAAAATGACTATTAATATGAAAATATTTAATAACATCCAATTTCCCATACAATCGAACTAAACACTCACATCAAAAGTCATACGGATTACATCATTCTCAAGCAACACAATTCGACAACTAGGTTTTTATTATAAGTTTCTAAAGATAATCCTAAGTCCAATTACAGCGTAATCCATCAACCTGTTACATACGTTAAAATACAAGTCAATACAATAAGTAAAGGTGAGTACACAGGTTTAATAGCATAATAATAGCGATAAAGCATTTACGCATAACCAGCATGCGACACGTAGAGAGGCGAATCTAAGTATGTTAAAAACAATGATACAACTAACCAACACGACTGCGAGGTGGAGTATGTGTGATACGTGTTCACAATAGCGAACACGCACGTAAAGTTAGTATGCGATCCTTAACAACCCCCGAACCAATCGGGTGCTAAGTCCAACCTATAGTACTATCGTTGCTAAGGGTGGTCTGTAAGTCCTTATCATTTACACATAGCAAACAAACATTCAGCGATTCACGTATAACATTCAAGAACGGTTAGCGTTTACAGAGTTGAGCGTTGTGTGTAGCGTGTTTTGATATAGGGAACGTATGTAATACCCAAAAGTGTGTTTTAAGCGAAAAGGGTTCAAGTATACTCACAGTTCGTGTTTAGCAAGTAAACGCAATCTGCTATTTATTGAAGGGAGCGCCGGAACAGCCTGTAAGCGAGAACAAAAGTGCATCAGTCTTTCGAAGTGCTGAAAAGATCGAAACGAAGTGCGGTGGGATAACAGACCACTTCGTGCGAAGTAGCACCAGGTTCTCACCAGGGTACACTTCGTGCGAAGTTGTACCTTGTGTTCACCAGAAGGGTACATCGTGCGAACTAGGTGTCTAGTTCGTGCGAAGTGGTCCTTTTTGGTGCGAAGTTGGGTTGTTTTGATGTCAAAATCGTGTGTTTTCACGTTGTTTGTTGGGGAAATCGAGTGTCCATCCTTCCAACCTTGAGCTACTGAGCAAACCAAACGCTGGGGAGGTCTTTTTGAGAAGTTTAGTCACTTTTAAGAACTTGGACTGATTCGAACGAACTAGGACTAATTCGTGCGAAGCGGAGCAAAGTTGACTGTTTTGCGTCCTTGTGCTTCCGGAACTGAGTTTCCACTTGGAAGAGACGTATTTTCGAATCCATTTCAAGTATGTTGTCTGACCATGCTTTGTTCCACTATATAGTGAACGAAACACACGTCGGTTTACCCTTTTTTTGTGTAAAATCATTGTTTTAAGCCGTTTTCTCATATCCAACACTTGGTGGGTCGAAATCATCAAGATTTCTAGCTTGAGAAGCCAAATCTAAGCCCAATATACTCGTTTAAGTGTAGATGTAAGTTAAAATAAGAAGTTTTATGGAAAAAAGATGAAGATTTTCATAAAAGAAGAAGTTTTTAATGAAATCGAAGGTAGCCTTGTGCAAAATCGTAGTGGATAACGTTGTGGTTTGCATAAATCGAGTTGTTTCTTACTTGGAAATAAGAGAAATGCGGGTTGGAGAGTTCTGGTGCGAAGTGGCAGCAAGAGGAGTGTGTGTGGAGGTGTTAGGTACTTATAGCTGAAGGAGAAATGGGTGGCAGGGATTGCAAGTTCGCACGAAGTAGCCACTACTTCGCACGAACTTGGCCAATTCTTTGATTTGGTCAAGTTCGTGCGAAGTAGGGGTCTACTTCGTGCGAACTTGCCCTTTTTGTTAGGAATCGTTTCCAAATTCCGTTGTTGGCTATTTGTTCAGTGATTTGTTTGTATTAAATAGTTATGTTAAGCGTTTTGGCGAAGTTTTAAGCGTTGCGTTATAAAATAATGCGATTGAGCGATTTGTGGGAGCGAGAGCGTTGCGATAACGAGTACAACCATAATACATAGAACACACATAACACGTAATTAACATAAAGAAACATAATTAACTGCGATTTGAGTTTGCGTTGAGAGTTGTGAGTATTAAGCGATTTAAATGAGATAAATAGCGATATAAAATGCGTTTCAAAATAGTTTAGCCATTACAATAAATCTCATAGTACAAACCGGTTCGAAACAGAAGTAGACGGAAATAACAGGATTCGGATAACAATCCGAAACATCGGGTTGTTATAGCACTAACATGGATATTGTTACCATTTTATTCAGTAAATAACATGCATTATGTTAAAGTATGAAGTCGTGATGGTTTTGAATGATTATAGTAAAGTTTGGTACAAGACTACGCGTTAAAAACGATAAAAATCTACTTTTAAAGTAAGTTTTGTAAAACTGTTTTAGATTAGGTTATTGTGACATTTGTGGTGATCTGATCGTGTAACGATTCTGAATGAATTATCAATCAATGAAATTTTTGTGTTTTATTTACGAGATTTGTATTTTTATCATGTCGATTGCACGTATTCTATTCTTGCACGATTCCGAACTCTTAAACAACTTCTAGAAGTGAAATCGCAAATTGTTACGCAAACGTAATCAGTTTAACACGACGTACACTCCGGAATAATGAAATAAGCTAAAAATACCCTAAATACCCTTTACATAACTTAGAAATTAGTTTTGAGGGCTTCGGTATGGCGAAAACAATTTTAATCAAGCTCAAGTGCTATTTTGCAAATTCTGCGAAACTATGTCGATTCACGTATATCGTTATCCGGAGCACGTATGCACGTCAAAAAAATTTTGTAATCATTAAAATCTAGTATTTTAATGATTGGAATGCAAAAATATCATTCGTTACGCGTTTACGGTCATTTACGCGTTCGTTACGATTTTCGTCGTAATTAACCGAAAATCGCAACCGTACGACCGAACGAACTGACACCCGGGACAATTTTTGAACACATTTCAAGTTCCATATGTTTATATTTTTAACGGAGCTTAAAAATGGGGTTAACTGGTGTTAAAAGTGCCAAAACATGACGAAAACAAGTTCAGGGGCCATTTCTGTCAATTTTTGAAACTTCTGCCCCTGCAAGGGCCTAACAGACCGTAAGGCCTAACCCCATACAGTCAGTAAGGGGTCCCCAGCTCAGAAGCTTCCTACATTCAAGCTGGCAGCTTCTTGTTAACTTCCTTGGCCACCAAGTCGCGACCTATGCCACCTTTAACCTGCATTAGACACCTGGTAGGACACTAAGCATGTCCATAACGCCTCATTGGACACTTGGCATGCATTTGTGATCCTTTGATCACTATAAATAGCCAAGATCAAGCTCACTTCAATTTGCTCATTCCATTCTTTCTTCCTCCCATCTCTTTGGAGTTGTTTCCAGCAATTGGAGACCTCCTCTCAGAGTTCTCTGAGTTCTTAAGTGTTTCTTAAACACAAGTAAGATCTCATCCTTAGTCTTTTTCATACTTTTAGCTATTTCAAGCTAAAAGTCAAACACAGCTTTGACCATTAATTGGTTAAGACAAAGTTCAATTGAACTTTGCAACGTGATCGTAATTACGATGGTTATGATCCTTAGTGATCGTACCTACTGATTTACCACGTTACTAGTCAAAGTGACGAATCAAAGTTTTGGTCAAAAGTGTGCATTACGTGCATTTTATGACGAAAACATTTTTAGGTATCAAAACACTTTGTTTTGATATCAAATCAGTTTTCTAACTTAGTTAAACATGTTTTACATGTTTCGTCACTTTTAGTTTAGTGCTTATTTAGGGTCGTAAGTCGAGCGGTCTTGACCACCGCTTTGACTTTAGAATCCGTCCCATTTCGTCAATCTTAGGATCCGACCAAACACGTATTTGTGACCATAGTTGTATAGGGAATAACCCTCTGAGGTTATACCTTATGGTCATTTCGTTTGGTTAGTATGATGTTAAGTCGCTAGTTATGCCTTTATAAATGACCAAAATGCCCTTATTGCGCATAAATCAACTTAAGCATATGTGACCAATGTTTTGACATATAAACTAATGTTGCAACTATATTAAACTTATTTTCGCATATTAGACTTATCATAACACATATCTAACCATCCGAACACGTTTCTACGTAAATGGCATGATAAAGTAGCGTAAACTACTTTAACGAGTCATAACGGGTCAAAAGCACTTATGAATCCTTTTCAAATCAGAATGTAAACTCTGTTAAACCATTTCATATGAGTACCAACACTCATTTGGTTTACAAGACCTCATTCTATCCAATCCGCCGATTAAGGTCCCGATATTTACATAGTTATCCGATTTTTGGACACGTTTGATTTCTTGGACGTTTGAGCTTGTTTAATCTTTGATTCAAGGTTATTTTGCAACCCCAGGTGAGTACATAGCTCCCCTCTTTTATGTTTTCAAATATTTTGGGGTGATTCATATGTGCTAAATTGTTTTCAAGTTTTCAAATTACAAAAACATGGTGATTTCAATAATGTGAACGAACTTGTTGGTGTGTTATATACATGACACGAATAACATTCATTAGCTTTGGCCAAGCCGACCAGTAGTAAGTTATGGTACCATAGGACTGACAATCCCGTTACCAAGGTTCCCGATGTTTGTGGGGAAGTTTGGGGAACGACCGAAACTGTTTACTTTAACAAACCCTTTGGTGGTTTGTTATTGCAATTTAAAGATACCCTTTGGTGGTATAGACGAGTCAACACAGGTTTGAATGTATTCACCAAAACGACCATAACTTTTCACAATTAAAACAAGGATGATTTGTTTACACGGACGATGAACAAGTGGATTATGACACGAACAATGGACGAACGGTTTATGACACGAACAATGGAAGATTGGTTTATCGTAAGTGATTTACATAACGGTATGTGTTTAATGTGATAAAAGCATGGTGGATACGCCGCTGGTACTTCATATATATAAGTGCTTTTATCATATTACATTCGTGGCGTTATTTGCATCACTTGAAACAAAGGTTTTCAAACAATAACACGTAACGATTTTCAAATATAAAGATATAAACCATACAAGGTTTCTTCAAAGACGGTTTACTACTCGAATTTATGCAACAAATGTTTTGGTCAAGATTCATGGCTACAAGTCTTTTATAAACTATAACTAACTTGCTTTAGTTGGTTAGTTATTATTGCAATACCAAATACCTTTTGATAACATAGTTTTCAATTAACGACTTTAGTAGTCTGACGAGGTATTGCAAATACATATTCAAGGCCATGAATTTGACACACTCACAAAACCTATGTACTCGCCGGCATATTTTTTTGCTGACTCGTTTTCACATATGTTTCAGGGAACAATGCATGATGTTGATGCATGCTCACTTAGGATCGGACGCGGACTTAGTGCCTTAAAATATGAAAGACTGTAGTTTATTTAGTTTGTCTTTAATTTCCAAGACAATGTAACTATGAAATTTCAATATTCAATAAAACGTAACTTTAATTACCACGTGCTGTTGAAACACCTCTTTTGATTTATATCAATCTCACATATCTTCCTCCATATTTTCTTTTAGAATGCCTCCTAGACGTGATACAACTCAAAATGCCAAAATGGCAGCCATTATCACTCAACAAATAGCTGTTGTACTCTAAAATCTTGTGACCCAACTCAATCAAGCGAACAACAATAACAATAACAATGCACCAGCTCCGTGCAACTATAAACAATTTTGTTCAGCTAAACCACTATCGTTTTCTGGTTTTGAGGGAACTACTGGGCTTTTGCAATGGTTTGAGAGCCTCGAAAGTACTTTCGTCATGTGCAATGCCCAAACGAGTGAAAAGTTGAGTTTGCATTGAGCGTATTCAAAAAGAGAGCTCTTACATGGTGGAATGGTATTATGAGAGACACAGGTGCTAATGTAGCCTTAGCTCAAACTTGGGAAGAGCTTAGGGCTCTAATGATGATGGAATTATGTCCTCGTCATGAGCAGAGGGCGCTCGAAAACGAATTCCATGATCTCAAACAGTATAGTGGTGAGCATCGTGCTTATACTGACCGTTATGAGGAGTTGAGTTTACTCTGTCCTTCAATGGTGACGCCTTTGGATAAGGTAATCGAGAAGTATATCGATGGTTTGCCTGATCCTGTTCAGGACATTGTTACCAGAAGTAACCCAACCACTGTCCGACAGGCCATTGAGTTAGTTGCGACTTTGACTGAGTCTCAGGTCAAAAAGGGTAACCTTCATCGCAAAGGAATAAGAAATCATCTACCAAAATCACTCAACAGAAACAAAAGGGAAACAAAGCTGAGCCTTCTAAACAATCGAAGAAGCGTAAAGCCTCTCAGAACTTCGCTGTTATTACACAGCCCGCTCCAAATGCTCCCCAAAACCAACCAGCTCAACCTCCCGTGAGGAAGCCATATGTTGGTATTGCACCGTTGGGCAAATGGTGCAACGGTCACCACCAAGTTCATCAACCATGTCTTCAATGTACTACTTGTGGAAGATTTGGTCACTTGCCAACGTTTGTTGGTCTGTTCCAAACCAAGTTGTGCAGAATCCTGTCCAACCCCAAGCAAATCCCGTTCGACCTCACTTTCCACCCGGGTCATGTTTTAACTATGGCGAGATGGGCCATTACAAGAATAATTACCCGAAATTAGCCAATGCCAATCAAGCTCGTGGACGAGCATTCAACATTAACGCCAACGAGGCCCGTGCTGACAACGAAGTCGCTAACGGTACGCTCCTTGTCAACAATCATCCTGCTTCTGTTCTTTTCGATTCGGGTGTCGATAGGAGTTTCGTGTCGTTAGCCTTTGAACCATTGCTTTCAATGCCAAGAATTAAACTAGGAAAGCCCTTGACAGTCGAAATAGCTAGTGGCGAACCTCTTAAACTAGATTCTGTCATTCCTAATTACCAATTGAACCTCAATAACCACCTTTTCGCCATTAACCTCACACCAATGCAACTCGGGAGTTTCGACATCATCATAGGAATGGATTGGTTAACCAAGCATCATGCCGAGGTTATTTGTTTTGACAAGATAGTTCGAATACCTCTTCCTTCTGGTGACGTCTTAGAAGTTCATGGAGAGAAACCTGCTAGTAATCTTAAACTCATGACCTGTAACCAAGCCCAAAAATACCTACGAAAGAACTATGTAGCCTTTCTGGCACATATCATAGAGGAGAAAGGCAAAAGCAAAATTGTTCAGGATATCCCCATTGTTCGGGATTATCCTGAGGTCTTTCCTGAAGAATTACCTGGTTTACCTCCTGTACGACAAGTTGAGTTCCGCATTGATCTAGTACCTGGTGCCAACCCAATTGCTAAGTCTCCATACCGTCTTGCACCGTCCGAGATGCAAGAGTTATCGAAACAGCTTCAAGAGCTATATGATAAAGGATTCATTCGTATGAGCTATTCACCTTGGGGCACTCCTGTCCTATTTGTGAAAAAGAAGGACGGATCTTTCCGTATGTGTATCCATTATCGTGAGCTCAACAAACTCAAGATAAAAAATCGATATCCCCTACCTTGCATTGATGATCTCTTTGATCAGCTACAAGGTGCTACTTACTTTTCAAAGATTGATCTACGTTCTGGGTATCATCAACTTCGTGTGCTCGAAGAAGATATTCCCAAGACTGCTTTTCGCACTCGATATGGTCATTACGAGTATACTGTCATGCCTTTCGGCTTGACAAATGCTCCAGCTGTTTTCATGGACTTGATGAATCGGGTTTGTAAACCTTATTTGGACAAGTTCATCATTGTTTTCATCGACGACATTCTTATTTATTCCAAGTCTCGAGCCGAACACGAACAACACCTTTGATTAACTATGGAACTACTAAAGAAAGAACAAATTTATGCCAAATTCTCCAAGTGCGAGTTTTGGCTAAAAGAAGTTCAATTCTTGGGACACATAGTCAACGAGCAAGGTATACATGTGGATCCTTCCAAAATTGATGTCATTAAGGATTGGAACACACCCACTACTCCCACAGAAGTTCTCTCATTTCTTGGTCTTGCTGGATATTACCGTCTATTCATCGCGAACTTCTCAAAAATCGCGGTTCCCCTCACCGCTTTGACTCAAAAAAATAAGCCTTTTGAGTGGGGACCCAAACAAGAGCAAGCCTTCCAAACTCTGAAACAGAAGCTCTGCGATGCTCCTATTCTACCTTTACCCGATGGCAATGATGATTTTGTTGTCTATTGTGACGCATTGAATCTAGTCCTTGGTTGTGTTCTCATGCAACGAGATAAAGTCATAGCCTATGCGTTGTAGTTTTTGCCCTCAAAATTTGGAGACATTACCTCTATGGTACGAAATGCATGGTTTTCACGGACCATAAAAGTCTCCAACACATATTCAATCAAACAGACCTGAACATGAGACAAGACGCTGTGTTGAACTTTTAAATGACTACGACTGTGAAATTCGCTACCATCCTGGCAAGGCGAATGTCGTAGTCGACGCGCTTAGTCGTAAGGAACGTGTCAAACTTCATTGTGTTCGAATTCAATCCGATATTCAGACACATATCCTACAAGCACAGAGTACATGTGTGAACCAAAGCTTGTTCAAAAATGAGCTACCTCAAAATCTCAAACTTCAACTCAAAACTAAAGACAATGGATTACTCTATTATTTGAACCGTAAGTCAAGACAATCTTCGCACCTTATTGATGGACAAAGCTCATAAGTCTCGTTATTCAATCCATCCTGGTGCAGACAAAATGTACAAGGATCTTCGTACCCAGTATTGGTGGCCGGTATGAAAAAAGACATTGCCTTGTATGTATTAAAATGCCTAACTTGTCTTAAAGTCAAGGCTGAACATCAACGCCCATCTGGTTTGCTTGAACAACCATAAATTCCGGTATGGAAGTGGGAGAACATTGCGATGGATCTCATCACGAAACTACCGCGCACATCTAGAGGTCATGATGCTATTTGGGTAATCATTGACCGTCTAACAAAGCCAACACACTTTTTGGCAATTCGTGGATTACTCTGCTGACAAACTCGCCAAGATCTATGTCAATGAGATTGTATCTCGTGATGGTGTTCCTTTGGATATCATATCTGACAGAGATTCTAGGTTCTCATCTCACTTTTGGAAGACCATGCAATCTGCTATGGGAACCAAACTCAATTTGAGCACTGCTTATCATCCTCAAACGGATGGACAAACTAAAAGAACAATTCAAACGTTGGAGGATATGCTTAGAGCGTGTGTGATCGACTTTGTTGGTAGTTGGGATTCGCATCTACCGTTGATCGAATTCTCCTACAACAATAGTTATCACACTAGCATCAACATGGTGCCTTTTGAAGCTTTATACGGTCGAAAATGTCGTTCACCTGTCTGTTGGAATGAAGTTGGAGAGTCTCAATTTACCGGACCTGAACTTATTCATGACACAACAGATAGTCAAGAAAATACGCGATAACCTTTTGACATCGAGAAGTCGTCAAAAGAGTTATGCGGACAAACAACGCAAGCCCTTGGAATTCCAAGTTGGTGACCACGTCCTACTAAAGGTATCCCCTTAGAAATGAGTGGTCAGATTTGGAAAGAAAGGAAAACTTGCACCACGATACAATGGACCATTCAAGATCGTTGAAAGAATCGGAAAGGTGGCCTACCGACTTGAGCTACCTCCTAAACTTGGGAACGTTCAGCCAACATTCAACGTGTCCAATCTAAAGAAGTGTTTAGCCGACACAAATCTTCACATCCCTCTCGACGAAATTCACGTTGATGATACTATGCACTTCGTCGAGAAACCTGTGTAGATTTTGGACCATGAAGTCAAGAAACTTAAACGAAGACGTATACCGATAGTCTAAGTTTGCTGGGAATCCAAACGTGCCCCAGAATATACTTAGGAATGAGATGATCAAATGAAAGCGAAATACCCACATCTGTTTCCACAAGTTTCCTCGAATTAAATTTCGGGATGAAATTTCCTTGTTGGTGCAGAATGTCTATGTCTTAGTCTTATATCGAGTCTGTATTGTATAGAGCTGGATAGGCTAGGTTAAGAAGTATTTATGAAAAGTCTTAGCCAAGTTCACCCATGAAATGACATGTTTGAGCATGTTCGGCCGAACTTGCATAGGCAAGTTCGGGCGAACTTACATGTTTGGGCCGAACTTGTAATCCTATAAATACCTAGCTTGTGTGTCTCATTTGTAACTTTGGCATTGTAGAGGCGAAGCTCTGTTAGTCTGTAATCTGAACGTTTAATCAATGAAATTGATGATTAACTGATTAATTCTTGTCTATTGGTAACACGACGTAATATTTCCGCTATTATGGACGTTAGATATCAAATTTAGGTTCCTAAGCATTGAGGATCAGTCCTACAAGTGGTATCAGAGTTAGATCAGCCTGATTTGATAGTATCAAGACAAGAACACTTCTATTTCTACTCCATTCTTCTTTTTCTTTAACTTTTGATCACAAAATGAAGAATTCATGGTCAAAACTTTTTTAATTTTGAATATATCATGTAAAATACAACAAAGATAAACCCTTGAAAGATTGGAGACCAAATTCAACCAAATTCATGTCGAAATTTTAAAAAACCATTTTTTTGAAAACTTTCTGGAACGAACTTGTTGGCCATGTTCGGCCGAACTTGCACTAAAACATCACTTTTCAAGTGATTTTTAGTAAGTTCGCCTGAATTTAGGTGATTTTTCAGGAAATTTGAGTCAAGTTCGCCCGAAGATACTAAATTTTCATTAATTTTACATTAAGTTCGACCGAACTTGTGTAAAAGCATGAAGATTTTAAGTAAGTTCGCCCGAACTTGCGTGTATTTCATCAAAGTTCTTTTGAACAAGTTCGCTCGAAGATCTGTGTGGTTGGGTTATAAGTTCGATCGAAGATAATTGAAAATTTTCCAAAGTAAATCTAACAAGTTCGACCGAACTTGTTAGAAAATTCAAGAATTCTTCATTTGTCACTACAAGTTCGACCGAACTTGTAGTAGGACTAACTGTTTTCAAAGTTTTTGAAAAATTTTCAGCATATACGTTTTGTGATTCACAATGGAAGATCAACTAAGAGCTTATATGTCCGGAGCTAGTTCGTCAAATGCCAATGTGATTAATCAAGTCAATCTTGATAACGAAATGGGAACGACCGTCAAACCGCCCAAGCTGATGAGCATGGACGAATACGAAGCATGGAAAGAGAAATTCACCTACTGGGTTCAAGCCATGCACTTCGCTGGCTGGGTGTCAATTGAAAGAGGCTACACTATTCTGGTATATGAGCATCAACAATTTCTTGAGAAGTACAACAACTCGACAGCTCAGAGAGACGAATACATTGTAGAGAAAAAGATGATCAGTCTCATCCAACAGTCTGTCAAAGAAGATATTCTGATTCTGTTGCCAGAATATATTACTACAAGAGAGCTTTGGTTGTCATTACAGAAGAAATACCAAGGCAGTGCCAAAATGATCAAAAGCAAGAAGGCTCTCATTCGGAAAGAGTTTGATATCTTTAGCATGCTAAAGAATGAGACCATTAAACAAATGATTGAGCGTTTCTGTCACCTCAAAATGCAAATGCGAAGACACGGTCTTGAGAAGACTGAACAAGATACATCGACAAACTTGCTGACACACTACCAGAGGGTGAATGGACTACGTATTTGATGGTTCTGAAGAATAGTGATAAGTGGGATTTCTTCAAGTTGTCAACATTTATCGATAAACTCGAAGGCCACGAAATGGAGCTTCTGAAGATAGCGAAGTCAAAGAACGCTAATGTAGTTCAAGACATCGGTTTGTACTACAAAACCAGAATGCAAGATAATATTTCGAGTCCAAAAACTGGAACTGCTATTAGTGCAAACATGAATGCTTCTCCACAGAACCAGAATCATTCACAGCCTCAGTATGACCAAAGTCCACAAAATTCTTACTCGAACACTGGTTCAAATTCAACATTCCAAAGTCAAACAAATCAGAACCAACAGCAAAGTTCTGATCCGAATGTTTACAAGTGCAACATCGCAGTGAATTTAAACAATGTTGTTTCAGAAGAAGTTGCAAAACAACATATGTCACTACTTGCTACCGTCTTAGAGTCTTAAAATGTCTTGTTGCCGGTAAGACAGGAAACCCCGAGATGACTGCAGAAGATTATGACCAGGTAGACGAGGAAGAACTCGAACTAATGGACATCAAATGGTCCTTAGCTTCGATCATCAGGAGAGTGACAAAGTTCGTTGCACTCACGGGCCGTGACATAGGAAACTCCAGCAACAAATTGGGTTTTGACAAATCCAAAGTCACGTGTTTTAGATGTCGACAGAAGGGACATTTTAAAAGAAAGTGTAAGAACACCGAGGCAACCGGAAATCAAAGTCCTTTCAGAGAAGGGAATGAATATTACAAAAAGGCGCTTCAATACAAACCATTCCCGAAGAAAACTCAGATTGAGATCCAAGAAAAGCCAAACAGTAGTACCACGGAGAAAGCCATGGTTGCATCTACAGAAGATGATGGTTTTGACTGGAACTCTTATATTGGGAAAAAGACCGGAGTTGCTTTGATGGCAGAGATAGTTGAAGATAATTCTGCAGAGGAGGCAGCGGCAGCAGCTGAAGCAGCGGCAGCAGCAGAAGCAGCAACTTTCGAACAAGCTATTCTGGAACAATACTTGCATCAACAACAGGAAGAAGAGGAATATATCCATATGCAGAGACAAGGAATTTTATCCTCTAATTCTTGTGACAGTTTTGCAGGTCACTTTGATGGAAGCACGAAAGAACAAGTGGTTGAGGAGAAAAAGATTGATGAAGTGATTGATGATATCACTCAAGAAACGAAAGTCGAAGACCTCAAGGACATGGCAGATAAAGCTTTAATCGCGAATTTAACCAAGGTAGATCTAGAGGTAAAGATTATCGAGAAAGAAGTTGTCAAAGTACAAGTTGTAGAGGTTGAGAAACCATGTACAAAATGTACTAAACCTTGTGTCGAATGTGCCAAAAAATCAAAGATCATCGCTGAAAACAATGTGCATAACGATTTGTTAAAATATGATTATCGCACAATGAAAGAAGCGTATGACAAAATGAAAAATGATTATGGCAGACTCGACAGAAATAAAACGAACAACATGATAATATAAGAAGGTTGAGTGGTACAGTAATGGATAAACAAAGAGCAATTAACATTTACATCAACACCATTGCTGAAATCAAACAACAACTTCAAGATATGACAATTGAAACTGAAAGAGTTCGACAATTGTTAAGAAGTTATACCACTAACGCGTATGTTATTGATCACACTCTTCCAACAATCTCATCGGAAGAAAAACCTAAAAAGAAAACGGGCAAAGAATATAGCAATGTTCCTCCACCCCTTTGCGAGAAATACTGTGTTAAAACTGCAGACGGGATGGACAAGGCACTCAATGTTGAATTACTTTCTGAAAAGAAAAACGAGTTGCCAGAGAACATTGATATAGTCTATGCTAAATCTGATGATGATAACAACGCTATGGTTAACAAAGTTGTTAAAAATGTTTTAAGTGATTCTGATGATGGCAGCTTCAAAAGCGCCAACTCGACTTCAAAGAATTCTGATTCACAATCTGAAAATGATGATAAGTCGTCAGAAGATGGTCTAAGTGACGATCCTAATGTTGTAATGTACAAAATTAAGGATTCTGGTAGACTATACTTTGATGATAGCTTCCCGATTCTGAATGTGAAAGAAGAATTGATTGATAAATTCTTTAAACTCGTGGAAGTCACATAAGAGGAATTGGTAATCAATGAACGAAAATTCTATTCCAAACCTAAAAGAAATAATTACCGAAAATACGGTGGTGATCATCCGGAAAACCGGAGAGCAGGGTTGGGTTTAGAAGAAGAAACTGATGAATTTGTAAAGAAACCGTCACCATTTCAGGAATATAAAAACAAAAACATGAAGTTTGTATATGAGACGAATATAGTTCATGAGGAGAATTTGATTGGTAAGCAGTCAAATGATGAGTTCAAAAAGGAGAAAGAAATTCGAGATAAAGCCAAGGTTACAAGTGGTGCCAAAACCTCAAGTAGTGTTAAACCACAAATTAAAGGACATCCACTTGATAATCGGATATGTTTCAAGTGCAATGAAATTGGTCATGTGGCACGACATTGTCCGAAATCAAAACCGGCTTATCATCTAAGAAAAGATTCTAATGTTGTGAAACCAAAGAAACTAGTGTTTGTAAAACCTGTAAAGATTTTGAAACGAAATGAATCAAAACCAGAAGTTAAACCAAAGTCTAAAAAGATTTTTGAGAATTCCATTTTCAAAAAAGGTGAAACTTCTAGGTCTAATGAAAACAAGTTTTACATCAAAAAGGCTAATATCAAATCTCAAACCTGGATTGCCAAGAAAAGGTCAACAACATCTAGTGTTGTTAAGTCTGAGCTAGTAAAGACTGACAACACAAAAGAATCAAAGACTGAAATCACTAATTCTGAGCAGGTAAAGACTAGTGAGAATGTGAAAGAAATTAAAACAGAAATTAAAAACGATAATGTCAAATCTGTAAAAGATAAGAAAAAAGTGAAATTTTTAAACATTAACATTGTTGAAACAGATGATGAATTTGATTTTGATGATGTTGATGAGTTTGAATATGCTTTTGTTGATGGTTATCCTATAAAACCCAAGACCAAGAAGGCTTGGGTAGAGTTTTTCACCTAATTTCTGAATTTTGCAGGGGCTCCAAAGATCCGTACTGTCAAAGTGGATTTTGGATAGTGGAGCGTCCAGGCATATGACAGGAATGAAGGCATTGCTATTCGACATTAAAGCTATCAATGGTGGATATGTTAGATTTGCAGGAAATCAAGGTGGAAGGATAATCGATGAGGGAAAACTCTACAATGGCGTAGTTTCTTTTGATCGCGTGAACTATATTGCAGAGCTTGAGAACAATCTTCTAAGTATATCGCAGATTTGTGACAAGAAATTCACAGTTCATTTCAATGATATGGAGTGTATTATCTTGAAGCCGGGATTCAAAATTCCAGATGAGTGGATTTTGATGTGAGCACCATGTGAGAATTATTTATATGTTCTTGACATGGGTGTTGCTACCAATTCATCACAATCAGCACAATGTTTTGTATCAAAGGCTACTGAAAAAGATTCTACTCTTTGGCATCGAAAGATGGGGCATATTCATTTGCGAAAAATGAATTTCTTGGTTCATAATGATCTTGTAGAAGGCGTAAATCTTCAAAGTTTTTAAATGTCTGATCATTGCTTGGAATCAAGAAGGGAAAGCAGATCAAGAAATCACATCCGAAGAAAATTATAAACTCAATCAATTTGCCTTTAGAACGTCTCCACATGGATTTATTTGGTCCTGTAAATGTTCGAAGCAAATCAGGAGACTTATATTGCTTGGTCGTGACAGATGACTATTTGAGATATTCGTGGGTATTCTTTCAAGAATCAAAAGACGAAACGTTCGAGAATTTGGTTATTATATTCAAGAAACTCGAGAACATTTATCATCTGCCGGTCAGACGCATTAGAAGTGAAAACAGCACAGAGTTTAAAAATAACAAAATGAAGGAATTCTGCAACACAAAAGGGATTTTGCACGAGTTTAGTACTCCCTATACTCCACAGCAAAACGGAGTTGCTGAACGGAAGAATCGAACTTTAATTGAAACTGCGAGAACCATGCTTGCAGATTCTAAACTTCCAATCAGTTTCTGGAGTGAAGCAGTTGCTGCAGCTTGCTACACGCTAAACAGGGTTCTCACTGTCAAACCAACAAAGAAAACATGTTTTGAGATGATAAACTGACGGAAGCCAAATTTGAAGTTCTTAGAACCATTCGGTGCTCCTTGTACCGTAATAGACCAAGATGGCAAATTTGGAGTTAAATCTCTCGAAGGTTTATCTGTCAGATATGCGAGTCCGTTGAGAAATGTAGATGTTCCTTCATTGCGAAAGGTTATTAAAGCACATCACGTGGATTGTTTCAATTACACGACTCCTATTCAACGGAAAGGTGACGCGTGGTTGTTTAACTATCAAGACCTATGGAAGTCATTTGACTTGCCCAAAGAAACAACTGACGAAGTAGTTGCAGCGTTATATTATCTTCACCATTCAGCAAATCAAGAGCAAATTGTTCGACCAATTGTGGTTAATCAACCCACGTTGGATCCATCTTCTTCTCGTGCAAGTTCAAACAATAGTGGTGTTCCGGCTGAAAATGTTTCTGAAACATTATCTTCACCCACTACTCTTCCAACGAATGCCTCTACTGAACCAATGAATACAACAACAGAGCCCAGTATGCCTCAGAATCAAGATTCTGATTCAGATGAAGCACCAACATTTGATGCTGATGGGGAATCATCTTCTTCAGATGAAGAAGTGGAGCAGATAACAAGTCTTCTTAATCAATCTGATGCCCGAACAACAGAAATGAAGCTTCATCAAGCTCTCCAAACATTGAATTGGTTGTTGATCTCAACATCACTAATCAGCAAAACTCGGTAGATGTTCCAAGTGAAGAATTGCCGCGATCATATTCCTATCATCCGTCAACAAATATTATCGGAGAACTTCAAACTGGTGTTAGAACTCGAGGGCAAATTAATAAAGCACTCAGTGGTTTCTCTACACGTGTTGCTACAACCCAGAACTATTGTTTACATTCATGTTTCATCTCTCAGATTGAGCCTAAGACAGTTAATGAAGCTTTAGCATATGAAAACTGGGTACAAGCAATGCAAGAAGAACTTTTGCAGTTTGAGAAGTTGGGTGTGTGGAAGCTTGAAGACCTACCAAAAAATCAGAAAGTAATTGATACAAAATGGGTCTTTAAGTGTAAACATGATGATAGAGGAGTTATTGTTCGTAACAAAGCTAGGCTTGTTGTCAAGGGATTTCACCAGCAGGAAGGTATAGACTACACAGAAGTCTATGCACCAGTAGCTCGATTGGAATCTATTCGAATATTTCTAGCTTTCGCATCATGGAAAGGATTTAAGGTCTATCAATTGGATGTCAAAACAGCTTTTCTGTCTGGCAAATTACGCGAGAAGGAGTACGTTGGACAACCACCAGGGTTTGTCGATCCACTTAACAAGAAGAAAGCATACCTACTGGATAAAGCACTTTATGGTCTACACCAAGCCCCGAGAGCTTGGTACGAGACGTTATCACAAAATCTCGTCAGAAACAGCTTTATCAGATGAACTGTGGATAGTACTCTTTCACCAGAGAAGTTGATGGCCATTTGATTATAGTTCAAATCTACGTTGACGACATCATCTTTGGATTTACAAATGATAGTCTCTACAAAGAGTTTGAGGGAATCATGAAAAAGAAGTTCGAAATGTCCTCGATGGGCGAAATGAAGTTCTTTCTTGGTATGCAAGTAGATCAGCTTCCGGGTGGTATTTTCATTCATCAGACTAAGTATGTTCACGACATCTTGAAGAAGTTTGGAATGGAAAGCTTGAAGCCTCTATCTACGCCTCTTGCTCTCAACCACGGCATTTGCGTTGACGAGACGAGCCAAAGTTGATGAGACGTTATACAGATCGATGATTGGATCACTGATATATCTGACGGCATCGCGCCAATATATTATGTATCCAACCTGCCTATGCGCCAGATATCAGTCAAGCCCGAGGATTTTAAACATGCAGATCGTGAAGCGTATCTTCCGATATCTGAAAGGATGCCTAAGCACCGGCTTGTGGTACCCGAAGAACACAATTTCAACCTCACAGGCTATGTTGATTTCGATTTTGGTGTAGATAAGTTGAACTCTAATCAACTACAGTGGGATGCCAGTTCTTCGGAACAAGAATGGTAACCTGGCAGTGTAAGAAACAGACTACGGTCGCTCTCTCTACCTGTGAAGCTAAGTATATCTCGGCCTCCGGTTGTTGTTCACAGATTCTGTGGATTCAACAACAGATGAATGACTTTGGTCTGCAATTTCTAGACACTCCGCTGTATGTTGATAACAAGGCAGCCATCGATATAACTAAAATCCGGTTCATCACTCACGCACAAAACACATTGAAATTCGTTATCATTTCATTCGTGATTGTTATGAAAAGAAATTGGTACGAATAGAAAAAATCCACACCGACGAACAAAAGGCTGATTTTTATACCAAACCATTTTCATTATCATGATTTAAATACTTGTTGAGAATTAACAATATGAAAAACTGCTGACAGGTGCGGACGCTAGGGTTGAATACGGATCGGACGACGAGTTCGCGTGATCCACATTGGTTTGTAAATACCTTTCTAGCTTAGAATTTTTGTTAAAAACTAAAATCCAAAAAGATGTTTTTGATTTTAGGGGAGAAATGTTAAAGAAAATACAAAAACATTCGAAAAATTTTAAAATCCAAAAACATATAAATGTTCAAAAACATTGAAAAAAGTCAAAAAAGAATTCAGTGTCATAAAAGGAAATGATAGTACTTCAGTGGACTATCACAGTATGCTAAAGAAATGTAAAGTTTTAAAAAGTAATAAACGAGTCTTACTACGGATGTGTCGATAGGCTTAACACGTTCAGTAAACTGTTTTCGAGATATAAACTAAAGTTTACAACTGCTTAATCTTGTGGATTAACACATCTTGGATATATGGACTTAGTACTCCGAAATTTCGTTTGAAAGATTGCCTGATTCTGAGATACGAGGTCTTTATAGATAGTTGATATTGGGGTATCATACAAGTTCTTCTGATTTTGCGGAAGCAATGGCGTAGAACTTCTATAATACTTTCGCTTTAAACCCCCTAATTGCATGCAATGTTGAAAAGTATCGAAAGATATAATCATATGCAATGCTGAAAAGATTCCTTAAGTGGAACACACCTTAAAGACGAGCCTTCATATCTTTGTCTGCACGGTAGTACTAACCTGAGCACTCAAGGTCTAGCACAACCCAGATACAGATATCAATTACGCTATATTCACCTGTAAGATGAAATCTAGGGAATCTGGATACGGGAGTATATTCAAGAAGTGGGAACCATAGATAAGTCAAGTTTCATGAATTTTATCTTAACATATCTTGAAACAGTTGAGAAATGTGGTAAAATTTAAGTGGACAAACATATCGACAATCCAGGTAAACAAGTGTAAAATTTAAAGTTATATAAAGGTCAACGGTACTGGTGATATGTCTCAATCAACTGATTTGATCCTTAGACACGAATTCACAAAAATATGTTTGTATATAGTTTAGATTGCTTATTTCATTATATTTCAGCTTTTCAGATTAAAAATCAAAAAGATTTTCAGTTTGTTTTAGCATAAACTTACAAAAATACAAAAAGATTTTTTTTCTACATTGTTTTCAGCAAACCAATATTGGAGAACGGATCTTCGAAGTCTGGTAAGATGCTAGAACTAGTGGGAATCTCTTTGACAATGGGCTGGGAGCTAATCTGTTAAAATCTGAAAAGTTAAAACAATGAAAAGTTCATTAATTTGAAACTTTGATTTTGAAAATATCAAGAGTTTGTTCGTAACGGGTTAAACCGGTGTCATTAACTTGGACTCTGCAGACAAATCGGTTAACCAATGTCATTAGCTTGGACTTGGTCAACTGAGTGGATTTTCATAACTGGTAAAAAGTTGGAAAGTTCAGGGTTAAAAATGGAAAATTTGAAAAAGTTTGAAATTTTTTGGGTTTGGCAAGTTCGGCCGAACTTGCTAAACAATTCGAGCTTAATAATCAGCAAGTTCGATCGAACTTGCAGATGGCTGAGTATTAGTTTTACGATAAGTTCGCCCGAACTCTCTGGGCCTAAGGATGGGCTTAACAAGTTCGGCCGAACTCATTCACTTGATATCAGAACTTTTTGAGCGAACTTGAGTGTTTTGAGAGAATTTGTGTGAAATTGTCATTTTTAAGCCGTTATACTATGGCAGAGGTAATTAATTGATAATAAACCATGTTTGAACTGTTAACAAACAAAACCAAATCTAAAAACTTAAAATCTGATAGTTTTAGGTGTTATTTGACAAAATTGAACATAGATCTTTGATCTACACTTAAAATCGACCGTGAAATCATTTTTGATTGAACTGAATATCATGTTTGCATGCCTAAACTTGTTTGGTCTGAATGAAGAAGACGACAAGTTCGGCCGAACTTGTTGTCAAGTTCGACCGGACTTGTCCAAAACACACCTGAACAAATAAGGAACATGTTCGACCGAACTTGAGTATTGAAATATTTTTGATCATACATGTTCGACCAAACTTATGTTAATAAAATGATTTGTTTGTATTGTAAGTTCGACCGAACTTGTTCTTTAACATGAAACATGTGTCTCATACATGTTCGGCCGAACTTAGAAAAAAATGATTAATAAAACCTGTAAGTTCGCCCGAACTTGCATTAGAAAAATTGAACATGTATGTTACATGTTCGGGCGAACTTGTTAAAATCAGTGTGTTTAACACTAATCAAGTTCGCCCGAACTTGATTAAAGTGTTAGAAAAAAATGTTAGAAAAATTTTTTGATTTTTCCTCGAAAAGCGTGCTAATTGTTTATGTCGTTTTTCATGCACAGATTCCAGCGCGTGTTGTCTTAGTTGAGTTTTCTTAAACTCACAACACATGTATCACACTTGACAGTCTATTTGTCCGTCGCTGAAGGAATATGACAGCATTTTGAAGTTTCTTGAAGATAGTCATATTCGCCGAGCTATTACTGAGCGCACTGTTTCTTATCGATCTCATGTTATCCACTTCTGGATGAACGCGAATCTAAGCGCTGATGAGAAGACAATCTCTTCTACAGTACAGGTTGGTGATGAAATAAAGCCGATTACAGTTACTGAAGGCGATATTCAAAGAATTTTAGAGCTTAAAGATAAAGAAGATGATCCGATTCATCTAGATGAGAAGATGGTTCGCGGATGTTTCTTCCGCATGGGATGTAAAGGGAGTGTGAATAAACCAACACTGAAGAAAGGGAAGTGCCAAACCCCTATAAACTTTTGATGCATGCTCTAATTCACATGTTCAGCCATCACAAAGCCGGGTTAGATGATGTTCAAGATTATTTGGCTAGCATGCAACTGCGCTTATTTTGAAGAAGCCGTTCAACGTTTCTAAGATGGTGCTCGTTCATATGTCAAAGAATATGGAGGATTCAAGACTGTGTTTATATCCAAGATTTATTCAGATGCTGATCGACGAGAAGTATCCCAACATTGCTCGAGATCCTAATGATGTTCTTTATTTGGTTCATCTCGACGAAACCACAGTGAAGAAGCTTATCAAGTTTCAGAAACAAGCTTGAGCTCCTATCACCAAACCTGTATTCGGAACAATTAAAGATTCAGATTATGTATCGCCACCTGGTAGCAAATGGAGAAAAGAAGGTAGCGACGATGAGAATGAGCTAAAAGCTGAACGAGAATGGTTTAAAGAGTTTAAACCAAAGGAAAGAAGTGAATGGTTTTTGAAAGATGAAGCTGATAAATCAAAGAAGAAGCGAGGGTCAAAGAAAGTTGAGACTTTGCTTGTTGATGAGGAGGAAACTGAGAATGTTGAGGCAGTGGCTGGATCTAGTGCTGCAGTCGTTCATGAGAGTCAAGAAACAATGAAGTCGACTCAAGAAGAAGTAATTTCTGCTACGTCTGAAAATGAAGAATCTGATAAAGAGCCTGAAAAGACAGAGGCTGAAATAAGAGCAGAAAAAGAAAAGAGATTAGATGCAGATTTTGATCCGAATGCAGAAATAGATTCTGATGAGGAGAGACCAAAGAAAAAGACTAAAAGAACAAAGTCGCATGCAATCGAAATTTCTAAGAAAACTACAGGGTCACCTCACACGAAAGGAAAATGAAAGGCCAAGAAAGCTCAGAAAGCCGTGAGCAAAAGATACAAGAGCAAGATACAAAGCACAGAAGCCACACAAGAACCTTCTGGTGCTCAGGAGAAAGGAGCAACAAAAGAACCTCCTAAACAAAAACCTCCTGTTATCATTTATGCTAAAACAGAAAGGCAAGGCGTTACACAAGAACCTCCTGTGTCTGAGTTTGTTGAAATTCCGATCGTTGAATCGCCGAGTGTTCAAAAGACTTCTATTCCTGAAAGCTCTACTCCAAAGAAGTCTACACCAAAAACTGCAACACCAAAAGACTCAACACCAAAGACGCCGAGGGGAAGTATGTTTGGTGATATGCCACATGGTCCTATAAGTCTTGAAGACTTGGATGAATTTTTCCCTAAAATGAATGCTGAGATGTTAGAGAAGCGGGTGAAGGTTTTGGAAGATAAAGTTGCGAAGATTGAGTTAGAAAAGGCTGAGCTTGAAAAGAAGGTAAATAAAAGCGAAGTCGAAAAGAAAATTCTTGATGATAGAGTGAAGGTGCTCGAAAATGAACGTGAATATTACAAAGCGTTGATAGAGAGTCTGCAGGACGCCAACGAAAAATTACAAACAGAGATAGGAGAATTGAAGAAAATTCAAGCTCTGAATGATCGAAGATTCATCAGATTACAAAAGGTGTTATCCAATAATCTGAATATTGATTTTATCGCCGAATACGATCGTCTAGATCGTCAAGAAGCCAAGGAGCTGCTGAAAAAAGAATTGGCTGAGGGTGGTAAAGGGAAGCAGGTAGAGGGAGAAGCCCCTAAATCTACTATAGAAAAATCTTCTAATGTTCCCGAGAAGTCTGATGAAGATGTTTCAAAAGCTTCTGAGTCTAATATACAAAAGGTTGAAGAATCTGTCAAGCCTTCAGATCATATTGTCGTGCCTAAAGAAAAAGACGATGACGAAGCCGAGAAAGAGGATAAGAATGAGGATGAAGAAGAGGAAGGATATGAAGATTGGAATGTAGGGGAGGATGATGACGATTTTGATCAGAGTGATGATGATTTTGACCAAGGTGGTACTGGCTTAAAGATCAATGAAGCTAAAGTCTCTGATGAATTTGATTTCTCTGATCTGAAGAATGATGAATCGAATCAAATGGAAGATAAGAGCCAGGGGGTCATGGCAAAAAGGGCCTTCAGATGATATTGAATTATTAGATGTTGATCGGTTTGTGAAGCCTATGACTGCAGTACCTACGAAACTTTGTATTGATGTTGGAACATAATGTTGAAGAAGGTGAGTTTGTACATAATTATTCGAAAGAAGATCTGGCAAAGCTAGTTGAAGCTGAAGTTGAAAACTTGGAATTTGATTTTGAGGAGATAATGAATGTCAATACATTTATGCCAAAAGAGTATCAGTATGAAAGAAGATTTGAAGCTGATGAATACAACCGTGTGATTGTTGAAGACTGGTCCTCAAATGATGAAACAGAAAAGAAAGATAAATATGTTGGTCAGGATTCAGAAAGCTTTCCTACATTCGAAGAAATGTATAAACAGCTAAATGAAGACATGTTAAAAGATAGAATTGCTGAAGAGCTACGTGAAGGAAAAATTCCTAGGCCAATGACCAAAGAGGAGATAGCTGAAGCGAGAAAGACCTGGTTCAAGGAGATGCCTCATGAACGTAAGTTTCGACGTCCACTAGCATTCTTCACCAGAGATAAAAATCTTTCTTTGGGAGATATTTTGAGTTGGGGATGGTTTAAGGAGCTCAACGTGTATGCAATCAAAAGAGAGTTTGGAGTACAATACTTCAAATATCTTGCTGATTTAAAGACTTTGCCATATTGGGATATGGAAGAGCTAGTGCAAACAGTGAATGTCACTTATCAGATGAAGACGGTTGATCAATTGTTATGGAAATGATAAAGTATGAAGCTGAAAAAGGTTGGAATCACTGGAAGCCCTTTATTCCTAGGTGAAGAATAAAGATTAACAAGGTTACAGGAGAAAAGGACATAACGTTGATTATGAAACGTCCTAGAGCCATGAGGAATATGTCGCTTATGCCGATTAAACAGAACTTTTATCCTTTATTCAAGTGGTGGCAGATTGATTCAGCTACTTGTGAAGCAGTGATTGTATTAAAGTTCGAAGATCACTTAGATATTGCTAAGGAACGGGTTGAAGTGATGGGTTATCAGGGTATGAGAGGATTGTGGAGGACGATAAGGATTTTAGATCCTATGTGGTTGGTAAACTACTCGAGAGAAGATATAAAATGCCTTTTCTACAGCAAGATTGTTTTTGAAGAAAGAGAAAAGGTACAAGCGATGCAGTATTAGAAAGTTGTCAATCTTTGCTATGCACGTAATGTGAATTCAGGAAAGATGTGGCAGACAAAGTAGAGGGATCTGGAAAGAGTTGAATTCTTGAAGGAAGAAACAAAGAGTGAGGCAATTAAAGAGAAGATGGAAAAAGCGGTAAGAGAAAGTTCGCTCAAGATGGCTAACTTTAAAAGACCACCGCCAACTGATCAAACACCGGATCCGAAACAAGAGAGACGAAAGAAGCCCTACAAGAACTTCTTTGGTCGGGTACGTTAATGTTTATATGAAGACAGAGTTTTGAAAACTGATAAAAGACGAAGACGATATCCAAGGGGGAGTCTGTTGGTGCAGAATGTCTATGTCTTAATCTTATATCGAGTTTGTATTGTATAGAGCTGGATAGGCTAGGTTAAGAAGTATTTATGAAAAGTCTTAGCCAAGTTCGCCCATGAAATGACATGTTTGAGCATGTTCGGCCGAACGTGCATAGGCAACTTCGGGCGAACTTACATATTTGGGCCGAACTTGTAATCCTATAAATACCTAGCTTGTATGTCTCATTTGTAACTTTGGCATTGTAGAGGCGAAGCTCTGTCAGTGTGTAATCTGAATGTTTAATCAATGAAACTGACGATTAAATGATTAATTCTTGTCTATTGGTAATACGACGTAATATTTCCGCTATTATGGACGTTAGATATAAAATTTAGGTTCCTAAGCATCGAGGATCGGTCCTACATTCGTAAAGTAGGGGAGACTGTGACATTTGTGGTGATCCGATCGTGTAACGATTCTGAACGAATTATCAATCAATCAAATTTTGGTTTTTTATTTACGAGATTTGTATTTTTATCATGTCGATTGCACGTATTCTATTCTTGCATGATTCTGAACTCTTAAACAACTTCTGGAAGTGAAATCGCAAACAGTTATGCAAACGTAATCAGTTTAATGCGACGTACACTCTGGAACAATGAAATAAGCTGAACATACCCTAAATACCCTTTACATAACTTAGAAATAAGTTTTGACGGCTTCGGTATGGCGAAAACAAGTTTATTCAAGCGCAGGGGCTATTTTGCAAATTCTGCGAAACTATGTCGATTAGCGTATATCGTTATCTGGAACATGTACGCACGTCCAAAATTTTTTGTAATCATTAAAATCTAGTATTTAAATGATTGGAATGAAAAAATATCATTAGTTACGCGTTTACGGTCATTTGCGCGTTCGATACGATTTTCGTCGTAATTAACCGAAAACCGCAACCGTACGACCGAAGGAACTGACACCTGGGACATTTTTGAACATATTTCAAGTCCCTATGTTTATTCATCCATATGTAGCTTAAAAATGGGGTTAACGTGTGTTAAAAGTGCCAAAACGCGACGAAAACAAGTTCAGGGGCCATTTCTGCCAATTTTTGAAACTTCTGCCCCTGCAAGGGCCTTACGGACCGTAAGGCCTAACCCCATACGACCCGTAAGGGGTCCCCAGCTCAGAAGCTTCCTAAATTCAAGTTGGCAGCTTCTTGTTCACTTCCTTGGCCGCCAAGTCGCGACCTATGCCACCTTTAACCTGCATTAGACACCTGGTAGGACACTAAGCATGTCCATAACACCTCATTGGACACTTGGCATGAATTTGTGATCCTTTGATCACCATAAATAGCCAAGATCAAACTCACTTCAATTTGCTCATTCAATTATTTCTTCCTCCCATCACTTTGGAGTTGTTTCCAGCAATTGGAGACCTCCTCTCTGAGTTCTTAAGTGTTTCTTAAACACAAGTAAGATCTCATCCTTAGCCTTTTCATTACTTTTAGCTATTTCAAGCTAAAAGTCAAACAGCGTTTGACTTTCAACTTTGACCATTAATTTGTCAAGACAAAGTTCAATTGAACTTTGCAATGTGATCGTAATCACGATGGTTATGATCCTTAGCAATCATACCTACTGATTTACCATGCTACTAGTCAAAGTGACGAGTCAAAGTTTCAGTCAAAAGTGCGCATTATGTGCATTTTACAACGGAAACATTTTTAGGTATCAAAACACTTATTTTTTATATCAAATTAGTTTTCTAACTTAGTTAAACATGTTTTAACATGTTTAACTAGTCACTTTTAGTTTAGTGCTTATTTAGGGTCGTAAGTCGAGCGGTCTTGACCACCGCTTTGACTTTCGAATCCGTCCAGTTTGGTCAATCTTAGGATCCGACCAAACACATATTTGTGACCATAGTTGTATAGGGAATAACCCTCCGAGGTTATACCTTATGGTCATGTCGTTTGGTTAGTATGATGTTAAGTCGCTAGTTATGCCTTTATAAATGACCAAAATGCCCTTATTGCGCATAAATCAACTTTAAGCATATGTGACCAATGTTTTGACATATAAACTGATGTTGCAACTATATTAAACTTATTTTCGCATATTAGACTTATCATAACACATATCTAACCATCCGAACATGTTTCTACGTAAATGGCACGTTAAAGTAGCGTAAACTACCTTAACGAGTCATAACGGGTCAAAAGCACTTAGGAATCCTTTTCAAATCAGAATGTAAACTTTGTTAAACCATTTCATATGAGTACCAACACTCATTTGGTTTACAAGACCTCATTCTATCCAATCCGCCGATTAAGGTCCCGATATTTACATGGTTATCCGATTTTTGGACACGTTTGATTTCTCGAACATTTGAGCTTGTTTAATCTTTGATTCAAGGTTATTTTGCAACCCCAGGTGAGTACATAGCTCCCCTCTTTTATGTTTATCAAATATTTTGGGTGATTCATATGTGCTAAATTGTTTTCAAGTTTAAATTACAAAGCTATGGTTTATATAAACACGGCGATTTCAATAATGTGAACGAACTTGTTGGTGTGTTATATACATGACACGAATAACATTCATTTGCTTTGGACAAGCCGACCAGTAGTAAGTTATGGTACCATAGGACTGACAATCCCGTTACCAAGGTTCCCGGTGTTTGTGGGGAAGTTTGGGGAACGGCCGAAACTGTTTACTTTAACAAACCCTTTGGTGGTTTGTATTGCAATTTAAAGATACCCTTCTGTGGTATAGACGAGTCAACACAGGTTTGAATGTATTCACCAAAACGACCATAAGTTTTCACAATAAAAACAAGGACGATTTGTTTACACGGACGATGAAAAATTGGATTATTAACAATGAACGAATGGTTTATGACACGAACAATGGACGATTGGTTTATGGTAAGTGATTTAGATAACGGTATGTGTGTAATGTGATAAAATCATGGTGGATACGCCGTTGGTACTTCCTATATATAAGTGCTTTTATCATATTACATTTGTGGCGTCATTTGCATCACTTGAAACAAAGGTTTTCAAACAATAACACGTAATGATTTTCAAATATAAAGATATAAACCATACAAGGTTTCTTCAAAGACGGTTTACTACTCGAATTTACGAAACAAATGTTTTGGTCAAGATTCATGGCTACAAGTCTTTTATAAACTATAACTAACTTGCTTTAGTTGGTTAGTTATTGTTGCAATACCAAATACCTTCTGATAACACAGTTTTCAATTAACAACTTTAGTAGTCCGACGAGGTATTGCAAATACATATTCAAGGCCATGAATTTGACACACTCACAAAACCTATGTACTCGCCGACATATTTTTTTGCTGACTCGTTTTCACATATGTTTCAGGGAACAATGCATGATGTTGATGCATGCTCACTTAGGATCGGACGCGGACTTAGTGCCTTAAAATATGAAAGACAATAGTTTATTTAGTTTGTCTTTAATTTCCAAGACAATGTAACTATGAAATTTCAATATTCGATAAAAATAACTTTAATTACCTCGTGTTGTTGAAACAATCTGTTAACGTGACTCCCCGACGTTTTCACCACGGTTTGTTGTTTTTACGCGGTCAAGGTGTTACAGTTATAAACTGATAATAAATATAATTATTTTAACTTATATTAAGTATCCATGGTGTTTGGTTAGTCATGCGTGACTTCCGACGCTCGAAAACATTACCGAATCGTTAAAAAAACATATTTTGATGTACGCAAAAATGAGTTTTCCAAGGGTGAACTTTGCATGTGTGATATAATATGTGGATATGAGTATGCATAATGTGATATGTTAAGTTTTGACATGATAGTAGGAGTTAGGACTATGCATGTACACTTGTATGGTTAAAACGGTAATTTCGTTAAAAGTCACGTTATATGCAACTTGTTTTTCGAGCATGAAAATAATATACAGGTTAACTTGATGAGTTATTTCATGTATAAATTCTATAAAAATGATAAAATATATAAGTTGACGGAATACGTGTAATACAATATTTGATGATATGTTCATGTTTGTGTAAATATGTTACGAAGCGCAAATCATATATATTGTACATGGGGTCATTTACATATATCCCCTTATTAAGAACCCTTATTACATATTTACCCAATCTTTAAAATCAATTACATATTTTCCCCTTTTAAACCATATATATTACATATATCCCCTTCCTAAACCATATGTATTACATATTTATCCTTTTCATTAAAATTACTCATATTAAATTACTATTTTACCCTTAATAAATTTATTGAATAACTATTTACATAAATTACATATTCCTCAATTCCTTTATTTTCACAATACGTATAGAGTATTTATCCAATTCCTTTAGCTGCTTTTGTTCAGTTGTTCCAAAACCAATACCATGAATGATATCTCATATATCACTTGTTCTGAAACAGCAAACATGATAAGCTAAAGAACTATGAAAAAAAGGCTATTTCCAATACCTCAATTAGATATTACCACAAACAACTCATGTACCAATATACTACAAATGCATAAAAAGATACAAATTTAGAACATGTCGCTTCAAAGAATTGTCATATTCAAAGAAAGGAATAACATTTGGCATTACAATTTCATATAAAGAATACAAGCTTGCTCCTATGATCTTTTAAGACCAAAAATGTGCCAAAATTATACCCTTTTTGTTTTGTTCTTTTATGCAAACCACCACATATTGGATGTTATTATTGCTACTAATGTAGTGGGTTCCGACGTAGTAACCACTGTTGGACGACGGCGGCGGAACTTGACCGAGTTTGACGGTTCGTCGCAGTACGGATCATAGATTGTTGTAGTGTTCGTAGATCAGTCGGATGTTGTAGTAATCGAGTCGATGTTGTTGAGTGGTGAAGATAGGAGAAAGAAGGTGGGGATGGTGGTGGTTGGTTAGTGTTCGGTGGTGGCAGAAAAAAGAAACTAGATTCTGGGGCTTATTGCAGCAAGGAGGAATAAAGGGTTTTAAGAGGGTAAGGGCAGATGGGTAATTTTCTATAAAATAGAAAAATATGTAATTAATTTTAAGGATTGGGTATATATGTAATAAGGGCTTTTAATAAGCGGATATATGTAAAAAAAAACCCTTATACATAAACGGGTGTGATAGGGGATATAATATAATGAGGGTCACAAATAAAATCGTTCAAGTCGTAAAGATCTTAATATATATATAAAAAAAAACACGCCAACATAACCAAAATAAAGACTTTTGGAAAAAAATCTCAAAGTTGTGTGAATATCCTAAGTATTAGAGAAACTAAGGGATTTATAGAATTATTGAGTATTAAATTGTTTCTACTTATATTAGGAAGTGTAGACCAATTTGTGGGATTGCGGTAGTAGAAAACGCACCCAAAGGTGAGTGTCACTAACCCCTCATTTTACTGTTTTATATAACGTTTTGGGGGAAGAACACGCCTTAGGATTGATAATTATACATTTTTGTATAAAACATGCCTTTAAATAAATTTACTAATATATTTTCAAGGAAAATATGGTTTGGAAATAGTATGTTATGTTTTTTAGGAAAAATATGGTTTTGGAGATGTGAATGATATAAAATTGTTTTCGAGTAAAACGGGAATTGATTGAATATAAATATGATTTGTTTTTGAGGAAAACGGAAATTAATTGAATATGAATATGTTTTAGGGAGAAACGAGATTGCTTGAATATAAATATGTTCCGGAGAAACGGGAGGATTACAATGTTTGGGGTAAAATGATTGTTTAGATTTAAAAATGTTTAAACCTAAGTTGTGACGAATTTGCTTGATCTCAAGAGAGTAGGTGTCGTAATAGGCATACGTCTCGGTGTGGACTTCAGGGAATTCGTACAACGTAAAATATTAAATTTATCATTTTAGTAGGAAATAAATAATGTTTTGGACAACTTTTAAAACTATTTTGGGACCAAGTGTACTAAGATCCATAAGGATCAAACAACTATGTTGTGGTTGTGGTTTGTGTTTGAAACTTTAAACTTTAAACTTTAAGCTTTAAACTTTATGTTTTAATTAAGTTGTATGTCCAAAATTAATGATGGATCATCCACTAAGATAGTTATGGGTACCAACCTCCGTCACCGTCACATTTGTATTTCCGCTGCGACATTTTTGGGGTGTGACATCCCCGCCTGCCTTTTTCGTCCAATTGGATGTTTTTCTTGATTTTCATGCTGATACTTATCGCGTATGCTCGGGTCTTGATCATAATTGGTTTGGTTTTTAATTATGAATTTAATAAGGGTATTTTTGTGCGGGTTGGTTCATCAACCTCTAAGTTTTCTTCTTAACTGCTAAGTTTTCTAACTTATTATTACCAATTTCGTCATGCGCAGTGAGGGTTTTTGATTAAATGCTTTATTTGGGATATTTTTTAGGGTTTTTTACATCCTCCCCATCTTGTTTTAAATCTAGTCCTCGAGATTCACTGAAACAAATTTGGGTATTTCCGTCTCATCTCTGATACTAGTTCCCAAGTATATTCCTGTCCTCGTTTTGAATTCCACATCACTTTGACTAGAACTAATCTCTTATGCTTTAAAATTTTTAATTTCGACCTATAATGAACTTTACTTTTACATCTTAATGATTCATTAGTTCAGTATTTCTGTGATATCCCGGGTTTTTCAGATAACTTACACGTGACACTTGTCGAATAAGATGTGTGTTAAGTATTAAACGTGCATGGATTAAAGATGTGTTGTGTGTTGTGTGTTGTGTGTTGTGTGATTGTCTTAGTGATTGAATAATTAGATTTGATATGTGCACAAACTGAACCGAACCGCGACACGTTCCAACCTTGGTTCATTGCGACTCTAGGAGTAACAAGTTTAAACTCTAGTTCAAGTCAAGCCCTCGGCCAAGATCAAATCCAACACACATCGAAAACCTAAACCCTAAACCAAACATGTCTCGGCCACAAACACTAACCAAACCGAAACCACAAGATCAAACTAACCCACACTATTACTCGGCCACGAGATGAACCCAAACCGACCCAACCCAAATCCCTCGGCCACGTGATCAAGACCCAAAACAAACAACCCAAGATCCTCGGCCGCAAGACCCAAACCCAAACCGTAACCCTTCACCTTGCGTTATATATACTAACCCACATGCATGTCTTCCTTCAAAAAAAAAAAAAACACACACAAAACCCTAGAGTTCATTGCCGTCGGCTGCCTTACCCTCATCATCATCTCGGTCGCAGCAAGCAACCGTTTTCCCTGTTCTTTTCTTTCGGTCGCGGCAACAACAGCAGCAGATTTGCGATCGCAGGAAGTTGTTTCTCTTCTCGGTCGCAGCAAGCAGTAGCCGGAGCCTTCACAAACTCAGCTACAAACAGCCCACTATTCTTTCTAATCGCGAACAACACCCTTTTCTCGGTCACGGAGTTCTCGGTTGCAAGCAATTTTGATCACCGGATTCCTTAACATACCCACGGTTCGATTACCTTATCATTAAAAGCCTAGAATTTATCATTGATTACAAGATCATGTTTCGGATGATGTGTATGCTTAGATGTTTAAGATGTTTCGAATATATATATATGCATGCTTGAATGATTCATTGTCTCGGATTACATACATGCTTGAATGATTCATTATCTCAGATTACATGTATGCTTGGATGCTTAGTTGTTGCGGATATATGTGTTCGATGGTATTGTTTTCAGAATACGTGAGTGTTAAGTAATCGGCTGAATTGATCATTGTTCATACGCAGAATTGTACTCGGAAATCATAAGTTAGCAAGTGTGTTTTTGTTATAATAACTAGAAGTTATTGAGTAGATTTGCATGGATAGGTTATTAGTATTAATCTAGGACTAGAAATCAGAGCTAGATCGCTTAGATTAATCGCATGAACGGGATTACACGAGCTTATAATAATAACATGCTGAAACAGGAAGCTGAATGAAAGTTGCAGCCGATTTCATCTGGCTGTAACTTGGTCGTTAGTTGTCGAAAGACGGATTTTCTGATGTCTAGAACGTAGAGATTTGAATAAGGAATCCAATGGCGCCGGATTCATAATTTTCTGAAATCGTTTGATATTTTTAAAGGGCTAAGCAAGTTCAGTAGGTAAAGCTGTTAAAATTCTGGAATTTTGTTGGTTGATTATCAAACTAGATTTTAAAATCAGTAGGGAGTTGAGTCATGATTTTTGTACAGCAACTAGGTATAGAAATTTCCGGGCAACTCCAACTGGAATTTTGTTAATCGGACGATCAGTGATTTTTAAATAAATTCTTCCGTGGACTGCAGTCAGAAAGCGGTAAATCTGACTGCAGCTTAGTGAATTAATATCTATGGCTAATTGGTAAAGATTTAGGACTTGGAAAAAATTATATAAATTTCTATGGTATAAATGTCACCTACTGTAAAAATATGGGAATTTTTAGAATGCTGGAACTATTTTATAAAAATCCTAGAAAACAGCTGAATAATTGAGTGTTAAGCAGAAAGTTGTTAACTTGTGATTTTATGCATTAAAGTGTTGCATGGATTTGGAATGTGTTCATGATAAGTTGTTTGATCACTATGATTATATGAGAATACTTGCATGCATGTTTGAGTGTTAGATATGTTGTTTGTGTGTATCACTTTGTGAGTAAATTGCGTGTGGAATTTGTATTGGTGTGATTTCACACTGACGTGGAATTAATTGGTTTGTTAGGACGCAACTAGCGGTCCCATCTCTTATAACATCTTTGCTACACTAACCGAGCAAATAAAGGTGAGTTCACGGCCCTAACTTATTCCGGTTTTTAAACAACAGGGGGAGAAACATGTATACACTCTCAAACTCAAACTCTTTACGTTATACGAATTTAACGTCACATAACTAAACGGTAACTAAGTTAATGTTAATGTAATGTTGTGGGCACTAAGCAGCTTTATCACTTAAGTCCTTGACAATCTCCTCGGATCGTTAGTATTTGGGTTAAATAGCGGGGGAATTATGAGTAGTACTACTGGGTCTGACGAGCCCCATCCGAGCTAGTCGCGCTAGCCGACCGGGTATGGTCAACGGGTGTATAATTGGCCTAACACCGCCATGGTCATGTGATAGGCCTGGCAAAACGGAGGCACACAGTCAGCTTCGATCGCGAACACTTAGTGACATGACTTTAGGCTAGCTACCTATATACATTAATATTGAACTTAATTACGGAACAACTTAATATTCCGGGTTTGGAATATTGGAACATCAACTTATTATCCCGGGTTGGGGATAATGGAAACAACAACTTAATATTCCGGTTTGGGAATATTGGAAGCAACAACCTATTATTCCGGGATTGGAATAATGGAACTGATTAGTTATCCCGGGTTGGGGATAACGGAGTAACAAACTATAACCGAACAAACGATTTTATGAAAACCTGTGAACTCACTCATCTTAAATGTTGACACTTGTTTCTTTACATGTTTCTCAGGACGCTAGGAGCTCTAGGTGCACGCACACGCATTGAACAAGACATCATTATAGAGTCTCATTTATTAATATTGTTTTGGGATTTTTCATTTGTTTTGGCGTTTGTGTTGGCGCCCGCATCATTACTTAATTATGCTTCCGCTCAAATTTAAAACTGATACTCATGCTAAATATTGGTAATCTAAAATTTACAACAAATGATTTTGGAAAACGTATTATCAAATCATATAGAGTCGTTCGACGTACTAGTGTCTTAGATTCTGGTTTGTTCACACGTCTCGCGGTAAAACTCCGCAAGTGGAAATTGAGGGTGTGACAGATTGGTATCAGAGCCACTAGCTATAGAGAACCAGGTTTGCATTAGAAGTAGACCTAAACTATAGCTGATATCACGACACTAGACTTAGTTTGGCACCGAATTATTATATCTTGTTATGCAATATGCTACAAACGTGTTTGGTAGGGCATACCTTCATAATAAGAAATGAAAACAACTTGTAACTAACTACACGACCTAACAGGCAATGTCATCATCCTCATCGTCATCATCGTCTGACAGACTTACGCCACCAAGAGCATCAGGAAAGGCACCAATGGTGGAACCCATACCACCTTATGGCGTGGAGACACGCTCAGCAGCGAGGAAAAGGCTCGCTCTGGGGGAGGAGTCATCGTTACGCCCAACTATTGCTGTACCGGTTGAACCGGTTAATCCTGTAGAAATAGGACTTGACATGCTTAGAATCCTGGTTCATACACAACAAAAACTGTTAGAAAGAATGCAGGAAACCATCTTAGCACAAGGATGGATGATCCGACACCTTACAGGAAAGACCGACTCGCTCGAGGAAGAGCATCGTACGAGCAAGATAGCTCGTAACACCATAGCTAGAGATCTGCGTGCGGAGCAGATAAGAGCTGACTGGCTTGAGGACAGAGTCCTGGAAAACAGTTGGAACATTCAGGAACTGCAAAATCAAGCACTTGAACCAGCACCTGCCCCTCCAGTGCCGGTAGAGGAGGATCCAGAAGAGAATCCAGAGGAGGATCCTGAGGAGGATCCGGAGGAGGAGGACCCAGCTGAGGAAGCTGGAAATGCCGCACAGGATGACGGCAACGACAGTGACTTAGGGAATGGAGATGTAGACGACTGACACATCTCGTTTATATTATTTGTTTTCCTTTAGTTTATTATTTTCCCACTTGTATTTAAACTTGAGACTTTATAGTAAATTCGTATGTTTGATTTGCACTTTTGTAAGACGTTGAGATTTCAGTAATAAAGCATTTCTTTTGACTATTTAACATATTGAGCTGACATAACTAAATAATATTTAAAGTACGAAGTAGGATAACTATATTGGACATATAGACTTATCGGGGTGTGTTTGTGTTGTGTTTCGAAGATCTAAATGGCGACTGGAAGACGTGGAAACCTTAACTTGACGCCCGAAGAGCTAGCTGCCATGATACAGGAGCATGTGAACGCAGCATTAGCGGGTGTGCAGAACCAGCCGGCAGGTAACCATTATTAAGTTTTCGCGTGAAAATCTAATAGTGAGGTTAGTACAATTCCTTGCTGACTTCCTGTTCACTGTCAGCAGGAGGGGGCTTTAACCCCTATAAGATGTTCCTTGACGCAAAGCCAAGCAAGTTCTCGGGGGCGGAAGGACCCATTGGATTGGTCCGCTGGATCGAAAAGTCGGAATCTGTTTTTGAAATGTGCAACTGCTTAGAGGCCAACAAGGTCAAACACGCCGCCTCAACGCTGGAAGATGGGGCACTGACATGGTGGAATGCCCAAGTCCAAACACGTGGACTGTTAGCTGCAAATGCAATGGCATGGACTGAGTTCAAGGCCCTGATTAAAGAGGAGTACTGTCCACGAGACAGAGTGCAACAGTTAGAGCAAGCTTTGTGGAACCACAAGATGGTGGGATCGGAAATTGAAGCTTACACTGCAAAACACCATGACTTGGTATTTCTGTGTCCTGATTTGGCAAACACGGTGGAGAAAAGACTCGAGTTCTATCTCGGGGGTCTGGTTCCAGAAATTCAGGGTATGGTGATGTCTAGTAACCCTGTAACAGAACATCAAGCTATCCGATTGGCTCACAAACTCACCGATAAAGCGGTGGAACAGAAGAAACTGCCAGCACGGGGTACCACTGAAGTTGCCTCAGATAACAAAAGAAAGTTTGAAGACTCCACCATTCGACAGTCCTCGTCATCACATCCACAGCAAGGGAACCAGAAACGGTTCAATCACTACCACAACCACCGGGGTCATCAAAATCGTTCCAACCACAACAGCAACTACAACAACAACAACTACAACAATAACAACCAGAATGCAGGCGGCTATGTAGGTCGAAAGCCGCAGTGCAATCGTTGTAATCTTCATCATAACGGCCCTTGTGCCGGAATTCGCTGCCAAAGATGTGGCAAGATGGGACATGCGGCAAAGGATTGTCGTGGGGAAATCATGTCCCGACAAAATCAGAATCAGCCTCAGGGTCAGCAGCAGGGTATAAATCGGGGATGCTATCAGTGTGGTAGCACTACTCATTTCAGAAAAGACTGCCCACAGTTGCGCAATAACAACAATAATGGTGGAAACAACCACAACAACCACAACAATAATAACAACAACAACAATGGGAATGGTGGCACAGGAGGTGCCAAAGGTCGTGCATTTACATTGGGCCGCGGAGAGGCCAGAAACGACACGAACGTGGTCACCGGTAAGTTTCCCCTTAATGAACATTTTGCTTCTGTGCTTTTTGATACGGGTGCGGATAGGAGCTTTATATCTGAGTCTTTTAGGAAGAACCTAAATCTCACGCTTAAACCATTAGAGACCCCTTATGTGATAGAATTAGCCAATGGTAAATCTGTAAATGTGACCCAAATCGTATCCGGCTGTCAACTCAAACTCGCGGGCCACACTTTTACCATCGATCTGATGACAACTACCCTGGGTAGTTTTGACGTGGTAGTCGGAATGGACTGGCTATCCGACGTCCGGGCTGAAGTTCTCTGCTTCGAAAAGTCTATCCGTATTCCACTCACGAACGACGAAGTCCTGACGGTACAAGGCGACAAGACAAGCGCCGTCACCAACATCATCTCATACATGCAAGCGCAGAAGTATCTTCGGAAAAAGAATTCCTTCGCTTTACTCGCGCTAATTACCGAACAGCCTAAGGACGAGAAACGTATAGAAGACATCCCTGTCGTCCGTGATTTTTCCGATGTATTCCCAGAAGAACTACCTGGTCTTCCACCACATCGACAATTGGAGTTTGAAATCGAATTGGCAAGCAATGCAACTCCCATCGCCAAAGCTCCATACCGCCTAGCTCCAGCCGAGCTGCAGGAACTGTCTACTCAACTTCAAGAGCTGCTAGAAAAAGGATTTATTCGACCAAGCGTTTCGCCATGGGGAGCTCCAGTCCTGTTTGTCAAGAAAAAGGACGGGACTTTCCGCATGTGCATCGACTATAGGGAACTCAACAAGGTTACAGTCAAGAACCGATACCCGTTACCTCGCATCGATGATCTATTCGACCAACTGCAAGGGTCAAGTTACTACTCCAAGATTGATTTACGGTCCGGTTATCATCAGCTACGCGTCAGGGAGGAGGATATCGCTAAGACAGCATTTCGCACTCGGTATGGCCATTACGAGTTCTTGGTCATGCCATTTGGTCTCACTAACGCACCTGCGGTATTCATGGACCTCATGAACCGCATGTGTAAACCATACCTCGACAAATTTGTCATTGTGTTCATCGATGACATACTCATCTACTCCAAAAGTGAAGAAGAGCATGCCGAGCATCTACGATTACTGCTAGGATTACTTCAACAGGAAAAGCTATATGCCAAGCTCTCGAAGTGTGATTTCTGGATCCGGGAAGTTCAGTTTCTCGGGCACGTCGTGAATGAAAAGGGTATCCACGTAGACCCTGCCAAGATTGAAGCCATCAAAAACTGGGAAGCACCTAAGACACCGACGGAAATCCGCCAATTCTTAGGATTGGCTGGTTACTACAGACGCTTCATCGAGGGGTTTTCAAAGATTGCACAACCGCTCACTACCCTCACCCAGAAAGGCATCAAGTATGCTTGGGGTGAAAAACAAGAAGCAGCATTTCAACTGTTGAAGCAGAAACTTTGCAGTGCACCCATTCTGTCCTTGCCGGAAGGGACAGATGACTTTGTAGTGTATTGTGATGCTTCCATTCAGGGATTGGGATGCGTACTCATGCAACGCGATAAGGTCATCGCGTATGCGTCGCGACAGCTGAAAGTTCACGAGAAGAACTACACGACGCATGACCTAGAATTGGGAGCAGTAGTGTTTGCACTTAAGATTTGGAGACACTACCTTTATGGAACGAAGTGCACAATCTTCACTGACCACAAAAGCCTCCAGCACATCTTTGATCAGAAGGAGTTGAACATGCGACAGCGTCGCTGGGTCGAACTCCTGAACGATTATGAGTGTGCCATTCGGTATCACCCGGGTAAAGCTAACGTGGTAGCTGATGCCCTAAGCAGGAAGGAACACTTGAAACCTCGTCGCGTACGAGCGCTACAACTCACTATTCATTTAGGGCTACCCGAACGAATACGCGACGCCCAGTTAGAAGCAGTTAAGGAGGAAAACATCAAAGCCGAATCAGTGGGAAAAATGGAACGTGATTGGGAGGTAAAGCCCAATGGAGCCCGGTATTTCATGAATCGCATATGGGTACCTCTCTACGGAAACCTCAGAGAGCTAGTCATGGATGAAGCTCACAAATCTCGATACTCTATCCATCCGGGTTCGGATAAGATGTATCAGGACCTTAAAGTTGCGTATTGGTGGCCTAACATGAAAGCCGATATAGCCACCTACGTGAGTAAATGTTTGACCTGTGCAAAAGTCAAAGTGGAGTATCAAAAGCCATCGGGGCTACTCCAACAACCGGAGATCCCAGTGTGGAAATGGGATCAGATCTCAATGGATTTCATCACTAAACTCCCGCGAACCTTGGGTGGTTGCGACACCATCTGGGTGATCGTGGATCGTTTGACTAAGTCCGCACACTTCCTAGCTATTAAAGAAACGGATAAGATGGAGAAGTTGACTCGCATCTACATTAAGGAAGTAGTTTCTCGGCACGGAGTGCCAACGTCCATCATATCAGATAGAGATGCTCGCTTCACGTCAAACTTCTGGCAGTCACTCCAGAAAGCGTTGGGAACACGCTTGGATATGAGCACAGCTTATCACCCTCAGACTGATGGTCAAAGCGAAAGGACCATACAGACCTTGGAAGACATGCTTAGGGCATGCGTAGTGGACTTCGGAAATAATTGGGAAATTCACCTGCCTCTAGTAGAATTCTCATATAACAACAGCTATCACACGAGTATTTCGGCAGCACCATTTGAAGCATTATACGGTCGCAAATGTAGATCACCGGTCTGTTGGGCAGAAGTCGGTGACAGTCAACTCACAGGCCCAGAGTTAATACTTGAGGCCACTGAAAAGATTGTACAAATCAGAAACCGCATGGCGGCGACACGAGATCGACAGAAAAGCTACGCTGACCAACGACGCAAACCGCTCGAATTCCAAGTTGGCGATCGCGTCCTACTAAAGGTGTCACCCTGGAAGGGTGTAATCCGTTTTGGAAAACGGGGCAAACTTAACCCACGGTACGTAGGCCCGTTTGAAATCTTGAAACGAATTGGACCCGTAGCATACCAATTAGACCTCCCTGCCGAACTCAGTGGAGTTCACAACGTATTTCACGTGTCAAATCTGAAGAAGTGTCTATCAGATGAAACTTTAGTTATTCTATTGGATGAGATCCAAGTGGATGAACAACTACACTTCGTGGAAAAGCCTATCGAGATCATGGATCGTGAGATCAAGACTCGGAGGCACAGCAAGATTCCGATCGTTAAAGTTCGTTGGGACTCTAAGCGTGGACCGGAGTTCACGTGGGAAAGAGAGGACCAAATGAAAAGCAAATACCCACACCTCTTTGCAACTGAGCAGCAAACTAACGATGCCAGTAACTAAATTTTCGGGACGAAAATTCTTTCAACAAGGGGATGATGTGACAACCTGGAAATTTTCTCATACTTTCGTGTACTATTGTTGACTAAATTTTTGTGCATGGCACTTGGAAATCCTTGTGTATGACACTTGGGAACTTCTTGTAACGTTGCGTACTATCATTAACAAACTAACTCTTTGTGCGTGGCACTCTGAACATGTACGTTACATGCTAAACCGCGTTTACTCAATTTTCGGGACAAAAATTCTTTCAACATGGGGATAATGTGATATCCCGGGTTTTTCAGATAACTTACACGTGACACTTGTCGAATAAGATGTGTGTTAAGTATTAAACGTGCATGGATTAAAGATGTGTTGTGTGTTGTGTGTTGTGTGTTGTGTGTTGTGTGATTGTCTTAGTGATTGAATAATTAGATTTGATATGTGCACAAACTGAACCGAACCGCGACACGTTCCAACCTTGGTTCATTGCGACTCTAGGAGTAACAAGTTTAAACTCTAGTTCAAGTCAAGCCCTCGCCAAGATCAAATCCAACACACATCGAAAACCTAAACCCTAAACCAAACATGTCTCGGCCACAAACACTAACCAAACCGAAACCACAAGATCAAACTAACCCACACTATTACTCGGCCACGAGATGAACCCAAACCGACCCAACCCAAATCCCTCGGCCACGTGATCAAGACCCAAAACAAACAACCCAAGATCCTCGGCCGCAAGACCCAAACCCAAACCGTAACCCTTCACCTTGCGTTATATATACTAACCCACATGCATGTCTTCCTTCAAAAAAAAAAAAACACACACAAAACCCTAGAGTTCATTGCCGTCGGCTGCCTTACCCTCATCATCATCTCGGTCGCAGCAAGCAACCGTTTTCCCTGTTCTTTTCTTTCGGTCGCGGCAACAACAGCAGCAGATTTGCGATCGCAGGAAGTTGTTTCTCTTCTCGGTCGCAGCAAGCAGTAGCCGGAGCCTTCACAAACTCAGCTACAAACAGCCCACTATTCTTTCTAATCGCGAACAACACCCTTTTCTCGGTCACGGAGTTCTCGGTTGCAAGCAATTTTGATCACCGGATTCCTTAACATACCCACGGTTCGATTACCTTATCATTAAAAGCCTAGAATTTATCATTGATTACAAGATCATGTTTCGGATGATGTGTATGCTTAGATGTTTAAGATGTTTCGAATATATATATATATGCATGCTTGAATGATTCATTGTCTCGGATTACATACATGCTTGAATGATTCGTTATCTCAGATTACATGTATGCTTGGATGCTTAGTTGTTGCGGATATATGTGTTCGATGGTATTGTTTTCAGAATACGTGAGTGTTAAGTAATCGGCTGAATTGATCATTGTTCATACGCAGAATTGTACTCGGAAATCATAAGTTAGCAAGTGTGTTTTTGTTATAATAACTAGAAGTTATTGAGTAGATTTGCATGGATAGGTTATTAGTATTAATCTAGGACTAGAAATCAGAGCTAGATCGCTTAGATTAATCGCATGAACGGGATTACACGAGCTTATAATAATAACATGCTGAAACAGGAAGCTGAATGAAAGTTGCAGCCGATTTCATCTGGCTGTAACTTGGTCGTTAGTTTCGAAAAACGGATTTTCTGATGTCTAGAACGTAGAGATTTGAATAAGGAATCCAATGGCGCCGGATTCATAATTTTCTGAAATCGTTTGATATTTTTAAAGGGCTAAGCAAGTTCAGTAGGTAAAGCTGTTAAAATTCTGGAATTTTGTTGGTTGATTATCAAACTAGATTTTAAAATCAGTAGGGAGTTGAGTCATGATTTTTGTACAGCAACTAGGTATAGAAATTTCCGGGCAACTCCAACTGGAATTTTGTTAATCGGACGATCAGTGATTTTTAAATAAATTCTTCCGTAGACTGCAGTCAGAAAGCGGTAAATCTGACTGCAGCTTAGTGAATTAATATCTATGGCTAATTGGTAAAGATTTAGGACTTGGAAAAAATTATATAAATTTCTATGGTATAAATGTCACCTACTGTAAAAATATGGGAATTTTTAGAATGCTGGAACTATTTTATAAAAATCCTAGAAAACAGCTGAATAATTGAGTGTTAAGCAGAAAGTTGTTAACTTGTGATTTTATGCATTAAAGTGTTGCATGGATTTGGAATGTGTTCATGATAAGTTGTTTGATCACTATGATTATATGAGAATACTTGCATGCATGTTTGAGTGTTAGATATGTTGTTTGTGTGTATCACTTTGTGAGTAAATTGCGTGTGGAATTTGTATTGGTGTGATTTCACACTGACGTGGAATTAATTGGTTTGTTAGGACGCAACTAGCGGTCCCATCTCTTATAACATCTTTGCTACACTAACCGAGCAAATAAAGGTGAGTTCACGGCCCCTAACTTATTCCGGTTTTTAAACAACAGGGGGAGAAACATGTATACACTCTCAAACTCAAACTCTTTACGTTATACGAATTTAACGTCACATAACTAAACGGTAACTAAGTTAATGTTAATGTAATGTTGTGGGCACTAAGCAGCTTTATCACTTAAGTCCTCGACAATCTCCTCGGATCGTTAGTATTTGGGTTAAATAGCGGGGGAATTATGAGTAGTACTACTGGGTCTGACGAGCCCCATCCGAGCTAGTCGCGCTAGCCGACCGGGTATGGTCAACGGGTGTATAATTGGCCTAACACCGCCATGGTCATGTGATAGGCCTGGCAAAACGGAGGCACACAGTCAGCTTCGATCGCGAACACTTAGTGACATGACTTTAGGCTAGCTACCTATATACATTAATATTGAACTTAATTACGGAACAACTTAATATTCCGGGTTTGAAATATTGGAACATCAACTTATTATCCCGGGTTGGGGATAATGGAAACAACAACTTAATATTCCGGTTTGGGAATATTGGAAGCAACAACCTATTATTCCGGGATTGGAATAATGGAACTGATTAGTTATCCCGGGTTGGGGATAACGGAGTAACAAACTATAACCGAACAAACGATTTTATGAAAACCTGTGAACTCACTTATCTTAAATGTTGACACTTGTTTCTTTACATGTTTCTCAGGACGCTAGGAGCTCTAGGTGCACGCACACGCATTGAACAAGACATCATTATAGAGTCTCATTTATTAATATTGTTTTGGGATTTTTCATTTGTTTTGGCGTTTGTGTTGGCGCCCGCATCATTACTTAATTATGCTTCCGCTCAAATTTAAAACTGATACTCATGCTAAATATTGGTAATCTAAAATTTACAACAAATGATTTTGGAAAACGTATTATCAAATCATATAGAGTCGTTCGACGTACTAGTGTCTTAGATTCTGGTTTGTTCACACGTCTCGCGGTAAAACTCCGCAAGTGGAAATTGAGGGTGTGACAATTTCCTTAAGTTGTATGCATGAAATACATCATGTATATCAGCCATTTCTTCTAGCAACTTTAGCTAATAAGCTACCAGTCCAATTTATTTAATGATTTCGAATCGTTCAACAAACCATATACTTAATTTTTCCTTTCTTGTCAAATTGGACTATTCCTTTTAATGGAGAGACTTTTAGTAACATTCTTTCCCCCATTTGAAATTCTAATGGTTTGTCGGTCTCCTGGCCTGATAGGTGTTTTCCTCTTATTTGTGCCCAACATACTGGTTGGCACTTTCATCCACAAAGTTCTTCAAAATGGGGCAACTTAATACTTGTATGATAACTATTTGTTTATTGGAGTATTCTTATGAGTGGCAAGTGATCGGCCTTTTTTCACCAATATCTATCACACATGCACTTAGCATGTCTTCTTATGTTTGTATTGTTCTTTCATCTTGCTCATAATAAGTTGTACCTAGATTCAGTCGAGTTTCCATGGCTTTTTGAAAATGTTACCAGAATTGAGATGTGAAATAACTATCTCGCTCAGCTACAATGGATATCGGGTCTGTATGTAACGAGATTATTTCGTCCACATACACCTTGGCTAAAAGCTTCCTTTATTGGTAGGAAATTTGTTGACTTAGTTAGTCGATACACAATCACCCAGATTGTGTTATTACCTATTCTTGTTTTGGATAATTTGGTAACAACATCCATTTGTTATTAATTCCCATTTTCATAATGGCATTTCTAATCGTTGAAGTAAACCTACAGGTTCCTAATGCTTAGTTTTAATTTGCGAATAAGTTAAACATTTCAAAACTTGCTATGTCCTTTTTCATTCCTATCTATCAGTAATTCTTATTCAACCTTGATACATCTTATCACTTCCAGGATGCCCCATATACTTAGATTTATGAGTCCCTTCGAGAATTCTTTTTGTAGGGTTCCTTAATTAAGTACTAAATTTCTCTTTTATGGAATCTCCAGATTCCATTGACATCTTTCTCCAATTCTTTATTTATGTATTTTAGTCCTTTAGTCTTATCAGAATTTTTAACTTCCTGGGTACTTCTTAATTGCTTCATTAAATCTATTTACATATTTATCTGAGAGTACGTGCTCATTTTGATTGCTCATGATGCTTATGGTTTAAAGCGTCAGCTACTATATTAGCTTTACCTTTGTGATATTGAATTTCATGATAGAAGTCACTTGGAGACTCAATTCAGCGTTTTTGCCTCGTATTTTATATTAAACTTTTAGGGTCTGTAAATATAACGAATCTACTACCATATAAGTAATGTGTACATATTTTTAGGGCAAAATTATCTCTCCTAATTCTAAATCATGTGTCATGTATTTTTTTCATGTTTCTTCAACTGTTTGGAAGTGTAGGCAATCGCCTTCTTGCGTTGCATTAGTACATATCCCAATCCTGATTTAGATGCGTCACAGTAAACTATGAAATCTTTGGTTCCTTATGTCATATTAGTTTATGAAACTGCTATTTGGAAAAAAAATCTTGGATATACGTTGATAATATCTTGCTAATCCTATGAAATTTCTTACTTCTGTAAGGGACTAAGGAATTTCTCATTTGGTAATAGCTTTAATTTTTGTGGATTCACATGCATGCTTTCATGGTTAATCGAATGAATTTCTAGTAGCCAAGATTCATACTTAAAGGAATCTAGCATAAAGCTTTTCCTTTCTCAACAATGTTAAAAGCAAATGAAGATGTTTGGCATGATTTTCATAATTTTGGAATAAATTAGTATACCATCAATAAAAATGATTATTTTTGTGTGGGTTGGTTACAACTACCAAGGATAACGGGAAAAAGTTCTATGTCAAAGTTTTAGCCGGATGATTAAGCCCAAAAGCGTTAAAAATTTGAGTCGCCTTGATAAGTTTACCAGTGGCTAATTCTACAGTATGCTTAGGGTCAAGCTGAGTTGGAGTAGACTTAAGCAGTTTACTAAAACCCAAGGATACGTAACTACGGTCAGCTCCAGAATCGAAAAGTACAAAAACGAAACAGTCATTTAGAAGGAACTTACCCGTCACAACATTGGGGTCATTCGTAGCCTCTCTCGAGCCAATCACAAATGCTCGGCCTCCCACCATTACTGCTGTTGTTGTTGTTGCCATTGCCAGTGTTGTTGGTATTGTTATTCTGATTCAGTTGTGAGTAGTCCTTCCTGAAATACCCTTCTGCACCGCATTGAAACATGCTTTGCTATTCCCTGTTGTTGTTGTTGTTGTCTCTGATTTTGATGTGGTGGATGTTGTTGCTGCTGTGGTTGCCTAATTGGGAACAAACTTCTACTATCCTTGGCAACATGCCCTAGTTTCCCACACCGCTGGCAGCGGTTTTGGTCACATTGCCCATAATGATGAAGGTTTCACTTATTACACTTCAGACGATTTCCCTGATAAGAACCTTGACTTTGATTAGTTATTGATTGCTGATTGAGCGTTCTATTATTGTCGAACTTCCTTTGTTGTTATGGGGGTTGGTTGAAACTAGGACCTTTGCTTTACTTCCCGTCCCATTTACGCTTGTTATCAAATGTAGTTTCAGGACAGAAGCACTGTGCTTTGGTAGCTCTCTTTGTTCGATGGCCTCATCCGTAAGCTTTGTTTAAAAGCCTGATAATTTGCGCAATAGTAGGCAACTTGGCAGAAGTTACCATGCTCTGAATTTGAGGAGCCAACCCATTGATGTACAGTTCGATACGCTTATATGGTGGGTTGGACATGTTAGGGCACCCATGGCGGCTAGATCATTGGATCGTTTAGTATAGGCCTCGATTTCCGAGCCAACCATCTTGAGATTATAATTTTTGTTTCTAGTTTTTTAATGTCACCCCGATGATAGTATTCATCCTTGAGCAAGTCCTTGAAGTCATTCCAAGGGGTTGCATTGGCAACATCCAATCCAGGCATCTGAGCTTGTGCGTTCCACCATGATAACGCATTTCCTTCTAGAATTCATGTCGCGAACTTGACTCGGTTCTCCACTGGACAATTGTCCATAGCGAAAGCTGACTCCACTGTCTTAAACCAGTGGAGGAGACTAACAACTTCTTCAGTGCCATTAAAGGGGTGGGTATGCAATCTATAAAAATCTTAAAGGTGCATACTAGTGGTTGAGCAGGTTGACCTAGATTGAGAATTTAGTGCAAATGAGGATATGAGGAATAAGAGAGAAGCAGAATACTCTAGAATAATTTAAAACAATAGGTTTACCTCCAGGATGAGCTGCCTGATATGCCGCCAGAGCTTCGGCAACACGAACATTAATTAGGGTGGTGTAAGACCCTTACCAATATTTAACGGTTTTCTTATAAATTTAGACTAAAAATGTGTATTAACGATTACACATACTTACGAAAATACGGGTTTATTTAAAATATTTTCATATTGAAACAACACAACATAATGTAAATGAGTTTGTCATTTAAAAATGACGACGAAAGATAGTGCGGAAGCTTGTATCTTGATTGTGTTTGGTTCTTCATTGAGCTTGATCGTCATTCGGCATCCCAAGATATTCCTGTCACACCCCGACCCGCAGCGGAAAAGGTGATCGGGGCATAATTGGGTTATCATCAAAGCTCATGACATTTATTATATGTTTCATATTCATTAATACAATTTAATGGAAATTTACAATAAATGATACAACATGTTCTAACTATCAATCTAAGCTTCTTGGTTCTCTTCTAAGGCATATCCTATGTTTTCCTTGCTTCAACCTGTTCACCTGTATCATATGTAAAAAGGTTTTTGGATCAACATAATGTTGGCGAGTGAATCCTATGGAAAACATTTGAACAAGTTTATCCAATTGATTATAAATAATGTGCATACCACATATGAGTAAATGTAGATGTAAATTTATTCACACAACACATAATATTGAATGTTGAACACACATACACCAAATGATTGTTTTGAGGCACGCGTTGTTCGACACGTCTCCCACGAGGAACTGATGGGCCTAATGAATGAGTTTTGAGGCACGCGTTGTTCTTACGAACTGATGGGCCTAATGAATGAGTTTTGACGCACGCGTTGTTCTTGCGAACTGATGGGCCTAATGAATGAGTTTTGAGGCACGCGTTGTTCTTGCGAACTGATGGGCCTAATGAATGAGTTTTGAGGCACGCGTTGTTCTACGAACTGATGGGCCTAATGAATGAGTTTTAAGGCACGCGTTGTTCAACTCGTCTCCCACGAGGAACTGATGGGCCTAAATAATTTGCATACAACTTTGACAATATGTAATACATCACAACCATCAATAATTACATTCTAGTTTAGATCATATAATGGTATAGCACGAGTTTGCATAAGAGAATTAGTTTAAGCGACACATGATACACCCCAAAACATGAATAAAAAGGGGAATTTGTAAGAATTCACTCACATTGGGTGCGTTCGGTTGATGATGTTGAATGCACGCGAAATGGTTTTAACCACGAGTGAAATTAACCTAGATAAATAGCATTTTGGTTCGGTAAGCAAACGGATTTTATTAATCTATTTTAGTAGGATTGTTGGGTGTATTTTTGTGAGTTTGAGGCTATTTTCTAACCTTAAAAATGTTATTTTTAAGTATTTTTAATTGATTTTTAATTAAAATAATTAAATAAAAATAATAAAAATTTGACTTTTTTTCTGATCGTTGACTGCCCGTTGACCGTTGACCTGACCGTTGACCGGTTCGAGTGCATATTGTTGTGCGCTGGGTGAGGCTCGAACCCGAGACCTCCCGTACGCGTGCACGCAGCTCTACCAACTGAGCTACGTGTCTAACCCGTCATATATCCGATTTTAATTATATATATATATATTAATTAGATTTAAACAGAAATCCTTTATATTAAAAATGATTTAAATCCAGAGAACCGGTGCGCTCCACAGGTCTCGAACCCGGGACCTGTGGGTTAGCGTACACACAGTCCACCGCTGGACTGTGTGTCTCACTTGGTTATTAACTCGGTTATCAATATACTTAACATATACCTAAATCAATCCGGTTCAGTTTGCGAAAAAAAGGAATTTTTATTAAGGCAGCGTGTGAGGAACAATACTCGAACTCGAGACCTTAGCGTTCAATGTGCACACAGTCCACCGCTGGACTGTGTGTCTAACCCGGTAAATAACTTGATTTTAATTATACTTAACCATTACCGAAACATCGTCTTCTTCACTGGTTTTAACCGGAAGTGACGACTGACTGGTTCGAAATGTTGATTCAGGTTTCTTTAGCGTTTAATGATCAATTACAGACGAGATAAAAGTAAAAAGGAAAGGAATTAGGCGTGAAAAGTACCGACTGGTTTTCCTCTGTTTTCCGGCAGAACTCCGGCGACAGCAAGCTCTTCCGGCGACGAGTGTCTTGCAGCAGAGAATCTTCAGAAAGCTTACAAAGGGTGTGGGTGACTTTGGTATAAGTTTAGGGGGTTCAGTAAAGCTCAGAGATTAAGGGCTCGGTTTTCCGGCGACGTATAAAATATTTTCGGCGAGTGAGTTTTCGCCGAGAAAGGGTGCGATTTGAGTGTGAAAGGTTTCTGGCGAGTTGTGGGTGAATTTATAGGGTAGTATCGAGATGTATGGGGTCTGAATTTGGTCTCAATTCGAAGTCAGCCGTTCTCCGGCGGTTATGGCTGATGTCGCGGGTTCAGACGTCGGTTATAACCGTTGTGGGAGTTAAGTCTTCGGTTAATTTGAGCGGAAACGTAAATTAACGGCGAAGTCGTCGGGATTTCCGACGACTGCTAATTGGGCGCAATTACTGAATTTAACTTCCGAACTTGAATATTTGAATTAATTGTTTCCTGTTATTATCATAAAATCAAAGCGGCGGAGCGGTTGACTGGCTGGGTGATAAGTCTTTGTTGAGCCGGTACAGACCCGAGTTCGAAACCCGGCAAAAGCAAATCATTTTTATTTTGCGATTTTTATCTGTTTTTCAAGAACTAATTATATATCCCCGCATAATAATTGATTATGTATCGTTTAAAATTATTTAGGGCATTTAATTCGCAACGAAAATTTTAACTGACTGTTCGGTTGATAAACGGAGCGGGTTTGGTAAATCCGTTTTTGACGGATGTTACAGTATCCCCTGCTTTTTAGAAATTTCGTCCCGAAATTTAAATAGTGATATACTTGACTAAAAGAATGATGGTGTTTAGTTTGACAGTTACATGTTTAGAGGAAATAAGGGTTTAAGTTTTTGTTTGAGGCGGTAACGTTCCTTGTAAGGGTTAAGTACCCTAATACAGGAATCGCTTTTTGTTGCCTCTGTAAAAGTATTGATAAGTAGAATTGATTTGCTAACTTTGATTTCATGCATAAAAGTTTGAGTATGCTTAGAAGGTTAGGGTTATATCCTAAGGCAAAAATTCTAATACTACAATCTACACAAATACAATAACTGATAATCGAATCCAAAATCTGATAGCATATATGTTTGAATGGTGACAGTTCCTCTCTCGTTTGTTATGATGGAGAGGTTAGTTTATGTAGAAATGGAACACAATCCAATTTCTTTAAGTAGCAAGATGATACAAATGTAACACAAATTTCAACCAAGGCAATACTAAATCCTACATGGAACTTCTCATAACCGCCTGATAACGCCTCTGATCCTTTGGCAAGAATACTTATATATAGGAAGTACCAGCGGCGTATCCACCATATTCTTGCCAAATTTTCACTGGTTTTTATCAGTGAATTATGATTAGTCCTATGTGACTCTACAACCAATACAACAACTCATAAATACTGAAAATGATAATGTCTGTGCGATCAAGGCTCAATCAAACGGAGCTGATCGTATTGCATGTATTGAAAATGAAAATGTCTGTGCGATCAAGGCTCAATCAAACGGAGCCGATCGTATTGTATGTACTGAGAATGAAAATGTCTGTGTGATCAAGGCTCAATCAAACGGAGCCGATCGTATTGTATGTACTGAAAATGATAAACTTAATCTAAACAACAATCACACAAACAGCCTATACATGGAACCTTTCATAACCGCCTGATAATGCCTCCGATCATTTGACAAGAATACTTATATATAGGAAGTACCAGCGGCGTATCCACCATACTCTTGTCAAATTTTCATTGGTTTTATCAGTAAGTTATGATTAGTTCTATGTGACTCTACAACATAAACAAACACAACAACCAGCGCTTGAGTCTTAATTCTGATAGTATACATGTTTGAATGATGACAATACCTCTCTCGTTTATTATGATGGAGAGGTTAGTCTATGTAGAAGTGATATACAACTCAACTTCTTTAAATGATGAAACTGAGATACGTCGTGAAGTATGATGATATGAATATTAAAACAGTGAGTATAAAACAAACTGAACTGGTGATTTGCATTAAAATTCTTGGATAAATTTCCAATTGAGATACGTGAAAATTGAGATAACATAAAGAAAAACATAAAAACTAAGTGGTTGGAGTTGAATCTTGATTCTTGGTGAGAGAAGGCTAGTTAAGTGGTTGGTTTGGACCGTCAATATCTTCAACAGGATTGGCGTTGATGTTATAAACTCTTCCTCTTGCTGGCGGTGGAGCTGGGTTTGTTTGATTTGCTTGGTTAACTGGGTTTGCTTGAGCTTGGGCGTTTATGATGTTAACCAAACGAGGGCACGTGTTTCTAAAATGGGTAGGGTCGCCACAATTGAAACAAGCTCGAATATATGGGTGCATGGGGTATTGAGGTTGTTGATATGTTTGGATCATGGGTTGAGTAGGGGTTGAGGTTTGGTTTTGTGAGGTGCGGCAAACTTTGCTCAAATGACCGTAGCGTCCACAATTCGCACATAGTCGACAGGGTAAAGTAGATGGATGGTGATAGAAACAGGTGTTGCATTGAGGGTGGGGTCCAATGTAAGGTTTCTTATTTGGGTAAGTTGAGTTGGGTGCTACTTGAGCGTTTGGGATAGTTTGAAGAGGTACAACTTGTGAAGCTGGTTGGTTGCGTTGGGTGACGGCGAAAATTTGCCCATCTCGTTTTCTCTTAGAAATAGGTGGTGTAAAGGATTCGGTTCGGGTGGAGTTTGAGGTTTCGGTTGATGCTTTATCCTTCTTCTTCTCCTCTTTGAAATCTTTGTTTCGGATTCGGTTCTCAGTGAGCGCGGTTGCTAGCTCCATTGCTGCTTCCAAAGTTGCAGGCGAGGTACTTATTACAGAGTCTTGAATCTTTGATGGAAGTCCACGAATGTAGTGCTCGATCAAACGGTAGAGGGGAGTGAACAAATTGGGAACCATTTGATTTAACTCAAGGAATCTCTTGTTGTATGTGGTGTGGTCGCCTTCCTTTTGTTTCAAAGCATGGAACTCATCCTCCAATTTCTTGATTTCGCTTCTTGGGCAAAACCGCCTTGTCATGATTCCCTTCAACTCTTCCCAAGTCAAGGTCATAGTATCTTCAACACCTCGTTTGGTCTTTTCTGTATTCCACCATGTGAGTTCTGTTCCAAGTAAACGACCGGTGGCATAACGCACTTTGTGATCATCGGGGCAATCGCAATTTAGAAAAGTGTTCTCCATTTCTTCGAACCAGTGGAGGAGAGCGGTGACACCTTCGGTACCTTCGTATTTTGGAGGATCGCAGGATTTGAAATGTTTGTAGGTGCATTTAGTGACTGAAAGGTTGACAGTGTTTTGATCCTCTTGTTGGGTTGGGTTAACGGAATTAGCGGTAAGGGCTTGTTGAACTTGAACTACGATGTTGGGTATTACGGTCGCCATTTGCTGAGCGATTTGGGCAGCCATGCGTTCACGGGCTTTTCCTGCTCTCATCTTCCTACGGGCGAGGTTAGAAGACATCTACAAGGAATACATGTCAAGAGTATGAGTTGGATGCCTTTGGGATCGTGGGTCGTGTTTGGGAATGAACGTTCATAAAATAAATATAGAAAAATAAATCTACTACATCCATAGGATGTCTTGGGCTTTGCTCGAATTTGGGCCTTGCATGCCGCCATACTTCACCTTCGTAATCATGTGGGCCCCCATGATTACCGGGTTTTTCATATGGTTCGCATGTGTTAGCCTGGTTACGTACACTAAAACCCGGAGAAAATCGAGAAATATGTAACGTATGATATTCGGAATGTGCCCAGGCATGGACACGGTGACATCTCAAAGTGAGGTTAGTTCGAACGACGTTTGGTGTGGCGTGCTTTGGCCTAATAGGTCCGTCGTACTCTCATCGTTAGTCCCCAGGTAGGCAAACTGGTCCGTTATTTTGGATTTATACGAATGCCAACCTAGACAGGACGTCCCGACTACCGGTACTTGTACCCTTCCGGTTACTACATGCCCGTCGCAAAACTTACTTTGATGAGATTTGAAAATTGCAACAAAATCCTTGAATAATGAGAGTATGAAAAATGATGTGAATATATGAACACTGATATATGTATGACGAATATGTATATAAGCATGTATGTTTGACTGTAAATATAAACAAATATGAAACAAATAAATATCACAAGTTTGTATGTAACCACCTAGTCAATTAAAATTTAGGCAGACTATAGTATAGGCTCTAAGGGTCTAATAACCTATCCTATATCCCTATAGTCATGGCTCTGATACCAATCTGTCACACCCCGACCCGCAGCGGAAAAGGTGATCGGGGCATAATTGGGTTATCATCAAAGCTCATGACATTTATTATATGTTTCATATTCGTTAATACAATTTAATGGAAATTTACAATAAATGATACAACATGTTCTAACTATCAATCGAAGCTTCTTGGTTCTCTTCTAAGGCATATCCTATGTTTTCCTTGCTTCAACCTGTTCACCTGTATCATGTGTAAAAAGGTTTTTGGATCAACATAATGTTGGCGAGTGAATCCTATGGAAAACATTTGAACAAGTTTATCCAATTGATTATAAATAATGTGCATACCACATATGAGTAAATGTAGATGTAAATTTATTCACACAACACATAATATTGAATGTTGAACACACATACACCAAATGATTGTTTTGAGGCACGCGTTATTCGACTCGTCTCCCACGAGGAACTGATGGGCCTAATGAATGAGTTTTGAGGCACGCGTTGTTCCACGAACTGATGGGCCTAATGAATGAGTTTTGAGGCACGCGTTGTTCTTACGAACTGATGGGCCTAATGAATGAGTTTTGAGGCACGCGTTGTTCTTCCGAACTGATGGGCCTAATGAATGAGTTTTGAGGCACGCGTTGTTCTACGAACTGATGGGCCTAATGAATGAGTTTTAAGGCACGCGTTGTTCAACTCGTCTCCCACGAGGAACTGATGGGCCTAAATAATTTGCATACAACTTTGACAATATGTAATACATCACAACCATCAATAATTACATTCTAGTTTAGATCATATAATGGTATAGCACGAGTTTGCATAAGAGAATTAGTTTAAGCGACACATGATACACCCCAAAACATGAATAAAAAGGGGAATTTGTAAGAATTCACTCACATTGGGTGCGTTCGGTTGATGATGTTGAATGCACGCGAAATGGTTTTAACCACGAGTGAAATTAACCTAGATAAATAGCATTTTGGTTCGGTAAGCAAACGGATTTTATTAATCTATTTTAGTAGGATTGTTGGGTGTATTTTTGTGAGTTTGAGGCTATTTTCTAACCTTAAAAATGTTATTTTTAAGTATTTTTAATTGATTTTTAATTAAAATAATTAAATAAAAATAATAAAAATTTGACTTTTTTTCTGACCGTTGACTGCCCGTTGACCGTTGACCTGACCGTTGACCGGTTCGAGTGCATATTGTTGTGCGCTGGGTGAGGCTCGAACCCGAGACCTCCCGTACGCGTGCACGCAGCTCTACCAACTGAGCTACGTGTCTAACCCGTCATATATCCGATTTTAATTATATATATATATTAATTAGATTTAAACAGAAATCCTTTATATTAAAAATGATTTAAATCCAGAGAACCGGTGCGCTCCACAGGTCTCGAACCCGGGACCTGTGGGTTAGCGTACACACAGTCCACCGCTGGACTGTGTGTCTCACTTGGTTATTAACTCGGTTATCAATATACTTAACATATACCTAAATCAATCCGGTTCAGTTTGCGAAAAAAAGGAATTTTTATTAAGGCAGCGTGTGAGGAACAATACTCGAACTCGAGACCTTAGCGTTCAATGTGCACACAGTCCACCGCTGGACTGTGTGTCTAACCCGGTAAATAACTTGATTTTAATTATACTTAACCATTACCGAAACATCGTCTTCTTCACTGGTTTTAACCGGAAGTGACGACTGACTGGTTCGAAATGTTGATTCAGGTTTCTTTAGCGTTTAATGATCAATTACAGACGAGATAAAAGTAAAAAGGAAAGGAATTAGGCGTGAAAAGTACCGACTGGTTTTCCTCTGTTTTCCGGCAGAACTCCGGCGACAGCAAGCTCTTCCGGCGACGAGTGTCTTGCAGCAGAGAATCTTCAGAAAGCTTACAAAGGGTGTGGGTGACTTTGGTATAAGTTTAGGGGGTTCAGTAAAGCTCAGAGATTAAGGGCTCGGTTTTCCGGCGACGTATAAAATATTTTCGGCGAGTGAGTTTTCGCCGAGAAAGGGTGCGATTTGAGTGTGAAAGGTTTCTGGCGAGTTGTGGGTGAATTTATAGGGTAGTATCGAGATGTATGGGGTCTGAATTTGGTCTCAATTCGAAGTCAGCCGTTCTCCGGCGGTTATGGCTGATGTCGCGGGTTCAGACGTCGGTTATAACCGTTGTGGGAGTTAAGTCTTCGGTTAATTTGAGCGGAAACGTAAATTAACGGCGAAGTCGTCGGGATTTCCGACGACTGCTAATTGGGCGCAATTACTGAATTTAACTTCCGAACTTTAATATTTGAATTAATTGTTTCCTGTTATTATCATAAAATCAAAGCGGCGGAGCGGTTGACTGGCTGGGTGATAAGTCTTTGTTGAGCCGGTACAGACCCGAGTTCGAAACCCGGCAAAAGCAAATCATTTTTATTTTGCGATTTTTATCTGTTTTTCAAAAACTAATTATATATCCCCGCATAATAATTGATTATGTATCGTTTAAAATTATTTTGGGCATTTAATTCGCAACGAAAATTTTAACTGACTGTTCGGTTGATAAACGGAGCGGGTTTGGTAAATCCGTTTTTGACGGATGTTACAATTCCTACATTTCATAAACCATGAAATGGTTAGTCATACGAACTTATAACGTGTTTAAATCAAGTCTGTATATCAACACGAAGAAGAACCAAAAATATTTTTTATTAGGTCTACCGTAAGCTACAGTTGGGTACCGTAGCTTACAGTACCCCCTTTCTGTCCGGACCAGCAGGTCTGAACCGTAATTTATGGTTCAGGACTGTAACTTATGGTTCAACCCAGTTTTAGCTTTTACACTTTCAGTCCCTGCTACAAAAACGTCCATAACTTTCTCGTTTCTTATCCGTTTTACACTATTCTTTTTCCTATGCGATCGTAATTTGATTCTCCATCGCATGTAGTTAAAATCGACATCCGGATTTACAATTTTCTAGAATTTAAGCCCGCGGCATAAATTAATTATTAAACTTCTTTTGACATAGCTTTAGACCCATTCATACTTTTATCAAACCAACTTGTTTGTTACACTTATATTCTCATAGACATCATATTTTAAATGTTTCCTATCACACAAGGTTCAAATCACGGGTTATTATGCATCATTAACCCGTTTGTGCTTATATGCTTATTTTGACCCGTTAAGGGTATTTAAGCGCTTTTAAGCATAACCAAGCTTATTCATTTCTAGCATCATATTTCCACATTAAAATATCTACTTGTATTCCACCACAGCTACTATTGTGACAGATTGGATATAATAAACCAATTATCATGAATATTACCCTTCGGTTAGTCATTTTACGGAAAAATGTTCATTATAGGCATTTGACCCGAGAAAGCTTATGCCTATAACTTTATTGCTTATCTAAGGTTTACATTACCATAATATATGTTTCTAAACAACCCATAAGGTTCGTTTGCCCAATTTACCCATCAAGGGCGTTTTGGTCAATTTTAGTCCCTCATTCTACGACGAAGGACTTTCACTAAATATTTGACCTAAATCGCTCGTTTAACTATAATATTATTTATGCGTACCTGGTTCGGGTCAACATTTTGACCTATTTTAATACCTTGCCTCAATAATTTGCTAATTCATAGCATCACTAATTCACAAGCCGTTGTATCATGTGAGCCTAAGACTCGACAAGCACTTATTAGTCGTTATATGTCAAATGGTATCAACATTACCATTTGACCCGTTTGGTCTAAACGACCAAACATTTTGTGCTTATATATAAATGGTATTTATTTACCATTCCGTTAAGTAACTCATTTCGGATTTCTCACCATTTAGTTATGTCTCTTAAATTGGTTTCTTACGCGTTTAAGTCAACATGGCTTATGCCAGTTGGTGTTGTTTTATACTTGGACTTTTATCCTTTTATACGTGACTAAATCACCATTTTCTCTTTTTATTCATTTAGGCTTACTTCTAAAGTAGACATTCGAGAACTCATTTTATATATATCTTACCAAATTACCATTTCGACCCTTTTTACCATTAAACATTGTTTTTCAACTTTTGATATGTTCCGACCCGTATCATTTCGTGTCAGAACCGTATTTCTAATATAATCCTTTGTTGTATTTATAACTTATAAATAAATACATATCCTACAAAAAAGGTGTAAGCTTTACTTACCTTGAAACCCGATTATGTTTTCCTCGCGTATTCGATCCGTTTGACCCGTTTCTTCCCAAGCTTCCACCTAGCTTGTCAAGCGTCAAACTACCTTTTATCCTTCGCAAGATGGTTAGATTAGTCATTATTTATCAAGACTATCTCATCTTACAGACTATATAACAAGATTACCATTTCATTCTTTTATAGGTTAGTTTGACTTTTAAAAAGTCAACTGCCTATTAACATTTACAAATGCACAAATAGGTTCACCGAACTTATTTCGGCATTTCATCAAATACCCGGTAGGCGTCATTTCTAGGCTACCAAAATAATTAAATTCCCATCTAAGTTCATACAATCGTTAATATCCGTTTAACATGATTTCAATCACTGTATGTTAATCTTTCAATCTCATAAAAGAACTTGTGATTGTTTCATCATTATAAATTAACCCTTGGCATCATATATATGAAATTTACCCAAACATCAAACTTAGCCAAATGCTTTAGATATTCATAAACACATGATGATTTCAAACATTATTTAACATGAATATATTATCTATTTCATCTTATGATACAAAACCCACTTCATGTCATATATGAACACCTATTCCATCACAAAATTGTTCATGTATTTCATCCATACAAGCAAATATGTTGGTCATGAACACTACAACATCATCATGTTATCAAAATATTGAACTCAAGGTTACTACCTTCAAGTTCATCCACATATTCATCATTACCAAAACACAAATGACCATATACCTTATGATCTCCAAACTTAGATGATCACAATTTCATGTTCATGCATATGATTTGGCCCTAATTCACCCTTCAATTGATGTTCTTGGTTGAACTAGGGTTTCCCTTATCTTCACCTCCTGATGATCGACCAACACACACATTAACTATGGGTTGTGTTTTTAATTCTTGTCTTTTAATAACACAAGTTCTCTTTTTGGCAGCTTTAGTCCCTCAAGTTTAGTTTTGATTATATAAGACTACAACTCCATGTTTTATTATCTATTTACATGTTACTAACTAGGTTAATTAGTTCCTAGTTTGTTGGTGCAGAATGTCTATGTCTTAGTCTTCTATCAAGTCTGTATAGATTAGATGTGAATAGGCTAGCAGAATCAAGTATTTAAGTGATTATATGCCAAGTTCGCTGGGAAGGTGTTATGATGTCAAGTTCGGCCGAACTTGACTAGGTCAAGTTCGCCCAAACTCAGTCTATCACCAGCGGACTTGTGCTCCTATAAATAGCTAGCTTGAGTCTCTCATTTGTAACTTTTGGTGCTCTGTGTAGCGAAGCTCTGTCAATTTGGAGACTTGAAGTTTATCAATAAAATTGAAGTTTAACTGATTAATTCTTGTTATTTGGTAATCATGTCATATTGTTTCCGCCATTATGGACATTAGATATCAAATCTAGGTTCCTATGCTATAAGGATCGTTCCTACAAGTGGTATCAGAGCTAGATACCTGATTTGATTGATAATCAAGACAAGAACAACTCTTATTCTACTCCATTCTTCTATTTTTCTTAACTTTTAAACTAAAAATGAAGAATTTACGGGCAAATTCTGTCCAAATTTGAATATGTCATGTTAAAGACATCATAGATAAACCCCTGAGAGTTTGGAGATCAAAATCAAACGAATTGATGTCAAATTGTTAAAAAAATCATGTTTCCAAAAGTCATTTTGATCGAACTTATAAGCCAAGTTTGCTCGAACTCGACTTAAAAATCCACTTTCTGAGTGATTTTTAATCAAGTTCGCTCAAACTTGAGGGTTTTTGTGAAAAATTTTGTTAAGTCCGATCAAACTTGCATTATTTTCCTTGATTTTCATCAAGTTTGCTCGAACTTGATCAATTTCATTGAAATTTATATCAAGTTCGCTCGAACTTGCAAGGTTTTCTTCTAAAATCAATTGTAAGTTCGCTCGAAGTTAACTCAGGGAAAATTTTTAAATCAAGTCATAACAAGTTCGATCGAACTTGTTTAAAAACTGAAAATTTTCATTCTTCCACTGCAGTTTCGACCGAACTTGTAGTAGTTCTAATATTTTTCAAAGTTTGAACGTGTTTTCAGCGTACGTGTTTTGACATTCACGATGGATGATCTACAGAGAGCGTTATGTCAGGAGTGGGTACATCCAATGCCAATGTGATACCTCAAGTTAACATCGACAACGAAATGGGCACGTCTTTTAAACCTCCGAAGTTAATGAGTATGGACGAGTACGAGGGATGGAAGGAGAAGTTCAGTTACTGGGTTCAGGCCATGCATTTCCAAAGCTGGGTAGCAATAGAAAGAGGTTATGTCGTTCCGTAAGACGAACTCAGCAAGTTCTAGAGAACTACAAGTATTCTTCGCAATAGAAGGAAGAATATATCACTAAAAAGAAAATGATTAGCCTTATTCAACAGTCTGTTAAAGAGGATATTTTGATCTTGTTGCCAAATACACGACTGCGAGAGAACTCTGGTTATCACTGCAAAAGAAATACCAAGGAAGCGCAGAGATGATCAAGAGTAAAAAAGCTCTTATCATGAAGGAATTCGATATTTTTACCATGTTGAAGGGCGAGACGATGAAACAGATGATTGAACGGTTTTGTCATCTGAAGGTCCAAATGAGGAGACACGGTCTTGAGAAGACGAAGCCGGAGTACATCGACAAGCTTGCGGATGCGTTACCGGATGGAGAATGGACTAATTATCTCATGGTATTGAAAGAAAGTCCAAATTGGGAATTCTTCAAGCTTGCTACATTCATCGACAAACTCGAAGGTCATGAGATCGAACTTCTAAAGATCGCAAAGTCGAAAAATGCTAACATCATTCAAGATGTCGGTCTATATTACAAGAACGGAGTTCAAGACAGCATTTCAAGCCCAAAGATTCAAACATTCAGTGCGATTATGAATTCTTCGAATCATTCACCACAGAATCAAAATCAATCATATCCACAATATGATCAAAGTCCGAAGAGTTCTTCGTTTTCAAGCACGGGTTCAAATTCTTCATATCAGAATCAAGCAAATCAGAATCACCAAACGAATTCTGACCCAAATGTGTACAAGTGTAACATTGCTGTCAATTTAAACAATGTTGTTTCTGAGCAAGTTGCTAAGAAACACATGACATTTCTCGCTACAGTTCTAGAATCGTATGAAAGTTTGGTGGCCGGGAAGATTGGCAATCCAGAAATGACCTCCGAAGACTATGATCAGGTGGACGAAGAAGAACTTGAGCTAGTGGATATCAAATGGTCTTTGGCTTCTATCATTCGAAGGGTGACAAAGTTTGTTGCACTTACAGACCGAGATATTGGAAATTCAAGCAACAAGCTAGGATTCGACAAATCAAAGGTCACTTGTTTTAGATGCAGACAAAAGGGGCATTTTAAGAGAGAATGTAAGAATTCAGAAGCAAGCGGCAACCAGAGTCCGTTCGGAAGTGGAAGTGATTATGACAAGAAGGTTCTTCAGTATAAGCCATTTCCAAAGAAGACTCAAGTTGATATTCAAGAAAAACCATCCAACAATACCGAGAAGGTGATGGTTGCTACCAACGAAGATGATGGTTTTAATTGGAATTCTTATATTGGTAAGAAGGCAGGAGTTGCATTGATGGCTAAAATTGTCGAAGATACATCCGTTGAAGACGCATCTCTGGAGAATGCTTTACTAGAACAGTATCTGCAACAACAGGAAGAAGAGGAGAATTAACTTCACATGAATACTCAAAGCATTTTATCTCCTAACTCAACTTCAAGTTTTGCAGGTAACTTTGATGGAAATTCTCAGGAACAAGTGGTCGAGGAGAAATTGATAGTTGAAGAAGTCATTGATGTTACTCAAGAAATGAATGCTAAAAACCTCACGGACATTGCCAATAAAGCTATGATGGCGAATCTAACCAAGGTAGGTCCGGAGGTAAAGATAGTCGAAAAGGAAGTTATCAAAGTGCAAGTTGTGGAGGTTGAAAAACCTTGCACAAAATGTACCGAGCCGTGTGCTAATTGTGCCAAAAAATCACAAATCATCGCTGAACTCAATGTGCATAATGAACATTTCAAATATGATTATCGCACAATGAAGGAAGCTTATGACAAAATGAAAGATGATTATGGCAGGCTCGACAGAAATAATATTGAACAACACGACACTATGAGAATGTTAAAAGGGACAGTAATGGATAAACAGAAAGCAATAATGTATACATTAAAACCATTGCTGAAACCAAACAACAACTTCAGGATATGAAAATAGAAACAGAACGTGTTCAACAACTTTTAAGAAGTTATACAACTAACTCTTATGTCATCGATCATATTCTTCCCACGATTTCGTCAGAAGGAAATGATAAAAAGTCTAAAAAGAAAAATGGTAAAGAATACACCAATGTTCCACCACGCCTATGCGAGAAATATTGTCGCAAAACTGTTGATGGGATGGATAAGGCACTCAACATTGAATTGTTAACTGAAAAGAAGAATTAGTTTCCAGAGAACATTGATGTAATCTATACTACATCAGATGATGACAGTAATGTTGTGGTTAAAAATGTGGTTGAAAATGTTTTAAATGATTCTAATGATGGCAGCTTTGAGAGCGCCACCTCGAGTTCGAACAGTTCTGACACAAAATCCAAATATGAGGATACATCATTGGAAGATGGCCTATGTGATGATCCTAACGTTGTCATGTATAAGGTTAAGGAATCTGATAGACTATACTTTGATGACAGTTTTCTGATTTGAAATGTCAAAGAAGAACAACTTGATAAACTATTCAAATTGGTTGAAGTTACATCAGAGGATCCGGAGAAGAATGAAAAGAAATTCTATTCTAAACCCAAAAGAAATTACAATAACTACCGGAGAAATGGTGGTGATCATCCGGAAAACCGGAGAGTTGGGTTGGGTTTAGATGTGGAAGAAGAACCGGTTAAGAAAAAGTCACCATTTCATGAGTACAAAGATAAAAACATGAAATTCATTTATGGGATAAGAACGGTTCAAGAGGAAAGTTTGATTGGGAAACAATCAAACGATGAGTTTAAGAAACAAAAGGAACATCGAGAAAAGGCCAAAGCCACAAGTGGTGTAAAATCCACTTGTGGACATTCACATGATGATTAAACTTGCTTCAAGTGCAATGAAGTTGATCATATTGCACGCAAGTGTCCGAAATCTAAGCCGGCTTATCTTCAAAGAAAAGAAAGTTCAGATGTTGTAAAACCTAAGCAACCAGAGTTTGTAAAACCGGTCACAACTTTGAAAAGAAATGAATCAAAACCTGAAGTTAAACCTAAAACTGAAAAGAGGTTTGAAAACTCAACTTTCGAAAAAGGTGAAACTTCCAGGGCAAACAAAACAAGGTTTTACATCAAAAAGGCTAACATAAATCACAAGCCTGGATTGCTAAGAAAAAGTCAACAACATCTGAAGTTATCAAGTCTGAGTCTGTTAAGACTGATAACAAGAAAGAATCCAAATCTGAGACCAAAATTGAAAATGTCAAATCTACAATTGGTATTAAATCATCAAAACGTAAAAAGAAAGTTAATTTTGAAAATGTAACTGATGGTGAAGGCTTAGATGGAGTTTATGAGGAAGATTACCAAGCTTTTTATCGCAAACCCAAGACCAAGAAGGCTTGGGTCGCACTTTTTAACTAAGTTTTAACATGTGAAGGGGCTCCAGAGATCTGTTCTTTCAAAGTGGATTTTGGATAGTGGAGCGTCCAGGCATATGACAGGGATGAAAGCTCTTTTGTTCGACATAAAAGCTATAAACGGCGGATATGTTGGCTTTGCCGGTAATCAAGGTGGAAGAATTGTCGACGAAGGAAAACTCTCCAACGGCGTAGTATCGTTTGATCGAGTGAACTACATTACTGAGCTTGAGAACAATCTTCTGAGCATTTCGCAGATTTGTGACAAGCAGTTCACGGTGCATTTCAACGATAAAGAGTGTATGATTTTAAAGCCGGGTTTCAAAATACCTGATGATTGGATTCTGATGCGCGCCCCTCGCGAGAATGATCTATATGTTTTAGATATGGGTGTCGCTACCACATCATCAAAATCGGCCCAATGTTTTGTAACGAAAGCTACGGAGAAAGATTCTATTCTTTGGCATCGAAAAATGGGGCACATTCATTTAAGGAAAATGAATTTTCTGGTTCATAACGATCGGGTTGAGGGTGTGAATCTTCGGAGCTTCCATATGACTGATCACTGCCTAGAATGTAAAAAGGGGAAGCAGATCAAAAAGTCACATCCGAAGAAGATTCTGAATTCAATTAAGCTGCCGCTTGAACGTCTTCATATGGATCTTTTTGGTCCGGTGAACGTCCAAAGTATTTCAGGAGACCAATACTGCCTAGTCGTCACAGATGATTATTCGCGATATTCATGGGTTTTCTTTCAAGAATCAAAGGACGAAACATTTGCTAATCTGGTGATTCTTTTCAAGAAGCTCGAAAATCTTTATCATCTCCCTGTCAGACGTATTCGCAGTGACAACGGCATGGAATTCAAGAATAATAAGATGAAAGAATTTTGCAACGCCAAGGGAATTCTGCATGAATTCGGTACACCTTATACTCCGCAACAAAACAGTGTAGCTGAGAGGAAGAATAGAACTTTAATCGAAATAACAAGAACCATGCTTGCAGACTCTAAACTTCCTGTTAGCTTTTAGAGTGAAGCGGTTGCTATTTTGGTCAAAAATCACACTAAAGATAATGTGACCAAACTTTGTATGTGAGGTTGAGTGCTTTTTTCTTGACAATGATGTGAACAATCGTGAAATGTAATGAACAATGGACACCGAGATTTATACGAAGGAAAAGCCCTTGATCAATGTATGATCTCCGGCATAAAAAACCTCGGGTGATGGAAACTACCGATCAACAAGTATTTTTCACAAGTGAGATTACAACTTCGGAAGATATTGAGCTTTTACAATCGATCTATACTGTAATGTGTGTGTATTTCTCGAGAGTTTCCAAGTGATCTTGTGATATCAGTGTTTGCGAATGAATTCGTGTATCTAGTGAGCTCAATACCCCCTAAAATATTAGCGTTTATAACTTGTAACTAACTATCCGAAATATCCGGGATCCTCCACGTTCATGCATAACGTCCATTTAACCTTCAGCACGTGCTTAATCCTTCGCATATTCCACGAATATTTTGCTTGACCAAGTCTACTATCGATACCTGCACTACATTCAAGTAAAACATTGAAGTCAATTGTTAGAAACCATTATAGTCACTAAGGATCCTTGATCCTTCCAGTATTCAGTACTCAGTACATGGATAATATATCCTCGATATACTGAAGGATCACTGATTCTTAAGCAATAAAAACCAAGCCCTAACAATTGCCCCAATATGGCGGTTGTGATAGTAGATCACAGCTGTCATATTATCTTTAATTCAAATATAGCTTTTAGGGTGACTGATGGGAGTCGCATAGCCTTCACAACCATCATTACTATTTATGGGGAAGAGATAACTCCCTTTAAAATCTGCACAAATCCATCATAAATCCACAACAAGCATTGTGAACCAGGTATTCTTCTCTCTTCCCTTCTCGATTATTCTTAAGTTCCGGCAACATGAATACACGCTCCTCCCCGGATCCCGCCTCCAAAAAATCCGGTGATCTCCTTCAATGACAAAACATACTAAAGGACCCCTCCTCTGAGATATGTAAGTTTACAGATCCAGAAATCGAGAACCTAAAGTCCTGTTTTCCAGCGGAGGCCATTTTCAGACCCTTCGATCCTTCTGCTCAGAGCGATGCGGTATCCGACACCTGGATTTGCTTTCATGCTTTACCGTTTCACCTTGGGTTCTCATATCCTTTTCTGACCCTAACCCGAAGCTTTTTTAAGCTAACCGGCATTAGCTTTAGTCAGGTCATGCCGATGTTGTGGGGAACATTATTCATCATTGAATAAATCATTGAAAAGAAAGGGCTCCAACTAAACCTTTCAGACCTAGCCTTCATGTACTCTTTGACTACCCATGGCTCTAACCGATTTTTGTTTAAAGTAAAAGCCCACCAACCAGCTCCTGTCTTCAAAACAACCCAAAATGATTCTGTTTGGAAAAACCTGTTTTTCTTTGTTAAACGAGATTCTCTGCCTGAAGGGGATTCGTTGCCTCATAAATGGATACTCAAGGGTAGGATTTAGAGGTCTCATATGTGTCATATCCTTGTTGTAACTGTCTTTTGATCTTTCTGTTTTCTTGAAGTGAAGAACTTTGCAACTTTAGTGGAGGATCCAAGAACTGTTGATCGAGTGAAAGCCTTCTTGAGCCTTGACCCAATAGACAGAACATTCAAAGTGAGGATCCAGGATCCTAGCGAAGAAGTACAGGCATCTTCCTCCTACAATATGTCAAGTAAGTAATTGTATGACATAGTAAATCTTTAAAAGAAAGTTCTAATTTGAACTAGAAACTTATCTTTTTGATGTCTGTTGATAGGTATTCAAAAATCTACTTCCAAGTCTGCATACTTCGCTCTTGATGACATCAACAACATCATCATCTCCAAAGCTATGAAAAAGGAGCCAATGAAGAAGCTTCCTCCCGTTGAGCCTTGCCCAACTACCACCAGAGCCAAATCTGCTTCAAAAAGGAAGAAGCCTTCTGATCCTGAGAGTGATCTTGTCTCTATCGAGAAATGTCTCCATGATGTTCTGACCGAGGTAAGGATCCTTGATCCTTAGGTTTTACTTTACCCGTTTGTTAGGATCCTTGATCATGATATTTCTTTGTCTTGTTATTACTAGGAATTCAGTCACATGGGGATCTTTTATGAGAAGAAGTTGGCTGAACACAAAGAGACTGTAGCTGGGATGCAGGCCATTGCTGCTGCCAAGGATAAGGATCTCTCAAGGCTTGAAAGCAAAACAAAGTGCTGGAAAAGGAGAAGGAGAGCCTTGAGGAGCTGCTGCTGAATGCTGAAGTGGGGGTTCATGAGGATGCCATGAATGCTACTGAAGCGGCTAAGGTCTGCGCTGCCAAGACGGTTCTGCAGTCCATGATCAAGATGGCCAAAGAAGCTAACGATCCTGGATTTGATAGATCTTCATGGGACCTGGCCTCTTGGGAGGTAGCATTGAGCAACCTGAACGGCGATGAGCTGGAGCAATCGGCAGCGGCGGATGAAGCAGGTCCTAGTGGAGTGCAGAGGGAAGCAGAGGACATGGCGGTTGAAGGTGCTGGAGGTAAAGCCGGTGAAGGTGAAGGTGGTGAGGCGGCCACAGTGTAGGCTGCCTATGTGGGCAATGACGGATATTTCTAGACGCGGCCGGAGCCCACATTTTTAGGTCCTTAGGTTGGTTATTTTACTTGAACAATTCGTGGTTTGTATTTTGAACAATAGCTTCTATAGGTTAAGGATCATGGATCCTTGGAACAATAGGGGGTGATAAAGGTGGATGGATCCTTCTGTTTGTGGAGGATGAAGCCTTAACACCCTTCGCTTTTAATTTCCTGCATTTTAATTTTCTGCACAAACATTAACCGTTAGATGAACCCGATCCGGCCTGGATGGATGGTCCATGTTTTGCTGGTGAAATCCAGGCTGGATACTTTTGATAAATATTGAAGGGCCTAATAATATCAGACTTTTGATTATGTTTGGTGTTACAATTTTGCTTTTTAAATTACTACCTTTACATGTTTGTGTTTGCCAAAATCATATTGTATAAAATTCTTAAAATTTTGACTTTATAAAAAGATTTTAAGTCTGCAACCGTAACAACTGCTAGGCATAAAACGCCATATGATCTTGAATAACTTATCTCTAATTCCATGGTTCACGGGTCGAATCATTAGAATAAGAATAAGTCATACCAGGGAATCCAAATTAGGATTCTATATCCTTAACACTTACAGTCGTGTCAGTCAAAGTATAACAATTGATTCAATCTTAGGATTCAGGATCCTTAGCTGGTCAATTTCATAGACCTGTAACAGTATACAGCTTAGGACTAAGCCAAATATCAAATGAAAGAATCATTAGCTTCTGGGGGCAAGCCCAACAAACTGGGGACAAGCCCAAATAAACTGGGGACAAGCCCAAATAAAGTGGGGACCAGCCCAACGTAAGCGACATGAGAATGCCAAAACCTTAGGATTCTGGTGTATGGCCCAAACTGGCAACTAACAGATCGTAAGTGACATGAAAATGCCAAAACCTTAGCTAACGTGAAAACGTTAGAAACCTTAGGAACGGATGTATGGTACGTCTACCATTATACTTGAGATCCTAAATATAGCCAACAGCAATGAAATTGCCAGCCCCTAAAGCGGGTACTGGTCCCATTGCCTCGAACTATACTTGGATAGCGTGCGCTACTGGCGGGGTGTCAAAACCCAATTTGTGTGAAAGGTGAAAACCTTAAAACCGTAGAAGGTATTGGATACCTTAAACTGGGGACATGCCCAAAGTCTTGGAGAGGTGGCCAACCTCTTGATCCTTTGTAATAACTTTTGCAAAACTTAAAACTTGATAAGATTGAATGTTGAAAATTCAACATCCTTACTTTAAAATAAATAAAAAGAAGTACAATAAGAATGAAAGCATTAGTAAAATGTTACCGAATCAAGAATCTCATATCCTTTGAGGATCCTTCAATCTGAATTGATCATTAGGATACTTAAGGATCCCTGATCCTTTACATAAAATACTTTTTTAGGTGGATAGCATTCCAAGCTCTTGGAAGAAGGTCACCATCCATAGTTAGTAATCGATATGCCCCTTTTCCTGCCTCAGCTTCAATTAGATAGGGGCCTTCCCATTTTGGTGCCAATTTGTCATCAGTAGGATTCGTGGTATTCTGAAATGCTTTCCTCAGCACCATGTCACCGACTTGAAATCTTCGTATCCTGATATTCTTATTATAAGCGCCAGCCATCCTTTGTTGATAACTAGCCAGCCTTATCCTTGCCAAGTTTCTTAATTCTTTCATGGTATCTAGGTCTTGAGCCAGAGTCTCAGCATTGGCTTCAGGATCACAGATGCTTGTTCTGGCTGTAGGGACTACCATTTCTGTAGGGATCACTGCCTCAGCTCCAAAGACTAAAGAAAAAGAGTTTGACCCGTAGCATTCTTGGGATTTGTTCTATCTGCCCATAAGACATATGGTAGTTCTTCAGCCCACTTTCCTTTCTTTGATCCAAGCTTTTTCTTCAAATTGTTGATGATGATCTTGTTGGATGATTCTGCCTGGCCATTAGCTTGTGGGTGGACTGGTGTTGATGTTATCATCCTAATCCCCCAGCTGTCACAAAAGTTAGTAGTACGGTTCCCAATAAACTGGGATCCGTTACCACAAACAATCTCAGAAGGAATACCAAATCTAGTAATGATATTTCTTTTAATAAAGGATATAACTTCCTTTTCTCTGACTTGAGAAAAGGCTTCAGCTTCTATCCACTTGGATAAATAGTCGGTCATAGCTAGCATGAATAGTTTTCCTCCTGGTGCCTTGGGAAGCTTGCCTACTATATCCATTCCCCATCTCATAAATGGCCAAGAGGAGGATATAGGATGCAGAGGTTCTGCGGGCTGATGAAGTATATTACTGTGTATTTGGCAAGCATCACATTTCCTTGCATACTCCACAGCATCCTTCTTCATTGTAGGCCAATAATATCCTGTTCTGAGGATCCTTGAAAATAGTGCTCTGCCCCCAGTATGATTTCCACAATCTCCTTCAAGAAAATCCTTCAAGACTTCTTGGATCTCAGGATCCTCAACATATCGTAGATAGGGTCCTGCAAGAGATCTCTTATATAACATGTCATTAATGATAGTGAATTGGGATACCTATATCCTGAAGGTTCTAGGATTTTCTCCAATGGGAACTTCCCCATTTTGGATATAATTCAGGATTGGAAGGATCCATGATGCTGGAGTTGATTGTGCATCATCCCTAGGTACGATTGCGGCATTATCCATTATTTCCATTGTCTCACTCTCCTCGATTGCGGGAGTTAGAACATGGATAATGGGTATCTTCACATCATCAGGCATCTTCAATGAGGATCCTAGATTAGCCAATGCATCTGCTTCTGCATTTTTCTCCCTGGGTACCTGTGTTAGACTGAAAAAAGGAAAAGAATCCGCAAATTTCTTGACTATCTCCAAATATTTGATTAGTTTCTCACCTTTAATAGTATAAGAACCGTCATAGTGATTAGTAATTAATAGAGAATCCACAAACACTTGAAGATACCTGATCCTCATATGCTTAGCTAATTGCAAACCTGCTATCAAGGCCTCATACTCTGCCTCGTTATTAGTGGTTTGGAATTCACATGCAATTGATTGGGGTATAATGTCCCCCTTTGTGGCGATTTTAGTAGTAAACCTAATCCAGTTCCTTTGACATTTGAGGCTCCGTCTGTGAAGAGTGTCCAAGGATCTTTGGTCTCCTCAAGTTGTTGAACCTCCAGTTCAACTTCTCTTTGTAGATCACTACTGAAATCAGCCACAAAGTCAGCCAAAGCTTGGGATTTAATAGTAGTTCTAGGCTCATACTTAATGTCATATGCACTAAGTTTAACAGCCCATTTTGCCATAATTAAAGTGAGAATAAGTTTTTCTAAATGAGAATACCTGGCCTCAGCATCAAGTAAACTTTTACTTTCATAGTATACTAGATGTTGCTGACCTTCATGATCCTTAACAAGGACCGCACTTACTGCTTTACCTGAAACAGCTAGGTATAAGGGTAATGGTTCCCCATTTTCAGGTTTCATTAAAGCCGGTGCTGAGATAGGTAATCCTTGAGAGCCTGTAGAGCAGCTTCATGCTTCTCCGTCCACTCAAACTTCTTATTCTTCCTAAGAATATCATAGAAATCCTTGCATCTTTCTGAGGATTTTGAAATGAATCTGTTCAGGGCGGCGATTCTTCCCGTCAATCTTCGCACATCCTTGGCGTTGGCAGGGGACTTGATGTTGACTATAGCTTTTATCTGCTCCGGACTTGTTTCGATTCCTCTCTTGGTCACCATGTATCCTAAGAATTTTCCAGCTTTGACCCCAAAATGACATTTAGACGGGTTCAACTTCATGTTGTATTGATCAAGAATGTTGAATGCTACTTCAAGATCCTTTAGGTGATCCTCGGCTCTTTTAGATTTGACCACCATATCATCTATGTATACTTCCATTGTATGTCCAAGTTGCTCCTTGAACATCATATTCACCAATCTTTGGTACGTAGCACCTGCATTTCTTAAACCAAAGGGCATAGCAATATAACAATATATGCCGGTGGGTGTCATGAATGCAGTATCCTCTTGATCAGATGGTTCCATCTGGATTTGCTGAAATCCAGATGAAGCATCCATAAAGGTTAACAATTCATGACCCGCCGTAGCATCCACCATGGAGTCAATGTGGGGTAAAGGGAAAGGATCCTTGGGGCATGCCTTGTTCAAATCAGTAAAATCGACACATACCCTCCACTTTCCATTTTTCTTTTGAACAACAACCACATTGGCTAACCATCTTGGATACTTGACTTCTCTAATCATACCTGCCCTTAGCAACTTATCTACCTCCTCTTGGATGATAGCATTTCTTTCAGGAGCAAACTTTCTTCTCTTTTGGTGAATTGGCCTGAAAGACCTGTCAATGCCAAGCTTGTGAGTAATGATATCCTTCGAAATACATGTCATATCTTCGTGCTTCCAGGCGAAGGTAGATTTTCTTCGTTTAAGGAAGGATACTAGATCCTGCTCTATGCTCTCCTGGATCCCGGATCCTATATACATCTTGGATTCAGGATCCTCAAGCTCTAAGAGTATTTCCTTGACGTCCTGTTCTCTTGCCGCCATGACGTCTTTTGGAGGATGCTTTAATTGCTATGCTTCCCTAGACTTGGAAGCAGGTTTCATCGAGGAAGTGTAGCAATTCTTTGCCTCCTGTTGATCACTTTCTATCTTGACTATCCCCCACGGACTTGGAAGCTTGACACACTGGTGGTATGTTGATGGGACCGCCTTCATGTCATGTATCCATGGCCTGCCAAGGATAACATTACAACAAGATAAGCTATCTATTACACAAAATTTCTGGATAGAATTCACTCCCTCTATGTAAATTGGAAGCTTGATGTCCCTAGTGTATTCTTGGTTTCCCCACTGAATCCCACGAGCACCGATGATCTCGGTATGATCTCAGATTCAGGGATGCTCATCTTTTTTAGGACATCCAACTTGATTATGTTCACTGAACTCCTTCCATCGATAAGGCTCCTGCAAACAAAATGATTAGAAATAAACAAAGTAATGACAAGACCATCATGATGAGGATCCTGAATATCTACGTGATCCTCCTCATCAAAAGATATCACTTTTTGCTGTGTTAGGGAAGACGTCCGAACTGGTCTCTCCCCATTTTCCATCTTCATCTCCTTAGCATGCCTTTTAGCCACTGAAAACGAAGTTCCACAGATATCAGAACCACCAGAAATAAAGTTAATGATCTGAGCATCTGCTGGCGGTGGAAGAGCTCTCTCAGGCACTTTCTCAGTATCCTGAGTCCTTGAACGTTTCCTTCCTAACAGTTCCTTCAAATACCCTTTGCTAAGAAGATAGCCAATTTCCTTCCTCAACGCTATACACTCGTCAGTAAGGTGGCCAAAATCCTCATGATAAGCGCACCATTTGGATTTATCCTTAGTAGCTCCAGGTTTATCAGTTTTCCTTGGCCATCTAGCCTTGTAACCTAAATTCTGCATAGCAAGGATTAGTTCATTATTATCAGCATAAAAACAATATTCAGAAATTGGAGGATAATCCTCATCGTCTTCGTTTTGTTCAACTGCATTCATATTGTGATTGTCATGTTTAGAATATGGCTTGGATCGATTATTCTTAAAGAATGATCCTTGTTTTTTCTATTTTGAGGATCCTGAGAGTCTCTCCTGGATCCTTTTGTTATCCTCTAAACGAATAAATCTCAATGCCCTGTTCCTCACTTCATCTAAATTCCTGCAAGGGGTCATAACAAGGTCATCATAGAATAAGGAATCCTTAAGCAAGCCTATTTTGAACGCTTCTACAGCAGTTGCAATATCCAAATTAGGGATTTCTAAGGATTCTCTACTAAACTTAGTGATGTAATCTCTTAATGATTCATCATGACCCTGAGTTACCCTATATAGATCACTAGTTAATCGTTCAAAAGTTAACTACATGAAAATTGGTTATTGAACAAATTAACTAGGTGAGAAAACGAAGTAATTGAGTAGGGAGGAAGACTTAGCAGCCATTTGAGTGTTGATCCAGTGACTGTGGATCCGAAGCCTTTGCAAAGACAGGCTTCCTTTAATCTGTCAGGAATGGGATTGATCTCCATTCTTTCCCGGTACTGTGCCACATGCTCCTCTGGATCAGTCGTGCCATCGTACAGCTTCATGTTGGGGGTTTGAAAGCGTTTTGGTATCTCAGCATTGCATATAGGATGTGCGAAACGAGACACCATGTGACTTCCATCTGGGATTTCAGGAATGGGCTTAACCACTCCTGGGACGCTGGATATCATATCCTTGAGCTTCTGGAGCTCCCGTGCCATAGCCTGATTGATACCTGTATCCTGCATAAAACCACAGTTAGTGCCAAAAGATGTATTGACATTGTTACCTCCTGATGGGTTTGGAAGTGGTATGCCAGAAGTATATCCAAAGGTGGACACTTCAGGTGTAACAGTTGGACCAGATGAAGCAATAGTCTGCATAGGGATGAAGTCCCCTTTGTGAACTTCAGAATCTTTGAATAACTAACTCCCTGAAGATCCTTGATCCTGAAAGATATTGGGTCCAGGATACACGGATGCTGAAGGCCTTGAAGGATACTGCATGGATCCTTGAACCTAAGAGGAGGATCCTTGAACCTGAGAGGAGGATCCTTGAACCTTGTCCCAAACAGAGGATCCTTGATTCTGAGGAAAGGATCCTTGATTCTGAGGAAAGGGTCCTTGATGCTGGAAATAGGATTCCTTTGGTGCGACTGTCCCCAAATATCCTCCTGAACTGAGATATCTTCCCTGATACTGATACGATGATCCTGAAGATTGTGATGAGGATCCATAAGGCTGGTAATGATCCATGTTGCAATCCTAAGGATCCTTGAGCCTGTGTCATCGTCATTGATCCCTGCTGGTAAATGGAGGATTCTTGGACTTGAACACCAGGTCCCCTAGAATGTTGGATTGCTGATGCTGGAGAAGTGAAATCCAATGATCTGGGTATCAGCGAAGAGTGATCCTCCATTGATATCTTTTGCTTTTTGATTTCATCAATCACCCTGAGGATCCTTTGGTTGGTTTTGTCCTGCTTCCATGTAATTCTTCATCTGCAAAATCAAGGTAGAAACATCATTGTTAGTAACTGTAGATGAAGAAACAGTAGAGGTTTTTGATCCTGTGTAAACAGGAGTATTTTTCTTCTGAGGATTCTCAGTATTCTTCTGATATGCAGGAGGAATGGGTGGCAATGATGCACTAGGCTGAGATGTGGTAACCGCTAGTATGGCACTTGAACAATTTTCCCTGAGAAGCCATGTAGTTGAAAAGAATGGATGAAGATGAATGAAATGAACGGAATTTTGATAATTGAAGCACCGATTGCCCCACGGTAGGCGCCAAGCTGTTTTGGTCAAAAATCACACTAAGGATAATGTGACCAAACTTTGTATGTGAGGTTGAGTGCTTATGTGTTGAACAATGATGTGAACAATCGTGAAATGTAATGAATAATGGACACCGAGATTTATACGAGGAAAAAGCCCTTGATCAACGTATGATCTCTGGCATAAAAAACCTCGGGTGATGGAAACTACCGATCAACAAGTATATTTCACAAGTGAGATTACAACTTCGGAAGATATTGAGCTTTTACAATCGATCTATAGTGTAATGTGTGTGTATTTCTCGAGAGTTTCCAAGTGATCTTGTGATATCAGTGTTTGCGAATGAATTCGTGTATCTAGTGAGCTCAATATCCCCTAAAATATTAGTGTTTATAACTTGTAACTAACTATCCGAAATATCCGGGATCCTCCACGTTCATGTATAACATCCGTTTAACCTTCAGCACGTGCTTAATCCTCCGCATATTCCATGAATATTTTGCTTGACCAAGTCCACTATCGATACCTGCACTACATTCAAGTAAAACATTGAAGTCAATTGTTAGAAACCGTTATAGTCACTAAGGATCCTTGATCCTTCCAGTATTCAGTACTCAGTACATGGATAATATATCCTCGATATACTGAAGGATCACTGATTCTTGAGCAATAAAAACCTAGCCCTAACAGTTGCAGCGGCTTGCTACACAATTAACAGGGTTTAAACTGTCAAACCAATGAAAAAGACATGTTTTGAGATGATCAACCAAAGGAAACCAAATTTGAAATATCTAGAGCCATTTGGTGCGCCATGTACTGTAATCGATCAAGATGGGAAATTCGGGGCCAAATTGCTTCAAGGTTTCTTTGTCGGGTATGCGAGTCCGCTAAGAAGAGTATATGTTCCCTCGTTGAGAAAGGTAATTGAAGCACAACACATCGATTGTTTCCAATATACAACTCCGATTCAGAGGAAAGGTGACGCGTGGTTGTTCAACTATCAAGATCTATGGAAGTCATTTGACTTGCCGGAAGAACCATCTGAAAAAGAAGTTGCAGCGTTATATTATCTTCAACAGTCGACGAATCAAGAACAGATCATTAGACCAATTGTGGTTAATCAACCCACGTTGGATACTTCGTCTTCTGGAGCAGGTCCAAGTAATAGCGGTGTTCAAGTTGAAAATGTTTCTGAAGCAGAAGTAACACCGTCTATAACTCCATCGAATGATTCCTCTGAACCAGAAAATGCTACAACAGTGCCAAATATGCCTTAGAATCAGAATTCTAACTCTGATGAAGCGCCGACATTTGATGCTGATGGAGAATCCTCATCGGATGAAGAAGCTGAGCAAATATCCAACATGTTAAATCAATCTGCAAGCCCGAGCAATCAGAACCAAGCTTCATCTAGTGCTCCTAATGTTGAATTGATCTTTGATCTAAACATCTCAAATCAGTAGAGCTCAGTTGATGTTCCAAGCGAAGAAATGCCAAGATCATATTCTTACAATCCTTCAACGAATATCATTGGTGAATTACAAACTGGTGTGCATACAAGAAGCCAAATTAACAAAGCACTTAGTTGTTTCCACACTCGAGTTGCTCCTACTCAAGACTACTGCTACTACTCATGTTTCATTTCTCAAATAGAGCCAAAAACGGTAAATGAAGCTCTGGGTAACGAGAACTAGGTGATAGCAATGCAAGAGGAACTGTTACAGTTCAAGAAATTGGGAGTTTGGAGGCTTGTAGACTTACCACCGAAGCAGAAAGCTATAGATACGAAGTGGGTCTTCAAGTGTAAGAGGGATGATCGGGGGGTAATTGTCAGAAACAAAGCTCGGTTGGTTGTCAAAGGATTCCACCAGTAAGAGGGTATTGACTACATAGAAGTTTATGCACCGGTTGCACGATTAGAGTCAATCCACCTTTTCCTCGCGTTCGCAACTTGGAAAGGTTTTAAGGTGTACCAGTTAGATGTGAAATCCGCATTTCTCTACAGTAAGCTACGCAAACAAGTGTACATCAGCCAACCACCAGGGTTCGTCGATCCGCTGAACAAGAACAAAGCTTATCTCCTAGACAAAGCCTTATACGGATTACACCAAGCCCCGAGAGCTTGGTACGAGACGTTATCTCAACATCTCGTTGGAAACGGCTTTACTAGAGGCACAGTGGATAGTACTTTGTTTACCAGAGAAGTTGGAAGTCATCTGATCATTGTACAAATCTATGTGGATGATATCATCTTTGGTTCAACGGATGATAGTCTTTGCAAAGAGTTCGAAAAGATCATGAAGAAAAAATTCGAGATGTCCTCTATGGGTGAAATGAAATTCTTCATCGGATTACAGGTCAATCAGTTACCAAACGGAATATTCATTCATCAAACAAAGTATGTTCACGATATTCTCAAGAAGTTTGAAATGGATAACTCAAAGCCGCTTTCGACTCGGCTGGCACTGAACCATGGGATTTACATTGACGAGACAGTAACCAAAGTTGATGACACGTTCTATCGGTCGATCATAGGATCTTTCATGTATCTGACGGCATCTCGCCCAGATATTATGTATCCTACCTGCCTCTGCGCGAGATATCAGTCTGGTCCTCGAGTATCACACATGCAGATAGTCAAAAGAATATTCCGTTACCTGAAGGGATGTCCAAGCACCGGCTTGTGGTATCCAAAGGACGACAATTTTGATTTAACGGGATACGCTGACTCAGACTTCGGGGTGGACAAGCTGAACTCTAAATCTACAACGGCTAGTTGCCAGTTCTTCGGAAATCGTTTGGTAACGTGGCAATGCAAGAAACAAACCACGGTCTCTCTGTCAACTTGTGAAGCGGAATACATTTCTGCTTCCAGCTGTTGTTCACAAATCCTTTGGATTCAACAACAGATGAGGGACTTTGGATTGCAATTTCTTGATATGCCTTTATGCGTAGTTAACAAGGCAGCTATCGACATAACCAAAAATCTTGTTCATCACTCTCGTACTAAACACATTGAAATTCGTTATCACTTCATTCGTGACTGCTACGAAAAGAAGTTGGTGCGAATAGAAAAAATCCACACCGATGAACAAAAGGCTGATTTTTATACCAAAGCATTTCCTTTAACAAGATTTAAATATCTAATGAGGCTTAACGTTATTAAAAATTTGCTTACAGGTGCGGAAGCAGAGGTTGAATACGGATCGGACGACGAGTTCACGTGATCCACATTGGTTTGTCTATCTTTTAGATTAGTATTTATTAAAAAAACTAAAATACAAAAATATGTTTTTGATTTTAAGGGGAGAAATATTTGAGAAAATTCAAAAATACAAAAACATCGAAAAAGACAAAAAGAATAAGTGTATAAAGGAAATGATAGTACATCAGTGGACTATCACAGTATGCTAAAGAAATGGAAAGTTTAAAAAGTAATAAACAAGTCTTACTGTGGATGTGTCGATAGGCTTAACACGTTCTGTAGATTGTTTCCGAGATATAACTAAATTTCACAATTGCTTAAACTTGTGGATTAACACATCTTGGATATATGGACTTAGTACTCCGAAATTTTGATTGAAGGATCGCCTGATTCTGAAATACGAGGTCTTTATAGATAGTTGATATCTGGGGTATTATACAAGTTCTTCTGATTTTGCGGAAGCAATAGCCTAGAACTTCTATAATACTTGTGCTATAAACCCCTAAAACTGCATGCAAAACTTGAAAAGAATCGAAAGATCTAATCATTTGCAGTGCTGAAAAGATTCCTTAAATGGAACACACCTAAAGTCGAGCCTTCATCTCTTTGTCTGTACGGTAGTACTAACCTGAGCTCTCAAGGTCTCGCATAACCCAGATACAGATATCAATTACGCTATATTCACCTGTAAGATGAAATCTAGGGAATCTGGATTCGGGAGTATATTCAAGAAGTGGGAAACACGGTTAAGTCAAGTTTCATAATTCATACCTAACATATCTTGGAACAATTGAGAAATGTGTCAAAGTTTAAGTGGACAAACATATCGACAATCTAGGTAAATGAGTTTAAAACTTAAAGTCATCTAAAGGTCAACGGTACTGGTGATATGTCTCAATCAACTGATATGATCCTTAGACACGAATTCACAAAAATATGTCTGTAAATATGTTTGTACATAGTTTACTCTGTTCTGTACATAGTTTATCTGCTTTACAGATTAAAACCAAAAAGATTTTTAGTGTGTTTTAGCATAAACTTACAATAATACAAAAAGATTTTGTTTTTACATTGTTTTCAGCAAAACAATGTTGGAGAACGGATCTTCGAAGTCTGGTAAGGTGCTAAACTGGTGGGAATCTATTTGACAACGGGCAGGGAGCTAATCTGTAAAAACTGATAAATCAAAACGATGAAAAGTTCATTAATTTGAAATTTGATTTTGAAAAAATTCAACAGTTTGTTCATAACGGGTCGAACCGGGGTCATTAACTTGGACTCGGCAGATAAATCAGTTAAACATGGTCATTAGGTTGGACTTGGTCAACTGAGTGGATTTTCAGAACTGATAAAAGGTGAAAAGTTCAGGGACTTAATTGCAAAATCTTGAAAAATTTTAAACTTGCTATGCTATAAAAGGATTGCAAGTTCGACCGAACTTATTATCTGTTATCCAAATCCTCTGAGCGAACATAGCGATTTTGTGAGAGTTGTTAAAATTGCAAAGAATTAGTCGTTGTGCTGCCAAAATGTTGATTGTTTGTGGTGATTTGCACATCACTTGCAATTGGAACTTTAAACCGTGTTTTGATGATGATTGAATAAGATTGAGATCTGAAATTGTTAAAACAAGTAGATCTAAGGTGAAATAGAACAAATTGGACATTAATTTGTGATAATAAACATAAAACGACCATGTATTTGAGTTGGATTCATTCAGATTGAACAAAGATAGGTTGTGCAGGTTTGGTGGAGAAGATGACAAGTTCGCCCGAACTTGTTCATCAAGTTCGGCCGAACTTGCCTCCTAAAACAATAAAATCTATTTTCAGATCTTAAGTTCGACCGAACTTAGGTTAAAAACTAAAACTGTGATATATTTTGATAAGTTCGCTCGAACTTAGGAAATAAAATTGAAATGTATAACTACAAGTTCGCTCGAACTTGTATTGAATTATTGAACATGTTTTGTGACATGTTCGGGCGAACTTGCAGTAATTTGTTGTAATATCAACATCAATTTCGCCCAAACTTGATGTAATATGATAAAAAAATTGTATTTTTTTCTTGAAATGCGTGCTAAATGTTTTGCGTCGATTTTTAGGTTTCAGTTCCAGCGCGGGTAATCACGATGGATTTTTCCAAGTTCCACAATACCTGTATTACTCTTGACAAGACGTTGTGTCCATCGTTAAAGGAGTATGATAGTATTTTGAAGTTTTTGAAGGATAGTCCAATACATCGTGCTATCACTGAAAGAACAGTGTCCTATCGATCGCACATTTATCAAGACAAGAAGACTATTAGTTCAGTCATTCAAGTTGGAAATGAAGATAAAGGTATTACAGTCACTGAAGAAGATATCCGAAGGATCTTACAGTTCAACGATGATAAAGATGATCCGATTTTTCTTGATGAAAAGATGGTACGTGGATGTTTTTTATCGAATGGGCTACAAAGGGAGCGTGAACAAGCCTACGCTAAAGAAAGGGGAAGTTCCAAACCCCTACAAGCTTCTCATGCACGCAATTATACATACTTTCAGCCATCGGAAAGCAGGTCTCGATGATGTCCAAGACTATATGGCTTGCATGGCTACGACGTTGATCTTGAAAAAGCGGTACAACTATTCAAAGCTCGTTTTTACTCGCATGTCAAAGAATATGGAAGATGTTAGATTGTGTTTGTATCCAAGATTTGTGCAAATGCTCATTGATGAGAAGTTTACAGACATTGCACGTGATCCAAATGGCATCTTATACTTTAGTCATCTTGATGAAACTACCGTGAAGAAATTGATCAATTTCAGAAGCAGGATTCAGCACCTGTTGCAAAGCCACTGTTTGGGGCAATGAAAAATGAGAAATATGTTGCACCTGCTGGAAACAAGTGGAGGAATGATGGTAGTGGTGACGAAAAGAGTTGAATGCTGAAAATGAATGGTTTGCGACGTTCAATCCTAAAGCCCGAAGTGAATGGTTTTTAAAAGTTGAAGTCGAAAAGAAAAAGAAACATGTATCTAAGAAAGCAGACACTATGCTTATAGATGAAAACGAGCCAGAAAACGTTCAAGGTGAAGCTAGTTCTAGTGCTGCTGCTAACATAGAAAGCCAAGAGACCGAGACAGGTACTCAACAAAATGATGTTATATCGGCTACTTCTGACAAAGATGAAGAATCAGATGATTCACGTGAGAAAAGGCAAAAGATTGTTGATACCGAAGCTGAAAAAGACAGATTAACTAAAGGCGATACCGATTACGAGCCTGAATTAGAGAAAGATTCAGATGAAGAAAGGCCGAAGAAAAGAACAAAGCATAAAAAATCGACAGCAAAAGATGTTCAAGTTAAAGCGATAGGGTCTCCAAAAACTAAGGGCAAAATCACAAAGACAACACAGAAACCAACAAGTCATAGGTATGTTGGAAAGTCAAAGAGCACAGAAGTCACACAAGAACCTTCTGGTGCACAAGAGAAAGGAGTCACACAAGAACCTCCTACACAAGAACCTCCTGTTATTATCACAGCTGAAGCAGAACGTCCAGGAGTTACACAAGAACCTCCTGAGAATGTATTATTAGAGATTCCAGTCATTCAATCTCCAGAACCTCCAACGACTTCTCATTTTGAAAGTTCAACACCTAAAAAGTCTACACCAAAGGTTACTCCTAAATCGACACCAAAACTCCTAAGACTAAGCTATTTGGTGATATTCCAAATGTGTCGGTGGATCTTCAAGACTTAGATGATTTCTTTCCTGAAACAGACGTCGATATTCTCGAAAAGCGTGTCAAGATCTTAGAAGAGAAAGTACAACATAATGAAGTAGAGACGGCCGAGCTAATCAAGAAAGTTACTCAAAGCTCTGTTGAGAAAGAAATGATGGAGGATAAGATCAAGGTTTTGGAAAGCGATCGTGCATTCTTCAAGGCACTGATTGAAAGATTACAAGATGCTAAGGAAAGGCTACAGAAAGGCTGAAAACGATACAAGCCTTAAATGATAGAAGATTTACAAGAATGCAAAAAGTGTTGTCTAATAGTCTTGGCATTGACTTTATTGCTGAATATGATCGGTTGGATAGGCAAGAAGCAAGAGAAAGAGCTGAGAAAGAGCTTGCAGAAAGTGACAAAGGCAAAGGTGTTATTGGTGATGCACCAAAATCTACTGAAGCTACTAAAAAGCCTATTGCTGAAAATGTTGAGAAAGCTTCTGTGTCCGAGATTTCTAAGGTTGACGTATCTGTCAAGCCTTCTGATATTGTAACGGTTACTGAAGATAAGGACGATGATGAAGCTGAAGATGAGGAAAAAGACGATGAACCACCAACGGATGATCCAAGATGATTCCGACCATGATGGAGGAAATGATGATGATCCAAGTGGTACAGGGTTGAAGGTGGTTGATGCGACAATTAATGATAGTTTTGATTTCACTGATTTACTAAACAATGAAGCAAATGTTATGGATGATCAAAATCAGGGGGAGTCAGGGCAAGCAGGGCCGACCGATGATGTTGATATGTCTGATACTATTACTTCTGCACAGCCTGTTGCTGCGGTTCCGATAAAGCCTCTGATACTTATGCTTGAACATAACGTCGAAGAAGGTGAATTCGTGCACAACTATTCTAAAGAAGATTTAGCAAAATTGATCGATGTTGATGCAGAATCATTCGACTTTGATTTCGAAGAGCAAGTACTTAATGTAAATACGTTTGAGCCTAACGAGTATAAATATCAATGTAGATATGAGGCAGATGAATACAACAAAGTTATAGTGGAAGATTGGTCCTCTGACGAAGAAAAAGATGAAGCTGAGAAGTATGTCGGTCCTAATACAGATAGTTTCCAACTTTTGAGGAGATGTACGAACAGCTAAATGGGGATTTGTTGAAAGAAAAGATCGAGGAATCGATACGAGAAGGTAAAATCCCTAAACCGATGACAAAGGAGGAGATAGCTCAAGCGAAAAAACTCCTGGTTCAAAGAAATGCCGCGAGAACGCAAATTTCAACGTCCACTAGCATTCTTCACCAGAGACAAAGATGTGTCATTGGGTGATATACTGAGTTGGCGGTGGTTCAAACAGTTGAATGTTTACGCCATCAAAAGGGAATTTGGAGTTCAATACTTCAGATATCTGGCAGATTTCAAGACACTTCCATACTAGGATGTTGAGAAGCTAGTTCAAACAAGGAATGCCACGTACCATATGAAGTTCATTGATCAGTTACTATGGAAAATGATCAAGTTTGAAGCTACGAAAGGTTTTAGATATTGGAAGCTGTTTATCCCAAAGCGTCGCATCAAAACCAATAAGAAGAGTGGGGAGAAACACATCACGTTGATCATGAAACGTCCTCGAGCGATGAGAAATATGCCCCTGATGCCGATCGAACAGAATTTCTATCCTTTATTCAAATGGTGGCAGGTTGATCTGACTACTTGTGAAGCTGTGATCGTGTTACGATTTGAAGATCATCTGGATATTACGAAAGAAAGGGTTGAAATGTTTGGGGTTCAAGGATTGAGAGGGCTATGGAGAACGATAAGGATACTAGACCCGATGTGGCTAGTGAATTGCTCGAAGGAAGATATCAAGTGTTTATTCTTCAGCAAGATTGTTTTCGAAGAACGTGAAAAGAGCAAGCGATGCAATATCAGAGGGTTGTTAATGTATGCTATGCACGTGAAGTTAACTCTGGAAGGATGTGGGAATCGAGGTGGAGGGAACTTGAACGAGTAGAGTTTTTGAAAGAAGAGAAGCGTCTCGAAGACATTAATGAAAGAGGTAGTGCGGCAAGGATCAGAAGGTTCCAATATATGACTAAAGTGCCACCTACTGATCAGACGCCAGATCCAAAGCTTGAAAGACGAAAGAAGCCGTACAAAAAATTCTTTGGGCGTTAACGTTAAAGTTTTATTGAAGACCGAGTGTTGGAGACTGATAAAAGATGAATACGATATCCAAGGGGGAGTCTGTTGGTGCAGAATGTCTATTTCTTAGTCTTATATCGAGTCTGCATAGATTAGATGTGAATAGGCTAGCAGAATGTCTTGTGCTCCTATAAATAGCTAGCTTGAGTCTCTCATTTGTAACTTTTGGTGCTCTGTGTAGCGAAGCTCTGTCAATTTGGAGACTTGAAGTTTATCAATAAAATTGACGTTTAACTGATTAATTCTTGTTATTTGGTAATCATGTCATATTGTTTCCTCCATTATGGACATTAGATATCAAATCTAGGATCCCATGCTATAAGGATCGTTCCTACATAGTTATTTTGTTTACGGGTTCACTTTTACCACTAACGGTATTTTACTCGCTCTTTAATATTAACGCGGTTTGATTACCAAACCCGTTTTTGAGGTGTTACTGGTGGGAAGATCGGTTTCTGTCATGTTAATGTTTCCACATCCACCACGTCCATCTTTACGTCCTCCATTGTGTCTGCTCATTGTCTTTATATTCACAAATACAAAAAACGAGAAAAATATAACACATATGATTCATCATGATGTGATAAATAAATAAAATAAGATAAAACCACAACATATAATATCCCAATTATAATTTTTGCTAGAATTAATTGTAAACGTCAAAAAAATATTCTATGTCAAATATCAAAATCTAGAATATCTGTCGGATGGGGAACACCCCCCCCCCCCTCTAAGTTTAAAAGAGATGGAATATGAAATAAAAAAAGGATAGATGGTGATGTCAAACGTCATCACCAGCAAAGGAGATGACAGATCCTTCATCGTCAATTTCATCTGGCTCCTCCTCTGGATCTTCTTTCGGGTCTCCTTCCCCCTCAGCATAGTTTAATGCATCGTTGAGTCTTGTATTTAGCTCTTGGATGTTTGCATGAGCATGTTCCAGACTAGAACGCATCCCGAGCACTTGCGCCTATAGTTGTCTCGTGTAGGTGACCAAATTGTTGTGTTGCTGCTCCATGACAACATGTCCCTCTAATAGTTTCTGAATCTCTAATGTCTTCCCTTCTATGTTTTCCTCTCGTGGTTTCTTATTAGGACCCGTAGCAGGCTCCTCATGAGTAGGAATCTCGAGTAGGCGCTTCTCACGTCGATTTAACCTAGACCCAGGGTAGGATCTGGGGGCTGTGGGGGTGAATCAGTAATGGCTGGTTTCTTACCACCAACGTTTTGTGAACTAGACATATCTGAAATGCAAAGCATAAGTACGTGTATTTATGCAATAAGAATGATGAACCATGCAATTTGGAGTGTAGTGTCATTGTATTTTTTCAAAATTGAAAGGTTATAGTCGGGTTTTTTCAAAATTTAAACCGAGTTCACTATAACCCATGGCTCTGATACCAACCTGTCACACCCTCAAATTCCACATGCAGGGTTTTACCGCAAGGTGCGTGACAAATCAGGATCAAGCCACTAATCATGTTGAACCATTAAAAAATAATTAATTAATATTTAACTACGACATTCAACATGAATAGTGATAATATTTTAAGTGTTCCAAAATAAAACTTTAAGTTTGATCGAGGAAGCTAAAATTATAAAACCCAGGCATGGCAAAACCCATAGTTGTTTTGCATAATAAAAGAAACCAATGTAATAAAGCAACGACACTCCAAGATGCAAGTCCACATGTGTGCCGTACCCAACGTCCTGCAAAGCACGCTTAAGTGTATCATCAAAAGGTTGGCGAGTTCACAGTTTTAGCTTAATGAAAAGTAAATTAAAATAAGAAAGTTATAAAGGCATGTCCTGGGTAGCCAACGCAATGTTAAGCAACTAAACGGGTGGTACCAAATACTGACACTGTAAGTTTTTGTGCCACACATCATTGTCTATCGTCAACGACGCAAATTAAGAGCCAAAAGTTCGCGCCCGCCTCCCAGCACGGTGTGAGGTTTGTCAAAGCTAACAACCCTATCAACTAATACCCTGTTTGCCACCTGACAACTGGTCGGTATAAAGGTAGGGATTGTCAAGATAGAGGTAGTTTAGTCCACTATAAACATAAATTTAAACAAGGGTATTCAAGTTGTGGTATTCCTTCCAGGAATATATGTGGTCCCAAACTAGGGATAATGTGTCCCAAACCAGGGATGCATTCTTTTAGTAAAGTAGTGAACTCACCTTAGATTTGCTCGGTAAGAGTAAAGTAGCTAGGGAAAAGTTACGGGTTAAACACGTCCTGATATATTTACCATGTTGTTAGTTACGTTGTTAGGATATCGAAACTTGGTTTCACGTAGGTTTTTACAACACATGTATGTACACACTTTCAATCAGTTTTCATGCTTAACACATTATTGCCTTGCAATTATTCCACAACAAGGTTATGACAAGTTTCATGCATACATGTATACTAATTAGACACACATACATGTTCTATGACATTTATTTAAGTTACACATTCCAAGAACACTTACAAAACCAAATAAACACACTTTCAAAAGTTAATACAAAGTTTCAACAATTTCAGCTTAGCATTAGTTTTTAAGCCGGTTTTGTGAATTTTATTTATCTTATCAAACATGTCTAGAAAAATTATGAAAATTTTATGAGATGTGTAAATTGGTCTAAAATGGTTTGTGTAAATTTCTTAGGTCCTGAATACTTGTAGAAAATTCATAAAAAATACTTTTCAAACAAAGGTTAAAAATGTCATTTTCTAGTGACAATTTACCATTTATTTTATATAAAAATCCATGTTGACCCAATGACGAAATTCCAGTTGGAGTGTCTCATAATCTCTTATGGTTATCTGCTGTAAAAATCTCAAGTCTTAATTCTAAATATTAACCAAGTTATGAGCCTCGTCTTGAGCCCTATTTTCTGCACAAAAACTCAACTTTGACCTTTGATTTCGTTTTAAACCTTTTGACTGATTAAAACTCATCGGAAAAACATGAAACCAGTTGGGTTTGAAAGCTATTTCTTTGACAAAATTTGGAATCCCATTGCATCCATTATTGAAACTAAAACAAGACTGTAAAATTCTACTTGCCTTAGTATTTTCTGTGATTGTCACCTCTGTTTCACTACAACTACAGTTTACCTAAGAATAGTTGAATTTGGTGATCCACCAAACAATTCACCCCTGTTTCTATAGTAACCTTGTAATAATACACAACTAAATTTTAATCTAACATGACTAATTTAAGTAATTTTCACACTGGATTCAAGCACATGAACATCTAGCCAAATAAAACTATTCACACACACATTTAACCTAACATCTAACTAAATAAAACTCTTCATCAAACCAAACACACTCATATAACTTAACACATTCAAATCATAACAATTTCACAAAGCTAAATAAACTTTCAAATATTCAAACAATAAAGATGATGCACCTTAAAATCATAACAATAAACTTCTCAATCATCACCTAGAGCTTCAAACTAACTTCAAACTGCATATAACTCTTTCTAGAACAAATCTACCAGCATTTTGTTAACAAAAACTTGTCGAATTCACAACCGACAGCAGATCTCAATTCGATTAAGAACACACACAAGTTACACAACATAAACTGACTTCAAAAAGAGGATTTAAAATGAACGAATTTCATATGTTGTCGATGGAGGAAGAGGTTGTTGCTCCACAGATTACCAGTGGTGAATGTAGAAGATTCTTGCAGGTTGTAGATCCACACACCGTGAGAAAACGATGGCTATAATCAATGGGGGTAGCGGAGGTGTGTGGTGGTTGTGTAGTCGGGTGGTACTAGGGGAGGTAAATGATGTATGATCAGTAAAAAAAGGGTTTTAAAACATGTTAATTGGTTTTTAATATTTTATTTAAAATATATTCAATTGGTTTTATTAAGAATAATAGTAGTAATAATTATAATAATAATAGTAATACCCTTTAAAATCAACTTAAAAAGACATATATGCAATGTTTTTTAAACTGGTTCAAGCGGGCCGGTTGTACTTGTCAAACCATCCGGTAAAACCGGTAAAACCACCAAGTACACCCGGTTGAACCGCCTGATACACCTGATTAAACCGTTTTTAGCCAAATCTGGTAAAGTATAAAAACCTGATTTTAAAACATTGAATACATGCACCGGTCAACTAACAAATAATGTAAGGAGGGACTTGGTTGATTTCAATTGACAAGCACATAGACTTGATTGACCTTTTTTTCGGATGAGGGTTATATATGTGATTGGGTGTAAACCTAAGGACAAAAATTTTACTTTAATATTAATAAAAAGTAGTAGGTGCAAACGCATTTCCTCTTTTGTCAAATCAAGGCATTTTACGTTTCACTAATCATAATTTTATCACCACATCAACTTTATTCATTATTTCCTACATATTAATTTGCAAAAGGATCATGCTATTCACACACTCACCATTTTATTTTCACACTCGAAGCGTCAAGTTTTGGCTAAAGCTTGGCATATTGGTCTGGTTAACCAGACAAAGACTAAAATGTGTCAGTCTTTGTCTGGTTGACCAGACCAATATGCCAAGCTTTGGCCAAAGCTTGGCACTTCAGGGGCAGACTTATATGCCAAGCTTTGGCCAAAGCTTGACGCTTCAGGGGGCAATACTCCGAGTTTTGGCCAAAGCTTGGCATTTTGGTGGTTTTTTTTTTAAAATTTGTTTTTAATTAAAAAACGTATCTATACTTGTCGATTTTTGACGTATTTTGTTATTACACGTCATTTTATGAAGTATATGGTCTATACGGCATGTTCCGGATAAGTTCGGTTACGCATGTTTCCGTATTCCATGATTTCATGTTATTCTGTTTTACTTTCACTAGTAATCCAACGTGCCGTTTTGTATGTATACGCATCCTACCGGATCAATACTTGACGTATTTTGTCATTTAATGTCGTAGTATGACGTGTATTATCACTACTGTTCCGTACCATCGCATATTTTGGCCGTACGGGTCGTGTTGGTGACATTCGGTATAGTGCTGTTTATTGTCTGTAAGTGTCGTATTTAGATAGGTACCAAACATTTTATTTCAATATGACATGAACGGGAATTTTGCTCTTTTAAGCAAGTTTCATTTAGCTTTAAATATTTATCTGAAATTTCAAAACCTATAGAAAATATAAATTTTGCTTTTTATTGGTTCTTAAGGAAGCAATTTGCACACAGATACATATGCTTCATGAGAAAACACCTTCTACATACATGATTAGTGTAGATTTTTTTAGTAATAATTTCAAGATTTTTTAGGATAAATATATAACACATGCACTGTATAGTATAGTATTTGAATTCTAAACTTTTTAGTTATGAAGTACACCACTTATCAACAGTATTTGAATTCTAATTTTTTTAGTTATTAAGTAAACTTTTTAGTTATAAAGTACACTTTTAGTTTCAAAAATGCACTTTTTGTAAGATCAACAAACTCTCTAGTCAAATCCTGAATCTAAATAAACTAATACGACACATACAGACAATAAACGTTACTATACCGAATGTCACCAACACGACCCATACGGCCAAAATACGTGATAGTACGGAACAATAGTGACAATACACGTCGTACTACGACATAATGACAAAATACGTCAAGTACTGATCCGCTAGGATGCGTAGACATATAAAACGGCACATTGGACTACTAGTGAAAGTAAAACAGAATCACAGGAAATCATGGAATACGGAAACACATGTAACCGAACTTATCCGGAACGTGCCGTATAGACCATATACCTCATAAAATGACGTGTAATAACAAAATACGTCAAAACTCGACAAGTATAGGTGCGTTTTTAATTAAAAACAAATTAAAAAAAAATAAAAAACCACCAAAACGCCAAGCTTTGGCCAAAACTCGGAGTATTGCCCCTGAAGCGCCAAGCTTTGGCCAAAGCTTGGCATATAGGTCTGCCCCTAAAGCGCCAAGCTTTGGCCAAAGCTTGGCATATTGGTCCGGTCAACCAGACAAAGACTAGTTGACCAGACCAATATGCCAAGCTTTGGACAAAACTTGGCGCTTCAAAGTGTGGAAATAGACAAAAGGTGTGTGTGAATATACATGACCTTTGCAAAAAGATAAGCGAGACCATTTTACTATTTATTTTCTTTAAAAGATTTAACTTTTAACTTTCATTTTTACATATTATATCCCTAAAAAATACATATGACCCCTTCACTTTTATTAAACTTATGTGAACCTTAAACCTTTTACTTTTACTTATTTTTAGTTTTTATATTGATTTTTACCGTTTCAACTTAATTATTATTTTTTACGATAATTGTTCGTTTATGCTTTAATCTAATTTTACAAGTTAACATGCTACGTGCGTGTGTGGTTCAACGTTGTTACATTTATTTATTGCGGTTTCACGATCCCGTCGGAACTTGCGGCTACCGTTGACTTAGTTATTATTTTGTAAGTTTTACGTTTTGATCTAATTTTTTGCAAGTTAACACACGTTATTTTACGATAATATTTACGTTTCGGTCTAAATTTTGTAAGTTAATACGCCACACACATGTGTGGTTCAACGTTCTTTTTTTGCGGTTTAACAATCCCGTTGCAACGCGAGGGTCCTAAGTCAACTTCGTTATTCTTTTATATGTTTTACGTTTTGATTTAACTTTTACGCGTTAATCCGACGCAATGTACGTGTGTGGTTCAATGTTGTTACAACTATTTTTTTCGGTTTAATGGTCCCGCCGCAAAGCGCGAGTTCTATATACTAGTTCTAATACAATGAATGCTTAAAAACATTCACACTTATTATAGCAAAAGAGCCACTTTTAATCGATTACTCATGTGTATAAAATCATGAATGTTTTTACTTTTTAGGGTGCGATTGGTAAACTGGTATTGAATTTAAAGTATCTCATTTTCGTATATGCTTTGATCTTTCGAACACATGGATCCAAAGGTGGGAATTCATTTCATGATAGTAACTATTGTGGCCCTTGTATTAATGCGGTTATAGCCATGTCACTTTAGCTATAAGTCGGTCCAGATGTGAGGTGATTGCCTCACTAAAGAGGCATTGTAGAACCAGCTGAGTTTTGTACCAAAATAAAATAAAATAAAATAAAATAAAATAAAATAATTAAATTTGTTATCTAGTATATTAAAGGATAATACGTATTATGCATACTTTAACCTAATAATGGTAAAAAATAAGCAGACAACACGATTAAATAAATATGTTAAGATTTAAAAAGTTAGCTTTAATTATAATAAGTTTAATAAATAGTAATTAAAATAAAAAAAACTAAACTTATAAAATAGATAAAATAACAAGTAACTTGTTATAAAAATTAACGTTATTTGACTTCAAGGGCCGCATAATAACTGTATTAAAGTTTGGGGGTTGAAACGTAGATCGTTTATAGAAAAAGATTTATTATTAAACTTTTGTATATAAAATCTATTAAAGTTCAGGGGTATAAACGTATTTTTTTATAAAAAAAAGAATTATTAGCGTTTAGGGGTCGTATGATTTCTCTGTTAAAGTTGAGAATTGGAAATATAAATTAACTAAGAAAAAATAACAATAATATTTTAATCTTATAAAATAAAATAAATTAAAGTAACGTAAGCCAATCGATAATTATAACTGTTCACATTCAGAAATGTTATTGTATAGAACACTTAAAAATAATATATATGATAGTAACTTTACCAATGCGTACATGTGCTAAAAATCAGTCACAACCAATTTGCAAACGATACTCATAAAGTATAAGTACAGAGACATAATGTGCCGAGGCACCCATCACCACAAAGACGTGGAATATCTGGTGACTGTGCCCGACTAAATCAAACCAACCAGGCCTCCACTTCTCAGGTACTCGGCTAACATAAAACATGGCTCCCACCAAGTAAGAAAATCCCATGGCCGATTCAAATCCTAAAGTCATATTCCTTTGTGGCACATTCCAGTTAATGATGGTTGCGTGGATTGCAGGCATTACCCCGAAAAGGCCCATTGCCACAAAAATCAAAGTACGCATGGACCGGTATTTACCTCTCATTCGTGTAGGAGAAAGCAACACCATGATTGCAAATATACCTAGAATTGTTATTATTCCGAGGTATACATATTGCCACACTGGGTTGCATTGGAAGATATAATAGATTGGAGGGAAGAATGAGGTGATGATCATAACCGCGATTCCCGTATAGTCTAGTTGACTTAGTCGGCAATTCAGATGGTGCGAGTGACAAGAAAAAAGATGGCATACGCTACTTGCCACGAAACAAAACATCGAACCACCCAAATATACATACAATGGCCAACGCGTCACTTCTATATGTTGTGGTGATGTATCTATGTATGACGACATCATTTGACGAGTATTATTCAAAGAATGATCTGATGAGAAAACCCTGAAAATACAGAACAAGAAAATCAGGAGCGTAAACTAGCCTAGGCAAGTTTGAGTTTGAACCAACACATGAATTTATTATTAACACTTTTTTCAAGAAAATTTGGGGGTGTTTATAAGCCATTGAAACTGAGCGAACCGTCTAAACCAAAACAAGTCAGTTGGTTTACCGATTTAAGATTTATACGATTCAGTTATGACGTTTTGACAATTGGATGGGAAGGCAGACGGCTTGGAACTTGAAAACACCCTTTAACATTTTTCATTTGTTTATTTTATCCTTCTTGAAAATGTGGTATGCATTGGTAGTACATTCCTTAACCATTTTTCTTTTATACTGTCTATATTGTTTCCATTTTAGAATATCAAGTTACGCACATGTATTACATTCGTTAATCATATCTATATCTATATCTACACTATATAATAAAATAAATTAATAAGAGATACATGTAATTAATTGGAGCTATCTATTTTTTAGTTTTCTTGCCTTTATCTTTTACTTAATTATGGATAATTACTTTTAATTAAAGCCTTTAACTTCTACTTAATTATGGATAATTATTTGTAATTAAAGATAATTATTATATCATTATTTAAATAAAAATATCTATTTATATTTATCTATATTTATATTTATCTAAATCTAATCTGATTCCAATTAATCTCACATGACATTCAATCCTTTAACCTAAATTTATATATATATATATATATATATATATATATATATATATATATATATATATATATATATATATATTACTTTTTAATAATTAAATAATAGATGAATATCACTTATCTTTATCTATAATAATAAAACTAATTAATAAATTATTCCAAATAATTATTTAATTAACAATGTTAAAAAAGTTTAATTAGTTACAAATCATTGCACGAGTTTGTATGGTACCCGAAAGTTAATTTATATATTTATAATTTCTACGTACAAATATTAACGTATCAATATAACACAATGAGCAATAAATTAACATATCAATATAACACAATGAGGAATACATATATTTCATTGAAATATGTTATTAATTGTAATACATTGCAATGGATTCATCATATATTACAACTAAAAAATTTAGCTTTCTAATAATTAATTAAAGAAATTTACCCTTTTTAATAATTAACGATTCCAAATATGTCAACCTGTGTAATACACGTGTTTGTTACACACATATAATAATTAATTTAAAAAGTTTATAATTTATATTTTTCTTTTTTTGATATTCAACCTTTGTCATACACGGGTTTCCAAAGAACGTTACGTATCACTCACTTATATATTAGTAACAAAATATTAATCTACTTATTTATTTATCAATCTTATAATAATTATAAACAACTTAACGATATTATATTTCTTGAAACTATTTGTTTACGATATTATTTATTTATTCAACCTCGTGTAATATATGAGGTTCTAACCTAGTTTTATCATATAATAATTTTAGAGTAAAATGCTAAAATGGTCCCTCAGTTAGATCACCTTCGGCACTTCTGTTCAAAAATGAAACACGTTGTGTCTGGGTCTCTAAGATTTCATTTTTGTTGTCATTTTCATCCAATTTTCAAATTGGGTTAGAATTTTCTGCTAACTTCTCCTCTTTTTTGTCGTTGGATGAAATGACAAAAAAAAAAAAATATATCAGGGACCTAGATAGAAAGAGTTTATTTTTGGACTGAGTTAATAAAAATGACCTAACTTAGAAAATATTTGACATTTTACTCAAAATCTTAACACAAACTAATGTTGTTTTTAAACGTGAAAACAAATATTGGTTCAAACCACTAAAAGTGAACTGTCAAACTACTAAAAACCGTATGTCCAACCGACCCACTCAACCCCAACGCTTTGATATTTCATTTGCGACCGTAATTAACAGTTGGACTCAACATTTTATTAAAACCGTTTGAACCTATAAGCTTACGAGTCGTTTGAACCTATAAGCTTACGAGTAACACATACCATTTGGATACCTGAAGGAAATCCGCCACTTGATATAAATCGGTCAAGTTTGCAATTGTCAGCACCAAAAATCCAATAAATCCAATCAAGTGTCTGCACCATAAAAATAACAAATATTCTCATACCGAACGTAAGTTATCAACTAACATATAATTAATATATTTATTTTACTTGGAAATTAAAATATTAAATTAAAAACATCAAACCCAAAAATTAGAAAGAAATCAATTCACAAATTGACAAGTGAAGTATAGTTGGTTGTTGCAACAACCAGCCCCAAAATTTAATGAATATCATATTTTAATCAAAAGATAATAAAAACCTAACATTTTCCTAAATAATTTATTCAAAACAAAAAAAGAAAAATCGATCAATTGTTGATGATCCAGATCATCGAAGAAGACGATCAAATTTCCCCCTAAAAACCGTAAAATTTCAAGCGATCGAGATTCGAGAATAAGTACAAACTTTTCTCCTCAATTAACATCACAACCATAAGAAATTCAGATCGGATCATCAACTGACGTTAATCAGAACGAAGATCACGAACTTTTAACCTAAAATCAGCTGCTATATGATCGTAATCAATAGAAATATTGAAACGGTATATCAGCAGCAAATTGGAACAAAATCACGAAACAATCGTAAAACATAAGTTAAAGAAACATAATGTGAGTGAACCGAGAGAGAGTGGTTACGTCCAAACATTTAGGGTTTCGTTGTGAAAAAGGAACAAGGAGATGAAAGCATGCTTGAGAGGCCAATCAGCTCTGTAGTACTTCAAGATGTACTCGTTGTCCTTCATGTAATCTGGCAGTTGTTCATAGCTCAACAATGGATACTTGTTCTTCTTCTTGTTGAGATTTAGAAACTCTGTTTCCTCCATTTTTGCACTTTCTTCTTTCATCACTCTCACGCCTATGTTGTGATATCGGGGAATCAGAAAAAAAGAAGGATATTTTTTCAATGGAGTTCTTAAATTGAAACTTGTTTAAGCTAACCCCCAAAGAGTTTTATATATATTTTGTAAACTCCGAAAAAAACGATGTCGTTTGCGGCTGTTTTAGTTGCGATCACTTTTGTTTGTTATTACATTTTTATGGTAGAGTTACTCGGTATTGTTTTACATCGATCGAAAGAAAAGACAAAAAAAAGTCATGATATGCTTAAAAGGATATCAACACGGGTTTTATATCAATAAAAAGAATACGGCTGCCGCTTTCGATAATAATACCAACGCCGGTACTGACGTCGTATCAGTTAGGTTCCTCACGGTAATCGTATGGTACCAACGGGGTTGGTTACGATACAAACCATATTTATCCTACAAACCGTGAGAACAGATCTTAGTACTTAAAAAAAGTTAAATTATCACATACAAAAACAATACATACACAAATGTAACACTTTTAAATTATATTAGCACATGAAAATTAATCAAGATAATTGATTTTAGCATGTGTGAATGATACGAGCACTTTTCTTTATTAAAAATTATATCAGCACATTGAAAAAAGAAGAAAGATCCAACTAAAGAATTAATCACTTATTGGCATAATTACAGAGAATTCAATATAACTGGTATTATTTAGGTTAGAGTTAATTACGTTTTCCGTCCCTGTGGTTTGTCAAAAAATCACTATTTCAGTTAATTAGTTTAAAATTGCGAAAACAGTCCTTGTGGTTTCACTTTGGTAACTATTACAGTCCACCCACACTAACGCCATCCAGTTATTCAGTTAGTTTACTTGAAATGACCATAATGCTTGTGTTATTAGTCTTAAAATTAAAATAAATAAAGAGTTAGTTACGTTTTTCGTCCTTGTGGTGTAACGCCTCGTATTTCCGTAATTTCTATTTAGAAATACGTGTCGTTACTCCTTCTTTTATCACGCTTAAAAACGAATCGCGAAACGATTTTAAAAACAACAACCGTCGTTTTTGCGTAATTTCGACGCAATAAGAAAACGTAAAAGACTTCCCAACAAGTTTTATGTATTTACAACTCAAAATAAAATATCGCGACGTTTATATAAAGATTCGAGTGCGAAAACGAGCCCTAAGACCAATTGGGCCGCTAGCAGGCTTTAGGCCCAACGCACTTGAAACCCTAGAACCACCTTTATAACCATCTCCTCCTTCACAAACAAACCCTAGCCCCCTTTCACTCACTTCCCTTCTCTCTCTTCCTAACAAAGTCTGGTCACCGGATTCCGGCTGCCGGTGACACTTCTGGCGTCATAAATCTGGCCGGCCACACCTCCATCCCCCCTCCATCTTCCTCACGACCCTCACACGCACCCCCTTACCCTCACTGTCCCCTCTCTAACCTCCGGTCACCGGAAGTATTTCTGGCGAGTCACGCCACCCGACACCATTCCATCCTTCTCCTTCTTCTCGTCGAACCGCCACACCCACACCCTCTCGCACCCTCTCCTGTCTCGATGAAAACCCCCGATGAACTCCGGCACCTCGTTTTTCCGGCAACCACCCACACTCAACACCACCACCCACTCCCTCTACTCTCTCTCTCACTCTGATAGGCGACGTCAACAGCGGTCGCATAAAGGGGCGTTCTGGTGCTCGGTTTTGCAATCGGGTCTCATCTCAGCTCAGGTTTGTCATAAGAATCTCGGTTCAGTATCGGGTCAGTTCAAGTTTTGGGCTTCGGGTTCGGATCAAACTCGAGTATGCCGGGTTGTTCTTGGTATCTTGATGGGACTTTCCAATTCATAATCTAGTGGATCCTTATTGACGACTCGAGATTTTATCTTGTTTCGTTCAATATACCACGTTTTGGGGACGAAATTGTTAAGCTAGGATTGATATCCACACCTTGATGACTGGTCCCGCTCTACGATTTTCAATCTCGCCAAAGTTTCGTATTTTCGATCAAATTAGGGACATGTCCTAACTGGAAGGGTAAAATTGGCACACCCCAACCGATGGCGGAATCATCGGAGCGCGGCACTAAGCGAACCAGATTGTATCACGAGAAATTCCATAACATTATTTCAACGACTATATTTTAAACGTCAAAATCCCATACTTTCAACATACAATCCTCAAATAACATTACAGAATATCAAAATTCTCATAACACAAATTCCAGTTTAAAATCTCTAGATTTATTACAAGCGTTTCAAAGCAAAAACATAAACTACGCGTCCAAAGCATAATCCTCAACCTGCCACATATGTTAAAATAAAACGTCAATACAATTAAATAAAGGTGAGCATACGAGTTTTGCATATAATATAGATATAAAAGCGTTTAGCATACACCACATGATATACGTAATAGTTGTGAATGATGTAACTACTTAGATTCATGCAAACCAACAAACCGCGATTGATCGAGACATGCGAACAAGCGTTGACATCCTAAAAGAGAAAATAAATGCGAAATAAAAATGCGAGCCTTAACAACCCCGGGCCTCGGGTGGCGGGTCAACCTCAAGTATACTATCATGTTAAGGGAGGCGTACAAGAAATCAAGCAATACATACAATTCAGCAGATTTCACGTATAATCATGTAATAGTGTGTTGCGAATAAACATTTGAGATTTGTCTGATGTGATTTGATATAGGAACATATGTGACACCCAAAAGTGCGTTTAAGCATAAAAGGGTTCAAGTATACTCACAGTCGGTGTGTTTAGAAGAGATTAGACGACTGTCGAAAGGTGAAGAGGAGTGCCGGGTCAGCGTGCATATGCGAACGGAAGTGCATCAGTCTCCGAAATGCTGAAACGGTTAAGTTTGGAATGGGCAGAGGACAAGTTCGGGCGAACTTATATGTTTCCATACAAGTTTGAGCGAACTTGTGAGGAATTGTTATGTTTTGAGACAAGTTCGCCCGAACTTGTCAAGTTTCTCAAGAAACTTGACGAAACTTGACAAGTTCGGGCGAACTTGTATAAGGTGTTAACAGAATATGCAAGTTCGGCCCAACTTGTGAAGTTTCCTGAGAAACTTGACAAGTTCGAGCGAACTTGTGGTGCTCTGTTGAAGATTTTTTACTCAAGTTCGGCCCAACTTGACCCAGAGGGTGCAAGTTCAAGCGAACTTGACTGTTGAGCTGTATAAAAATCAGTAAATCTCAAGCAAACTTGATGTTTTCAGGTCCAAAATCTTGCGCTTTCGCGTCGTTTGCTGAGTAAATCAAATGTCCATCCCTCCAACCTTGTGCTACTGAGCAAAACTTAGGTCTGAGAGGTCTTTTAGAGCGGTTTTAGCCATTTTACAAAAGCATGGGCTAATCCGAGCGAACTCGGGGTTCGTTTGGGTTAGTCCAGCTTGTGTAAACCAACATAAACGTCCTTGTGCTTCCAGATCTGGGATCTTGAATGATAAATGCTTCGTTCCACAACAGAATGAACGAAACATACACCAAAAGTCCGTATTTTTGGGTAAAAATCGAGTCTTTAAAAGGTTTTCCATAGATCTAACACTTGGTGAGCCGAAATCATCAGGATTTCATGTTCGGGAAGCCAAGGCGAAGCCCAAACGAGCTCGTTTAGTGTGGATCTAAGTTAAAAATAGAAGTTTTATAGAAAAAGATGAAGATTTTCATAAAAGAATGGGTTTTGATGAAATCGAAGGTAAAACCTTGTGTAGAAATCGTTGTAAACATTGTTGTATGTTGAAAGCGGGTTGATTCTTACTTAGGAAATGAAGGTTTCAGGTTAGGAGAGCTCTGAGCAAACTTTCAACAAGTTCAAATGAGAGAATGGAGATGAGTATTTATAGGAAAGTGAGAAAAGTGGGCTGGTGGGAGTCAAGTTCGGCCGAACTTGTATGGACTCATACAAGTTCGCGCGAACTTGTGAGTTTTTCAAAGGATTTAAGTCAAGTTTGGCCGAACTTGCTGATTCTGTAAGGAATCATGGCAAGTTCGAGCGAACTTGTGGGGAAAAAAAGGGATTCCAAGTCAAGTTCGAGCGGACTTAGGTGAAACTTAAGAAGTTCTGTTGGCCTGGTCAAGTTCGGCCGAACTTGGGGTCACCCAAGTTCGAGCGAACTTGTCCAAAAACTCAGAATTCCTTCGAATTTCGTTCGTTTATCGATTGTTCAGCGATGTAATCTAGTTATAAAGTGACGTTTTAACGATTAAGTGATGTGTTAAGCATTGTAATAGCGAGTCAACGCGTGAGAGCGAGTTGCGTGAGTTTGCGAGTGATTTAATCATAATAAAGAAACACACATAACACACAAATAGCATAAAAAACCGCATAATTAACTGCGTTTTGTGATGCGATGAGATAAGCGATGCGATGGCACAAGTGTTTATTAAACAATAACACACTTGGCTCGTATAGTAGCATAACTACTTGTGATTGCGATTAAATTAGCGATGCGTTTAACAAGCGGTTAGATGCAATATAATAAAACATAATTTAATTAACACAACCTTTTCATAACCGAATCTCGGAGTACAATTTGATAGATGCAACAGAACAAAAGAAAAAAATAATTAACAACGAAAATTGGAGTTATTACAGTCTCCCCTACTTTAGAAAATTTCGTCCTGAAATTTAAGTAGTGGCCGTAACAAAGAGATGCGGATACTTAGCCTTCATGTCACTTTCCAATTCCCAAGTGAACTCGGCACCGTATTTGCCTTCCCATCGGACCTTCACGATAGGGATGCGAGAGCGCCGTAGTTTCTTGGTTTCTCGGTCCATGATCTCGACAGGCTTTTCCACGAAATGGAGATTCTCGTTGATTTGCAGATCTTCGAGAGGTACATGGAGATTTTCTTTAGCGAGGCATTTCTTGAGGTTAGACACGTGGAAAGTCGGATGGACGTTGTTAAGTTCCGCCGGTAGTTCGAGACGATAGGCTACTTTACCGATCCTTTCCAGAATCCTAAAGGTCCTACGTATTGTGGCGCTAGCTTTCCTTTCTTTCCGAAGCGGATCACTCCCTTTCAAGGTGCAACCTTTAAGAGTACATGATCTCCCACTTCGAACTGCAGGGGCTTGCGATGTTTGTTGGCGTAACTCTTTTGGTGACTCAGAGCTTTCAAGAGGTTGTCTCTGATCTAGAGGATTTTGTCTGCCGTTTCTTGAATCAGCTCAGAACCGGTGATTTGTGCTTCACCGATCTCGTGCCATGCAATAGGCGATCGATATTTTCTTTCATACAGCGCCTCAAAAGGAGCCATTTGAATGCCGGTGTGATAACTATTATTGTACGAGAATTCAATTACCACCGAAATCTATGATACATGCCGGAAGCATGTCTTCGAGGGTGTGGATCGTTCGCTCAGTCTGACCGTCGGTTTGAGGGTGAAAAGCGGTACTGAGATTGAGAGTAGTACCGAGAGCGGATTGGAAAGTCTCCCAGAGAAGTGAGGTAAAGCGACCGTCGCGGTCAGAGATGATGTCACGAGCCGTCCCGTGTCGACAAATGACTTCGTCGGTATAGATTCGGGCTAATCGTTCGACCTTAAAGTCTTCTCGTATAGCAATAAAGTGCGCGGATTTGGTAAGACGATCAACAATAACCCAAATGCTATCGTGACTAGAGGAAGTGCGGAGAAGTTTCGTAATGAAATCCATAGCTATACTCTCCCACTTCCACATCGGGATTTCGGGTTGTTCGAGTAAGCCAGAGGTCTTTGATGTTCGGCTTTAACCTTCGAACAAGTTAAGCACTTTGAGACGTTAATGGCGATATCCTTTTTCATACCCGGCCACCGGTACTTAGGACGAAGGTCCTGGTACATTTTGTCGGCACCGGGGTGAATGGAATATCGTGATTTATGAGCTTCGGTCATTAGCAATTCACGGAGATTATCACGGCTGGGAATCCAAATGCGATCGAGATAGTAATAAATGCCATTTGGTTTAACAACGAGCTGAGTTTCGGCACCACATTTCACTTCGTCTTGCAGGGTATTCTCGTTAAACATGCAAACTGGGCGGAGCGAATCATAATTTCGAGATCATTCAAAGCTCGAGAGTCACAAACACTATATATATAGCTTCGTCGATTTAGAGCATCGGCAATGACGTTTGCTTTGCCGGGATGATAGCGTATCTCACAATCGTAATCGTTGAGAAGTTCAACCCATCTGCATTGGCGCATATTCACTCCTTTTGATTGAAGATATGTTGTAAGCTCTTATGGTCGGTGAAGACCGTACACTTAGAACCGTAAAGGTAGTATCGCCATATCTTCAATGCAAAAACAACTGCACCGAGTTCGAGATTGTGGGTTATGTAGTTCTTCTCGTGGATTTTGAGTTGTCGGGATGCATACGCGATAACCTTGTCTCGTTGCATGAGAACACAACTGAGACCAAGATTAGAGGCATCGCAGTAAACAACGAAATCGTCGTTTCCGTCGGGAAGAGTGAGTACGAGAGCGTTGCATAGCATACGCTTGAGCGTTTGAAAGGTTTCCTCTTGTTTGGAATCCCAAATGAAAAGTTTGTCTTTATGAGTTAAAGCGGTAAGAGGTAAGCGGAACGGCGATTTTTGAAAATTCGGCGATGAATCGATGGTAGCAACCCGCCAATCCAAGAAATGAATGGATTTCGGATATATTCTTCGGCGTAATCCAACTCTTGACAGCTTCGATCTTTGAAGGGTCGACGTGAATTCGGTAGACCAGCATTGTCACCACCATTCTGCTTAATACCCCAAAACTCATTTTCCAACTTCTGAATTTCGTGAGGTGGACAGAACTCTTTGATCATTATCTCCTTGAGTTCTTCCCACGCGAGATAGTAAGCTTCATCGTTGCTGCGCTTATTGCGCTCGGCGGTCCACCAGTCAAGTGCCCTCGACTGAAAGACTCCAGTGGCGTTAACAGTGCGGAGATTTTCAGGGCATCCGCTTTGTCTGAAGGTGACTTCAATCGAATCGAACCAATGAAACAACTTGGTTGGTCCGTCTTCGCCGGTGAATGCTGCAGGACCGCAGGCTTTAAACTGCTTAAAGCTGAAGCGGGATTTCGGAGCATCTCCCTTGGAGTCAACTGAAGAGTAGCTGCTAACCGCTTGAATTTCGCTGACAATTTGCGGAATCACCTTAGCCATTTCCTTGGCTACCAGAGAGGCGACACGTTTGTCAGCGTTGTTGCGCTGAGCGGTGCGGCGAGTGTGAGATCCCATTGATGTCATCTACATAAAGGATTTGATTGGATGAGATTCAATAATAATAGGTTTATGTTAAAATATTTCTTATTATTATTCATGCAAGGCACAAAACCACATAAACACGTAGACAAATAAACACGTAGGCAGGCAAACACGTAAGCACATAAGCACATAGCACATAAACACGTAGCACGTAGGCACATAATTCACGTAAACATACACTTTGCACGTATTCACCTTCTTATAAGTAAAGCGTAGCGCGTAAGATAAGTGAGTAGTATAAGCGAGATATACGCGATATATATAGGCGAGATAAGCGAGTAATACCGCGCATGAGGCACACATGTCCTCATAGGCGTAAGCGAGTTGAGCAATTAGTTTGGTTGGTGATTAATTAGCATTTTAGATTGCGAGAGCTGTGCGAGTAGTGCATGCGTTTAGGGAGCGTAAAGCTATAAATCGAGAAATCGATAATACGAGAAATCAATAAAGCAAGAAATCGAATAAATGAAAATTCTCAATATCTAAACACATAAATAGTAATAAACTCGATGATGCGTAAATCGACGATATAGGCTTAAATCAATTGGGAGCGTCCTGGGTTTTGAGACGTTGACTGCCCAAAGTGGTTCGAGAATTCTCCGCGTTCGGACACACGATTTGGCCTAACAGACAAATGCCCTCGCCGTACCACGGTTAACGGCATGTGTCCTTCCAGTTACGTCGTGTTCCGAGTCATCGAAATAATCGGGACTTTGGTGAGATTGAAAATCGAAGAGCGGAACTAGTTATTAAGATGCGGGTTTCACCCATAACTTAACAACTTCATCCCTAATTGCGGATACACTCACCGATCGAGTCGGGAGTTCCACTAGATAGAAATGGAGATTTTCGTCGAGGTTTGGATATCACTCCTAACTCAACGAAGGTATCTTGTGAGAGAGAATGCGCGGAGTGAATGATCTTATCGAGGGTTCTCGGTTTTCACACCAAATCTCGACTTGATCACTTGTCTTGTGTGATACGAGCGTTTCTAAGCGTGTATATTGTATAAGCCTTAGGAAAGGCACATTTAAGCATTTATGGCAAGTAGTTTAAGCATTCAAGTCAAAGATTGGTCAAATTGGATACTTAGACTTTAGACTAGGTCGAACATGGAAATTCTACCTAATTCCGTACAGTTATGGCTCTGATACCAATCTGTCACACCCCAACCGATGGCGGAATCATCGGGCGCGGCACTAAGCGAACCAGATTGTATCACGAGAAATTCCATAACATTATTTCAACGACTATATTTTAAACGTCAAAATCCCATACTTTCAACATACAATCATCAAATAACATTACAGAATATCAAAATTCTCATAACACAGATTCCAATTTAAAATCTCCTAGATTTATTATAGGCGTTTCAAAAGCAAAAACCAAAACTACGCGTCTAAAGCATAATCCTCAACCTGCCACATATGTTAAAATAAAACGTCAATACAATTAAGTAAAGGTAAGGATACGAGTTTTGCATACAATATCGATATAAAAGCGTTTAGCATACACCCCATGATATACGTAACAGTTGTGAATGATGTAACTACTTAGATTCATGCAAACCAACAAACTTCGATTGATCGAGGCATGTGAACAAGCGTTCACATCCTAAAAGAGAAAATAAATGCGAAATAAAAATGCGAGCCTTAACAACCTCGGGCCTCCGGGTGGCGGGTCAACCTCTAGTATACTATCATGTTAAGGGTGGCATACAAGCAATCAAGCAATACATACAATTCAGCAGATTTCACGTATAATCGTGTAATAGTGTGTTGCGAATAAACATTTGAGATTTGTCTGATGTGATTTGATATAGGAACATATGTGACACCTAAAAGTGCGTTTAAGCGTAAAAGGGTTCAAGTATACTCACAGTCGGTGCGTTTAGAAGAGAGTATACGACTATCGAGAGGTGAAGAGGAGTGCCGGATCAGCCTGCATACACGAACGGATATGCACCAGTCTCCGAAATGCTGAAACGGTTAAGTTTGGAATGGGCAGAGGACAAGTTCGGGCGAACTTGTATGTTTCCATACAAGTTTAAGTGAACTTGTGAGGAATTGTTGTGTTTTGAGACAAGTTCGGGCGAACTTTTTAAGTTTCTCAAGAAACTTGACGAAACTTGACAAGTTCGGGCGAACTTGTATAAGGTGTTAACAGAATATGCAAGTTCGGCCGAACTTATGCAAGTTCGGCCGAACTTTTGAAGTTTCCTGAGAAACTTGACAAGTTCGAGCAAACTTGTGGTGTTCTGTTGAAGATTTTTGTCTCAAGTTCGGCCGAACTTGACCCAGAGGGTGCAAGTTCGAGCGAACTTGACTGTTAAGTTGTATAAATGCAGTAAATCTCGAGCGAACTTGATGTTTTCAGGTCCAAAATCTTGCATTTTCGTGTTGTTTGCTGAGTAAATCAAATGTCCATCCCTCCAACCCTGTGCTACTTAGCAAAACTTAGGTCGGAGAGGTCTTTTAGAGCGGTTTTAGCCGTTTTACAAAAGCGTGGGCTAATCCGAGCAAACTCGGGGTTCGTTTGGGTTAGTCCGACTTGTGTAAACCAACATAAACGTCCTTGTGCTTCCAGATCTGGGATATTGAATGATAAATGCTTCGTTCCACATCAAAATGAACGAAACATACACCAAAAGTCCGTATTTTGGTGTAAAAATCGAGTCTTTAAAAGGTTTTCCATAGATCTAACACTTGGTGAGCCAAAATCATCAGGATTTCGTGTTCAGGAAGCCAAGGCTAAGCCCAAACGAGCTCGTTTAGTGTGGATCTAAGTTAAAAATAGAAGTTTTATAGAAAAAGATGAAGATTTTTATAAAAGAATGAGTTTTAATGAAATCGAAGGTAAAACCTTGTGTAGAAATCGTTGTAAACATTGTTGTATGTTGAAAACGGGTTGATTCTTACTTAGGAAATGAAGGTTTTGGGTTAGGAGAGCTCTGAGCAAACTTTCAGCAAGTTCAAATATGAGAATGGAGCTGAGTATTTATGGGAAAGTGAGAAAAGTGGGCTGGTGGGAGTCAAGTTCGGCCGAACTTATATGGACTCATACAAGTTCACGCGAACTTGTGAGTTTTTCAAAGGATTTAAGTCAAGTTCGGCCGAACTTGCTGATTCTGTAAGGAATCATGGCAAGTTCGAGCGAACATGTGGGGAAAAAAAGGGGATTCCAAATCAAGTTCGAGCGGACTTGGGTGAAACTTAAGAAGTTCTGTTGGCCTGGTCAAGTTCGGCCGAACTTGGGGTCACCCAAGTTCGAGCGAACTTGTCCAAAAACTCAGAATTCCTTCGGTTTTCGTGCGTTTATCGACTGTTCAACGATGTAGTTAAGTTATAAAGTGACGTTTAAGCGATTAAGCGATGTGTTAAGCGTTGTAATAGCGAGTCAACGCGTGAGAGCGAGTTGCGTGAGTTTGAGAGTGATTTAATCATAATAAATAAACACACATAACACACAAATAGCATAAAAAACCACATAATTAACTGCGTTTAACGATGCGATGAGATAAGCGATGCGTTGGCACAAGTGTTTATTATACAATAACACACTCGGCTCGTATAGTAGCATAACTACTTGTGATTGCGATTAAATTAGCGATGCGTTTAACAAGCGATTTGATGCGATATAATAAAACATAATTTAATTAACACAACCTTTTCATGACCGAATCTCGGAGTACAATTTGATAGATGCAATGGAACAAAAGAAAAATATAACGAAAATTGGAGTTGTTACAAAATACCGTTAATCGCCTGGACGACGAGAGTATTATACCTATTAGGCCAAAGTATGTCGCCCTAATTCGAAAGGCCTTACGTTTACCTTGGAATAGTCAAAGTTTCTCAATCCAAAACACTCCAGTATTTTATCAAGCCTACCTTTACGTTATCTTAATTTTTACACAATATAATACTTATTCCCTCAGTCATTTCAAAGTCAACACGATGCTAGGGTCGAATTTATGCACGACAAACTTCTCGTTTATTTAAAATGTATTACACAACGATTCAATAGGTGCATACTAAACATTATATTTGATTTGGGATTACTGGAACATTCGCATGTGATAAACTTGTCATTAACTTCGTAAGAAGCCGCCCCTTAACATGTATAGCGCTTGTGTAGCGCTATAGGAGTGACGTCCGCCCGTATTCTTGAAGTCATGTTAAGTAAACTATTTCATACTAAATAAACTATTTTACACACTCTATGTTTCAATAATATTGACTAGTCAACATTTGCGTACACGATGGTTTGACTTGTTATTCACATGTTATTGTGATAAACTCGTCATTAACTCTGATCAAGCCACCCCTTAACACGTATAGCGCTTGTGTAGCGCTATAGGAGTGACGCCCGCCCGTATTCTTGAGGTCATGTTAAGTAAACTATTTTACACCCTCTTCGTTTTAACGATGATGGGGAGTCTACATTGCGGTTCACGATGGTTTGACCTGTTTATTCACATGCCAGTAATGCATTAATCTTGGTTAACTAAAATATATCATGAATATTGTACGAGAATGTGCATACACACACACACACTTATACCCATACTTATACTCGATGCTCTCTTATACTTAAATCCAATCATACTTATATACTAAAATTATTTTACGCTATCATTATTACTCATAATATGTTAAAAAACCCTGATCGTGACACGGAACGTAACATGGCATCGATTAGCGAAACAAACGTAATATGATCTGAACATGGTGGATACGCCGCTATTACTTCCTATATATAAGTATTCCTAAAATATTACCGAACTTTCGTGAAAACGTGCCATAAGAAATTCGGTGGTCTACTACTATTGAATACAAACTTTGATCACTCGCGAATTATTCCTCGTTTGCTACCCAAACACATTTAAGAATGCCATCTTCCCTAACGTTTTCCTCTTGAATACATTTCGGGACGAAATTTCCTAAAGTAGGGGAGACTGTAACGCCTCGTATTTCCGTAATTTCTATTTAGAAATACGTGTCGTTACTCCTTCTTTTATCACGCTTAAAAACGAATCACGAAACGATTTTAAAAACGACAACCACCGTTTTTGCGTAATTTCGACGCAATAAGAAAACGTAAAACGACTTCCCAACAAGTTTTATGTATTTACAACTCAAAATAAAATATCGCGGCGTTTATATAAAGATTCTAGTGTGAAAACGAGCCCTAAGACCAATTGGGCCGCTAGCACTCTTAAGGCCCAACGCACTTGAAACCCTAGAACCACCTTTATAACCATCTCCTCCTTCACAAACAAACCCTAGCCCCTTTCACTCACTTCCCTTCTCTCTCTCCCTAACAAAGTCCGGTCACCGGATTCCGGCTGCCGGTGACACTCTGGCGTCATAAGCGACGGCGGGACGTTGGTTCTGGTGCTCGGTTTTGCAATCGGGTCTCATCTCAGCTCAGGTTTGTCATAAGAATCTCGGTTCAGTATCGGGTCAGTTCCAGTTTTGGGCTTCGGGTTCGGATCAGACTCGAGTATGCCGGGTTGTTCTTGGTATCTTGATGGGAATTTCCAATTCATAATCTAGTGGATCCTTGTTGACGACTCGAGATTTTATCTTGTTTTGTTCAATATACCACGTTTTGGGGACGAAATTGTCAAGCTAGGATTGATATCCACACCTTGATGATTGTTCCCGCTCTACGATTTTCAATCTCGCCAAAGTTTCGTATTTCGATCAAATTAGGGACATGTACTAACTGGAAGGGTAAAATACCGTTAATCGCCTGGCGACAAGAGTATTATACCTATTAGGCCAAAGCATGTCTCCCTAATTCGAAAGGCCTTACGATTTACCTTGGAATAGTCAAAGTTTCTCAACCCGAAACACTCCAACATTTTATGAAGCCTACCTTTACGTTATCGTAATTTTTACACAATATAATACTTATTCCCTCAGTCATTTCAAAGTCAACACGATGCTAGGGTCGAATTTATGCACAGCAAACTTCTCGTTTATTCAAAATGTATTACACAACGATTCAATAGGTGCATACTAAACATTATATTTGATTTGGGATTACTGGAACATTCAACGCAATCACAAGTAGTTATGCTACTTTATGAGCCGAGTGGGTTATTGTTTAATAAACACTCGTGCCATCGCATCGCTTATCTCATCGCATCGCAAAACGCAGTTAATTATGTGGAATTATGTTTTATATGTGTTATGTTTAATTATGTTATGGTTTAATATCGCTAAAACGCTCGCACGCTCACGCAATTCGCTCTCTCTCGAATCAATGATAATATAACGCTTAACGCTTCGCTAAAACGCTTAATATAACTATCCAATACGAACCCAATCGCCAAACGAACTCTTAACACGGAATAATCAAACAAAACTTGGCCACTAGGTTAAGTTCGGCCGAACTTGTGCATCACAAGTTCGCCCGAACTTGTCTAGGCCACCCGATTCTTCAAATCCAACAAGTCTGCCCGGACATGCCTCAAAAACACAAGAAACAGACAAGTTTGCTCGAACTTGTAGCAAGTTCGCCTGAACTTGATGTTTCAGCCCACTTTCTCACTTCACCTATAAATACCCAACTCCTCTCCTCATTTGAACTTGCTGCAAGTTCGCCCGGAGCTCCCCAAAACCGAAACCTTTTGTTTTCTAAGTAAGATTCAACCCGTTTTCAAGCTACAACAACGTTTTACAACGATTTTGCACAAGGCTTTGCCTTGGTTTTCATCAAATCTCTTTTGTTTACGAAAATCTTCATCTTTTTATACAAAGCTTCTATTTTTCACTTAGATCTATGCTTAGATCTAAGTAAAACCTTTGAATCATCAATTTTTACACAATATTCGGACTAAATGGCGTATGTTTCGTTCACTTTGAAGTGGAACGAGACGTTGTCAAGCTAGATCTCAGATCCAAAAGCACAAGGACGAAATCGTCACTTTGCACAAACTGGACTAAACCGTTCGAACCTTCAAGTTCGCCCGGATTAGTCCGAGTTTCTGTAAAATGGCTAAAACTCGCTCCAAAAAGACCTCTTCAGCCTTGGTTTTGCTCAGTAGCCTAAGGTTGGAGGGACGGACACTCGATTTTCTCATCAAACGATGTGGAAAACGCACGATTTGGATGCCAAAACAGTCAAGTTCGCTCGAAAGGCATTAAGTTCGCTCGAACATGTCACGGAATGGTGACCAAGTTCGCCCAAACTTGATCAATTCTTCATCAGATTTACAAAGTTCACCCGAACTTGTACTGATTTCCAAAGAAATCAGACAAGTTCACCCAAACTTGTCTCCCCCTTCAACAACTAGGGCAAGTTCGCCCGAACTTGTACCTCCAATAAGTTCAGTCAGTCAAGTTCGCCCGAACTTGTACCCAAAGGTACAAGTTTGCCCGAACTTGTCTACTGCTCCTTCAATCGTTAACCATTTCAGCATTTCGGAAGTCTGATGCACTTCTGTTCGCTTACAGGCTGATTCGGCGCTCTCCGCAATTCATCTCAGATCCCGTCTCTTCTCCTAAAACGCACCGACAGTGAGTATACTTGAACCCCTTTACTCTTAAACGCACTTTTGGGTGTCACATATGTTCGTATATCAAAACACATCACACAACTCAAACTCTTATTCGCAATCCCGCTGTTACATGACTATACGTGAAATCTGCTGAATTGTATGTATTACTTGATTGCTTCTATGCCACCCTTAACATGATAGTATACTAGAGGTTGACCCGCCACACGGAGGCCCAGGGTTGTTAAGGCTCGCATTTTTATTTCTCATTTATTTTCTTTTTAGGATGTGAACACTTGTTTGCATGCCTCGATCAATCTCGGTTTGTTGGTTTACTTGAATCTGAGTAGTTACATAGTTCACAACTCTTACGTATGTCATGCGGTGTATGCTAAACGTTTTTATATCTATTATGTACGCAAACCTGTATGCTCACCTTTACTTAATTGTATTGACGTTTTATTTTAACATATGTGGCAGGTTGAGGATATTGCTTCAGATGCTTAGATTAGGTTTACCTTTAGAAATCATATAACAAATCTAGGGAAGATCGAATCGGATGTTATGTTTAAGAGATTGTTTGAATATTGTAATGTAACATCCGTCAAAAACGGATTTACCAAACCCGCTCCGTTTATCAACCGAACAGTCAGTTAAAATTTTCGTTGCGAATTAAATGCCCAAAATAATTTTAAACGATACATAATCAATTATTATACGGGAATATATAATTAGTTTTTGAAAAACTGTTAAAAATCGCAAAATAAAAATACTTTGTTCCTGCCGGGTTTCGAACCCGGGTCAGTCGCCGAGTCACGGTGCAAACAGACTTAACACTCAACACACAAACCACTGCGCCACTGATGTTCCTTGTTAAATAATGGAATCATTTAATTAATATCTTGACTTTCCGAATTCAAAACCGGCGCCCAAAAGTTCAGTCGTCGGAAATCCCGGCAATCTCGCGAGTTTTAACGACATCTTCCGTTATAACGTAAACCATTACTAAGACATCGGTTATAACCGACGTCTGAGTCCGTGACCAACGTTATAACCGCCAGAGAAATTCAAACCAATGAATCCAGTTGGAAATCGGGCCAAATACATCGACGATTTCCCCTATAAAAACCACCTCGAACCTCTGCAAACATTTTTGCTCGAAACCACACCCTTTCTCGGCGAATACTCACTCGCCGGAAAATTTCTGTTCGTCGCCGGAAAACCGAACCTTCCACTTCTAAGCCTTACTAAACCCTCTGAGCTTATACCGAAGCCACCCACACCCTTTGTAAGCTTTCTGAAGACTCTCTGCTGCAAGACACTCGTCGTCGGAAGGGATTGCTGTCGCCGGAGTTCTGCCGGAAAACAGAGGAAAGCTAGTCGGTATACCTCACGCCTATTTTTTCCTTCTTTTTACCTATATCTCATCTATAATTAACCTAAAACGTTAAAGGAACCTGATTTAATCATTGAACCAGTCAGTCGTCTTTTCTGGTTATAACTTGATGAAGAAGACGATGTATCCGGAACGTATAAGTATAATTTAAATCAAAATATTACTCGGGTTAGACACACAGTCCAGCGGTGGACTGTGTGCACATTAAACATACAAACGTCACGAGTTCGAATCCTGTTTCACACACGCCGCTTTAATAAAATGCCTTTTGTTTTGTTAACCGAACCGGAGTCGCCACAGGTATATGTTAAGTATATTAATAATCGGAATAATAACCAAGTTAGACACACAGTCCAGTGGTGGACTGTGTGTATGTTTAATCAAAGTGAACGAGTTCGATTCCGGTCTTCTGCATCGACCCGGACAATTATTAAGCTTTTTAAATAAGTCAGAAATGAAAATAATTAATTTGTGTTTAAGTATAATAAAAATCAGTTAAGTTAACAAGTTGTACACACAGTCCAGCGGTGGACTGTGTGTTATCATAACCCACAGGTCCCGGGTTCGAGACCTGTGGAGCGCACCGTCTGATTCAATTAAAGTGTTTTTAAAATAAAAGGATTTTCTGTTTAACTTAATTAATGTATAAATCTAATTAAAATCGGATATATGACGGGTTAGACACGTAGCTCAGTTGGTAGAGCTGCGTGCACGCGTACGGGAGGTCTCGGGTTCGAGCCTCACCCAACGCACTTATATACACGATACGAACCGGTCAACGGTCAAGTCAACGGTCAAAGTCAAAGTCAACGGTCAAAAAAAGTCAAATTTTTTTATTATTTTTATTTAATTATTTTAATTAAAAACCAATTAAATATACTTAAAAATAACATTTTTAAGGTTAGAAAATAGCCTTAAACTCACAAAAATTCACCCAACAATCCTACTAAAATAGATTAATAAAATCCGTTTACTTACCAAACCATAATGCGATTTATCTAGGTTAATCTCACTTGTGGTTAAAACCACTTCGCGTGCATTCAACATCATCAACCGAACGCACCCACTGTGAGTGAATCTTACAACTCCCCCTTTTAATTACACGTTTTGGGGTGTGTCATGTGTCTCAAATAATTAACTCGTTTATTTAAATTTGTGCCATACCATATCATGACCTAAACTTAGATTGTTTATATTGTTGTGATTACTTAGTTCATTTTGTCAAATTATATGAAATTCATTCATTAAGCCCATCAGTTCCTCGTGGGAGACGAGTTGAACAACGCGTGCCTCAAAACCAATCCATTATTGTTCATGTGTGTATCATTGAGTTTATATTGTTTGTAGTTGTGTCATTCATATTATCATGTTTATGCAATTCATTCATTAGGCCCATCAGTTCCTCGTGAGAGACGAGTAGAGCAACGCGTGCCTCTAAATGTTCCATTATTGTTCATGTGTGCTTTATTTAATATCTAATGATTGTTGAATAAGCTTACATCTATTTTTACTCGTGTCTGGTTGTGCACATATTTCATAATCAATTTAATAAACTTGTTCAAATGTTTTCCATATGATTCACTCGCCAACTTTATGTTGATCCAAAACCTTTTTACACATGATACAGGTGAACAGGTTGAAGCAAAGAAAACATAGGAAATGCCTTAGAAGAGAACAAAGACGCTTAGATTGATAGTTAGAACATGTTGTAACATTTATTGTAAATTTCCATAAAATTGTATTAAATGAATATGAAACGCATAATAAATGTCATGAGCTTTGATGATAACCCAATCATGCCCCGATCACCTTTTCCGCTGCGGGTCGGGGTGTGACAGATTGGTATCAGAGCCATGACTATAGGGATATAGGATAGGTTATTAGACCCTTAGAGCCTATACTATAGTCTGCCTAAATTTTAATTGATTAGGTGGTTACATACAAACTTGTGATATTTATTTGTTTCATATTTGTTTACATTTACAGTCAAACATACATGCTTATATACATACTCATTATACATATATCGATGTTCATGTATTCAATTTATTTTCATACTCTCATTATCCAAAGATTTTGTGCAATTTTCAAATCTCATCAAAGTAAGTTCTGCGACGGGCATGTAGTAACTGGAAGGGTACAAGTACCGGTAGTCGGAACGTCCTGTCTAGGTTGGCATTCGTATAAATCCAATATAACGGACCAGTTTGCTACCTGGGGACCAACGATGAGAGTACGAAGGACCTATTAGGCCAAAGCATGTCACACCAAACGTCGTTCGAACTAACCTACTTTGAGGTGTCACCGTGTCTACACCTGGACACATTCCGAATATCACACGTTGTATACATATTTCTCGATTTTCTCCGGGTTTTTGTGTACGCAACCTGGCAAACCCGTGCGAACCATATGAAAAACCGGTATTCATGGGGGCCCACATGATTACACAGGTAAAGTATGGCGGCATGTAGGGCCTAATGGCGAGCAAAGCCCAAGACATCCTATGGATGTAGTATATTTATTTTTCTATAATTATTTTATGAATGTTCATTCCTAGTGCGACCCATGATCCCAAATCGTTCAACAAATGGCTGCCGTAATACCCAACATTGTAATCCAAGTTCAACAAGCACTTACCGCTAATCCTGTCAATCAAGGAAACCAAAACATTGTCAACTCTCCCTCAAATATCACTAAATGCACCTACAAGCATTTCAAATCATGCGACCCTCCAAAGTACAAAGGGACTGAAGGCGTCACCGCTCTCCTCCATTGGTTTGAAGAAATGGAGAACACTTTTCTAAATTGCGATTGCCCTGACGATCGCAAAGTGCGATATGCTACCGGTCGATTATATGGGATAGCACTTACTTGGTGGAATATAGAGAAGGTCAAACGAGGTGTTGAAGATGCTATGTCCTTAACTTGGAACGAATTGAAGGAAATCATGACCAGACGATTTTGCCCAAGGAGCGAAATCAAGAAATTAGAAGATGAATTTTACTCATTGAAGCAAAAGGAAGGAGACCACACCACATACAACAAAAGATTCCTCAAGTTACATCAAATGGTTCCCAACATGTTCACTCCCCTCTACCGTTTGATCGAGCACTACATTCGTGGTCTTCCGTCAAAGATTCAAGACCCTGTAATAAGTACCAAGCCTGCAACTTTGGAAGCAGCAATGGAGCTAGCAACAGAGCTCACCGAGAATCGAATCCGAAACAAAGACTTCAAGGAGGAGAAGAAGAAGGATAAAGAATCGACTGAAACCTCCGACTCCACCCAAACCGAATCCCCTTCTCAACCCAATCCTAAGAGAAAAAAAGACGGGCAACTTTTCGCTGCTATCCAACGAAACCAACCCATTTCACACGCTATACCCATCCAAGCTATCCCAATCACCCAAGTGGCACCCAACTCAACTTACCCAAATAAGAAACCATATCTTGGACCTCACCCTCGATGCAACAACTGTTTTTATCACCATCCCCTTACCTTACCTTGTCGACTATGTACAACTTGTGGACGCTATGGTCATTTGAGCAAGGTTTGTAGCACCTTCCAAAACCAAACCTCTTCCCCTTCTCAAAACATGGCCCAAACTTATCATCAACCCCAATACCCCATGTTCCCATATGCTCGAGCTTGTTTCAATTGTGGTGACCCTACCCACTTTAGAAACACATGCCCTCAATTGGTTAACTCATCAACACTCAAGCCCAATCAAACCCAGTTAACCAAGTAAACCAAGGAAACCCAACCACTAGGCCGCCAACAAGAGGAAGAGTCTTCAACATCAACGCCAATCTTGTCGAAGATAATGACGGCCCAAACGAAGGTACCCAACTAGTCCTCTTCGCCGAAGATCCAGATTCAACTCCTATCGTTTAGTTTTATGATTTTCTTTATCACATAGAACCAAACATAACTTAAGGATAAAGCCAATGAAACTTTGACGAGAATACGGTGGATACGCCGCTGGTACTTCCTATATATAAGTATTCTTGTCAAAGGATCAGAAGCATTATCTGGCGGTTATGAGAGGTTCCATGTGTAGACTGTTAGAATAATTATTATTTATCTTCAGTATATGCATTTGCCGAGGCCGCAGCCCCCCCATTTATGAGGTTGAGCTTGATCCCCATTTTATTATGCGGTTGATCTGTGGCGTGCCCTCACGATCGGCTCCGTTTGATTGAGCCTTGATCGGTCATTTCATTTTACATTTCAATACATGCAATACGATCGGCTCCGTTTGATTGAGCCTTGATCGCACAGTTCAATTTACATTTCCAGTTCATGCAATACGTTCGGCTCCGTTTGATTGAGCCTTGAGCGCACATACATTTTCATTATCAGTATCTTGTGGTTGTGGTGTTTGTTGTAGAGTCGCATAGAACTAATCATAACTTGCGGATAAAGTAAATGAGAATTTGACAAGAATATGGTGGATACGCCGCTGGTACTTCCTATATATAAGTATTCTTGTCAAATGACGGAGGCATTATCAGGCGGTTATGAGAGGTTCCATGCATAGGCTGTTTGTGTGATTGTTGTTTAGATTAAGTTGTTCATTTTCAGTACATGCAATACGTTCGGCTCCGTTTGATTGAGCCTTGAGCGCACATACAATTTCATTTTCAGTACATGCAATACGTTCGGCTCCGTTTGATTGAGCCTTGAGCGCACAGACAATTTCATTATCAGTATCTTGTGGTTGTTGTGTTTGTTGTAGAGTCGCATAGAACTAATCATAACTTGCGGATAAAGTCAATGAGAATTTGACAAGAATATGGTGGATACGCCGCTGGTACTTCCTATATATAAGTATTCTTGTCAAATGATCGGAGGCATTATCAGGCGGTTATGAGAGGTTCCATGCATAGGCTGTTTGTGTGATTAAGTTATTCATTTTCAGTACATGCAATACGCTCGGCTCCGTTTGATTGAGCCTTGAGCACACAGACAATTTCATTTTCAGTACATTCAATACGTTCGGCTCCGTTTGATTGAGCCTTGAGCGCACAGATATTTCATTTTCAGTACATGCAATACAATCGGCTCCGTTTGATTGAGCCTTGATCGCACAGATATATTTCATTTCAGAAATTTATGTTTGTTGTATTGGTTGTAGAGTTATAGGACTAATCATAATTCACTGATAAAACCAATGAAAATTTGACAAAAATATGGTGGATACGCCGCTGGTACTTCCTATATATAAGTATTTTGTCAAAGGATCAGAGACATTGTCAGACGGTTATGAGAAGTTCTATGTAGGATTTATTAGTTTCTTGGTAACTAATCATAACTTGTGGATAAAACCAATGAAAATTTGGCAAGAATATGGTGGATACGCCGCTGGTACTTCCTATATATAAGTATTCTTGCCAAAGGATCAGAGGCATTATCAGGCGGTTATGAGAAGTTCCATGTAAGATTTGGTATTGCCTTGGTTGAAATTATGTTACATTTATATCATCTTGCTATTTAGAGAAATTGGAATTGTGTTCCATTTCTACATAAACTAACCTCTCCATCATAACAAACGAGAGAGGAACTTCCACCATTCAAACATATATGTTATCAGAATGTGGATTCAAATATTTGCTGTTGTGTTTATTTATGTCAAATATCAGCTGTTGTGTTTATTTATGTTCCGTGTAGGTTGTAGTGTTAGAAGTTTTGCCTTAGGATATAACCATACCTTTCCAAACATATCCAACCTCTTATGTATGATATCATAGTTAGCGAATCAAATCTGACTATCAATACTTTCACAGTAGGCAACAAAAAGCGATTCCTATAATAGGGTACTTAACCCTTACAAGGAACGTTACCGCCTCAAACAAAAAACTAAAACCCTTACTTCTTTTCTAAGCATGTAACTGTCAACACCATCATTCTTTTAGTCAAATATATCTCTATTTAAATTTCGGGACGAAATTTCTAAAAAGCAGGGGATACTGTAACATCCGTCAAAAACGGATTTACCAAACTCGCTCCGTTTATCAACCGAACAGTCAGTTAAAATTTTCGTTGCGAATTAAATGCCCAAAATAATTTTAAACGATACATAATCAATTATTATACGGGAATATATAATTAGTTTTTGAAAAACTGTTAAAAATCGCAAAATAAAAATACTTTGTTCCTGCCGGGTTTCGAACCCGGGTCAGTCGCCGAGTCACGGTGCAAACAGACTTAACACTCAACACACAAACCACTGCGCCACTGATGTTCCTTGTTAAATAATGGAATCATTTAATTAATATCTTGACTTTCCGAATTCAAAACCGGCGCCCAAAAGTTCAGTCGTCGGAAATCCCGGCAATCTCGCGAGTTTTAACGACATCTTCCGTTATAACGTAAACCATTACTAAGACATCGGTTATAACCGACGTCTGAGTCCGCGACCAACGTTATAACCGCCAGAGAAATTCAAACCAATGAATCCAGTTGGAAATCGGGCCAAATACATCGACGATTTCCCCTATAAAAACCACCTCGAACCTCTGCAAACATTTTTGCTCGAAACCACACCCTTTCTCGGCGAATACTCACTCGCCGGAAAATTTCTGTTCGTCGCCGGAAAACCGAACCTTCCACTTCTAAGCCTTACTAAACCCTCTGAGCTTATACCGAAGCCACCCACACCCTTTGTAAGCTTTCTGAAGACTCTCTGCTGCAAGACACTCGTCGTCGGAAGGGATTGCTGTCGCCGGAGTTCTGCCGGAAAACAGAGGAAAGCTAGTCGGTATACCTCACGCCTATTTTTTCCTTCTTTTTACTTATATCTCATCTATAATTAACCTAAAACGTTAAAGGAACCTGATTTAATCATTGAACCAGTCAGTTGTCTTTTCTGGTTATAACTTGATGAAGAAGACGATGTATCCGGAACGTATAAGTATAATTTAAATCAAAATATTACTCAGGTTAGACACACAGTCCAGCGGTGGACTGTGTGCACATTAAACATACAAACGTCACGAGTTCGAATCCTGTTTCACACACGCCGCTTTAATAAAATGCCTTTTGTTTTGTTAACCGAACCGGAGTCGCCACAGGTATATGTTAAGTATATTAATAATCGGAATAATAACCAAGTTAGACACACAGTCCAGTGGTGGACTGTGTGTATGTTTAATCAAAGTGAACGAGTTCGATTCCGGTCTTCTGCATCGACCCGGACAATTATTAAGCTTTTTAAATAAGTCAGAAATGAAAATAATTAATTTGTGTTTAAGTATAATAAAAATCAGTTAAGTTAACAAGTTGTACACACAGTCCAGCGGTGGACTGTGTGTTATCATAACCCACAGGTCCCGGGTTCGAGACCTGTGGAGCGCACCGTCTGATTCAATTAAAGTGTTTTTAAAATAAAAGGATTTTCTGTTTAACTTAATTAATGTATAAATCTAATTAAAATCGGATATATGACGGGTTAGACACGTAGCTCAGTTGGTAGAGCTGCGTGCACGCGTACGGGAGGTCTCGGGTTCGAGCCTCACCCAACGCACTTATATACACGATACGAACCGGTCAACGGTCAAGTCAACGGTCAAAGTCAAAGTCAACGGTCAAAAAAAGTCAAATTTTTTTATTATTTTTATTTAATTATTTTAATTAAAAACCAATTAAATATACTTAAAAATAACATTTTTAAGGTTAGAAAATAGCCTTAAACTCACAAAAATTCACCCAACAATCCTACTAAAATAGATTAATAAAATCCGTTTACTTACCAAACCATAATGCGATTTATCTAGGTTAATCTCACTTGTGGTTAAAACCACTTCGCGTGCATTCAACATCATCAACCGAACGCACCCACTGTGAGTGAATCTTACAACTCCCCCTTTTAATTACACGTTTTGGGGTGTGTTCATGTGTCTCAAATAATTAACTCGTTTATTTAAATTTGTGCCATACCATATCATGACCTAAACTTAGATTGTTTATATTGTTGTGATTACTTAGTTCATTTTGTCAAATTATATGAAATTCATTCATTAAGCCCATCAGTTCCTCGTGGGAGACGAGTTGAACAACGCGTGCCTCAAAACCAATCCATTATTGTTCATGTGTGTATCATTGAGTTTATATTGTTTGTAGTTGTGTCATTCATATTATCATGTTTATGCAATTCATTCATTAGGCCCATCAGTTCCTCGTGAGAGACAAGTAGAGCAACGCGTGCCTCTAAATGTTCCATTATTGTTCATGTGTGCTTTATTTAATATCTAATGATTGTTGAATAAGCTTACATCTATTTTTACTCGTGTCTGGTTGTGCACATATTTCATAATCAATTTAATAAACTTGTTCAAATGTTTTCCATATGATTCACTCGCCAACTTTATGTTGATCCAAAACCTTTTTACACATGATACAGGTGAACAGGTTGAAGCAAAGAAAACATAGGAAATGCCTTAGAAGAGAACAAAGACGCTTAGATTGATAGTTAGAACATGTTGTAACATTTATTGTAAATTTCCATAAAATTGTATTAAATGAATATGAAACGCATAATAAATGTCATGAGCTTTGATGATAACCCAATCATGCCCCGATCACCTTTTCCGCTGCGGGTCGGGGTGTGACATGTAATGATTATTTGGGATTTTATTGTTTAATAGTATGGGATGTTAAACGTTTAGATATTATCGCTTAATAGTTGTTATGATGTCTCTTGAGCAATATGATTCGCCTAGTGCCACGCCCCGATGTTTCCGCCATCGGTTGGGATGTGACAGCTTGGTATCAGAGCCATAACTATAGGGAAAATTAGGTAGAATTGCCATGTTTGCCTTAGACTATAGTTCGGATACCAAATCAGACTGCTACGCATCGATTAAATGCCGAAACCAAAATGAACAGACAAGTTCGCCCGAACTTGGGGGCAAGATCGCTCGAGTTGATCAAGTTCGCCCGAACTTGATCAAGCTCGCCCGGACTTGACCAAGTTCGCCCGAACTTGTCAGTCCCCCTCAACATCAAACAAAGTTCAAACAGGATTGAGCAAGTTCGCTTGAACTTGAACAGAACCTTATGAATTGAACTTTCAAACATTGCTTTTCCTAAAGCAACCACAACACCCGCTAAAGAACGCTCGTATCACACAAAACGAGTGATCAAGTCGAGAATAGGTGTGAAAACCAAGAACTCTCGATAGGATCATTCACTCCGCGCATTCTCTCGCACAAGATATCTTCGTCAAGTTAGGAGTGATATCCAAACCTCGACGAAAATCCCCATTTCTATCTAGTGGGACTCCCGATTTGTTCGGTGAGCATAACCACAACTAGGAATAGTGTTGGTTTAACCCCTAGTTCAGCTTCGGGTGCGAGTCCTGCTACGGTTTAGATTCACGCCAGTGACGGTAGTCCGTCAACAAACAGTCAAGCCTCGGGTCAGATGTCGTTTGGTTCGAGTTTCGGTTTTGCTCGGGTTTAATCTACACAGGTCAAACCAGTCAACATGCTAGTCATGGTTCGGTAAAACTTTAATTTTATAGTATATTGTTTATATGTTTTTATATTAATCGAACCCGAACTAATACAGATAGCGACTAATTACAACTTTGGCATTTGAGGTGCGTTTTAAATATATATTGTGTTATTGATTGTTGCGTTTGAAATTTCAACGACAACTTGTGTTGTCGGGATTCGTCCAAAAACAAGAGGAAACTCTACCCAATTTTCGTCAAAACCTATATATTTACCTATTACATATCTTGTCGAAAAATATATTTCTAACTATTATACTTTTGTCAAAATATATATTATTACGTCTTTGTAAAAATATATGTATATATACACGTGTATCATATTTTCCGACGAAAATATATATATACATATTGTTCTTTTCAACAAAAATATATATATGTATAACACACTTTTCGACACATACATTCGCTACGCTAATGAAAACATTCCAAAACTCAAATGAAAGTTATAAATAAATAATAGAGTATATTTGTTTTGATACTACACCTTAACCTCTAAACACTCTAAATCCCTGAAATTGCAAGGTACGACTCGGATTCTTCAAGAAAGGTGACCTCGGTGTCCCATCCTCCAATACATCAACTACTCTCGGGATTTCCAAAATGAAGCTTCGCTAAAATGTGTGCATACTCGACCTTTTTTATACTTTAACACATTTTGGGTGTAACATGTATCAAATACAAAATCCAACAAATACATTACTCGATAAACTTAGGATGTTTTGCTTGTTAGCTTCGATTTGTGTGTTTATGCTAATTGTCGTGTTTAGGTTGTTTATTCATGATTAAATTTAAACTTGTGTACCCATGATGATCGTCTTGCTTAGGTTGTTTGTGCGCGCTAGCTTCAACATGATTACATGTTGCCATGTTGATTTTGAAACGAACTTTTATACTTATATTTACATTCAAACTTGTATGCTCGCCAATACTTTTGTATTGATCCATGCTTTTAATACATGTTGCAGGAATTCCGATGATGTAAGGAATCTAGTAGGATTGCCTAGAAACACATTTAAACTTTAAATACTTGTTGTAATGTATATTATTTTAAGCATGATGTATTTCGTTTCAAAACCTTGTATGAAACTGTCATCAATGAAATGAAATTTAATTCTTTTTACGTGTCATGATTTAAATTCGTATTATCTGATATAAGCAATGTAAAATGTGATTATTAAACACTTAACACAAGTAACATTATGAAGCCTCTTGCAATCTTGTTTTCGTCTCATCCCGATGTTTCCGCCGTCGGTTGGGGTGTGACAGATTGGTATCAGAGCCATAACTATAGGGAATTAGGTAGAATTGCCATGTTCGACCTAGGCTATAGTTTTAGTTCCATACTTTTGACCATTCTTGATACTTGTCTAAATTGTTATTCTTCCTACCTTGCTTCTCTCTTTCCTTTGGTCTTAAAACTTACAATATGTCTTTCCTAAGACACAAAACACAATACACACTCTTGAGAATACTCTTGTTCCACAATCGAAAGGACTCATCAAAACAGGGGTGATTCCCGCCTTTAGTGACGAAATTCAATCCACCTTACATGATACTTTTGCACGAATTTCACTATCAAGTCAGGAGTGATATCCATATCTTGATGGGAATTTCCAATTCATAATCTAGTGGATCCTTATTGACGACTCGAGATTTTATCTTGTTTTGTTCAATATACCACGTTTTGGGGACGAAATTGTCAAGCTAGGATTGATATCCACACCTTGATGACTGGTCCCGTTCTACGATTTTCAATCTCGCCAAAGTTTCGTATTTTCGATCAAATTAGGGACATGTACTAACTGGAAGGGTAAAATACCGTTAATCGCATGGCGGCGAGAGTATTATACCTATTAGGCCAAAGTATGTCTCCCTAATTCGAAAGGCCTTACGATTTACCTTGGAATAGTCAAAGTTTCTCAAACCAAAACACTCCAGTATTTTATCAAGCCTACCTTTACGTTATCTTAATTTTTACACAATATAATACTTTTCCCTCAGTCATTTCAAAGTCAACACGATGCTAGGGTCGAATTTATGCACGACAAACTTCTCGTTTATTCAAAATGTATTACACAACGATTCAATAGGTGCATACTAAACATTATTCGCATGTGATAAACTTGTCATTAACTTCGTAAGAAGCCGCCCCTTAACATATATAGCGCTTGTGTAGCGCTATAGGAGTGACGTCCGCCCGTATTCTTGAAGTCATGTTAAGTAAACTATTTCATACTAAATAAACTATTTTACACACTCTATGTTTCAATAATATTGACTAGTCAACATTTGCGTACACGATGGTTTGACTTGTTATTCACATGTTATTGTGATAAATTCATCATTAACTCTGATCAAGCCACCCCTTAACACGTATAGCGCTTGTGTAGCACTATAGGAGTGACGCCCGCCCGTATTCTTGAGGTCATGTTAAGTAAACTATTTTACACCCTCTTCGTTTTAACGATGATGGGGAGTCTACATTGCGGTTCACGATGGTTTGACCTGTTTATTCACATGCCAGTAATGCATTAATCTTGGTTAACTAAAATATATCATGAATATTGTACGAGAATGTGCATACACACACACACTTATACCCATACTTATACTCGATGCTCTCTCATACTTAAATCCAATCATACTTATATACTAAAATTATTTTACGCTATCATTATTACTTGTAATATGTTAAAAAACCCTGATCGTGACTCGGAACGTAACATGGCATCGATTAGCGAAACAAACGTAATATGATATGAACATGTGGATACGCCGCTGTTACTTCCTATATATAAGTATTCCTACAATATTACCGAACTTTCGTGAAAACGTGCCATAAGAAATTTGGTGGTCTACTACTGTTGAATACGAACTTTGATCACTCGCGAATTATTCCTCGTTTGCTACCCAAACACACTTAAGAATGCCATCTTCCCTAATGATTTCCTCTTGAATAAATTTCGGGACGAAATTTCCTAAAGTAGGGGAGACTGTAACGCCTCGTATTTCCGTAATTTCTATTTAGAAATACATGTCGTTACTCCTTCTTTTATCATGGTTAAAAACGAATCGCGAAACGATTTTTTAAAAACGACAACCGCCGTTTTTGCGCAATTTCGACGCAATAAGAAAACGTAAAACGACTTCCCAACAAGTTTTATGTATTTACAACTCAAAATAAAAATCGCAGTTTATATAAAGATTCGAGTGCGAAAACGAGCCCTAAGACCAATTGGGCAGCAGGCTTTAGGCCCAACGCACTTGAAACCCTAGAACCACCTTTATAACCATCTCCTCCTTCACAAACAAACCCTAGCCCCCTTTCACTCACTTCCCTTCTCTCTCTCCTAACAAAGTCCGGTCACCAGATTCCGGCTGCCGGTGACACTTCCGGCATCATAAATCTCGCCGGCCACACCTCCATCCCCCCATCTTCCTCATGACCCTCACACGCACCCCCTTACCCTCACTGTCCGCCTCTAACCTCCGGTCACGAGGTATTTCTGGCGAGTCACGCTACCCTCGATGCCACTCCATCCTTCTACTTCTTCTCGTCGGACCACCACACTCACACCCTCTCGCACCCTCTCCTTTCTCGATGAAAACCCCCGATGAACTCCGGAACCTCGTTTTTCCGGCAACCACCCACACTCAACACCACCACCCACTCAATCTACTCTCTCTCTCTCACTCTGATAGGCGACGACAACAGCGGCGGCGTGGTGGCGGTTCTGGGGCTCGGTTTTGCAATCGGGTCTCATCTTAGCTTAGGTTTGTCATAAGAATCTCGGTTCAGTATCGGGTCAGTTCCTGTTTAGGCTTCAGGTTCGGATCAGACTCGAGTATGCTGGGTTGTTCTTAGTATCTCGGGTCAGACCCGGTTATCACCGGTCAAACAGGCAGGCTCGATATACGGTTCAGTTAAATTGGTCAGATCTGTCCGAGTTAAGCCGTGCTTGGCTCAGTTCGGCCTTGAATAAGTTCAGTTAGACCATGGCTCGAGGTTGGGTTCGTTGCAATAGTGTTGGTTCGAGCCCTATTTCAGCTTCGGGTGCGAGTCCTGCTACGGTATAGATTCACGGCAGTGATGGTAGTCCGTCAACAAACGGTCAAGCCTCAGGTCAGATGTCGTTTGGTTCGAGTTTCAGTTTTGCTCGGGTTTAATCTACAAAGGTCAAACCAGTCAACATGCTAGTCATGGTTTGGTAAAACATTAATTTTATAGTATATAGTTTATATGTTTATATATTAATCGTGTAACAACTCCAAATTTCATTGTCATATGTTTCTTTTATTTTCCATTGTATCTCTCCTTGTAATCCCGAAATTCGATTTATAAGAAAGATATGTTAATTAAAATTATGTTGAATTACAGTTATATCGCATCTAATCGCTTATTAAACGCATCGCTAATCTAATCTCAATCACAAGTAGTTATACAACTATACAAGCCAAGTGTGTTATTGTCTAATAAACACTTGTGCCATCACATCGCTTATCTCATCGCATCACAAATCACAGTTAATTATGTGGAATTATGCTTAATATGTGTATATTTGTTTATGTTATGGTTATAATCGATATCGCAACTCACACGCACGAATCGCTAAATCGCACTATTACATAAATTATAACACTTAATATAACTATCTAATACGAACCAGACTGGTGATCAAGTTCGCCCGAACTTGACCAAACTTCAAAAATGGCACAAGTTCACCCGAACTCTGTCCAATTCTCAAGAGAATTAGACAAGTTCGCCCGAACTTGTATCCTCCCTCAACAAAGGGACAACTTCGCTCGAACTTGTCTAGTTTCCTAGACAAGTTCGCCCGAATTGGTTCACTCAGTAAGTCAGTTATACAAGTTCGCCCGAACTTGTCTTCTGTTCTCCCAACCGTTAACCGTTTCAGCAATTCGGAAGACTGATGCACTTCTCAGATCCCTCATCTCTCTCAAAAACGCACCAACAATGAGTATACTTGAACCCTTTACGCTTAAACGCACTTTTGGATGTCACATATGTTCGTATATCAAAACACATCACACAACTCTCAAACGCTTATTCGCAACCCGCTTTATAACATGACTATACGTGAAATCTGCTGAATTGTATGTATTGCTTGATTGCTTGTACGCCACCCTTGACATGATAGTATACTAGAGGTTGACCCGCCACCCGGAGGCCCGGGGTTGTTAAGGCTCACATTTTTGTTTCGCATTTATTTTTCTCTTTTAGGATGTGAACGCTTGTTCGCATGCCTCGACCAATCGCGGTTTTTTGGTTTGCATGTATCTAAGTAGTTACATAATTCACAACTATTACGTATTTCATGCGGTGTGTGCTAAACGCTTTTATATCTATATTGTATGCAAAACTCGTATGCTCACCTTTACTTAATTGTATTGACGTTTTATTTTAACATATGTGGCAGTTGAGGATTTTTGCTTTGGTTGCTTAGTTTAGGTTTTGTTTTAGAAAATCATGTAATAAATCAGGCTTATGCCAAGTTCGCCCGAACTTGACCAAAATCCTTCGGCACGAACTTTTAAACATTGCTTTTCCTAAAGCAACCACAAAACACGCTGAAGAACGCTCGTACCACACAAAACGGATGATTAAGTCGAGAATAGGTGTGAAAACCAAGAACTCTCGATGAGATCGTTCACTCCGCGCATTCTCTCTCACACGAGATACCTTCGTTGAGTTAGGAGTTATATCCAAATCTCGACGAAAATCTCCATATCTATCTAATGGCAACTCCCGATTTGATCGGTGAGCATAACCACAACTGGGAATGATGTTGTTAAGTTAGGGGTGAAACCCGAATCTTAATAACTAGTTCCGCTCCTCGATTTTCAATCTCACCAAAGTCTCGATTATTTCGAGGACTCGAAAGACGACGTAACTGGAAGGATAAATTAACCGTTGTACGGCGAGATCATTTGTCTATTAGGCCAAATCGTGTGTCCGAACTCAAGGAATTTTCGAATCACTTTGGGTAGTCAATGTCTCAAAACCCATGACGCTCCCAATTGATTTAAGCCTATAATCGTCGATTTTACGCATCATCGAGTTTATTTATTATTTATGTGTTTAAATTTTGAGAATTTTCGCTTATTCGATTTCTCGCTTAATCGATTCCTCGATTTATCACTTTTACGCTCCATCGATATATGCACAACTTGTACAGCTCTCTTAATCTAAAACGCTAATTAATTCACCAACAAAACTAAACGCTCAACCAGCATACGCTCATAAGGACACGCGTGTGTCTCATACGCGGTATTACTCGCTTATACATATCTCGCTTATACAATTCGATCTCGAACGCGCTACGCTTTACTTATGAGAAGGTGAATACGTGCAAAGTATATGCTTACGTGAATTATGTGCTTACGTGCTTATGTGCTATGTGCTTATGTGCCTACGTGTTTGCTTGCCTACGAGTTTACTTGTCTACGTGTATATGTTATTTTATGCCTTGTATGAACAATAATAATAAATACTTTAAACATAAACCTATTATAACCGAATCTCATCCAATCGAATCCTTCAATGTAGATGTCTTCAATGGGATCGCACACCAGAAGGATCCATCAACGCAGCCAAGCTGACAAGCGCATCACATCACTAGTGGCCAAGGAAATGGCCAAAGTGATCCCTCAAATCGTCAGCGAGATTCAAGCTGCCAGCAGCAACACTTCTGTGGACTCCAAAGCCGACCCGCCCAAGACGTCCTTCAGTTTTAAGCAGTTCAAAGCTTGTGGACCCCTTCCTTTCTCAGGCACTGAAGGACCAAGTTCCATTTTCCACTGGTTTGATGCTATCGAGGTCACATTTCGCCAGAGTGGGTGTCCCGAACCCCTTCGCAGTATTAACGCTACCAGCGTTTTCCAGTCCAGGGCTCTCGACTGGTGGACAGTGGAGCGTAACAGGAGGGGAAACGATGAAGCCTATGGAATCGCATGGGAAGAACTTAAGGAACTAATGATCAAAGAGTTCTGCCCACCTCATGAGATCCAGAAGTTGGAAAACGAATTTTGGGGAATTAAGCAAGACGGACCCGACAATGCTGGTTTAACGGCTCGATTTAAACAGTTGAGCATCATCTATCCCGGTCAAGTGGACACAACCGAGAAAGCAATCAAGAAGTACCTCAACGCGCTACCCGATTGCGTCACTGACTTTGTTCAAGCAGCACGCCCTGCTACTACGAGGAGCCTTACTAGCTAGCCACAGAGATCAATGACAAACGGGTTCAATCTGGTTATTTCAAGAACCACAGCAAGGTCGCAAATCAGGCCATCACCGAATCAGCAGCTCCTACCGTTCAGTCCCGAGAATCAAAGACTAGCCGTCGAGGTCGCAAAAGGGAAAACCCGAGCAAGAACTTTGCCCTGACTGCTCTACAAAACCCTCAGCCACTCCAGTCTGCAGCACCAAACGCACCGCCGACAAAGCGTGCGTATACTGGCCCGCATCCTTTGTGCTCAAAATGCACCTATCATCATGTAGTTGGATGCAATTGCCGTTTCTGTACCATCTACAACATCTACATCCACTTTACTGTCAGTTGCCGTTCAGGCCCTCGTCAGTCAACTCCTCAGGCCCCTGCAGCACCAGCTTTACCAGCTCCTCCTCAGGCAAATCAGCAAGCGCCAGCTCCAAGGGCACGTGCCTGTTACACATGCAGTGATCCGAATCATTTCAGTAATGTCTGCCCAAACAAGCTTGTGAAACAAGAGCCGCAGCAGCAGCAAAAGCAGCCACAACCACCATAGCCTCAGCAGCAGCAACAACAGGCTGCACATGGATGAGCCTCTAGTCTCAACCATCGCCAGGCTCAGAACAACAACAATGTTGTCAACGGTACGTTCCTTGTTAATGGTATTTATGCTTCATGTTTATTTGATACTGGTGCCGATAATTGTTTTGTATCGCTAGAATTCAAAAAGGTTTTAAAATGTAACGCGCTAAACTCCCGAAGACTTTCGATGTGGAAGTCGCCACCGGAAAAACCGTTACCGTCACCTCCGTCCTACGTGGTTGTTCTCTCGATCTTAACAACCATGTCTTCTCGATAAATCTCATACCTATGCAGTTAGGTAGCTTTGATGTCATACTAGGTATGGATTTCCTTCGTGAAAACCATGCTGAAGTTGTATGCTTCGATAAGATGATTCGCTTCCCTCTCTCGAACGGTGATCAACTCCATGTTTACGGTGAAACTCCCTCAAAGAAGTTGATGCTTTTGTCATGTACTCGAGACACAAATGTTTGCGAAAGCAATGTGTTGCTTTTCTAGCCCATATCGTGAACCCGGAGAAAGAAAAGAAGACTTTTAAAGACGTTCCTGTTGTTCGTGAATTTCCCAAAGTTTTCCCTGCCGATTTACCTGGTTTACCCCCGGCTCGCGATGTTGAATTCCGTATCGATTTAGTTCCCGGTGCTACTCCCGTTGCTAAAGCTCCCTATCGTCTCACACCATCCGAAATGCGCGAGCTATCAAGCCAACTTCAAGAGCTTCTTGATAAAGGCTTCATACGCCCGAGCACTTCACCTTGGGGCGCACCCATTCTTTTTATGAAAAAGAAATATGGGACGTTCCGAATGTGCATCGATTATCGTGAACTTAACAAACTCACGATAAAGAACCGTTACCCTCTTCCCCGATTCGACGACTAATTCGATCAGCTTCAAGGTGCTACTTGTTTTTCTAAGATCGATTTACGTTCCGGCTATCTTCAGTTGCGTGTACTCGAAGAAGATATTCCGAAAACCGCCTTTCGTACCCGTTATGGCCATTTCGAATTCGTGGTCATGCCTTTCGGTCTCACAAATGCACCCGTGGTTTTCATGGATTTGATGAACCGTGTGTGCAAAGCTTTCCTAGATTGTTTCGTCATTGTGTTTATCGATGACATCCTTATCTACTCGAAGTCAAGAGACGAACACGCGCCATCTCCGTCTAGTCCTCGAACTTCTCCAAGGCAATCGCCTTTATGCTAAGTTCTCTAAATGTGAATTTTGGCTCAAAGAAGTCAAATTTCTCGGCCACATCGTAAATAGTCAAGGAATTCACGTCGACCATGCAAAGATTGAAGCTGTCAAAAGTTGGATTACGCTGAAGAATGCTTCCGAAATCCATTCATTTCTTGGATTGGCGGGCTACTACCGTCGATTCATCGCCGACTTCTCGAAAATCGTCGTTCCGCTTACCGCTTTAACTCATAAAGACAAACCTTTCGTTTTGGATTCCAAACAAGACGAAGCTTTTCAAACTCTCAAATGTATGTTATGCAACACTCCCGTACTCGCTCTTCCCGACGGAAACGACGATTTCGTCGTTTACTGCGATGCCTCTAATCTTGGTCTTGGTTGTGTTCCTATGCAACGAGACAAGGTTATCGCGTACGCGTCTCGACAACTCAAGATCCACGAGAAAAACTACACAACCCACGATCTCGAACTCGGTGCGGTTGTTTTTGCATTGAAGATATGGTGACACTACCTTTACGGTACTAAGTGTACGGTCTTCACCGACCATAAGAGCTTGCAACATATCTTTAACCAAAAGGAACTGAATATGCGCCAACGCAGATGGGTTAAACTTCTCAACGACTACGATTGCGAGATACGCTACCATCCCGGCAAAGCAAACGTCGTGGCCGATGCTCTAAGTCGACGAAGTTATGTGTATAGTGTTCGTGACTCTCAAACTTTGAATGATCTCGAAATCATGATCCGCTCCGCTCAATTCGCTTGTTTTAACGAGAATACCTTGGAGGAAGAAATGGAATGTGGTGCCGAAACTCAGCTTGTTGTTAAACCGAATGGTATTTATTACTATCTCGATCGCATTTGGATTCCCAGACGTGATAATCTCCGCGAATTGGTAATGACCGAAGCTCATAAATCCCGATACTCCATTCATCCCGGAGCCGACAAAATGTACCAGGGCCTTCGTCCTAAGTATTGGTGGCCGGGCATGAAAAAGGATATCATTGTTTACATTTCAAAGTGCTTAACTTGTTCGAAGGTTAAAGCCGAACATCAAAGGCCCTCTGGCTTGCTCGAACAACCCGAAATCCCGGTGTGGAAATGGGAAAGTATAGCTATGGACTTCATTACGAAACTTCCTCGCACTTCCTCTTATCACGATAGCATTTGGGTTATCGTTGATCGTTATCCACGCACTTTATTGCTATACGAGAAGACTTTAAGGTCGAACGATTAGCCTGAATCTATACCGACGAAGTCATTTGTCGACACGGGAGGCCTCGTGACATCATCTCTGACCGCGACGGTCGCTTTACCTCACGTCTCTGGGAGACTTTTCAATCCGCCCTCGGTACTACTCTCAATCTCAGTACCGCTTTTCACCCTCAAAATGACGGTCAGACTGAGCGCACGATTCGCACCCTGGAAGACATGCTTAGTGCGTGCATCATAGATTTTGGTGGTAATTGGGATACGCATTTACCTTTAATTGAATTCTCGTACAATAATAGTTATCACACCAGCATTCAAATGGCTCCTTTTGAGGCGCGGTATGGAAGAAAATGTCGATCGCCTATTGCATGGCACGAGATCGGCGAAGCACAAATCACCGGTCCCGAGCTGATTCAAGAAATGACAGACAAGATCCTCCAGATCAGAGACAATCTCCTGAAAGCTCGGAGTCTTCAAAAGAGTTATGCTGATAAACGCCGCAAGCCCCTGCAGTTCGAAGTGGGAGATCACGTTCTCCTAAAGGTTGGACCTTGGAAGGGAGTGATCCGCATCGGGAAGAAAGGAAAGCTAGTGCCAAGATACGTAGGTCCCTTTAAGATTCTGGAAAGGATCGGCAAAGTGGCCTATCGACTCGAACTACCGGCGGAACTCAATAACGTCCATCCGACTTTCCACGTGTCAAACCTCAAGAAATGCCTAGCTGAAGAAAATCTCCATGTACCTCTCGAAGATCTGCAAATCAACGAGACCCTCCATTTTGTGGAAAAGACTGTCGATATCATGGACCGAGGATGTCACACCCCGACCCGCAGCGGAATAAGAGTCGGGGCATAATTGGGTTATCACCAAAGCTCATGACATTTACTAATATGTTTCATATTTAATAAAGTCAAAGTTACATTTCCAAAAATCCAAACATGTTCATTCAATACAAAGAAAATAAACCAAGCATAACAATCCCAACTCTAAATTGTTTTATTCTTCTAGTCCAAGCCCTATGTGTTCCTAGCTGCTGCTGGTTCACCTGTATCATGTGTAAAATGGGGGTTTTTGGGTCAACATAAGTTGGCGAGTGAACCTTATTAGATAAACATTTATTAATGAATTAATTGTTAGTTTATCAATGAAAAATTGTGCATAATCATAAATGAGCAAATGTAAATAATCAAGCAATGGCAAATAGCAGTCACAACTATAACATACAATAGCACATGACAGCATACATAAACATACCAACATCATACTGTAAATAACATAAATGAAACTGTGCGATCAAGGCTCAATCAAACGGAGCCGATCGTATTGCATGTACTGAAAATGGAAATGTCTGTGCGATCAAGGCTCAATCAAACGGAGCCGATCGTATGTGGGCACGCCAGGTTCAACCTCATAATGAAATGGGGAACATGCTCAATGCTCATAATGTAATGGGGAGCGGCGGCCTATGAAATTGCATGTACTGAATAATAAATTGCATCCAATAATAACTACTTAACAGCAACAAACTGAATACACATGTTCATAATATGATGTATGCACAATGGTTTAGTTATAATATATATACAAAGACACATGATACACCCCAAAACGTGATTAAAACAGGGAATTTGTAAGATTCACTCACATTGGGTGCGTTGGATTGGAGATGGTGATATGCGCACGAATTAGATGAGCGGATCAACGAGGAATACTAATCTAAATAATAACGGAAAAAAAATATATTAAATGAGTGGATTTTATTAAGGATTTTAATGAAATTTTTAGATATATTTTTGTGAGTTTAAGGCTATTTTCTATCTTTAAAAATGTTATTTTTAAGTATTTTTAATTGATTTTTAAATTAAATTAAATAAATAAAAATATAAAAAAAATTCTTTATTTTGCGTTGACCGTTGACCGTTGACCTGTTGACTTGTTGACCGGTTCGGTCAATTACATGGTTTGCGCTGGGTGAGGCTCGAACCCGAGACCTCCCGTACGCGTGCACGCAGCTCTACCAACTGAGCTACGTGTCTAACCCGAAATAATCTTGTTTTTAATTATATTTATACACTTATTCAATTTAACCGAATTTCCTTTATTTGCAAAAACATTTTAATTCAATCGGACCGGTGCTCGTGACGGGTTTCGAATGCGCGACGTATGGTTCATGTTGCACACAGTCCACCGCTGGACTGTGTGTCTAACCTGGTTATTATCTCGGTCTCTATTATACTTAATAACTAACTGAGTTATCCCGGTTTAGTTTTTAAACAAAAAGGCGTTTTATTATATAAGGAATGCGTATAGCAGGAATCGAACTCGGGACGTGCGTGTGTATTTTGCACACAGTCCACCGCTGGACTGTGTGTCTAACCCATTTAAAATACCAATTTTAATTAGTCTTAAGTTATGTTGCGTCTTCATTTTCTTCGTTGATTTTACACAGAAAAACTTATTCCGACTGTTATGACCGATTCATGACATATACGCTTTCCAGACATTACAAGTAATTTAAAAGTAAAGAATGGAGAGAGTTTGGGGAAAAAGATGTACCGATTGATGTTGTTCACAGAATTCCGGCAGAGGTTCGTCGGTTCTGAAGGTGAACTCCGGCTGTTGAAACCAATTAACAGCTTTGTTCGATTATTTAAGAAGTTGAGGCACTTAAACAAGGTTTAACAGAAGTTTGGGAGATCATACCCGTTCACGGTGTGTTTCCGGAAGTTTCAGGAGGGTTTTCCGGCGAAGGTAAGATTTTCGACAAACGTTGACTAGGATCGATTCTGATGATGGAGTTGTGTTAGAGACTGATTAATCACATGATTGAAATAGAAAGAGTCGGAGGAAATACCGTGTGGATGTGAGTCCCGGTTTTCCGGCGACTTGCAGAATTTTTCCGGCGATCTGATTTAAGCTTCTCCAGTGGACTGTAAGGTTGCGGAAATGCAATTGAAAGTCTTGCAGAGTGTTTTGAGTCGCAAAGGGTCTAGGATTGAAGTAATCCGAGAATTGAAAACTTTCGGTTATTAAACCGATCCACTTCCGAATTCAAGTTACACTCATGGCAGCATTGATTGGAATCGTCAGTTTATCGGTTATACTCGCTGAATCGCGAGTATCCAGATCGACTTTGGGTGTTTGATAACCGATTTCAGTTACAATTTGTAAAATCGATTGATTTACCTTAGTCCATAAAACTTATTTGTTTCCTAAAGATAACAGAAAACAAACAAGTGGCGGAGTGGTGATGTGTGTGTGCGTTAAGTCTTTGATGTTGTAACCGGCTGACCCGGGTTCGAGTCCCGGCAGCTTCATAATTTTTTTATTTATTTCGTTTTAACTTTTAACCAAATATAATTTTTATAGTTTAGTTTATTTATTAATTATGTATCGTTTTAACTCAAAATAATCATAAATATTTAATGTAACTTTTATAACTTGATACTTGATTACAAAACGGAGCGGGTTTTGAAAACCCAATTTTTTACAAATGTTACAGAGGAACCAAGAAACTACGGCGCTATCGCATCCCTATCGTGAAGGTCCAATGGGAAGGCAAACGCGGTGCCGAGTTCACTTGGGAATTGGAAAGTGACATGAAGGCTAAGTATCCGCATCTCTTTGTTACGGCCACTACTTAAATTTCGGGACGAAATTTCCTAAAGTAGGGGAGACTTTAACAACTCCAAATTTCATTGTCATATGTTTCTTTTATTTTCCATTGTATCTCTCCTTGTAATCCTGAGATTCGATTTATAAGAAAGTTATGTTAATTAAAATTATGTTGAATTACAGTTATATCGCATCTAATCGCTTATTAAACGTATCGCTAATCTAATCTCAATCACAAGTAGTTATAAAACTATACAAGCCAAGTGTGTTATTGTCTAATAAACACTTGTGCCATCACATCGCTTATCTCATCGCATCACAAATCACAGTTAATTATGTGGAATTATGCTTAATATGTGTATATTTGTTTATGATATGGTTATAATCGATATCGCAACTCACACGCACGAATCGCTAAATCGCACTAATACATAAATTATAACGCTTAATACAACTATCTAATACGAACCAAATCTCCGAGCGAACTCATAACGCGAAATAATCAAACAAAACTTGGCCATTAGGTCAAGTTTGGCCGAACTTGTATCCCACAAGTTCGCCTGAACTTGCCTAACCTTCATAACTCACCCAAAACTGACAGGTCCGCCCGGACGTGTCTAGAAATCCTCAAGGAACTACAAATTCGCTCGAACTTGTAGCAAGTTCGCCCGAACTTGGTATAAGTTCGCCCAAACTTACTGTCTGATCTCTCCAATCTCACCTCAACTATAAACACTTAGCTCTATCCTCTCATTTGAACTTGCTGCAAGTTCGCCCGGAGCTCCCCAAAACCGAAACCCTTTGTTTTCTAAGTAAGAGTCAACCCGTTTTTAACTACAACAACGTTCAACAACGTTTTACAACTATTTTGCACAAGGCTCTTTTTTCCATAAAACTTCTGTTTTTCACTCAGATCTACTCTTAGATCTGAGTAAACCTTTTAAACCATCAATTTTCACACAATATTCGGACTAATGACGTATGTTTCGTTCACTTTGAAGTGGAACGAGGCGTTGTCAAGCAAGATCTCAGATCCAGAAGCACAAGGACGAAATCGTCACTTTACACAAGCTGGACTAACCCGTATGAACCTTCAAGTTCGCCCGGATTAGTCCGAGTTTCTGTAAAATGGCTAAACTCGCTCCAAAAGACCTCTCCAGCCTAAGTTTTACTCAGTGGCTTAAAGTTAGAGGGATTAACACTTGATTTCCCCAGCAAACGGCACAAAAACGCACGATTTGGATGCCAAAACTATCAAGTTCGCCCGGATTACATCAAGTTCGCTCGAACTTGTCACCAGACTGGTAATCAAGTTCGCCCGAACTTGACCAAACTTCAAAAATGGCACAAGTTCACCCGAACTTGTATCCTCCCTCAACAAAGGGACAACTTCACTCGAACTTGTCTAGTTTCCTAGACAAGTTCGCCCGAATTTGTTCACTCAGTAAGTCAGTTATACAAGTTCGCCCGAACTTGTACTTTCAAGTACAAGTTCGCCCGAACTTGTCTTCTGTTCTCCCAACCGTTAACCGTTTCAGCAATTCGGAAGACTGATGCACTTCTGTTCACTTACAGGCTGAACCGGGATTCTCCGCAACTCTTCTCAGATCCCTCATCTCTCCAAAAACGCACCAACAGTGAGTATACTTGAACCCTTTTACGCTTAAATGCACTTTTGGGTGTCACATATGTTCGTATATCAAAACGCATCACACAATTCTCAAACGCTTATTCGCAACCCGCTGTATTACATGACTATACGTGAAATCTGCTGAATTATATGTATTGCTTGATTGCTTGTACGCCCCCTTAACATGATAGTATACTAGAGGTTGACCCGCCACCAGAGGCCCGGGGTTGTTAAGGCTCACATTTTTGTTTCGCATTTATTTCTCTTTTAGGATGTGAACGCTTGTTCGCATGCCTCGATCAATCGTGGTTTGTTGGTTTGCATGAATCTAAGTAGTTACATAATTCACAACTATTACGTATGTCATGCGGTGTGTGCTAAACGCTTTTATATCTATATTGTATGCAAAACTCGTATGCTCACCTTTACTTAATTGTATTAACGTTTTATTTTAACATATGTGGCAGGTTGAGGATTTTGCTTTGGATGCTTAGTTTAGGTTTTGTTTTAGAAAATCATGTAATAAATCTAGGGAAGATCGGATCGGATTTTGTGTTTAAGAGATTATTTTGAAATGTAGTGGTTATTTGAAGATTGTACGAGTTTGATAGTATGAGATATTAAATGTTGATTATTATCTTTAAAATGATCGTTATGGAATCTCTTGATCAATCTGATTCGCCTAGTGCCACTACCCCGATGATTCCGCCATCGGTTGGGGTGTGACAAATTGAACCCGAACTAATACACATAGCGACTAATTACATCTTTGGCATTTGAGGTGCATTTTAAATATATATTGTGTTATTGATTGTTGCGTTTGAAATTTCAACGACAACTTGTGTTGTTGGGATTTTTCCAAAAACAAGAGGAAACTCTACCCAATTTTCGTCAAAACCTATATATTTATCTATTACATATCTTGTCGAAAAATATATGTCTAACTATTATACTTTTGTCAAAATATATATTATTACCTCTTCGTCAAAATATATGTATATACACACGTGTATCATATTTTTCGATGAATATATATATATATATACATATTGTCTTTACGACAAAAATATATATATGTATAATACACTTTTCGACACATACATTCGCTACGCTAATGAAAACATACAAAAACTCAAATGAAAGTTATAACTAAATAATAGAGTATATTTGTTTTGATACTACGCCCTTAACCTCTAAACACTCTAAAACCCTGAAATTGCGAGGTACGACTCGTATTCTTCAAGGACTAAAAGGTGACCTTGTTGTCCCATCCTCCAACACATCAACTACTCTCGGGATTTCCAAAAGAAAGCTTCGCAAAAATGTGAGCATACGCGACCCTTTTGATACTTTAACACATTTTGTGTGTAACATGTATGAAATACAAAATCCAACAAATACATTACTCGATAAACTTATGATGTTATGCTTGTTAGCTTCGATTTGTGTGTCTATGCTAATTGTCGTGTTTAGATTGTTTATTCATGATTAAATTTAAACTTGTGTACCCATGATGATCGTCTTTCTTAGGTTGTTTGTGCGCGCTAGCTTCAACGTGATTACATGTTGCCATGTTGATTTTGAAACGAACTTTTATACTTATATTTACATTTAAACTTGTATGCTCGCCAATACTATTGTATTGATCCATGCTTTTAATACATGTTGCAGGAATTCCGATGATGCAAGGAATCTAGTAGGATTGGCTAGAAACACATTTAAACTTTAAATACTTGTTGTAATGTATATTATTTTAAGCATGATGTATTTCGTTTCAAAACCTTGTATTAAATTGTTATCAATGAAATGAAATTTTAATTCTTTTTACGTGTCATGATTTAAATTCGTATTATCTGATTTAAGCAATGTAAAATGTGATTATTAAACACTTGACACAAATAGCGTTATGAAGCCTCTTGCAATCTCGTTTTCGTCTCATCCCGATGTTTCCGCCATCGGTTGGGGTGTGACATGTGGTTTGTTAAAAATAACAATTACAGTCCATTAGTTCTAAAAATTGCCAAAACAGTACATGTATCATTCATTTTACGTTTCACTCTCCCCATTTCTTCCGGCCACCATATTTTCCCCGTCACAATCGACGTCAATAGGAAAACTAGAGGCATATTGACGTCGATTGTGATGGAGAAAATTAGGTGGCCAGAAGAAATGAGGAGTGAAAAGTAAAGTGAAGGATACCGGTACTGTTTGGCAATTTTTAGAACTAATGAACTGTAATGGTTATTTTTAACAAACCACAAGGACGAAAAACATAACTAACTCTTTATTTATTTTAATTTTAATATTAATAACATGGGCATTATGCTCATTTCAAGTAAACTAACAGAATAATTGGATGGCTTTAATGTGGTTGGACTGTAATAGTTACGAAAGTGAAACCATAGAGACTGTTTTCGCATTTTTTAAACTAATTGACTGAAATAGTGATTTTTGACAAACCACATGGATGGAAAACGTAATTAACTCTTTAGGTTATTATTTTACCATTTCTCTATAATTGTTGGATGTCACATGACACTTTTTTTAAATGGTTCTTACAGTTTGTATACAAAATGTAGTTTGTATTTTATCCTACTCCTGTTAGAGGTACTTGGTATTGTTTACGAGTTTTACATCGATCGAAAGAGAATACAAAAAACAAAGTCATCTTATGCATAAAAGGATACCAACACGTGTTTTACATCAATAAAAAAGAATACAGGTACCGCTTTCGATAATAATATCAATGCCAGTACTGACGTCGTAGCGGTTCGGTTCTTCACGGTAATCGTATGGTACCAACAATCGCTATATCTTACGATACCAAAATAATACTTTATTACAACTCTTTTACGACCCATTACAACTCATTTGCAATATGACAAATATTACATGGTTTTATGTCTATTTGAGTTAGAGTTTACGTCTTTAACATGAATAATTGTATGAGTTGTTTTCGGGTAAGTAGTTTGAATAAGTAAACTTAACACGATTGCCAATCTTCAACTTATATTTAGCTAACGTCTAGATTTTCAACTTTTCATGTTTCAATTCCTACTTAGGTTTGGAACAGACTAAAAGAGCACAACAAATTTTTTCAATTACTGGTTTTTTCAGAATAAAAAGACGTGGTCATAGAACATAATTTTCTTTTTGGCTATGCAATTTAAATTAACAAAAGATGGTATAGTTAGAGATCAAAGTAGTTCTAATAGAGAATTCAATAACTTAAATCATGTTTGGGATTTGTTATTTGGAATTTTGGTTTCGTTTAGGGTTAGTACTGATATTAACCTTAAATCTTTTTAATTTCACAATGAAGATGATTACTTAATGAATAATCAAAACCAAAGTTTTCCATTTAATAAAATTGAGCAAGTTTTTATTTGGCCAACCACTTTTGACATCCATGAGCGTTGATAAAGAACTATTTAAGTGTATATCTTGTGCAAAAACAAACCCATTTAAGGAGCATTAAAATTGAACCACTAAAACCTAACTGCTAACCTAATTTAGATATTAGTTTTAATAGGTTATGAAGAACTTCAAATTAATCAAAGTGTTACCTATAACTAATACAAAGTTTTATACCAAAGCAAAATCAATACAACACACTGAAAAAACTTGATTGCTATTCAATAACATTTTCTTCTTTTACTGAAGCAAAACCAATACAACACTGAAAACACTTGATTATTACTATTCAATAACATTTTCTTCTTTTATTGCATGTAGGAAAAAGTTCTTTTCTGGAGATTATACATGATTTCAGTTTTAAAACATTAGTTTAGAAAAAAAAAACATATGAAAGAATTTTGTTAAAATATTTGTACTAAATATCCCTACAATTAACCATATACACTAGTAATTCTATAACAATTATTTGATTTACACTTGCAAAACAATTGTTACAACCCTTAGTTTTATACTTGCCATGTTACAACAATTTTACCAACAAAAGTTTGTGGCAAAATGGTAAAGAAAAACATATTTAATAATAAGTTTTACTACCACTAATAGAGATGGGCATAATCGGGTTTTATTATTACCCGGAACCGGTTCCAACCCGGACCTGGTTCTGCTTGGATGTTATTGGAACCGGGTATGGTGTGGAACCGGGTCCAGTTCCTACCCGGGTTCACACCCAAGAATATGGAACCGTGTAGAACCGGGTACGGGTATTATGGAACCGGGTATGATGTGGAACCGGGTATGGTGTGGAACCGGTTCCTGACAGTAAAACCCGACTTTTTACTGTTCAGAACCGGTTCCTGACAGTCGAAAACATGACTTTTACTGTTCAGAACCGGTTCCTGACAGTAAACCCTGACTTTTTACTATTCAGAACCAGTTCCTGACAGTAAAACCTGACTTTTTTACTGTTCAGAACCGGTTCCTGATAAATGTTACCGTTGGGAACCGGTTCCTGGCAGTCGAAATCGGTTTTTTTTATATAAACCCCTCCCTACTTACCATTTCAAAACTTAACACTCACCATCATCAACTTACAAACTCAATCATCTTCTAAAATCTTGCAAAATACCTATGGCATGCAACGAAGAAGTTGTTACGGTCTTAGAGACGAAAAGAAACCCAGCTATATGGAAGAATTTTGATCTCTGTTTAATGTCCGACAGCCACGAGATGGCTAGATGCAAAGCTTGCGGAAAATTTATGAAGGCCGCAGCCAACTCAACCCTTAAGAAACACACTGAGCGGCATTGCCCAGTGACGAAGGCAAAGAAAAATGAGACGGGAGAAGGTTCCGGCACCGGTTCTTCAAATGTTTGATGTAACCCGTTTGGTTTGGTGGTTTAATAAAGTTTGTGTAATGTTTCTTTCTATTGTGTTTGTTATTTTTGTGTTTCTTTCTATCGTTAGTCTCCACTTTTTCGGCTATAACCGGTTCCAACGGTAACATTTTAACGGTATAACCGGCTCCTTCTAGAACTGCATTTCCGGGTACTGATGGAACCGGGACTAGTGAAACCGGGTACGGGTAGGAACCGGGTACGGTTAGGAACCGGTTACTACCCGATTCAAATGGTAAAATTGTGGAACCGGGTTGGAACCAACGGGTATTTTGAACCCGGAACCGGTTCTACTTAATGTCGGGTAGGAACTGGAACCGATTCCAGTTCGGTTCTACCGGTTCGGGTTCGGAACCGGTTTTTATGCCCATCTCTGACCACTAATAATAACTAGGCCCACTTTCACAACAAAGGGCTGGGCTCACAATCACATTTTCATTCTACAACTTAACATAAAAATGGGCCAAGAAATCTAAAATGTTAAGCGATCGAAACAAATAGGACCTAAACAATTTGACATCACTAGCAACCCACTCGGCTTGTATACTCTAGAAACACAAGTGCAGCTAGAGATGGGCATGATAACCGGTTCCAAATCCGACCCGGTGGAATCGACCTGGAACCGGTTCCGGTTCCTACCCGGCTAATAGTAGAACCGGTTCCGGGTTCAAAAAACCCAGTGGTTCCAACCCGGTTCCACATTTTATTAATAAAATCGGTTCGTACCCGGTTCCTACCCGGACCCGGTGCGTACCCGGAACCCGGTTCCTACCCGGAACCGGTTCCGGGTAGGACAAAAAAACCCGATATGCCCATCTCTACCGTTAACTTACACCTACAAGATATAAACCATCACAACCTCGTCGTTGCACGCCATTTTAATTGTGGAAGTTTGAAAGTGTAAGTTATTGATATTGGGATGCAAGGAGGCAAGAAGGCAAGGAATTTACAATCGGTTTCTAATAGTTTTGCAGTCTTTTCCATTTAATTGTAACATTAGGAACCGGTTCTTCTAAGGAACTAGAACCGGTTCCAACCCGACCCGAACCGGGTACACTCGGTTCTAGTTTTAATGGTTAAAACCCGGGTAGGGACCGGACCCGGTTACAACAAGAACCGGTTCCATTGACACACATTCAGGAACCGGGTCGGTTAGAAACCGGTTCCGGGTATAAAAAGGAACCGATTATGCCCATCTCTAAGTGCAGCACCATAATGAGCCATTGCACCCATGATCACAAAACAATGAAAGATTTGATGGCTATGGCCCGCAAGATCGAACCAACCGGGCTTCCATCTTTCCGGGATCATAATAATATAAAACATAGTACCCGTCAAATACGGAACAGCCATAGTTGTTTCATAGGCCAAGATTCCATTCCTCTGTGGTTCATGCCAGTTGACCATCACAGCATGAACCGCGGGTATGAGCCCAAAAAGGCCCATTCCCATGAAGAGAAAAGCCCGAAAAGAACGAAACTTCCCACTAGATAGGGCGGGAGACAGTAGGGTTATAATGGTGAAAGCGCCCATGATTGTGATGCCACCTAGGTAGACGAATTGCCACACGGGTTCGCATTGGAAAATGTAGTAGATTGGTGGGAAGAATGAGGTGATGATCATGGTGGTGATGCCAACATAATCCATTTGAAGGAGTAGGAAGTTTAGGTGGTGTGAGTGACAACCCAGCAGGTGGAAGGTTCTACTGGAGAGGAGGCAAAACATTGATCCGCCCAAGAACACGAAGAACGGCCATTGTGTGGCCACCATTAGTGGCGGTCTGATCTCCATATCTACGGGTGATTCGTGCTTTAAGTCAATGAGTTTTGGTGTATACTGTAAGAGACCATGAAGGGAATTTAGAAAAAAAGTTGACTTTTATTGTCAAAGGCTATATCTTTAAAATTCAAAACCACCATGCCTAACTTTTAATTTCAAAAATTAATATAATCTTTTATTGTAATTTAAACCATACCATTGGACATGTTACCCTTTAATTTCATTAAACTAAGATATATAAACACCGATTTTAAATTCTCAAGTCTCAACAGTACATATTTGACCAAAAAATGTCAAAAGTATGACATGGAAAGAGCAATTACATACCATAATTGAATTATGTGAGGCATTTCCACCTGGGCTTAAGGGAAAGACCTGAAAATATCATACAAGTTTAAGCCCATATAAAATAAATAAATAAAATATATTATAAATATAAAGAAAATCACTATCAACATCATTAAAAATCAACATCTTGCTTTAACATGTTTTACATGTTTGAAGATTCTTGCCTTGTATAGTTAATGATTTCTTGACAGCAGATTATGTGCTACAATATTCATGTGAACATTAAAAGGGTATTAAAGACATTTTACCAATAAAAAGAGATCAAGGACAAGAATATTAAAGACATTTTACCAATAAAAAGAGATCAACGACAGGAAGGATGTCCCCTCTTCTGCGTTTTCTGTTATGTGGCAGTACAGTTAGCATAGGGCATTATTAGGCGGTTTTTTTTTTTTTTCTAAAATGGGTGTAGTGGGGATGTGGGCATTATGTTAAAAGAGTGTAAAAATGAAATAAAATAAAAAAAATAAAAAAAAAGGTATTGGTCAAACCAAAAGAAGGATACCGGTGACTGGTGGGTTTCAAATTGTTCCAGCGTGGTTCCAAACACGCCAAAACGAAAAAAGCGACGAATAACGCCGGAAAACGCCTAGGGGTTGGGCCTTGGGCGTGGATTTTGAAGAAAAACGCCAAAATGCATACGACTACGGGTGTTCTAAGAAAACAAAACAAGTGCATTAATGAAAATGGAGAAGGGTTAGAAAGAATCTTACATAACAAGTTAAAAAATTGAGGAAATCTGAAAATTGAGGCACAAGTATCAAGTTTGTAATGGTCAATCCCAAGAATACAACGAATCTATGATTCCTACACATAAAAAAACCCAAGATATGTAAGTAATGCTACCACTTTTCTATTTTTAGTGTTATAATAATATATAACCTTTTTAATAACATTTAGTAATATCTAAAAGTCACATGATCAAGATTAAAAAAAATCAATATATACTAACCAAGTTTAATAACTTTTTATTTAGGTTTATTTGGTTTCAACAACCTGAATAAATATTACAACTGATTTTTAATAGATGAAAAGTTTGAATACTTTAACAAAATATTTATTAGTTATGATTAAATGATATTTTCCCAAACTTTTTATCAACTATATATTTCTCCCCATTTATGATTTCATTTTATTACCCGTGAATTTAAAATATTATAATATACTCATTGATAAATAAAATTATTTAAGATATCCTTGCAAAACAACAAGAATCACAATACTTTTTCAAAAAGTACAAAGGCTTGTGATTCACTTAGCTTTTGAACTATCAACATCTCGTGAAGAAAAATTTTCATGAAAGAATACAGTGATAAGGACAAATGTAAACTCCTATGATCATGTTACCCAAAAGACTAGTTTGGTAGGTGAGAGAGCCCGTTTGGTATATAAACCCCACATTGATTGCCCATACAACCGATGTGGGACAAGTCTCATACCTTCCAATGGTTTCGGTCCATAACACAAAACAACCATTTTCACATGAAATCAAGTAGGTGTGTTCATAAACCGTTCAACGGGCCGGGCTGTGTATACAAAAATAGTCAGCTGGTTTGGCCAGTTTGAAATATGCATAGTCCGGTTTATGCATCGGTTCTAACGGTTTGACGGTTTATAATCCGGTTTACACTTTGCAACCATCCGTGTACACTGAGTCTTTATTTTGGTTTACAAATATAAAAATATATGTATATATTATATTCAATACCAAAGGAAGGTACAAGTATTGATGCATACCATACGCCACTCAGTACAATGTAAATCTACATGACCCAACAATTGCATATTTCAACAAGGTTTAAGCTCCCATTCAGTGAGAATCAAGTGGAATAATAATAAAAAGTTTAGGCAAACACTTTCAAATCCACCCATTACTCCCAAATTATTCAAAATTCCAACAAAAAATAAAAATAAAAAAATAAAAATCCACGAAAAATTAATAAATCCGAAAGAATTATCATGTGTTTAAGAGAGAGTACTTACGTCCATACATTTAGAGTTTCATTATGCCAACGAAACAGACTGAAGATTGCTTGTTTCAAAGGCCAATCAGCTCTATAATGATTCAAACTGAATTCGGTATCCTTCATGTACTCCGGTAGTTCATCAAATCTCAATAACCCGTACTCTCTTTGAGTTTTGTGATTCGCAGTCTTCTTCGTGTTTTTGTTTTTCTTCGCAATAATAAGATTCGATCTGTCGTTGTTGTCGATTGAGATCTCTCTAGATCTTCTCTTCGATACAAACCGATTAATTGAGTTCATGTTATTTTGTGAATCTACAAAACACGGGTGTATGCAACAAGATCTGAATAAGTGTTGTGAGGAGATAATTGGGATGTAATGGATCAATGTGTGGACGTGTGTATGGTGTATTTATGGAATGAAGGAAGATTTGAAGGTAGTTATGTTATGAGCAACTACTACCTACAACTTCTACATTAAAGCCACCCACTTTTCCCTACTTTTTTATTTTCATCTTATAAAAAAATAATATAATAAGATAAGACATGTTAGGTGATACTTCCAAATATTCCCTTTTGTCACATACTTGTTGCGTTTTGTTTTGTCTTGTCTTGTGTATTATCGAGATTCACTAAGGTGGCTTTAACTCCCGCTTAGTAGGATAATACTTTTCGGCTTAAATGTTTTTCAATGGTCGAGAATGTCAAAAGACGGGACCCTGAACTTTTCCTATAGTGTATGCAATGGGGCGTTCGTGAGCCCAAGGATGTTAAAATAAGACGTAGCTCAACAGAAGCTGAAAATCGGTTTGTAAACAATCTGAGTTCAGGATTAACACTGGCTCGATACAAATTGTTTGAATTAAACCAAGATTTTAATAGCTCGACTCAAAGTTAACCTTTAATTGACTCAATATAAGGGGTGCACAGATGAGGAGAAAGCATGTTGAATTAGGAGTATTAAACATGAGCAAACTATCAAGTTTATGGCAATTCAAAAATCCCAAATGGTTGATTGCAATAAACTAAACTTCAAATCATTGTGGAGAAACACATTTTGGCTGTTGAATTTGTTACTGCAAACGGCAGATTTGGGGGTTTAATTAGTCTGACAGTTTTCATCTTGAAAAAGGCAATGAAGAACTAAACTTTTTGGTGTTAATCGGTTCTTTACAAGTTTTTCTTGTTGCCTTTATTTGTTTATCGTTTACGAACCACAAGAAGAAAAACATAGAAGGGCATGTGTGGAATAATCTTTTCTCCTAAAAAAACTAATGGGTTGGTACATCAATCTTTCTAAGAGATTAAAGTTTTAAGAACCGACAATGAAAGTAGGAACTCGATGTTTTAACGTTGTCGAATCCGATAATTTCAACAACTTCATCAACAATGCTGAATTATTTGAGCGAGCATAGTATGGGTGGCAGGAGGTATACATATATGTCAAAGTTTGGTGACAAACTTAGCAAGCTAGATCATATGCTTGTTTGCTCGTCTTTCTTAGACCTTTGGCCAGATGTGTAACACCTTGACAGAAGGTGAAAACATTGGGGCATCACGAAATAGATTGTTCAATAGCATATGGAAACTAAAAATTTAAATATTCATTAATAACTTTGAATTTATCCATTACAACGAAAGAAACACATTTTGTAAACTAAAACAATCCATATTGAATTTAACTAAATCCCGATAGCATCCTAAGTGATAAAGAAAAAAGCTTGTAAGGCATCTTCAAGGGTTATTTCCTGGATGTAGCTTGTTGGTGCATAATGTCTATTGCCTACATCTTAGTGTCGAGTCATGATTTATATAATAACAATGTAATAGGTTGAATGTTAGTTTGAGTTTTTTTTGTAATGTTACTCATTCGTACAGACGAGTCATCCGCACGGATGAGAGGCTCATCTGTACGGATGAGTGGTCTACCCCAAACACCTAACCAATGTTTATAAATAGGTCTGTTGGGTATGAGAGAACTAATTATTCACTCTAGAGACGAAGCTCTGTCAAAATTCAACCGTGTATTGTTAAATCTTTGAAAGTTAATGAGAATAGAGATGATTGAAGAATTATTGCGTTTCTACTATTATATCATGGATTCCGCACATTATATAGGAGTTTAGATATCATCGGGTGTTTAAAGTTGATCAAATTACACCTATCATTGCGTGTTTGAAAGTTAAATCTTTAATGTTGATAAAATTGGTCCTATCAAGTGGTATCAGAGCTATGGGGGCTGATATCTACTAGAAGACTCAAGAACTCAAGTTTCAAGATCGACTTTCTACTCATTTTCTTATTTTCTATCCATTTCACGGTTCGAATTGGCTAAATTTTCAGAGGACCTAAAATTTTCATTTCTAAACATCATATTCGAATATTAGCCCAAAAGTCAACCGTTTTCATGTCAAAATTTGCAAAAATCTTGTTTGATATCATTCGCACAGAAGAAGTCATTCATACAGGAGAATTGTGATACGCACGAAGGAAGTTCATTCGTTTGAAAATTTTCTCTCATTTGCACGGTCCAGCATGTTATTCGCACAAGTCAAGGGATCTCACGCGCACGAGTGGGTGTAATTCGTTCCAAGTTGTTTGTTCTTCCTCAGCTCAAGAAGGTTATCCATACCAAGTCTCTATCCGTTTTAGGTGTGATCCGTTCCAACTTCATTCGTTCCAGTTTTCATCTGTTCCACACTTTCTCATCCGTCCGGTTTGTTGATCCGTTCTAGAGACAGTCATTCGTACCAAACATTTTGTGATCCGTCCGGTGTGTTGATCCGTTCCAGAAACAGTCAATCGTACCAAATATTTTGTGATCCGTTCCAAAAGTTTGTGATCCGTTCCAATCATTGTCAATATGGAATTTGAGAATTTGAACGCTTTTGGCACTATCCCATCAACAGTCGGTCAAAATATGAACCTGTATAATACAATGGGCACGACTACTAAACCGCCAAAACTTCTTCGCATGGAGGATTACCAACGGTGGGTGGGTAGGTTTGAATATGTCTAGGCGAATCATTTTGACTGTTGGTTAGTAATTGAAGAAGAATACAATACACCGGTAGGTGATAACGATGAGAAAATCAATGTTAGCTAAATTCCTGAAGCAGACAAAGAGAAGTATATTAGAGAAAAGAAGATGAATTTACTCCATCAAGCTATCAACGAAGATATTTTTGACTTGTTACAACACGATGGTTTTGCTCAATCCATTTGGTGTTCACTGAAGAAAAAATTTATCGGGAATAAAGCTATGCCGGAAAAGCAAGAAAGCACTACTTAAGAAGGAATTTGATGTGTTTACTTGTATGAAAGGTGAAACCATGAAAACGTTGGTGGAAAGATACTGTTATCTTGTGGCAGAGATGAAGCGGGCTAAGATCGAAAAGGATGTTGATGAATGGGTCGATAAATTGGCAGACGCATTACCTGAAGGAGATTGGTCTACCTACCTGCTTATTTTAGAGGAAATTCAATTGAGTATAACAATCTGACTTTGGCAAAATTCATTGAAAAGCTAGAGGCACATGGTTGGATCTCCGAAAGAAATTAAAGATGAAAGGGGTTGTGGTTCAACAAGATGCCGGACTTTACTACCGAGGAAATGATTCGAACACTCAAATGAGCCCGAAGATTCAACTTGTTTTTAGTGCAGAAACAAGCAGTGGTGGTTCGTCTAACAGTGGTTCATCAAACATTGGAAGCTATAATTATCCTCAACAATTTCAAGCTTCTTACATAGTCCTAGCCAAACCCCACAATCTTCTCAGCAATCTAACAATTTCTCGAGCCAAAACAACCACAATCCTAATACGCTGTAATGCAACATAGCTGCAAACCTACAAAATGCACAAGGATTCACCAAGCAACCACCAAAGAGCACATGTAATTTCTTGCATCTATTTTGGAATCGTACCGTATGAGGTGTAACCGTTGGAAAGGTCGGAAACTGCAATATGACAAAAGAGGATTACGATCAGACTGATCCGAAAGAAATGGGCTGATGGATATTAGATGGTGTATGGCCAGCGTAATCAGACGAGCTCAATGGTTTATGGAGATTATAGGGAGAAGATGTATTGGTGGCCCAGATAACACGTTAGGTTTTGACAAACTGAAAATTACGTGCTCTAAGGTAAAAGATCACTTCAAGAGGGAGTGTACAAACCGAGAAGTCAAGGATGACAACTACAATCCTTTCAGAAGGGTGTGGTAGGTTGTGATAATGTCTCAAACTTAGAACAAACTGAAGTTGAGGCCGCTAAGAAAGCTGAGATAGTTGAAGAAGTGCAGGAAAAGATAAAGTTTGACGAGGAACCTGAGGAAGTCGTTGAAGCCGAATCAACGATCTTGGACACTGAGCCAATCAAAAAACCGTCAAAGGAGGTTATAAATAACGCTTTCCATTCATATTTCCTCCTGACGTGTTTAAAATTTTTGCAGGTTTCTTTGGCTAAGAGGGAAATTATGACGAGCTATTGATATGCGCCAAATGCAACATATAAATTGTGTCGAATACGGTATAAAATCAACCTGTTTTAGTACTAATGTTGGAAAAAGTGTGTTTCTTTGTATACTTTTGATTTTCAGGATTAAAAGAGCTTAATGTACAAAAGGAAGAAATTAACGATAAAACTAGCATAAATATAGAAGACAGGAAGATGACACACTATACCAACCCCCCGAGCTTCCCCCAAGACAAAAAACAACGAATCTGAAGTCAAGCACGGAGTCATGCCTGGTCGGCATGGGGTCGTGCCCCTTCAAGATTCCAGAGAAGAAGAAGAAAAACATAAGCAGACAAGAGACACAGGGCCGTGTCAAGTGGACACGAGCTGTGGTCAATTTCCAGATTTGTGAATCTTGGATAGTTCAGCAAGTACAATGGCCACGGGGCCATGCCGTTGACACACGGGGCTGTGTAAGCATCTGATCTGAAAACCTCATTAAATGAAGACAGAGGAAGAAGGAAGACACGGGGCCGTGCCCATAGGGTATGGGGCAGTGTGAACTCACTGTTTCCAGCTATAAATAAAGGTGCTTGGTTTCCTTCCAACTCATCCCTTGGCAAACCACTTCTCTCACACCTGTCACCACTCCACCACCACAATACCACCATCATCCACCGCATTCATCCATCACTCTTCCTTAGAGTGTGTGTAGTAGTCTCGGGATCCAAGATTGATCGTAAGAGTTTTTTTCAAACAAAGGCCATGCTTGGCTAATCTCTTATATCACTTGGTGAAGACAAGTTATTTATGTATTACTTTTGATTTCCTTGCTTTGGTAAAATTTTTAATTGGGTATGTATTAATGACTTTAATAACTAGTTTTTTATATTGAAAGTGAACTTTATTCTATCATCTCTTCATGTTTCGTTGGTTCACTCATTCGTGTCTTTACGGTCTATATAAAGCGCGTTAACTGCCTGGAAGAGGGTTAGAAGGGTGGTATCGGTAAAGTTCTTGCCTCGTTCAGTGTATAGATCCTGGGAGGACTTGATTCAAGCCTTTTAGGTCTTCCATTGAGGCAGATAACATCAAATTGGGAGAAGTAATAACAACTTGAATCCCTTATAAATAAACTACTATTAAAACTTTAAACCGGCCTTGCGGGACTGTATCCCTGCTGACTCAGACCAATATGGCTGAGCGTAGAGTTGCCTCCAAAAGAGGAACATGGCACATTTTGCATTAATAACTTACTTAATTATCTTTCAGTATTCCGGCCTTGCGGGACTGTTTCCCTGCTGACTCAGACCAATATGGCTGAGGGTAGCGTTGCCTCCAAAAGAAGGACAACACTTTAACTTAGATAATCTCTTAAAAAACCCAAAGTGCAAAAATCATCAAAGGATACGTAAATAACGAGTCAGAACCAAGTGATTCTATCTTTTCTATTTGTTTTTTATTATTTAGTTTATCTTATATTTACTTACTAAAAATCTTTTCTAAAAATTTGATTAGATTAGACGTCGACGATATTCCGGTAATAAAAGCTCTTGTGTCTTTAGACGACCTCGGTATCTTGGCATCATTATACTACGCCAACGATGGGTGCACTTCCCTAGCGTGTTGTAGAGAGTGATAGTTACATATCGTATTTTTATAAATTTAAAGCTTGAATAAATGAGTGAAAAGTACTTAAGATATATCTAAAAATCACCCACGCTCGCATCACGTCACCTACATTTCAGTGATGATGAAAAAGAGCCAATTGAGGAGATTATCGACGTTTCCAAAGAGATGAATGCTGATACACTGGATGAGATTGCACAAAAAGCAATGATGGCGCAAGTGAAAGAGGTACATACATCTTTAAGCAAAAGAAGTCTGAGTCGGTAAAATAAGTGGGTAAAACCGATGATAATGTGTCAAAATTTCAGTGCACAAAGAGTACTGAGCCATGCAAAGCTTGCACTGAAAAGGATGATGCTTACAAACTTTGAAAAAACATATAGATAACTTGTCAAATGATTTCAAAATGGTCAAAGAAGCTTATGACAAATTACAGAAAACAACTAAAGAGTTTCGACAAGCAAACAAAGCAAATGATGCAACAGTTCTTATGTTAAAAAATGTTTGTTCGTGACAAACAAGGTGCAATTAACAATCATCTTGACACAATTGCTGATCTAAACAAGAACTTTAAAAAGTTAAAATTGAAATGGAAAGAGTTGTTAAAAAAACTGAAAAGTTACGTAACGGCTTCTTACGTCCTAGGTCACATTTTCCCGAAACCAACAGGTAAAGACGAGGAAACAAGAGAAGATATCTATGGATATCAGAACCGAGGCATGGGGTATCATTAAGTTCCACCCCCAATGTGGAGCAATTATGCTAAGAAAGATCCAGATGGGTGGAAAAAGCTCTTGATATGATATTAAAAACTTCACAAACAGTTGAGCAAAATGATAAACTACCTGAGACCATTGATGTTACCTACACTAAGTCGGAAGTCGTAAAGAATGTTGTGGAAAAGGTGTTTGAAAATGAAAGTGAGAAGAGGGATTTTGAAACAATTAAAACTGATTTTGAAAAGAGTGAATTAAGTCCAAATCAGGAAGAAGTTCACTAAGCAATGAAAGTTTTCACAAAAGATACATTCCAAAATCTGAAAATAATTTGTGTGATCCGAGTGTGATGATGTATAAAATGAATGGATCTGACAAATTGTATTATGGTTCTGATTTTCCATTAAGGAATGTAAACATGACAATGGTTGAAAAGGTTTTCAAGCTTGTGGAAATTGATGTGTCTGAGGTTAACATAAATGGTCAAAAGTTTTCACAATTTAAACTGAACAGAAATTTGTTGAATCAAACTACAACAAGACCAGAAATTCTTATAATAACAAAACGAGAAACAGTTTTAATGAGAAAAATCAATCAAGAAGTGGTTTGGGAACAAAAGGTTTGGTAAAACAAGATATGTCAAGAAAGTAGAATTTGTGTCTGAAACAAGTTCGGAGAGTGAAAAGGAAATATAGTTTAGAAATCAATCAAATGAAGAATTTCTTAAACAAAAGGTTAAACGTGAATAGGTTGAAGGATCTTCTACCTTAACTGATAGAAGAACATGTTTCAAATGCAATGAGGTAGGACACTTTTCGTACAACTGTCCACGAAAAAGTTCTAAACATGTTCACGTTCAAAAGGAAACTTCAGAAGATGTCAAAATGAAGTCACCGGTAATTGAATCAAGCGTGATTCTTAAAAAGAAACTTGAATCTAAAAAGGAAGTTAAACCGGTAAATTTTTCAAAACCCAAAACCTATGAGTGTTCGATTCAAAGTTTTACACAAAAAGACAATTTCTAAGAATCATGCTTGGGTAGCAAAGAAAGTTGAGCCTTCTGAAGTTGTTCAAGAAAAGAAATCAACTGAAAACGTTGACAAAGTTGAGGTTAAGAGTGAGTTTAAATTGAATCGTGAGATTGAGAGTGTACAGAAGGTTGAAGTAATCCCACCCAAGACCGCAAAAGCTTAGGTTTCCTTATTTAAGTAACCGTTTATTTGCATGTGCAGGGGCTTCCAAGATCTGTGTTTTTGAAGTGGATAATGGATAGCGGAGCCTCTCGACACATGACGGGGTCCGCGGGAAACCAATGCGGAAGAATAGTTGGAGAGGATATCTTATCTAATGGGATGGTATCGTTCAATAAAGTCTAGTATATCGCTGAGCTAGAAAACAACCTTCTGAGTATTTCACAAATCTACGACAAAAAGTTCACAGCTCTCTTCACTGACAAAGAGTGTTTGATTCTGAAGCCTGGGTTTATAATTCTGGAGGAGTGGATTCTGATGCGAGCTCCGAGAGAAAACGACTTATATGTATTCCATATGAACGGCACAACAACAACCTCGAAGACTGCACAGTGTTTCTTGACAAAAGCTATAGAAAATGAGTCGATTTTACGAAACCGGAAGATGGGGCACATTCACCTTCAAAAGATGAATTTTTTGGTTCATAATAGCTTGGTGGAACGAGTTAATTTGAAGAATTTTCATCTGAGCGGCGACTGTATAAGTTGTAAAAAGGGTAAATAGAAGAAGAAGTCGCATCCACGAAAGCTACTCAACTCGATCAAATTGCCACTCGAACGATTACACATGGATCTCTTTGGTCCGATGAACGTTAGAAGCATTTCTGGATATTTATACTGTTTGGTGGTAACTGACGATTACTCAAGATTTTCATGGGTGATGTTCCTAGAATCTAAAGATGAAACCTTCGTTTATCTAATGGTGTTATTCAAGAATATCGAGAATCTTTACAAGCTGTCGATACGACGTATACGTAGTGACAACAGTACATAATTCAAGAATAACAAAATGCTGGACTACTAAACGGGGGATTCTACATGAATTTAGTGCACTGTACACTCCGCAACATAATGGAGTCCCGAAAAGAAATAATAGAACCCTGATAGAGACAACACGCACAATGCTCGCTGATTCGAAGCAACCTGTCAGCTTTCGGAGCGAAGTAGTTGCATCGGCTTGTTATACACTGAACCGAGTTCTAACGGTCAAGAAGTATAAGAAGACATGTTTTGAGCTGATTAACAACCGGAAGCCCAATATTCAATGGCTCGAAGCATTTGGGTCTCTGTGCACCATAACTGATCCCGACGGCAAGTTTGTAGCAAAATCTTTGGAGGGATTCTTCGTCGGCTATGCTAGTTCTCTGAAAAGAGTTTATCTTCCTAGCATAAACCGAGTGGTGCAGGCTTAACATGTGGATTGTCAACATTATACATCACCAACTCAAAAGACTGGAGATGCTTGGCCGATTGATTACGAAAGTCTCTTGAGTTCATTCAACCTGCCTGCCGAACCTAGTGAAGAAGAACTTGCCATATTATACCAACATCAACAAGTGTTCGCGCAAGATCAAGTTCCGAGACCGATTTTTGTTATACCGACACAATCTGGCACACATGATGCAGAAGCAGAACCAAGTACTCAAGCAGATCAACCACAGAGTCAAGGAACAAGTGATCCCGTTATTGAATCAATGGTGAATGAACCCGATCCAATTTCTAATATGTCTAACGACTCTGAAGCTAAAGCAACTTATGATGACAGGTGCGTCAACATCTGATGGTGAACCTCTCTTTGATGTCCAGCCAGAAGATCAGAACAAAGTTACCAGTGCTCAGAATATTACCTCTACTGAAAATCAAGATGTTGAACAGAATGTTACAAATCTACAATCAGAAGTGAGTGTTTCTAACGAGGTGATGCCTAGAACGTTATCGTATCATCCTCCTAACTACATCATAAGAGAACTACAAAGTCAAGACACGAAGCCAAATTAATCAGGTTAAGCTGCTTTTATACTCAAGTTGCTCCGTTGTAGAGCCGGTTAGTGCTCAGAATATTACCTCTGCTGAAAATCAAGATGTTGAATGAAAACCTTAGAAACAAGATCTTAGATGATGAAATTCAGTTTGAAAAACTTGCTAAAGAGTTAAAATCAAAAGTGTTTGATAAAGAAAATGAAATCAGCAGTCTCAAACATGAATAAAGCATAACCAATGATCAACTCCAAAAGTATGATAGAAAAATATGAAAGTTGTAAAAAGGAGCTTGAATCTACCCCTTATCACATGTGAAAAATGGGAGAATCCTGCAAAGGTTATGAGTTCATGTTAGAATCACAGATCAAAAGCAATGTAAAATTTGACATAGGTTTTCAAAAAAAGACCAAGTTTCTCAAAACAGTGTTGTAAAGGATTTTTGTTTGGTTGAAATTATACCAACAAACATGGTTGGTCAAGAAGTTAAAGTTACTAAACCAAATGGTAAGAAAATTATTTTATAAAGACCTGAAGGATCCTCAATTTTTGAGGAAATTGAAAAATATCAATTTAAACCAACATGGTCAGATGAGTGTGACATTATTGAAAATTTTAAGCCAATAGATTTCTCAACCATTGAGAATGTGAAAGCACCTAAAGTCAAGAACATTCCCTTAAAAGACCTTCCAACAGATGTTACATCATCTGTTGATAAAAGGGGTGAAAAGAAAGAAGAGAGAAAAGATATCAAACTTGTTTTGTGACTTTTGTGAAAAGAAAAATCATGTTACTAAAAACTATTTTCTTTTAAAAGCATATGACATAAACAAGACAAGTGTGATTTTTAATGCACCTCATTGCACTAGCTGTGGGAAGAAAAATCACAAAACTCAAGAGTGTGTTTATCTCAAAAATTTTGATGTCAAAAGAAATGAGTATAAATTAAAAAAAAACTTGAGAGTTCAAATACTAGGACTGAAAAAGGAGTATAAATTAAAAAAAACTTGACAGGCCTTTGTTCCAATCCAAACATCTGTTATCAGACAATTGAATGGAACCTCTGTTCCCAGAGAGGTTCAGGTAACAGATGCACCACCAGCAAACAAATTTCCAAGAGGATATGACCAACCTCCTTAGAAGAGTGTACCACTTGGTTATGAGATCAATAAAAGACCTTCAAAACCAAGAGCAAACAAGCATCCTCATGGTTATAACCACTTGACAGGAAATGGTTCATGGCAGATGTTTCAAAAATATGTTCAAAACCCTGACCATTCTCCTGAACTTGAGGCTGGAATGTCTGTGACTCCACCCAAAGCCATTTTGGCTTTGGACACTTACCAAAACTAGTTTGTTACTAATCTGGATTTTTGTGTGACTGCTTTAAAGACTCCTCTCATGTTAGATAGTCAAGCAGCTGAAAACATCATTAAAAATCCAGTTTCTCATTCAACAACCAAGCACATTGACATCAAACATCACTTTTGTGACATCCCGGCTTTTAAGGTATCTTAAACATGCTCGCAATAACTGCGCTAACTTTGTGAATCTATTGGGTGAATTACGTGCTATGTGTTATTAGACGTTTGTAGATTTTGTAGATTATTGTATCACGCCTTGATTTCGCGTTTATTAGTTATAAAAAAAATAATAAATAAATAGCCGAACCGAACCGAGCCGCGAAACGTGTCGACCTCACCTCCTTGCGGCCCAAGTAAATAACCTAAACTTGATGCCCAAGCCACTTAACCCAAACCGCCCCCCTATTTACGGTCGCGCCCCCTCCCCTTTTCCCTTGTTATATATAAATGTATGTATGCATGAGATGTTGTTAAAAAAAAAACAAAACCTTAGTCTCTAAGAGAAGGCCGACGGCAGCCCCCCCCCCCCCCCACGGTCGCACAAGCTCCAACTTCCGGATTGATTCCAATCTTATCCCGGTTCGCTAATCATCATCGTTTCAAGGTTAGGGTTTAATTTTTTTGCGATTCACATTAGGGTTTGTGTAATCTTGATCATGATTATGTATAATGGTAGGATTATTAGTATGAAAAGTGTTGTGATTTATGATTAGTTCGGATGATTGTGCGAATCTTTGCGATTGTGATGTTATGTTGAATACTAAAATCATAGGCTGCGTTTTAGCGATAAAGATCATGTTATATAATTAGGGTTTGCATGAATATTGATATACATGATGATATTTGACAAATAAACCTGTTGTTAATCATTATTACTAAGCGTCATGATCGTTTAAGCATGTTCTAATGCGATAAAAGTCGAAAACAGTTTGCTGAATGACATTTACAGCCAACTTCAATTGGCTGTAACCTGATCATTATCTATTGAAAATTAGATTTTCTGAGGTCGTTTGCTATTTTTAAGTGGTCATTTAGTGCAGAAGCTGAAGCTGCGTAAATTCTGCAGAATTTGCTGGTTGTTTATCGAGTCGGATCGTATAGTCTCTAGGGGGTTGGGTCACGAAATTTGTACAGTAACTGGAGACGGGAATTTTCGGAAATCTCCCACTGGAATTTTGTTAATTGGATGAATGATGATTTTTAAATAATTTTTCCCGTGGATTGCAGTCAGAAAGTGACGAATCTGACTGCAGCCTAGTATATAAATGTTTATAAATAATTGGTAAAGCGTTAGGACTTGAAAATTTTACATAAAATCCTACAGTTTAGTTGACACCTCCTGTAAAATAATTGGAATTTTTGGAACGTTGAAACTATTTTATAAAAATCCTCGAAAACAGCCCAGTTATGAGCGTACAAGCTGAAACATGATAACTTGCGTTTGTGTGTACCAAAGTGTTGTATGAGTTAACCTGTGTTTATGACAAGTTGGTTTGATCATTATTTTGTATGGTGATATTTTGCATGCATGATTTTGGTTTCGAATTGGTTGTTGCGTGTGCCGTACTGTGTGTTAGTTATGCTTAGGATTTGTGTCAGTGTGTTCACACACTAACTTTAAATCGGTTGTCATGTTAGGACGCGATTAGCGGTTCCATCATTTGCTTCTTTTGTGTTATTCTAACCGAGCAATTTAAGGTGAGTTCACGACCCCTATTTTATCCGGTTTTGAACAACAGGGGGAGAAACATGTATACGCTCTAAAACTCTATCTTTTACGTTATGCGAAATTAACGTCGTTAAACTATTCGGTAACTAAGTTAATGTTAATGTACGTTATGGTCACTAAGTAGCTATATCACGGAAGTCCTCAACCAACTCTCGGATCGTTAGTATTGGGTTAGATAGCGGGGAAATTATAAGTAGTACTACTGGGCCCGACAAGCCCCACCCGAGCTAGTCGCGCTAGCCGACCGGGTATGGTCAACGGGTGAGTAATTTGGCCTAACTTTCGCCATGGTCAGTGATAGACCTGGCAACACTGAGGCAACAACAGTCAGCTTCGATCGTGAACTCTTATGTGACGTAACTTTAGGCTCGTTACCTACATGTTAACATTGAACTTAATTACGAACCAACATTATTATTCCGGGTTAGGAATAATGGAACTATATCGTTATCCCGGGTTAGGGATAACGGGGAAAACAAACTTTTAAACCGAACTTGTGAACTTATAAAAACCTATGAACTCACTCTTCTTTAATGTTGACACTTGTTTCTTTACATGTTTCTCAGGACGCTAGGAGCGCTAGGTGCACTCACTTGCATTTGATCAAGACATTTTTATCGAGTCTTATTTACGAATAATGTTTGGGATTTTTTGTAACATTTGTCAAAAACGGGTTTTCCAAACCCGCTCCGTTTGTAATCGAATATCAAGTTATAAATGTTCGTTGCGTATTTATGTCAATTTTAATTTTTAATGATGCATAATTAATAAATAAACTAGAATATAAAAGTTATAATTGATAAAAAGTAAAAATAAAATAAATAAAATGAAAAATAGGCTGCCGGGACTCGAACCCGGGTCAGCCGGAAAGAGCTCAAAGACTTATCACACGCACACATAACCACTCCGCCACTTGATGTTTTCTGTGAATTCTAGGAAACAATTAAACTTTATGGTCAATCATGAAGCGATCTGGTCACGCTATCTGTAACCGAAATCGGTCACCAAACGTCCAAAAACGTTTGATTGTTCGCGGTTTACCGATTATAACCGATACACCGACACCTCCAATCAATTTAGCTTTGAATGGACTTGAATTCAAGAGTTGATCGGTTTTAATAACCGAAAACTTGCATTTCCTGAATTACTCCAACCATAGTCCCCTCTCGCGACTCAAACACATCTGCAAACCTTTAATTTCATTTCCGCAATACTTTCAGTTCGTCGGAGAAGCTATTTGAACTCGCCGGACTTTCGCCGGAAAACCGTGTTTTCCATCAAATCAGTAAGTCTCTCAATTCTTTCATTGTCTATCAGTTGTTAAGCTGTTGCTAACTCAAACCCTTCAATCGGAATCAATTTCAGACGTCGATATCGGATAATTCACTCTCGCCGGAAAACTGCTGAAAATTCTCAATTCTCGCTGTGAAACGGTATAGCCTTCTAAACCTCCTGGTAATTCTTGTTCTGTGCTTCAATTTTGCTTTTAGCTAATAAAAATTGTTACTCTGTTCGCTCAGACGAAATACGTAAAAACAGAGCCGACGACTTGCCGGAATTCTGAGATATAACTCGCTCAGAACGCTTTTTAAAGGATTACGTGGTACGATTAGATCGAATAAGCCCTTCTGGAATAAATACTCAGCCGCTTGTGAACCGTCGGGTACTGTTTTATTCAATGTTTGTTCAATTACTCTTTTACCCAATCGTTTCTCCGGTATGTTTACTTCCAAAATCGTCTCTGCCATTCCATTTTAGTCTTTTGAATGTTTGTCAATCGAATTAAACAAGAAACAATAGAGTAATCGTAGGCTGTGATTCTGTAACGAAGAAGACGAAGTTAGGTTGATTATAAGTTTAATATAATTTGGATATTATCTCGGGTTAGACACACAGTCCAGCGGTGGACTGTGTGCACACATATATCACACGCCGCGAGTTCGATCCTTGACACACGTATGCTCTGTAATAAAGATGTTTTATTTTTCTAACTGAACCGGATTAACTTACGTTAGATGTTAAGTATAATAAAAATCAGTATATTAACCAAGTTAGACACACAGTCCAGCGGTGGACTGTGTGCAACATTAAATCACAGGTCCCGGGTTCGAGACCTGTTGACGGCACCGGTTTGATAATTAAAATCCTTTTTAAAAATAAATGAATTTTGAATAAATTAAAACAGTATATAAATATAATTAAAAACAGAATTATTTCGGGTTAGACACGTAGCTCAGTTGGTAGAGCTGCGTGCACGCGTACGGGAGGTCTCGGGTTCGAGCCTCACCCAGCGCATACATGCACACAATAGAACCGGTCAAACAGTCAACAGTCACAGTCAAACAGTCAACGGTCAATGGTCAACGCAAAAGTCAACATTTTTTATATATTTTTATTAATTTAATTTAATTCAAAAATTAATTAAAAATACTTAAAAATAATGTTTTTAAAGATAGGAAATAGCCTTAAACTCACAAAAATATATCTAAAAATCCTATTAAGATTATTAATAAAATCCACTCATTTACTATACCTTCCGTTATTATTTAGGTTAGTTAATCCTCGTTGTTCAATCCTTCAAACTCGTGCGCATCTCATCATCTCCAACCGAACGCACCCAATGTGAGTGAATCTCTACAAATTCCCCGTTTTAATCACGTTTTTGGGGTGTATCATGTGTCTTACCAATTATTATATTTAAATCATTGTGCATACATCATATCATGAACAAATGTGTATTCAGCTTGTATCAACTGTTTGTGTGGTTATTGTTTAGATTTAATTTATTATTTTCAGTACATGCAATTTCATAGGCCGCCACTCCCCATTACATTATGAGCGTTGAGCAGTTCCCCATTACATTATGAGCGTGAACCGGGCGTTGCCAACATACGATCGGCTCCGTTTGATTGAGCCTTGATCGCACAGACATTCATCATAGGCCGTCAGTTCCCCATTACATTATGAGCGTGAATGTGACGTTGCCAACATATACAGTTTCATTCATGTTATATATTCATGCAAGTTCATATGTTATTGTGTGTTATTGCTTGTGATTGTTATTGCTATTGTTTGATTATTTACATTTGCTCACATATGACTATTGCACAATTTTTCCATGTTAAAAATAACAAGAAATCAATAATAAATGTTTATCTAACAAGGTTCACTCGCCAACTTATGTTGACCCAAAAACCCCCATTTTACACATGATACAGGTGATCCAACCGCAGCAAGAAACACATAGGATTGGCTTAGAAGAATAAACTGGTTTAGAGCTTGGATTGTTTAGTTGGTTATTTTTCTTTGTATTTGTATGGACATGTTTGGATTATTGAGAATGTAATTTTGACTTTAATAAATATGAAACATATTAGTAAATATCATGAGCTTTGGTGATAACCCAATTATGCCCCGACTCTTATTCCGCTGCGGGTCGGGGTGTGATATTTTTGGTTTTGGCGTTTATGTTGGCGCCCGTTACTTTACTGTACTCTAATGCTTCCGCTAAACTTTGAAACTAATGCTTCCGCTAAACTTTGAAACTATGATATTTTGAAAATGACTATGAATGGTTAAACAAAGTTTTTGGAAAACGTTTAAATAAATCATATAGAGTCGTTCGATATTACTAGTGTCTGAGATTCTGATTTGATCACACGTCTCGCGGTAAAACTCCGCAAGTGGAAATTGAGGGTGTGACAAATTGGTATCAGAGCCTCTAGCTATAGAGAACCAGGTTTGCATTAAAAGTAGACCTAAACTATAGCTGTTACACGACACTAGACTTAGTTAGCACCAAACTGTGATATCTTGTTATGTGTTATACTACAATTGCTTTATGTGAGATATATATGTATATTGTGATGCACGCAACTCGTAACTAACTACACCAACCCAGCAGGCAATGTCATCATCATCATCCGACAAATCTCGTCCATCAAGGGCGCCGGGGAAGGCACCCATGGTCGAACCCTCACCACCTCATGGCGTGGAGACACGCTCAGCTGCTAGGAAAAGACTCGCTCTAGGAGGGGAGTCGTCCTCCCGTCCGACCACCGCTATACCGGTCGAACCGGTCAACTCGTTAGGAGTAGGGGACGATCTACTTAGGGATATGTTAAGGAAACAACAGGAACAGCTAGAGAGAATGCAGGAGACTATCGAAGCACAAGGATGGATGATACGTCAACTAACTGGTAAAACTGGAAAGCTCGAGGAAGAGCAATATGAGAATAAGAGAGTTCGAAACATTTTAGCTAAGGATCTTCGTGCTGAGCAGCTGAGGGTTGACTGGCTCGAAGACAGAGTTCTTGAGTCCAGTTGGAGGATTCAAGAATTGGAGCAGAATCAAGCACCTGTCCTAGTACCCGCACCAGCACCGCCCCCCCCCCCCCCCCAGCGCCGGTAGAGGAAGAAGAGGAGAATCCAGAGGAAGACCCAGAGAAGGATCCAGAGGAAGACCTGGAGGAGGATCCGGAGGAAGAAGATCCGGAACAGGACCCGGCTGTTGAAGCTGAAAACGCCGCAGAGGATGACGGCAATGATAGCGACTTGGGAGATGGAGACGTAGAAGACTAACTCGTCTCGCCAATCCCCGTTTTGTTTCCTTTTATTTGTTTATTTCCACTTATGTTTGAACTTAAATTTTATAATTAAACTGAGATGTTTGGTTGGTATTTTGTGAGACATTGAAATTTATTTAATCGAATGTTCCTTTTGATTGTTTAATTTGTTGGGTTGACATAACTTGTGTGATTATTGAAGTGTGGAATATGATAACTATATTGGATATATATACTTATCGGTGTGTGTTTGTGTTGTCTTGCGAAGATCTGAAATGGCAACTGGACGTCGCGGAAATATCAACATGTCAACTGAAGAATTGGCCGCATTAATCCAAGAACACGTGAATGCTGCTCTGGCAGGTGTTCAAAACCCACCAGCAGGTAACCATTATTAAATTTTCATGGGAAAATCTAACAGTTTGGCTAGTAGACTTTCTCGCTGACTACCTATCCTCTATCCTTAGGAGGGGGTCTTAACCCCTACAAGATGTTCCTCGATGCAAAACCGAGCAAGTTCACGGGTGTTGAAGGACCCATAGGACTGGTCCGTTAGATTGAAAAGTCTGAATCGGTATTCGAGATGTGCAATTGCCTTGAAGCCAATAAGGTCAAGTATGCTGCCTCGACATTGGAAGATGGGGCATTAACCTGGTGGAACGCACAAGTCCAAATGCGTGGACTTGTTGCGGCGAACGCAATGACCTGGACCGAGTTTAAGGCACTAATCAAGGAGGAATATTGTCCGCGGGACAGAGTTCAGCAGTTGGAGCAAGCGTTATGGAACCACAAGATGGTAGGGTCTGAAATTGAAGCGTACACGGCAAAACATCATGATCTTGTGTTCCTATGTCCCGATCTGGCTAACACCGTCGAAAAATGACTTGAGTTTTATCTTGGGGGTCTGGTCCCTGAGATCCAAGGCATGGTAATGTCTAGCAACCCTACGACGGAGCATCAAGCAATTAGGCTGGCGCATAAACTCACCGATAAGGCGGTGGAGCAAAGGAAGTTGCCACCTCGGGGTGCAACTGAAGTTGTCCCTGATAACAAAAGAAAATTTGAAGACTCACCTGCTCGACAGTCTTCGTCAGCCCAGCCACAACAAGGAAACCAGAAGCGGTCCAACAATTTCAACAACAATCGGGGTCACAATAATCAGTCTGCCAACAACACCCAGAACTCGAGCGGCTATGCGGGTCGAAAGCCGCAATGTAACCGTTGTAACCTCCATCATCACAGCCCTTGCGCCGGAAATTGCTGCCAAAGATGTGGCAAAGCGGGACACTCGGCAAGGGATTGTCGCGGGGAAATCATGTCTCGACAAAATCAGAATCAGCACCAGGGTCAACAGCAAGGTAATAACCGGGGATGCTATCAGTGCGGTAGCACTGCCCATTTCAAGCGGGACTGCCCGCAGCTTCGCAACAACATCAATGGTGGGAACAACAACAACAACCACAACAACAATAACAACAATGGAAACAATGGAAATGGTGACACAAGAGGTGCCAAAGGTCGTGCATTCACGCTAGGCCGTGGAGAGGCCAGAAACGACTCGAACGTGGTCACCGGTAAGTTTCCCCTTAACAATCATTTTTCTACTGTACTTTTTGATACGGGTGCGGATAAGAGTTTTATATCTGAGTCTTTTAGGAAGGACCTAAATCTCACACCTAAACCCCTAGAGACTCCTTACGTGATAGAAATAGCCGATGGTAAATCTGTAGATGTGAGCCATTTAGTATCCGGCTGTCAACTTAAACTCGTGGGTCACACCTTTACCATTGATCTGATGACAACTACCCTGGGTAGTTTTGACGTGGTAGCCGGAATGGACTGGCTATCCGACGTTCGAGCTGAAGTTCTCTGTTTCTAGAAATCTATCCGTATTCCGCTCTCTAACGACGAAGTCTTGATGGTGCAAGGCGAGAAGGTAGGCGTCGTCACAAACATCATCTCTTACATGCAAGCTCAGAAGTATCTTTGGAGAAAGAACTCCTTTGCTTTGCCCGCACTAGTCACCTAGCAGCCTAAGGACGAGAAGCGGATTGAAGATATCCCCGTCGTCCATGACTTTCCCGATGTGTTTCCAGAGGAGTTACCTGGTCTTCCAAAGTGGAGATTGAAATCGAATTGGCGAACCATGCGACTCCTATCGCCAAGGCCCCGTACCGCCTAGCTCCAGCAGAGCTGCAAGAGCTGTCTACCCAACTTCAGGAAGTGTTGGAAAAAAGATTTATCCGACCCAGTACTTCGCCATGAGGAGCTCCGGTCCTTTTTTTCAAGAAGAAGGACGGGACCTTCCGCATGTGCATCGACTACAGGGAACTCAATAAGGTTACCGTCAAGAACCGATACCCATTACCTCGCATTGACGATCTTTTCACCAGCTTCAAGGGTCAAGCTACTACTCCAAGATCGATCTATGGTCCGGTTATCACCAGTTACGCGTCAGGGAGGAGGATATCTCCAAGATGGCATTTCGCACTCGGTATGGCCATTATGAGTTCTTGGTCATTCCCTTCGGTCTCACCAATGCACCCGCGGTGTTCATGGACCTCATGAACCGCGTGTGTAAGCCGTATCTCGACAAGTTTGTCATCGTGTTCATCGATGATATACTCGTGTACTCTAAGGGTGAAGAAGAACATGCTGAGCATCTACGATTATTGCTGGAACTACTTCAACATGAGAAGCTATATGCTAAGTTTTCGAAGTGTGATTTATGGATTCGGGAAGTTCAGTTCCTCGGGCATATCGTGAATGAAAAGGGTATACACGTTGATCCCGCCAAGATCGATGCTATCAAGAACTGGGACGCACCCTGGACACCGACAGAGATCCACCAATTTTTGGGTTTGGCTGGTTACTACAGACGTTTCATCGAGGGATTTTCAAAGATCGCAGAACCTCTTACCACTCTCACTCAGAAGGGCACTAAGTATGCTTGGGGTGACAAACAGGAAGCAGCACTTCAATTGCTGAAACAGAAGCTTTGCAGTGCGCCCATTTTGTCCTTGCCAGAGGGGACAGATGATTTTGTGGTATATTGTGACGCTTCCATTCAGGGATTGGGATGTGTACTCATGCAACGTGATAAGGTCATCACGTATGCATCCCGACAGTTGAAGGTTCATGAGAAGAACTACACGACACATGACCTGGAATTGGGAGCAGTTGTGTTTGTACTTAAGATTTGGAGACACTATCTATATGGAAAAAGGTGCACAATTTACACGGATCACAAGAGCCTCCAACATATTTTCGACCAGAAGGAGTTGAACATGCGACAGCGTCGTTGGGTCGAACTCCTGAACGATTATGAATGCGCCATTCGGTATCACCCGGGTAAAGCAAACGTGGTAGCTGATGCCATCAGTAGGAAGGAGCACTTGAAACCTCGTCGGGTACGAGCACTACAGTTAACAATTCATTCTGGGTTACCCGAACAGATACGTGACACGAAGCTAGAAGCAGTTAAGGAAGAAAACATCAAGGCCGAATCTGTGGGAAAGATGGAACGCGATTGGGAGGTGAAACCCAATGGTGCCCGGTATTTCATGAATCGTATATGGGTACCTCTCTACGGAGACCTTAGGAAGCTAGTTATGGATGAAGCTCACAAATCCCGATACTCTGTCCATCCTGGTTCAGATAAGATGTATCAAGACCTTAAAGCCGCGTACTAGTGGCCCAACATGAAAGCGGATATAGCCACCTACGTGAGCAAGTGTTTGACTTGTGCGAAAGTCAAGGTGGAATACTAGAAGCCATCAGGGTTACTTCAACAACCTGAGATCCTAGTTTGGAAATGGGATCAGATCTCGATGGACTTTATCACTAAACTCCCGCGAGCTCTGGGTGGCTGCGATACCATCTGGGTAATCGTGGATCGTCTAACTAAGTCTGCACACTTCCTAGCGATCAAAGAAACAGATAAGATGGATAAGTTGACTCGCATCTACATTAAGGAAGTAGTTTCTTGGCACGGGGTGCCAACGTCCATCATCTCAGACAGAGATGCTCGTTTCACGTCCAACTTTTGGCAGTCACTTCAGAAAGCGTTGGGTACACGCTTAGATATGAGCACAGCTTACCACCCTCAGACTGATGGTCAAAGTGAAAGGACCATTCAGACCCTAGAGGACATGCTTAGGGCATGCGTGGTAGACTTCGGGAACAGTTGGGAAATCCATCTGCCTTTAGTGGAGTTCTCGTATAACAACAGTTACCATACGAGTATTCAAGCAGCACCGTTTGAAGCATTGTACGGTCGCAAATGTAGATCACCGGTCTGTTGGGCAGAAGTCAGTGACAGTCAACTCACAGGTCCTGAGTTGATACTTGAGGCTACTGAAAAGATTGTGCAAATCAGAAACCGCATGGCAGCGGCACGAGACCGACAGAAAAGCTACGCTGATCAACGACGCAAACCACTCGAATTTCAAGTAGGTGACCGCGTCCTACTGAAAGTGTCACCATGGAAGGGTGTAATTCGTTTCGGAAAACGAGGCAAACTAAACCCACGGTACGTAGGCCCATTTGTGATTTTGAAGCGTATCGGGCCCGTAGCTTATCAGTTAGACCTTCCTACCGAACTCAGTGGAGTTCACAACGTTTTCCACGTGTCTAATCTGAAGAAGTGCCTATCAGATGAGGCCCTAGTCATTCCATTGGATGAGATTCAAGTGGATGAGCAACTGCATTTTGTGGAACAACCTATCGAGATCATGGATCGTGAGATTAAGACTCGAAGGCATAGCAAGATACCAATTGTCAAGGTTCGTTGGGACTCTAAGCGTGGACCGGAGTTCACGTGGGAAAGAGAGGACCAAATGAAAAGCAAATATCCACACCTTTTTGCAGCTGAGCAGCAATCTGACGTTACCACCAACTAAATTTCGGTACGAAATTCTTTCAACATGGGGATGATTTGACAGCCTGGAAATTACTTGTACCATTACTAACAAACTGAATTTTTGTGTGTTGCATTCTAAACCGCGTTTACTCAATTTTCGGGACGAAAATTCTTTCAACATGGGGATAATGTGACATCCCGGCTTTTCAGGTATCTTAAACGCGCTACTTTACGGTTATTCATTCTTACACTGATTTAATTCAGAGAATTAAATTACACGCTCGCAATAACTACGCTAACTTTGTGAATCTATTGGGTGAATTACGTGCTATGTGTTATTAGACGTTTGTAGATTTTGTAGATTATTGTATCACGCCTTGGTTTCGCAATTATTAGTTATAAAAAAATAATAAATAAATAGCTGAACCGAACAGAGCCGCGAAATGTGTCGACCTCACCTCCTTGCGGCCCAAGAAAATAACCTAAACTTGAGGCCCAAGCCACTTAACCCAACCCCCCCATTTGCGGTCGCGCCCCCCTCCCCTTTTCCCTTGTTATATATAAATGTATGTACGCGTGAGATGTTGTTAAAAAAATCAAAACCCTAGTCTCCTAAGAGAAGGCCGATGGCTGCCCCCCCCCCCTCATGGTCGCACAAGCTCCAACTTCCGGATTGATTCCAATCTTATCCCGGTTCGCTAATCATCATCGTTTCAAGGTTAGGGTTTAATTTTTTTGCGATTCACATTAGGGTTTGTGTAATCTATATCATGATTATGTGTTATGGTAGGATTATTAGTATGAAAAGTGTTGTGATTTATGATTAGTTCGGATGATTGTGCGAATCTTTGCGATTGTGATGTTATGTTGAATACTAAAATCATAGGCTGCGTTTTAGCGATAAAGATCATGTTATATAATTAGGGTTTGCATGAATATTGATATACATGATGATATTTGACAAATAAACCTGTTGTTAATCATTATTACTAAGCGTCATGATCGTTTAAGCATGTTCTAATGCGACAAAAGTCGAAAACAGTTTGCTGAATGACATTTACAGCCAACTTCAATTGGCTATAACCTGATCATTATCTATTGAAAAGTATATTTTCTAATGCCTAAAACATGTATTTTTGAAAAGCGCTTCTAATGGCGCCAGATTCATATTTTTCTGAGGTCGTTTGCTATTTTTAAGTGGTCATTTAGTGCAGAAGCTGAAGCTGCGTAAATTCTGCAGAATTTGCTGGTTGTTTATCGAGTCGGATCGTATAGTCTGTAGGGGGTTGGGTCACGAAATTTGTACAGTAACTGGAGACGGGAATTTCCGGAAATCTCCCACTGGAATTTTGTTAATTGGATCAATGATGATTTTTAAATATTTTTTCCCGTGGATTGCAGTCAGAAAGTGACGAATCTGACTGCAGCCTAGTATATAAATGTTTATAAATAATTGGTAAAGCGTTAGGACTTGAAAATTTTACATAAAATCCTACAGTTTAGTTGACACCTCCTGTAAAATAATTGGAATTTTTGGAACGTTGAAACTATTTTATAAAAATCCTCGAAAACAGCCCAGTTATGAGCGTACAAGCTGAAACATGATAACTTGCGTTTGTGTGTACCTAAGTGTTGTATGAGTTAACCTGTGTTTATGACAAGTTGGTTTGATCATTATTTTGTATGGTGATATTTTGCATGCATGATTTTGGTTTCGAATTGGTTGTTGCGTGTGCCGTACTGTGTGTTAGTTATGCTTAGGATTTGTGTCAGTGTGTTCACACACTAACTTTAAATCGGTTGTCATGTTAGGACGCGATTAGCGGTTCCATCATTTGCTTCTTTTGTGTTATTCTAACCGAGCAATTTAAGGTGAGTTCACGACCCCTATTTTATCCGGTTTTGAACAACAGGGGGAGAAACATGTATACGCTCTAAAACTCTATCTTTTACGTTATGCGAAATTAACGTCGTTAAACTATTCGGTAACTAAGTTAATGTTAATGTACGTTATGGTCACTAAGTAGCTATATCACGGAAGTCCTCAACCAACTCTCGGATCGTTAGTATTGGGTTAGATAGCGGGGAAATTATAAATAGTACTACTGGGCCCGACAAGCCCCACCCGAGCTAGTCGCGCTAGCCGACCGGGTATGGTCAATGGGTGAGTAATTTGGCCTAACTTTCGCCATGGTCAGTGATAGACCTGGCAACACTGAGGCAACAACAGTCAGCTTCGATCGCGAACTCTTATGTGACGTAACTTTAGGCTCGCTACCTACATGTTAACATTGAACTTAATTACGAACCAACATTATTATTCCGGGTTAGGAATAATGGAACTATATCGTTATCCCGGGTTAGGGATAACGGGGAAAACAAACTTTTAAACCGAACTTGTGAACTTATAAAAACCTGTGAACTCACTCTTCTTTAATGTTGACACTTGTTTCTTTACATGTTTCTCAGGACGCTAGGAGCGATAGGTGCACTCACTTGCATTTGATCAAGACATTTTTATCGAGTCTTATTTACGAATAATGTTTGGGATTTTGGTTTTGGCGTTTATGTTGGCGCCCGTTACTTTACTGTACTCTAATGCTTCCGCTAAACTTTGAAACTAATGCTTCCGCTAAACTTTGAAACTAAGATATTTTGAAAATGACTATGAATGGTTAAACAAATGTTTTCGGAAAACGTTTAAATAAATCATATAGAGTCGTTCGATATTACTAGTGTCTGAGATTTTGGTTTGATCACACGCCTCGCGGTAAAACTCCGCAAGTGGAAATTGAGGGTGTGACAAATTTGTGAGGGACTGCTATGAAAAAGGTTTGATTTCTCTGCATCATCATGTTTCAACTAAGGATCAGCGGGCAGATGTGTTGACAAAAGCTTTTGACACATCTACCTTTGAAAGCTTGATCTCTAGATTGGCATCCTAAACATGGATTAGAAGCAAAATTTTGTTTTCCATGAATAAAAAGCATTAAAATGTTTTCAGAAAAACAAAAATCCATCCTTAAAAATAGCTCTAAATTGAATTTTTTTTCAAAAACCTTAAAGTTTGTTCATAACCAGTTTATAAAAACTTATGTTTGGCTAAATTTATCCACTATTAAAAGATATCCTCTGTTCTCATTCACCACTGCTCATAACCTATATTAGGTATAACCATTGCTTATCCTAACCTCTGATGTCTATCCACTGATAGACTAAAATCACCACTATTCATATCGACTGTTCCCAACCTCTGTTGCTTTCCAACATACATTACATAACAACTATCATCCACTTCATAACAGATGTTAGCCATCAGATCTTTATAACGAACATTGCAACGTCAGCATTCACTTTTCCGTTTATAAAAACGATGTTCTATCTAAACAGAGCTCTTACTACCGACTTGAATTCAAAATTCACAAAAACAGTTACCACTACCATCTTCACCACAATTTCTCACATTTCTTCTCCGATCATGGCTCTGCAAATCAAAACACCTCATAACTACCTTCTGTATTTTGAGAAAACCGACAAAAAACGCATCTTTCCATTCAATAATGATGTATTAACATCATCAAAATATAAACCTATACTCACTGCGATGCCCATCTACGTGGATACTCTCCGAAAATTCTGGGGAAATGCTGAAGTCCAAAATCAAAATAAAAAGCCCTATGCTATCACGTCTATAATCAGAGAAACTCTTGTTCAAATATCCCCATCTTCCATATCCACGACATTTGGTCTTGAAGACCAGGCAGGTAATACTTCTTTTGAAAAGCACTTGCTTCATACAGAATTCATAGAGAGAGGGTATGAAGGTCAATTGATAGGAGTTGCTATTTTTAAACCTCAAATTCCTGCTGAAATGAGATACCTTTTTCATAATCATTTAATATGTCTCTCTGCCAAGACAATCTCATTTAATGAGATTCCACAAAAGTTCAAAACTTGGGATATACAATTTTAACAAATTCAAACTATAATTTATCTCAGGCATTGTTCTTGGACTTGGTAGCAAATGTGAATGCAATCAAAGGTAATAAAATAAAGCTTTTCTTATGTATCCAAGACTTTTAAGCTTTTACCTTTAAAAACAAGCATGTGAAAAAGATTTTCAACAAGGTAAAACTATAAAAAGTCAAAGTCTTACACATGAAACTTTTACCAGAATGAAAAAATAAAATGAGTCAAAAGTTTTAAAAACACAAGCAAAGGGGGATGAGCCTATTTCGGATGAGTCCACATCCACTGCTCAAACCTCTGTTGCTCAGCCCACTGCTCCTAGTGATCATGACACCACAACTGGTGTTGTGAAATCCACACCAGCAAAACCCAAAAAGAAACCTTCCACATCCAAAAAGCCCACCAAACCAAAACAAAATAAAAAGACACATCTGGAAGATGAGATCCCATAGGATAACCTTGTGGTAACACAAATGCCACTAGAAACCACTGTTACTACATCCTCACAACAGATGGAAAGATATCCACCCATCCAAACTCCTCTTGAATCCTCATAAAAGGATTAAGTTGTAAGCACAGGGACACCTAATCAAGAAGCAGATGTTTCACTTGAAAGTCTATTTCTAAGCCCCTCTCCCAGGTCAAATTTCTTTCAACTCCACAACTCCCTACTCCAATCCCACCAACATTTTTACCCTTGTTTGATGCAATTGATAAAACTCAGACACATATAAGTTCCTCTCAATCACCAATCAAAGAGAGTCAACTTCCACAAGTGACTGAGTCTGAGAAAAATCAATTTGCTAACCCACAAACAGTTGAGGAAGCTACACCCCATGAGTTACATGTAACTCTTGGTGGTATTTCAAGTGAAGCAGCCACTACAACTAATGAAACAACATTTTTTCAGTTGGACAGTGGTTATATCTATAAGTCTTCCTTGAAGGTAACAATTGTTGAGGCTACAATTGTAACCCCTGTTCTAGTTGGAAGTCCCCAGTACCAAGAAAAAGGGGCATTTGGTTCTATTAACTTGGAGTCTTCTCCTGTTAAGGATCCAAATACAACTACCTCTGGTAGGGATTCAGATGATCCTATTAAATTAGGTGATGAATTAAGATACAAAGAATTGACGAATAGAATGACATCTATGGAATCTTCAATAGATGAAATGAAAAGCATGATGAAGCGGATTGTAGATCCGTTGTACGGATCGTTCAGGTCCTAATTTGGCAAACCTAAGGTAAACGTGTGGAATCCGTTTGCATAGGCGACATTGTATACAAGTTTATTTCTGTTTAATCACTATGTCATTGATTAGTAAACATTACAGTTCCTGGAAACACTTGGACAAAGCTTCGCCTTCCAAGTTACAAAATCTCTGAACGTTACAAATGAAATCACAACACTCCTATTTATAGGAGAACAAGTTCACTTGAAATGTGTCATGGCCAAGTTCGGGCAAACTTGTCCTTCACAGGGCAACTTCGGGCAAACTTGTCCATGTACTTTACAAGTTCGGGCGAACTTGTCTCACATCATACGTAAACTTAATGTTTCGCTCCTAAACACAAACTCAACGTTATACGATGACGTAGGCAACAAACATATGCATCAACAGACTCCCCCTTGGATGTTGCCGTAGTCATCAGTCTTCAAATAAGTTCCAGAGTCTTTAAAATTCTCTTGATCTTTATTTCTGGATTAACTTTAACATCGATGATATTCATATTTCGTCAATCTATTCTCTTTTCTTGAGCTTGTCTTGATAAAACTTTAATCACCATGCTCCCCTTTACTTTGAGCTTTCGGATATCTTCAATCAACATGTTTATCCAGCTCCCCTTTAAAAACTATTTTCTATTTCAAAGTTCCTCAAACTTTCAAATAAACATTTCAGATTCAAACTTTGAAACCTCTAAACACAAATATTTCAAATTTTAATAATCTTAACGGTTTTAAACCCTCTCAGTTAATCAAGTCCAAATTAATGACCTTGAATATCTGATTTATGTATCAAGTTCAACTTAATGATCTTGATTAAACATTTTGACTCTAAACTGACGTATTTACTCAAATGTAAATTTCAACTCAATGAACTTTTTAAAATTTTTAGATCAAATTCAATCAATTTTTTAGATTTTGTTCAGCAACTCTAGACTTTGAAAATCAACATTTCATCATCAGTGGTCGAAACTAAAAAGATAATAAAATCTTTTTTGTTTTTATGAAACGAATATCAAATACTAACTATGTACAAATATATTTACAAACATATTTTTGTTGAGTTTGTGTTAAAGGATCATATCAGCTTTTTAGACATATCACAAGTACCGTTGACCTTTTAATGACTGCAAGTTGTAAAGATGTTTACCTAGATTGTCGATATGTTTGTCCTCTTAAACTTTGACACATTTCTCAATTGTTCCAAGATATGCTAGGTAGAATTTAAAAAACTTGACTTAACTATGGTTCCCATCTCAGAATATACTCCCGTATCAAGGTTCCATAGATTTCATCTTACAGGTGAGTATAGCGTAATTGATATCTGTATCTGGGTTGTGCGAGGCCTTGAGAGCTCAGGTTAATACCACCGTATCGACAAAGAGATGAAGGCTCGCCTTTAAGGTGTTGCTCCAATAAGGAATCTTTTAACTGCAATTGATATGATCTTTCGATACTTTCAATTTTGCTGCAGTTTAGGGGTTTTTAGCAAAAGCATTATAGAAGTTCTAGGCTATTGCTTCCGCAAAATCAAAAGAACTTGTATAATACCCAGATATCAATCATCTATAAAGACCTCGTATCTTCGAATCACGCAATCTCTCAAACGAAATTTCGGAGTACTAAGTCCATATATCCGAGAAATGTTAATCCACAAATTAAGCAGTTGTAACTTTAGTTTATATCCCGAAAACAATCTACTGAACGTGTAAAGCCTATCGACACATCCATACTAGAACTTGTTCAAACCTTTTAAACTCTACAAATCCTTAGCATATTGTGATAGTCCACTGATGTACTATCATTTCCTTTTTACACAAAACTCTTTTTGTCTTTTTCATATTTTTGTACTTTTTGCATTTAATATGTTTTTGGATTTTATGAAAAAAATTTCTCCCCCTAAAATTCAAAAATATATTTTTGGAATTTTTGATTTATAGACAAACATTGACTAACTGATAAGAATCACTTCAATTCTCCATCCATTACTGCTTCACAATTTATCTTTTAAATATCTTCCCTCTCATTAAAACAAACACTGTGACCCTTTTGTGTTTTAGAAAACATTTTATATCCATAAGTTTTGTCTATTCAACAGTGAGGCTTCTGTGAAATTTTTCAAATTTTCTTCAAAAATTGTAAAATTTTCAAGTAAACGTTATTAAAACATGTTTTCAAAAAATTTTCTCCAAAAATTTTCAAAATTTTAAAGTAAACATTATTGGAATTTCAAAATTTTGTAAAAATGGCCTTAATATAGAACTTGATAACCCGACCCTTCTTTAATGTGTGCCACGGAACTCCATTCTCAGTAATTTGTTTTCATCTTAGAAGTTCCTGCACAAAAATTCAAGCAATTAGTTGAATAGTGACACCCAAGCCTTTTCAGTCTTAGGCGTTGTTTCTTCAACCTTAATTTTAATTTTCTTTTCACAATGAGGCTTATTTTGGACTTTTTCAAGTTTCGGAAAGTCCTCTAAACTTTCAATTTTCCTTGATTGTGTAACTTCTTTTTCTATCACCAACCATGTTTGATTTTTCATTAAAGCTTTCTTGAAATACAATGTAGAAATTTTTTGTTCATTACAACTCGAGGATTCATGTCACACCCCAATCTGCAGCGGAAGAAAACACGGGATGCAACAGACACCTCTGGTACAAACACATTGTTTATAAAGACACTACATTTTATTACTTACAAAATGTTGATTACATATTACATGTATGTTACAAGTGCGTGTTCCCATGAACTACATAAGTCCTCTAAGCCGCATGCGATTATATCAATATTCGTCTATCAACACGTCTTGAACAACATACACGGATCACACCAGTCTCAATTTACCTGAAATGCATGTTAGTTTTAAAAAGGGTCAGCTAGAGCCGGTGAGTTTCACTGGTTTGGTTGTTTCGTAGCAAAATGCTTTAACAAGTTTAATTGCACAAGTCACAGGTCGTAGATGGAATTACACGAGTGTACAAGTGAAACCTTGAATGTTTTAACCGTACCGGGTCACACCGACGCCTTCAGCTCGCCGGGCTGTGTCACAACAGACACCTTCAGCTCGCCGGACCGTGTCACAACAGACACCTTCAGCTCGTAGGACCGTGTCACAACAGACACCTTCAGCTCGTCAGACTGTATCACAAGTAACACAGTTTGTAACATGCAAATCACCCCAGAAAATAGTAAAACAGTTTAAAAGTGGGGGAGTGAAACTCACAGGATAGTAGTATCCCAGGTAGCAATAAGAGTATATGCAAGTTGGTTCGGCTCTAACAGTAATTATGCAAGTAATAACCAATATCAGTTGCTAAGTCGGTAATGCCTATAACTTGGGCCCGGGTCGGTATTTTCAGGCCATATTGTACATCTAGTATCCCGGTGTGGTGATGGATGTTAGGGTAGGATCAGTTTTACGTTTGACTCCCGGGCACCGGTTCGCGTGCCAGCCAAAGTTGGTTGTTCTATGTGTTCGGATAACGGCACTAAGATCTAGACAGTGCCAATACATTGTCATTTAGAAAATATTAAGTATTTATTAAGGAAATTCGGACGTTGAGAGGATCTACGCCTCCCAACTTTGAGTTTCTGCTTTCGTCGTCGGGGGTTCTCCCGAACGGTGGTGGAACACACCCAGAGTGTCCAGCTTACACAGGAACTTCCAAGAATACCCCCAGTGTTCCACTTATAGTCGCAATAGGGTTCAGTCCGTTCCCAGTTCCGGAAGGTTCGTTGTCCGGTAAACTGTCGAAATAAGTTAAAAGAAGCGTTTTAAAAGCCAAAAAATCCCATTTAATCTATGTATTTTATTAAATTCTGGATATTTTTGTGGAAATCAGTAACAATATATAGATTCATGGAAAATTATTTCGGGAATTGATAAAGTTATCTTTATAACCTAAATAATTTATTTGTAAAATAGTATTTAACCGAATAATTTACATCGCTTATCATCCAATGTCTAAAATTCTAAAAATATTCCAGTAAGCTCCTTATATGTCCAGAAACTCCCTGAAAAATTTAGGATTTTCCGATTTTGTTTCAGTGCGTTTCCGGCTACCGAAAACTCTCAAAAACGCGGATTTTTAGTCTGAATCAAAATTCAATCAATGGACTCCCAAACTTTCCAGAACATTCCTTATATGTTCCTTAGTGTTTCTGTAAAGTTTGGTGATTTATTGATTTCGTTTGGTATTTTTCCCGAATTTATTTCGGTAAAACATTTAAAAATTCGCCAAAAATCATAGAAAATTCTAAAATTTTACTTGAAGATTCCTGTCAATATCCTACATCACCACACTAATTTTCAGCTCAATACAATACCCACGGACCAAGTTATGGTCCAACGATATTCTTCCTATTCTAGTTTCGAGTTTCAGGCGATATACTTAGCGATTCCTTCGATTCCGAGCGTTTTTCTTGAGTCCAGAAGTGTGTGAGTGCTATATTCAGTACCTACATACCAAGTACAATCCAAACATGCCATAACCCATGTCAATCAAGCCTTGTTTCACTGTTTTTCAGTTAATAACTTGGTTAATCGCTTTTGGGTCGATTAGGGTATCAAAAGCCAAAGTTTTGTTATCTTGGCTACCATATAACATCATGGAATCCCTGGTGTGTTCTTATTCAGCCAAGAACCATGTTTAAACCATTAAAAATCATGGATTAAAAGGGTTTTCTTTGTCTAGCTCATGTTTCTCAAGAAATAATCATCAAAACCATAAGAAACTTGGATTATACCTTTGATTTTGCTTAATTTGATGGAGTATCAGCTGAGTTCTTGAGCAGATTTTGTGTGAAAGATGAAGTAAAATGAAGAAGAAATGAAGAAAAAAAAAAGAAAAAAATTATATATTAAGGGGGGGTCAAGTGGGGGCACCCCTACCCCACCTACGCTTTGTCGTGCTTCGTTTTTCGTGTTAAAAGATGATTTTTATCTTCGGTCTCGTGTTACGGTTCCTTTTCGGGTCCCATACGCGTCCCCGATTCGCCAAACGGGCTCCTTTTTTCACGTTCTTAGTGTTAAAAGACTCAGTTTTAAAAACCGTGCATAACCGTCTCGAAACCCGAACACGGTTACTTTTTAATCATAATGGCCTCGTATTAGGGTAGTTTAAGTATTTTTAGACTTGATTGACCGTTCCTTGCATGTTTGGTTGCCTTTTATTGTTCTCAAAACGAAGGCGTTTCCCTAACGGGAATTCCTTGTTTTGCGTGCCCTTTCTTCGAATGTGTTCAAATCTTAGATCATAGTCTATGGCTCGTAACTAAGATGTTTCGTGAACTCAGAATCTTTAAATAGCCCTACCAATAGCCTAACAATTATCATCAAATTTTTAATGCGTTGTTAAACGGAACGCTCCCGTTTAACACGTTGTTACAGGCTAAGGACACCAACCTCACACCGTTGGCCCTTAATAGTGTCATGTTAACCATGACGTGCTCTCGGATTCCTCCGAGACATAACAGATATTGCTTAGCATAGCACACAAGTCATGCATGTGTTTAGGGTTTTTGCACAATTATTGTTTTAAGCATGTTTTAAAGTTTTGGGACCAATTATGGTGTCCCTGGTTTTGTCCCGAGTATCAAGAATTCGTATCATCAAACGTAATCACAACAAATATCATGATATACATTTCACGTCCGGTTACCGTGGACTTGTACAGGTCAAAGTTTACCGGGATTTTTCACAATTGTCACAATTCACCAGCTTCAAAATTTGAAAACTTAGTAGTAACTGGTTTTACCTTGTTTGTAGTTTCTATACATTGTTTCCAAACCTGAGTTGTTGCTTTCAAATCCTCAGAATCTTTCTTATCAATAGGAACAGGTTTAGGATTATTTTGTGGACATTTTCTAGCAATGTCTCCATTTACTCCACAATTGTGACACATTTTGTTATCATACCGATCTTTTTAACAAACCATACACTCAAATCATAGCATTGATTTGAAGTGTGATAGCCATCTTTCCTGTTCTTCTATAAACTTGATTTGAATTTGAAGCACTGTGGTCGACTTGTACCACTTATTTTCAAATTTTTATAAGTTTTGATTTTCAAATTTAAGTGAATTTTTATAATAATTGGATGATCGTACCGATGAACTTTTATTTTTCTTTTGAAACTTTTTAGAATATCTAAAACTTCGTTTTTCGTTTTGTTTTCGTTCTCCATTCTGCTTAGAAGGTTTTTGCGTTGAGCATTCACCTTTTTCAGTAGATTGTAGAACAATTTCTTGAAATTTTTTTTAGTTTTAAAAATATTTCATTTTTATCACTTTCATCGTCGGTATCATCATCCCAATCCTCAATTATGAAATCGTCATAATTTGTGACATTGTCACTTATTTGGATTCCTTTTTTATTCTCATTGATCGGTTTTGGACGTATATGATCTAACACTAAAGACGAGGTTACAAAAATTTTCCATTTTTTTCCAAATCAACAGTTTTATTTTTTGCATTCTCAACTTCATTTTCAAGTTGAGTTATTTTCTCAAGATGAGAATTTATTGCTTTTTGATTTTCAATATTAATTTTTTCAAAAACAAATTTTTCATTTTCTAAAAATTTATTTTATTTTCAAAATTATTTTCTTTTTCTTTTAACATTTTATTTTCTAATGTCAAACTCCCAGATTGGTCAAGAGTTTAGCATTAACTGCCAGATAATCACTCAAATTTTCATCATAGACTGGGCAGATTGGTTTAGAACTTGAAGACGCATTTATAGATGTACTTGAAACTTGTTCATCACAGTTCTTCGCCATTATACTTCTTTCTCTCTTAATCCGATCATTTAAACTTTGTGCTTCCATATTATTTCCTTGATCACTCACTAGACCTGCAAAAGAATGATAAACTTTAGGATTATTAAAACTTTGACAAGCATTTTCATTTTCAGATGTAATCTCAGACTCACTTTCCTTCTTTAGTTTTAAAACTTTCAGCTTTTCAATTACAGGAATGTGATCACAAATTTTGTGCATAAATTTATAAAGATGATTGATGTCAAATCTAGGTTCCTTTTTTAATTCTGTCAAAAATCATCCCATGCTGATGGTAATGCCTCTTCCAATTTCATAAACTGACCTTCAATACTGATTTTTTACCAGTGGTTACCTCGATTTAAATGTTTCATCATGACATTAAAATGTTTTACTAGCACAATTACAGATTCATCCTTTTTGCATTTAAACATTTGAAATCTTTTATACCAAATATCATAAAGATCCAAACCAGAAGACAACTCTTCACAATCATTCATTTTTTCAAAATCAATATCTTTCATTCCGACAAAAATTTGGTTTTCAAAGACTTTATGCAAAATTTGACTTTTTAATCGATAATTTTAACGTATCGGTTTGCTAAAAACGTTTAAATTTTTTTCAAAAAACCGTTTTTACCAGATTCTAGCTTTAAAATCGTCTCGTCGATACGAACTCAACAATGTATAATATCAGAGACGTATACATGTACACTTTTGTACAACTTCGGGCGAAGTTATGTAACCTTACCTAACTTTGTCCGAACTTGTAACCCTTTGAACAACTTCGTCCGAACTTGTAATCCTTTGGACAAGTTCGTGCGAACTTATACACTTTTGTACAACTTTGGGCGAAGTTATGTAACAACTTCGGATAGAATTTCCCCAAAACTTGGTTTTGTTGCAAATTTCGACATGAATTCGTTTAATTTTAGCTCTGATCTTTTCAAGGGTTTTACTATGATGGATATTACGTATTATACTTGAAAATCAGTCCATTTAATGTCCAAGAAAAGTCAAAAATAGAAAGAAATGAGTAGAAGATGTGATGTTCTAAGTCCAATGTTTTCAAATCAGGCCTATCCTGCTCTGATACCACTTGTAGGTCCGTTGTACGGATCGTTCAGGTCCTAATTTGGCAAACCTAAGGTAAACGTGCGGAATCCGTTTGCATAAGCGACATTGTATACAAGTTTGTTACTGTTTAATCATTGTTTCATTGATTAGTAAACGTTAAAGCTCCTGGAAACACTTGGACAGAGCTTCGCCTTCCAAGTTACAAAATCTCTGAACGTTACAAATGAAATCACAACACTCCTATTTATAGGAGAACAAGTTCGCTTGAAATGTGTCATGGCCAAGTTCGGGCGAACTTGTCCTTCGCAGGACAACTTGGGCGAACTTGTCCATGTACTTTACAAGTTCGGGCGAACTTGTCTCACATCATACATAAAGTTAACGTTTCGCTCCTAAACACAGACTCGGCGTTATACGATGACGTAGGCAACAGACATATGCATCAACACGAATGTTGAAGAATTCTGAGAGTCAACCTTCTACTCAGCAAATTGCCAATGAGATGGGGAAATCAGTGCAACCAATCGTCCAAGCTCAAAGGAATTTGGCTAATATCAATCAGAACTCCCACATGGAGCTGATAAGGAACATGGTTGAGGTTAGATACAAAGTTACACAAGCAGATATTAAGGCCATAAGAGAACATCTGTTACAGACCACTGGTTCTGCCCCTTTAACAGTACTTCAAGAAGAAGTAGAAGATGATGCCAAAAAGGGGGAGAATGAAAAGTTAAGAAAGTTGCAGCCTTCACAAGCTAAACCATAAAAGGTGCAACAACAAAACCCAAAGTCTGCTGCAACCAAAACCACGGCTCCAACCAAAACCTCTGCTAAGGCGTCGGATGCTGGAAGTACAAAAGGGATTGATGAGACCCTAAACAAGAAAGCAGAAGAGATTGCCTCAGAAAAGCAGAGAAGGCAAGATACACTGGAAAGCAAAGCTTCCCTCTTAATTGAATAAGAAAAGGCCATGCAGATGGAAAAAGAAGATATTGGTACTTCAAAAAGGAGAAAGTCAACTAGAAAAGTTAGACAGCCAAACACCACCTCTCCTAAAACCATTGTTGGGTCTACAAAAAGTGTATCCTCTGCTACAACTAAAACCAAACCATCACCACAAAAACCAACCGATGTTGGTACAACAAATGTATCAACAGATGTTCCATCACCACCACCAAATCAATCAACAAATGTTTGTACAACAAATCTACTAACAGATGCTACACAAACATCTGCCATGATAACGTTTCCCACTACTTCACAACCACTTCCCACACCACCAAGAATACCAACACGACCACTATCACCTAAAATCAAATTCACACGCAAAAGAAAAACTTTTGTAGAGCAAGAAGATGATGAGGGAGTTCCATAACCAATTCCCTTATTATCTGCCCCCATTCCAGCCATACCACTATCATTATTTCCACCTAAATCCACTTCAATTCTAATATATCAACCACCATCTGTCATCCCTTGGCTGCTCAATCCTCTAGAGATTTATGCTGTTAAAGGTGAAATTGAATCTTTAGAGGATCCATCACAAAGATCCTTCCCATCTCTTTTTGGTTATCGAAAGCCTAGAAACTTAGATGAGTATTTGAAGCTAAAGGCAAAATAGGCTGAGAATATTGGAAAAGAGACGTGCAAAGGGAAGGATGACAGGCATGCTCAGGGAATCTTGTCACTAGAAGTTAGCAAGGTAAGAAAGATAGAAGATTATGCTAAGGATCTGAGCAAGTCCATGTCTGAGAAACCAACCAATCTTGAGCTTGATGAAGAACTGAAACAGGATTACCTTGATCACATCATGCAACATAAACCATACAAAGCAACAAGAGCACATTTCAAAGACTGGTTATCTGATTCTCTCAAGGAAGAAATTGAAAGAATCCAAAAAAATGCTCAAAGATCCTTTACATAAGCCAACTCCACCAGATTGGAAGAAAAACCAACAAATTGATCAATGCAAGGCTTTGAAGCTAAAAAGAATGAGAGAAGAGCTAGTTGCTGCAAAGTATGGTACTGCTAGAGTTGTTGCCAGATGGTCAGAATCCAGAATTGTTGAAACTTACAAAAGGCTAGAACAGTTAAGAGAAAATGATCCTACAGTTCCCAGGAAGCCAGGTTATCTAACAGTGGTTATCCCTTAACAGACCCAGACATCTAAAAAGCAGACCTTAACCTCTGGCTTACCCATAATTGCCTTAAATCAAGCAAAAAGGCAAAAGCAGATGGCTGAGGCTGATGAGCTGATGTTTGAAGAACACATAAAGGAGGGAATAAAGAACCAACTGCTTTACCACACAGATCCTGCCAATGAAAAACTAAGAGAAACTGTAGGTCCAGATCGGTTCACCTAAGAACACAAGCTTTGTGTTTAATCCGGTTTAACGTGCGAAATCCGTTAAACCGAACCGTAATCGATACACGAAACGTAAATAATCACTGTTTATTTTGATTCAGCTTAAACCGTAGAGAGTATCGACGCTCTATGACATGAAAACGCATAATCTAGATATGAAGATGAAGCTTGAACTAAGGTCTCTTGTGCGGAGTGTTCTCATGCGAGGTTGTACTTGTATGATGTGTTGAACTGCTATTTATAAGGTATGCATGCAACCCTTGTACGAGGTGCACAACTCGTGCGATGTGAAGGTCATGCAAATCGTCCAAGATAATTCCCATAGTTGATCACGACATGCTTGTGTGTAATTGTGATGTCATACTTGTGTTGTCATCACATTAATGTGATGACATCATTCCCGATCATGCCCGCTCTCTTCGTATCGTGTTATACCAAATCATATCTTATTCTAACACCACCTAGCGAAACCTTTGTCCGGTATAATACAGACTCAAGACATTTGACATTTCACATACAATTAGATTTTTATCAATGGCTACACAAATAGTGCACTAATAATAACAATCGCAAATCTTATCAGCAGGCCACAATCAGTCTACTCATCAGAAATAACCCTTCAACCAAGAACCATCTGATTCAAAAATTCTAAAGTGGATGTCATCCTCAGACACCCACGAATTGACCTTGCTTATATCAGATGGTGAAGTTCAAAAGCTAAGAATGGAGGATGCATATGGTCTGGATGCATATTACCTCCAAGATCTGTTTAAACTTGAACTTGAAAGGGATTTTGAAGACATGATTTCCTTGAACTTTAAATTACAGTTCAAAGGCCAAATCAGGGAAATGTTGATGACAAATAAAGATCAGAAACAAAGAAGTGTTTTGGCATCATTTGTTCTAGGGTACATTGTTGGATCTAGTGGACCCTACAAAAGAACAGATGATTGGAAAGCCAAAATAGTCTATAACATCTTATGATAAATAACAGAGCTTTGAAGATCTGCTCCTCCCAAGGAAAAGACATCAATATCTGCTGCTCTAAAGTCTGTTAAGCTAAAGGTTTGTTTTATAAGAATTGTTGAAGAATAAAGTCCATTGATACAAAGGTCTGCCAGAGAGATCCTCTGCTATTGAAGATAAAGACTGTTGAAGCAAAGGTCTGCTGGACCAACAGAGGTTAAAGCTCATCTGAGGTTTCTTCAACATATGTTGGATCAACAGAGTTTATATACTATCAATGTAACAGTGTTTTAGCTAGAAGATGTTAATAGTTTGTTAGGTCGTTAGATGTCGCTATCTATGTGACGTCAGCTTAGATTCCTCAGATGTTTGCTTTGTACTATAAATAGAACAGTGCTTGTACTGTTCTATTCATCACTTATTCTTGACATTTTTGTACGAACAAATTAGAGTGATCAAGCTGAGGGGGAGTTTATAATTCTCATGCATACGCAAATCATTATTTATAAAAGCATGTTGATGAAAACAAATTCTTCATTGTTGTGATTCAAAAGTTTAATTCCGCTGCATTTATCATCTCTGTTTTACCATCTTTCATTACTTTCATCTTAAACTTTCACAACAATTAAAACTCAGATCCTATCATCATGCTTCTCAAGATATTGATGAATTCCCAACTTTTACATAAATGTTTGCTGAAGAAGCTAATGACGTAGTCTGGAGAAAGATTGAGGAAAAATTTAAAATTGGTGATCCACCAAGAATCAATCAAGATGAGATAAAGTGTGCAAGAAAGAAATGGTTCAAAACGATTCCTGTTGAACGTATTTAGAAGACCATTGGCATCCTTTACGAGAAACAAGGATATCTCACTGGGTGATATTATTAGCTTGGGATGGATTCCAGAGTTCAAAGTTTTTGCAATCAAAAGGGAGTATGGTGTTCAATACTTCAAGTAGTTGAATGATATCAAAATTCTGCTTTGGTGGGATGTGAAAGAGTTGTGTCGAACTAGATTGAATAACGACGAGATGAGACAGTATGATGAAAAGATTCTGAAATTCATAAAGTATCAAGCAAGAAATGATTTTCCAGAATGGAAACCACATAAACCAAAACGTGTTGTATCTAAAACAGAGATTGATCCTGAAATGAAAAAGCAGAAAGTAACGCTAATTTATAAACGACCAAAAGCAATGAGGAATATGCCACAGATGAAAATGGAACAAGATTTTCATACCGAATTTAGATGGTGGCACTATGACAAGCATACGTGAGAGGTTGTGATTGTACTGAGTAAAGACGGAAAACCGGATATCAATCCGAATTTACGATCCAATGTGGATAGTAAATATGTCTAAAAAGGATATTGAGATGTTGTATTACAACAAGATATATACGACATACACATAGGAAGAATGTGGGATACGAAATGGAGGGAAATTTAAAGAAAAGTGTTTTTGAAAGATATAAAGAACGAGGAAAGGATTGAGGAGAGAAGAAAGAAACTTCTATTTCAAGATTATGAAGTGGGCTCCAAAGACTGATCAAACTCCAATGGCAGAATTTGAACTAAAATGTCAATGATATCGGAAGAACTTCTTTGGGAGTGAAGGCTGAAGATTGGTTGAAGATCTTTGAGATCGAACAAGACTGGGGAAACATCCAAGGGGCAGTTTTTTGGTGCATAATGTCTATTGCCTATGTCTTGGTGTAGAGTCATGATTTATAGAATAGTATAACAATATAATAGGTTGAATGTTAGTTTGAGTTTATTTTGTAATGTTACTCATTCGTACGGACGAGTCATCCGCACGGATGAGAGGCTCATCTGTACGGATTAGTGTTCCGCCCTAAATACCTAACCAATGTCTATAAATTAGGGTGTTGGGTATGAGAGAACTAATTATTCACTCTAGAGGCAAATCTTTGTCAAAATTCAACCGTGTAATGTTATATCTTTGAAAGTTAATGAGAATAGAGAAAATTGAAAAATTCTTGTGTTTCTACTTTTATATCATGGATTGCGCACATTATATAGGAGTTTAGATATCACTGGGTGTTTATCTTGATCAAACTGATCCTATCATAGCTAGCAAACACAAGCAGATGGTATTGTGGATAAGGTTGGAATTTCCAAAGAGTTATCCTTATGAGCTCGGTATGATCGAATTAAGAGTTGACCGAAGTTCTATAAGTTTTCGGAGAAGAAATGAAGGAATCGTAGAGAAGATTGGAAGTGTATTTTAATTTGTGGTGAGTTGAAATCGTGTTCCAGGGTCCTATTATACTTGTTGAGGTTAGTTGAACGAGTTAGAATCATAATTGCATTCAGAGGTTAGGTGGGTTATCGGATTACCAACGCAAGGTGCTTAGATCGGGTTGATATTTGTGGGTTTGTTAAGATAACTTTGGAGATAAACGATAACGCAAGAAAAATTTAGAAAATGGAGTTGGATTTGGATCTGGAGGGTGGTCGGAAAATGCGGCGAGACCGCCTGGAAATCAAAGCGAACATGAGGCAGGGGCTAGAAATTTTAAAGTTTCAAGACTTGGCACATTTTGTCCCTGAGGTTTTAAATGTATGCAATCTCATTTAAACTTCCTTTTTCTTTTATAAAACTTTTATGACTTGACAATTTTGGCCCTTTATTGTCAAAACTATTTTAAAGTTTTTGTTTCTTTTTATAAACCTTGAATTGTTATAACATTTAATCTTTTTAAAAGTTTTATATTATTATTGATTAATGATAATTGAATTGTTTAAAAACGAAACTGGAAAAGTGGTGTTGTTACAATCTCCTATACTTTTGGAAATTTCATCCCGAAATTTAATTTGGAGAAAACTCTTTGATAATGTTGTGATTACGTGGAAAAGTTGAAATGCATAAGTTATAGTTTATATGATTAGGTTTTGAGGAGTACAGAAGTTTTGAGTTTGCAAAACGATTTAGGTGATAGACCACTTATATATGTGGTTTGTGGGTGTTCAAAGTTGAGGATGAGAATAGGAGAAATTTGAGGAAAAGATTGTTGATGTGGAGTTTGGATTCCAGAGGTGGGATGCACCGTCTGGAGTAGGGATGATGGCAAATTGTTATTTTAAGATTAGCTTAGAAGGAGGTTAGGCACGTCTTAATAGTTAAGACTAATTAAAAGAATCTTACTTATATTGGTTAAGGTCTAACAATATCACAGAACTTCACATGATAAAGAAATATGCTTGCATTTGACAATATGATAGGGACACTTATGTATAGGAAGTACTAGTGGCGTATCCTTTGTTTTGTTATTCCCAATCATGATAGCTTCTATGTTTTGGCACATGATAAAAATTACTATGATTTCCATGCGTCTAATTTTATAACTACGTGTGCACCCGTAATTATTTGATTCGTCGCATAGTCCGCATAGTTCATCCCGTTGCATGCGGGCATAACAAGTTTGGTTTAGGTAACACACTACAAGCAAGCGTATGAAACATACATAACATGATAAAGAAAACGTGGCACCAAAATTTTATCCATGATGTTACGCTTTCCAACCTACACGTTGTACTAACATTATCTCGTTCCCTCGAGTTGAATAAGAATACGTCAAACCCAAGAAGTTGAATAAGAATACACCAACATGAACGCTAGATGTTATTAATGAATGATGATGACTGATAATCTAATGAAATGTGCCTAAGTAACCATTGTTGTAATGAATTGCAAGAAAAGATTTGTTTACATATATAAACAATAAATAAATCAATCAAGTTTCCAGTTCACAGATAATGTGTTCATAGATAATCAAGTTTGATAGGTTAGTCGAATTCAGACGTCATCAAGTTCGTACGAGAATCAAGATTATAAAGAATTAGGGTTCGTGGATTGAGGAAAAGAGTATAAAATTTTCAGATTCTTATGTTCAGATTATGAGATATAACATTGTAGGATGAGATCTTATTATTACTTGTTTTTCTTCATCATATATAAGTTATCACTAATGTTGGGTGTATAATCATTTCAGTACATCAGCCAGAGATGTTTACCATGGAGATGAACTCACTTTGTTCCCAGATGTCACATACCAGGGGAGCGGCAATCTCATATGTTGATAAGGTGAATGCAGACTATTTCTCATGAGTAATCATTAATGACATGATGATTGAAGTTGGTTATATAGAAGATGATCTTGATCTTATATAAATAGTATTCTAGGATTCCAGGTGAAGATATGGATTTTGGGTTAAGGCCAAAAGGTACTGATGCTGATATTCTTAGGTTGATTAAACATGCAACAATGACTAAGGTTATAGAGTTATATGTTGACAAAGTTCTAGAAGTGGATTTAGGAGACTTGACACAGGAACCATTAAGTGTGATTTTGCCTGAAGAGCATCAACAGTCTCAACATGATCCTGATTTAGGAGATTTAACATAGGAACCAGGTTGTGTTAGTGATGATAGTCTAGGAGGTGGTGATGGTAGTCCAAGAGGTGGTGATGATAGTCTAGGAGGTGGTGATGATAGTGAAGGCAGTAGTGATGAGGAATGTGATGGTAGTAGTCATGAGGTCCAGTCTGAGGGTAGTAAAGATTCTGAAGACCCACCCTGAGTTTAATGTTGATGATGAGATTAGTGAAGAGGATAATGAGGGTAGTATGAATGCAAATGCCACCAAAAACAAAGGTTACAAAAGGAGGCAAACAGAGGAGGATGGTGAGGGCAGTATGAATGCAAATGCCACCAAAAGGAAATCTTACAAAAAGAGGCAAACAGAGAGGATGTTGATGGTTCTAAGTTCATTGTTGATAAGGATAACTTAGTCATAGACTATGATGAGGACATGGATGAATTAAGGGCTGATGTAGACTTTGATATTAGTGAAGATGAAAACTTACAAGAAGACAATTTAAATGAGGAAGAATTAGTAGATGTTCAATTAGATATAGATGACTTTGATAGTCTTAGTGATCCTAAAGACGAAACAAAACTGCAGAGGGCAGTGGGGAAGATTAGGAGAAGTAGGAGAAAAAGGAAACCATTTGATGGTTGTCCCTTTTATGTAGGTCAATAGTTCTATGACAGACAATCAATAAAGGATCTTGTGAAATGGCATGCAGTGGAATCTAAAAGGCAGTTGTTTATATTAAGGAATGATAAAAGAAGGTTTAGGGTAGTGTGTATGGGAAAAATCTGAAGTTAAGCAGATATGATTGTAATGAAGGTGGTTGTGATGCTAGGGGTAGTTCTGGAATTTCACATGGTACATGTGTGAATGCAAATCCAGAAGTGGTTGAGGACCTTAATGTAAAGGTAAATAGTAGTGGTGGGGCCAGCAGTCTTGTTCTTCAAAAGGGGCTGAAAAGAAGCAAAAGACTATAAGGAAAAAGATTCCTCCTCCCACATGCCCTTGGGTTCTGCATATATCAAATCATTTCAAAAACAGGGATACATGGTTGGGGAAAACTCTTCAAAATGAGCATCTGCTTGAATACTAGGGATGTGGGTTTATGCACTATATCCTTTCTGACTAAGGAAGTGGAACCAATAATTTTGGTTAATCTTACTATCCCACTAGCAGCTCTTCAAGATCAACTCTAGAAAAAACCACAGGTACAAATCACAATTAATCAACTTGTTGGAGCTAGGATGTTTGAAATCGACAAGGTACAAGGATATTGCTAAACTCAGTTTGGGTTACTTAGGGATTATGCTGAACAGTTAATGAAATCGAATCCAGGAACAACTTTTACCATAGATGTTGAACCATCTTCTTGTAATCCTAAAAGTTTAACAAGGTGATTTAGGAGGATTTACATTTGTTATGGTGCATTTAAGAAGGGTTTTAAGATAATTGGTAAAGACATATTAGGGTTGGATGGATGCTTTATGAAGGGGCCCTATCCTTGCCAGATTTTAAAATCAGTGGGGGTGGATGGAAACAATGGGATTTATCCTGTTGTTTTTGCTATGGTTGAGTCTGAAACAACTAAGACTTGTACCTGGTTTTTAGAACAACTTGTTGTATATCTGGAGCTGCCAACAAATGCTAACTTCACTTTCATAAGTGACTGACAAAAGGTGTTATTATGTTTATATAACGTGTTTTAATTTATGCGTTTGCTTATCAAGTATGTTAACTAAAATTGTCCTTCATTTTATATAGGGAACATTACATGTTGTTAACAAAGTGTTTCCTAAGGCAAAGCATAGATAATGTATTAGGCATACACATGAAAATATGAAGTCTAATGCTCAATAGAGGGATGCTAAGATAAAGGGCCTATTCTAGAATGTTACATCTGCAACAACAACACCTTGGTTTGATCATGCAACGGTAAAAATAAAAATAATAGATAAGAAGCTTCATGATTGGTTAAGACATACCCCACTTAAACATTAGACCATGTCTTAGTTTAGTGGTATGTCTTGTGATTGTCACATGCATTAATACAGTTTTATAATGGTTTGTGGTTGCCTAATAACTGACATGATTCATTTAAACAGGTAGGGAAAAGTGTGACATTTTACTAAACAACATTTGTGAAGTCTTAAATAGGCAGCTGATACATGCTAGGGATAAACCAATCATTACCCGCCTAGAGTGTATCAGGGAATACCTAATAAAGAGGAATGTTGTGGTGCATAAGCTGATTGCAAAGAGCAAAGGGCCTCTTAGCCCTTATGTAACAGAAGCCCTAGACAAGATCAAACAAGAAGCTGTTGAGTACACTGTTATCTTTTATTGTATCACCAAGTATTAGGTTAATGGCTCAAGAGACAACAAAGTAGTCAACTTGGAGTAGAAAAGTTGCACCTGCAGAAGATGGGACTTGACTAGCATCCCTTGCAAGCATGTAGTTGCTTGTATTTGGAACTTGGCTCTACATGGCAAAGATGATGGTGTATTGGAAAAGTGGGTTGATAAATCATACCGATTGCATACTTGGAAGGATATGTATTCCCATGTAATTAATCCAGTCGATAGTCAAGACTTATGGACACCTTCCACATGCATTACGAAGTTGCTTCCACCAAAGCACCACAAGCAAATAGGCAAACCAAAAAAGAAAAGGAAGAAATCTGATGTGGAAATCAGTGAGTTGACTCAACACATGGAATCTAGTGGTAAGATGTCAAGGAAAGGTGAAACTGTGGAATGCACCAAGTGTAAAAGGATGGGCCATAACAGGAGGAGTTTCAAGGGGGTGATGTTGAATAGACAAGGCTGGTTTTCAATAGTTTGGTAGTAACATGTCTTGGTTATGTTATTTGAGCATATGTGTGCTATTACTCTTGCAAACTGCTATCTTGGTTGTCTTTTGGTTTATGGTAATGGTAATGGTTGTCTCTTGTAAACCGTTATGTTATGGTCATTAGTTTAACTGTTATGTTCAGTAGTTATTGGATTTGGTCAGTTGGTCTTTGTTTTGATCATTTGGTTATTAGGTACATTAGTATAATTGTTATAGTCATTAGTTATTAGGTTTGGTCATTTGGTCTTTGTTTTGATAAACCATAAGATACAATTACATCCGACAATTTTCAGCAAGTGCATAAACCATAAGATAAACCAGATTACATTGCCTCGGACAAATTTCAGCAAGTGCACAAACCATACGATTGCATTAACATCATAATAGGTACATTATACCATATTACATCCCCATTACATATCCAAAACACATCCCAAAACACAAATGTATACCATTGCATTAACATTATAATATTACATATCCAATATTTCAGTGAAAAACAACATATAAGATGGAAAAACCCCAGCTAAACAATAAGATCATCTTTATTCTTGTATACTTCATTGCCATCCCTAAAGCTTGCTCATAATGGTGCCAAATTTCAGATGCCATCCTTAAAGCTTCTTCTTCATGGTCCCTAACTTGATAAGCCACAACCGCAAATTGTCGAAAGACTTCAACTGCCCTTTCACACGATGGACCCTCTGCCCAATCCATAAACCCATATCCCTTCATCGAGTAACGAAGCAGAAAAACTTCCATCCAGGGTTTGCAGAGCTCCACAAAGTCTTCATAATTGTTGGAGAACCACAATTAGTGCATACAACCATTGTTTCAAGACGACGAGCTCTTCAATATTGGATTTTGGAGATCGATTGAATTAGGGTTAGGGTTTATAATATGACTTGTAGGTGAATGGGTTTTAAAGGGGTTGGGATTTAATTATCTAACATAAAATAAGGTGAAAATAAAAGAAATATGAAAGGACAAAAATACACTTCAGTATGTCAGGGAGGAAACTTGTGCATTTTTTAAAATTGAACTGAAATGGCAAAAGTGAACAAACAACAGGGACCAAAATGGCAGTTAACTCTAAATCCAAATATTTTTAAAGAAAAATCAACTTTGCATAAAAATTCTAGAATATTACAACTAAAAAAACCACAAATTACATACTAAAATTGTAAAATAAACCTACAAACACCACTACTCGTCATCAACGTGATCGACACGGAAGTTATTCCAGATATAGTCAATTAAATCCGCATATAGGTTTCCATGCACGAACTCACTGCGTAGCGCCCACAAATTTGATTGTTGTTGTTCCTCGTCAACCGGCTCAACATTGTCATGAACGTCATTTGGATCGTATTTGCATATTGCTCAACTATCTTCTTCAATAATCAGGTTATGTAGTCTTAAACAAGCATACATAATGTATCTCAATTTTTTGTTCAAATGCACGATCCGGTTGTTGAATTATCCCCCATTTGCCTTCATCACACCAAACAACTGTTCGACGTCTTTCCTTGCCGATTCTTGGCACTTTGCAAACTTTTTTCTTTTTCATCACCCGGTTCAGGAATTGTTTTAACTATATCCATATAGGATGGTACGTACCGTCGCCTAGGTAATGACCATGCTTGTATGATACCCCATTGAGCATGAAAGAAGGATCGGGACCCGTACCTCCAATAATATCATCGAAAATCATTGTTGGAACCTACAACCCCAAAAAAAGCATGCCAAATCCATAAATGTTGTGAGCAAGCAGCCTCTAAGAATATTGGGGGATGACCTATATCACCAAGTATATGTTGACCACTCCATGCAGTAGGGCAATTACGCCATTGCCAATGAGTACAATCAATGCTTCCTAGCATCCCATGAAATCCATGTCTCTCTTCAGGGAATGTATAAAGCTTTTTGATATCCTTCTTTGTTGGCCTACGTAAATAAACCTTACTATACAGGTTCATTGTGTGTAAAATACAAAATATAAATAAATGACGCATAAAACTAACCCTTTTCAAGTACTAATGTTGGAAAAAGCACGTTTCTTTGTTCCTTTTGAATTTACAGGACCAAATAAGCTTAAAAGAACAAAAGAAACAAATAAGCAGCCAAAACCAACACAAATACAAGAAGAGGAATAACGCAACATGCACGACCCCTCAACAACACTCAAAGACAAATACAAGGAAACCGAAGCTGACCACGGGGTCGTGCCCAGCCAGGCACGGGGCATGGTCAGTCCTTGAACTTAAAGATAAAGCATGCAGAAGCTTCTATGCCCACCACAGGGTCGTGCTCAGGCCACCATGGGGCATGGTCAGACTCTAAGATTTGCAGAATCTTGAAAGTACAGCGAAGAGTTGACCACCGGGTCGTGCCCAGGAGCCACGGGGTCGTGTGGGCCCTCTGCTGACAACTGCAATTAATGAAGGAAGAGAAGAAGCCGGCCACAGGCCGTGCCCACTGGAAACGGGGCCGTGGCCGGGGTACTGTTCTAACTATAAATAGGGGTGCTTGGTTCACTTCAAATGCATCCATTGGCAAACCACTTCTCTCTCACTTTGCCACCATTCCACCACCATTACAACACCAACACCCACCACCATCATCCATCTATCATCTTTAGAGTGTGTGTAGTAGTCTCGGGATCCAAGATTGATAGTAAGAGTTATTGTCAAACAAAGGTCATGCTTGGCTAATCTCTTACATCACTTGGTGAAGGCAAGTCTTAACTGTATTACTTTTGATTTTTAATCTTTCGGCACTTTATAATTGTGTATGTATTAATGACTTTAATAACTAGTTTCTTATGTTGAAAGTGAATTTTTCTAACCATTTATTCAGATGTCATTGATTTGCTAGTTCATGTGTTTACTGTCTATATAAAGCGCGTTAACTACTTGGAAGGGGGTTAGAAGGGTGGTTTGGTAAAGTTCTTGTCTCGTTCAGTGTATAGATCCTGCGAGGACTTGGTTCAAGCTTACTAGGACCTCCTTCAATGCCCCACGAGTATTGGATGGCAGGGGTGCGAATAGCTTGAACCCATCATATGTAAACTACTATTAAAACTTTAAACCGGCTTATTGGGATTGTATCCTTGCTGACTCAAACCACTTAACCGAGGGTCTCAAAATAGGGGCCTTCTACTTTTCGCATTAATAACTTATTTAATTATCTTTCAATATTCCGACCCTTTGGGATTGTATCCCTGCTGACTCAAACCAATGGGTTGAGGGTAACGTCACCTTCAAAAGAGGGGCCTACCACTTTAACTAAGATAATCTCTTGAAAAGTCCAAAAGTGCGAAAATCATCAAAGAATACATTAAAGAGGAGTTGGATCTAAGTGATTCTATCTTGTCTATTTGTATTTCATTTTGTTTTAGATCTACTTTTATGTTTAAAACTTTTATCCAAAAAAATTTGTAACGATTAGACGTTGACGTTAAACCGGTATTAAAAGCTCTTGTGTCCTTGGATGACCTCGGGATCTTACCAACACTATACTATGCTCACGATGGGTGCACTTGCCCAAGTGTGTGTTTTAGTATAATATGGTGTTTTATAAATTTAAAACTTGACTAACGCGGAAAATGAACTTAAAATATTAATAAATTCATATCACGCTTCACGCACACCAGTTCACAACACCTTTTGTAAATTCATACAAACACTCCCGACTCATTTGAAATATTCATCCCATGAATCACTAGCAGTGTCATACGCTAATTGTCGAAGTGTTGAAGTGCATTTTTGAAACGTAATAAAACCCCTTTTCCCTCTAGCATCGTAGCGCAATGTGAAAAAGTCATCGTAATTAGCCAAATCGTTGGCAATACGTACAAACAACCGTCGACTCATACGAAACCGACGCCTAAATTGTTCGTCAGTGTACTCACAATTTTCAGCAATAGTAGCCAACCCAACGTATGAGCACCTTAAATAAATGTTATAAACTAAGTTTAATAAATTAATTCAACACAATCCTAAAAAAATAACATAACTTTCAAAATAAAAATTGTATAGAAATACATATACCTTCACGATCTCTATTTAACGTCACGACCCTCGTTCTTGGTTGTGACGTTTCTTCGTCTTCGCCATCTTCTTCCATCTCGGCAACAATTTTAGCCGTCTCAAGCATCATGCTAAAAAAATTCTCAGCATTTTCCTCGTCCGATGAAGAACTCATGGTGATTATTTTTTAAAAGATATAGATGAATGCGAGAAAAGAAAATATAAAAGATAGAGAGTGTGATGAGTTCCCATCAGAGTCGCCAGCCAGATCAGCCCCCCAAAGCTTGTTCCCAATCCACACCCATACGTCTGAGTTGTTTAGCATCACAAATTTATCCTAAAGACATTTAAAAAAACCGAAAAAGTCGTCACCAAACTTTCATTTTGCTTCTGAAAAATATTAGGTTAGTTAATACGATTGCCGATAATTTAATAAATAGATGGTACATTAAAATTTGGACAAGTCTATCTGAAACGTGAATTAGACAATTTAGACCTTGGATTTGTGAAAGAAAAAGGTGAACGGCAATGGTACACGCATGTATATAACGTTACTTAATGGTAAGATGCTAAGATCTATTAAACAATAAAATTGTAACATTTAACCATAGTGTATATCGGTATTGTCTATTTTATTTTATATATTTTGTGTTAGATAATGTCTTATACTTCATACTTGTTTAAAATGTGTTATTTACGCATTCCACACTCAAGTAATACCAATTTAACGAACACTTTCAAAGAGTGACACTTGTTAAACAACCTAAGGTACGTCACTTTAGCCACACCTTTGTAATCATATTGAGAGCTCACAACTTTGTTCCAGAGGGTAATAATACTTGGGGTGAAATCTTTGTAGTGTGGGTTTTCTAATTCGTAGGGAATAGAAATCCTTATAAATCATGTAAAGAAAACTGTCACATTGACACATTGAAATATGACAATGATACTTATCAAACATTTAATCGGATAATTTACTAAGAATAACAAGAACGAATATGTGAATTATGTTTTGGAACCACGTTCCAAAATTAAACCAAATTTTATCTTTTTATAGGTTTACAATGTGCGATTTGTTAAAAAGCGTTGAAACTCCTCGCAAATGAGTATTACAAACGTTGTAACCATATCGTGAAAGTACTTAGTAGAAACTCTATCAACCGTAACTTAGCTATTGCTAATGACCAATTATCAATGATAGTCATTTGCTACTAATAAACCAAGTTGCTACTGATTAATAGTAACTTCTTACCGGTGATTATGAATGATGATCAGTTATAATTGATTGTTGTTTTGTTTTCCATCATGCTTCAAAGCAACCCCCAACCACTAGGGGATTTGCCCCTAATTCGCACCAAAGCTAGCGTTAAATAAGAATAATCATGAATGATAATGTGAAACATAAGATATTTAGTATGAACCTAATATTTTCCATATTCAAGATTATAAAACTTTCATATTTTATTGGAATATAATGTGTTATTTTACAATTTTATAATGGAGTAAGAAATGCGTTAACTTAAAATTTACACCATGGTTTCGTCCCTAACTGAGATAGTCCTATGCCAAATGTTTTGGCAGCCTAATATAATGTCGTCTAGAAAAGATTCAGGTGTAAATTATTGACTATCCTTTTTTTCTTGTACAACATTGGAATTTGGAAACAATTTTGTAGAAATCAGTCACTAGTCACATAAATAACATCTTAATTGCAACCACCACCCAACTATCATATTTAGGTAGGGTTGATAACCACGTTTCTTTTATAGAATAACAATTATATACTAGGTTTTAAAAGGAGAGGAAAGATCACTAAAAAGTATATTTTTTGTAACTAGCCTAAGAATGATTATGATAATGATGATATATGGCACTCCTTATAACTAGGAAGGAAGACATTTTGGTACTAAAACATTTTGGTCCTTATAAGTAGGAGTTTGAAGATTACATGTACACCCCTTTTGTTTTCTAAAAAATACAACAAAAAAATCTTATAAAAAAAACTAGCATAAAAAATCTAGTACAAAAAATATAGCACAAAAAATATAGTAAAAAAAATTCAACACAAAAAAATCATATAAAAGTTTCCACACAAAAAATTTCAACACAAAAAATGTAGTAGAAAAATCCAGCACAAAAATGTAGTACAAAAATCCAGCACAACAAAATGCTATACAAGATAGAAACACAACACATTTTTGTGGGTCTTTTTAGTCGGCATATTTTATATAGCAATATGATACTCATATTAAAGATAAAAAGACGCTCAATTTTATAGTGAAATTTTTATGAAAAAATAATGTCGTATAAAAAAGTTATGAACGTTCGAAAAATAGGGGTGGAATATGCATGTGTCTTGCATGTGGAGAGAAAAAGCCAAAAATAAGATTTTTCCAAGATACCCTTACATTCTTTTTTTCCTACATTTTCATCTTAACCATTAATTTGAAAAATGAATGGTTAAGATTTCTTCTCATAATACTTAGGCAAAATAAACTTTTTATTTAATTTTACCCCTTAACAAGATTTGTACGTATTTTTTCCCAGATTCATAATATATATATACAGGTAGAAGATCCTATAAAAAGAGGTTTTTTTTGTGAGATTTAGAAAGAATCTACACCATTAGATATTTGATCTAATGGTTGAGATTAAAATGACAAAATTGTAAATAGTGGTTATAATTAAAATAATCAATTTTCTAGATTAAGGGTATAAAGGTAAATTTAACATTCTTAAATTTATAAACTTACATTCAATGCACATGCAAGTTCCTCCATTCTTTTTTAAACGTCAATAACTTTTTATTCGTAACTCTTTTTTTTAAAAAAAAATTACACCAAAATAACGAGTGTTTTTATCTTTAATATGAGTACCATATTGTTATACTTATGTAGAGAAAAAAATTATGTTCCGATTTAATGTTTTAGTCCATGTTGTTTTTTCTATGTTCATACAATAGTGTTTTAATTGTATTGGGATTCAAGACGTTGTGTTTTACAGTAAAACACCATTAACGTAAATAAGACACCATAGTATTACAAATAATGAATTATGATTCAAGTCATGGTGTTTTAACATCCAGAGTATATAACATTGTACTATGATTATAGTCATGGTGTTATATACTTATTGAATGGTGTTATATAATTATTGAATGGTGTTATATATGTGCTGAATGGTGGTTGTAGTGTTATTCGTAGTGTTTTTATAGAGATCTTTAAAATGGTGTTATATACTTATTGAATGGTGTTATATATGTGCTGAATGGTGGTTGCAGTGTTATTCGTAGTGTTTTTATAGAGATCTTTAAAAAATCATGTTCCTATAAATAAGGGTGGCGGTTATGGAAGGTTATCAATTAATTAAATCAATGATAAAATTACTTGTTCACCCTTTTGAATTAATTTAGAATGAAGACACATATCATCTCCACAACATTTCTCATACTTCTCACCTTTTTTACAATAACCTTACTATATATATATATATATATATATATATATATAGGGTAGGGTTATTTAGAAAACCCTAAAAATTTGAGAAAACCCTAGAAAACCCAACCTCCCGACATTTTTCTTTTTTTTTGAAAAAAATAACACATGTAATATACATGTTTTTAAGAGTTTTGGGCCCAAAAAACTAAAAAGCACCAAAGGAATATTTTAAAAAAAATAAACAAGTTTCAGCATTTTTTGTCTCACACATGTTAGTCACAAAGTTGCTGAAATTTGTTTATTTTTTTTTAAATAATCCTTCGGCGTTTTTTTGTTTTTTTAACCAAAACTCTTAAAAACATGTATATTACATGTGTTTTTTCAAAAAAAAATGTCGAGAGGTTGGGTTTCCTAGGGTTTTCTCAAATTTTTAGGGTTTTCTATCTAAACTTATCATATATATATATATATATATATATATATATATATATATATATATATATATATATATTCAAGATCAAGGGAAAACCCCTCCGAGTTGTGAGAACTTAGAGAACTCGACCTTCCCGTACGAGTTTTGCCCCCATTTTTTTCACACCTCTAGATTAAAATGTTAGAAAACATTGTCGTAAAAAAACTAAAAAAATTTCGAATTGGGGTTTTTTGGCTCCTTACAGTAGCTGTAAAATGGTGATGACATAAGTATGATATCAGTTTTTACAGCATTTACGGCTGCCGTAAATGAAAAAAAAAACAAGTTTTTTTTAATTTTTTATTTTTAAAAGTTAATTTTTTTAGAATTTCTAGTAAATTTTTTTTGAAAACCCTTTCATAAGGCCGAGTTCTCTAAGTTCTCACAACTTATAGGGGGTTCATTGGGAACACTAAAAAAGTGGAGAACTCTCTTAAAAATTATACTTAACATGCTAAAAATTATTTTTTTCTAAATTTTTTTCGGCGTTTTTCTTATAAATACATGTAGAAACACTATTAATAAAAAAATCAAAAACTAAAAATAAAGAATGTTTAAAACAGTTAAAAATATATATTATAAAATTAAAACATGTTAAAAATCAAGTTTTTTAGAAAAAATTTATTGGTTTCCCTTATAAAATGGGTAGAAACTATTTGAAATAAAAAAGTAATTTTTGTAAAAAATATTTAGCCTTTTTTAACTATTTTTTATATTGTTAGTTTTTATTTTTTATTAAAATGCTTCTACAAGTATTTATAAGGAGAAGCGTCAAATATTAAAAAAAATGATTTTTAACATGTTAAATTAAATTTTTAAAAGCGTTTCCCGTTTCCCATTTTTTTAGTGTTCCCCAATAAACCTCACACTATATATATATATATATATATATATATATATATATATATATATATATATATATATATGGGATTTGGGGAAAACGCCTAAAAGTGTGAAAACGGTGAGAACGATTTTGGTGTTGACAAGTGGCGTTGGTGCTAACTTACACTAAAAGGTAATATTGTCAAAAGGTCCATGCACATGCCACTCACATGCCAAAGACCACCCACATGCAAGTCACATGCACATTCCACCATCTTTTTTAAACTCCGGTAACTTTTTTATACGTGGTTATTTTTAAAAAAAAATTCACCATAAAATCGAGTGTTTTATTATCTTTCCAACGAGTATACTATTACTATACTTTTGAAAATAAAAAAAAGGGACATGAACTGGTTGTTCAAATAAAAACGCCATAAAACACCCAGTTCAGAAAAAACTCCATGAAAATACCCAGTTGAAAACGCTATAAAAACACTCAGTTCAAAAAATGCCATAAAACTAGTTGAAAATGCCATAAAAACATGAAAACCAGTTCAAAACGCCATTAAAAACAAAGTTTAAAACGCCATAGAAAAACAAAGTTCAAAAGGCAAAAAAAACAAAGCTCAAAACGCCATAAAAACTCAGTTCATTTTTTTCGAAAAATATATCAATAGTATACTCGTTGGAAAGTTAAAAAACGTTGAATTTTATGGTGTAATTTTTTAAAAAAATTAATAATGTATAAAATAGTTATTGGCGTTTAACTATGACGGGGGATATGACATGTGATTAGCATGTGCACCCCTTGTTTGGATCTTTCCATATTACCTCTCCTGGTAGTTCTAAAGTTTCTATTATTTACAAAAATGTCACCGCATCAATCTTAGCCACAAATCATAAAGATCTTGTGGCTGAAAATCGTTCTCATCGTTTCACATCACATCATCATTAATATGTCTAACATAACAATATATCTTTTTCTTTTCATCTTTTTTATACTTTTTATATTTAAAATAGGAAAAAATATCTTAAATTTTAAATTTAAACACAAAAAATATTACGTAATTTAGAAAATATAAAAATATCAAAAATGATATCTATTTCTTTTTGCTTTATTTTCCTTAATTATGACATAATGTTCTTTATAAAATGCAAGATATATTTGTCTAATATGTTTATTAGAAAATACAAAATTATCGAAAATGATATCTATTTATTTTTGCTCTAATGTAAGACCCTTATTATACAAATTAAAAAGTTGTGAAAATTTCGCATATAAAAGATTTTATCTGCGAATTACATGTTCATACTATATTACAAGTTTCTTTAAACTTCTTAAGAATTTAAAACGTTTCAACATATTATCGATGTTTAGTTCCGAAATGACTAAACATATTACGGAAGCTTTAATTTTGATCGTGTTCGGTTCTTCATTGAGCTTGATCCTCCTCCGGTACTTCAAACCAATGACCTGTATTTCATAAAACATGAAATACGTTAGTTATATCAAGTATATAACATGTCTAATTAGACCCGAATGCCAAAAATGACTAAACATAAAGCAAATAACATTTTTTTGTCGATTCCCGCCGTAAGCTACGACTCCAGACCGTAGCGTATGGTTTGTGGGTTCTGTTGCGACCAGCAGGCACCTACCGTAAGCTACGATAGGCCACTGCAACGAGTTTCAAGTTTGTCGTTTTTGTTACGAAATCTTCCATAACTTGCTCAATTTTCATCCGTTTCACTTGAAACTTATTTCTAGATGTTCGTAAAATGTTTGCCTACACATTTAACCCGAAATCCGGAAATGAAAACTTTATTTTTGATGCATCATGGAGTATTGGAAGCATACACACAAATTGGAAGTTCAAACGCGAAAAACGGGAAGGTTTGTATCATTCGGCGCCACTAGGCGCTGATTTCAGCGCACCACAGCAGACAATTACATTTTGGCGCACCGTGCTCTGATTTTGGCGCCCTGGGCGCTAAACCCAGACCTGACTCACGAATTTCATGTTTTTCCACCGAACAAGTGTTTAGATTACTCCAAATCAAGTTTTTATATTTAAAACTCATTCCCTATCATATGTAAATCCGTAAACCATTACTCGGATCCATAATTTATATATTTTGCGCAACCATTGCCCGGTTTATGCGCATATTTATTTTGACCGTTATGGGATTTAAGCACTTAAGCTTAATTCTCGCTTTTCGTACATCTCATTTCCACATTAAGATATCTACTTATCTTCCACCACAACTATATTTGTGATGGTTTGAATATAGTAAACTATTTATTCGAATATTACCCTTCGGTTAGCCATTTTACGGAAAAGACTCATTTTAGGCATTTAACCCGTGAAAGATTTCGCCTATAACTTTTATGCTTATCTAAGGTTTACCATTACCATAATATATGTTTCTAAACAACCCATAAGGATCGTTTGCCCGATTTACCCATCAAGGGCGTTTTGGTCAATTTTAGTCCCTCATTTTACGACGAAGGACTTTCACTAAATATTTGACCAAAATTGCTCGTTTAACTATAATCTTATTTATGCGTACCTGGCTCGGGTCAACATTTTGACCCATTTTAATTTTCACTATTAATTACTAGATAATAGCAACGCGAACCATATCTTATTTTCCTGTGATCACAAAGCTCAACAAGCGATCATCAAATATTATTGTCAAATGGTGTTAACAACACCATTCGACCCGTTTATTTGAAATAACCATTTATATATGAGGTGGTCTTTAATTACCATCTCACTTCTTTTGTTCCGGTTTACTCCGTGAGTACATCTTATTTAAAAGTTGTTTCATATTTTGTTTGACCTGTTATGACTTACACCATATGGTGTCTTTTCAAATCTCTTTATCTATCTGTCAACTCATGTCCGGATTACTATTTTTACCACTTTTACCCGTCACGGTTTATACCATAACGTAATGTTTCAAAATTCTTTATTTGTTCTTCATCACACGATTAATTTACCGTTTTACCCTTTTTTACCATAAATTATGGTTTCTCACCATTTTCACTGGTTCCGCCCATATTATTTCACATCGGAACATCATATTTCAATTACGAAATTTACTTTATTCATATCCAATACACACAAATAAGTATTCTATAAAAAGGGTGTAAGCTTTACTTACCTTGCATCCAAATTACGTTATTCCTTCATACTTGATTCGTTTGACCCGTTTCCTTCCCAAGCCACCACCTAGCTTGTCAAGCGTCAAACTATCATCATAATTCGTAAGATGGTTAAATTAGTCATTATCAATCACGACTATTCCACCTTACGAGTTTTATGTCGAATTTATCATTCGACCATATCATTGGTCAGTTTGACTTTTGAAAAGTCAATTGACTTATTAACATACATGAATGCACAAATTGGTTCAACGAACTCATATAGGCATCTCATTTGAAATCAAATTTTACATACTCGCTAGTAGGTAATATGATTTCGAGCATCAATAACATGATTTTTTTTAAACATCAATTCCCTTTTATCATACAAAAACCCATTCAATGGCAAGTATGAATATATACCCGAATTCATAAATTAATCAAACACTTTCTAATTACCATCATGCATGATGATTCTAATCATGTTTATATCATTAATTTCATCATACTATTAAAACTCACTTATCTAAGTGTGTTAAATCATCTAAACATCCAAATTACAACAACCTATGTAGAATTTTCACTTAGGGTTTTGTTCCTAAGCAAGTATACATCTCGAATTCGGCCATAGCCTCTATGATTCATACACAAATCGCTTCTTGTGATGTTCATCAAATTTCATAACTTCATCAATATCAAAAATTCGACATACCTCATGATCCCCTAGTTTGGGTGATCATTAAAACACGTTCATGCATCAATTCTGGGTTCGATTCGCCCTCCAATTTGATGAATTGAGGTTGAACAAGGGTTTCCCCTTGTTAATTCTCCTGAGGATCGACATATGCACACTTTTTTGGTGTGTGTTATGTTTTAATTTTTTGTTTATAAAACCCAAGTTCACTTTTAGACAACTTTGGTCCCTCAAGTTTGTTTCACATAACAATGGAAGATTACCATCCATTGTTTTATTACTTAGACATGTATTGCTAACTAGGTTTATGTTCATAGTTATACACTTCATGTCAATTGTCGAGTGAACGCGATATCTCAGTTTACTAAGTTCGGGATGCCACTACCCGACTTAAATTCTGTCCTGATAGCCCGGCCAGTCATAAACTTTTATCTTTATAAAACGTTTATTCATTTTTATTTAACATTAGGTTTATTTAATTAAATCCTAATGTTTATCGGGTTAACTTTTACCACTATAGATATTTTACCCGTCTTTTAATATCGACGTGGTTTGATTATTAAACCCGTTTTTGGGGTGTTACATCTAGTTTCCTTAATTTCTGACTTAATGTTTTTTTTATAAAATGCAAGCTATATTTGTCTTATATGTTTTGAGAATTTCTATTTAATTCTTTAACGTTTGATAACTTTCCACTACAACTTAAAAAAAAATTCGACAGCGCGCGCAAAAAAAGTTTTGACAACGTGCGTAAAAAAGCTTTCACAACGTGCGTAAAAAAAGTTTTGAGAATGTGCGTAAACATTTACACTAACTAAGTATGAGAACACCACTAGGTAAAAAAATGTTTTCACAACGTGCGTAAAAAAGTTTTTTACGCCCCTAATCGTCGACCTGAGCTCCTCTAAACGTCACACGTAAATCTAATTTTCAAACGTATGCAAAACGAAAGGCGTAAAATAGTTTTTACATACGTTTGAAAAATGTTTTTGCGTAAGTTGTCGAATGTAAAATGTTTTTTTTTTGCGCACGGTGTCAAATGAAAAAAAGAAGTCTTTTTACACTCATGAAACGTCACGCGTAAATCTATTTTTTCAAACGTATACAAAATGGCACGCATAAATATTTAGTTTTTACATACGTTTGAAAAATTGTTTCTCGTACGTTGTTAAATGTAAACAAAAATTCGAGCACGGTGTCGAATGTAAAAAACAATTCCCGCACGGTGCCGAATGTAAAAAAATGTTTTCTTAATACACACGATAAAAGATGTTTTTTTACGTTCCTGGTCGCCGACCCAAGCTCCTCAAAACGTTTGTGGAATGTAAACGCTCTGTTTTTTTTTCTTTGATTTCCGTAGGTGTTGGGGCTTTTACATTCTAATGACGAGGATAACAAACAAAAAATGAAGATCATTATCAGGTATTGAAGATGTTTTCCTTTTATAAATGTAGTGTAATATTTTAAATAAAAAATAATTTGTTATAATTAATTCTTTTTTTAAATAGATAAATGTATTTAATGTTGACATGAAGAGTGATGTAGTGTATGATGTTTGATTGTCGATTTAACAACTTAACATGAATAGTACACAAGTCAAAATTTTCAAAATACCCTTCTTGTATTATTTATTCTTTTTAATCAACAAAATCACTACAAGACAAATTAAACTTAAATAATTTAATCTCAACCACTCATACATGAGAGATCTAGGGTGAATAATGGTTCCTATGGTTCTCACAACTCAAGGTGGTTCTTATTTTACCTAATCCCATATATATAGGATAAGGTTATTGTAAAAAAGACCAAAAGTGTGAGAAAGGTAAGAAAGAATCCCAGCCATTAGATCTAAATTAATTGAAAAGGGTAATCAAGTAATTTTATCATTGATTTAATTAATTCAAAACCTTCCATAATCCGCCACCCTAATTTATAGGAATATCGAATAACACTGGAAACACCATTCAGCACGTATATAACACAATTCAATAATTATATAACACCCTTCAATAAGTAAATAACACCATCCAATAAGTATATAACACCATTTTAAAGATCTCTATAAAAACACTACGAATAACACTGCAACAACCATTCAGCGCATATATAACACCATTCAATAATTATATAACACCGTTCAATAAGTATATAACACCATTCAATAATTATATAACACCATTCAACACATATATAACACAATTTAATAAGTATATAACACCATTCAATAATTATATAACACCATGAACTGAAACAAAAAACCATTAACTGAAACATTCGATTGAACGTAATTTTTTTTCTGTATATAAGTATAATAATATGATACTCATATTAAAGATTAAAAAACACTCGTTATTATGGTGTATTTTTTTTAAAAAACAAAAAACGAGTTACGTGTAAAAAGTTATTGGCGTTTAAAAAATAAAAGGTGAACTTGCATGTGTATTGCATGTGACTTTCTAAAATTAAAAATGTTAATTTTACCTTTATACCCTTAATCTAGAAAATGATTATTTTAATTGTTATACTATTTACAAGATTGCCATCAAGATCTCAACCATTAGATTAAAGATCTAATGGTTTAGATTCTTTCTTACCCTTCTCACACTTTGAGCCTTTTTTACAGGATCCTCTACATATATATATATATATATATATATATATATATATATATATATATATATATATATATATATATATATATATATATATATTGTAAGAAGCACTAGACTAATTGAGAAACTTGAGAAGCGTTCTGACCACACATTTTCGCTAAACTTTTCGTAATATGCACATACGTATAGTTTAAAATTGACTATGTACACATGCATATAATTCAAGATTTAACAATATACATATATGTATATATTGAATTTTAAACTAAACATATATATATATATTACAAAAAGTTTAGGGAAATGTATGGTTCAGAATGTTTTTCAAGTTTCTTAAATAGAATGGACTTAGGATCCCTACCTTATATATATATATATATATAGGCTTCTTTGGAAAAAATGTGCTGAAAGAAGTGATTTTCTTAAGATTTTTGAGAAATTTTTTTTTTGAAAAACCTTTTGGATGGCCTAGTTTTCATGGTTCTCACAACTCAATGTGGTTCTCATTTTAACCAAACCCTATATATATATATAGGGAAGGTTCTACGCAGAACACTAAATATTGCGAGAACACGTAGAATACAACAAATCACCCATTTTTTCAATCCTACAAACCTAAAAAGTAAATGAAAATGTTAGAAATGTAAGATTTATTGTTTCTCACACTAGAATTCAAAACAAAATATGAAAAATTTTCACTTTTTAACACATATGTAGGTTATATTTAGGTTTGATTACCAACATGTATGTAGGCTATTTGTAAAATATATGGTTTTTTATGTATATATAATACACATATGTGAATGTAAGAAACATAAAATTTAAAAAATATGAACTTTAAATCCCAAAAATTGTTGTTTTAGAGTTGTTCTTTTTGTTCTCGCAATATTAGTGTTCTGTAATGTTCCTCATTCTATATATATATACATATATATATATATATATATATATATACATATATATATATATATATATATATATATATACATATATATATATATATACATATATATATACATATATATATGGTATGGGTGAGGTTCTTGTAAAAATGACCTTTTCCATGAGAAGTGTGAGAAGGTATAGAAATTGACATGTCGACATCATGTTTTGGACTTAGGGTATGGGTGAGTTTCTTTGATGACATCTTGCCTCAGATTGACAGCTTCGAGAGAAACTTCTGCCTAAATTTCCTTGTAGCATTCTTCACTATAATTGGGCATGCAAGTGATAATGCGGTCGTCAACCAATTGTTCTTGCAGCACGTTACACAAGACGTTCAAATAAACCAACTGAATTGGTCTGGTTATCTCGTAAAATGCTTGCAACACGCCAAAACCGCATGGTCTCCAAAAAAAGCATTTTACAGGGCCCTTGGTTATACTTGCGGTAAGAAAACAACAATTCAATATATAATAGTTGAACAAAAATATAACAATTTTATGAATTCAAATTTTGTTGTGTTACAGCTTGCCATGGTGGATGATGCTTGCAATAGAAAAAAGGTTGCAACGACAAAAAGGATACCCAATTGAGTGGTTTACAACAAGCACTCTTGACATGTTTGAGAGTATGCTAGTTAAAAGGAAATCTGGTGGTGAGCCAAAACGCCAAGATGGCAGAGAAATTAAAAAGAAAAGTGTCGAACTAAGAAAACAGAGTTACAACCAGTTGTTCAGGAACAAGCAACGCCAAAGAGAGCAAAAAAATGCAAGGTGTTGATGAAGAACATGATGATGCTGATGATGTTGACAATGAAGATGAAGTTGATGTTCAAAATGATGATGAACATGCTGATAATGTTGATGATGAGGTAGATAATGATGATGGTGATGATCATGATGAGGTGGATGATGGTGATGGTTTTGGCCATGATGATCATTATGATTACGTTGAAGTCGACCTTGAGGTTCAAAACGCCATGATGATTGATGGTGAGAATGAAGAGGATTACTATCAAAGGGTTGTAGCTGAAGATTTAGAAAGCCAGAACCAGTTGTTTGAAGTTTCTGCATTAGGGAACCATGCTCTAGTCAGAGTACTAACATAGTATAAAGACCATGGTGCTGGTGAGAAACAACAAAACAATGAAGCTGAGGAGGTATGTTGTTCGAATTATAAGTATAACAATAAACACAAAACGCATACTTAATAATTCCTTTTTTTTGTTTAACAGGCAATGGCTGAGAAGTTGGATGGGGTGCACAAGGAATTAGAAGACAGTTACAATAAAATGACAACATTGTTAAATCAGTCAAAGATTGAACATCCAAACAGCCTCTTGGTGCACATAAAATACTCATAATGTCTAACATTATTGAAGAACATGTCAACATTTGTTGCTGAAAACGCCAATGAAGTGGCAGATGAAAGAAAAGAAGGTGAAAATGAAATGGCAGATGGGGTTGAGTTGGAAGTTGAAGATGAAAGGGAAATACAAGTAGAAGGGGGAGGCATGGAGACGAGAAATGAAAACACCAAAGAAGTGGCAGCAGGGAGCAAAGAATGTGAACATGAAAATAAGTTTGGAGTGGAAGTTGAAGATGATGAAAACGCCAAAGAAGATGCAGCTGATATAGAGGAAGAAGTGCCAAGAATTAGTGATGAAAATGCCAATGAGTTGGCTAACGAGATTGGAAAAGGTGAAAACGCCAATGATGTGGCCGATAATAACACCAATGAAGTGACTGCTAAGAGGGAAGAAGTTGAAGACAACAACAATGTAGCTGGTGAAAACGCCAATAAAGTGACTGAGGGTGATGAAAGTACAGATGAAGAAGATATAAATGAAAATGATATTGAAAGATGGGATTGTGATTTCAAAACACTTGAATATCACATTTTCAGATATAATGGTGAAAAGGAATATTGCTGAGGTTTTGGAACTGCCGGGACAAGACCTAGAACAAATGATTGAAATAAGAGAAGGTTTATATTGTCCAAAGATGGTGAATTAAATGCTCAAAGCTATAAAAAACCACCTGAACCCTGGTGAGGAGACCCCAACTATGCCTATATTTGTTAAAACGCCAAATATCCCCCAAACAGAAACACAATACCGTCAGAGGTTCATCAAAGAACTCGAAAAAGCAACGGAGGCTATCAATGACAAAATGCCAAACATACCTGATGCAGAGACACAGTTCGGTGAGTCTTTCGTTTCTGAACTAGATAAAACTGAAAGGGAGATGGTGAACAAAAGTGTTGACTTGCATGGTACAGTGGTTGATAAAACAAGATGTCAGCAGCCACTATCTGAAGGTAGGAAAAACCTCATGCAAAGTTTTGAAGAAGAGAAGACACCACAGAAAACCAAAGATGAAGAAGCCACTGAAATATCATCACACAAAACACCAAAAAGATCAGATGTGCATGAGAAAGGTGATGGGGACAAAACGCCAAACATCACAAAGTTGAAACAAGATAACACCATTCTAAACCCAGAAAAGCGGCCTTGTGATGAAGAAGACAAAGAAGATGACGAAAATGATGAAGATGAAGAGAATAAAAAGGAAAAGACTATGGAAAAAGGATAAGAGGGAGTCAAAGAAGAGTAGAACATGCTTGTCACCTTACATCAGGAGGCAAGTGGTTATTAATACACCAAAGGAGGCGTAAGAAAACGCCATTTCCAACTACATTTTCACTAGATGCGGGGATTATAAGTATGTACATTCCTTTATAGTAAAACGCCATGTCTTGTGTGGACATAAGTGAGAATGACTAAAACGCCATGTTCTGAATTTTTTTTCTCTTTTGCAGTAGTATAGTGTTCAAGATCGATGGAGTGTCAGAACTCCAAAGGGTGATGGCTGAGAGCATGAGACCAGGATTGTATGCACACGTATGCATTGTTATAAGTTGGGGGCATATCCTGAACTACAAAGAAAGATACAAGGCTCAAGAATCACCCTCAAAATTATTTTGCACACAAATCATGTTGGTAACTCTTTAGCTATATTTAATTGATGCAATTATATTATGACTTTGTTTTGTTGTTAAAAATGTCATTCATCAAAATTACTGAATACGCCCACGTATAAAAAAACAAACAGTTATCGATAAAAAGAATTCAACAGCAACATGGAATGCGTTTTGCAACAGCCCGTTTCAAAGAAGACCAGAAAGATAGAAAAATACAACAATATGAGTTGGTCTTCGTGCCAATTTTATACGAAAAACATTTCTATATTGTATGCTTCAATATAAAACACAACAGAGTTGATGTATTGGATAAAAACGCTAAAGAGGAAGACCTCAGCATCGAGAAGAAGTATGAAGGATGGGTGAAAAAGTGGGTATCTTAAAAACTTTGTATATAAAAACTATGTTGACAAAAATCCATAATAATATATACAAAAAATGTGAAACTGCAGCAAGATGCTTTTGCAAACTACTTGCGTATTCAAAAACACCCAAAGGCTATAGTCATGAAGACGGAGCCTATTATCAGACAAAAGATGGATTGGAGGACAGAGAAAAACGTGATCGACTGTGAGATTTTTGCAATGCGGCATATGGAAACATATATGGGGCAGATTACTGATTGAGGATGTGGTATGGCAAATGAAACTGCACCAAATGACCTACAACAAAGACAACTAAATGACCTCAGGGTTAAATACATTGCAAAACTCCTGCTGCATAGCAAAAATGAAAACAGAAAAAAAGTGGTCAAATCTTTGAAAAAACTCTTGCAATTAGGGGCAGCAAAAGTTCATGATTTGTATGAAACAAGATTCGGTAGAATTGAACAAAGGATGACACAGTATATAGATTAACTTAAACGTCATGAATTTCTTTCTTTTTGTAATTTTCATGTTGACTAATGTATATTTTTACACTATTACATCTACTTGTTTCTTATTAAAACGCCATGATAAATAAACCATTGGTTGTTTATTAAAACGCCATAATTAAAATAATTAACAAAAATGGTATGAACCTAAAAAATGCGATAATGATAAAGCCATTTGTTGAAATAAAAAACAATAACAATAACTGATTTAATGTTTTCCTAAATCATGTTAATAAAACGCCATAATTAAAATAATTAACAAAAATGGTATGAACCTAAAAAACGCGATAATGATAAAGCCATTTGTTGAAATAAAAAACAATAACGATAACTGATTTAATGTTTTCCTAAACCATGTTAATAAAACGCCATAATTAAAATAATTAACAAAAATGGTATGAACCTAAAAAAACGCGATAATGATAAAGCCATTTGTTGAATTAAAAAACAATAACAATAACTGATTTAATGTTTTCCTAAATCATGTTAATAAAACGCCATAACGAAAACTGATATATACAATTAACAAACAATCAGCCAACGCGAAAAAGGGTGTAAACGTCATTTATCAAAAATATTGCTTTGGGAAAATTTGAAAATCAAACGCCAATGAAAAAATAATAAAGAACAACATGCGATATCTGATGGACTTTTGTTTGAAAATGAATTATAACGGCAACTATTATCGCGGACTTGAACAATGACAATCGTACCCCGCATACATTTTAGGGCACCACTGCCACGTGTTCGACAAGGATCCGTTCTCACAATTTTCACACTTCCAATCGTTTTCTTCTGATCCCGTCTCTCTCTCTCTCTCTCTCTCTCTCTATATATATATATATATATATATATATAGGATTCAGTTCAAATGAGAACCATCACGAGTTGCGAGAACCACGAGAACTAGGTCATCCAAAAGGTTTTTCGATTTTTTCTCAAAAGTCGTAAAAACAATTATTTGTTTCAGCAAAAAAAAATTGAAAAAAAACGTCGCATACCCACATTTACATGAGTCGTAAAAAATATTTATCTTCTTCAAAAAATTTGTGTTTGTTGTAAAAAAAACTTGGATCAGTCAAAACTATCGACTCGACAATTTTTTTTACTTTTTTTACAGATGTATTTATAATTTTTTCATATGCGTTTGTGAAAAAAAATTTGACCCAACTCGCACCGGATTAAAAAGTTCTCGCGGTTCTCGCTACTGAAGGTGGTTTCATTTTACCCTTTCCCAATCAACATGGTCTGCTTTAAAATTTACTTCGTTTCTCTTGTTTATGAGTTGCTTTTACTAAACACAACCCACCAATTAAATGAGAAACAAAAAACGCGTATACAAAAGAATAAGCCTGAATACGAACGACTATTCCAATAACTTAAAAAAACAACCAAAATCTACCTTATAATTATAATAAAAACAACAATATTTTCTCTCAGATTTAATTAAATAATACTTTGTTAAACCTTTATCATTTTCTTTTTTTCTCCTAGCATTCCCTCAAATATACAGATAAACATTAATATGTTTTCTCTACTCCACTTACAACCATTTTTCATAATATAAAACCTGACTCACATAATTTGGTGAAAGGATTCGATTCTCCATCTCCATATATATAATTACACTAAATATTTTCTCTATCATTTTCAATTGAATAATATTTTTTTATAATTTTATCATTATTTTTCTCTCTTCTTTATCATAATCACTTTTAAAAAATATCAAAAAATTATAGAGGTGAACATATTATACCAAACTATAGAGAACTCACTCACATATACGGAGGATCGAATGTAAATTCTATAAGGTACAGATAACAATAACAGAAAGTTAACCAAAGAGCTACGATCACTTATAATGCTTTTTTGGCATGCGTGAGACCGTAACATGTCATCTCATATTCATGCAAATGCGGCGTTGGTGCTCCGTGAGAGAGTGCATGCGCAACAAAGTGTGAGTGGGTTCATAAACGTGGATGAAATCTTTTATTCAATCGCAAATGACATGTCAATTCCTTTTTAAAATTTTTATTATAATACTTCATTTAATTTTAATAGTATTTTTCTTAAATAACTTGTATTCGCTAACTTAAAAAAATCTTACAGTTTTTAATTTTTGTTTTTTTCGGGACATTGTGTCATAGATTTTAATGAAATAGAATAGCTTACCATTGTTTCAATGTTGTTTTCTTTTAATTTTTTTTGCAATTTTATAAACCAAAATATCTTTTTATACAACATGATATATTTTAAGAATCGCATCATAAATCGGGCAATTAATTTTCTTTAGTTTGAGCATAGTCTTGCAATACTTTCTTTTTTTACAAAATTGACGTAGAAATGCGTCGATGTGTTGTATGTATGACGGGCGTACGCAGTTAAAAAACATAGTTGCGTAGTTATAAGCATGTGTTGTGTAATTATTAACATATGTTGCGTTGATATTTATATACTCAACGTAATATATTCATGTAATGCATGATTATTGTGGGCACATACCACGTCCACGCATCACGTGTCGTATTTTGATTGCTTTACACGTTTCGGGTGTTAATTCCACTTTCTACACTAACCCGTCTCTCTATCTCCCTCCACGTATATAAAATAGATGACTGGCAAAACATGTTTATTTTTATCAAAAAAGTTGTTGGTTTTTAAAAGAAAAAATCTGATAAAATGTTAAGTTCCTTAAATTGTTGGTTGGCGGTTTTGTGGTTGTGGAAGTTTACCTGGCTAACAATGTGATATCAAAAAACTTGTATCTTAAATAAGTATCATAAAGTGTTTTGACTTGATCACATACGAAAATAGCTGGTGGCTAAATAGTTGGAATATCACACTTATGTCCACATCTAATAAGAATACAATAAACGTTAGTTAACATCATCATCAATATTATTATGCACACTGTTATATAATACATACAATTAATTTGTAACATATATGGTGGTGTTCATATTAATTTCCATGACGCATACAAAACCCCTCTAAATCTCTAATATTAAGTTCTTAAGGTTCTTTTAGTAGAGACGTATTAAAACAGAATGAACCATCCCAACCAAAAACCAAGTTTAAGATTTTGAAAACAGATTTACGATCTATGACTTAGAAAACCAAGTTTAAACGTTTGATCATTCAATTATATATATATATATATATATATATATATATATATATATATATATATATATATATATATATATATATATATATTTATTTATTTATTTATTTATTTATTTATTTTGTTTTTAAAATATACAGTAATGCATATAAAAAAAACGATTCAAACCCTAAACTAAACCATTTTAGCCAATCTTACCGACAACCCAGTTGATTTGGCTTGCCCTTTTTTCAAAATCATACTTAGCGGTTCAACCAAGAATTTCGTTAACAGCAAATATATTACTTAATTGTTCCTATTTCATTCCCTTTTGTTCATATGGTTTCTATTATTTCTTTCTCTTTTTATCCTTTACTTTTCATTTCGTTTCTACACAAACCTCAAAAACTTTAGAATGTAAAAAAGAATTTACACAGTACATGTTAATTCAGACAAACAGAATGTTTATTGTAATGAGTTAATAGTTTAAGCTATTGTACTTGATATGTATTAATAAAAAAAATGTGTAGTAATTACCTCCAAATTGAAATTTTGGATGTGCAATCTCATGCTTGCTAAGACTTTTAGAAATGAATTTGAAAATTTTAAACTTTATAACAAATATTGATGATAAATATCAAATTTGAAACAGTTCAAAGAACTGTATCAACTGCTAGTATATATATTCTACTTATACCTGAAACTCAAAAATTATTGCTATCAACATACACAATGATCTTTCCAAATTGAGTTTATACGGGTTGACCCAGCTCGTATAACTACCATGTACATATCTAACCGACCCAATCAACATGGTCTGCTTTAAAATTTACTTCGTCTCTCTTGTTGTTTATGAGTTGCTTTTTGGAAACACAGTCCACAAATTAAACGAGAAACAAAAACACGTACACAAAAGAATAAGCCTGAATACGAACGACTATTCGAATAACTGAAAAAAGCTCATGCATTATTTGCTTAAATACCAACAATATTAAAGTGAAAATTGTAAGTAAAAAAAAAGAGTCTAGGTGAAAAGAACAAGTCCACATATATACCAAATATATAACTTAAAAATAATATTGACTGACCTGATTTAGACTCCTCAATACAGATATGATTGATGATTTAATCTGAACTTGAGGAGAAGAGTTTGTCCCAAAGAGGGAATTTCAATCTTAATCTTTTCCATTTGCTTCTTGCCAACAATGGGTGCAGACCTAGTATATGTTCAGGCATGAAATCATGTCTTGTCAATATACCAACCACAGACAGTCTCTGCAACACAATAAACAGTATTTTTTAGGCTTTTTGAAAATATAACTGCAACAAATTTTATATAAAAACGAATCCCATTCCAACAAAAAGAAAGTATATATAAAAATGAGTCAATGGGTAAACGATATAAACTAGCTACAAAGAAAACATGTCAAACAAGTTAAAAGTGAGGGTTAAGGTTGTATCTAAATGCTTACAACCTCCTAAATTATATTATTTTGTAACATTGGATTATTATTCAATAACATGGTTTGTAATAATAATCATACTAATTTATTTATAAATTAAATAATGAGACAAAAAGGTGTTCACAAGTCACTTAGACCTGTTTCAACCTGTTACCCAAACACAAAAAAATTTGTAATAACATGGGTTTTGTTCGAGTGATGGGGTGGACAACTTGCATACACCAAGTTAAAAAATCTCAAATGAGGTTGCAATTTCAACCATTTTCTAATTTTGTGTTTTTACCTCAAAACACATAAAAATGAGGAGTAAGTCAAATGGGTCGATATTATGATGCCATACATGTTGAAAATCGCTTAAAGTCTATTTTCAATGCATACAACCTCCTAAATCATTTTTATTAAACGTAGATTACTATTGCTATAAGATTGTATCTGTTATCACAATTACCTCATGAACTATTTATACAATTTTCTTTTAAAAAAAATGAAGATACTAACAAGGCACCCGCCCGTCTTGCTAATTAATAGGAGAGAACTAAACCAAAATTGAGCTTACCCTGGAAGTCTTGGGCACCACTAATAAGTGTCTTAAACCGACACCCCTGAAAAGTGTAAGGGCCTTCGCGAGTGACATGGTCTCAACAACAGTATAAGGTGAAGCGTTAGTAAAAGGATGCAAATCAACAAACATTTCCATCTCTTCTTCAGTCAATTCAATATCTTCAATTTTTTCTGCACTTCCAAGACCCTGTTTCGCAAAATCATTTGATGAAAATTTCTCTACAGCATCCACATCTGTTACAGTTGGAGTAACATAAAAAGCCTTCTTCTTTAATAATGTAATAAGATGGGACCGAAGAATCAGCCCGTATAAAACTGGTGCATCAGAATATGGAGGCTCGTCAACTACAGGAAACACGTTGTGACCAGTTGTTTTAAGAACATGAACAATATTAGCAACGAGCTCAATCCATTGAATACACGAAGTGGGCCCGAAACAACATCACTAACGGTTAGCTGTCTCATGTATGGTTCAGCATGGGTTTCTAAATAAGGAAACCCTTTAAACTTCATTATTTGGTCGTAAACATTTCCGTTAAAAGCATCAGCAACGGTTTTGGAAACAAGAAGCACCAACATTATAAGTGGTAGTAACAACAAGTTGTTGGTTAATTCTAGAAGGATAACACACAATGAAACCGTCATTCTCATTGATCCACCAAGAAGTGAAGCAGCACCCAGAACAGCAAATAGCCCATGGTTTAGATTAGAAGTTGATCCAATTAAAAGCCCAACAAGACGTCCGTAAGATGCACCCGTTACAATTATGGGTATGAAAAGACCAACGGGTGCAACAATACCGTAACTGAAGACACTGAGAAAAAAGCAGGTGATAAAGAATATTAGAACTGATGTCGGGTGAAACTCTGTGTCTGTGTCCTTGCTAAATAAGTTTTTGATTGCATCATCATTTGTGTTGAAGAAAAGACTTGCTAGTTCGTTATATTCGTTGGGTTGGCATTGGAAATTCTTGTAGTTGCCAGATCGCCCGATTGTAGGACATGGTTCAGATGCGTCAGCTGGACAAGGCCGGCATGATGCAAACCATGGTAATCCAAATAAGAGACAGGAAGTGATAATTGAAACCGTGCATGCAAGGAGTACTTTATATATTGTGCCTTTCCTGGAGCAGCGTAAGTAAAAACTATTAGTCATGTGGGTCAACCCAGCCCATTTCAACCTGCACTAACAATATGCCCCGTCTCATCCCACTACCCAACCCACCCAGACGTGTAGGCCTGTATATGAACCGTACGAACACGAACATCGTGTTCGTTCATTTAACTTTAACCGAACATGAACACAAACACGAACTGAACACATTTTTTTTGTTCATCGTTTATTTAGAAAGTGGGCATGTTCGTGTTCGTTCGTTTAAAACCTAAATGAACAGTTCAAGAACGTAAACAAACAAACTTCAACGAACATAATTTAACAAACAATAAGCAACACAAATGAACATAATTGACTAAACATAAAGTATTTTTTTATATGAATTAGTGATTAATAATTTAACAAACAATAAACAACACAAATGAACATAATTGACTAAATAAAGTAATTTTTTATATGAATTAGTGATTAGTAACGATAAATTCCATTGCAAAACCCATTTTTATTACTAAAAAGCCCAATTACCAATTAGTTATATTTAGATAAGTAGTTTGAAAGTTCCTTTTATGTTTAATATTCATATAAATATAACTACTTTGTGTATTTAAATTGAAACGAAATAAACGAGCGAACATAAACAAAATTAAGTTCATGTTCGTTCGTTTAAATTGAAACGAAAAAAACCAACGAACATAAATGAACGAACACAAACGGACGCTCACGAACATAAATGAACGAACAAAACGTGTGTTCATGTTCGTTCATTTAATTAAATAAACAGAAAATTATGTTCATGTTCGTTCGTTTATTGAATAAACGAACTTCCCGCCGAAGGAGTTCCTGAACGTTCAATTCGTTTACAGATCTATAGACACGACACATCCAAGAAATATGTTTACACAGCAAGGCATTATCATACTCTTGAAATACCAAAAAATAAAGAAATGCAAGCATGTTGATTCATGAAGTCAAAGAGAGAGCTTACTCGTTGATTAAATTGTAGAGTCGGAGAATTTTACCCAGTAAAAAATTGTACAGACCCCCTGCAATGCCCCCAATGACACCAAGAAGAAGAACTGGGGGCACATCGATGAGATGATAGGTTATATCTGCCTCGGTAACATCAAACATTATCAAACCCCCAGTCCCAAACGGTCCACATTTTCCACTCAAGCATATATCAGTTAGACCCCTAAGCAATATTGCAACAACTGCAGTTGAAAAGAAAGCTCTCCACAATAGGGCACTTCTCCACCTGCACGATAGCACAAACATATGACAATCGAAGAATGTTGATGAAACTATATTTCAATTTTTTACCAAGATGCCATTTCCTCGAGAGCAAAAAGCACACCACCAACAGGGGCACGAAAAGCAGCAGCAATTCCAGCAGCTGATCCACAAGTTACAAGATCACGTCTGTCTCTATCATTATTGAAAAATCTAAACCATTTCCATGTCAACCCGTATTTCTTTGATCCACCCTGGCATGTTAAAGCTGCAATGCATGCGCCAGTATGCACCATGGGCCCCGCCTTGCCAACATTAAGAGATGATGACACGGCAGCAATAGTGCCAACAATCTGTCAACAAGTCCACTTACATATACAAGTTAATGTATATTCTAGAAGTTTTTTCCGGCTTCTTGCTGGGCTTTCTCTATCTATCTATATATATATATATATATATATATATATATATATATATATATATATATATATATATATATATGATTCGGTTCAATTAAGAACCACCTTGAGTTGTGAGAACCATGGTAACTCCTACTTCCCGTTGGAAATGTACAAAAAAAAAACGGTTTGAAAAAAAAAACAGAAAAGAAAACCGATCCGGTTTGTACTAATTGCACTAATTGTAACGTTATTTACTAATTTCATGAAAATAATGTTAAAAGCGGCGGACGGTTAATCATGCATCATGTGGTGGCGTTGATAGCCGAAAGACAAGGGATACATGCACTAATCGGCCTTTGTCCCGATTGTTGCTGAGTGTTATGTGGCTCATGTCCAAGGCTTGATACAAAACTACTATCGAGCTGGGGGTCTCACTGAAAGCAGCATCTCTATTCCTACGGAGTAGGGGCAAGGTTGTCTACATCTTACCCTCCTCAGACCCTACCTTAGCTTTACTATTGGTGGGATTTACTGAGTATGATGATGATCTTTGAAACCAGTTAAAAAACCGGTTCGTTTGTAAAAAACGGTTTACTCTGGAAAAAAACGGTGTTTTTATCCCGAACCGGTTGTTAACAGTTCAGGTTCACATCTCCTCAAACCAGTTTAAAAACCGAACCCGGTTTTAAAAAAAAAAACAATTTGTCCATGTCTACTTCCCGTGCAAGTTTTGCCACCATTGTTTGCACAAACGTAGATGAACATGTTACAAACACATCTGTAAAAAAAATGCCGAGCTGACATTTATTCTCCATTTACACTGATGTAAATTTGTTTTACAAAACTCATGACGTCACCCGTAAACTTTTTTTACGGTGATGTAAATTTTCGCTGCCGACGTTTTTTTTTCCTGAAACAGTTGATTTTTTCAAACAACTTTTTTGTAAAAACTATTTTTTGGCTTAGTTCTCACAACTCAAGGTGGTTCTCATTTTACCCTTTCCCTATATATATGTGTATATATAGTGTGTTGCCATTCAAAAAAATATGTATATTTTAGAAAACAGTCAATGAGAACATATACAATCCAAATCACCTTAATTAACAAAGTTCTAAACGAGAATATCGCAGGGGCATCAACACCATTTAAGTAAGCCTTAACTTCAGGTATGCCTGATCCAGTAGTCTCTGGTGCTATTAAAGTGGTTATCAAAACAGCAAACAAGGTAAGGCCTAAGTTTGCTGCTGCAAATATAAAAAATGCTGCCCAGTACCTGTGACAGAGCATAGAGTACATAAATTGTAGGATATTGGAATGTATACAGTTTACATATTACAGTTCTTGTGATAGATGTCAAATTCTAGAAATAGTTAATGAGGGGAATTCTAACCTGTTGGCGAACATCATGTTGGAGGTGATAACAAACTTCACACCAGCAATATTCTCAATAGCTAGGTTATTGGAGAAACCGATGAGACTGACCACGATACCAATAATAAAACAAAGGATCCATTTCATAGATATGTACTGGAATATCTGGAATTTATTTTGGCCACGCCAATCTTGCTTGAAGACGTCATTCTCTATGATCCTTACAAAAATATTAAAAAAATAAATAAATAATCAGCAAAATTACACGGAAACGTGTCTATTGCTCTTAGTATGTCTGCTTGTAATGCTTCATGACTAAAGGAGATTATAAAACTTCAAGTAACAAGTCAGGGTCATACACAAACACTATTTCAAGGAACTTATCCTGATATTTATCGAATTACCATAATACATTACTATTAATCTGGTAGAAGTTTAACATTAAGAATTTAGAATCCAATGTGAACTGAGTCTAACACGTCTACTTAAAGATATCTAAGGCATACTCCCCAGAAAATAAAAAAACTCCATCTTTCGATTGTGTCTCATCAAAGCCTAAGAAGTACCCGAGTCTTCCAAATGTGTGGTCTGAAAATGTTAAAGCAAGCAAAATTTAGTTGTTAGATCCTAATGAAACCATTTCGAATGATTACCATGTCATCAACATAGATTATCAAGTAGGTACGATAAGACCCTAGTTGTCTGTCGAAGATTGAACGAGCTGCCTAACTATATGTCATCATGAACCCTACAACTATAACACCAAATCTGCCAAACCAAGCTCACGGAGATTGCTTAAAATCATAAAGTGACTTCCAAGTTTGTTTGCATGCTGATTCAGACTACCACCAAGCAATGAATCCAGGAGGTTATTCTATGTATACCATTTTTGAGATGGATATGATAAGGTAGCATCTGCAATACTTTATAGACATATTAAGGTGTATGTTAAGTCATTTTGGTGATAAGAAAAAAGTGTCATTGCAATCCAGACAAAAAATACAGGTGTTTTTTTATGCAACGCGATAAGTTTGCCACCGGGACCCACTCAAGGAATGAAAGTCCAATGACAACCAAATATGGTTTCAAAGAAGGTAAAGACTATATTCACAAATACCATTTGGGTACAAATTTGTCATTTTGTCAATGAGTTAAGGCAAGTCTAGCAACATGCCAAGCAACACAAACATAGTAAGTGATAGAAGGTTATAATTCAAATATCATTAGATGGGATAAGAATTAGTTATAGAGCAGGTACCTTTTCAATACAGAATAGAAGACGTACCAGTTTGCAAAACCAACGGTACTCATGGGATAAATATTAGTGGAGTACTCGCAACAATTTACCTGAAATCCACCAGTATTTGTGCCCTATAACTCATGCCTTTGAGTGGCAAAATGGGTGGGTCAGGTTGTCTAATTGACTAACAGGTTCAGTCAAAAGGCAAAACAAGTTGACAGGTCAAATGGGTTGAGTCATAGCGAATTCACTTGATATATTTGTTTTATGATGGCTAGTGGTGATGTGGGTGGTGGCGGAGAAAGTGGCGCCAAAGGTAGAGAAGGCAGTGACTAGTAGGTGGAGGTGGTGACAGGGGAGGTGGTAGAGCCAAGGGCGACTGGTAGGCAGTGTCGGTGATGGCGGAGACAGTGGTGACAACCGGTAGGTGGTGGTAACGTAAGTGTACACATCCGCTCATTATAGCGCATTCTGCAATCATACTTTGTTTTTTTTTTTCAATCCTGAGAAATATAAGACCACCCGGAAATTTATATATTTATACTAAAGACCCAAACTAAGCCAAATTTAATTTGTTTAGGTCCACATTGCCTGGTACAATAAAACTATTAGCCGAGAAATATGCATGTGATTGTGTTTCCATATATTCGTGATTATATTGTAATTAGGTTATGATTATTGTTTCCATGTTTAGTGCTAGGTTTCCATCCCTATATAAAGGGATCCTTTGTAAACATATTATTCATTCAGTAAATACAATTCATAACCACTTTTATGGTATCAGAGCTCTAAGTTCTGAACCCTTGTTCCTTATTTTCCGATTGTCTGCTGTTTTGACAACCTCTTTCCTCTGTTTCGTAAACCCTAGCACCTTTATCCTATGACAACCAATGACAAAAAGGATGACCCCGAGTCATCCTCCTCCGATAAACCCACCAAAAATTTGCACCCGGCCTACTCAGTAACAAACGTGCAGTCCAAGATACATACCCTCGAAGGCGTTAAGGTTACGTATACGTCTTGGGTTAAACTTTTCCGGCTCCATGCTGTGGCATATCAGGTTTTCGATCACATTAATGGATCCGAACCGCCACTAGAAACCGCAACCGAATACCAATCCTGGAAAGAACTGGATGCTCTCGTTCTCCAATGGATTTACAGCACTGTGTCCGACGACCTCTTGCCCCAGATTCTTGAAAGCGGCCCTACGGCTCGCCATGCGTGGGTGAAACTCGAGAAAATATACCTGAGCAACAAGAAGGCTCGGGTCGGGGCGCTTGAAACCAAGTTTTGCAACCTCACAAACTTCACACGAGGTCTATCGTGTGCATATTCCTTGGTTACCCACCTGAATTTCGAGGGTATCGGTGCTTTGATCCCACAACCGGGAAAGTCTATTTCTCAGCACGTTTCGTTCGATGAAACCGTCTTCCCTTACACCATACCCACACCCACCCCATCATACCGATTCCTAGACAACATAACCCCTCCGGGATTTTCCTTTGCTCCACCCATGGCCTCCAACAACCCGCGACCACCACCCACGACTCCCCCTCGGCCGACTACTACTTCACCTTTCCCCTACACCTATACCCGCCGCCCACGAACATCACAAAACCAACCAGTCCCCCAATAGACACAACCACACCCGACCCCAACACAACCCACGCCTGTTCCACAGCGACATGCTGTCCCACAGCCCACGGCTGTACAACAGCCGCCGCCCCAACACCCATCATCTCACCCAATGGCCACCCGTTTCAAAACCGGCAGCCTATAGCCTCCCCTATATTCCCTTAACACCACTACCATCTCGCCCGTCCCTAAAACCTATCATCAGGCCTTCACTGACGCGAACTGGCTGCGCGCGCATGCAGGCTGAATTTACTGCTTTACAGGAAAATGAGACGTGGGATTTGGTCCCTAGACCGGTTGATAGACCGATGATCAGATGCATGTGGCTCTTTCGCCACCAGTTTAAATCGGATGGTACGTTAGAGAGGTATAAGGCACGATTGGTTGTTAATGGGAAGTCGCAAACTGTGGGCATTGATTGTGAGGACACTTTTAGCCCTGTTGTGAAACCTGCCACGATTAGAACAGTATTATCTCTTGCAGTTTCCAAATCATGGCCTATTCATCAGTTGGATGTGAAGAACGCTTTCTTACATGACCACCTTAACGAGACAGTCTTTATGCACCAACCGCCTGGGTCCATTGATAAACGTTTTCCAGTGTGCAGGTTAAGGAAATCTTTATATGGGCTTAAACAGGCACCAGGCGCTTGGTACACACACTTTGCAAATTATATCTTATCCCACAAGTTTAAGAGTAGCGCGTGTGACAATTCTTTGTTCATATACAATACCGGCTATGATATAGCATATCTTTTGTTATATGTTGATGATATTGTCCTTACAGCATCCTCTGACAAATTGTTGCATGACATCATTCAGACACTCTCCCGAGAGTTCGCCATGTCTGACCTTGGTTATTACATCATTTCTTGGGATCAAGGTCACACACACGGCTAATGCGCTGTTTTTGGACCAAACACAATATGCAAAAGAAATTATTTCTCGGGCCAATATGACATCGTGTAAGCCTTGTGCCACTCCTGTTGATCTGTCTTCCAAATTAAGTGCCACGGATGGTGGTTTGTTTCATGATCCCACTTTATAACGTAGCCTTGCGGGAGCCTTACAGTACCTCATTCTCACTCGACCGGACATATCTTATGCGGTACAGCAGGTCTGCTTGTTTATGCATGAGCCTCATGATCCCCATTATGCTTTTATGAAGCGCATTATTAGATACATTCAGGGGACTTTGGATTATGGTATTCGAATGGTCAAATCCGATACACATTCTTTGGTTGCATACTCGGATGCTGACTGGGGCGGGTGTCCCGATTCCCGTCAATCTACAAGTGGATATTGTGTTTTTCTTGGGCATTATTTACTATCTTGGTCGTCTAAGCGTCAGCCTACTGTTTCTCGTTCTAGTGCAGAGGCTGAGTACCGCGGGGTCGGCAATGCAGTGGCTAATGCAGTGGCTGAGGTAACTTGGATTCGTAATCTTCTGGTCGAGCTGCGTGTCCCCCTTCTCCAGGCTTCGGTCGTATTTTGTGATAATGTTTCCGCGGTATATTTGTCTGACAACCCCGTGCAGCATCAGCGTACAAAACATATCGAAATCGATATACATTTTGTCAGAGAAAAGGTGCGCCTAGGTCATGTTCGGGTCTTACATGTTCCTGCTCCGTATCAATACGCGGATATATTTACGAAGGGTTTGTCTCGGCAACTTTTCCAGTCATTTGATCCAGTTTGACCGTTTGTCCCATGCCCGCTCAAACTGTGGGGGAGTATTAGCCGAGAATTATGCATGTGATTGTGTTTCCATATATTCGTGATTATATTGTAATTAGGTTATGATTATTGTTTCCATGTTTAGTGCTAGGGTTCCATCCCTATATAAAGGGATCATTTGTAAACATATTATTCATTCAGTAAATACAATTCATAACCACTTTTAAAAACATGCGGTGTGAAAATAATAAAATGAGGTTAAAATGTGTTGTTAAGCTTATTATTTTTATTCCCATTCGGACTGAGGTTCAAATGTGTGTGTGAGAGAGATGGTTAGTACCACCCGAATAGACTATCTAAAGACCAAGAGAATGGCCTTGAGTAATGCAAGCAAAAGAAAACCATGTGACAGGTCATGGTACAGATAATACATTACTGGAATTTAAGATAAGCCTCTGAAAAAAAAAGATGTGGTGCAGAATGGTGTTGTGTTATGGTCCCATATTTGTGATTGAGACTAAATGATTAAAAAGTGAAATTAATGTCTGGATGCCTTTGGGAATACCTGCCTTAACCTATTTCAAAAGATAACATAGAAATCCCCCAACAATTTCAGGTAACACAAAGGAAACCAAATTTCAGATTATGATCTTCCATTACCATTACCATTACCATGGCTTACATTTACAGGATAAAATAACCACTAAAAGTGCAGCATGATAGTCCGCACTAGTCCCCTTATCCTAAACAGAGCAGTAACTATAGAAATATATAAGCATTAGAATCAGATAACACGGCAGCGAATACAACTCCATAATCAGTCCCCTTATCATAACATGTTGATGGTGATGACAGATGTACCAGACTACCAGTGACAATGTGATACAGACGGAATTCAGTTAAAAAACCCTGATTCCATCGGCCCCGCGTGAGTCAGTTGACAGTGGCAATTTTTCAAAGTATTAATCAACTGATAATCAGATAGAACGCCACAATTCATGATTCTCAGAAGCTTAGGGCTCTAGAACATTCTGAAGTTGAGAGAACAGTAATCAATTAGAAACCTAAACTTCACTACTCATTACATAATTCATCCTCACAGATACTTCACTTTTGCTTAATCTCTCGGTGATTACAGATGTCCTGTGACTCAATCCAAACATAACATTGCTTAATTTAACTTCTAACTATCCATTACAATTTGATTAACAAAGATTTAAGTTCATAGCGCGTTCAAGTTCGTAACCAATTAAATCTACAATCTAACTCCAAAATTATAAATGCTAGATAAAAGTTACACAAATTAGCAGCAACGCAAACGAAAAACAATCAAGGAATGTTCAGTAAACCGAATCTAATTGATTACTGAAGATATAAATTAAACTAGAGATCAGAGAGTGTAAGCTCAGCAAGCAGAAACAGAAAGTTTACATAATTCATCCTAACAAATGCTTCACTTTCGCTTAATCACTTGTTGATTACAGGCTTCCAGTGACTCAGTCAGAACGTAACCTGGCTTGAATAGCTGAATCAACTTCTAACTATCGATTACAAATTTGATTAACAAACATCTAAGTTCATAAAAAAGTCTTGCTCGTGAACAATCAAATCTACATCTAAGTTCATCTAAGTTACTTACAATTAGCAGCAAAGCAAACGAGCAATCCAGAACTGTTCACTAAGCCAAACTTGATCGCTTTCTGAAGATACAGATTCAAATAAACAGAAACAGAAAGTTCACTCAATGCGTACGTAAGCTAGCGTGATTTAGCTTGTAACTATCGATTACATATAAAATTCTAGTTCGTAACAATTAGCAACAACGCAAACGAATACAATCCAGTGATGTTTAGCGAGCAAAATCTAATCGATTACTGAAGATATAGACTGAATCTGTATAAACAGAAACAGAAGGTTTACTCAACCCGTACGTGTGAACAATTATCAGCAAAACAAAGGAACAACAATTCGGTAAGCTAAAGCTAATCGATTAGTGAGAGTGTAAGGAAGGAGAGATTAGTTACTCGTAGTCGAGACTTTCGATAGGGCAGGGATTGGAGCCGACGATGGCAATCTGAGAAGTGGTGTTGGAGGCGGAGCGGCGGAGGAGGAGGAGCGGCGACGTGATGGATTCGTCGTCCTGTAAGCCGTTGGTGGTGGCGGAACTGAAACCGTTCGCCATCTGTCACTACTGCTGTTTGATTATCTTCATCATGTCCTATCTACATCTACATACATAATAACAACAAAGAAACGAGTCTAGACGTCTTCTATTTTTTTTTTCTTGGATAAAATGAAAAGAATAAAATAGAATATATTTTTATTCAAAATATATTAGTATTAAAAAAATATTATTTGCAACATGATGTAATGTTTTGGGTAATTTTGTAGAATAGTAACCAAGTTTTAAAAGTGTTCCAATTAGGTCACTCAAGTTTCAAAAGTGTTCCAATCGAGTCACTCAACATTCATTTTTTATTAAAATTAAGGGTTTTTTCATCCATTTCATAGGTAACCGTGGTGATGTCAATTTTTGTTTCTTTTTTCCCTTTCATTTGATGCTAACGTCCAGTGATGACGTGGATTTTAACTGGTTTTTTTAATTTTTAATGTAATTAAAGTGTTTATATTTTTAATAAATAAAATTTCATATATTATTATAATCTGACCCTAGCATCTTATGCTCTATTTTTTCTTGACACATGGAAAAAAGGACATGACTCGATTTGAATATGAAGTTATCTAATTGGGACAAAAACGATACGAGTGACCTAATTAGAACACTTTTGAAATTTCGTTACTATTCTGTGATATTTTCCTATAATGTTTAGGTATCTATTTTCGAAAAAACTAGTATTTTGTCAATAAATTTGCATGTACCACAATCATTTTACAAAGAATTTGCGTTCAATCAAGGGCGCAGTCATTCTTATATAATATTAGTGTATTTGGACGTTGCAAAATAACATGCTTTTTAATCAGAAAAATATCGTTTCTGATTTATCAAGTCTTTAAGATACCTATGTGTAGAGAACTGTGTAGAATAAAAAAAAAAGCAGGATCTCATTGTATTTTTATGTTAACAATTGTAATTGATTTTTTAAACCTTTCTTTTTTAATGCTTCTATTTTAAGCTCTAGCTACTTGCTAGATTCATTGTGATGAATGAAATTTTCTCATGAGAAATTTAAGAATAAACATAGTAGTTATGTCTCTTTGGACTTATCTGGTATCATATAATTTAGAGTAAACTTTCGTTTTGCTTCCTGTGGTTTGGTCACTTTAACGGTTTTATCCCAAACCTTTAAAAATATCCATTTTCCTTAAATAGTTTGGTATGGTTTTTCCATTTTGCTCCATGCGGGGAGCAAAATGGAAAAACAGATAATTTGGATGGAGTTAAAGGCGGGGAGTAAAATGGAAAAACCATAGCAAACTATTGAAGAAAAATGGCTATTTTTAAAGGTTTGGGGCAAAACCGTTAAAGTGACCAAATCATAGGGAGCAAAACGAAAGTTTACTCTATAATTTAAATCTAGGATATTTGATTTAAATAAAATCAATTTTTATCGATTGGCCGATAACACTAATAACTTTATATTTGTATCACAATACTCTCAACTTTCAACTTATTTTCTTTTGACACTCCTAAACTAACTGAACCTTAACTCAATTAGTTTTTTACTGATGTGCCATTTTTTTACTGACATGGCATCTGATGTGGTATTTGATGTGGCACTTGTTTAGTGACGTGACATATGATATCGGCTAACTATATTAGTATTCAGTTACTTTAGGAGTGTCAAAGAAGATCATTTAAATCTAATATCCTTTAAATTTAGATTCACTGAATGCTTGTAAAACACAATATTAGAAAAACTTAACAGCTAAAACTTGTTTTACTTTATTTGTGGGACAGATATCACGTGTTTTTTTTAGTTCTATTATTGTATAATCAGTACACATTTGAGAGAATACCAGTTTTTCCTAATTTTTTTTGAAAGGTCAGTTTTTCTTAGTTGTCTGGTCTTTATATATATATATATATATACCAGTTTTTCCTAATTTTTTTTTTGAAAGGTCAGTTTTTCTTAGTTGTCTTGTATATATATATATATTGTTGTTAAAAAACGTATGTATAATATCATCTACATATAAGATATATTGTATCAAATTGAGATTAGAGATAGAAAATTTACTAAAATATCGATCTTTATATATATATATATATATTTTGAACGACTAACTAAATAACTAGGATAAGTATCATGAGATGGCCTCAATCGAGCAAATACATCCCCTTATCAATAATGGTCATGTTTGGATGCATACTCAAGCCACTAGTTTTGAAGAAAACCTGTGCGCCCAAAGTTCATTGCAATTTTGATGGCAATTTTTTGTTTTTAATCTATTACATTAACATACAACATATTAAATGTTCTCTCTCATCATAAATGTGATAATGTGACACGTACACATTGTATAACTATATTATTGTATAACTATATTAATTGGAAACATAGCCGAAGAACAGTAACTTAACGTTAACGGCCGTTAGTTGATATTTAAAAGTAGGTTGAGAAAGAGACACGGAAGAGAGAGGGGGAAATATCTAGAGAGAGAGAGAGACGGGGAGTCTGATCGGCGAAAGAGATGAAGATCGGTAACAACCAACGATGTTGTCTACAGAGTGGCCACCGATCTTTCCACATGATAATCACTCAGCTTTTTTTAAGAGAGAGAGAGTGCAACGATCACAACCAACGATGGCTAGGTTTTAAGTAAAGAACCGGCAGCAAACTATGGCAGCGCCGTCAGAGTAGTTACTGTTCAGAAGGTAGCAGCGATGGCGTTTTCTTCATAGATCCAACGTCGACTGTGGCACGAGGCCCCATGAGCGGTGGTATAGTGTTTCGTGACGAATTTCAACCTCCGGCGATCAGACTTATGGATGGGGAAACGGAATTGACGAGACTGACATTATTAACGCTCTACAATTGAGAAGACTGTGGCCACCAAACAAGTTATATGATAGAGAGCAAAATGGCAAAAACTTTGCAATGTTGTAAGCAATTTATCAATGTAAAACTAATGGTTCTTTTTTTCAGATGGTTACCACTTTTGGGTATTAAACCTTGTCTGTTTATGGATTCAATCGGCTGTTAGGGTGTAACAACTCGCAATTTCGTTGTTATTTGTTTATTTCTATTTCCGTGTATTTCGTTTATGCCGATCGTTGTACTCCGAGATTTGATTATGAAAAAGTTTATGTTAAAGATAATTATATTTTGTCATATCAATATCGCATCTAATCGCTTATTAAACGCTAATTAAACGCAATCACAAGTAATTATGTTACTTTAATAGCTGAGTGAGTTGTTGTACAATAACCACTTGTGTCATTGCATCGCTTATCTCATCGCATCGCAAAACGCAGTTAATTATGTGGAATTATGTTTTATATGTGTTATAATTGGTTATGTTATAGTTTGTTATCGCTAAAACGCTCGCACGCTCATGTAACTCGCTCTTCCTCAATACAGGTAATATAACGCTTAACGCCTCGCTAAAACGCTTATTATAATTATCTAATACGAACCGAATCGCCTAACGCGAAATAAACGAACAAAACTTAGCCAATAGGCCAAGTTCGGCCGAACTTGGTAACACCAAGTTCGCCCGAACTTGCTCAGGCATTCAGAACCCAGCTTATAAGCCAAGTTCGCCCGAACTGGCTCCCAAACCCATGAAATTCATCAAGTTCGCCGAACTTGATCACTTCCAGCTCTTTCCCACCTCACCTATAAATACCCAGCTCTTCATTCATGCTCCCCTTGCTGACTAAGTTCGCTCAGAGCTTCCCCGATCGAATACTTTCATATTCTAAGTAAGAATCAAACCGTCTTCAAGCTACAACAACATTTTCAACGATTTTGCACAAGGTTTAACCTTCGATTTTATCAAAACTCTTCTGTTTATGAAAATCTTCATCTTTTTATACAAAACTTCTGTTTTTCACTTAGATCTATGCTTAGATCTAAGTAAACCCCTTTTAAACATCTATTTTCACAAAAATTCGGACTAAATGACGTATGTTTCGTTCACTTTGAAATGGAACGAGGCGTTGTCAAGCAAGATCTCAGATCCAGAAGCATAAGGACGAAATCGTCACTTTGCACAAACTGGACTAACCCGTATCAACCTTCAAGTTCGCCCGGATTAGTCCGAGTTTCTGTAAAATGGCTAAAACTCGCTCAAAAAAGACATCTCCAGCCTAGGTTTTGCTCAGTAGCTTAAGGTTGGAGGGATGGACACTCGATTTCCTCAGCAAACGACACGAAAACGCACGAATTGGATGTCAAAATAGTCAAGTTCGCTCGGAAAACATCAAGTTCGCTCGAACTTGTCACTAGATTGGTGACCAAGTTCGCCCGAACTTGATCAAATCTTCACAGAAAGTACACAAGTTCGCCCGAACTTGTACTGATTCTAAGGAATCAGGATAAGTTTGCCCGAACTCGTGTCACCCCTCAACAAACAGGGCAAGTTCGTCCAAACTTGTCCCATTTCTTAGGAAACCAGACAAGTTCGCCGGAACTTTAACCTCCAGTAAGCCCAAACAGTCAAGTTCGCCCGAACTTGTCTACTGTTCCTTCAACTGTTGACCGTTTCAGCATTTCGGAAGACTGATGCACTTCTGTTCGCTTACAGGCTGATCCGGCGCTCTCCTCAACTTACATCAGATCCCGTCTCGCTCTTTAATCGCACCGACTGTGAGTATACTTGAACCCCATTTACGCTTAAACGCACTTTTGGGTGTCACATATGTTCGTATATCAAACCACATCACACAACTCTCAACACTTGTTCGCAATCCCGCTAATACATGACTATACGTGAAATCTGCTGAATTGCATGTGTTACTTGATTGCCTGTACGCCACCCTTAACATGATAGCTTGCTAGAGGTTGACCCGCCACCCGGAGGCCCGGGGTTGTTAAGGTTCGCATTTTATTTAGCATTTATTTTTCTCTTAGGACGTGGACACTTGTTCACATGCCTCGCACTCGCGGTTTGTTAGTTTACTTGAATCTAAGTAGATACATAGTTCACAACTCTTACGTATGTCATGTGGTGTATGCTAAATGCTTTTATATCTATTATGTACGCAAACCTGTATACTCACATTTACTTAATTGTATTGACGTTTTATTTTAACATATGTGGCAGGTTGAGGATATTTGCTACGGATGCTTTGATTTAGGATTGCCTTTAGAAACTCATGTATTAAATCTAGGGGAGATCGAACTTGATACGTTTTAAGAGATATTATGTTTTCTAATAATTATTTGGGATTTTATTGTTTAATAGTATGGGATATTGGACGCTTAGATATTATCGCTTAATAGTTGTTATGGAATTTTTCTTGAGATAATTTAGTTCGCCTAGTGTCACGCCCCGATGTTTCCGCCATTGATTAAGGTGTGACATAAGGGTGTATAGAGAGAGAAAGATTAAACACTTTGGTTGTGTGGTTCTTGTGGTAATGATATTCAGATTACAAGTCCACCTAAGATATGCTGGTTCATAGCACATGGTATTAACAATAAATTATTAGTATTGGGAAAGAAAATAACCTAGGTCTAAAATTTGGTTTCTATATACGAACAAAAAAAAAGGTTCAACGTGAAGTAAAAAATGGTGGTAATTATAAATACCCCACAAACGTCTGAACAAAATACCATGTCAATTCCGACCAAATAGCATTGATACCGGTATCGTACTATCGGAACCATACTAATATTCGTTACAAGTGTTGACCTTATTTTGAGCATATTATGACTTTATTTTATGGATTTTATATATCAACTGCTATACTAAGTACCGATAATGAAATGAATTGATACCGACCGAATTCCCGCGCAACGCGCGAAAGAATTTTACTAGTTTCTACTAATGTTAATCATTTAGAATTTATTAAGATTAGACTTTCTTTCTTAGTCCACGACATTGCAAGTATCTTTAGACTTCAATAATCTAGCTCGTGTAGCAACACTTTAATGATATGATATGATTATATAATTTTTTTTTCAAAATTATATTTTAATTAAACTAATCATGTTAACAATAAATAAATAAATAGGAGTATAGGATAAAACTTACTAAGTAAAAAACTTTGTCATTACTTGTAGCACATTTTTTTTAAATGAAAGGAGTTTAAATAATCAAATTATAGTAATTTGGGATCTAGAATAGTCAATTATAAGAATTCTATTGAGTTACAGCATTTCGAGGTTCTTAAGTTACATTTATATATTGATTCAAGTCATCCAAATCATTTTGATTATATTTTGGTAATCGAGCTGATGTAATATTACTTTGATCATAATATTATAGTAAAACTCATAATTCTAACTTTAAACTCATTGCATATATAATCTTTAATTAATTAATTAAAGAAAATACTTAATAGTTACTTAAATAAGACAAATCAAACCTTCGTATTTAAAGTAAATAAATAAATAAAAAAGAACCCTTCAGGGGCATTCAAATAATTAATTTTTAACCCTAAAGATTGTAAAGAGTTAGTGTTAAAACTCACTACGTATGTGCTTGAAAAGGTGGCCTTTTGTTTTATGTAACAAAAGTGGTCCTTGCGGATGTCGACAAAAGCCATGACTCATCACTCATATATTTTCTTTACATTTCCAGCTAGACCATCACTGTCAAATAATATGAATTATTAATTATTAATGTTATTATATTACTTTTCAATTATATTTATTAATATTATCAATTAGTTGCATTTGTATCACTCACAAGTCCATATAGGGACACCTCACTGAAATTTCTCTCTTTTGTCACATATCACTTGCAAATATGGCACATGTAGGTATTCAATATCTTTTATGTCGCTATTATCTAACGTTTAAATAGTAAAATACAATTAAGTTTGTTTTTGAAGTCGTTTCTTAGTAACTACCTTTTTTCACATGAGCTAAATGCCAAAAAAAAGACATTTTTATCGTGGTGACGAGATGAGTGTCAATGAAAATTTGGCAATTGAAATTTTTTTTGAGATTTTAACGTCATATACGGGATGTTCGGGGACACAGTCGGAGAATTTAGAGAATGGTTAAGATAATGAAATCACAGAGTATTGAAGATAGTGGGTGGCCATGGATACCTATGCAGAATGTTTATTATTTGATGAAGTGACTATTGATGGGCCAGAAAAGAAAAAACCGGATTGATGAAAAACGGACTTTTGTGGAGCAAAATGACACATGTTTCACATAATTGAGTTTTTTAGAGAAAAGAGATACCAGAATTTGCCAAGTTGAGGGGGAATCATTGGAAATTCAGAGATGAAGTACAAGAGGTCATAATTTGCAAAAATGAGGGGGAATAAAATTTCAGAATGGTATATATACTGAAATTATGGCATTTTTGAAAATTCAGACATGCCACAATATTCGCGTGGTTCTGATTTGAATTAGATGGTAATGTATAAGTATCTCGGGTTCGTTTGTCTATGATCATAAGAAGTTCAGATTCTTAAGTTCGTGATCAAATTGATGTCTTTGTCTTCGTACAAGCCGGTTAGCAAGATTAGCGTCAAAGGAGGATGCATCTGTATTGTCGATACTTAAAAGATATCAGAGAGATTTCAAAGATACCTGACAACTCTATGATAGTCTAAAGTGTCAGAATGGTTAATTTTCGAATATATGAGTTGTTTTCTAGACTACCCTTCGGGGAATGATGATGTTTTAAGTTACTGCCGGGACTAACGGAGAAGACTATATATTTGACATCGTGACTAAAGAGGAAGAATATGAATTTGATCATCGGAAGAAGGTTTCTTAAAAATGGAACAATTTCATTCGACAAAGTGAACTATATTTCGGAGTTAGAAAACAACTTGTTATCTGTTTCTCAAATATGTGATAGGAAGTTTACCGCACATTTCACGGACCGAGAATGTATATTCTTGAAGCTAGGGTTTATAATACCAGTTGAGTGGATCTTAATGTGTGCATCGAGGGAAAATGATCTTTATGTTCTTGACATGTGCATAACAACCACGACTAGAAAAGCCACACAATGCTTCATCACAAAAGCTACAGATAAGGAGCCTATCTTATGGCATCGAAAAATGGGACACATTCATCTACGAAAGATGAATTACATGGTTCACAACAACTTGGTTGAATGGGTTAATGTAAAGAACTTTCACATGATTGATGACTGTGTGTTGCAAGAAAGGTAAACAACACAAGAAGTCACACCCGAAAAAGTTGTTGAATTCCATCAAATTGCCGCTTGAGAGGTTGCACGTGGATCTCTTTGGACCAGTTAATGTGAAAAATGTTACTGGAGATCTATAATGCTTGGTAGTGACATACAATTTTTCACGCTTCTCTTGGGTAATGTTCTTGGAATCTAAAGACGAAATGTTTGATTCATTGATGATCTTGTTAAAAAAGTTGGAGAACTTGTACCATTTTCCTATCAGAAGAATCCGTAGTGATAATGGAACAAAGTTCAAAAACAACCAGATGTTAGAGTACTACAACGAGAAAGGGACTCTCCACGAGTTTCGTGTGCCATGTACTCCACAACAAAATGGAGTAGCTGAGAGGAAGAATCTTACCTTGATCGAGACAACATGTACTATGTTAGCCGATTCTAAGCTACCTATCAGTTTTTGGAACGAGGCGGTAGCATCAGCTTGTTATACTCTGCATCGCATTCTAACGGTTAAAAGTACGGAAATACATTTTTTGAGCTACTAAACAGGAGAAAACCCAATCTTCAATGGTTAGAACCATTTGGGTCACCTTGCACGGGAATAGATCCTGAAGGGTGCGAAATCATTAAAGGGTTTCTTTGTGGGGGTATGCGAGTCCATTACGACGTGTTTATCTTCTGAGCATCAAGCACATCGTGCAAGAGTAGCATGTAGACTGTAAAAAATACACCGCTCCAACTCAGAAACCTGGAGATGACTGGATGTTCGATTATGAGGGTCTATGGAAATCGTTCAATTTACCCGACGAACCAAATGAAGAGGAATTGCTTTACTGTATCAACATCAACAAGTTTTCTCTCAAAATCAAATTTCAAGACCTATAGAGATTACAACACAACAGTCTGAAGGTGTGGTTGCAGAAACAGGATCAAGCAGTCAGAATGAACCAGGAACAAATAATTCAGAAATGCCTATTATAAATGATGTGATTCCGAACTTCGATCAATCTGATGATGATTCTAAAACAGAAGTTGCGTACGACTTTGATGGTGGTTCAATATCCGGTGAGGAAATTAATTTACAACCGGAGGCTCAACAAAATTCTGGTGTTCAAGTTTCTACATCAAATGTCTTACAAAATGACGCTGATCAAAATGTTACTAATTTGGAGACAGAGGGAATTGTGTCTAATGAAATCATGCCAAGAAATTTGTCGTATCATCTGTCTGAAAACATTATCGGTGAATTACAAAGTGGAGTAGAAACAAGAAGTCAGATTTACCAGGGTTTAAGTTGTTTCTATACCAAGTGGTACCATTGAAAAATCGGTTTTCTCATCAATGTTTTATTTCTCAGATTGAGCCGAAGTATTACAAGGAAGCACTGACTGAAGAAAGTTGGGTAAATGCTATGCAGGAAGAGCTACAACAGATTGAGAAATTGGATGTATGGAAATTGGTTGATTTGCCTGATAATCATAAAACGATTAACAGAAAGTGGGTGTTTAAGTGTAATCGTGATGATCGAGGGGTGATAGTTCGTAATAAAGCCAGGTTAGTTGTACAATGTTTTTGTCAGCAAGTAGGCATTACACAGAAGTTTATGCTCCGCTAGCAAGACTCAAAGCTATTCGGATATTTTTGGCGTTTGCTTCATGGAAAGGCTTCAAGGTTTATCAGCTGATGTTAAGTCTGCATTCTTATACGGAAAAGTAAAAGAGGATATATACGTAGGACAACCACATGAGTTTTTCGATCCGTTTAATAAAGATAAGGTGTATCTTCTTGATAAAGCACTCTATGGTGTACATCAAGCTTCGCGTGCTTGGTATGAGACTTTGTCTCAACATCTGCTAGACAACAACTTTATCAGAGGAACTGTCGATTGCACCCTCTTTACACGAGAGACGAATGGTGACTTGCGGATCATAAAGATTTATGTGGACAATATTATCTTTGGGTTTACAAATGATACGCTTTTCAAGGAATTCGAGGCCGTGATGCGACAAAAGTTTGAAATGAGTTCAATGGGCGAAATGAAATTCTTTCTAGGGTTACAGGTTGATCAGTTATCTTCGGGGATCTTCATTAATCAAACAAAGTATGTCAATGATATACTAACAAAGTTCAAGATGATTGAATCTTCAATCGCCAACACGCCATTAGCTCAAAATCATAACATTAATCCTAATCCAACAGGAGAGAAGGTTGATGAAACAGAATATCGCAACATGATCGATTCTTTGATGCACTTGACAACATCGCGCCTGGATATTATGTTTCCCACTTGTTTGTGCGCTCGTTATCTATCGAATCCTCGTTCTTCTCATCTGATAGTTGTAAAGTGAATTCTTTGATACTTGAAAGGATGTCCTGGAAAAGGATTATGGTATCCAAACGAAGATGAGTTCGTCTTGAAGGCTTATTCTGATTCAGACTTTGGTAGTTGTAAACTGAACACAAAATATATAACAACCGGATGGCAACTTTTTGGTAGTCGGTTGGTGACGTGGCAGTGTAAGAAGTCGACGACCGTATCTCTTTCAACATGCGAAGCATAATTGCAAGTCCCGAAATCGGATCTGACAATGATGTCAACGTATTTTGATTGGTGGCGGAATCATACAATCAAACTGATTCAATGTCACACCCCAACCGATGGCGGAAATATCGAGGCAGGACGAAATAGATTGCTTGTTGCTTATAACGCTACTTATGACAATAATTAAATCAGGACCGTTTTCATTTCTTAACATAAATCGTCATTACAATACATGGAATTTCAAATAACAGTAACAACAAGGACAAAATTGATACAACATAAATAAACCTAAGGCGTCTATATGTGTATCTAGCATCATCGCTACTTCAATTTCATAGCATCGTCCTCCTCAACCTGTAACATGTTTAAAATAAAGTTCAATGCAAAGCAAAGGCGAGTATACTAGTTTTCATACGTACATAGCATAAAATGAGTTTAAACAATTCCACATGGCAAGCTATTGAAACAAGATAAACAATAAAGTTGGCATGTGTTTAACTAATCAAACCAATGATGAAACGCAATAAGCTCTTAACATAACCTCAAGCATACGGGTGGTGCGTTAATCCTATAGCGCTATATATGTCAAGGATAGGCTCGTACGAAGTTAATGATAAGTCTAGCACAAAACGTATAACCCCAAGTTTAATGTATCAAGTAGTCAAGTATGCAAGCATGTATAAGGAATGTTTGTGCATTAAGAATAAGGTTTAAGTGTAAGTTTTCATAGTTTAACATGTTACACCCCAAAAGTGGTAAACGAAAAGGGGGTTTAAGTATACTCACGGTTTTGCAAGCTTTCCCACTTGGTGATTCCGTGAAGTGTTGTTTTGGTCGTTGGAGGAACACCGAGTTATCCTACAAGAGGAAAACGTTGGTTTGAGTATTGGATGTTGATGGAAGATTTAGAATTTGGACTTAAGCATAGCAAAATAATGTACACGAAAATAATCACTAAGGTCTAGCACTTGTTTTGATACTTTGAGAACCCATTAGGGTTTATATGATTTCATAGGTTAACACCTATTAGAATCGCAACGGGAACTAAACACTTTGGTGACCTAACTTAGTAGCTTGACGAATAACTATTTGGTTATCATCAAGGTTCGGTTTTTTAGGTATTATATATAGTTTATTTACATTATATCATAAGTCCTTCAAGGATGTCTTAGAAGTCTTGTCGGAGGTAGGAGGTGTAACCATCCATTTAGAACCTCATGTAAAGTTCACCACTACACAAGTTGTCATAGACAACAAGGAGGGTCAGAACATAAAAAAGAATGAGATAATAACATCTAATCTAAGTAAAACATCAAGTGATGTGTGGACTTGTATGTAGGATAACCCAAGCTAACCAAGTAATCAAACAACTTCAAGTTCAAGACTTGACACCACTTGTGAGTTAAAAACTCATACAAAACAGAAAGTTTGTGAGGATAAATCCTCTGATTTGAATGTCACACACCTTGTTTTTAAGCACAACTAACCATACAAATGATTATGAGCATTAGGACATAGGAATATGATGAGATAACTCAAGTTCAAGTTGTATAAACAAAGTTTAAAGTACATCAGAAAGTTTCAGTCCACTTTGGAGCCGTTTTGGTGAATTCCCAGGTCTGGATATGCCATGGCAAACCCGTAGGATCAAACCTAAGGTTCATCCAAGTGTTTTGAAAGAAGAATCAATGATAAAGACTAAGAAATGAGCAAGTTATGCTCACTTTTGCAAAGTATGACGAATCTGCCAAGTTCTTGAGATTTCAGCTGATTATGGAGAGATTATGGAGTGTTAGAAGGAGTTTGCAAAGTGAAAATGCTTGGAAGAGGCATGGTTTTATAGGGGAAGAGTTAGGTTAGGTTGGAGGGTGATTAAATGAGGTTTCGAGTCCATTGTGTAACACCCCAATCGCGTAATACAACAAGACGCGACGGAAATATCAGGGAGTCACGTTACAAATTCCCTAGCCACAACTGGAACTAAATTGTTTCGTTATTATTAACATTGTTTTACAATACAAAGAATACATGTAATTGTCTATTGTTTAAAGAAGTCTAAAGCCCGGATGCATTCCTATGTGTAGCATGCTCGAATAATCGCCAACCTAAAACATATGTGAAAAAGAGACGTCAACAAACAATGTTGGAAAACACATAGTTTTGTTAGCCAAGTTAATGGCAAAATGTTTAGTGTTGAAATACTTCGACAACTACGAGAGTTGTCGATTGAAAACGGACTATTTGTAGCCAAGGATTGGCAAAAGATTTAGTATTGCAATGCATTAACTTGATTATGAAACTCGTGACAAAATGAGCTTTGCATATGGCAATATGATTAATACCAAGTATTTTTATGCCATTGAAAATTGTACTTTGTTCTTTGTAAACATATTGAAATCGTCCATAAACTTGAGAGTATGTTATAAGAAATCCAATTAAGGATAATCAATAACTATATTGAAATCGGTCAATACTTGCTTCAGTATATTAGAAATCAATCAATGATTTATAATAATACTAAATATCCTTCTAAGAATCTATCATACAAATCATGAAAGGATTCTTCAAGGATTTGGATATCGAACATTTAAAATCAGTCGTACACAAAATCCTTAAGTGACTCGAATAACGCTACATGAGTAATGCAATAAGAACACTTATATATAGGAAGTACCAGCGGCGTATCCACTAAGTTCTTATGGTATTACACTTGTTTCGTTATCCTGATCACAACTAACCACATAAGTACATAATCGTCAACTTGTCAATTGTCTCGTCAAATTGTCTTGTCAAATACGCATTAAAGTACACAGAATCCAATCAAGGACTACCAATTAGCACTTTAAACATTCCACAAATATCTAACTATAAAGATAGGTAGATGTAATGGGAATTAAGTCTTGTCACTTGTCTCGTCAAATTGTCTTGTCAAATACGCATTAAAGTACACAAAATCCAATCAAGGACTACCAATTAGTACTTTAAACATTCCACAAATATCTAACTATAAAGATAGGTAGATGTAATGGGAATTAAGTTTTGTCACTTGTCTCGTCAAATTGTATCACAAAATCATAATCCTAATGGTGATTCGGATAAGGCTACGAAGGGTAATACAATAAGCACACTTATATATAGGAAGTACCAACGGCCTATCCACCATGTTCTTATTATATTACTCTAGTTTCGTTATCTAAATCACCAACAAGTCTACACATAAACCAATTGTTCATAGTTCATCGTTCCTTGTTATAAACCAATTGTTCATCGTTCATTGTTCCTCGTAAAGTACTTCTTAGAAATCTCACTATAAAGATAGGAAGATTTAAGACTGTACTTAAAGTATCCTACAAGAATCAATCTATAAAGATAGAAAGATACTATAAGGATTTGTTTCGTGTCCCCAATTGTCATGTCTTGCATAAAAGGAATATTACACAAAAGCACTTAGTAAACACATACATGCTATACATTGAGAAAAATCGGTTACACATATGAATCGCCGCAAAACATTTGGAAAACGTAAAAGAGGGGGAGCAACGAACTCGCCTAGGATTGCGTATAGATCTTGTTCAAATGATATAACAAAGCTCAAAGGATCGAGAGTTCAAGTGTTGAAGTGGTTCCTAGTGTATCGGATAAATACATGTTAGTGTGTCGAAACTTGAAGACGAGAAATCGGATAGAATGAGGTATATAAACCAAACAAGAGTTGGATCTTGTATAATATGGTTCATAATACCTAACATTCTGAATTGGAAGCATTTCAAAAAGTTTTGACTTGATACGGCTCGCTAAAGTGGTTTACGCCACTTTAACGGGTCATAAACGTAACTATGGGTTCGGATGGTTAAATATGTCCTATGACAAGTCTAATATGCCAAAATTAGTTCATATAAGTTTTATAACCAGTTTAGATGTCAAAACAATGTTCTCATATGTTTAAAACTAGTTTATGTGCAAAAAGGGCATTTTCGGCATTTTAAAGAATACATAATCGACTTGTCATTTGACTAACCAAACGGTATGACCATAGGGTATAACCTCAGAGGGTTATTCCTTATAATATTATGGTTATAATAATGGTCTTTTCGGATCCTAAAGTTAGTCAAAGTGGTGGTCAAGACCATTCAATATACGACTCTAAACAAGCACAAAACCAAAAGTGACGAATTAAACATGTTTTGACATGTCTAAATAAGTTTGTAAAGGAGTTTTGGCACCAAAACAAACTGTTTTGATACCTGGAAATGATTCTGTTGCAAATTGCGCAAAAATCGTATTATTGACTAAAACTTTGAGTTGTCAAAATGACTAGAAAAGATAGAAATCAGTAGGTATGATCACTAAGGACCATTACCATCATGATCACCATCATGTTGCAAGTTTCAACTGGACTTTATGTTGATCAATTCATGATCAATTCTGGAAGTCAATCAAAAGTCAAACTTTGAGTTTTAGCCCAAATAAACTAAGAAACTTGAATCAAAACATGAATAGATTACTTACAAACATAAAGGATTGATGAAGAACCACAGAGAAAGCTCCAAGATGGTTGCAAATTCGGATTGAATCAGATTTGAGGTATTTGAGTGTTTGCAAAAGTTCATAATTATGAAATGAACTTGGTATATGTATATTTCATGATGTAACAAGATCAAGACACATGTCCATGACTCATCCCTGAGAATTGGGTGGCAAATTCGATTGATGAGTCAATATTTTGAAGTTAACCAGCTGCTGCCACCTTTCTGGTGAGCTGGGAGTCCCTTAAGGACCGTATGGACTTTGGTCTTATGGTCCGTAAGACCCCTATCTGGCAGAAACTTTTGAAAACTGGCAGAACAGGCCCCTGAGCACGTTTCATCGCGTTTTGGCACTTCTAACACCCGTTAACCTGATTTTTAAGCTTGATAAGGACGCTAAAGTATAGGTAACTTGAAATGTGTCCAAAAATGTTCCAGAGGTCAGTTCGTTTGGTCTTACAGTCGTGGTTTTCGGTTAATTACGACGAAAAACGTAACGAATGCGTGTGTGACCGTAGATGCGTAAGGAATGATAGTTTTGCATACCAATCACTAAAATATAATATTTTAATGATTAAAAAAATTTTTGGATGTCCGTACATGATCCGGATATGGAAATACGCGAAAAGGCATAGTTTCGCAGAATTTGCAAAATAGCCCCTGAAGTTACAAAAGTGTGTTTTTGCCATACCGAAGCCTCAAAACTTATTTCTAAGTTATATAAAGGTACTTAAGGTATGTTAAGCTTATAACCTTATTCCATGGTGTGCGTTGCTACAAGAATCGGTAGACTTTCGTAGTTTGACGTAAATAGTCCCTGTGATCGAATAGGCTTGATTTGACATCCCAAACCCTTCAAAACTTATTTATAAGTTATGTAAATGATATTTAGGGTATGTTTAGCTTGTCTCATTATTCCAGATCATACGTTATGTTAAACGGGTTACGTTTAAGCATTGGCTATCGGAATCCCTTTAAAGAAAAGTTTTTGAAAGCCTGAAATTTTGCACATGTGTCACAGTCTCCCCTAATTTAGGAAATTTCGTCCCGAAATTTTATTCGAAGGAGACCGTAGAGTGTGTTTGAAACAATTGAAGGATAACAAGGCTCGAGATTCCAAAGATGCAGAGTATCATTTGGTGTTGGGAATGTTTAGGGGATCCAAAGCGTAAACAAGGATATTCAAAGCATCTTAAGGTATTCAACCTTTAGAATTTCTGAATCTTTAAAATGTCATCGAGTATGTAAAAATGGCATTATGTTATACTAAGTCTTTAGTGTAAATCCTAGCAACAAAGGGGTGTACATTCAAGCCTAGCCATACGTACACGGTTTCTAACGTCCCACGAGGTACATCCCATGTACCATGAGCATCCGATGCATAGGAGACGGGTCAACATACCTATGGCATCAAGTTCGTCACCTTTTGTCACACCCCGACCCGCAACGGAATAAGAGTCGGGGCCTAATTGGGTTATCACCAAAGCTCATGATGTTTACTAATATGTTTCATATTTATTAAATTCAAATTACATCTCAAAGTTTCAAGTCAAATTCATACAATACAAGGAAAGGAAAAATTAACTAAAACAATCCAAAATCTAAACTGGTTTATTCTTCTAGGGCGCCCTATATGTTTCTTGCTTCAACTTGATCACCTGTATCATGTGTAAAAATGGGGAATTTTGGGTCAACAAAAGTTGGCGAGTGAACCTTGTTATAAACATTTGTTATTGATTCCTTGTTGTAATTAATAGGGAAAAATTGTGCAATAATCATATATGAACAAACGTATGTAAACAAACCATCACAAACACCTTGCATGAGTATATGATATGAATGTGTATATGTTGGCAACGTCTCGTTCACGCTCATAGGTAATGGGGAACGGACGGCCTATGATAATGTATGTGCGATCAAGACTCAATCAAACGGAGCCGATCGTATGTTGGCAACGCCTCGTTCACGCTCATAGGTAATGGGGAAGAGCTCACGCTCATAGGTAATAGGGAGCGGCGGCCTATGATATTGTATGTACTGAAAATGATAACTTTAAATCTAAACATTAACCACACAAACAATTGATATATATTGGCAACAAATTTGATCATGAATATGATGGATGCACAAATGTTTAATTTAAATAAATAACAGCGACACATGATACACCCCAAAATGTGATTAAAACGGGGAATTGGTAGAGATTCACTCACATTGGGTGCGTCCGTTTGAAGATGTTGAATGCGCACGAGTTTAGAGGAGTGATCGACGAGGAATAACTAACCTAATTAAAACGAAAAGGTAAGGTAAATAAGTGGATTTTATTAACAATTTTAATAGAATTTTTGAATATATTTTTGTGAGTTTAAGGCTATTTTCTAACTTTAAAAATGTTATTTTTAAGTATTTTTAATTGATTTTTAAATTAAATAAATAAATAAAAATAATAAAAAATGTTGACTTTTGACTTTGACCGTTGACCGTTGACCATGACTGTTGACCGTTGACCGGTTCAGTCGTGAATATTATTGCACTGAGTGAGACTCGAACCCGTGACCTCCCGTACGCGTGCACGCAGCTCTACCAACTGAGCTACGTGTCTAACCCGAAATATTTCTGTTTTTAGTTATATTTATATACTATTTAACTTAATCCGAAAATCATTTACTTAAAAATGATTTAATTGTATCAAACCGGTGATCTCCACAGGTCTCGAACCCGGGACCTGTGGTTTAGTTTGGCACACAGTCCACCGCTGGACTGTGTGTCTAACCTAGTTAATATTCCGGTTTTTATTATACTTAACATCTTACTGTGAGTTAACCCGGTTCGGTTTTAAAAAACATTTTTATTTCCGAGGATAGGGTCGTGATAGGGATCGAACTCGAGACGTATGTGTATTGTTTGCACACAGTCCACCGCTGGACTGTGTGTCTAACCCGTTTATTATCCTGATTTTAATTAATCTTAAACACTAGTTCGTACTCATCTTCTTCGTTCAAAACACAGACAACGGTTAACCAAACTGTTTCATGTTTAATTCGATTAACGAAAATTATCAGCGATTGAAATGTAATGGACAGAGAGGGTTTGGGGAAAGAATGTACCGAATCAGATGTCTTTCTCAGAACTATGGCAAGGGTTCGTCGGCTCTGTTTTGTGAACTTCGGCTGTTCGGATAAATTAACAGTTTTGATTGATTAGATGTGAAATTGAACTACTGAGCAACGATTATCAGTAGGTTTAAATGATCATACCGGCTCACGGCGTGATTCTGGAAATTTAGCAGTTTTCCGGCGAAAGCAGAATTTCCGACAACGTCGTCTGGGATTGATTCTGGGTGATGGATTGATGTTAGTAATGGTTTAACAATGGAATGAAACAGAAAGAGTCGAGGTATTTACCGTGTTGATGTGAGTCTCGGTTTTCCGGCGAAAGTCCGGCGATGACAGAAAAGTTCTGGCGAGTGAAATTTCTTCGAGAATTGGTGTGAGTTTGAGCGAAAAGATTACCAGAGGCTAGAGTGTGTATTTATAGGAAAGAATAATGATGAATTGGGTCCGATTTCTATCTTGATTCGTTGGTCAATTATTCTCCGGCGGTTATGACTAATGTCGCGGAACTGGACATCGGTTATAACCGATGTAAGTGTTAATACGCACGTTAAGTCACAAGAAACCGACAATAATTGGCGAAGTCGTCGGGATTTCCGGCGACTGCGAAATGGGCGCGTCGTTGACTGTTTTTGAAATCGAGTTTTGTTATTTGAATTAATTGTTTTGATATATCATCAAAAGGCACAAGTGGCGGAGTGGTTGGATGTGTGAGAGTTAAAGCTTTGAGGTTCCCGGCTGACCCGGGTTCGAATCCCGGCAACCGGTTTTTCTTTTTAATTATTTTATTTTTACTTTTTAACAATTATAGTTTATAAATTCTAATTTGTTTATTAATTATGTATCGTTTAAAATTAAAATAAGTCATAAATAAGCAACGAAAATTTAAAACTGACTATTCGATTATTAAACGAAGCGGGTTTTGAAAACCCGTTTTTCGACGGATGTTACAGTATCCCCTACTTTTAGAAATTTCATCCCGAAATTTAAGTAGTAGTGGTAACAGGAAATAGATGTGGGTATTTCTCGCGCATTGAGTCTTCACGCTCCCAAGTAAACTCAGGTCCTCGTTTCGACTCCCAGCGTACCCTGACAATTGGAATGCGGCTTCGTCTTAAACGTTTCTCTTCGAAGTCCATAATTTCTACTGGTCTTTCAATGAAATGCATAGATTCATCGACTTGAATGTCTTCTAGCGGAATATGGAGATTTTCATCGGCGAGGCACTTCTTCAAGTTCGATACGTGGAATGTGGGATGAATTCTGTTGAGTTCTTCTGGTAGGTCAAGCTTGTATGCTACAGGTCCTACTCTTTCGAGTATCTTGAAAGGTCCTACGTAGCGTGGTGCTAGCTTGCCTTTTTGGCCAAAACGAACCACTCCCTTCCACGGCGATACTTTTAAAAGTACTTGGTCACCAATGTTAAATTCCAAGGGCTTTCGTCGTTTGTCTGCATAACTTTTTTGACGACTTTGTGCTGCTAGAAGATTGTTTTGAATTTGATGGATCTTGGTTGTTGTTTCTTGTATTAATTCTGGACCGGTGATTTGAGCTTCTCCAATTTCGTGCCAACATATTGGTGATCGGCACTTACGACCATATAACCCTTCGAAAGGTGCCATGCCGATACTTGAATGATAGCTGTTGTTGTACGAAAATTCCACTAATGGTAGATGAGCGTCCCAATTCCCTTTGAAGTCTATGACACATGCTCGAAGCATGTCTTCAAGAGTTTGAATGGTGCATTCAGATTGTCCATCAGTTTGAGGATGATAAGCGGTACTGAGGTCTAATCGTGTACCCAAAGCGGCTTGTACGGCTTGCCATGTTCGTGAAGTGAAACGACCATCACGATCTGAAATAATGCTTAACGGTACACCATGACGGCTTACGATTTCGCTGATGTAGATACGAGCTAACTTCTCATTCTTGAAGTCCTCGCGAATCGGAATGAAGTGAGCTGATTTTGTAAGACGATCAATGATTACCCATATAGTGTCATACCCGCCAGAAGTGCGAGGTAACCCGGTAATGAAGTCCATGGTTATGTTTTCCCACTTCCATACATGTATTTCAGGTTGGAGTAGAAGTCCTGAGGGTCTTTGATGTTCAGCTTTTACTTTAGAGCAGGTAAGGCACTTGGAAACAAAAACAGCAATATCCTTTTTCATGCCAGGCCACCAATAGGTGTATCGAAGGTCTTGATACATCTTGTCGGCTCCTGGGTGTACAGAGTATCGTGTTTTGTGCGCCTCTTTCATCAGGATATCGCGAAGGTTATTGTGATCGGGAATCCATATGCGATCTAGATAATACAGAATGCCGTCAGATTTTGTTTCGAGTTTAAGTTCTGCTCCACAAGATAACTCATTGCGTATGTCGAATTATGTTATGGAAACATGTTGAGCTTCTCGGATTTGATCTTTGATGTCGGTTATGATTTGCGAACATAGAAGACGAATGGAGTTCGCATAACCCTTTCGACTGAGTGCATCGGCCACCACATTTGCCTTGCCCGGATGATACCGAATTTCACAGTCGTAGTCATTAAGAAGTTCGACCCATCTTCGTTGCCTCATATTCAACTCCTTTTGGTTAAAGATATGTTGGAGGCTCTTGTGGTCAGTGTATATTTCACACTTGGTACCATAGAGGAAATGTCTCCATATCTTAAGAGCGAACACAACGGCTCCAAGTTCTAGGTCGTGGGTAGTGTAGTTCTTCTCATGAGTTTTGAGCTGCCTAGAAGCGTAGGCTATCACTTTTCCCCTTTGCATTAATACACAGCCTAGTCCCTGCCCTGATGCGTCGCAATATACTACAAAGTCATCGCAACCTTCGGGGAGTGTGAGGATAAGTGCATCACAAAGCTTTTGCTTAAGGGTTTGGAAGGCTTCTTCATGTTTAGGTCCCCATATGAGGGGTTTCCCTTTATGTGTCAAAGCCGTGAGTGGTACAGCGATACGAGAGAAATTTGAAATGAAACGGCGATAGTAACCAGCCAAACCAAGGAATGATCTTACTTCGGTTGGGGTACGTGGCGCTTGCCATTCCTGTACTGCTTTGATCTTTGAGGGGTCGACATGTATTCCCTTGTCATTGACGACATGTCCAAGGAATTGTACTTCTCTTAACCAGAATTCGCATTTGGAGAATTTAGCGTAGAGCTTTTCGGTTCTTAAGAGTGTGAGGATGAGTCGAAGATGTCGTTCATGATCAGTTTTGGACTTTGAGTAAATGAGAATGTCGTCGATGAAGACTATAACAAAACGATCGAGATAGGGTTTGCAGACTCTGTTCATTAGATCCATGAAGACGGCTGGAGCGTTGGTTAGACCAAATGGCATGACCATGAATTCATAATGACCATAACGAGTTCGGAAGGCGGTCTTTGGGACGTCTTCTTCATGTACTCTGAGTTGATGATAGCCAGAACGAAGGTCGATCTTTGAAAAACAGGTGGCACCCTGGAGTTGATCTAGAAGATCATCGATGCGCGGTAATGGATAGCGGTTCTTGACCGTTAATTTGTTGAGTTCTCTGTAATCGATACACATGCGAAACGTTCCATCTTTCTTCTTTACAAACAGAATAGGTGCACCACAAGGCGATGAGCTAGGACGTATGAATCCTTTGTCGGTCAGTTCTTGTAATTGACTGACCAGCTCTTGCATTTCGGATGGGGCTAACCTATAAGGAGATTTCGCGACGGGTGTAGCGCCAGGTATAAGATCAATGCGAAATTCAACTTCTCTCATGGGAGGAAGTCCTGAGATGTCGTCTGGAAAGACTTGTGGGAATTCTTTCACTACAGGTATGTCTTTGAGTTTCTTCTCCTTGTTTCCCTTCTTTACAACGTGAGTTAGAAATGGTACATAGTTCTTGCGGAGATATTTTCAGGCTTGAAGACAGGACATCAGTTTGAGTCCTTTCGAAGGGGTTTCTCCAAAGATTCGTAGTGTTTGACCGTCTGCAAGAGGAATGCGAATGAACTTTTCGCGGCATACTACTTCAGCATGATGTTGGCTGAGCCAGTCCATACCAATTATAATGTCGAAACTTCCCAACTTCATAGGAATGAGGTCAACTGGAAAGTCGTGATCGTGTAGAGTGAGGGTACACTTTCGGATAACGGAGTTTAATAAGACCGGTTTTCCGTCGACAACTTCCACCGTTATGGATTCCATGAGTTTATCACGAGTTTGGTTGAGGATGGGTTCAAATTCTAAGGACACAAAACTCTTATCCGTGCCAGTATCAAATAACATGGATGCATAACTACCATTGATGAGAAACGTACCATTAACCACGTTGTTGTCGGCCCTAGCTTGGTTGGCGTTGATGTTAAAAGCTCTTCCTCTAACAGGTGGATGAGCTTGGTTAGCTTGATTCACCGGATTTGCTTGAGCTTGAGCATGTATGATGTTCACCAAGCGTGGACAAGTGTTTCTAAAGTGGTTTGGGTCCCCACAGTTGTAACAAGCCCGCATAGGTTGCATCATGGGGTAGTTGGGTTGGTAGTAGGTTTGGGCCGTATGTTGTGTAGGTGGTAGTAGTAGGGGTTGTTGGGCTTGACCCATTATTTGATGGTGGATTTGGGTTGTGGGTTGGTTACGGTTCATTCGCTGCAGTGAGCGGCAGGTTTGGATGGTGTGACCTGCTCGGCCACAGCTGGTGCAATATTGACAAGGGTGTTCGGGAGAGTGATGGTATTGGCAACTGGTGCATTTTGGATAGGTGCCGGAGTAGGGCCTTTTGTATGGTGCGGGTGAAGGGGCAACTTGAGTGATGGGTGCAGCAGGGATAGGGTAATTTGTTTCGGTGACAGTGAAGTTTCTGGTATTTCGTTTCCTCTTGTTAGAAAACTTTGAGGAGGAGGTGGAATGGTTTGAAGTTTGGCCCTCAACGGGGGCTTTCTTTTTCTCCTCCTTGAATTTACCATTTCTGATGCGATTCTCGGTAAGTTCGGTAGCTAATTCCATAGCAGCTTCGAGAGTTTCAGGCGAGGTGCTGAGGACTGAGTCTTGAATCTTCGAGGGGAGGCCTCGAATGTAGTGGTCAACCAAGCGGTACCCTGGGGTGAACAAGTTAGGAACCATCTGGTTCAGCTCAAGAAATCTTTTGTTGTAGGAAGTATGGTCTCCTTCCTTTTGCTTCAGCGAGTGGAATTCATCTTCCAACTTCTTGAGTTCGCTTCTTGGGCAGAAGCGTCTTGTCATTATTTCCCTTAACTCTTCCCACGTTAAGGCCATAGCGTCTTCAACTCCTCTCTTACCCTTCTCGGTGTTCCACCAGGTCAGGGCTACCCCAAATAGTCTCCCGGTTGCGTAACGTACCTTGCGATCCTCAGGACAATCGCAATTGAGGAAGGTGTTTTCCATTTCCTCAAACCAGTGGAGGAGAGCGGTGACACCTTCAGTCCCTTCATACTTTTGGGGATCGGAAGACTTGAAGTGTTTGTAGGAGCACTTCTTGGAGGAAGGGTTGTCGATGTTTTGATCCTCTTGATTGGATGGGTTGATAGGATTTGCGGTGAGAGCTTGTTGGACTTGAATTACAATATCAGAAAGCACCGCGGCCATTTGTTTTGCAATTTGAGTGGCCAAGCGTTCGTTTGACCTTCCTGACTTTCATCCTCCACGTAGCTGCCTAGCCGACATCTACAGGAATATACATAGGAAGATGGTGAGTTTAAGGAGTGTTTTGGTGTCATGTGTCGTTTAAAAAAATAAAATAACATAATCATCAATAATGCACTACATCCATAGGATGTCTTGGGTTTGCTCATGTTTGGGCCTCCAATGTCCCCCATACCATCGCCTGTATAGTCATGTGGGCTCCCATGACTATTGGCTTAGTAGGATTCACATTGTATTGGCGGTTTAACACTCGCATCACCCGAATGAAAACCATGAAATATGTTTGCGAGATGTATGGTCGGAGGGTGTCCAGGTGTAGACACAATGACAACTCAAAGTGGTGTTAGCTCACACGACGTTTGGTATAGCATGCTTTGGCCTAATAGGTCCTTCGTACTCTCATCGTTAGTCCCCAGGTAGGCAAACTGGTCCTTTATTTTGGATTTATACGAATGCCAAGCCTAGACAGGACGTTCCGACTACCGGTACTCGTACCCTTCCAGTTACTACATGCCCGTCATGAGAACTCACTTTGATGTGATTTGAAAATACAAAAATCGTTGTAGAAATCATATGAATTGTGAGGTGTGTGCTTCCATGGATATGATATGTTATGAGAATATGATTCATGATGGGCATTGTATAATAATATGTACTTATGAACATGCTTGCATAACATTGAATGTAACAATAAACATAAAGCATATAAACATCATGAATTTTGCATGTAACACACAAACAATTTAAAAATTCTAATCAACTATAGTATAGGCTCTAAGGGTCTAATAACCTATCCTATATCCCTATAGTCATGGCTCTGATACCAATCTGTCACACCCCGACCCGCAGCGGAATAAGAGTCGGGGCATAATTGGGTTATCACCAAAGCTCATGATGTTTACTAATATGTTTCATATTTATTAAATTCAAATTACATCTCAAAGTTTCAAGTCAAATTCATACAATACAAGGAAAGGAAAAATTAACTAAAACAATCCAAAATCTAAACTGGTTTATTCTTCTAGGCCGCCCTATATGTTTCTTGCTTCAACTTGATCACCTGTATCATGTGTAAAAATGGGGAATTTTGGGTCAACAAAAGTTGGCGAGTGAACCTTGTTAAAAACATTTGTTATTGATTCCTTGTTGTAATTAATAGGGAAAAATTGTGCAATAATCATATATGAACAAACGTATGTAAACAAACAATCACAAACACCTTGCACGAGTATATGATATGAATGACAATGTATATGTTGGCAACGTCTCGTTCACGCTCATAGGTAATGGGGAACGGACGACCTATGATAATGTATGTGCGATCAAGGCTCAATCAAACGGAGCCGATCGTATGTTGGCAACGCCTCGTTCACGCTCATAGGTAATGGGGAGCGGCGGCCTATGATATTGTATGTACTGAAAATGATAACTTTAAATCTAAACATTAACCACACAAACAATTGATATATATTGGCAACAAATTCGATCATGAATATGATGGATGCACAAATGTTTAATTTAAATAAATAATAGCGACACATGATACACCCCAAAATGTGATTAAAACGGGGAATTGGTAGAGATTCACTCACATTGGGTGCATCCGTTTGAAGATGTTGAATGCGCACGAGTTTAGAGGAGTGATCGACGAGGAATAACTAACCTAATTAAAACGAAAAGGTACGATAAATAAGTGGATTTTATTAACAATTTTAATAGAATTTTTGGATATATTTTTGTGAGTTTAAGGCTATTTTCTAACTTTAAAAACGTTATTTTTAAGTATTTTTAATTGATTTTTAAATTAAATAAATAAATAAAAATAATAAAAAATGTTGACTTTTGACTTTGACCGTTGACCGTTGACCATGACTGTTGACCGTTGACCGGTTCAGTCGTGAATATTATTGCACTGAGTGAGACTCGAACCCGTGACCTCCCGTACGTGTGCACGCAGCTCTACCAACTGAGCTACGTGTCTAACCCGAAATATTTCTGTTTTTAATTATATTTATATACTATTTAACTTAATCCGAAAATCATTTACTTAAAAAGGATTTAATTGTATCAAACCGGTGATCTCCACAGGTCTCGAACCCGGGACCTGTGGTTTAGTTTGGCACACAGTCCACCGCTGGACTGTGTGTCTAACCTGGTTAATATTCCGGTTTTTATTATACTTAACATCTTACTGTGAGTTAACCCGGTTCGGTTTTAAAAAAAACATTTTTATTTCTGAGGATAGGGTCATGATAGGGATCGAACTCGAGACGTATGTGTATTGTTTGCACACAGTCCACCGCTGGACTGTGTGTCTAACCCGTTTATTATCCTGATTTTAATTAATCTTAAACACTAGTTCGTACTCATCTTCTTCGTTCAAAACACAGACAACGGTTAACCAAACTGTTTCATGTTTAATTCGATTAACGAAAATTATCAGCGATTGAAATGTAATGGACAGAGAGGGTTTGGGGAAAGAATGTACCGAATCAGATGTCTTTCTCAGAACTCCGACAAGGGTTCGTCGGCTCTGTTTTGTGAACTTCGGCTGTTCGGATCAATTAACAGTTTTGATTGATTAGATGTGAAATTGAACTAATGAGCAACGATTATCAGTAGGTTTAAATGATCATACCGGCTCACGGCGTGATTCTGGAAATTTCAGAAGTTTTTCGGCGAAAGCAGAATTTCCGACAACGTCGTCTGGGATTGATTCTGGGTGATGGATTGATGTTAGTAATGGTTTAACAATGGAATGAAACAGAAAGAGTCGAGGTATTTACCGTGTTGATGTGAGTCTCGGTTTTCCGGTGAAAGTCCGGTGATGACAGAAAAGTTCCGGCGAGTGAAATTTCTTCGAGAATTGGTGTGATTTTGAGCGAAAAGATTACCAGAGGCTAGAGTGTGTATTTATAGGAAAGAATAACGATGAATTGGGTCCGATTTCTGTCTTGATTCGTTGGTCAATTATTCTCCGGCGGTTATGACTTATGTCGCGAAACTGGACATCGGTTATAACCGATGTAAGTGTTAATACGCACGTTAAGTCACAAGAAACCGACAATAATTGGCGAAGTCGTCGGGATTTCCGGCGACTGCGAAATGGGCGCGTCGTTGACTGTTTTTGAAATCGAGTTTTGTTATTTGAATTAATTGTTTTGATATATCATCAAAAGGCACAAGTGGCGGAGTGGTTGGATGTGTGAGAGTTAAAGCTTTGAGGTTCCCGGCTGACCCGTGTTCGAATCCCGGCAGCCGGTTTTTCTTTTTAATTATTTTATTTTTACTTTTTAACAATTATAGTTTATAAATTCTAATTTGTTTATTAATTATGTATCGTTTAAAATTAAAATAAGTCATAAATAAGCAACGAAAATTTAAAACTGACTATTCGATTAATAAACGAAGCGGGTTTTGAAAACCCGTTTTTCGACGGATGTTACACCTTTAACACACATAATATACTCCCGGTCGGCTCGAAATGAGTTAATGAATGTACTCGTCAATCGTCATTGTATCCAATAAACAAATATCAAATAATCACATAATCACATATTGGTCCAAGATAACATAAAACCTTTAAGCGATCCTGGTAACATTCCGAAGAATAACACAATAAGAACACTTATATATAGGAAGTACCATCAGCGTATCCACCGTGGTCTTATTGCGTAATACCCTTTCCGTTACCTAATCATCTAAATTTTATGCCACCATCTTAACAAAGCTTACTATGATTTCCATGTGTCGATCCTCGTAATTAAGTGTGCACCCATAATTACGCGTTTCGTCACTTGGTCCATATAGCTCCTCTTGTTAAGTGAGAGAAACAGATAATAAGGTCGAAACAATAAGCATCGTCGTAACACATTATTGAAATCAAACATACATCGTCGCAACACCATAACTATTGAATTTGGGCGTGTTTCATACTAGTAATGATAACACTACTTGTTTTGCATTCAACAAGACTAGTAGCAGGTATTTCATTTTAGTACGAATATTAATATATGTTTCACACTAACCATACTGGTAGTATGCATCATATACTAAGCATAAATTGTCATAAACAATGTAAGTATGTTGTAAAATGTCTTGAAATCACGTGCTAGGTATGCTAAGTCAACATACTAAGCAAAAATGTATTTGTAAATCGTGTACTTAGTATGTTAGATCAACATACAATGCAAAATGTATTTGTAATCATGTGCTATACATGACAGATGATCAATTACGCATGTAATGTCATGAAAACAAATGTATTAGTAATGGGCACATAGTATTTGTAGTGTTTATTTTGCAGCGATTGTATGAACGCACTAGTGTGCAAGTCATAAAATGCTATTCTTGCGAGATTTAGTTGCTAACAATAAAGAACAAAATCCTCAAAGTTTGTATGTAGTTGTAAATTACACACAGTGTAATCATATTAGAATTTGTAACCGAAATACGAATAACAAGATTGAAGAAAAACTTCTTGAAATTTATATTGTCATTACAAATATTATTGAAATATTGTTCATAGTTCTTGGATAATAAAAAGGAAACGTAGAGGTTCAAATGATCATGAGTGCTTGATCATCAGCTTGAACCTCATTGACATTGTACATTCGTCCATTAGCATTAGCAAGCTTATGGCAGTTTCGCTTGAAATGATTTAAATCACCGCAATTGAAACATGCTCTAGCTGGATAGCGAGGGCGTGTCTAAGTAGGGGCTGTTTGGTTTTGGATGTGACAGGTCGCCGCTAGATGTCCAAAAAGACCGCAGGTTGTACACTGACGGCATGGAGAATTTGCTGGGTGGTGATAGTTGCAACGATTGCACCGAGGATGTTTCCCACGATAAGACCCCTAACGGGTACTGAGTTGAGTGGGATTGGTGCAGGAATCGCAAAATTCTTTGAAGTCTTACGCTTCTTAGAATTTTTAGAAGATTCACCCTTTGTTTCATTTGTTTTCTCTTGTGTAGTTTCCTTAGTTCGTTTCTTGTCTCCCTTTCGAAAAAGTTTCCCTTTCCAAAACCTGGGAGTCAGTTAGGGTAGCGGCTAATTCCTTAGCCTCCCTATGCGTTGTAGGTTGGCTGCCAGTGACAATGTATTGGACTGGACCAGGTAGACCATTAATGTATTTCTCAATGGCCCGATCCAATGGTGTGACCATAGTGGGTCAGAGTAGGCTTAACTGTTCAAACCGGTCAGTGTAGGCACGGTTCTCCCCACTATATTGTTTAAGGTAATAAAATTCGTTTTCAAGTGCCCTTATTTCGTTTCGTGGGCAGAATTCTTTCAACATAAGACTCCTGAATTCTTCCCACGTTTGTGCCATAGCTACTTCTGCACCTTTGTCTCTCATGACCCCGTTCCACCAAGTGAGTGCTCTCTTTTGGAAAACACTCGAGGCGAACTCTACCTTGCATTCATTAGAACACTGAACATGGCGGAATGTGCTTTCTATACTCTCAAACCATTGTAGGAGCCCAGTTGCTCCTTCAGACCCATTAAACTTGAGTGGTTCAGCCGATTTGAAATGTTTGTAGTTACATGGCGTAGGAACATTGCTTTTGTTGTTATTGTTATTGTAGTTTTGATTAATCTGGGTCACAATGCCTGGGAGTACAGCAACTAGATGCTGTGCGATCAATGCTGCCATTTCAGCGTTCCAAGTGGCGTCACGGTGAGGAGGCATCTTGAAGAAGTAGCTATAATGAAAACAAAATAAGTTAGATTTTGTAGACTTGTTATAAATGTAAAACATCATAGTGAAATAGGAAACCTTATCTTGGTATTCGTTTAAAAATCTTGTTCTTGTATTTAGGAAAATAGTATTGTGGATTTTGTTTTGAAACTTGTTTAAAAATGAACTTTTGTTATATTTTTGGATGAGAAAATACAAACCAAATTAATGGTTTGTGTTGAAAATTCTTTACCTTTTAAAATTATTAAGATAGAAATATTTTTAATTGAAATTTTAAAATAAAGAAACTCCGTGTATAAAATTTGAAAATTCTCATCCAAGCGAATAAAAATTTTGAAAAATTGAAAGACAAAAGTAGTTATTGTAAATGGAGTAGGATTGTAGAGTGTCTAGAGATAAAAATGAAATTTGTTCCAATTGCATTGAATATAGTTGTAACATATTGCCAAAGGCATGTCGGAGTAGTGTCATACTGGTAGCAGTAAATCGTTCGACTGATCAAGGTAGATGGGTTTTCATAATGTTTCGAGAAGACATGCTTTAGCCTATAAGTGAACACTCACCCTAAGAGTTCCCAGGTAAGAGTGATTGGTCTGGAAAATACGGATTTGTACGAACACTCTAGCCTTAGACAGAAAACTCAGGGTATAGGCGTTCACCCTTCCAGATTGCATGAGTTCACATTAATAAAATCCAAGATTTCGACGGAAAATGTTTGAGAGTAAAACATTTTGAGAAATCTTTTTGATAGGTTGTTTGAGATAAATAAGTTGAGAAACATTTTGTTGAGAGCGTTTGAGAAAACATTTTTGATATAATACTTGAGATGAACATGTCGAGAAATATTTTGAAAAAAAAGTTTGTGAAAATAACTGAGAAACATTCCAATGAAAGTATTTTGAAAGTAATTTTTTTTTGAGAAATTCCTTAAGGCATAAAGCCTAAGGATTTAGGATAAACCATCTAAGGATAAATGATTTGTGAATCACAGAGTGGTTTGGCACGAGTAAGGATGAGGATTAGGATAGAAATCCTAAGTCTACTCATGTTCGGGTCCCTAGAAGGGTTATAGACTAGGTTAAAGGCATTCTAATAACTTAATTCCCTATAACCAGTGCTCTGATACCAATCTGTAACACCCCAATCGCGTAATACAACAAGACGCGGCGGAAATATCAGGGAGTCACGTTACAAATTGCTTAGCCACAACTGGAACTAAATTGTTTCGTTATTATTAACATTGTTTTACAATACAAAGAATACATATAATTGTCTTTTGTTTAAAGAAGTCTAAAGCCCGAATGCATTCCTATGTGTAGCATGCTCGAATAATCGCCAACCTGAAACATATGTGAAAAAAGAGACGTCAACAAACAATGTTGGCGAACACATAGTTTTGTTAGCCAAGTTAATGGCAAAAAGTTTAGTGTTGCAATACTTCAAGAACTACGAGAATTGTCGATTGAAAACGGACTATTTGTATCCAAGTATTGGCAAAAGATTTAGTATTGCAATGCATTAACTTGATTATGAAACTCGTGACAAAATGAGTTTTGTATATGGCAATATGATTAATACCAAGTAATTTTTATGCCATTGAAAATTGTACTTTGTTCTTTGTAAACATATTGAAATCATCCATAAACTTGAGAGTATGTTATAAGAAATCCAATTAAGGATAATCAATAACTATATTGAAATCGGTCAATACTTGCGTCAGTATATTAGAAATCAATCAATGATTTATAATAATACTAAATATCCTTCTAAGAATCTATCATACAAATCATGAAAGGATTCTTCAAGGATTTGGATATCGAACATTTAAAATCAGTCGTACACAAAACCCTAAAATGACTCAAATAACGCTACAAGAGTAAGCAATAAGAACACTTATATATAGGAAGTACCAACGGTGTATCCACCATGTTCTTATGGTATTACACTTGTTTCGATATCCTGATCACAACTAACCACATAAGTACATAATCGTCAACTTGTCAATTGTCTCGTCAAATTATCTTGTCAAATACGCATTAAAGTACACATAATCCAATCAAGGACTACCAATTAGTACTTTAAACATTCCACAAATATCTAACTATAAAGATAGGTAGATGTAATGGGAATTAAGTCTTGTCACTTGTCTCGTCAAATTGTCTTCTCAAATGCGCATTAAAGTACACAGAATCCAATCAAGGACTATCAATTAGTACTTTAAACATTCCACAAATATCTAACTATAAATATAGGTAGATGTAATGGGAATTAAGTCTTGTCACTTGTCTCGTCAAATTGTATCACAAAATCATAATCCTAATGGTGATTCGGATAAGGCTATGAAGGGTAATACAATAAGCACACTTATAAATAGGAAGTACCAGCAGCGTATCCACCATGTTCTTATTATATTACTCTAGTTTAGGTATCTAAATTGTATCACAAAATCATAATCCTAATCGTTCCTTGTTATAAACCAATTGTTCATCGTTCATTGTTCCTCGTAAAGTACTACTTTGAAATCTCACTATAAAGATAGGAAGATTTAAGATTGTACTTATAGTATCCTACAAGAATCAATCTATAAAGATAGAAAGATACTATAAGGATTTGTTTCGTGTCCCCAATTGTCATGTCTTGCATAAAAGGAATATTACACAAAAGCACTTAGTAAACACATACATGCTATACATTGAGAAAAATCGGTTACACATATGAATCGCCGCAAAACATTTGGAAAACGTAAAAGAGGGGGAGCAACGAACTCACCTAGGATTGCGTATAGATCTTGTTCAAATGATATAACAAAGCTCAAAGGATCGAGAGTTCAAGTGTTGAAGTGGTTCCTAGTGTATCGGATAAATACATGTTAGTGTGTCGAAACTTGAAGACGAGAAATCGGATAGAATGAGGTATATAAACCAAACAAGAGTTGGATCTTGTATAATATGGTTCATAATACCTAACATTATGAATTGGAAGCATTTCAACTAGTTTTGACTTGATACGGCTCGCTAAAGTGGTTTACGCCACTTTAACGGGTCATAAACGTAACTATGGGTTCGGATGGTTAAATATGTCCTATGACAAGTCTAATATGCCAAAATTAGTTCATATAAGTTTTATAACCAGTTTAGATGTCAAAACAATGTTCTCATATGTTTAAAACTAGTTTATGTGCAAAAAGGGCATTTTCGGCATTTTAAAGAATACATAATCGACTTGTCATTTGACTAACCAAACGGTATGACCATAGGGTATAACCTCAGAGGGTTATTCCTTATAATATTATGGTTATAATAATGGTCTTGTTCGGATCCTAAAGTTAGTCAAAGTGGTGGTCAAGACCATTCAATATACGACTCTAAACAAGCACAAAACCAAAAGTGACGAATTAAACATGTTTTGACATGTCTAAATAAGTTTGTAAAGGAGTTTTGGCACCAAAACAAACTGTTTTGATACCTGGAAATGGTTCTGTTGCAAATTGCGCAAAAATCGTATTATTGACTAAAACTTTGAGTTGTCAAAATGACTAGAAAAGATAGAAATCAGTAGGTATGATCACTAAGGACCATTACCATCATGATCACCATCATGTTGCAAGTTTCAACTGGACTTTATGTTGATCAATTCATGATCAATTCTGGAAGTCAATCAAAAGTCAAACTTTGAGTTTTAGCCCAAATAAACTAAGAAACTTGAATCAAAACATGAATAGATTACTTACAAACATAAAGGATTGATGAAGAACCACAGAGAAAGCTCCAAGATGGTTGCAAATTCGGATTGAATCAGATTTGAGGTATTTGAGTGTTTGCAAAAGTTCATAATTATGAAATGAACTTGGTATATGTAGATTTCATGATGTAACAAGATCAAGACACATGTCCATGACTCATCCCTGAAGTTGGATTAGTGTCTAACACTTGTCAAATGAAGAGAATTGGGTGGCAAATTCGATTGATGAGTCAATATTTTGAAGTTAACCAGCTGCTGCCACCTTTCTGGTGAGCTGGGAGTCCCTTAAGGACCATATGGACTTTGGTCTTATGGTCCGTAAGACCCCTATCTGGCAGAAACTTTTGAAAACTGGCAGAACAGGCCCCTGAGCACGTTTCATCGCGTTTTGGCACTTCTAACACCCGTTAACCTGATTTTTAAGCTTGATAAGGACGCTAAAGTATAGGTAACTTGAAATGTGTCCAAAAATGTTCCAGAGGTCAGTTCGTTTGGTCTTACAGTCGTGGTTTTCGGTTAATTACGACGAAAAACGTAACGAATGCGTGTGTGACCGTAGATGCGTAACGAATGATAGTTTTGCATACCAATCACTAAAATATAATATTTTAATGATTACAAAAATTTTTGGATGTCCGTACATGATCCGGATATGGAAATACGCGAAAAGGCATAGTTTCGCAGAATTTGCAAAATAGCCCCTGAAGTTACAAAAGTGTGTTTTTGCCATACCGAAGCCTCAAAACTTATTTCTAAGTTATATAAAGGTACTTAAGGTATGTTAAGCTTATAATCTTATTCCATGGTGTGCGTTGCTACAAGAATCGGTAGACTTTCGTAGTTTGACGTAAATAGTCCCTGTGATCGAATAGGCTTGATTTGACATCCCAAACCCTTCAAAACTTATTTATAAGTTATGTAAAGGATATTTAGGGTATGTTTAGCTTGTCTCATTATTCCAGATCATACGTTATGTTAAACGGGTTACGTTTAAGCATTGGCTATCGGAATGCCTTCAAAGAAAAAGTTTTGAAAGCCCGAAATTTTGCACAGGTGTCACACATTGGGTGAGATTAGGAGGTGTAGATCCGTGCATAATCACAGCTGTTTGAAATTTCAGCCCGCCAATCCCCCTTACGGACCGTAAAGGGGGAACCATACGTCCGCAAGGCTCGGCTAAAGATACATTTTTTTTATTTTTTTTATTTTGTTGATTAGGGCCTTGTCCAAATGTTATATATTAATTGTTTTGTGATTATTCTAGGGTTTTTAAGCACAAGTAGCATGTACTAAAGATTACACAAGTATACAACGAGTATGATTAAGTATAAGTTGCGTGTATGAGTATCGTAAGAAGCATGTATGTCACGTATTGGTAAGTTTATCACACGTTTGCAAGTATCACGAATCGTGTATCCTACGTATGAATGTATGAATATATATAACAGGAATTGAAATAAAATACGAGTTTCATTGTGATTCAAGTCTCGGATTACAACGAAAGAATGAATACAAGATTACAAGGTTTCCAAAAATAGCAATACAAGGTGAACTTTCTAAATATGGAAAGTATGAAAAAGCAGGGCGTTACAGTCTCCCCTCCTTTAGGAAATTTCATCCCGAAATTTAGGAAGATGCAACGAAGAGATGTGGATATTTAGTCTTCATATCACTTTCAAGTTCCCAAGTAAACTCAGCGCCACGTTTTCCTTCCCATCGAACCTTGACGATAGGAATTCGACTGCGCCTCAATTGTTTGATTCCTTGGTCCATGATTTGGACGGGTTTTTCCACAAAGTGCAATGTCTCGTTTATTTGGAGATCTCCGAGTGGAACTTGATGTCCTTCTTCAGCTAGACATTTCTTGAGGTTTGAAACATGAAAGACTGGGTGAACATTGTTGAGTTCTTGTGGTAGATCCAATCGATACGCTACCTTGCCAATCCTTTTAAGAATCTTCAAGGGACCTACATAGCTAGGAGTGAGCTTGTCTTTCTTACCAAAACGAACAACACCCTTCCAAGGGGATACCTTGAGAAGTACGTTATCACCTACGTTGAATACCAAGGGCTTGCGTCTTTTGTCAGCGTAACTCTTTTGTCGGCTTCGGGCTTTTAGAAGATTATCACGAATTTGTAGGATCTTGTCCATTGTCTCTTGTATAAATTCAGGACCGGTGATTTGAGCGTCCCCAATCTCGTGCCAATAAATAGGCGAACGACACTTACGACCATACAATGCTTCAAATAGATCCATTTGAATACTAGCGTGATAACTGTTGTTGTACGAGAATTCTACCAAGGGTAAGTGCGAATCCCAGTTGCCGCCAAAATCGATTACGCATGAGTGAAGCATATCATTCAAGGTTTGGATAGTACGCTGGGTTTGTTGGTGCACCTGGTGTTCGTAACTTGTCGAATTGGCTAGATAGAGCATGTGTTGAATATTGTATAGGTTAGAATCGAACACACGAAATACGGAGATTTCAGTGTAAAAGGGATCAAGTTCGCCTGAACAGACTTGTATTGGTCAAGTTCGCACGAACTTGATGTGCCTTTAGTCAAGTTCGCCCGAACTTGACCATAGCACATCCGGGCGTACTTGGCTCCCTATATATAGGTGTGTGTTCATTTGTCATTTAAGTTTTTGGCATCCCTACGGGGAGGTGCTGCCGGATTCTCTCTAGGAACTCCGACAGCTGGACTTATAAAGATGTATACTATTTCGGTATGAATGAAGACTTCCGCTGCATTCTACTTCTACTCCTTTCTGTAATAACATTCTACAAATCGGTTTACGTTTATCCACTAACTTCCGTCTAGAACCGCCTGATCACGGACCTTCAATTGGTATCAGAGCTGTATAGAATAGAGCTGAATAGGCTAGCTGTACGAAGTATTTATATTTGTTTTAGTCAAGTTCGCTCATAATTTGTCATGTATAGACAAGTCCGACCGAACTTGCAGTAGCAAGTTCGGGCGAACTTGGGTCTCCCATGAACGGACTTGATGTTCTATAAATAGCTAGCTAGTGCTCCTCATTTGTAACTTTGGAATTTTGAAGGCGAAGCTTTGTCAGTTTGTACTCTTGACGTTTGATCAATAAAACTGATGTTAAACTGATTAATTCTTGTCTAATGGTAAACACGACGTAATATTTCCGCTATTATGGATGTTAGATATCAAATTTAGGTTCCTTAGCATCAAGGGTCAGTCCTACAAGTGGTATCAGAGCTAGAACAATCTGATTTGATAGTATCAAGACAAGAACACTTCTATTTCATCTCCATTCTTCTATTGTTCTTAATTTTTTATCAAAAAATGAATAATATTCAAGGTCAAAATCTTTTCAATTTTGAATATATCATGTAAAATACAACAAAGATAAACCCTTGAAAGATTGGAGACCAAAATCAACCGAATTGATGTCAAAATTTTGAAAAAACCATGTTTGACAAAACCATTTTGATCGAACTTGTTAACCAAGTTCGGCTGAACTTGTGCTAAAAACACACTTTTTCAGTTAGTTTTTACCAAGTTCGCTCGAACTTGAGTGAATTTTGAGGAACTTTGAGTGAAGTTCGCTTGAGGTTGTAAAAGTTTCATTGATTTTCTATCAAGTTCGACCGAACTTGATAAAATTCAAGAAATTTTACTAAGTTCGCCCGAACTTACCTTATTTTCATCAAATTTCTTGTGTAAGTTCGCTCGAAGTTAATTCAAAGGTGTTTGTCAAAACTGTCATAAGTTCGACCGAACTTAAAGGAAATTTTTCAAAACAAAAATCACAAGTTCGACCGAACTGAGAATTCTTCATTCCTACTCCAAGTTCGACCGAACTTGTATTGAACTAATTGTTTTCAAAAGTTTTCAAGTGTTTTCAGTGTACGAGTCTCGTTATTCACAATGGATGATATTCAAGGAGCTTATATGTCCGGAGCTAGTTCATCAAATGCCAACGTGATCCAACAAGTCAATCTTGACAACGACATGGGCACGAATGTTAAACCGCCAAAGCTAATGAGCTTGGACGGGTATGAAGGATGGAAGGAGAAGTTTACATATTGGGTTCAAGCCATGTACTTCCTAGGCTGGGTGTTGATCGAAAGAGGTTATACAGTTCCGTTGGACGAACATCAGCAAGTTCTGGAGAAATACAAGTACTCCACGACACAGAAAGAAGAATACATTGCTGAGAAAAAGATGATCAGTCTTATCCAACAATCCATCAAAGAAGATATTCTCGTCTTGCTACCGGAATACACAACTGCAAGAGATCTCTGGCGCTCACTTCAAAAGAAGTATCAAGGAAGCGCGGAGATGATCAAAAGCAAGAAAGCTCTCATTATGAAAGAGTTCGATATCTTCAATATGCTGAAGGGTGAGACCATGAAGCAGATGATTGAACTCTTCTGTCATCTTAAAGTCCAAATGCGAAGACACGGTCTCGAGAAGACGGAACAAGAGTAAATCGACAAGCTTGCTGACGCTCTACCAGATGGAGAATGGACTACTTATCTAATGGTTTTGAAAGAAAGTGAAAAATGAGAATTTTTCAAGCTGTCAACATTCATCGACAAACTAGAAGGTCATGAAATGGGACTCCTGAAGATTGCAAAGTCGAAGAATGCTAATGTTGTTTAAGATGTTGGTCTATATTATAAAGCCGGAATGCAAGACAACATTTCAAGTCCAAAGATTCAGACAGCATTCAATGCGAGTTTGAATTCTTCGAACAATTCGCAGCAGAATAAGAATCAGAATCAGTCATATCCTTAATATGATCAAAGTCCACAGTCTTCATTCTCAAGCACTGGTTCAAATTCGTCTTATCAAAGTCAAGCAAATCAGAACCAACAAACAAATTCTGATTCAAATGTAACATCGCTGTTAGTTTGAATAATGCTGTTTCTGAGCAAGCTGCTAAGCAACACATGGCACTTCTCGCCACTGTTCTGGAATCATATGAAAGTCTCGTAGCTGGGAAAATCGACAATCCCAAGATGACCGCCGAAGACTACAACCAGGTGGACAAAGAAGAACTGGAGCTCATGGATATAAAGTGGTGTTTAACATCTATCATTCGAAGGGTCACAAACAGGCTAGGATATTGGAAATTCAAGCAACAAACTAGGTTTTGACAAGACAAAAGTCAGTTGCTTCAGATGTCGCCAAAAGGGACATTTCAAGAGAGAGTGCAAGAATCCTGAAGCAACGGTAAATCAAAGTCCTTTCAGAGGAGGTAATGAGTATTATAAGAAGTCACTTCAGTACAAGCCTTTCCCGAAGAAGACTCAGGTTGAAATCCAAGAGAAACCGAAAAGCAGCAACACAAAGAAAGCTATGGTTACATCAAACGAAGATGACGGTTTCGAATGGAACTCCTACATCAGTAAGAAGATCGGAGTTGCATTAATGGCTGAAATTGTTGAAGATACATCTGCAGAAGAAGCAGCGGCTATGGAGAATATTCTGCTGGAACAATATCGGCAACAACAACGTGAAGAAGAGGAGTATATCCACATGCAGAAGCAAGGAATTTTATCTCCTAACTCTTGTGAAAATTTTTCAGGGCACTTTGATGGAAGTTCTCAGGAGCAAGTTCCCGAGAAGACATCAACTGATGAAGTGGTCATTGATGTTACTCAGGAAGTGAATGCCGAAAACCTCAAGGACATTGCCGACAAAGCCTTAATGGCAAACCTAACCAAGGTAGGTTCAGAGGTAAATGAAAGTGTCAAAGTAGAAGTTGTAGAGGTTGAGAAACCTTGTACAAAATGTACTGAACCATGTATCGAATGTGCCGAAAAATCAAAGATCATCGCTGAAATCAATGTGCATAATGAACCTTTAAAATATGATTACCGCACAATGAAAGAAGCGTATGACAAAATGAAAGATGATTATGGCAGGTCGATCGAAATAATGTCGAACAACACGACACTGTGAGGATGTTGAAAGGAACAGTAATGGATAAGCAAAAAGCAATTAATATCTATAGTAACATCATTGTTGAAACTAAGCAACAACTCCAGGACATGAAAATTGAAACAGAGCGTGTTCAACAACTTTTGAGAAGTTACACTTGTAATGCATATGTCATTGATCACATATTTCCGAAAATTCCATCGGAAGAGAAACCTAAAAAGAAAATTGGTAAAGAATACAACAATGTTCCTCCACCCCTATGCGAGAAGTATTGTCGCAAATCCGCTGATGGGATGGATAAGGCACTCAATATTGAGTTGTTATCTGAAAAGCAAGCTGAGTTGCCAGAGAACATTGATGTAATCTATACTAAAACAGATGATGACAATGCTGTGGTTAAAAAGGTTGTTGAAAATGTTTTGAACGATTCTGATGAAGGCAACTTTAAAAGCGCCGACTCGAGCTCAAAGAATTATGATTCACAGTCTGAAGATGACGATACATCATCGGAGAATGATCTATGTGATGATCCTAATGTTGTAATGTACAAGATTAAGGAATCTGATAGATTATACTTTGATGACAGTTTTCCGATTTAGAACGTGAAGGAACAATTGTTAGACAAATTCTTTAAACTCGTGGAAGTCACATCAGATGATCTGGTAATCAATAAAAAAAAATTTTATTCCAAACCTAAACGAAACAATTACCGAAGGAATGGTGGTGATCATCCGGAAAACTGAAGAGCTGGGTTGGGATTAGAAGAATCAGATGAACCTAAAAAGAAAACGTCACCATTTCATGAATACAAGAATAAAAACATGAATTTTGTATATGGGACGAACACAGTTTATGAGGAATGTCTGATCAGAAAACAATCAAACGATGAGTTCAAGAAACAGAAAGAAATGTTAACAAAGATGAATTGAAACAAGTTTTTGAAAAGAACTTTGAGAATTCAACTTTTGAAAAAGGTGAATCTTCAAAAGCTAATGAAAACAAGTTTTACATCAAGAAGGCTAACATAAAATCTCAAGTTTGGATTGGAAAGAAACGGTCAACAACATCTGAGATCACTAAGTCTGAGCTTGTTAAGACTAGTGATAGCATGAAAGAATCAAAACCTGAAATCATAATTGAAACCACATCTGAAAATGTCAAAACTACAAGTGGTAACAATTCAAGAGATAAAAAGACAGTAAAGTTTTCAAACATAAACATCATAGAAAATCCAGATGATGATTGTGAATTTGATTATGCAGATGAGTGTGGATTCGATTATGCTGATGAGTGTGAGTTTGATTTTAACGATGGTTATCCAATTCAACCCAAGACCAAAAAGGCTTGGGTCTCGCTTTTTAAATAGATTGTTGAAATGTGCAGGGGCTCCAGAGATCCGTTTCTAAGTGGATTTTGGATAGTGGAGCTTCCAGACATATGATGGGAATGAAAGCGTTGCTATTCGACATAAAAGCTATCAATGGTGGATATATTGGATTTGCGGGTAACCAGGGTGGAAGGATAGCCGCCAAGGGAAAACTCTCCAATGGCGTCGTTTCATTCGATCGCATGAATTATATTGCAGAGTTGGAGAATAATCTTCTGAGCATATTGCAGATTTGTGACAAGAAGTTCACGGCGCATTTCAACGACAAAGAGTGTATTATCTTGAAGCCGGGATTCAAAATACCAGATGAGTGGATATTGATGCGAGTACCACGTGAGAATGATCTATATGTTCTTGATATGGGTGTCGTTACCACTTCATCAAAATCAGCACAATGTTTTGTGACAAAGGCTACTGAAAAAGATTCTATTCTTTGGCATTGTAAGATGGGGCATATTCATTTGTGAAAAATGAATTTCTTGGTTCATAATGATCTAGTAGAAGGTATAAATCTTCAGAGTTTTTATATGTCTGATCACTGCTTAAAATGCAAAAAGGGAAAGCAGATCAAGAAATCTCATCCGAAGAAAATTCTAAACTCAATTAAGTTGCCATTAGAACGTCTCCACATGGACTTATTTGGTCATGTAAATGTTCGAAGCATATCAGGAGACTTATATTGCTTGGTCGTGACAGATGACTATTCGAGATATTCTTTGGTATTCTTTCAGGAATCAAAAGACGAAACGTTCGAGAACTTGTTGATTCTATTCAAGAAACTCGAGAACCTTTATCATCTGCCGGTCAGGCGCATCAGAAGTAACAACGACACAGAGTTTAAGAATAACAAAATGAAGGAATTCTGCAACGCAAAAGGGATTCTGCACGAGTTTAGTTCTCCCTATACTCCACAGCAAAATGGAGTAGCTGAACGAAAAACAGAACTTTGATTGAAACTGCAAGAACCATGCTTGCAGATTCTAAACTTCCAGTCAGCTTCTGGAGTGAAGCGGTTGCTGCGGCTTGCTACACGCTAAACAGAGTTCTCAGTGTCAAACCAACAAAGAAAACATGTTTTGAGATGATAAACCGACGAAAGTCAAATTTGAAATTCTTAGAATCATTTGGTGCGCCATGTAATGTAATCGATCAAGATGGGAAATTCGGAGCTAAATCTCTTGAAGGTTTCTTTGTCGGATATGCGAGTCCGTTAAGAAGAGTATATGTTCCTTCGTTGAGAAAGGTTATTGAAGCACAGCACGTGGATTGTTTCAACTATACAGATCCTATTCAAAGGAGAGGTGATGCGTGGCTGTTTAACTATCAAGATCTTTGGAAGTCTTTTGACTTGCCGGAAGAACCGTCTGTCGAAGAAGTTGGAACGTTATACTATCTTCACCAGTCAGCGAATCAAGATTCGACAGTAACGAACAAGGGGGAATCTGTTGGTGCACCTGGTGTTCGTCACTTGTCGAATTTGCTTGATAGAGCATGTGTTGAATATTGTATAGGTTAGAATTGAACACACTACTGAAATACGGAGATTTCAGTGTAAAAGGGATCAAGTTCGCCCGAACTTGACCTGTATTGGTCAAGTTCGTTCGAACTTGATGTGCCTTTAGTCAAGTTCGCCCGAAACTTGTCCTGTGAAGGACAAGTTCACCCAAACTTGACCATAGCACATTCGGGCGAACTTGGCTCCCGATATATATGTGTGTGTTCATTTGTCATTTAGGTTTTTGGCATCCCTACGGGGAGGTGCTGCCGGATTCTCTCCAGGAACTCCGGCAGCTGGTCTTATAAAGATGTATACTCTTTCGTTATGAATGAAGACTCCCGCTGCATTCTACTTCTACTCCTTTCTGTAATAACATTGTACCGAATCGGTTTACATTTATCCACTAACTTCCGTCTAGAACCGCCTAATCACGGACTTCAATTGGTATCAGAGCTGTATAGAATAGAGCTGAATAGGCTAGCTGTATGAAGTATTATATTTGTTTTAGTCAAGTTCGATCATAATTTGTCATGTATAGATAAGTCGGGTCTCCCATGAGCGGACTTGATGTTCTATAAATAGCTAGCTAGTGCTCCTCATTTGTAACTTTGGCATTTTGGAGGCGAAGCTCTATCAGTTTGTACTCTTGACGTTTGATCAATAAAACTGATGTTAAACTGATTAATACTTGTCTATTGGTAAAGACGATGTAATATTTCCGTTATTATGGACGTTAGATATCAAATTTAGGTTCCTTAGCATCAAGGATCGGTCCTACAAGTGGTATCAGAGCTAGAACAGCTTGATTTGATAGTATCAAGACAAGAACACTTCTATTTCATCTCCATTCTTCTATTGTTCTTAACTTTTTATCAAAAATGAAGAATTCACGGTCAAAATCTTTTCAATTTTGAATATATCATGTAAAATACAACAAAGATAAACCCTTGAAAGCTTGGAGACCAAAATCAACCGAATTGATATCAAAATTTTGAAAAAACCATGTTTAACAAAACCATTTTGATCGAACTTGTTAACCAAGTTCGGCAGAACTTATGCTAAAAACACACTTTTTCAGTGAGTTTTTATCAAGTTCGTTCGAACTTGAGTGAATTTTGAGGAATTTTGAGTGAAGTTCTCTCGAAGTTGTAAAAGTTTCATTGATTTTCTATCAAGTTCTACCGAACTTGATAAAATTCAAGAAATTTTACTAAGTTCGCCCGAACTTACCTTATTTTCATTAAATTTCTTGTGTAAGTTCGCTCGAAGTTAATTCAAAGGTGTTTGTCAAAACTGTCATAAGTTCGACCGAACTTAAAGGAAATTTTTCAAAACAAAAATCACAAGTTCGACCGAACTGAGAATTCTTCATTCCTACTCCAAGTTCGACCGAACTTGTAGTTGAACTAATTGTTTTCAAAAGTTTTCAAGTGTTTTCAGTGTACGAGTCTCGTTATTCACAATGGATGATATTCAAGGAGCTTATATGTCTGGAGCTAGTTCATCAAATGCCAACGTGATCCAACAAGTCAATCTTGACAACGACATGGGCACGACTGTTAAACCGCCAAAGCTAATGAGCTTGGACGAGTATGAAGGATGGAAGGAGAAGTTTACATATTGGGTTCAAGCCATGCACTTCCTAGGCTGGGTGTCGATCGAAAGAGGTTATACAGTTCCGTTGGATGAACATCAGTAGGTTCTGGAGAAATACAAGTACTCCACGACACAGAAAGAAGAATACATTTCTGAGAAAAAGATGATCAGTCTTATCCAATAATCCGTCAAAGAAGATATTCTCGTCTTGCTACCGGAATACACAACTGCAAGAGATCTCTGGCGCTCACTTCAAAAGAAGTATCAAGGAAGCGCGGAGATGATCAAAAGCAAGAAAGCTCTCATTATGAAAGAGTTCGATATCTTCAATATGCTGAAGGGTGAGACCATGAAGCAGATGATTGAACTCTTCTGTCATCTTAAAGTCCAAATGCGAAGACACGGTCTCGAGAAGACGGAACAAGAGTAAATCGACAAGCTTGCTGACGCTCTACCAGATGGAGAATGGACTACTTATCTAATGGTTTTGAAAGAAAGTGAAAAATGAGAATTTTTCAAGCTGTCAACATTCATCGACAAACTAGAAGGTCACGAAATGGGACTCCTGAAGATTGCAAAGTCGAAGAATGCTAATGTTGTTTAAGATGTTGGTCTATATTATAAAGCCGGAATGCAAGACAACATTTCAAGTCCAAAGATTCAGACAGCATTCAATGCGAGTTTGAATTCTTCGAACAATTCGCAGCAGAATCAGAATCAGTCATATCCTTAATATGATCAAAGTCCACAGTCTTCATTCTCAAGCACTGGTTCAAATTCGTCTTATCAAAGTCAAGAAATCAGAACTAACAAACAAATTCTGATTCAAATGTAACATCGCTGTTAATTTCAATAATGCTGTTTCTGAGCAAACTGCTAAGCAACACATGGCACTTCTCTCCACTGTTCTGGAATCATATGAAAGTCTCGTAGCTGGGAAAATCGGCAATCCCGAGATGACCGCCGAAGACTACGACCAGGTAGACGAAGAAGAACTGGAGCTCATGGATATAAACTGGTGTTTAGCATCTATCATTCGAAGGGTCACAAAGTTCGTTGCTCTCACAGGCTGAGATATTGGAAATTCAAGCAACAAACTAGGTTTTGACAAGACAAAAGTCACGTGCTTCAGATGTCGCCTAAAGGGACATTTCAAGAGAGAGTGCAAGAATCCTAAGCAACAGGAAATCAAAGTCCTTTCGGAGGAGGTAGGGAATATTACAAGAAGTCACTTCAGTACAAGCCTTTCCCGAAGAAGACTCAGGTTGAAATCCAAGAGAAACCGAATAGCAGCAACACTGAGAAAGCTATGGTTGCATCAAACGAAGATGACGGTTTCAACTGGAACTCCTACATCGGTAAGAAGACCGGAGTTGCATTAATGGCTGAAATTGTTGAAGATACATCTGCAGAAGAAGCAGCGGCTATGGAGAATATTCTGCTAGAACAATATCTGCAACAACAACGTAAAGAAGAGGAGTATATCCACATGCAGAAGCAAGGAATCATTCCCTGTGGATTCCTCTTCCTCCAATTCTTTCCATTCTACCAATGAATAATCTATAATCATTCGTAAATCTAGATTGGCTAATTGTTGTCTGATATCTCCTAACTCTTGTGAAAATTTTGCTGCTCACTTTGATGGAAGTTCTCAGGAGCAAGTTCCTGAGAAGAAATCAACTGATGAAGTGGTCATTGATGTTACTCAGGAAGTGAATGCCGAAAACCTCAAGGACATTGCCAACAAAGCCTTAATGGCAAACCTAACCAAGGTAGGTTCAGAGGTAAATAAGTGTCAAAATAGAAGTTGTAGAGGTTGAGAAACCTTGTACAAAATGTACTGAACCATGTATCGAATGTGCCGAAAAATCAAAGTTAATCGCTGAAATCAATGTGCATAATGAACTTTTAAAATATGATTACCGCACAATGAAAGAAGCGTATGACAAAATGAAAGATGATTATGGCAGGTCGATCGAAATAATGTCGAATAACACGACACTGTGAGGATGTTGAAAGGAACAGTAATGGATAAGCAAAAAGCAATTAATATCTATATTAACACCATTGCTGAAACTAAGCAACAACTCCAGGACTTGAAAATGGAAACAGAGCATGTTCAACAACTTTTGAGAAGTTACACTTGTAATGCATATGTCATTGATCACATATTTCCGACAATTCTATCGGAAGAGAAACCTAAAAAGAAAATTGGTAAAGAATACAACAATGTTCCTCCACCCTATGCGAGAAGTATTGTCGCAAATCTGCTGATGGGATGGATAAGACACTCAATATTGAGTTGTTATCTGAAAAGCAAGCTGAGTTGCCAGAGAACATTGATGTAATCTATACTAAAACAGATGATGACAATGCTGTGGTTAAAAAGGTTGTTGAAAATGTTTTGAACGATTCTGATGAAGGCAGCTTTAAAAGTGCCGACTGGAGCTCAAAGAATTATGATTCACAGTCTGAAGATGACGACACATCATCGGAAAATGATCTATGTGATGATCCTAATGTTGTAATGTACAAGATTAAGGAATCTGATAGATTATACTTTGATGACAGTTTTCCGATTTAGAACGTGAAAAGAATTGTTAGACAAATTCTTTAAACTCATGGAAGTCACATCAGATGATCTGGTAATCAATGAAAAGAAATTTTATTCCAAACCTAAAAGAAACAATTACCGAAGGAATGGTGGTGATTATCCGGAAAACCGGAGAGCTGGGTTGGGATTCGAAGAATCAGATGAACCTAAAAAGAAAACGTCACCATTTCATGAATACAAGAATAAAAACATGAATTTTGTATATGGGACGAACACCGTTCATGAGGAAAGTGTGATCGGGAAATAATCAAACGATGAGTTCAAGAAACAGAAAGAACTTCGAGATAAAGCCAAAATTGCAAGTGGTGCCAAAACAAGTGGTGTAAAACCCACTAAAGGTCCTCATGATTCTCGGACTTGTTCAAGTTCAACGAAATTGGTCATATTGCACGCCAATGTCCGAAATCAAAGCCGGCTTATCTTCGAAGGAAAGAAAGTTCAAATGTTATGAAACCGAAGCAACCGGAGTTTGGGCAAATAAGAATTCTAAAAAGAAGTTTTAACCAAGATGAAATGAAACAAGTTTTTGAAAAGAAATTTGAGAATTCAACTTTCAAAAAAGGCGAATCTTCAAAAGCTAATGAAAACAAGTTTTACATCAAGAAGGCTAACATAAAATCTCAAGCTTGGATTGCAAAGAAACGGTCAACAACATCTGAGATCACTAAGTCTGAGCTTGTTAAGACTATTTATAGCATGAAAGAATCAAAACCTGAAATCATAATTGAAACCACATCTGAAAATGTCAAAACTACAAGTGGTAACATTTCAACAGATAAAAAGACAGTAAAGTTTTCAAACATAAACATCATAGAAAATCCAGATGATGAATGTGAATTTGATTATGCTGATGAGTGTGGATTCGATTATGCTGATGAGTGTGAGTTTGTTTTGACGATGGTTATCCAATTCAACCCAAGATCAAAAAGGCTTGGTCTCGCTTTTTAAATAGATTGTTGAAATGTGCAAGGGCTCCAGAGATCCGTACTTTCTAAGTGGATTTTGGATAGTGGAGCTTCCAGACATATGATGGGAATGAAAGCGTTGCTATTCGACATAAAAGCTATCAATGGTGGCTATGTTGAATTTGCGGGTAAGCAGGGTGGAAGGATAGTCGCCGAGAGAAAACTCTCCAATTGCGTCGTTTTTGCAGAGTTGGAGAATAATCTTCTGAGCATATCGCAGATCTGTGACAAGAAGTTCACGGTGCATTTCAACGACAAAGAGTGTATTATCTTGAAGCCGGGATTCAAAATACCAGATGAGTGGATATTGATGCGAGCACCACGTGAGAATGATCTATATGTTCTTGATATGGGTGTCGCTACCACTTCATCAAAATCAGCACAATGTTTTGTGACAAGGGCTACTGAAAAAGATTCTATTCTTTGGCATCGTAAGATGGGGCTTATTCATTTGCAAAAAATGAATTTCTTGGTTCATAATGATCTAGTTGAAGGTATAAATCTTTAGAGTTTTCATATGTCTAATCACTGCTTAGAATGCAAAAAGGGAAAGCAGATCAAGAAATCTCATCCGAAGAAAATTCTAAACTCAATTAAGTTGCCATTAGAATGTCTCCACATGGACTTATTTGGTCCTGTAAATGTTCGAAGCATATCAGGAGACTTATATTGCTTGGTCGTGACAGATTACTATTCGAGTTATTCTTGGGTATTCTTTCAGGAATCAAAAGACGAAACATTCGAGAACTTGGTGATTCTATTCAAGAAACTCGAGAACCTTTATCATCTGCGAGTCAGACGCATCAGAAGTGACAACGGCACAGAGTTTAAGAATTACAAAATGAAGGAATTCTGCAACGCAAAAGGGATTCTGCACGAGTTTAGTGCTCCCTATACTCCACAGCAAAACAGAGTAGCTGAACGGAAAACAGAACTTTGATTTAAACTGCAAGAACCATGCTTGCAGATTCTAAACTTCCAGTCAGGTTCTGGAGTGAAGCGGTTGCTGCGGCTTGCTACACGCTAAACAGAGTTCTCACTGTCAAACCAACAAAGAAAACATGTTTTGAGATGATAAACTGACGAAAGTCAAATTTTAAATTCTTAGAACCATTTGGTGCGCCATGTACTGTATTTGATCAAGATGGCAAATTCGGAGCTAAATCTCTTGAAGGTTTCTTTGTCGGATATGCGAGTCCGTTAAGAAGAGTATATGTTCCTTCGTTGAGAAAGGTTATTGAAGCACAGCACGTGGATTGTTTCAACTATACGGATCCTATTCAAAGGAGAGGTGAAGCGTGGCTGTTTAACTATCAAGATCTTTGTAAGTCTTTTGACTTGCCGGAAGAACCGTCTGACGAAGAAGTTGCAGCGTTATACTATCTTCACCAGTCAGCGAATCAAGATTCGACAGTAATGAACAAGGGGGAATCTGTTGGTGCACCCAGTGTTCGTCACTTGTCGAATAGTCTAGATAGAGCGTGTGTTGAATATTATATAGGTTAGAATCGAACACACGACCAAAATACGGAGAGTTCAGTGTAAAAGGGATCAAGTTCACCCGAACTTGACCTGTATTGGTCAAGTTCGCTCGAACTTGATGTGCCTTTAGTCAAGTTCGCCCGAACTTGTCTTGTGAAGGACAAGGTCACCCGAACTTAACCATAGCACATCCGGGTGAACTTGGCTCCCTATATATATTTGTGTGTTCATTTGTCATTTAAGTTTTTGGCACCCTACGGGGAGGTGCTGCCAGATTCTCTACAGGAACTCCGGCAGCTGGACTTATAAAGATGTATACTCTTTCGGTATGAATGAAGACTTTTGCTGCATTCTACTTCTACTCCTTTCTGTAATAACATTCTACCGAATCGGTTTACGTTTATCCACTAACTTCCGTCTAGAACCGCCTGATCACGGACCTTCAGGGTTTGACCATCAGACTGAGGGTGAAAGGCGGTGCTAAGATTGAGTTGAGTACCAAGGGCTGTTTGAAACATTTGCCAAAAACGAGAGGTAAAACGAGCATCGCGATTGGAAATGATGTCATTAGGATACAATGACGACAAATGATTTCATCCGTGTAGATACGAGCCAGTTTCTCGACTTTGTAATCTTCACGAATGTTGAGGAAATGAGCGGATTTGGTCAATCGATCAATGATGACCCAGATGCTATCGTGACCAGACGAAGTGCGAGGAAGCTTAGTAATGAAATCCATAGCAATACTCTCCCATTTCCAGACAGAAATTTCTAGTTGTTCGAGTAAGCCAGAGGGGCATTGATGTTCAACTTTAACTTTGGAACAAGTGAGACACTTCGAGACGTAAAGAGGGATATCCCTCTTCATCCCCGGCTACCAATAAGATGCTCGAAGGTCATGGTACATCTTGTCGGCACCAGGATGAATGGAGTATCGGGATTTGTGGGCTTCATCCATCAAGGTGTTTTGAAGGTTGAGACGATCAGGAATCCAAATGCGGTTATGGTAGTAAAGAATACCATCAGGTTTAGCTTTGAGTGGGTTTTCGACTCTACAATTCAACTTGTTATCGAGGTTACTCTCGTTAATGACTGAGAATTGCGCATGGCGAATTAGCTCGTGAAGTTTTCCCACGGTTTGGTAACAACGAATACTGTTTACATGAGTTTTACGACTAAGTTCATCGGCTACAACATTCAATTTACCAGGGTGGTAGCGAATATCACAGTCGTAGTTGTTTAACAATTCTACCCAACGACGTTGACGCATGTTGAGTTCATTTTGATCGAAGATGTGTTGAAGGCTCTTATGGTCGGTGAAGACCATACACTTAGTACCATAAAGGTAGTGTCGCCAAATCTTCAATGCAAAAACAACTGCACTAAGTTCAAGGTCGTGCGTAGTATAATTTTTCTCATGGATTTTGAGTTGTCTCGACGCGTAAGCGATAACCTTTTCCGTTGCATAAGAACGCAAGCCAGACCTTGGTTTGAAGCATCGCAATGCACGACAAAATCGTCGTTTCCATCGGGAAGTGTAAGGACAGGAGCATTACAAAGCATGTCCTTGAGGGTTCGGAAAGACTCCTCTTGTTCGGGACCCCAAACAAAAGGCTTATCCTTTTGAGTTAAAGATGTAAGAGGAACAACGATCTTGGAAAAGTTCGGGATGAAACGACGATAGTAACCAGCTAGACCATGATACGAACGAATTTTAGGAGGAGACTTAGGTTCAACCCAATTCTTCACAGCTTCTATCTTTGCAGGGTCAACGTGAATACCGAGTTCGTTGACGGTGTGACCAAGGAATTGAACCTCTTTTAGCCAAAATTCACACTTGAAGAATTTGACGTAAAGACGTTCAGTACGCAAAAGCTGAAGGATGAGATGCAAATGTCGCCCGTGCTCTTCTTTCGTTTAGGAGTAGATGAGGATATCGTCGATGAATAGAATTACGAAGCGATCGAGAAAAGGTTTACACATGCGGTTCATTAGATCCATGAACACTGCAGGTGCGTTGGTCAGACCAAAAGGCATGACTACGAACTCATAGTGTCCATAACGTGTACGAAAAGCGGTTTTTGGTACATCTTCTTCGAGAACTCAAAGTTGATGATAACAAGAATGGAGATCGATCTTGGAGAATTACGTCGCACCTTGAAGTTGATCGAAGAGATCGTCAATTTGAGGACGAGGATATCGGTTTTTGACAATAAGCTTGTTGAGCTCACGATAGCCACTGCACATCCGAAAAGATCCATCTTTCTTTTTGACAAACAAAACGGGAGCGCCCCAAGGAGAAGTACTAGGGCGTATAAAGCCTTTATCAAGAAGTTCTTGAAGTTGGCTAGACAGCTCTTGCATTTCCGAGGGAGCTAAACGATAGGGAGCCTTCGCAACCAGAGTTGCGACAGGAATGAGATCAATACGAAAGTCAACAGATCGGGGAGGAGGAGGACTAGGAAGATCATCTGGGAAGACGTCGGGAAATTCACAAACAACAGGAACGTCACCTATGCTTGGACCTTTGTCTTTCTTCTCCATAATATGGGCAAGAAAAGCAAAGTATTCCTTACGTAAGTATTTGTTCACTTGGATACATGACATAAGCTTGAGACCTTTAGATGGTTTCTCGCCATAGACGTGTAAAGAATCACCATTTGGAAGAGGAAGATGAATGAATTTCTCGGAACAAACGACTTCAACACGAACTCGCCTAAGCCAATCCATGCCTACTATGATGTCGAAGCTTCCCAATTGCATGGGTATGAGGTCAATCGAGAACGTATGATCGTTAAGGTTTAAGGAACACTTAGAGAGGACAGAATCAACAATGACGGATTTTTCGTTAGCGACTTCGACTGCGAATGGTTTGGGCAACTTAGAACGTACACACTTAAGCAAGGGGTTCAAATTCAATAGACACAAAACTTCTATTTGCGCCAGTATCAAAAAGACAAGAAGCATAGACATGGTTCACAAGAAACGTACCAGTTATGACATCGTTCATGTTCTGCGCCTGAGTGACAGTGAGGGCGAAAGCACTGCCTCGAGCTGGTTGAGGTTGCTGTTGCTGTTGTTGCTGCTAGTTGTTGTTGCGCTGAGGGCAAACATTGGCGAGGTGATTAGGATAGCCACATTTGAAACCTGCTCGCACAGGAGCAATTTGAGCTTGGTTCAGGGTAGGGTTTTGGGCTTCATTGGCTTGGTTGGTCATAGGTGGTTTGTGGCATTGCTGAGAAAAGTGTCCGTACCGATGGCTATTAGCGCATTTGCGACATGGAACAGTGGCGGGATGATGGTAATGGCACTAGCCACACTTGGGCTGTGTCCCAGTGTAACCCTTCCGTGGAGGCTCAGTATTTGGTGCAGTAGGTAGGGATTGCAAGGGCTAAGGGTTCGGCGAAGTAACAACCGCACAGTTTTGACTAGAAGCCTTCTGCTTCTTGTTCTTATTGTTGTTTCTTGGGGGTTTGGGTGGTGAAGGTTCAACAGTGGTAGTATCGGTGGTGGCTTGGTGAGCATTCTTCGTAGAAACCTTATCGTAGGCCCCATGAAGAATACAGTTGTTGTTAAGCTCGATGGTGATACTGTAAGCATCTTCAATGGTTTTGGGGCTGGCGGATGCAACATGGTTAATCAATATAGAAGGTAGGCAATAGATAAATTTGGCGACGGCTTTGGGGGTGGTATCGACCTGGCCAGGGCAGAGGATACTGAGTTGCTTGAAACGTGCAACCAGTCCAGTGGTGTCGCTCCCAACTTGCTTCAGATTCCAGAACTTGTTATTGAGTTTCTAAAGTTCGTGAGGAGGACAAAACTCGTCCTTCATTAGCTCCTTCAGTTCTGCCCATGGCAAGGCGTGGGCTACATCATTTCCCCTTTTGTTTCTTTCAGAGGTCCACCATTTGAGTGCTCTCGAACAGAAAACCCCTGTCGCGTTCAGGGTTCGTAGATCATCGAGGCATCCACTTTGCAAAATGGTGAGTTCGATTGCGTCGAACCAATTCATCATGGAGGTGGCGCCATCATTGCCAGTAAACTCCATAGGCTTACAGGCCATGAATTTGAATTGGAATGTTGCTTTAGGAGGTTCCACCTTAGAGTCAATAGAGGATTTGGGGGTATCATGGAGGGTTTGAATCTGGCTAACAATGTTGGGTATAATCTTGGCCATTTGCCCAGCCATTTGCTCAGAGATTAGACCTACGAGATCCTACTTCGATATCGAGTTCCCGTCGTTGTTGGACCCTTTCTTGGAATTTGATCCCTTGGACTTCTTGTTGCGGTTCAATGAGTTACGGAAAGGAGGCATCTAAGGGATTGGAAACAAAAGAAAGAGGATGAGACTTGATCATAATGTGAAAGTAAGTTTTGCATGTATAAGCATGTGTATGTTCATGTATGATTCACACAGTTCGCATGTATTCATCAAGTATTGGCATGTATAATCACATATGAATGCATAAAAAGAGTATAAATTTAGTTTGTTCACGAGGATTATTATTGTTTTTGATTGCGAGAGACATACGAATTGTGTAACGATTTTGAAATGAACGAGGTAACAAGTATAAAATCACATAAAAATTGAGATAACATAAAAGATAGGCTCAATAAAACATAGGATTGTTTCGGGTAGAGAAACGTCGACTATTCCAAAGTGGTTCGTAAGATCTTTCGAGTTAGGGAACATGCTTTGGCGTAATAGGTAAAATACTCTCGTCGAGAAGCGATTATTGGCATTTTACCCTTCCGGTTACTATATGTCCCTATTCGATCGGAAATTCGAGACTTTGGCAAGATTGAAAATCGAGGAACGGAACTTAATCGACAAGGTGCGGGTTTCACTCCTAACTTGATGATTTCGTACCCTAAGTGTGGTTGGTACTCGTCGAGTCAAAATAAATTTCGACACGTTGACGAGGGTCAACTAGAGTTTGAATTGGAAGTTTTCCATCAAGGTGTGGATGTCACTCCTAACTTGATGGTGTAACTTCATGAAAAACCGAATATGCAGAATGAGTGATTTCACCAAAAATTGTTGGCCATTTGGCCTATCTTGGTGCGAATGACCTCGTTTGCATTACGAGTGTCTTCAAGTCTTCAAAGTGTATTGTGTAAAATGTCTTAGGAAAGACATCATGTAAGTATTAAGACCAAAAGGAAAGAGAGGAGCAAAGTAGGAAGAATAATGTTTAAGCATGAAACAAGAATGGTCAAAAAAATGGGACACATAAACTATAGACTAGGTCGAATATAGAAATTCTACCCAATTCCCTATATTTATGGCTCGGATACCAATCTGTCACACCCCAACCGATGGCGGAAACATCAAGGCGGGATGAAATAGATTGCTTGTTGCTCATAACGCTACTTGTGACAATAAGTAAATCAAAACTGTTTTCATTTCTTAACATAAATCGTCATTACAATACATAGAATTTCAAATAACAATAACAACAAGGACAAAATTGATACAACATAAATAAACCTAAGGCGTCTATATGTGTATCTAGCATCATCGCTACTTCAATTTCATAGCATCGTCCTCTCAACTTGTAAGATGTTTAAAATAAAGTTCAATGCAAAGCAAAGGCGAGTATACTAGTTTCCATACGTACATAGCATAAAATGAGTTTAAACAATTCCACATGGCAAGCTATTGAAACAAGATGAACAATAAAGTTGGCATGTGTTTATCTAATCAAATAAATGATGAAACCCAATAAGCTCTTAACATAACCTCAAGCATGCGGGTGATGCGTTAATCCTATAGCGCTATATATGTCAAGGATAGGCTCGTACGAAGTAAATGATAAGTCTAGCACATAACGTATAACCCCAAGTTTAATGTATCAAGTAGTCAAGTACGCAAGCATGTATAAGTAATGTTTGTGCATTACGAATAAGGTTTAAGTGTAAGTTTTCATAGTTTAACATGTTGAAGAAACACCCGATCTAATTGATCGGAATCAGATCAGATCTATTGTTGCGTTTCCTGCATAAAAGGTAAATCCTCCGATTTGTTCGCCGTATTATGAAAGTAGACCTCTGATGAACATTGCAAAATAGAACACCGTTAGACTCGCCACGGGGAGAATGGGGGTTCTCTCCGTGACCACCCTCCGGCGTGAGAATAAGTACAGGTTCTCGGAATAGTTTTAGTGAAGTAAGAGAGAGAGTAAGTGAGAGTGAATGAGATTACTTGTACCTGAAGTCTCCTTTATATAGCCGGATTTAGGCACCAAAATTTAGAGAGAGAATCAACGGAATCTTTTTCACACCGTTAGTTAGTTAACTTGTCATACAATGCACACGGATCATGAGTTGATCAACGGCTGAGGAATTGCCACGTGGTGTATGCGATTATCTTCCTTTATGTAAGAAACATGCCATCATCGTGATCTTTTATGGATGCACTAGATCATGCCACGTCACATTTAGTTACAACTGAATATGGATTTGCACGATGAGCATTTGATGCTTCTAGAAAGTCTACAGTTGTAAACCTCCTATCATCTGCCATGTATCCAGTTTGTTATAACAGAAAAGATTCCTTTTTCTTTTTACTAGCTGCCCTGCCCGTGCGTGTGGTTTGAGATAGTCTTCAAGCTTAACTTTCCTTAACGCTAGCCCGCGCATGGTTATTAAATGAAGACTGATTCTCTCATTACTCCGGCATAGGGTTATGAAGTATCATTTGTTTTGGATTCTTACTTACGTAGCCTGCGCGAGAAGCGTAGGACTAGACTTAAGTGATCTTCAAATGAATTGGTGGTATGGTCCCCTACACTAGCGCATGGTTTTTGGGACCATACCCCTTCAAGTCCCCCCAGTCCAGTGTTGCTCCTATGCGTTGTGGCAAGTGGGTGGAGCACTGAAGTTATAATAATACTGCTACATGTGGTTTGATGCGCAAGGTTAGGAAACTTCAAGATGAAGATAGTTTTAACGGATAAAGTTAATAAGATATTTGAATTTCAAAAACCTTGCCAGGTGTCACTCATTAGTATGGGGGAGTAGGTAAAAAGCAAAACGTGCAGATGAAGTCTGCTGACTGTTGACAGGGTGCCAACAGTGTCCTCTGTTCAGCATTAATTGGTTTACGGCTGTCGTGTTCTGCACGCGCGTGTGGAGGCGGTTATTCTTCCCCACTCGCCCACTTGTGTGACTATGGTTTCGTGTAAGCCGAAAATGACGCTGCACTCTGATTGAGGCATTAATTGCGATGACTATATAAGGGTGTATTTCCCGTCGTCTTCATCACTTGTTTGTGAAAACTTCTTAGAGAAACCCTTTGAATCATTGTGAGAGAAAACCTGTAACCTACTACCCATCTTCGTTTGTGTTTGTGAACACAACATCTGCTAGAATGGCTACAAGTTCAAAGCGTGATGACATTTCTGTATTACCATCACCGTCGTCGTTGTCGCCGTTAAAATGGTCAAAAGAATCTTTTGACAATCTGGTAAAAAATTTCAAGCTTCCGGCAACCTGGGGTGCTAGATATCTGGTGGAAAATGATACGGAGGCAAATGCTCCGGCCGGTGGGAATTTTCGATTGCCGGTGACCCGATTTCTGATAGATCTCCTCGATTATTATAAGTTCCATATATTTCAACTGAACCCTATGGGAGTGGTGAGGATTCGTCACTTTGAGTTTATATGCCGATTAATGGATATTGCCCCGACGGTGAATCGGTTCCGGGTTTTTTATCAGTTACACTGTTCTGTAGGTTTCTATTCATTCCAACAAAGGCTTCCGGCGAAGAAATTACTGCTTGCACCTCCTAAATCTTATCATGACTAGAAGCAGAAATTATTTTATATTAAAGCCAGCGTTATTCCGATGAAGATGACGTTTCGTGGTTGTTGCGCCTTGAGTAATATTGCAATACAACTTCTGGCTTACATGCGCACCTTTTCATGATCTAGGTGAACTGATACATTTGGGCGTAGGCCCAGATTCCAAGAAGAAAAAGAAACCTATTTCCGCCATTCCCTTACCCAAGAAGCCTGAAGTTCCCAAGAAGGAAATCAAGAAAGGTAAACACCCTGTATCTGATTCTTGGTGTGATTACGTGGTAGTATCTGATTCGTTAGAAGGTCTTGCGCCTATAGGTCTGAAGGTACCTAAGGCGGAGCCGATGAGTGGCGTTGACATACCTGTTGCTAATCCTGATGACCCCATAGATCTTGATTCTAGTCCGGAAACTTTGGTTCTCGACAAGACCAAGAAAAGAAAATCAGCTAATCCTGAGCCAACCGTGCAGCCACCAAAGAAATCATGAAACCAAGGATTGGGAAGAAGAGGAATCTTAATACCTTGCCTGCAAAATTTTTGCCTGGTATGAAATATATGCTGTCCTGCCTTGTTCTAAAGTATGTATTAACCGTTATCCTTTTTGTAGAGAAAATGGGGGCATCCTTTCAACCGTCCAAACCATTATCACCGATCCTCCCTGCGTATGGTTTAGAAGGAGCATACAAGCCTGTAGGCAAAGAAATGGGAGGTGAGGTGGAGGATCGTGAAGTTGAAATTATTATCCCACCCTCTCCTGTAAAATCATTTGTTCCGCCTGAAAGAACCGTTGAAGAGGAAACAATAAAACTTCCGTCTGACATTGCTGCTGGCGAGCAGGATAAAGATACCGTCACACCGACTCCTGCTGCTGAAAAAATTACAACTACTGAGGAACAAGAGAAAAAATCTGTTCCCCCCTCACCAATTACTGAGAAACCCTGCTTCTAGTGAACAATTTAAGACAAGAGCTTCATCGTCTGCGTGGGAGTTTGAGACTTTTCTCGATAATCCAGACGATGAACTACCAATCCAACCAGACAAGACCTATTATTATCGTTCCTACTCATTGAAGAGAGCTTCCGCGATACATGAACCAGTCTGGAAATTGAAACAGGGAGATACTTTTGCCGACTGGCAGGCGTGTAGAGAATGGTATAAAGGTATATACCCTCCAGCAGAGGTCAAGGTCCAAGAAGAAAAAACACATGACCAAACTTATCAAGCGTATTTACAAGAGACTGCGCAGGCTTCCTCTACCACCCACCGGATAGTGCGCGAATGGCACACCATGCACAAGGAGTGGGATGAGTTCGAATCCTCCAAGTTTAAGGTTGGGTTAGAGAAAGAAAAGGGTTAAAAAATTGCTTATTGACCTGGCGGCTGAGAAAGCCAAGTTTGATGATGAGAAGAGAACAGAAGATTAGTCTGCTCTTGGATGGAAGAAGAAAGCCGAAGCAGAGGCTGCGCTTCTGGTAGAGGAGCGCAAACGTTGGAAGGAGGCTTGTGAGCGCGATAATGACGAGAAGATTATGCTGCGCAATGAGATTGAGAAGCTAAAGAGGAGAAGGCCGATGCGCTTGCTATTGCCGAAGAGGCCCGTACACATCGTGAGTGCAACGAACAAAAAGAGGTAGAGACAAGAATGACCCTTCTTCTTAGGGATAAAGAAATTGCGGATCTTACCTCTATACTATTTGGGCAGGAACAAATGCAAGCTGACCTTGACGTGGCAAAGAAAGATTTGCAACTTGCCCAGGTCAAAAAAGCCGAGTTAATTCACCGCTTGGCGGAGAAAGAGAAGAAAGTAGAGGATGCTGAGGTTGCGCGAGCAACCACGGAAAGTGTATCTGAGTTGCAATAACTTAAGTACCTTCTTCCCATATTGATTTATTTCGTTCAATAACTTAAGAAGTCACATTTTTATGCAGATTTCGAATTCCATCCTTAATTCCACCGAAATGGACGAGGCAGTGGCGCAACTGATGGTGGTGGCACGAAGTGATGGTTATTCCCAAGGTTACAACGAATGTGCACTCCATGTTTTGCATGCTTTTAAAGCTAAATGGGATAATAGCCGAGCAGCAACCTACGGAGTTAACACCAGTGCTGCTTTCACTACTGCCAAAGAAAGGTATGATCAACTTCAAATCCCCATTATGGATTTAGTTTACAATGCGTTGCACCATGATGACTACGTGGATCGCTTGAGGGAGATCTTTGCTGAAGGTGATGAGAAGGCGGAGGATAAAGTTGCCGTTCAAGAATGAACTCTTGTTATTAGGTGTTTTAAGAAACATTATGTACAATTTGCGCTGCTGCGCTTGTAACCTTTTGTCTTATAATGGCATATATTTTGATTACAATATGTGCATGCGTATATTTACTTGTTTTAGGTGAGACAAATGAGTGAAGGTATAAAACTCATGAAGGAACCAAGTTATTTCTTTTGCGGTAATGTGTTACCACTATGTTCATGAGATTTAGAATACCCTTAGTGTTTTTGGACTCTCCCAAGTAATTGCATGCATTTGTAAAAAATATATAGAAGTGTAAATGTAAGTAACGACTGCCATTTTCATTGATAACACTTAAAGCCATGTATAAAATCGTTAAAATTACAAGATAAGTGAACAAAATTGTAAGTAGAATTCTCCTGCACTAATTTCAGTAAGGCGCAATGCAAGGCATTTAGAGAAAACTAAGATTACGTATAACTGCGGCGCAGCTGTTGTGCATTCCAAGTTCTAGGGATATCAGTCCCATCTAGGCGTTTAAGGGTGTATGCACCCTTTCCCAGGACTTCATTTATAACATAGGGTCCCTCCCATTTTGGTGCTAGTTTCCCTGGTTTCTTAGCATTAGATGCCTCGTTGTCGCGCAGGACAAAGTCTCATGGTAAGAATGTACAGACGCGCACCCTTGCGTTGTAATACTTCTCCAGCTTTGTTTTATACTTAGCTTCTTGGATGGCCGCATTTTCGTGACGTTCCTCCAACAGATCTAGGTCCATCCTACGCTGCGCCTCGTTATCTTGTTTTTCCAATGCCTACATTCAGGGTGATGGGAGGCCGATCTCGGCGGGAATCACTGCTTCAATCCCGTAGACCAAAGTGAAAGGTGTCTCCCCATTACTAGTCTTGGGCATGGTGCGATGAGCCCAAAGTATACTTGGAAGTTCATCAACACACCCTCTTCGCGCTGTCCCAAGGCGAGCCTTGATGCCTTCAACTAATTGTTTGTTGATTCTCTCTACTTGACCGTTGCCTTGGGGATGTGCAACGGAAGTAAAGACATGCTCTATATTCATTTCGTGCATCCATTTTTGAAGGTCATCGGAAGCTAAGTTTGCACCATTATCTGTGATGATACGCATTAGTAAGCCGAATAGACATATGATATGTTCCCAGATAAACTTGCGAATCACCATAGCTATCGTCGATGCAAGAAGTTTGCCCTCAACCCATTTTGTGAAGTAATCCACAACCACTATTATAAACTTTACTTCACCTGGCGCATCGGGAAAAAGACCGACCAGATCAATGGCCCATTATTGAAAAGGCCAGGCCGCAGTTACTGGGACCAACGGATTCTTAGGGCGCAAGGTTTTAGGTGCATGACGTTGACAAGATGAGCATTTGCACAGGATCTCTACAACATCCAAATGCATGCCTGGCCAATAGTAGCTTGCGCTCATAATTTTAGCCATGACTATGCGCGGCCCAGCGTGAATTCCACACAGCCCCTCATGAATTTCTCTGGTTCAGTATTTTGCATCCTGTTTATCAACGCATCGTAGAAGAAGGCCCATATAAGACTTTTGATACAGGATTCTGCCCACCATCTCGTAATTTAAAGCTTTATACTGAATTTTTCGTGCTTCAGCTTTATTTTCAGGAAGAGTTCTGTGTTGTAAAAACATCATGATCGGTGACATCCATGATTGACTTCCGACCTCTACCATGCTTACTTGTCTTAACGGAACAGATGGATTTTTTAGTACATCAATTCGAACCTCTTTCGCTCAATGCTGGAAACTTGTACCTGCAAGTTTTCTTAGCGCATCGACATGTTTATTTTCACTGCGATTAACGTGCATAACTTTGAATTGTTTGAATTGGCTAATCAAAGCTTTTTCCTGCTCTAAGTATAGAGCCATAACATCTCCTTTCGCATCATACGTGCCGGTGACTGCCCAACCACCAGCAGAGAGTCAACATGTGCTGTTAAGTTTGTTGCTCCCATTTTTATCGCTAGACGAAGACCTGCCAAAAATGCTTCATATTCCGCTTCATTGTGTGTGCTCTTGAAGTCCAAACGAATGGCGTAAGTGAATTCTTGGTTGTCAGGGTTAACCAAACGGAGACCTGCGCCGGCTCCATCACTGTTTGATGCACCATCAGTATGTAGCAACCAAACTCTATCATCTATAATAGGTACTAGATTTTGAATCTCTTCGCATTCTTGTATTTTATCCGCTGGAACCTCTGTTATAAAATCAGCAAGAATTTGCCCTTTGATTGCTGGGCGCGGTTTGTACACAATATTATGTCCGCCTAATTCAATTGCACACTTTGCTAGACGACCCGAGACATCTGGTTTCGAAAGTATTTGGCCGAGGTGATAATTTGTTAAGACAGTGATCACGTGGCCAGAAAAATACCTGCGCAGCGTGCGCGAGGCATGAACTAGCGCAAGAACAAGTTACTCCATAATTGTACCGGGTTTCAGGATCATTCAGCATCTTACTAATGTAGTAAATAGGTGTTTGAACTCCGTTTCGCTCAACAAGTAAGGCTGCACCGACTGCCATCTCAGAAGCGGATAGATAAAGGATCATAGGCTCTTTTTCCAGTGGAGTTGTAAGAGTTGGGAGTTGAATTAGACAATCCTTCATTTCTTGAAAGGCTTTCTCCGCTTCAGGTGTCCGTTGGAACTTTTCCTTTTTAACACAGTTGCGCAGAGTGCTAATAAAAGGATATGATTTTGCAGCGTGATTAGCGAGGAACCGATTGACCGCAGCTAATCGTCCTGCCAAACGCTGCACTTCTTTGATACTTGATGGCGATGGCATGTTCTGAATTGCTTCGACTTTTTCGGGATTAACCTTGAAACCATCTTTAGTAACGATAAAACCCAGGAATTTGCCTTCTTCCATGTCGAAAGAACACTTGCTTGGATTCAACTTCAAGTTGACCCTTCGCAGAGAATCAAACGTTCTTTGGATATTTTCCAACATTGCTTCTTCAGTATGGCTCATGATGACGAGGTCGTCGATGTAGACTTCGACTGTAACTCCAATGTCATCCTTGAAAACTGTGTCCATCAACCGCTGATATGTAGCTCCCGCATTGCGGAGACTAAAAGGCATTTTAGTGTAGCAAAAGATACCCTTCTTCGTGCGGAAAGCCGTTTTATCCTCATCTTCTTTTTTCGTCAAAACTTGATGATAACCATTGTAACAATCTAGAAAACATTTCCATCGATAGGAAGCTAGTGAATCGACTTTTTTATCGATATCTGGTAAAGAGTAGCAATCTTTTGGACAGGCTTTATTTAAATCTGTAAAATCAACGCACATGCGCCAACCACCGTTGTGCTTTTTTACCATGACCGGATTCGCAACCCATGTTTGATATCTGACTTCGCGCATGATTCCTGCTTCTAATAATTCGGCAACCTGCTCGTTCATAGCACTGATCTTGTCTGAGAGGAAAGATAGCCTCATTGCAGAAACCAGTTAAAGGGAAATCAACCGGCTCTAGGCGCTCCTTATCTTCTGGATCTAATTGTCTAAAGCATTGCTCATAGATAATATCCATTGAGCTTCCAGGATCAATAAACATGTAATCAGTTTGGTAGTGTCCAAAAATACTTGTGATCACTACTGGTCTTTCTTCTTGCAGACCTCCAGGAACTATAGGAAAAATAACTTGTTGCTCGCGCCAATTATCATTGCAGAAACGATGGTGGTTGCGCTTGCATGACATTCCACCATGAACCATGGCAACTTGCTTCATCTTTTTATTACTTGGACCCTTATCACCGCGCGCATTCTGTCGAACCTCTTTGCGCACATTCTGAAGTAAATGTGTGAGTTTACCACTCTTTAAAGCCTTTTCGATTTCTGTGCATAAACTGATGCAGTTATCAGTTGTGTGCCCAGTATCCTTGTGATAGTCACAAAAGAGATTCGGGTCTTGACCCTTCTTGTTCTTCATAGGTTGAGGTTGTTTGAACTGATAATTTTCTGTGCTCAAAACTTCTGCTGGAGACTTTGTTATAGGTGTCCATTGTCTCTCTCGATTCTCCTGCTTAATCGCCTTTTGACTTGTTATTTTATTAATGGTTGCGCGGGCATCCATTGGTGAATAAGGAGAAAATGACCCTTGATTTGCTTCTTTCCACCCTTTCTTAAAATTTTGACTACCCCTACTCAGATCCTGAGGACGATTCTGAGGCAAGGGTGGCCTGTTGGAATTTAAGTTGCGCTCAGTCTGGGCATACACTTTGGCTGCCGCCATGAGTTTATCCTAACTCTTAGGCAAACCAACAGTGCCAGAAAAATCCTTAATCATTTCATCACAACGCACAACATATTTGAACTGTGCGTGGACCAAATCTTTATGAACATCGCCTATCTCCAGGACCTCTTTGTTATAGCGAGTAATGAAATCTTCTAAACTTTCATCATCCCTCTGCCAGATGTTCATCACATCTGAGGAGTACCTAACATAACGTCTTTGCTGACTAAAATGAGTTAAGAATTTATCCTTGTGATCGTTCCATGAAGTTAACTGTAACACCCCAATCGCGTAGTAGTAACAACACACGGCGGAAACACTGGGGAGTCACGTTACAAATTGTTTCACAACACATGGTAATTAAGTTTCGTAATATCAAATTAGATTACATAACATTGTCTTAGGAAATACAAACCATTACAAATAACTACTGTTTATTTTAAACAAACTAAGGCGCTGGTCCATTCCTACATGATCCAAACTTGTAAATCATCACACATCTGCACCTGAAACATATGTGAAAATAACGTGTCAACAATTAAATGTTGCGAGTAACATAGGTTTTGGATATGAAATGTCTTGTTTTGAATAAGTGTTCAAATAACTTGTTTTGAAACAATGATCTAATGACTTGTATTGATTAAATGATCAAATAACTTGTATTGAATAAATGATCAAATATCTTGTATTAAATAAGTTATCAAATATCTTGTATTGAATTAAACAATTGTCTTATTGTGAAAACCATGATCTGATGATGAATACATTCAAACCTTTGTTCTGACTGATGTGTAATCCCTCAGAAGGGGATTATCATTGATTTGCTCAGTTTCTGTCATTCCCTAAACAAACTTCCAAACAAACCTAGGAAGCGGGAATGGGGTTGTCAATCCTATGGTACCATAACATACTAACGGTCGGCTTTGCCTAAGCTAATGAATGTATAATTGATGAATCAAGTCTCACACAATGTGAAAATATGTTATATGAAATGTGAACATGCTTTTGTAATTGTTGAAGATACAATTCAACAATGCATGATAGTAAATTTTGTATACCTTGATAAGATAAATTAATCAAAGTAGTTGACGATGAAAAAGAGGTTTTTGAGCACTTATATTATGATGTATAATAATGGTTTGAAATCTTGAAAATAGTAATAGGCACATATGAATCACCCCAAAAACTTTTGAAAACGTAAAAGAGGGGACTATGTTACTCACCTTCGGGTGCGTTAAATTAATAAGCACAAATTCCTCAATGTTGATCTACACTCCCTAATTTCAAATAGGAACATTTTAATGATCAATTATTCTAAAATCCTTAAGTTTCTCCAAAACTTATGAGTTTTCACATAACTTCAAGATTTTCTCAAAAAGTTATTATTTTGGTTATGTTGGCAATTTGTGTGTATATATATATATATATTTATGAGTTCATATATATATATATATAAATATTATATATATATATATATATATTAATATGTTATGAACTTGAACGATTTATTGATGACCGTTATTATGTTATATCCGTTTACGCACTCGTTTATATACAATAATCATAGTTTGTACGATGTAACATAATTACTCAAAATTTCAACATATTATCGAATGCCCTAGTGCACGTATTTCATCAAAGTACATAATATATTACTCATAAATTATTTTATACATGCAATAATTTCACAAGTTAGTCTAAGTATCATTTTCATGCTCTAACATATAAGTTGCATTTTAACATGTCTTTTGACGAAACTAGCATATAAACCGCATAAGTACACATGCATAGATCTATATTCAATTATCATGCTACTACTTATCATTCCACATAATGCATGTCATGTTCACATACCACACATCAACATACAATCCATGCATGAAACTACTCATGTTCGTGTACCTTAAATATGCGTATTTTAGCGTTTTCGGTAACGTTTTCGGGCGTCGGAAGTCACGTATGACTAGCCAAACACCAAATATACTTAATATAAGTTAAAATACTTATTTTTAAACGAAAAATATCAGTTTATTTACTGATCTAAAATAGTTTTTATAAAAACCTCTTAAAAAGGCGATTTTTGCCCTTTTTAACGCATAGTTTTGCACCGAACTTTACTATAAGCATCCCAAATCGTGATGACTTGATATTTTGACACAATACATTTTATTTACTGATTAAAATGGTGGTTATACTCATGATAGTGAAGGTCTCACATAAGGCACATAAATCACACAATTTTCACCCAATTTACCACTTTTTAAGCCTAATGTACAACATGCAAAGCTACTAACTTATGTCATGACTTTGTATCATCATAATACATCAAATAACATTATTTTTAATGTTTATAATCTGTTTTAATATACTTTTGTCACACCATAACATATCATTATCAAATCAACTTCATATCATTTCCTAATCATCACTAGATGTATGCATGTATTATTTATGAACTTGTGAGCAAAACTTATGTGCATGCATTCATATGTACATATACACGACACACATATATATGCATATACATTTCCAAAAATTCACTTTTCATGCAACATTAATCATGTGAACTTTTATATAGAACCTATTAATCATGCATGCAATCACTTTTCAAGAATCAAATCATTTAAGAATCATCATTTTAACGAGAATCAAAACACAACCATTAGCATATATATATATATACACATTCACGGCCATACATACATATATATACTTTCATTTTTTTAAAAACTATGTTCTTGTTTAAAGTTAAGTTTGTGAAGAAATCCAAGTTTTGAGCAACCTTCCATCAACATCATCACCAAGAAGCAAGAACACTAAATTTAAAAGAAATTTTATACCTTCCAAGTATGTTAGTGGGTTTTGATGATTTCTTTGACGTTATGGAGGTTGCTCTTGTTGGAATCGGTATGCCTAAGACACATATTTAATTGATGTGGCTAGTACGTTATGATCCAAGTCGGGTCATACCCAATAACAAGCTAGACAAACACTTATAATATTTATTTATGATATGATCAAACAAATAAATATTTACACTTAGAATATTTAGAAATTGGTTTTTAAAATAATTGCACTTGAGGAACTAATAAATTATATAGATAATTTATTTTGAGGATATATTTTATTTTGTTATTTAATGGGTTAAATAACATTATAAAAGGTTATGAGATATTGCATAAAGTCTTGTAAACATATAATTTTAATTTTATAAAAGTTATAAAATAATACAAGACATAATTTAAAAGAAAATATCTTGCAAATCTTATAAGATCTCACAATATCCAAGAAAGATCTTACAAGAGATATATGGATATCTTGGAAGATTTTGTGAGTTCTTTACAAATCTCACAATATCCAAGAAAGATCTTACAAGAATCATCATCTTCTTCCATCTCCTAGCTCCTTGAAAGGTCGTTTCTTAAAACACCCTATGGTTGTGTTTGATAGCATGCATATTCATATATGGATCCGGGTTTTGGTTTTACATATAAAATGGGTTTTATATTTTAAAAGTAACATGTTTTAAATAATTATTCCGCTGCGTTTTTTTCATTTTATATGGATAAAATGGCTTTGATAAACATGACAAAATCCCAACAGTGGTAACAGAGCCGCCTATATGAATGCATGCTTCAAAGGATTTAAAATTTCGGGTATCGGTTTGGAGAAACCCTATGTCCAAAAATTTTAAACATGGTTCTCCCTTTGTTTTTCAAGATTATTTTCTTACATGCATAAAGGAATCTTGAAAAATTAAATCATATGGATGATTTGTTTGTTTGGACAAAAACCCACACTTTTCGGTTTTTCATTTTTGGCCGAAAATATGGGTTATAAAGGGAACCAATTTTGCTCTTGAATAATATACATATGTGGATGTATATTTTGGTGTTCAGAACCTAGCCATGACCTTGTGTTTGAATATGTTGAATGATTGTGTTTGTGATTTATAGTTAATTATTTCAATGGGTTGTAATAATTAATGTCTTTGTTCTTCCATTTGAAAAATATGTAATTTATTTATTTTCATTTGGTATGTAAATAAATAGATTAATTGCATTTCTTTTACTAGAAAAATTGTATTAGGATACTTTATTGTAAAAGAAGATGCACACAAAATGCGTTTTTGGTTTTGGCCAATTTTGGGCCTAAAGGACTTCATAGTCCTTAACGGGATTTTAGCCCAATAACCAAAACACATTTTTGAAGCCCAAAGGAGTTTGAAGCTGAATTTAATGATCATTTGGAAGCCCAAATAAAGTGAAGAAATCACAACACAAAAGGAAGACTTGAAGCATTTGGATGCGGGTTCAAGTGGGAGTTCAACGACACATTTCTTGTGTCAATATTCACCCTTTAGGAAGGACCTTTCGGCACACTTGTTTCAGCTAACAAGTGTTGTCAAAAATAGTTGGCTATGGTTATGCACCTATAGTTTTGTGTGTTATGCTTATATGGTTGTTTTATTATCTTGTTTGGATGATATGTGGATATGGATGCTTAACAAACTAATAAACAACAACAAGCTTAAAATTGGTTCTTTGAAAATCATTAAAGTGGTTAATAAAAGGTTTTATTAAAGGTTAATGATTTTATAATAAAATGGGTTTTATTAAAAGAACCTTGAAAATTGGTTTTCACTAAAGTACCATGAATTTGAATGCATGCAAATGTATGGTACATAAAGTTTTCTAAAACTAGAATTTTGAAAACTTAAAATCCCTTTTATAAAACAAGTCAAACACCATCCTTTTATACAACACTCGAATCACTTGGGAATTCTTTGTGGGATAAAGGTCACCTAACCACATTTGAAGGAACATGTGTGTTGGAGGTGGGCTTACCATATTTGTGGGATAAAGGTCACCTAACCACTTGTATGGTAAACTCACATGTGTGTGTAAGTAGGACGACTTGATTTGGAAACCATGTGCCTAGGGTCACCGAAGCATGGCGTACAAAGGTGTTGATGGGATTAAACATGCCAACTAAACATAAAGATGTTTAACCGATCCCATATGGCTAGAAATTGCAAAGAGTTACAATCGTCAAACGTTGACTACCTTGATAATTTAAATAATGGGATAAAAGTCACCTAAACAATATTTAAATGTAACGTTGGATTGTAGATTTTAATTATTAATTGTCTATGAGACATAAAAGGGTATTAATAATTAAAATTTAATAATATCGAAAATACTAAAAATTGAACTTTGTTAAAATTTTGTAGATGGCCGCTAACAATACAAACACAATTACCCAAACCGTCCGTAACCTATCACTAAGAACCATCCTTGAAAAGGATCGTCTCAACCATAACAACTTCATGGATTGGTATCGAAACTTGAGAATCGTTCTCAAGCAAGAAAAGATATCCTATGTGTTGGACGATCCCATTCCCGATGAACCTAAGGTGGAAGATATGGAAGCCTATAACGATTTGGTTAAGTATACCGAGGACTCTATGCAAGCCTCTTGCCTCATGTTGGGAACTATGATTCCCGAAATTCAAAAGGATTTTGAACATCACGGGGCATATGACATGATTACCCAATTGAAGGAAATGTTCCTTCAACAAGCAAGGGTAGAACGCTTCGAAACAGTTCGAGTGCTTCATGCATGTCGAATGGAGGAAACCCAATCGGTCTCATCTTATGTCCTTAAGATGAAGAGCCACATTGATCGCCTCGAAAGGCTTAATTGTCCCGTCTCTAAAGAGTTGGCTACGGATTTGATCCTCAACTCTTTAACAAAGAAGTTTGAGACTTTCGTCATGAATTATAACATGAACGGATGGGACAAGAGCATTGGTGAGCTTCATGCAATGCTCAAAACTGCCGAGGCTGGCATGGGTAAAAAGGCTTTACCCATTCTAATGATCAATGAGGGAGGTAACAAGAAGAGGCTCCACCCCGACTCCAAGGCAAGTTTTGCCAAAAGGAAGGGCCACGTCAAAGGGAAGGGAAAAGGAAAGGTTAAAGCGGAACCCACGAAACCGAAGGAAAAGAAGCAAAAGGTTGCTTCGACTGACCCATGCTTTGAGATAGGGCATTGGAAAAGAAATTCTCCAACCTATCTCAAGGAGTTGAAAACCAAGAGGGATGCGGGGCAAACTTCAGGTACAATCTTTATGATACATATTGACCTTATTGTTATTTCTTCAAACACATGGGTATTGGATACCGGATGTGGAACTCATATATGCAATTTGTTGCAGGGGTTCAAAAGAAATAAACATTATAAAAAAGGGAGACGCTAGTCTCTTCATGGGCAACGGAGCAAAAGTTGAAGTCGAAGCCCAAGGAGACTATGTGTTGAAGCTTCCAAGTGGTTTGGAAGTGATTTTAAAAAAATGTTTTGTACGCTCCTAGTTTGACTAGGAACATTATTTCAGTTTCCCTTTTTCTACAATGTGGTTTTAGTTTAAAGTTTGTGAACGATGACATTTATGTTTTGATGAATGACATGTTTTACTTCAAAGCTAAACCTTCAAATGGTATTTATGAATTGGTTTATGATAATACATCATTTGATAGTTCAATATACCATGGAATCACCAAGAAACTCAAAATGGATATAAGTGAGACCTATCTTTGGCATTGTCGCCTTGGTCATATAAGGAGAAATCGCATGCAAACACTTCGAAAGAATGGTCTTTTGGAAACAAATGGAGATAATTCATTTGATGTATATGAATCTTGTTTACAAGGCAAAATGACTAAGGCACCCTTCAGTGGCACCTTTGAAAGGGCAAAGACTTATTAGGTATCATATATTCGGATGTATGTGGTCCTTTTAAGCCAATGACTAGGAATGGTGAAAGATACTTCATTAGTTTTACCAACGACTATAGTCGATATGGTTATGTGTACTTGATAAGACACAAAGATGAAGTTTTTGAAACGTTCAAAATCTTCCAAAATGAAGTAGAAAATAAACCCAAGAAAACAATCAAAGTCCTTCACACCGATAGAGGAGGTGAATACCTTAGTGACGCTTTTCAAGATCATCTTAGGAGTTTTGGGATTATCTCACAACTTACTCCACCTGGAACACCACAACATAATGGTGTGTCTGAAAGGAGGAATCGAACTCTATTGGATATGGTTCGATCTATGGTGGCTAGAAGCACATTACCTCTATCATTTTGGGGTTATGCTTTGCTCTCCGCGGCTCGTATACTCAATATGGCCCCAACAAAGAAAGTGGATAAGACACCTTTTGAAATATGGCATGGGAGGGCTCCATCATTATCATATTTGAAGGTATGGGGTTGTGAAGCTTATGTGAAGCAATACACCCCAAAAAATTGGAAGTACGATCCACTAAGTGTATCTTTGTAGGATATCCTAAAGATGATATATGATATTATTTCTACGATCCAATAGAGCAAAAGGTATTTGTTGCTCGAAAGGCTGAGTTCTTGGAAGCTAAGTTCCTTATGGAAGGAACTAGTAGAACAGTGGAACTTGATGAGGATCAAGAACCACAAGCCGATACACGTTTGGTTGATACTAGCACTCAACAAGAGGTTGTTGAAGATGATCAAGAGGTTGATCAATACACACAAAACGTTCACAGATATGGTAGAGTTAGTAATCCACCTGAAAGATATGGATTTTTGATGGATGGATGCAAAGTGGTAGATTTGGATGAACCAACCACATACCACGATGCAATGTCACAATCCGATTGTGACAGGTGGCTTAAAGCCATGAACGTAGAGATGCAATCCATGTATGCCAACCAAGTATAGGAATTGGTTGTACCACCTCTTAACTCCAAAGTAGTTGGAAGTAAGTGGGTTTTCAAGAAGAAAACCGGTATTCATGGTAACTTGGATACTTATAAAGCGAGACTTGTAGCAAAAGGTTTCACTCAAACTCAAGGGGTTGATTATGATGAAACCTTCTCGCCCGTCGCGATGCTAAAGTCAATTACGATATTATTTGCCATAGCTGCATATTATGACTATGAGATTTGGCAAATGGATGTCAAAACTGCTTTCCTTAATCGATATCTTGATGAAGATGTCTATATGGTTCAACCTGAAGGTTTTATCGATCCAAAACATCCTAACCAAGTATGCAAGTTAAAGAGATCAATCTATGGATTGAAACAAGCATCTAGAAGTTGGAATCACCGTTTTGATGAAGAAATTAGGAATTTTGGATTCATCAAGAACGCCGATGAAGCTTGTGCGTATAAGAAAGCTAGTGGGAGCATCATCACTTTCCTAGTACTGTATGTTGATAACATTCTACTATTTGGAAATTATATTCCAACCATGGAAGGTGTAAAAACCTGGCTTGGAAGTTGTTTTTCCATTAAGGATCTTGGTGCCTATATTTTGGGAATAAAGGTCTATAGGGATAGATCAAGGCGCTTGATAGGTTTGAACCAAAGTGCATACATTGACAAAATCTTGAAAAGGTTCAAGATGGAGAATTCTAAGAAAGGTTTGGTACCTACTCAAAAGGGAACGATACTGAATGCGTCTCAATGTCCAAGCACAAAGGATGAGCAAGAAATAATGAAAGGAGTCCCATATGCGTCTGCTATAGGATCCATCATGTATGCAATGATATGCACTAGACCGGACGTGTCATGCGCCTTAAGTATGACAAGTAGATACCATCAAAATCTAGGTAACAGTCATTGATGCCTGTTAAAAGTATATTGAAATACCTTAGAAGGACTAAGGATAGGTTTCTAATATATGGATCTGGTGAAGAGGAACTCGTTGTAAAGGGTTACACGGATTCGAGTTTCCAAACTAACCGGGATGGTTCTCGATCACAATCTGGGTATGTATTCATTTTGAATGGAGCTGCTGTCTCTTGGAAGAGCTCGAAGCAGGATGTTGTAGCATTGTCCACTACAGAATCAGAATAAATCGCCGCTTCATTGGCAGCACAAGAAGCTGCATGGTTAAAGAAATTCATTGCCAACCTAGGGGTAGTCCCTACTATTCAGGATCCCCTAGAGATCTTTTGTGATAACAAGGGTGCGATTGCACAAATTAAGGAACCTCGTGCACATCAAAAGACTAGGCACATTGAGCGGAGATTCAACTACATAAGGGATGAAGTTGAAAAGGGAAAGATATGTATTCGCAAAGTTCACACTGATCAAAACATTGCGGATCCTCTCACGAAGCTCCTTGAATGGCCAAAGCATGAGGGTCATACTTGTGCCTTAGGACTTCGATATTCTAGTGATTGGATTTGATCTATTTAGTATTTGGATATCAGAACAATTGTTATTTTAACTCATTTTAATAATTATGGTAATTTTGAGTTATGTTCCATTTTTAGCATGTTTAAATCCATGAATAAGTTAATTATTCTAAATGTCCATAGTCGGTCATATTTGTGGGAACAAATATGAAGGTAAGACTATTATGAACTCGGATTGGTGGATATTCATTAGGTATGGTTATTGAGCAAAATGTTGCTGCCAAAGTTCATAGATATTTGTGGGATACAAATATTGGACCCACCCACTCTCAAATATTACTACATGGAATCTTTGTGATTGATCATAAGTAATTTGAGTAAAGGCGAATATCATAGTATCCACTAACCTGAGATACATATTGGGTCTTGATATTCACCAAATATTATACTTTGACTTAGTTCTTCGCTGTTCTGAAATATGGCAGTACATAAGGCTAAGCTCAGGTGTGGTACAAGGTGATTTTGAGAGACGTATGTAGTCAAAAAGGGATTTGTTCCTCTTATTCGTTGAGAGTAAGATTTCTAAGGCCTGCTAAAGTTAAATCAACAGAGAATGATCATTCTATGTCTCTGGATTTGACATGACATCTGTAACAAAAGGATAAATGATAGATTCACCTAAATCATTTTCAAGTAAGGGACTTGAAGGGGATGATGTTATTGAATGGTACTTCGTCATACGTATTAGGGGTAGTAAACCGTTGTTAGGCGGTATTTACTACTTGCATCAATCTTCTATGTATCTTGTACAAGTTGGAGATTTTTGGAATCGGTATACCTAAGACACATATTAAATTGATGTGGCTAGTATGTTATGATCCAAGTCGGGTCATACCCAATAACAAGCTAGACAAATACTTATAATATTTATTTATGATATGATCAAACAAATAAATATTAACACTTAGAATATTTAAAAATTGGTTTTCTAAATAATTGCACTTGAGGAACAATAAATTATATGGATAATTTATTTTGATAGTATATTTTATTTCGTTATTTAATGGGTTAAATAACATTATAAAAGGTTATGAGATATTGCATAAAGTCTTGTAAACATATGATGTTAATTTATAAAAGTTACAAAATAATACAAGACATAATTTAAAAGAAAATATCTTGCAAATCTTATAAGATCTCACAATATCCAAGAAAGGTCTTACAATAGATATATGGATATCTTGGAAGATTTTGTGAGATCTTTACAAATCTCACAATATCCAAGAAAGATCTTATAAGAGATATATGAATATCTTGGAAGATTTTGTGAGATCTTTATAAATCTCACAATATCCAAGAAAGATCTTGCAAGAGATTATATATAGTGGATTTGATTCATTATTCAAGGGTTGTAATTCTTACACACACATTAAGATTTCAAGTGCAAGAACACTCTCAAATTCTCTCTAGAATTTCGGCCAAAGGTTAGTTGATCGAGAGGTGTTCATAAGTGAAAATCCTAGCAACATAAGGTGTTTGTTGGAAGGCTTGAGGTATACAAGCTTGAGGTCTTCTCCTTTGAAGATTGTCATTCAAGAATCATCATCTTCTTCCATCTCCTAGCTCCTTGAAAGGTCGTTTCTTAAAACACCCTATGGTTGTGTTTTGATAGCATGCATATTCATATATGGATCCGGGTTTTGGTTTTACATATAAAATGAGTTTTATATCTTAAAAGTAACATGTTTTAAATAATTATTCTGCTGCGTTTTTTCATTTTATATGGATAAAATGGCTTTGATAAACATGACAAAACCCCAACAGCTATTTTTTGGAATCACCTCGGAAACCTTCTTGGATCTTCAACGCAACTTGAAACAAGTTTGAAATGAGCTTGAATCTTTAAGAACTCATAAAAAATCATCAATGGAGGAGAGAGAGAGAGGGGGGGTTACGGTTGAGAGGAGAGATGAGGGAGGTGAGAGAGTGTTGAAATGTGTATGGATGTTGGAAAGATGAATATATGGAAGATATCTTGGATTTGCAAAGATTGCATGCAAGATTGTCTCCACACTTGCCACAAAATGGAGAAACAAGAAAAAGGTGGGCACCCTTGGTGCCGCCACCTACATGTACACACACACATTTCATATATACATACACATATATACATGTATTCATGCATTACACAGGTATTTAACTGATTACCAGGTATTTTATCTAGCGTTTAAAATGCGTTTTAAGGAGTAAAAAATTATTTTTATTGTTCTATAAAAATAAACTTGCCATAATATTGCTGAATAATAATTTATTTGCCTAGATTGCCTGCGTTGTCGGTATTTTGCAGTATACGTGCTTAAATTTGCAAAATAGCGTTTTTAAGCGTTTTAAATAATTATTCCTAATGAATATGATTAAAAATAACATTTTAATCATAACATAATATTTTTATGATTTTTAATATCAACCGGACGGTCATCGACGTTCGTTTCTCGTTTTGATCGTTACGCGATAAGCTTGTATCGCATTTTTGCCAACATAATTTTAAATAAAGATTGGACTCGCCAAAACTTCAAATATCATAAATTAATACCAACCAAACGTGGAATAACGAAAATAAAACCTAAGACTTTATTAAGTACGGAAATGATCGAAATTGTACAACGCTTTGAAAATTGCAATTGTTACAGTCTCCCCTACTTCTGGGAATTTCGTCCCGAAATTCTTTTAGTGGAGTCTTGTGAGAAAAGTTGTGGATACTTCACCTTCATTTGATCCTCTCGTTTTCAAGTAAACTCTGGGCCACATTTGGATTCCCAGCGAACCTTGACAATTGGTCTCCGACTGCGCTTTAGTTTCTTGACTTCATGGTCCATGATTTCCCTGGGTTTCTCGACGAAGTGCATAGTGCACCAATACGGATTTCGTCAAGAGAAATGTCGAGACTTTCGTCAGCTAAACATTTCCTCAAATTGGATACGTGGAAGTTTGGGTGAATGTTTCCCAGTTCGGGAGGTAAATCGAGTTTATAGGCTACCTTTCCGACCTTTTCGGTGATCTTGAAAGGTCCTACAAAATGAGGAGCTAATTTAGCTTTCTTTCCAAATCTAACGATATCTTTCCATGGGATACCTTCAGAAGGACACGTTCTCCAACTTGGAATTCCAACGGCTTGCGTCGTTTGTCTGCATAACTCTTTTGACGACTTCTAGCAGTCAGAAGGTTATTGCGGATTTTCAGAACCTTGTCTCTGGTTTCTTGAATGAGTTCTTGCCCGGTGATTTGGGCTTCACCTACTTCAAACCAACAGACAGGTGAACGACACTTCCGACCATAAAGAGCCTAGAAAGGAGCCATGTTGATACTGGAATGATAACTGTTGTTGTAAGAAAACTCGATTAATGGTAAATGTGAATCCCAACTACCACCAAAGTCGATCACACATGCTCTAAGCATATCCTTGAGTGTTTGGATAGTCCTTTCGGTTTGTCCATCAGTCTGAGGATGATAGGCGGCGCTTAGATTTACCCTGGCCCATGGCGGATTGCATGGTTTTCCAGAAATGAGAAGAAAAACGGGCGCCACGATCAGAAATGATTTCCAAGGGAACACCATGACGAGATACAATCTCATCAACATAAATTTTAGCAAGTTTGCTTGAAGAGTATTCCTCGTGGATTGGAAAAAAGTGTGCTGATTTGGTTAAGCGATCAACAATTACCCAAATTGCATCATGACCTTTAGGAGTGCGTGGCAATTTGGTTATAAGATCCATGGCAATGCTTTCCCATTTCCATAGAATTTTTGGTTGTTCAAGTAAACCAGAGGGACGTTGATGTTCTGCCTTGACCTTAAGACAGGTAAGACATTTGGACACATACAAAGCTATATCCTTCTTCATGCCAGGCCACCAATAATGGGTATGAAGATCCATGTACATCTTATCTGTGCCAGGATGGATAGAGTAACGAGACTTATGGGCTTCATTCATCAACAAAGTGCGTAAATCATCATGGTTTGGAACCCATAAACGACCCATAAAATAGAGTAACCCGTCATCTTTTGTTTCCAGCTGAAGCTCAAGATTGCGTGGCATTTCATCAAACATCATGCCTTGGGTCACAGAGGTATGCTGGGCTTGGTAAATACGTGTTTGAATATCGGTTTGGGCTCGAACACAATGGAGTTTGACACGCTCTTTGTGACTAAGTGCGTTAACCACGACATTCGCCTTACTAGGATGGTAGCGAATTTCGCAATCATAGTCGTTCGGAAGTTCAAACAAACGTCGTTGTCTCATGTTAAGCTCTTTCTGATTTAAAATATGTTGGAGACTTTTGTGATCTGTGAAGATCACACATTTTGTACCATAAAGGTAGTGTCTCCAAATTTTGAGAGCGAAAACGATCGCACCTAACTCAAGGTCATGAGTTGTGTAATTCTTTTCATGGACTTTCAATTGTCTTGATGCGTAGGCTATAACTTTGTCTCTTTGCATAAGAAGACAACCAAGGCCTAGATTTGAGGCGTCACAGTAAACCACGAAATCATCGTTGCCATCTGGTAGAGAAAGAATAGGAGCATTACAAAGTTTGTGTTTCAAGGTTTGAAAGGCTTCCTCTTGCTTGGGTCCCCACTCAAAAGGTTTATTCTTTTGAGTTAATGTAGTGAGGGGAACCGCGATCTTGGAGAAATTCGCAATGAATCGACGGTAGTAACCAGCAAGACCGAGAAAAGAACAAATTTCTGTAGGGGTAGTGGGTGTTCTCCAATCCTTGATTGCTGGGATCTTGGCGGGATCTACATGTATGCCTTGTTCGTTGACAATGTGGCCTAAGAATTGAACTTCTTTTAGCCAAAATTCGCATTTTGAGAATTTGGCGTAAAGTTGTTCTTTCTTTAGTAGTTCCATTGTCAATCGGAGGTGATGCTCGTGTTCTGCCCGAGATTTTGAATAAATCAGAACGTCATCAATGAAAACAATGATGAACTTATCCAAATAAGGCTTGCAGACCCTATTCATCATGTCCATTAAAATAGCAGGAGCATTTGTCAAACAAAAGGCATAATTGTGAACTCGTAGTGTCCGTAACGGGTACGAAAAGCGGTCTTGGGGATATCTTCTTCGAGTACACGAAGTTGATGATACCCAGAACGAAGATCAATCTTGGAAAAGTAGGATGCCCCTTGCAATTGATCAAAAAGATCATCGATGCAAGGTAGGGGATATCGATTTTTAATCGTGAGTTTGTTGAGCTCACGATAATGGATACACATTCGAAAAGATCAATCCTTCTTCTTTACGAATAATACGGGAGCACCCCACAGAGAATGACTCAGACGAATGAACCCTTTATCCGAAAGCTCTTGGAGTTGTTTTGCAAATTCTTGCATCGGTGCAAGACGGTAAGGAGATTTAGCTATTGGGTTGGCACAAGGTACAAGGTCGATTCGAAATTCCACTTGGAGTACTGGGGTAGGCCAGGTAGTTCTTCAGGGAAAACTTCAGGAAAGTCTTGGATAATGGGAATGTCTTGAAGATTTTTACCCTTGCCTTTATCTTCTACAATATATGCCATGAAAGCCACATGTTCCTTTTGCATGTATTTTTGGGTTTGGGTGCAGGTTATGAATTTGAGTTTATTAGAAAGTGTTTCTCCTTGAATCTCAAAAGTTTCATCCGATGGAAGAGGTATACGAATGGTTTTGTTATAACAAATGATTTTGGCATGATGTGTGGTTAACCAGTCCATGCCTACTATAATGTCAAAACTTCCGAGTTGCATAGGTGTGAGGTTGATGGGAAAGAGATGACCGTTGAGGTTTAGTTGGCAATTACAAATGATTGAATCGAGCACAATTGTTTTTCCACTAGCTACTTCCACCGGTAAGGGTTTCCCTAGTTTAGTTCTAGGTAAAGATAGTAAAGGCTCAAATGCTAAGGATACAAAACTTTTATCAGTACCTGAATTAAAAAGAATAGATGCTGGATGGTTGTGAACAAGGAACGTACCGTTCACCACATTGTTATTGGCACGAGCCTCATCAGCGTTGATATTGAATGCACGTCCATGAGCTTAAACTGCATTTGTGAGCTTGGGGCAGTTATTCCTGTAGTGAGTAAGGTCGCCGCAATTGTAACAGGATCCAGGTGGGTAGTGAGGTCGAGCAGGGTTTGCTTGATTTTGAACCAAGTCGACCGCAATTAGTGCATTTGCGACATTGTGTATGGGTTGAATGATGATAGTTGCATTGGTTACACAAAGGTGCTGTACCCGTGTATGGCATCTTGGCAGGTGCTTGAACTGGTTGGTTGGGGGCAGCTTGTTTAGCGGAGTTTTGGATAGTGACAGCAAAGTTTCTTGAAGCCTTGCGCTTCTTTGAATTCTTGGAGGTTTCGGTCTTGTTGTCTTTCTTTTTCCCCTGATCAGTCTTAGCAGATGGTTTCTTGTCGCCTTTGCGATGGAGTTTACCCTTCCTGACTTGTGATTCAGTCAGGGTAGCTGCTAATTCAATGGCCTGTCTAACGGTAGTAGGATTGCTACCGGTGACGATATCCTGAACTGGATCAGGAAGACCATCACTGTACTTCTCAATCGCCTTATCCAAAGGCGTGACCGTAGAGGGACAAAGAAGACTCAATTCCTCATATTGGTCAGTGTAAGTGAAGTTTTCTCCACTGTCTTACTTTAGGTCGTGGAATTCATTCTCGAGAGCCCTTATCTCATGACGTGGGCAGATTTCCTTCATCATAAGAGTTCTTAGTTCCTCCCAAGTAAGTGCCATAGCTACATCCGCACCTCTATCCCGCATGATGCTGTTCCACCATGTGTGTGCCCTTTTTTGAAAGACACTTGAGGCGAATTCAACCTTTCGCTCATTGGGGCATTGACAATGGCGGAAAGTGCTTTCCACACTTTCGAACCATTGTAATAGGACAGTAGCTCCTTCGGATCTACAATACTTGACGGGATGCGTAGAGTGAAATTGTTTGTAGTTGCAAGGAGTAGGTGCGTTATTGTTATTGTTAGCTTGGTTTATCTGAGTGATGAGATTTGGGAGTATAGCTGCCATTGTTGAGCGATTAGAGCTGCCATTTTGGCATTTTGAGTGTTATCCCGTCGAGGAGCCATTCTAGAAAACACGAATGCGAACGAGTGAGGTTCAAGTTTCAAAAACGGAATTAAAAAAATGAATATAAAACGAAGGATTATACCCATTCATTCATTAATTAAAACAAATAAACGATACACTGGCTAATCAAAGTAAATGGGTCTTTATAATGTATAGCGAAGACATGCTTTAGCCTATAAGTGGACACTCACCCCAAGAGTTCCCAGGTAAGAGTGACTGGTCCAATTAAGTGGATTTGTATGAACACTCTAGCCTTAGACAAAAAAACTCGGAGTACAGGCATCCTCCCTTCCAGATTGCACGTGTTCACATTATTAAAACCCAAACTTTGACGAGATTTTGAAAATCATTTGAGGCTAAAAGCCTAAAGTAAATCATCTAAGGATAGATGTTGATTTTATTTTGTAGAACTTTGGAAGCTTGAATTGAATGAGCGATTGATGAGCGTGAATTATATATATATATATATTTTAATTGGATTTTTCTTCACACAAATTTAGTTTTAATAATGGTTATCACCTAGAAACTAACTACACACACAAAGGGCAAGTGTACCCATCAGGAGGTAATATAATTTGTCGGTAAGAACCGGATATTAGTCCGTGGACGCGGTGTCTCGATACTAAACTTTTGCTACTTTAAATCCTTTTCAATCAAAGAGTTGGTTTTGCTCCTAATTTATTTTGCAAAATAAAAAATTACTACTAAACTAAGGAATAACAATATCTAAGAAAGAGTTGCCTAAACTAAGTATCCACAAACAAACATGTGACAACTAAGGGAAGGATCAATGGTGATGCAAGCTCTAAGTTAACTAAGTATCCAGTCAAGGTTTCCTAGTTTAATAACCTTAGGAAAACTAAAATGAAATAATCACTCTAATCACCTAAGACTTATTATTTGAAGCTCACTTGCTTAGTTAATGTTAACCTTTAAACAAGAGTTATTTGTTTGTCAAAACTCCTACCTCTACAAGTTTGGGAAAACTACCATGAACAACATAACGATCACCCTAACTTGCTTTCAAGTAAGTAGCACTATTATCATGTTCTTGACAAAGACCACAAGCATGGTCATGCTAGATAACAATATTGGCCAAAAATCATCAATCTAACACAAACATACCTATAGAATCCAAGTAAACATTATTATGATTTTTCCAAATCTATGCAAGAATTCCTACACATGTTCAAATCATCATTCAAGCCATGTTAACAATTACCATTCCTAGTTTCATGTTATGAACCATACTAACAAGTTACTAAGATTCAATAATCATAATCTTTACATGGGCTTTCCAACACAACATGTAAATACTTATGACAAAACATTCAAGAACAAGGACTTTAATCATGTATAAGAACTCCAAGAACAAGATTCAAGCACTACTATGAAGATTAACAAAAACAATCACCACATCAACTTCCATGATTATCACATATTCATAAGCTTCAACTAGTTTAGACAACACCAAATGTTTAGCCTACAAGGCTCATGGTAACCAAATCAAACATACAAAGACAATAATTGTTCATAATGTAAGAAGTTTCTAACCAAGATTAAAGACAAGTAAAATGGTAATTTGAGTGGATCTCTAAGTGTAATACTCCTCTTCAAGGCTTCCTCTTGACTCCTACAAGCTTCCAAGGCAGATTCTTGAGAAAAATCTTCACCAAAATGCTCCAACTCCCCTTCAAATGAGCTTAAACCACGTATTTATGCTACTGGGAGTTTGGCACGACCATGCCACCTTTTGGCACAGTCGTGCTTAGTAAGTGTCAGAGTGTCTTTTTCGAGTGTTGACTTTTTTGCTAGCCATTTTGGGAAAAATCCCACTCAAACTTTTCAAAGGTGGCACGGTCGTGCTTCCCGGTGACATATTGAAAAATGGCTGAAATGATCTCGGGAATAAGCTGATATGAGACTGGTTTGGCTAGGCACGGTCGTGCCAAGGTTTGGCACGGTCGTGCGAGTCTTCAAATGTTCTTGGTTTGCGCAGAAAACGAGGGTGCTGATGAGAGTGCCGATCAGGGTTGGCCTGGCACGGTCGTGCCAGTGGTTGGCACGGTCGTGCCAGTGGTTGGCACGGTCGGCCATATCTGGCAGTTTGATGGAAAACTCCGTTTTTGCTCCAAAAGCCTCCATTTCAACACCGGGCCGAAGCCCGAACCTGTATTTTTACAAACAACTCAAACGAGTACCGAAATCAATGAAAATACGACAAGCTCTCGTGTAAACGGGGTCTATTTGATGTTTTAAAGATGTATAAATTCTTATGCATCAAACATCCCCACACTTGAACTTTGCTTGTCCTCAAACAAACTAAAACAAATTAAAACTCCCTAATTGGCAATAACTCAACTAGCATTTTATAAGCACAAACAAACTACTCGGGTTATAACACTCAAGGACTACTCGACATGAAGGAAAAAACCAAAAAGTATATAAAATATGTTTATGAGCAATGGTCCATCTTGGAAATCCCTACAAGTCTACTTCACATCCTCATAATGTTCACACACACTCGGCTAATATATGGGTGCACATATGATATGGAGTATGTGTAAAACACTCGATGCCACGACGATGACTATGTGATATCATAAGCTTGTGAAAGGATCAAATCTAATCACTCGACAAAAACATAACATGAATCATGAGGTCTTATTTGGGTTGTAACTTGGCTAGGGTCAAGGGTATGGAAGTGGATGTTTAAAGTGGCTAAAACGGTTGTAACCTGGCGGTTTGACTAACTTGAACCAAAAGAAAAATAAGAACTATACAATTTAATATTATCTAACCGAGAGCTAATCAACGGATTTAGCTTTTCCACTCCAAAATTGCTCTAATGAAGCCACTTGGTAAGGCTTTTTTTTCAACTATAATCGTTTTTCTCGTTTTTTTTTCACCATGCTTGAAAGGGAAACTAAGTACGTCTACTTAGATAAAAACTCTACCCCATGATGTTGCAACTATATACTAAGATACTATACAAAAGTAACAAGTTAATCACTAACCAAACCGGGCTTCTAACCAAAATGGGTTAAAATATAAAAGGCTAATTTGGCTAGTGGCTAGTATTTAGTGGTTTAAAAGAAATGAAAGGGAAAGACTCAAATTGGTTTAACTAAGGGAATGATTTGGGTGAGGGAATACATAAAAATTGGTTAAAAACAAAAGGTTTCCTAGTGCCTCAATCATTTTCATGCTATATATTTGTCTTGCGGCCTCGAAATGTATACCTAACACAAGTTCTAAACCACAAAAGTCATCCGGCTCACTCAATCTTTGCCTGCAAAAACATGATAAAAAATAACTAAAGCTACAAAGGCTCAAAAATAACTCACGGAAACGGGCGTATTGGGTAAATATATAAGGCAAACAAGTAGGTCAATCGCTTGATTTCTCATGCTCAAGTGTATACAAAAAATTACTTAGTGGTAATCCTCATGCGAGCAAGCCCTTTTTGCGTTCACCCTTTGTATATTCGTAAAAAATTTACTGCTTTTATAAAAACTTATGTTGTGTTGATTATTAAGCCACAAAAATCATTCAAGAGAGCTTTATTATTATTATTATTATTATTGTTATTATTATTTTTGCGTGACAACAAAGCTCAAGCGCTAAACCACCTCCCGGCACTTGAAATGTACATCGCCCTCGATGTACACAAAACAAATATATGAAAACATATATAATGAAAGAGGAGGAAGATGGTAACACGAAAACTCCCCTGAAATGAAACGACATGAATAGAGCTAAAGGACATAGTAAGGAGCAACCGCAACGAACCGCCAAGCCATCCAACAAATCAACCTCTCAAACAAGCAACACTGCGCACTAGCAAACAAGATCAAATACACTAAAAATTACCCAACCCCATTTACCCTTGCATTTATTTATTTATACCACTAATCATAATAAAAGGAAATAAAAGATCACAACGGAGGGGTGTACGGATGGTGCAAAATGGCACACCCCTCAAACACGAAATAGTAAAGTACAAAATGGACACGGGACCTATCACTCGGTCCAGAAGTACCGGTGTCATCTCTGCGTTCGATTCGTGATCTGCGCGTGAAATGTGGAGGCGGCTGTGTGTATGGAGCATTCTTTGAGTTCGCTATGTGCTTCTGCGAACTGAAAAGCCAGTCATAGCTCCGTCGGCTTTGCTCATACATGTCCTCCAGAAAATTATCCTGCCTATGTACCTCTGTGCGAATCAGACCGACATCCCGTCTCGTCTCCTGCTGGCTCAAAGCGAGCCTGTCCATCCTCTGCCAAAGATCAAGTGTGGTCGGGTTGTAAGGCCCGTACCCGCCCTGCTCAAAGCCACCACCACCAAAATCACCATGCTCATGCTCCCAATTTGGGTTTTCGAAACCATGACCCAACTGCATGTGAGGAACCGCTCCCCTAGCGAATCCCTCAGGCTCGTGAACTGGAGCATCCTGTATGTGAACGTCATCACCACCATCATCACTATCATCATCCCCATCGGGAAGCGGATCCCAAATCCTACCTAACTTGTCGATAAGCTTCGGGATACCGTTAACCTTACGTATCATATGCATGGAGTTCAGCTGGGCCAAGTCGACAAGACCGTAATCACAAGCTTCGGTAAGACCATCTAATGAGACTCGATAATACTTTGCGAGTTTGGTTGCGAAAGCATCCCCCGCAAATCTTTGATGTGGGCGTCGAACCAATACCTTGGAAGATGGACTCCACAATGCTTGCAGCTACATTGCAGTTTGAACCCGAAATGATGCAGTAAAGGTGGAAGAGGTCGCGGTTGGTGATGTTTCCTGTGCTATCACCCGGACCCCCCGATCATGTGAAAGATGGCTCGCTCGATGACCCGATGAAGTGGGTCGAGAATCCAAGTAGCTTTAGCCTTGCGCCGGTCCTAAACCCGACCCGGTACCGTGATTTGATCCCAGAATGCTGTTCTATCAACCCTGGCTCCCAATCTTGCAAACTGCCATCAAACAGCTCAATGTCGATTTCATCGTCCTCATACAACTCCAAAACCTCTCCGAAGCGACTGATGGACTGGTGGTGCCATTTCCGCCCCAACCGGTAGCTCACACCAACCTTTTTATCGTATATGTCCGGGCATGGAAACGTGCATCTGAAGGATGCAAAGAACTCGATCACAAGCTCAACGTACTGTGGCTCAGCAATGTCAAACAGGCGGTTCCATGGAGGTGTCATCAAGTCCTCGAACTGCTCGGATTGACCGAACAAATCCAAGTCTACTTTTTGAAGCCTCCTCATGGGCTCGATTTGGTTCCTTCGAGCCCATATCCGCTCCGCTTTCTGTATACATTGCCCTTCCTTGGCATTGTTCCTAAACCGCATGAACGGGTGAACCATCTGCAAGAGAACCGGAATTAATCAGCAACAAAATTGAAACAAAAACGAACCTCTAGACAGTTGGCACGGTCGTGCCTGGGTTTGGCACGATTGTGCGTGGATGAACAACAACATATTTTTATGAAGTTTTGGAAAAATTATGAAGTTCTGGGTTCGTTCTTCAAGTGGCACGGTCGTGCCAGATTTTGGCACCCTCGTGCCTGACCAAATTGTGACAGATTTTCTGGGCGATTTGAGCGATCTGGCAAAATTTTATGAAAAGCACGGTCGTGCCAGGGCCTGGCACGATCGTGTGTGATGAAATTCTGGGCAGGTTTTCCAGATTTATGAAGATCCATCATCAACTTATGAAGAGCATGATCATGCCAGATTTTGGCAACCTCGTGCATGACGGAACCCAGAATCGCGAAATCGCTCAAAACGCACCTAAAACCCTGATTTTTTCATCTTTTTGTTTAGGGGTTTTGTAAATCGGTCACTTGTGGTAAAAAACAACACAAAAAACACTAAAAACAGGCTTGAATCGGGCGATTTAGACCAAGCCCTAAAACTAAAAAGAAACTAACTATGAAGAACAAACCCTAAGACTCAAGAACTTAACAAAGAAGAAGAAGGATTCGTACATGGAATGATTGTTGGGATGGAAGAGACAAGAATTCTTGGAGGAAGCTAGGAGATGCAAGGGATTCGTGAGTGCTTTGAATTGGTTCAAGAGAGTAAGAAGGAGAGGTTAAAGGAAAGTGGTTGAATGTATTATTGGTGGGTGCTATTATTGGTTCTGCAAAGTGGCTGACACTAGCAGGTCTGGTAGTGCCAGATTTTTCGGTTGATAGTGCTTGAGATTCAGATTTTTTTTAAGTTTAACTTTGAAAAACATAGTTTGTACAAAAAATTAATTTAGAAACTAAAGGGTGGAAATAAAAATGAGAATTAAACGGACTCCTTGAACCCGGGATACTCACTAAGCATCTCCTACCAAGAAAATAGCCGAACTAATAGACCTGAGAGCTGGCAACAAGCACTAACATCCCTCGCGACTTGAACGAACCGCAACCTGAAAAAGAAAAACAAACAACCGACACAATATATATACAAAAACGGGCTAAGTTTATTTACAGACTCACCACCCCGCATTCATTTGTTCCTGGGGTTGAGGGTAACAACTTCCTCACTCTGATCAACGGGCCCTCAAAAATAAGTCTTTAACCTATGCTCATTGACTTTAAACAACCGGCCATCCTCGTGACCTATCTCCACTGTCCCGTAAGGAAACACTGACCGTACAGTGTAGGGACCTGACCATCGAGACTTGAGCTTACCAAGAAATAACCTCAGATGGGAGTTGTATAACAACACACGATCACCCACTCGGAATTCCTTCTTGTCCTTCAAGCGACTATCGTGCAACGTCTTGGTACGTTCTTTGTATAGCTTGTAGCTCTCATATGCCTCATTCCTTAGCTACTCAATCTCGTGGATCTGCACAAACATGTTCTCGCTCGCAGCAGCCATATCAAGATTAACTGTCTTCAAAGCCCAATAGGCTTTGTGCTCGAGCTCCACAGGAAGATGACAAGACTTTCCATAGACCAATTTAAACGGTGTGGTGCCTATAGAGTCTTGTAGGCTGTCCGGAAAGCCCATAATGCATTATCTAACTTCTCGGACCAATCCCTACGGCTAGAATTAACCGTCTTCTCCAAAATTCGCTTGATACCCCGATTAGTAACCTCAACTTGCCCACTCGTCTGTGGGTGGTATGGTGTAGAAAACCGATGCTGCACACCATATCGGGACAATGCTTTCTCAAGCTGTGCATTGAAGAAATGCGTCCCACGGTCACTAATCAATGCCTTAGGGGCACCAAATCGAGCAAACAACTTCTTCAAAAATTTCACCACTACTCTAGCATCATTTGTGGGTAAAGCCTGTGCTTCATCCCACTTGGACACGTAGTCAACAGAAACTACAATATAGCGGTTACCAAAAGAAGTCGGAAAGGGACCCATGAAGTCTAGCCCCCATACATCAAAGATCTCATAGACTTGGATGCCGTTATTGTTGCATCTCATGGCGTGCTGAAATGTTGCTTGCCCTCTGACAAGCATCACAAGGCCTTACCCACTCATGGGCATCACGGAAGATAGTCGGCCAAAAGAATCCAGAGTCGAATACTTTCTTCGCAGTGTTATTCGCTCTGTGGTGGCCCCCCGTAGGTCCCTCGTGACAGTGGCGCAAAATATCTCTCGCCTCGTTACCATACACGCAACACCGGATCATCTGATCCGCTCCTACCCTAAACAAGTAAGGGTCATCCCAAAAGTAGTACTTAACATCCGCAAAGAACTTTCGCTTTTGCTGATGGGTCATCCCCTTGATCAGGATGCCACTAGCTAAGTAGTTCGCGAAGTCAGCAAACCATGGGGAATCATCACTCGTCTCGATCCTCATAAGAAACTCGTGGGGAAATTTTCATTGATGTTAGGCCCACGAATTTCCTTCCTCTCAGAATGCTCAAGTCCAGACAAATGATCGGTTGCGAGATTTTTAGCCCCTCTCTTATCACAAATCTCAATATCAAACTCCTGCAGCAAAAGAATCCATCGTATCAACCTCGGTTTAGCATCCTGCTTGCTAAAAAGATACCGAAGAGCTGCATGATCCGTGTACACAATGGTCTTGGAAAGGACGAGATAAGACCGAAACTTATCGAATGCAAATACCACAACTAGGAGCTCTTTCCCTGTCGTGGTGTAGTGCTTCTGAGCGTCGTTCAAAGTCTTGCTCGCATAGTAAATCGGGTGAAAGTGCTTATCTCTCCTTTGACCCAAGACGGCTCTGACTGCGAAATCACTCGCATCACACATCAACTCAAAGGGTAGCTCCCAGTCGGGAGCTACCATGATTAGGGCATTCACCAACTTCTCCTTCAACAACTTGAATGCCTTAAGGCATTCATCGGAGAAAACAAACTGGGCATCCTTCTCGAGGAGCTGAGTCATGGGACGGGCGATTTTGGAAAAGTCCTTTATGAATTGCTGGTAAAAACCTGCATGACCTATAAAACTCCTAATAGATTTCACTGATGTGGGAGGCGGAAGTTTAGAAATAGTCTCAACCTTGGCTCAATCAACCTCGCCCCGCCTGTGAAATATTGTGCCCAAGCACAATGCCCTCCTTCACCATGAAGTGGCATTTCTCCCAGTTCAACACCAAGTTGGCTTCTTCACACCTAGCCAACATCCTCTTCAGATTCCCAAGACACTGATCGAAGGAACTCCCAAATACAGAAAAATCATCCATGAAAACCTCCATGGAGTCCTCGATCATATCGTGAAAAATGGCCACCATACATCTCTGAAATGTGGCCGGGGCATTACACAGTCCAAAGGGCATCAGCCGATAGGCAAATGTGCCGTAGGGACATGTGAATGTCGTCTTCTCCTGATCCCCAGGAGAGATGGGAATATGGAAATAAGCCGAGAAACCATCAAGGAAGCAATAGAACATCCTACCCGATAACCTCTCCAACATCTGATCAATGAAAGGGAGTGTGAAATGATCCTTCCTCGTGGCATCATTGAGTTTGCGATAATCAATGCAAACTCTCCATCCGGTGACTGTACGAGTAGGAATCAACTCGTTTTTCTCATTCGTCACCACCGTCATGCCTCCTTTCTTCGGGACTACCTGCACAGGGCTAACCCAAGGTGAATAAGAGATCAGATATATCAAACCTGCATCAAGTAGTTTGATGACCTCTTTCTTCACAACCTCCTGCATGTTTGGGTTCAAACGCCTCTGATGCTCAACTACAGGTTTAAAGTCCTCCTCCATCAAGCTCTTATGGGTACAAAAGGATGGATTAATCCCTTTTATATCCATAATCTTCCAAGCATTCGCCTTCTTATACTGCTTCAAAACCTCCAACAATCGATCCTTCTCCTCTCCCGACAATCTAGCAGAAATGATAACGGGCAAATGAGTCGCACCCTCCAAGAAAGCATACTTCAAGTGCTCTTGAAGCTCTTTAAGCTCAACCGAAGGTGGATCCTCAACAAAAGGGCGTGCTTTAGGCTTAGCGACGCGATCCACAACCTCAAAAACCTCTGGACACGGGGGAGACACATGACCTATCAGACAGGTTGTCTCCTCAACTAGTTGGTTCACAGCAGGTGAACCAAAAGTCTCCCTTCCAAGTAACTGCGTGTCCACCACATCCTCCTCAAATGTGTCACGTAGATGATAACTCACATATAGTCTCAATGAAATAGAGTGTATCATCCTGAGTCTGTGGATGCTGCATGGATTTACCAATATCAAAGGTAACCTCCTCATCATCATCCCTAAGAGTAAGTCTGCCGGTGCAAACATCAATCAAGGCTCTAGCAGTGGCTAGAAATGGTCGACCTAAGATAAGCGGGACAGTTTTATCCTCATCCATGTCCAAAATCACGAAATCGACAGGAAAGACAAACTTGTCAATTTTCACTAGCATATTCTCAACTATGCCTCGAGGATACTTCACTGAACAATCGGCAAGCTGAATGCTCATACGAGTGGGCTTGGGCTCTCCCAAGTCTAGCTTAGCAAAAACCGCATATGGCATGAGGTTTATGCTAGCTCCAAGATCAGCTTATGTATTGCTGGCCAACAAACTACCAATCAAACACAGGATAGTGAAACTCCCGGGGTCATTCATCTTCTTCGATAGTTTGTTCTGAAGAACCACTGAACACTCCTCATTCAAGGTCACATGCGAAAGCTCCTCAAGTTTCTTTTTGTTAGATAAGATATCTTTCAGAAACTTGGCATACTTAGGCGTTTGAGCAAGTGCCTCGACAAATGGTAAATTTAAATGAAGTTGCTTAAAAAGCTCAAGGAATTTACCATAGTGTTCCTCCATCTTCTGCTTCTTCAACCTCCCCGGATATGGAATGGGACGGACATACTCTCTCAATGGCTCCTTGGGTCATTTTGTACTTGCTCGGACTCGCCTCTGTTGCACCTCACCCGGAGAATCCATCTCAATATCCTCATCAACCTCATCATCAATCGGCTTTGGTGAAGCAGCCGAAGTAATGGGCTCAGCGGTCTTGCCGCTTCTCAACGTGATGGCCTTCGCAGTAGCATTCGGATTAGGCTCCGTATTGCTTGGAAGGCCCCCTTGTTGTCTCTCAGACAACATCTTGGCAATCTGGCCAACTTGTTTCTCAATGGTCTGCATGGAAGCCTTTTGGCTTCTCAACTCACTTTTGTGCCTCGCGAAACGACCGTCATAATCCTTGTAACGCTTCTCATTCTCGGACTTTATGGATTTCTGACCGGCGATGAGCTGACTGAACATGTCCTTCACACTAGGCTCGCTAGTGTGAGATGTCTGCTGAGGTCGAGGCTGACCATACGCTCCTGGAGCTGTGGGACGTGGAGCAAATCCGGGTGGATGCTGAGTAGACGCATCTGGCCTCCAACTGAAATTTGTGTGATTCTTCCACCCCGGATTATAAGTGTTGCTGTAGGGATTATTCTGAGGACGGTATTGGTTTCCCATGAAATCTACATGCTCGTGTGATATCCCTCACGTTGGAAAATCGCCTACATGATGTTCACCCCCACTCGAAGAACCACTCGAGTGTATCTCCATCACTCGATCAAATTTCGAAGATAAGGAATCCATACGTGCTGTCATGGCAGTGAAGTCGTCCACGTGATGAACTCCCCATCGAGAACTCTTTCCTCTCGTGCCGATGTCTCCACCTGAATACGTATCGACCATCATTTGCCCTAGACCATCTAAACCATGGTAGAAGATCTGACATTGTTGCCACTTGGGTAACCCGTGGTGTGGAACCTTTCGCATAAGCTCTTTAAATCGCTCCCACGCCTCGTAAACGGACTCATCCTCATCCTGATGAAAGTTAAGAATCTTGGTTCTCAACCGAATAGTTTTTCTGGAGGGAAGTATTTCTGGAGGAACTTCTCAGCTAATTGATTCCATGTAGTGATAGATCCAGCTGGAAGTGAGAGAAGCGACTCCTTGGCTTCATCACGTAAAGAAAACGGGAAGAGCCGACGTCGTATCGCATCCGGTGATGCGTCACGAATCGTGAACGTGGCACAAACCTCCAGAAAACCCGCAATATGGACACTAGGATCCTTGTGATCCTTGCCATAAAACTGCACCGCATTCTGCAACATCGATATGGTGCCAGATTTGATCTTGAAATTATTATTATTAATCGTCGGTGCATTGATGCTCGCAGGTAAACCCTCAAGTGACGGCTTTCCTATCTCATTTAAGATCCTCGTTTCCTCCTCGTCCGCCATTTCTACACGAACCTCGTAGTATGTGTCATCTCCCCTCGCGTCTACCTCGATTGTAGCGGCTACCGTGCGGGACCACTCCTGCAGTCTCCGATGAAGATTGTGTTCCGGCTCCGATGAAGGCTCAACGATTTCAGCAACGGGGGTTGAGGACATACATGACCTGTAGGGAAAAAGAAGGAGCACAATGCACTATATATACAAAGATAAAAACAACTAGCAAATAATCATTTTTTTTCAAATAATCATACAAAAACAAATAAAATCAAGTAGACAAAAACTTTATACACTTTTGGCTAGGTAAGTAACTCGAACCATTCTCAAGAAGACCGCATCCCCGGTAACGGCGCCAAAAACTTGATGTGCGTGAATTATATATATTTTAATTGGATTTTCTTCACACAAATTTAGTCTTAAAAATGGTTTTCACCTAAAAACTAACTACACACACAAAGGGCAAGTGTACCCATCGGGAGGTAATATAATTTGTCGGTAAGAACCGGATATCAATCCGTGGACGCGGTGTCTTGATACTAAACTTTTGCTACTTTAAAGCCTTTTCAATCAAAGAGTTGTTTTTGCTCCTAATTTATCGTGCAAAATAAAAAACTACTACTATACTAAGGAATAACAATATCTAAGAAAGGGTTGCCTAAACTAAGTATCCACAAACAAACATGTGACAACTAAGGGAAGGATCAATGGTGATGCAAGCTCTAAGTTAACTAAGTCTCCAATCAAGGTTTCCTAGTTTAATAAACCTTAGGAAAATTAAAATGAAATAATCACTCTAATCACCTAAGAATTATTATTTGAAGCTCACTTGCTTAGTTAATGTTAACCTTTAAACAAGAGTTATTTGTTTGTCAAAACTCCTAACTCTACAAGTTGGGAAAACTACCATGAACAACATAACAATCACCCTAACTTGCTTTCAAGTAAGTAGCAGTGCTTCATGTTCTTGACAAAGACCACAAGCATGGTCATGCTAGATAACAATATTGGCCAAAAATCATCAATCTAACACAAACACAACTATAGAATCCAAGTAAACATTATTATGATTTTTCCAAATCTAAATGCAAGAGTTCCTACACATGTTCAAATCATCATTCAAGCCATGTACAATTACCATTCCTAGGTTCATGTTATGAACCATACTAACAAGTTACTAAGATTCAATAATCATAATCTTTACATGGGCTTTCCAACACAACATGTAAATACTTATGACCAAACATTCAAGAACAAGGACTTTAAGCATGTATAAGAACTCCAAGAATAAGATTCAAGCACTACTATGAAGATTAACAAAAACAATTACCATATCAACTTCCATGATTATCACATATTCATAAGCTTCAACTAGTTTAGACAACACCAAATGTTTAGCCTACAAGGCTCATGGTAACCAAATCAAACATACAAAGACAATAATTGTTCATAATGTAAGAAGTTTCTAACCAAGATTAAAGACAAGTAAATGGTAATTTGAGTGGATCTCTAAGCGTAATACTCCTCTTCAAGGCTTCCTCTTGACTCCTACAAGCTTCCAAGGCAGATTCTTGAGAGAAATCTTCACCAAAATGCTCCAACTCCCCTTCAAATGAGCTTAAACCACATATTTATGCTACTGGGAGTTTGGCACGACCATGCCACCTTTTGGCACGGTCGTGCTTGATAAGTGTCAGAGTGCCTTTTTCGAGTGTCGACTTGTTTTCTAGCCATTTTGGGAAAAATCCCGCTCAAAATTTTCTGAGGTGGCACGGTCGTGCTTCCCGGTGACATATTGAAAAATGGCTGAAATGATCTCGGGAACAAGCTGATCTGAGACTGGTTTGGCTAGCCACGGTCGTGCCAGTCTTCAAATCTTCCTGGTTTGCGCAGAAAATGAGCGGGCTGATGAGAGTGCCGATCAGGGTTGGTCTGGCACGGGCGTGCTATATCTAGCAGTTTGCTGGAAAACTCCGTTTTTGCTCCAAAACCCTCCATTTCAACACCGGGCCGAAGCCCGAACCTGTATTTTCTCAAATAACTCAAATGGGTACCGAAATCAATGAAAATACGACAAGTTCTCACGTAAATGGGGTCTATTTGACGTTTTAAAGATGCATAAATTCTTATACATCAACGATGATGCTTGTATATTGTGTATTCACCTAAGGATAGGTGATGGTTTTGTGTATTTCATGAATCTAAACGCAAGTTACCTCACGTTTGGGTCCTAGATAGGTTATAGTCTAGGTCAAGAGTAATTCTAATAACCTAATTCCCTATAACCAGTGCTCTGATACCAACTTTTAACACCTCAATCGCGTAGTAGCATCAATACGCGACGGAAACACTGGGGAGTCACGTTACAAATTGTTTCACAACACATGGTAATTAAGTTTAATAATATCGAATTAGATTACATAACATTGTCTTAGGAAATACAAACCATTACAAATAACTACTGTTTATTTTAAACAAACTAAGGCCCTGGTCCATTCCTACATGATCCAAACTTGTAAATCATCACACATCTGCACCTGAAACATATGTGAAAATAACATGTCAACAATTAAATGTTGGCGAGTAACATAGGTTTTGGATATGAAATGTCTTGTTTTGAATAAGTGTTCAAATAACTTGTTTTGAAACAATGATCTAATAACTTGTATTGATTAAATGATCAAATAACTTGTATTGAATAAATGATCAAATATCTTGTATTAAATAAATGATCAAATATCTTGTATTGAATGAAACAGTTGCCTTATTGTGAGAAACCCTGATCTGATGATGAATACATTCAAACCTTTGTTCTGACTGATGTGTAATCCCTCAGAAGGGGATTATCGTTGATTTGCTCAGTTTCTGTCATTCCTTAAACAAACTTTCAAACAAACATAGGAAGCGGGAATGAGGTTGTCAATCCTATGGTACCATAACATACTACCGGTCGGCTTGGCCTAAGCTAATGAATGTATAATTGATGAATCAAGTCTCACACAATGTGAAAATATGTTATATGAAATGTGAAAATGCTTTTGTAATTGTTGAAGATACAATTCAACAATGCATGATAGTGAATTTTGTATACCTTGATAAGATAAATTAATCAAAGTAGTTGAAGATGAAAAAGAGGTTTTTGAACACTTATATTATGATGTATAATAATGATTTGAAATCTTGAAAATAGTAATAGGCACATATGAATCACCCCAAAAACTTTTGAAAACATAAAAGAGGAGACTATGTTACTCACCTTCGGGTGCGTTAAATTAATAAGCACAAATTCCTCAATGTTGATCTACACTCCCTAATTTTAGATAGGAACGAGTGAATGATCAATTATTCTAAAAATCCCTAAGTTTCTCCAAAACTATTGTTTTTTCACATAACTTCAAGATTTTCTCAAAAAGTTATTATTTTGGTTATGTTGGCAATTTGTGTATATTTATATATATATGAGTTCATATATATATATTAATATTTTATGAACTTGAACGATTTATTGATGACCGTTATTATGTTATATCCGTTTACGCACTCGTTTATATACAATAATCATAGTTTGTACGATGTGACATAATTACTAAAATTTCAACATATTATCGAATGTCCTAGTGCACATATTTCATCAAAGTAAATAATCTATTACTCTTAAATTATTTTATACATGCAATAATTTCACAAGTTAGTCTATGTATCATTTTCATGCTCTAACATATAAGTTGCATTTTAACATGTCTTTTGACGAAACAAGCATATAAACCGCACAAGTACGCATGCATAGATCTATATTCAATTATCATGCTACTACTTATCATTCCACATAATGCATGTCATGTTCACATACCACACATCAACATACAATCCATGCATGAAACTACTCATGTTCGTGTACCTTAAATATGCGTATTTTTGCGTTTTCGGTAACGTTTTCGGGCATCGGAAATCACGTATGACTAGCCAAACACCAAAGATACTTAATATAAGTTAAAATACTTATTTTTATACCAAAAATATCAGTTTATTTACTGATCTAAAACAGTTTTTATAAAAACCTCTTAAAAAAGTGATTTTTGCCCTTTTTAACGCATAGTTTTGCACCGAACTTTACTATAAGCATCCCAAATCGTAATGACTTGATATTTTGACAAAATACATGTTGATTAAAATGGTGGTTATACTCATGATAGTGCAGGTCTCACATAAGGCAAATAAATCACACAATTTTCACCAAATTTACCACTTTTTAAGCCTAATGTACAACATGCAAAGCTACTAACTTATGTCATGACTTTGTATCATCATAATACATCAAATAACATTATTTTTAATGTTTATAATCTGTTTTAATATACTTTTGTCACACCATAACATATCATTATCAAATCAACTTCATATCATTTCCTAATCATCACTAGATGTATGCATGTATTATTTATGAACTTGTGAGCAAAACTTATGTGCATGCATTCATATATACATATACACGACACACATATATATGCATTTACATTTCCAAAAAATCACTTTTCATGTTCAACATTAATCATGTGAACTTTTATATAGAACCTATTAATCATGCATGCAATCACTTTTCAAGAATCAAATCATTTAAGAATCATCATTTTAACGAGAATCAAAACACAACCATTAGCATATATATATATATACATTCACGGCCATACATACATATATATACTTTCATTTTAAAAAAAAAAAACCATGTTCTTGTTTAAAGTTTAAGTTTGTGAAGAAATCCAAGTTTTGAGAAACCTTCCATCAACATCATCACCAAGAAGCAAGAACACTAACTTTAAAAGAAATTTTATACCTTCCAAATATGTTAGTGGGTTTTGATGATTTCTTTGTCGTTATGGAGGTTGCTCTTCTTTGGAATCACCTCGGAAACCTTCTTGGATCTTCAACGCAACTTGAAACAAGTTTGAAATGAGCTTGAATCTTCAAGAACTCATCAAAAATCATCAATGGAGGAGAGAGAGAGGGGGGTTACGGTTGAGAGGAGAGACGAGGGAGGTAAGAGAGTGTTGACATGTGTATGGATGTTGGAAAGATGAATATATGGAAGATATCTTGGATTTGCAAAGATTGTATGCAAGATTGTCTCCACACTTGCCACAAAATGGAGAAACAAGAAAAAGGTGGGCACCCTTGGTGCCACCACCTACATGTACACACACACATTTCATATATACATACACATATATAAATATATTCATGCATTACACAGATATTTAACTGATTACTGGGCATTTTATCTAGCGTTTAAAATGCGTTTAAGGCGTATAAAATTATTTTTATTGTTCTATAAAAATAAACTTGCCATAATATTGCTGAATAATAATTTATTTGTCTAGATTGGTTGCGTTGTCGGTGTTTTGCAGTATACACGCTTTACTGCGCAGTATGCGTTTAAATTTGCAAAATAGCGTTTTTAAGCATTTTAAATAATTATTCCTAATGAATATGATTAAAAATAACATTTTAATCATAATGGAATATTTTTAAGATTTTTAATATTAACCGGACGGTCACCGACGTTCATTTCTCGTTTTGATCGTTACGCGATAAGCTTGTATCGCATTTTTGCCAACATAATTTTAAATAAAGTTTGGACTCGCCAAAACTTCAAATATCATAAATTAATACCAATCAAAGTGAATAATGTCATAAACGTGGAATAACGAAAATAAAACATAAGACTTTATTAAGTACGGAAACGATAGAAATTGTACAACGCTTTGAAAATTGCAATTGTTACATTAACTTACCCGTTGGAAGATTATCAAACAAAAGGCACGCAGCTCCAGTGAGGGTCTAAAGTAATAAGTGATACCACATAGGTAATGTCCATATACCAATGAGTCCTGCGCCAGTGAACAAGCGCAAATGATCATCTGGATCAGTCATTCCATTGAACTTTCCCACATTTGATGGTAACTTTGCTCGCTCAAGCGGAGCCAACGCAATATCCTTCACAAACTTTGATTCTTTGCTACTTCAGTTGGTCTGTATATCAAATTGTAATCATGCTCAGCCTATGGATTATAAACCGCGTGAACTTTTGGTTTATAATCAACGTGATCCTTGGACAAACGGTTGAAAACACTTGCACTATCACCTTCTTCATAAGATTTGTCGTATTCATCGTACTGAGTGTCCCGCTTCTGTGAGAAGCGCGGGCCCAGATGTGAATGGACAGAAACACGTTTCCAAGTCTGCTCCTCTTGATTTCTACCAACGGATGGCGTAGAGTCATATTTAGTTCTAGATTGTGAATACATCTCTGTCTCTTCAACAGACACATGCGACGGTGCACGTGCTCTGTTTGGTGAATCATAACTCAGAACTCGAGGTGCTGGCGAGGCACGCACCTGAGGAGCAGGGATTTGAGTTCAATGTCTTGTGTACCAGTATGTGCACAGAGCTGAGCGTAAATAGCATTCAAGGCACTTTGAGATTTTACATACGACGAGATTGGAGTCTCACTTGGCGGTAAAATTGAAGCAACGGGTGGCATTTCATTTTGAATTCCCGGAGTTACTGGAATGTTCACATAACCTTGATCATGATGAGCATCAACTTCGCCGGAAAACTCTTCTTCCACATGTCCGTCGATCTGAGCACCATGAGCAATATGCCAGCTCTCAGATCGAGGACCTAGTGGATGGGATGAACCATCAGCCATGATACTTATGATTCAAGCGAACAAAACGAAAAGATGAGAAGAAAAAAGTAATCGGTGGGCGCTAATGAAGAAACACCCGATCTAATTGATCGGAATCAGATCAGATCTGTTTTTTCGGTTCCTGCATAAAAGGTAAATCCTCCGATTTGTTCGCCGTATTACGAAAGTAGACCTCCAGTGAACACTGCAAAACAGAACACTGTTAGACTCGCCACGGGGAGAATGGGGGTTCTCTCCGTGACCACCCTCCGGCATGAGAATAAGTATAGGTTCTCGGAATAGTTTTAGTGAAGTAAGAGAGAAAGTGAGAGTGAATGAGATTACTTGTACCTGAAGTCTCCTTTATATAGCTGAATTTAGGCGCCAAAATTTAGAGAGAGAGAATTAACATAATCTTTTTCACGCCGTTAGTTAGTTAACTTGTCATCCAATGCACACGGATCATGAGTTGATCAACGGCTGGGGAATTGCCACGTGGCGTATGCATTTATCTTCCTTTATGTAGGAAACATGCCATCATCGTGATCTTTTATGGATGCACCAGATCTTGCCACGTCACATTCAATTACAACTGAATAAGGCTATGCACGATGAGCATTTGATGTTTCTAGAAAGTCTACAACTGTAAACCTCCTGTCATCTGCCACGTGTCCAGTTTGTTAAAACAGAAAAGATTCCTTTTTCTTTTTACTGGCTGCCCTGCGCGTGAGTGTGGTTTGAGATAGCTTTCAAGCTTAACTTTCCTTAACGTGAGCCCGCACATGGTTATTAAATGAAGACTAATTCTCTCTCTGGCGCACAGTTATAAAGTATCATTAGTTTTGGATTCTTACTTAAGTAGCCTGCGCGAGAAGCGTAGGACTAGACTTAAGTGATCTTCAAATGAATTGGTGGTATGGTCCCCTACGCTAGCGCATGGTTTTTGGGACCATACCCATTCACATGTTACACCCCAAAAGTGGTAAACAAAAAGGGGGGTTTAAGTATACTCACGGTTTTGTAAGCTTTCCCACTTGGTGATTCCGTGAAAAGTTGTTTTGGTCATTAGAGGAACACCGAGTTATCCTACAAGAGGAAAACGTTGGTGAGAGTATTGGATGTTGATGGAAGATTTGGAATTTGGAAATAAGAATAATAAAATAATGTACACGAAAATAATCACTAAGGTCTAGCACTCGTTTTGACACTATGAGAACCCATTAGGGTTTATATGATTTCATAGGTTAACACCTATTAGAATCGCAACGAGGAACTAAACACTTTGGTGACCTAACTTAGTGGCTTGACGAATAACTATTTGGTTACCATCAAGGGTTCGGTTTTTTAGGTATTATATAGTTTATTTACATTATATCATAAGTCCTTCATGGATGTCATAGAAGTCATGTAGGTGGTAGGAGGTGTAACCATCCATTTAGAACCTCATGTAAAGTTCACTACTACACAAGTTGTCATAGACAACAAGGAGGGTCAAGAACATAAAAAAGAATGAAATAATAACATCTAATCTAAGTAAAACATCAAGTGATGTGTGGACTTGTATGTAGGATAGCCCAAGCTAACCAAGTAGTCACACAACTTCAAGTTCAAGACTTGACACCACTTGTGAGTTAAAAACTCATACAATACAGAAAGTTTGTGAGGATAAGTCCTCTGATTTGAATGTCACACCCTTTTTTTAAGCCCAACTAACCATACAAATGATTATGATCATTAGGACATAGGAATGTGTATGAGATAACTCAAGTTCAAGTTGTATAAAAAAAGTTTAAAGTACATCAGAAAGTTTCAGTCCACTTTGGAGCCTTTTTGGTGAATTCCCATGTCTGGATTTGCCATGGCAAACTCGTGGGATCAAACCTAAGGTTCATCCAAGGGGTTAATGTGACATTTTTGGTGATTCGATCATGTAACGATTCAAAACGAGTTATCAATGAATGGAATATGGTGTTTTATTTCCGAGATTCATTTATTATCATGACATCTGCACGAATTCAATTATTACACGATATCAAACTCTCAAACAACTTCTAGAAGAGAAATCAGAAACTGCTACGCAAACGTAATACCCTTAACATAACTTAGAAATAAGTTATGAGGGCTTCGGTATGGCGAAAACATGCTTACACAACTTCAGGCGCTATTTTGCAAATTCTGCGAAAGTACGCCGTTTCGCTTATTCTTAATAGAAAACACGTACGTACATCCAAAAATTTTTGTAATCATTAAAATCATGTATTTTAATGATTGGAATGCAAAAATATCATTCGTTATTCATTTACGGTCGTTTACGCGTTAATAAAAGCGTTCGTTGTAATTAAGCGAAACGCGTAACCGCACAACCGAACAAACCGACACCCGAGACATTTCTGGACATATTTCAAGTTCCCTATGCTTTATTGTCCTTATGGAGCTTAAAAATCTGGTTAACGGGTGTTAGAAGTAGGTTCTTGTTTACTCTCTTGGACACAAAGCATTTGAATTTTACAGCATTGTTCTTGCTTTGAACATGTGTTAGGACCCTCCTATGATCATGCCAACACATGGGACATGTGTAATGATCCTAGGGCCTCCAAACATCTAAAAATAGCAATCAAAACCTTCATTTCAACTTGCTCATTCACTTGTTCTTTCTCTCTTGCTCTACTTGGAGGCTACCACATTGTTGGAGGCTTCCTAACTGAGCATTCTTCATCCTTGAGCTATTCAAGTGTTCTTCAAGTAAATGCTCTTCTAGTCTTGTTTCATTCTTTTGGCTATTTAAGCCAAAAGTCAAACAGTTTGACTTTCTGTTTGACTTTTAGTTTTGACCATGAATTGGTCAAAGCAATCTCCAATTGGACTTTGCAACGTGATCGTAATCATGATGGTTATGATCCTTAGCAATCAAAGCTACTGATTACCATGTTTACTAGTCGAAGTGACGAGTCAAAGTTTCGGTCAAAATGCGCATTATGTGTATTTTGCGATGGAACTATTTTCGGGTATCAAAACACCAAGTTTTTATAGTAAAACATTTTTATAACTTAGTTAGACATGTTTTGACATGTCTAACTCGTCAATTTTAGTTAGTGCTTATTTAGGGTCGTAAGTCGAGCGGTCTTGACCACCGCTTTGACTTTCGAATCCGACCCGTTTGGTCGATCTTAGGATCCAACCAAACATATATATCTGTGGCCATAGTTTTATAGGGAATAACCCTCTGAGGTTATACCTTATGGTCACGTCGTTTGGTTAATGTTTTATTAAGTCGCCTATTATGCCTTTATAAGTGACCAAAATGCCCTTTTTGCGCATAATCAGTTTTAAGCCTATGTAACCAATATTTTGACATACAAACTGATGTTGCAACTATATTAAACTTATTTTGGCATATAGGACTTATCATAACACATAACTAACCATCCGAACACATATTTACGCAAATGAATCGTTAAAGTAGCATAAACTACCTTAACGAATCATAACGGGTCAAAAACACTTAGGAATCTTTCCAAATCAGAATGTTAACTTTGAACCATTTCATATGAGTTCCAACACTCATTTGGTTTACAAGACCTCATTCTATCCGATCCGCCGATTAAAGTCCCGATATTTACATAGTATTCCAATTCTAGGACACGCTTAAATCTTTGATCGTTTGAAGCTTTGATATATCATTTGATCCAAGATTTACTATACAATCCCAAGGGAGTACTGATGTGTAAAAAATGCAACATATGAATTACATCAAAAGAGGCATAAAACTAACCCTTTTTAGTACTAATGTTGGGAAAAGCACGTTTCTTTGTTCCTTTTGTATTTTCAGGATAAAAAGAGCTTAAAAGAATAAAAGAAGCAAATAAGCAGCCAAAAGCAACATAAATACGAAAAGAAGGAATAACAAGCCATGCCCGATCCCTCAGCAACACCCCAAAGACAAAACAAGATAACATAAGATGAACACGGGGTAGTGCCCAGCCGAACACGAGGCGTGGTCAGACCTTGCACTTCAAGACAAAACCTGCAGAAGCTTCTACGCCCATCACGGGGTTGTGCCCAGACCAATGTGGGGCGCGGTCAACTATAAGATTTGCAGAATCCAGATAGTACAGCGAACAGTTGACCACGGGGTCGTGCCCATAGGCCACAGGGTCGTGTGGGGCCCTCTACTGTCAGATGCAATAAATGAAGGAATAGAAGATGGTTGGCCATGGGCTGTGCCCACTAGACACGGGGCTGTGGCCGGGCTACTGTTTGGACTATAAATAGGGGTGCTTAGTTCACTTCAAAGGCATCCCTTGGCAAACCACTTCTCTCTCACTTTGCCACCACTCTACCACCACCACTATAACACCTACACCCACCACCATCATCCATCAATCATCTTTAGAGTGTGTAGTAGTCTCGGGATCCAAGATAGATTGTAAGGGTTCTTGTCAAACAAAGGCCATGCTTGGCTAAATTCCTTACATTACTTGGTGAAGACTAATCTTTTATGTATTACTTTTACTTTTTAATCTTTCGCCACTTTTTAATTGGGTATGTATTAATGACTTTAATAACTAGTTTCTTATGTTGAAAGTGAATGTTCCAACCATTTCTTCATGATGTCATTGATTTGCTCACTCGTGTCTTTACGGTCTATATAAAGCACGTTAACTACTTGGAAGGGAGTTAGAAGGGTGGTTTGGTAAAGTTCTTGTCTCTTTCAGTGTATAGATCCTGCGACGACTTGGTTCAAGCTTACTAGGGCCTCCTTCAATGCTCTATGGGTATTGGATGGTGGGGACGCGAATAGCTTGAACCCCTCATATGTAAACTACTATTAATACTTTAAACCGACCCTTTAGGATTGTATCCCTGCTGACTCAAACCACTGGGTTGAGGGTAACGTCGCCTTCAAAAGAGGGGCCTACTACTATAACTAAGATAATCTTTTAAAAAGTATGAAAGTGCAAAAACTATCAAAGGATACATAAAAGAGAAGTTGGATCCAAGTGATTCTATCTTGTTTATTTGTCTTTCATTTTATTTAATTTTTGTTTTTATTTATTTTTATGCTTTAAAATTTTTTATCAAAAATTTAGATTGATTAGACGTTGACAATAAACCGGGACTAAAAGCTCATGTGTCCTTGGACGACCTCGATATCTTACCAACACTATACTATGCTCACGATGGGTGCACTTGCCCAAATGTGTGTTTAGTGTTAGTACAATATCGTGTTTTATAAATTTAAAACTTGAATAATGCGTAAAAAGGGCTCAAAATATTAATAAAAATATAATACGCTCATCACACACCAAGTTTTTGGCGCCGTTGCCGGGGACACAAGGATTTTAAGAAAGCTTAAAATCGACGTCCTAATCATTTTTCAAAACCTTTTTCAAAACTGTGCGCTCGTTTTCTTATTTTTAGGAACTCTTAGTTTTACAGTAAACTGGACACGGGGCCGTGCTCACTGAACACGCCCCCATGCTGCAGGTGACCAAAGACAATTTAAAAACGCCCATATATAGAATCTGACCATGGGCCGTGCCCACTGGACACGGGGCCGTGGTGAGCTTCTGTTTCTGTCTCCAATTTTTGTTTTCTGGTCCCGAGACCCTGTAATCTGCTGAATATGTCCTCATGGATCAATATTCAGGAGATTACACTCACTACTACATAGAGGATGATTATGAGGAAGAATAATGTACCATTTGCGGAAATCCCCACTCGGTACAATATTGTGACCTCTTCCAACCATCCGCCTCATATACTTATTATGAGGAACCAAGGTTTGAACTTCCAAAATCAAACTTTGATTGGGACACTTACCCTTCTCAACAAGACACACCGCCGACAATCCTTCCTAAAGCCGAAAGAATTATAGAAATTCTCAAAACTCTTGAGCGTTTAATAAAAGAATCCCAAGAAAGGGAAGATGCTGTTTGTACTAAGGAAGTAATAATCGAAGAAGTAAAATGGAAGAACAAATAAGTGAAAAACCAACGCATGAGCCAAACAAAGAAGAAGGTAAGTCCGAAAACGATAACTCTGAAAAAGAGTCAAATTTTCAACATTTTGTCACCTTCCTTTGAAAATCAGTGTTTGGTCCCAACTCATGCTAAGAGTACACACTAACACTAAAATCGACGAAATGGTTAACATTAAATTAACAAATGATCAAACTATGCTAATAAAAGATGAATAATTTGAAATTAACATAACACCAGTTCCATGTTTCTTACAAAAAAACTTTATTAGTAATATCACAATCGACAAAGATCTTTGTGTTAATGTAATGCCTAACTATATTTTCGAAAAATTAAATATTAGTGATTTTTCTCCACTTCAAATCCCCATTTTTCTATCTAATCGGAAGATGATAACGTCAAAGGGAGTAGTTGAGGTTGTGTTGGTACAAACAAACCAAACGGTAGTCCCAACCGACATTATCATTCTCGATGACGCTCCACTTATGTTGGGGTGACCTTTTGTGAAAACCCATCAAGCATTGATTAACCGGAAGCACAACAACCTACCAATTCAATTAGGGGCTGACAAAAGGTATGTCAATCTTGACCAATCCATGAAATACCCATTCAGCAACGACGACCCCTTAATTGAAGATGAAGATGAACCACCCGATACGGAGGAAGAACTTGACCAACTTGTCCAAGAAGAGGACGCAATTGAACAAGCCTTTTTGGTCCTCGGCCAAGAGCAACCAAATAAGGAGTCTCCTAAGGACCCACCATTTGAGCTCAAAGAGCTCCCAAAAAGTTTGGAATATGCTTTTCTAGACAAGCATGGTAAATTACCGGTAATTATTTCCTCAAAGTTAACTAGTTTAGAAAAAGAAAAATTAATTTCACTTTAAAAAAACACAAAAACGCGATTGCATGGAAGCTTGTAGATATAAAAGGAATAAGTCCTTCCATGTGCACACACAAAATTTTAATGGAAGATAACTACAAATCGATAATACAACCACAATGTAGAGTAAATCTAAATGTTCAAGAAGTAGTTAAAAACGAAGTCATCAAGCTACTTGATGCCGGACTCATCTACCTAATTTCCGACAGCCCTTGGGTGAGTCCCGTTCAAGTAGTTCCCAAAAAGGGAGGTATGACGGTGGTAACCAACAAAAAAATGAATTAATACCAACAAGGACCGTTACCCGATTAAGAGTTTGCATAGACTATCGTCGATTAAATGAAGCAACAAGGAAAGACTACTTCCCTTTACCTTTCATTGATCAAATGCTAGAAAGATTATCTGGACACAAATTTTACTGTTTTTTAGATGGTTTTTCAGGTTACTTTCAAATACCGATAGCTCCAGAAGACCAAGAAAAAACAACTTTTACATGTCCCTATGGAACTTTCGCTTATCGACGCATGCCTTTTGGCCTATGTAATGCCCCCGCAACCTTCCAACGTTGCATGGTGGCCATTTTCCATGATATGATAGAAAAAACCATGGAAGTTTTCATGGATGACTTTTTTGTCTTTGGAAATAAATATGACCAATGCATTAATAACCTTGAACGAATGCTATCCCAATGTGAGGAAATAAACCTCGCCCTTAATTGGGAAAAATGCCATTTCATGGTAACAGAGGGAATAGTACTCGGTCACAAAATCTCAAGCGAAGGAATGGAGGTTGATCGAGCTAAGATTGACACCATCTCTCGATTACCACTTCCATCCTCCGTTAGAGCCATGAGAAGTTTCTTAGGGCATGCCGGGTTTTATAGACGATTTATCAAAGACTTTTCGAAAATTTCAAGACCTCTAACTAAATTACTTGAAAAAGATGCACCATTTATCTTTGACAAAGATTGCAACCATGCATTTTTAACACTAAAAGAAATGTTAGTCAATGCACCAATCATGATGGCACCTGATTGGAAATTGCCTTTTGAAATCATGTGTGATGCAAGTGACTTTGCAGTTGGAGCAGTCTTGGGGCAACGAAAAGATAAGCATTTTCATCCAATATACACTGCTAGCAAAACTCATAACGATGCACAAGAAAACTATACCACAGCGGAAAAAGCGTTATTAGCTGTAGTTTTTGCTTTTGATAAATTTCGTTCTTAACTTGTTCTTTCTGTTGATGCATATGTCTGTTGCCTACGTCATCGTATAACGTCGAGTCAGTATTTAGAAGCAGAATGTCGAAGTTCATTAAAGTTTATAGCCAAGTTCGCTTGAGATTGTGATGTTATAGTCAAGTTAGGCCGAACTTGACTAAGCAAGTTCGCCTGAACTTGCACTCCCCAAGCGAACTTGTGATTCCTATAAATAGGTGTCTTGTCATTTCTTTTGTAACTTTTCAGAGATTTTGTCACGACAGAGGCGAAGCTCTGTCCAAGTGTTTCAAGGATCTGTGATGTTTGAACATTAATGAAACGGTGATTAATCCGTGAATAACTTGTATCCAATATCGCCTATGCAAACGGATTCCGCACGTTTACCTTAGGTTTGCCAAATTAGGACCCGAATGATCCGTACAACGGACCCTCAATTGGTATCAGAGTAGGATTAGCCTAATTTGAAGACATTGAACATATAACATCTCATCTTCTACTCATTTCTTCTATTTTTAACTTTTCTTGGACAATTCACAGACAAAATGGACTGATTTTCAAGTATAATACGTAAAATCCATAATAGTAAAACCCTTGAAAAGATCAGAGCTTAAAACAAACGAATTCATGCCGAAAAACTGAAAAAATCATGTTTTACATGTCAACTTCGCTCGAACATTATCCCAAGTTCGCTCGAACTTGAGTAAATTTTTACTGTTTTTAGTGAAATTTACATCAAGTTCGCCCGACGAGACGAGTTTAAAGCTTTAATCTGGTAAAAACAGTTTTACGAAAAACTTTAAACGTTTTTTAGCAAACCGATACGTTAATATTGTCGGTTAAAAAGTTAATTTTTTTCTAAAGTTGTCTATTTGCTAATCATTTTTCAAGTGTTTTGAATGACATATTAGTTTGGAAAACGAAATGGGGTCTGTGAAGCCGCCAATGTTGATGAGATTAGAAGAGTATGAAGCCTGGAAAGAAAATTTTACCAACTGGGTCCAAGCTATGCTCTTTCAAAGTTGGGTTGCGATCAAAACAGGTTATGTCGTTCCAAGAGATGAGAATCAGAATATTCTAGAGAAATACAAGTATTCTACGCAACAGAAAGAGGAATATTTTGCTGAAAAGAAAATGATTAGTCTGATTCAACAATCTGTTAAGGGAGATATCTTGATACTATTGCCTGAGTACAAAACTGCAAAAGAACTCTGCATATCTCTGAAAAATAAATATCAGGTGAAGAGAGAAGAGAATGTAGTGGTTAAAAACTGTGAAGCTCAACTTTCAAGTATATCTACAAATGGATCTTCAAGTTCTAAACCAGTTTGTCCAGTTTATGATGTAGATAACTATAGGGCAGATAATGCCAAACTCTTGAGTAAGATTGAGAGTTTGACATTAGAACATAAAAAATTAAAAGAAAATGAAAAGAATTTTGAAAAAAATAAAAATTTTAGAAAATGAAAAACTACTAATGGTAGTAGATTTTCTAAATGAAATAAAAATGTTTAAAAATAAAAATTATTTTTGAAAAATTAAATATAGAAAATCAAATAGCAATAAATTCTCATATTGAGAAAATAGCTCAACTTGAAAAATATGTTGAGACTGTTAAAAATAAAGCTGTTAATTCAGAAAAATTTGTTGGTGCACATATGTCTATTGCCTACGTCTAGGACGAGTCTATTGTACAGATAGGGTTTCGTAGCGTCCGAAGTTTAGTTTTGAAGTTTTTGTATGATTGTTTTAATTTTCGTACGAAAATCTGTAAGGATTTTTGCACGAAAATTTCATGCGAAAATCCATACTGCCTACTCACTTGGTGCTGTCATGTCTGCCTATAAATAGGTGACTTAGGTTGTGTGTTAGGCATGTTGCTTTGAGGAATCAGTGGCGAAACCCTGTTCGAGTCTGTAATCGTTGCTAACATTATTCAATCCATAGACGGTTAAACAGTAATCATCGCTTGTTCTTTGTTTGTTCAATCAGCTAACAATGAATTCCGCCTCTGTTAGCTGAGCAAGTCTGACCGGAAAGCTCATTAAGTTGGGTCCTATCCTAAGCTTCATTCAAAAGTGGTATCAGAGCCTTAAGTCTGAATTGTGAACAAACAACCAAGTTTCAGCTGGATTCAACCTTCAAAGTTCAAGATTCACCTATTAGAAACTCTTCTTCTACTCTTTCTTGGAACTTACTCTAGATCTAAAGGATTTCATGGACAATTTCGACTAGGTTATTAGTATACCGTGTTAAAATCAACTCTAATCAGCTTACTAAATCAAACAAACCTAAAATCCATCAAAATCATGCTTGAAATCATCAAATACGTGAAATTGTGAACAAGTGTTCAAGGAAGATAAGTATTTTCGCACGAAATACTAGGTTTCGTACGAAAATCAGAAGTCGAACACATGAAAATTTTGATTTAACAAAGAATCAATATTTTCGCACCAAAAGAAAATTTTCGCACGAAAATCCAGCATCTTTTTCGTACGAAAATCTTGTGTCTCAAACCAATTTTCAGTCAACTTCAAGTTAACCAGTTTTAATCTGTTTTCTGTTTTAAGTTTTTGACAAGATGTCAGGTGAAGAAGAATTCCCTAACGCTTTCGCTACACAAGCCGTTACAGCTTCCGAAGCAGCTCAGAACATGAATCTGGAAAATGAAATAGGAACCACTACGAAGCCTCCAAAGCTCATGAACATCGAAGATTATGAAAGTTGGAGTGAGCGTTTCAAGAACTGGGTTCAAGCGACAAAATTAACAGTTTGGTTCGCACTCGAAAACAAATATTAACCACCACTGAATGAACTTGGCATTGAGAAAACAGTGGCTCGTTTGTCCGAAGAAGAACGAAAAAAATACATCACTGAAAAGAAGATGATGAATCTTCTTCTGCAGGCCATAAAAGAAGAAATCTTAGTTCTCCTGCAACATGACGATGATGCTCATTCACTATGGCTCACCTTACGATTAAGGGCACAAGGGAGCACTAATGTCCGAAAAGGAAAGAAGGCGTTACTATACAAAGAATTTGAAGTATTCAATATTCTTCCAGGCGATAACATGAAGCAACTCATCGAAAGGTATTGCCACCTGGTAGTGCAGATGAAGCGAATGGGAATTGTTAAGACGAATGAAGAACTTGTCGACAAACTGGCAGATTCTTTGCCAGAAGGAGATTGGGCAACATATCTAACAATCCTGAAGAATGGAGCTGAGTATGACAGTCTCAGTTTGCCAAGATTCATAGAAAAACTAGAAGGGCACGAACAAGAAATGCAGAAAATGGCAAAAGTCAAGAAATCAAACTCACAACAGGAGGTGAGCCTATACTACAAAAAAATCCAAACACTCCTGTTCAGAGTCCCAAGATCCAAACAACCTTCAATACTAACATAACTGCTAGTCCAACTCCAACCAGTCCAGTGGATTTCAAACGTTTGCTTCCTTCAATCCAAACAATCACCAAGGACAACAATCATCTTAGAGCTCAAATCAATCACAGAGCAACCAGCAGAGTCAATCCAATTCTAACCAAAGAATCCTGCAATTCAACATCGCAGTAAATCTCCAGAACGCTCAAGACTTCAATGAGCAAACTGCTAAGCAGCATATGGTGCTCCTTGCAACAGTTCTAGAATCCTACGAAAGTCTTGTAGCTGGTCGAATTGGAAACCGAGAAATGACTAAAGAAGACTACGACCAAATTGATCCAGAGGAGATGTAATTAATTGACATCATGTGGTCTCAGTTGTTCGAAGGTATCAGTGTTTCATGGAAATTACTAGAAGAGATGATTTAAGGGGCATTGACGGTAAATTAGGCTTTGATAAATCCAAAGTCAAATGTTTCAAGTGCAGAGAAAAAGGGCACTTCAAACGCGAATGCCCAAACCGAGAAGTAAAAAAGCAATCATAATCCGTTTGGTGATGATTATTACAAAAAGGCAATCTATCATCGACCACAACCAGAGAAGAGATTGGTACGGATCGAAGATGGAGGTTCAAACTCAAAAGATAAAGCTCTGGTGGTAATACAGGAAGATGAAGGATTCAATTGGAACAATTTCATCTCCAAAAAGGAAAGTCTTGCACTTGTTGCTGAAATAATGGAAGAACCAAAAGCATCTGAAGAAGTCTCAGAAGAAGAAATGGAAGAAGTATTGGCAGATTACTTCAGAACTTCAGTAGAGGAAGAGGAACATCTAGTAGGTACCCCTAAACCCTGTTTATTTGATACAATTATGAAAACTTTTGCAGGTAGCTTCGATTCTGGTTACAAAGAAGAAAGTCATGAGGAGACAAAGACAGAGTGTGTGGAAGTGATTGATGTAACCAAGCCTGTAACACTAGAGAGCCTAACCGATATTGCCAACAAAGCACTCATGGCCAATACAAATGAGGTAGTCAGTGTGGAAAAACATGTAGAAAGGGTTGAAACAATTAAAGAAACTAGCAAAGCTCAAACTGTCGAATTGGTTAGACCATGCTTAAAATGTGCTGAAGCATGTGAGCAATGTGCTGAGAAAGAAAAAGCGTTTAAAGAACTTAAAACATACAATGATAAGTTGTCATACGATTACAACACTGTAAAAGAATCATATGATAAGCTCAGCAGGACCATTTGACAGTATGAGAAAACTGTCAAAGAAAATGACAACACACTTTCGATGCTCAAAGCAACTGTGATGGACAAACAAATGGCCATTAATCGTCATATTAACATAATTGCTGAGCTGAAAAATGAGCTGGAGAAAACTAGAATTGAAACAGAAAGGGTTAACAAATTGTTAATCAGTTACTCTACCAGCATGTATGTCCTTGATCACATTCTACCAAAACTAGAAAGCAGTAAAGATGGTAAGAAAAGTGAGAAAAATCTTGGAAAATGTTACGATCATGTTCCACCTCCTATGTGGAATAGCTATGCTAAGAAACATCCTGACGGAGTGGATAAGGCGCTGAATTTAAATCTTCTCACAGAAAAGAATAACAAGCTGCCTGAAAATCTTGACGTAACATATTCCAAAACAGAAAAGGAATGTGAATCCTAGGTGGTAACTAAAGTGTTTGAAAATGTGTTTGATAATGAGTCTGACAATACAATTTATGAAAGTGCTGAGTCAAACTTTGAGAAATCAGAGTCAAGTTCACATTCTGGAAGTGAGAAAAGTTTTCATGAAAATTTTATCACAACATCAGAAAATGGTTTAAGTGATGATCCTACTGTAGTTATCTACAAACTGAAAGGATCAGATAAACTATATACTGATGAAGAATTCCCAGTACAAAATGTTAACTTTGACCGTGTCAATAAATTCTTTAAACTCATTGAAGTTGAAACATCTGAAATTGAGAAGAATGTTGATGTTTTCTACTCAAACCAAAGAAAACTCACAAAAACATTCATCCCAGAGGAAGAAGTTATCCTAAAAACAAAAGGGATGGGTTAGGGTTTGAGAAGAAACAAAACAACAAATCACGAAAACCAGATTTTACAAAGAAAGTTGAGTTTGGTTTTGGAACCAACACTGTTGAAGAAAAAGAGGTTATTAACAAACAAACCAATGAAGAGTTTAAGAAAGAAAAGGAGCTTCGTGAACAGGCTTTGGAACACACTGTTGAAAATGACAGTAGAACCTGTTACAGGTGTAACAAAGTTGGGCATATTGCACGACAATATTCACAAAATCATTCAAAACCTGTTCATGAGCAAAAGAGGTTTACAGTAGATGAGAAGAAAAAGGGTCCAGCGTTTGTGCCAACAAAAATTTTAAAGAGAAATGACAATGCCAACTCTATTAAGAAATCACCAACTGAGATCATTTCAAAATTTGAAATTGGAGAAACATCAAAGAAAAATGAAAAGAAAGAATCTAAACTTTACATCAAAAAGACATTTTCTAAAGCACAAACCTGGGTAGCCAAAGCAAAGACATCTCCTGTAACTCCAAAATCAACCAATGTTCCAGTCAAATCAAAAGATAAGACTGACTTCAAGACTGGACAGTGGGTTGATGTTAAGAAAGATGACAAAGTTGCCAAAGTTCCAAAAGTCGACATTGTCCTCCCACCCAAGACCGAAAGGGCTTGGGTCTCTCTGTTTAAGTAATGTGCTTTTAATGTGTGCAGGGGCTTCCAAGCTCAATCATTTCATAGTGGATAATGGACAGCTTCTAGGCACATGACAGGGATGTTGGCATTGTTATACAATGTAAAAGCCATCAGGGGAGGATATGTTGGGTTTGCCGGAACACAGGGCGGTAGGATCGTAGGAGAAGGGGTTTGACAAACGGAGTCGTATCTTTCGACAAAGTGAACTACATCGCTGAACTTGAGAACAATCTTTTGAGCATTTCACAGATTTGTGACAAGAAGTTCACAACTCACTTCACTGACAAAGAATGTCTTATTCTAAAACCTGGTTTCGTTATTCCTGAGGAGTGGATCCTTATGCGCGCTCCACGAGAAACTGATCTATATGTCTTAGACATGAGCGTCGCATCCACTACTTCAAAAGAAGGGCAGTGCTTTGTATCAAAGGCTACAAAGAAAGAATCGATACTATGGCATAGGAAGATGGGTCACATACACTTAAGGAAGATGAATTCTCTGGTGCATAACAATCTAGTGGAAGGGGTGAATCTCAAAAACTTGCATTTATCAGACGACTATATCAGCTGCAAAAAGGGGAAGCAGCATAAGAAATCACACCTGAGAAAGCTTCTCAACTCCATCAAATTTCCACTAGAAAGGCTACACATGGATCTCTTTGGGCCTGTCAATGTGAAGAGTATTACAGGAGATCTATACTGTCTGGTTGTAACCGATGACTTCTCAAGATTCTCATGGGTTTTCTTTCAAGAAAGCGAGAATGAAACATTCGACAATCTGATGATCCTATTTTGAAAGATTGAAACCTTAACCATTTGCCTATAAAGAGAATCAGAAGTGACAACGGTACTGAGTTTAAGAACAACAAGATGCTCGAATTCTGCAATGCTAAGGGTATTCATCATGAGTTCAATGCCCCCTATACTCCTCAACAAAATGGAGTAGCTGAACGAAAGAACATAACACTTATTGAAACTGCACGCACGATGCTTGCCGACTCTAAGTTGCCTATTAGTTTTTGGAGCGAAGCTGTTGCCTCTGCATGTTACACCCTTAACCGTGTAATGACAGTCAAGAAACACAAGAAGACATGCTTTGAACTTCTTAACCAGCGAAAACCTAATCTAGAGTTTCTAGAACCCTTTGGATCACCGTGTACAGTTTTGGACCCGGAAGGAAAATTTGGAGCCAGATCTTTGGAAGGATTCTTCGTAGGATATGCAAGTCCGCAAAAGCAAGTCTTTCTCCCAAGCTTGAATCAGGTTATTGTTGCTCAACATGTTGATTTACAGAGATACACAACGCCTGTGCAAAAACCTGGAGATCCATGGCTGTTCAATTACGACGGGTTATGGAATTCGTTTGATCTGCCTGAAGAAACTTCTGAGGAAGAACTTATCTTGCTATTTCAACAACATCAGATATCCAATCAAGAGCAAGTAACGGGGCCGTTGGTAATTTCTCCAACAACAGCACCTTCCTCTGAAGTAGGTCCAAGCAAGTCAGAACCAATTGTTCCACCAGAACAAAATAATGCAGAACCATCTTCTCAGCCAGTAAATGCAAAACCTGAACAAGATCCTACTTTTGATAATGGGGATACCAGTTCCGATGAAGGATCAGAAGGGATTACAAGTTATCTAAACAATCAAGGTGCCGAAACCAGTGCGAGAAATGAGGCCACTTCTTCATAACAAGTTGCTGATCAGAATATCACAAATTTGGAAAGCTCAGTAAATGTTCCAGGCGAAGTAATGCCGAGATCAGTCTCCTACCATCCAACAGATAACATCATTGGAGAACTGCAAAACGAGCGTGAAAACGCGAAATCAGATCAATAAGGATCTAAGTTGCTTTTATTCCAAAGTTGCTCCACTCTAAAATAAATTTTCTCATAGTTGTTTTGTTTCTCAGGTAGAACCAGGAAACATCAGAGATTCTCTTAAAGATAATAGTTGGGTGGAAGCAATGTAGGAAGAATTATTACAATTCCAGAAACTTGGAGTCTGGGAACTTGTTGATCTACCGCCAAAGCAGAAAAAGATAAGCACACGATGGGTTTACAAGTGCAAAAGAGATGACAGAGGAGTCGTTGTTCGAAACAAAGCTTGCCTCATAGTTCAAGGTTTTCGTCAGGAAGAGGGGATAGATTACAACGAGGTCTACGCCCTAGTCGCACATCTAGAAGCTATCCGCATTTTCCTGGCATTCGCCTCATGGAAAGGTTTCAAAGTGTACCAATTGGATGTGAAATCTGCTTTCCAATACGGTAAGGTAAAAGAGGAGGTATATGTCGGCGAACCACCGGGGTTTGTCGATCCAATTCACAAAGATAAGGTCTACTTGCTGAACAAAGCTCTTTACGGATTACACCAGGCCCCGAGAGCCTGGTACGAGACGCTTTCCAAGCACCTACTAGCTAATCATTTTACCAGAGGGACAATAGAAAACACCCTCTTTACAAAGGAAGTAGATGGACATCTGATTATTGTACGAATCTATGTGGATGATATCATCTTTGGATTGACAAATGAATAGCTGTGCTAGGACTTCGAGAAAGTCATGAAAGAAAAATTCGAAATGAGCGCTATGGGAGAGATGAAATTCTTTTTGGGGCTTCAGGTTGAACAACTGCCAGACGGTATTTTCATTCACCAGACGAAGTATGTTAATGACATGTTGGAGAAATTCGACATGACAGGAACTAAACCCGCCTCTACCCCTTTAGCTACAAACCACGGCATTTGTCCAGACAAGTATGGAGAAAATGTTGATGAAACTTCATATCGCTCCATGATTGGATCCTTGATGTATCTCACCTCTTCTCGACCGGATATCATGTACCCCACATCTATCAGTCAAGTCCGAAGGAATCACATCTGTTGATCGTCAAAAGGATCATGCGCTATTTAAAAGGATGCCTGAGCACCGGCTTGTGGTATCCACGTCACGACGATTTCAACCTTGCAGGTTACTCTGACTCTGATTTCGGTTGCTGCAAGCAAAATGCTAAATCTACAATGGTCGGCTGCCAGTTCTTCGGAACTCATTTGGTAACATGGCAATGCAAGAAACAGACCGCGGTCGCTCTCTCTACTTGCGAAGCTGAATACGTTTCAGCATCCGGTTGTTGTTCCCAAATACTATGGATACAACAACAGATGAGAGACTACGGTCTGCAATTTCTTGATACGCCCATTTTCGTAGATAACAAGGCGGCCATTGATATCACGGTCAATCCTTGTAAACACTCACGTACTAAACATATCGAGATTTGATATCCCTTTATCAGTGACTGTCACGAGAAAAAGTTGATACGAATTTAGAAAATACACACTGATGACCAAAAAGCATATTTTTATACCAAAGCTTTTGATAGAGCAAGATTTCAAAATCTTTCAAAATTAAATGGTTTAAAGAATCCGTCATCAGGGGATATTTATGAGGTTGAATTTGAGGATGACAATGTTGGGACGTATTCCTCATTGGTAAGTCAAAATGTTTTTCTGTAAATAGTTACATGCTTTCTTTAAAACCAAAAATCCAAAAATATGTTATTGATTTTTAGGGGAGAAAAAGTTGTGAAAAATATAAAAACATTGAAAAAATCCATGAAAAGATACAAAAACATTAAAAAATCCAAAAAAGAGTTTTGTGTATAAGAGGAGATGATAGTACATCAGTAGACCATTACAGTACGCTAAAGAAATGTAGTGTTTAAAAAGCGTTTAAACAGGTCTTTCTAAAGATATGTCGGTAGGCTTCGCACGTTTAGTAAACTACTTTCAGGATATAAACCTAAAGAAATAAAAACTGGTAAATCTGTGGCTTAACATCTCTCGGATATATGGGCTTGGTACCCCGGAATTTCGTTTGAGAGAATGCCAGATTCTGAGATACTAGGTCTTTAAATTTAGTTGATATCTGGGTATTATACGAGTTCTTCTGATTTTACGTCAGCAATGGCCTAGAACTTGTATAATACTTTCGCATTATTCACCCCCAAAGCTGCATAAGAAAAATGTCATAAAAAGATACGACATTCTGCAGTACATAAAATAAAAAGATTCCCAAGAGGAACACCGCCTAAAGTCGAGCCTTCATCTCTTTCTCTGTACGGAAGTACTAACCTGAGCTCTCAAGGTTTCGCATTTCACCCCTACACAGATATCAGTTAGATATATTCACCTGTGAGATGAAATCTAGGGAATCTCAATGCGAGAGTATATTCTGAGGTGGGAAACACAGATTAGACCATGTTGCTAAAATTTACCTAACATATCTTGAAGCAGTTGAGAAATGTGTAAAGGTTTAAGTGGATCAGTATACCAACAATCTGAAGAAAATCGGTTTAAGAACTTAAAGTTTTATCTAGAGCAACGGTGCTGGTAATGTGTCTCAATAAACTGATATGATCCTCTAACATAAACTCGCAAGAATATGTCTGTAAATATGCGTATACATATTGCTTTAAGAATGGTTAATTTAGAAGTATTCAAAAATACAAAAAGATTTTCCGTTTCTACTTTATTTACTGACTACCAGTGATGGAAAACAATCGTTTGAATTTCGGGCTGGGAGCTAATCTGGAAACATAATCTGGTTTGGAACGTTGAAAAGTTCATTAATTTGAAACTTAAAATCTAAGAATAATATCAGTTTTGGTCAAAAGGTGGTCAACCAAGGTCATTAACTTGGACTTGGTAACCAAAACAGTTATACAAGGTCATTAACTAGGACTTGGACAACTGTGTGGATAATTAAAACCGAAAAAGTTGAAAGGTTGATTCAGAGACTTGTATTTCTTCTCCTCCACCAGTTGTTGATCCTCCAATCAATTCTCCTCCTCCACAGTTCACATCTACAGAGGTTCCTATTCCATCTCCTCCGCCAGTTACAGAGCCTCCAGTGGTTACTCCTACTGTGTCTCATCCACAAGAAACATCATCTGCTCATCCTACACAACCAGATCCTCCAATTGACACAACTTTTGATGGTCATTTCTTTGAGATGGGTAGTATTCCAGGGGTAGATTGTAACATCCGTCAAAAAAACGGGTTTCCAAAACCCGCTTCGTTTATTAACCGAACACCCAGTTAAAATTTTCGTTGCATGTTTAGAGCTCAAACTAATTTTAAACAATACATAATTAATAAACATTTTAGAATTTAAAAACTATAATTATTAAAAATTAAAAATTAGTGCAAAAAAAATAATAACAAGCTGCCGGGTTTCGAACCCGGGTCAGCTAGTTCACTAAACAAACACTTCACCGCTCCGCCACTTGCTTCCTTTGTGAATATTACGAAACAAATAAAACTTAAGATGAGATCCGGATTCAAACCAGAAACAGCCGCGCTAAATCACCGGCTATCATCAAGAAAATCGGATGTTTCTCGTCAATCCTCGAATGTAACCGATAGACTCAATCAAGGAGTCAACAATCCCCAATCGGTTATGCAATCAGTTAGTCAATTTCATCTTGACCGAGTTTTTTTAAATCGAAATCATGTGTGATATTGGGCACTATAAATATCGACCCTTTCACTCATAGGATCCCGCTCACTTCCTTCACAAATTACCTCTATTTTATCTGCTCAACCTTCTGCTGGTCGGAACGTCCATCTGCAACTCGCCGGAGTTCGCCGCAAGACGCCGGAATTCGGGTGTAATCATCAGAGGTGTCACCGGAGAATCTGCAGCCACCATTCGGTATATAATCACCTTCTCTATCCTTGTGTTTAATGATGTATCAGGATCGAATCGAATTAACAAGATTCAAATGATCGATCCTGAAACAGTGGACTTCAAATGAAGAAGATGAAGTCTGATCAGACTATGAATATAATTAAAATCGGTGTTTTAAACGAGTAAGACACACAGTCCAGCGGTGGACTGTGTGCATTTCATGCTATTGATACCGAGTTCGATTCGTACACTTAAACGGTCTCCTGTGATAAATCTCAATTTTTTTGAAAGGCCCCAGAACACCTTCCAGTTAGTATTTAAGTTTAATAAAAACCAGTATTCTAACAGGTTAGACACACAGTCCAGCGGTGGACTGTGTGCAAAGTTAAACCACAGGTCCCGAGTTCGAATCCTACTTCTGTAACCGGTTCTGGCAATTATCAAGTTTTTAAATAAAGACAGAAATGAATTAATCTAATTTGTATATATATATAATTAAAAATGAGATTATTTTGGGTTAGACACGTAGCTCAGTTGGTAGAGCTGCGTGCACGCGTACGGGAGGTCACGAGTTCGAACCTCACTCAGCGCATATAATAAACACGGTCCGACCGGTCCACGGTCAACGCTCGGTCAACGGTCAAAAAGTCAAAATTTATATTTTCTTTTATTTATTTTTTTTATTTAAAAATCAATTAAAAATACTTAAAAATAATATTTTTTTTAAAGTTAGAAAATGACCTTAAACTTACAAAAATATATCTAAAAAAAATCTTATTAAAATTGTTAATAAAATCCACTTATTTACCGAACCATTATGTTATTATTTAGGTTAGTTTCTATCGTGGTTAAATCCAAATTCGTGCGCATTCATCATCAATCCAAGAAACGCAACCACTGTGAGTGAATTCTTACAAATTCCCCTTTTTATTCATGTTTTGGGGTGTATCATGTGTCGCCTAAATTAATTCGCTTGTTCAAACTCGTGCTATACCATTATATGATCTAAACTTAGAATGTAAATATTGTTTGTTGTGATGTATTACATATTGTCATGTTGTATGCAAATTATTCATTAGGCCCATCAGTTCCTCGTGGGAGACGAGTTGAACAACGCGTGCCTCAAAAAAACATTCATTAGGCCCATCAGTTCGTTGAACAACGCGTGCCTCAAAATCATTCATTAGGCCCCTCAGTTCCTCGTGGGAGACAAGTTGAACAACGCGTGCCTCAAAAACAATCATTTGGTGTATGTGTGTGCAATATTTAATATTATGTGTTTTGTGAATAAATTTACATCTACATTTACTCATATGTGGTTATGCACTTTATTTTATAATCGATACAATAAACACGTTTAAATGTATTTCATAGGATTTACTCGCCAACTTTTTGTTGGCCCAAAAACCATTTTTAGACATGATACAGGTGGACAGGTTGAAGCAAGGAACACATAGGAATTTGCCTTAGAAGAAAAATAATGAAGCCTTGAAAAATGTATAGAACATGTTGTACTAGTATGATTGATTGTAATGATTCTCTTTTAAAAAGAAATAATAAATATGAAACTTTATAATAAATGTCATGAGCTTTGATGAAAACCCAATCATGCCCCGATCACCTTTTCCGCTGCGGGTCGGGGTGTGACAGATTGGTATCAGAGCTTTTGACTATAGGGATATAGGATAGGTTATTAAACCCTTAGAGCCTATACTATAGTTGATTAGATTTTAATTGTTTATGTGGTTACATGCAAACTCATGATGTTTATTTGTTTCGTATTTATTACATACACAAATGCATGCAAACACTCCCACTATCATTTTGTGTGATACTTAATGAGTTATACTTATAGTCAAACATAACATGCTTACATATACATTCATCACGCATATTTCAATGTTCGCATATTTAAATCATCTTCATACTTCCGTTATTCAAGATTTTGTCGCATTTTTCGTTTTTCAATCTCATCCAAGTGAGTTCTACGACGGGCATGTAGTAACTGTAAGGGTACAAGTACTGGTAGTCGGAACGTCCTGTCTAGGTTGGCATTCGTATAAATCCAATATAACGGACCAGTTTGCCTACCTGGGGACTAACGATGAGAGTACGAAGGACCTATTAGGCCAAAGCATGCCACACCAAACGTCGTTCGAACTAACCCCACTTTGAGTTGCCACCGTGTCCACACCTGGATACATTCCGAATATCATACGTTACATACATATTTCTCGATTTTCTCCGGGGTTTAGTGTACGTTACCAGGCTAAAACATGCGAACCATATGAAAGACCCGGTAATCATGGGGGCCCACATGATTACGAAGGTGAAGTATGGCGGCATGCAAGGCCCAATTACGAGCAAAGCCCAAGACATCCTATGGATGTAGTAGATTTATTATTCTATATTTATTTTATGAATGTTCATTCCTAAATACGACACATGACCCCTAAAACGTCCAACTCATACTTTTGATACGTATTCCTTGTAGATGTCTTCTAGTCTCGCTCGTAGGAAGATGAGATCAGGAAAATCCCGCGAGCGCATGGCTGCCCAAATCGCTCAACAAATGGCTGCCGTAATACCCAACATTGTAGTTCAAGTTCAACAAGTCCTTACCACTAATCCCGTCAATCAAGAAGATCAAAATGTTGTTAACCCTCCCCCAAATACCACTAAATGCACCTTCAAGCATTTCAAATCCTGCGACCCTCCAAAATACGAAGGGACTGAAGGTGTCACCGCTCTCCTCCATTGGTTTGAGGAAATGGAAAACACTTTTCTAAATTGCGATTGCCCCGATGATCGCTAGGTGCGATATGCTACCGGTCGTTTACTTGGTATAGCACTTACATGGTGGAATACAGAGAAGGCCAAGCGAGGTGTTGAAGATGCTATGACTTTGACTTGGGAAGAGTTGAAGGAAATCATGACAAGACGGTTTTGTCCAAGAAGCGAAATCAAGAAATTGGAAGATGAGTTCTATTCTTTGAAACAAAAGGAGGGTGACCACACCACATACAACAAGAGATTCCTTGAGTTAAATCAAAAGGTCCCCAACTTGTTCACTCCTCCCTACCGTTTGATCGAGCACTACATTCGAGGTCTTCCTTCAAAAATTCAAGACCCTATAATAAGTACCACACCTGCAACTTTGGAAGCAGCTATGGAGTTAGCTACAGAGCTCACCGAGAACCGCATACGAAATAAGGACTTCAAGGAAGAGAAGAAGAAGGATAAAGCATCAACTGAAACCTCAAACTCCAACCAAACCGAATCCCCTTCTCAACCCATTTCTAAGAGAAAATGAGATGGGCAAATTTTCGCTATCACCCAAAGCAATCAACCAGCCTCACAAGCCGTACCCCTTCAAGCTATCCCAATCACTCAAGTAGCACCCAACGCAACTTACCCAAATAAGAAACCTTACTTTGGACCTCACCCTCAATGCAACACCTGTTTTTATCACCATCCATCTACCTTACCTTGTCGACTATGTGCGAATTGTGGACGCTATGGTCATTTGAGCAAGGTTTGCCGCACCCCTCAAAACCAAACCTCACCCCTACTCAAAACATGATCCAAACATATCAACAACCCCAATACCCCATGTTTCCATATGTTCGAGCTTGTTTTAATTGTGGCGACCCTACCCACTTTAGAAACACGTGCCCTCGATTGGTTAACATCATAAACGCCCAAGCTCAAGCAAACCCAGTTAACCAAGCAAATCAAGAAAACCTAACCACTAGGCCACCAGCAAGAGGAAGAGCTTACAACATCAACGCCAATCCTGTTGAAGATAATAACGGCCCAAACGAACCACCCAACTAGTTTTCTTCACCAAAAATCAAGATTCAACTCCAACCACTTAGTTTTTATGTTTTCTTTATGTTATCTCAATCCTCACGTATTTCAATTATAAAATGGAAATTTATCCAAGAATCTTAATGCGAATTACTATTTCAGTTTTGTTTTATACTCATTGATTTAACATTCATATCAGCACACATCTCGACGTATCTCAATCTCATCATTCAAAGGAGTTGGGTTGTGTCTCACTTTTACCTAGACTAACCCCTTCATCATAACAAACGAGAGAGGTACTGTCATCATTCAATCATGTATACCTTCAGATTTGAGACTCAAGTTTTGGTTGTTGTGTTTGTTTATGTTTTAGAGTCACATAGAACTAATCATAACTTACTGATAAAGCCAATGAAAATTTGACAAGAATATGGTGGATACGCCGCTGGTACTTCCTATATATAAGTATTCTTGCCAAAGGATCAGAGGCATTGTCAGGCGGTTATGAGAAGTTCCATGTAGGATTTAGTAATGTCATGGTTGAAGTTTGTTTTATACTCACTGATTTAGCATTCATATCATCATACATCTCAACGTATTTCAATCTCATCATTCAAAGAAGTTGGGTTGTGTCTCACTTCTACATAGACTAACCTCTTCATCATAACAAACGAGAGAGGTACTGTCATCATTCAAACATGTATACTTTCAGAATTAAGACTCAAGCTTTGGTTGTTGTGTTTGTTTATGTTCTAGAGTCACATAGAACTAATCATAACTTACTGATAAAGCCAATGAAAAATTGACAAGAATATGGTGGATACGCCGCTGGTACTTCCTATATATAAGTATTCTTGCCAAAGGATCAGAGGCATTGTCAGGCGGTTATGAGAGGTTCCATGTAGGTTTTAGTGGTAGAAGTTTTGTTATATGATATAACCTTATCTTTTCAAACGTATCAAATCTCTCAAAAACTCATATGCATAAAATCATACTTAGTCAATCAACTCTGTTTATCCATGTTCCGTATTCTTACACTTTAGGCATCAAAAAGCGATTCCTGTAGCCGGGTATTCAACCCTTACTAGGAACGTTATCGCCTCAAATAAGATTTAAACTCTCACCCTCTTCTAATTATGTAATTGTCAAATTAAAACATTCTCCCTCCGAGTCAAATATACCACTACTACTTAAATTTCGGGACGAAATTTCTAAAAGTAGGGGATACTGTAACATCCGTCAAAAAAACGGGTTTCCAAAACCCGCTTCGTTTATTAACCGAACATCCAGTTAAAATTTTCGTTGCATGTTTAGAGCTCAAACTAATTTTAAACAATACATAATTAATAAACATTTTAGAATTTAAAAACTATAATTATTAAAAATTAAAAATTAGTGCAAAAACAAATAATAACAAGCTGCCGGGTTTTGAACCCGGGTCAGCTAGTTCACCAAACAAACACTTCACCGCTCCGCCACTTGCTTCCTTTGTGAATATTACGAAACAAATAAAACTTAAGATGAGATCCGGATTCAAACCAGAAACAACCACGCTAAATCACCGGCTATCATCAAGAAAACTGGATGTTTCTCGTCAATCCTCGAATGTAACCGATAGACTCAATCAAGGAGTCAACAATCCCCAATCGGTTATGCAATCAGTTAGTCAATTTCATCTTGACCGAGTTTTTTTAAATCGAAATCATGTGTGATATTGGGCACTATAAATATCGACCCTTTCACTCATAGGAACCCGCTCACTTCCTTCACAAATTACCTCTATTTTATCTGCTCAACCTTCTGCTGGTCGGAAAGTCCATCAGCAACTCGCCGGAGTTCGCCGCAAGACGCCGGAATTCGGGTGTAATCATCAGAGGTGTCACCGGAGAATCTGCAGCCACCATTCGGTATATAATCACCTTCTCTATCCTTGTGTTTAATGTTGTATCAGGATCGAATCGAATTAACAAGATTCAAATGATCGATCCTGAAACAGTGGACTTCAAATGAAGAAGATGAAGTCGGATTAGTCTATGAATATAATTAAAATCGGTGTTTTAAACGAGTTAGACACACAGTCCAGCGGTGGACTGTGTGCATTTCATGCTATTGATACCGAGTTCGATTCGTACACTTAAACGGTCTCCTGTGATAAATCTCAATTTTTTTGAAAGGCCCCAGAACACCTTCCAGTTAGTATTTAAGTTTAATAAAAACCAGTATTCTAACCAGGTTAGACACACAGTCCAACGGTGGACTGTGTGCAAAGTTAAGCCACAGGTCCCGAGTTCGAATCCTACTTCTGTAACCGGTTCTGGCAATTATCAAGTTTTTAAATAAAGACAAAAATGAATTAATCTAATTTGTATATATATAATTAAAAACCAGATTATTTCGGGTTAGACACGTAGCTCAGTTGGTAGAGCTGCGTGCACGCGTACGGGAGGTCACGAGTTCGAACCTCACTCAGCGCATATAATAAACACGGTCCGACCGGTAAACGGCCCGGTCAACGGTCAACGCTTGGTCAACGGTCAAAAAGTCAAAATTTTTATTTTCTTTTATTTATTTATTTTATTTAAAAATCAATTAAAAATACTTAAAAATAATATTTTTTAAAGTTAGAAAATGACCTTAAACTTACAAAAATAAATCTAAAAAAAATCCTATTAAAATTGTTAATAAAATCCACTTATTTACCGAACCATTATGTTATTATTTAGGTTAGTTTCTCTCGTGGTTGAATCCAAATTCGTGCGCATTCATCATCAATCCAAGAAACGCAACCACTGTGAGTGAATTCTTACAAATTCCCCTTTTTATTCATGTTTTGGGGTGTATCATGTGTCGCCTAAATTAATTCGCTTATTCAAACTCGTGCTATACCATTATATGATCTAAACTTAGAATGTAAATATTATTTGTTGTGATGTATTACATATTGTCAAGTTGTATGCAAATTATTCATTAGGCCCATCAGTTCCTCGTGGGAGACGAGTTGAACAACGCGTGCCTCAAAAAAACATTCATTAGGCCCATCAGTTCGTTGAACAACGCGTGCCTCAAAATCATTCATTAGGCCCATCAGTTCCTCATGGGAGACGAGTTGAACAACGCGCGCCTCAAAAACAATCATTTGGTGTATGTGTGTGCAATATTTAATATTATGTGTTTTGTGAATAAATTTACATCTACATTTACTCATATGTGGTTATGCACTTTATTTTATAATCGATACAATAAACACGTTTAAATGTATTTCATAGGATTCACTCGCCAACTTTTTGTTGACCCAAAAACCATTTTTACACATGATACAGGTGGACAGGTTGAAGCAAGGAACACATAGGAATTTGCCTTAGAAGAAAAATAATGAAGCCTTGAAAAATGTATAGAACATGTTGTACTAGTATGATTGATTGTAATGATTCTCTTTTAAAAAGAAATAATAAATATGAAACTTTATAATAAATGTCATGAGCTTTGATGAAAACCCAATCATGCCCCGATCACCTTTTCCGCTGCGGGTCGGGGTGTGACAGAGATAGGCTCACAGCTGATGACGTTTATGTTGGAAGGCTTAATTAGTTGGAAGAAAAATTGAAGTCTGCTGATGAGAAGATAAAGATCCTTGAGTCTGATAGGGAAAGCATCAGAGAGATTCTAAGATTGGTGACTGATGATAGTGAAAGATATTTCCAAGCTTCCCAGAAAGTTTCAGTATATGAAGAAAGAATCAAAGTCCTGGAGAAAGAAAGGGAGGTTCTAAAGGCAACTCTGAGTAGCTACGAAACATAACGTCAGAGGATCGTAAAGAAGATGGAAGAATATGAAGCGGAACGTGAGTCAAACAACAGGCAAGTAGAGCTTATGAAGAAGATTTTAGTTCGTACTCTGGGTATCTCTCTCACTGATGAGATTGAGAAGAATAGAGAGAGGGAGCTAGACAGAAAGTTGTTGAAAGGGAACGAGCTTCCAAAGCTTTATCTGATGCTGAAGGTCGAAGGAAAGAAAAGATTGATGATATGCCCGTGCATGAAACTACTACCTCGTCGGCTCCTTTGATCGAACAGTCTGCGCCGGAAGTTAAATCCGTGCCAGCATCTTCTGAGATGGTTGTTTATGATCCCACCATTGATGTGAGCAAGATTTTTGTACTACAAGGAGAAGGCATTCTAGAATCGATGACAAAGGAAAAGGCGATTGCTGATAGGGAACTGAAGAAAGAGATTGATGAGTTGATAGACGGAACGTATGATGATCTAGAAAAGGAAGGGTTTGAATATGTATCAAGTTTGTTTGATAATGAAAATTTATCTATTGATGCTTACATGAACGACTCTATTTTTAAGCTAACCGATGAACAGGTTCAGGGGGAGTCGTCGATTGAAGAAACAGTGCCAAAGCCAAAAGTTATCTATCTAGAGCACGATGTGGAAGAAGGAGAGTTTGTTCATAACTACTCCAAGGCGGATCTTGCTGAATTATTTGGCTTACATGAAGATTCTTTCAAGTTGGATTTTGAAGAAGAATTGAAGAACACCCGATCAGAGCCAATTGATTATGTTTTCGAAGACATCCCTTAAGCAAATGACTACGACAGAGTAATTATTGAAGATTGGGATTCGGATGATAATGAAGAAGCAAGATACATGGGTGAAGGAACTGATGTGTTTCCTACCCTGGATGAAATGACTGCCGAGATCGACGATGAAATGTTAAAACAGAAAGTGGCAGAAGCAGTTAAAGAGGGAACAACTCCTAAACCACCAATAAAAGAAGAGATCATAGAGACGAAAAAGAAATGGTTCAAGGAGATGCTGACTGAGAGAAAGTTCCGTCGTCCATTGGCTTTCTTCACTAGAGACCCTGACGCATCTCTAAATGACATTATTAGTTGGGGATGGATTGAGGAACTGGATGTATATGCGTTGAAACGAGAGTATGGAGTGCAATACTTCAGAAGATTGGGAGATATACAGTCCTTGCGAGAATGGGATGTGAAAGAGTTAGTTAAGACCAAGACGTTCAGTATGAAGCTGAGACCAAATGATCAACATCTGTGGAAGCTCATCAAGTTTGAAGCTGAACATGGTTTCAATCTATGGAAGCCACATAAGCCAAAAACCGTGACAAAGATAGATCCAGTTACTCAAGAGAAAGATGTGATTTTGATTGTGAAAAGGCCATGCATTATGAAGAATATGCCTCTGAAGAAAATGGAACAAGATTTTTACAAGATCTTCAAGTGGTGGCACTATGATTCGAGTACTGGAGAGGCTGTGATTTGTGTTGAGCCTGATGAAGGGTCATGGGATATGTCCGAGGATCTATCAAAGACCGTGATTATGCACAATAGAATCTATGGGTTATGGCGTGCAATCAGAGTATTGGATCCTATGTGGCTGGTCAACTGCTCAGAGAAAGACATTGAACGATTATTCTTCACAAAATCAGTTATGAAGATAAAGACAAGGAGCAGGCCATGCAGTTCCAGAAAATTGTGAATGTTTGTTACGCTAACAACATTAATTCAGGTAAAGAATGGAAAACTTCATGGAGAAAGCTTGAAGATAAAGAGCTGAAAAAGAAAGATAAGAATGAAGAAAGGCTTGAAGCTCGTCGAAAGTTAGCATCCCGATCAAGATTCAAGTTCGGGAATACCGACCTCCTCCTACAGATCAAACGCCCATTGCTTCAGAGGAGTGTCGAAGGCCAAGCAAGAGATTTTTTGGTTGATTCAAGTCAAACGTGTTTAAAGTTTTTGAAGACTATCCAAGACTGCGGCAACATCCAAGGGGGAGTCTGTTGGTGTACATATGTCTATTGCCTACGTCTAGGACGAGTCTATTGTACAGATAGGGTTTCATAGCATCAGAAGTTTAGTTTTGAAGTTTTTATATGATTGTTGTAATTTTCGTACGAAAATCCATGCTGCCTACTCACTTGGTGCTGTCATGTCTGCGTATAAATAGGTGACTTAGGTTGTGTGTTAGGAATGCTGTTTTGAGGAATCAGTGGCGAAGCCCTGTTCGAGTCTGTAATCGTTGCAAACGTTTATTCAATACACAGACGGTTAAACAGTAATCATCGCTTGTTCTTTGTTTGTTCAATCAGCTAACAATGAATTCCGCCGCTTTTAGCTGAGCAAGTCTGACCGGATAGCTCATTAAGTTGGGTCCGATTCTAAGCTTCATTCACAAAATTATTGAAAGGTTTTGTGACCTCCTCATTAAAGTTAGATCATATATGTCCAAAACCGATCAATAATAAATAAAAAGGAAATTCCAATAAGTAACATTGTTACAAATTATGACGATGTCATAATTAAAGATTGTGATGATGATACCGATGATGAAAGAGCTAAAAATGATAAACATTAAATATTTTTAAAACTAAAAGAGAAATTTCAAGAAACTGTTCTACAATCTACCGAGAAAGGTGAATGCTCAACGCATAAACCTTCTAAGCAGAATGGAGAACGAAAACAAAAGAAAAACATACTTTTAAAAATTCTAAAAATTTTCAAAAGAAAAATAAAAGCTCATCGGTACGATCATCCAATCATTAGAAACTCACAAAAAATTGTGAATAAGTGGTGCAGGTCGGACCGCAGTGCTTCAACGTCAAATCAAAGGTACAGAAGAAGCAGGAAAGATGGATATCACACGTCAAGTCAGTGTTATAATTTGAGTGTATGGTTTGCTAAAACGGATCAGTATGAGAACATGAAGTGTCATAAATGTGGAGTAACTGGACACATTGCTAGAAATGTTTTCAAATTAATCTTAAACCTGCTCATATTGATAACAAAAATTCTGGAGTACCAACTCAGGTTTTGAAACAATGTACAGAAACTTTAAACAAGGTGAAACCATTTATTACTAAGTTTTCAAATTTTGAAACTGGTGAATCCTTGAATAGTAATGAACAAAAAGTTTCTACATTGTATTTCAAGAAAGCTTTAATGAAAAATCAATCATGGTTGTTAAAAGAAAAAAAAAAGTTATACAATCAGTGAAAATTGAAAGGTTAGAGGACTTTCCGAAACTTGAGAAAGTCCAAAATAAACCTGATTGTGTAAAGAAATTCAAAATTAAGATTGAAGAAACAACGTCTAAGACTGCAAAGGCTTGGGTGTCTCTATTCAACTAATTGTTTGAATTTTTATACAGGAACTCCTGAGAAGAAAGTAAATTACTGATAACGGAGTTTCGTGGCACACAATAAAGATGCACCGGGTTATCAAGTTTTATATAAAGGCCATTTTTTCAAAAGATTTGAAATTCAAATAACGTTTACTTTACATTTTTTTGAAAAATTTTTGGAGAAAATTTTTTGAAAAACATGTTCAAAAAATGTTTACTTTAAATTTTGTAAATGTTTGGAGAATTTTTTTCAAAAATACATTTTAATAACGTTTATTTGAAAATTTTACAAATTTTTGAAAAAAATTTGAAAAATTTCCCAGAACCCTCACTGTTGAATAGACAAAATTCAGGGGGTATAAATTGTTATAAACACAAAAGTGTCATAGTTTTTGTCATCATGAGGGGGAGATGATTTAAAAGAAATTTGTGAAGCAGTAATGGATTGCGAATTGAAATGATTCTCATTAGTTGGTCAATGTTTTTCTTAAAAAAACAAAAATTCCAAAAATATGTTTTTGAATTTTAGGGGGAGGAAAAATTTTCCAAAAATCCAAAAACGTATCAAAAACAAAAAGTTCAAAAACATTGAAAAAGGAAAAAGAGTTTTGTGTAAAAAGGAAATGATAGTACATCAGTGAACTATCACAGTATGTTAGGGATTTGTAAAGTTTAAAAGGAATAAACAAGTCTTACTGTGGATGTGTCGATAGGCTTTACACGTTTAGTAAATTGTTTCGGGGATATAAGCTAAATTTTACAACTGTTTAATCTTGTGGATTAACATTTCTCGGATATATGGACTTAGTACTCTGAAATTTCGTTTGAGAGATTACCTGATTCTGAGATACGAGGTCTTTATAGATAGTTGATATCTGGGGTATTATACAAGTTCTTCTGATTTTGCGTAAGCAATGGCCTAGAACTTCTATAATGCTTTTGCAAAAATCCCCTAAACTGCAGAAAAATTGAAAAAATCGAAAGATCTAATCAATTGCAGGCAAAAGATTCCTTAAGTGGAACAACACCTTTAAAGTCGAACCTTCATCTCTTTGTCGATAAGGTAGTATTAACTTAAGCTCTCAAGGTCTGGCATAACCCAGATACAGTTATCAATTATGCTATACTCACATGTAAGATGAAATCTAGGGAATCTTGATACGGGAGTATATTCTGAAATGGGAACCATAATTAAGTCAAGTTTCATAATTCTAACCAAGATATCTTGGAACTATTGAGAAATGTGTTGAAGTTTAAGTGGACAAATATATCGGCAATCTAGGTAAACGAGTTTAAAGCTTAAAGTTTCAAAAGGTCAATGGTACTAGTGATATGTCGTAAAACTGATATGATCCTTTAACACAAACTCAACAAAAATATATTTGTAAATATGTTTGTACATACTTAGTGTTTGATATTCATTTCATAAAAGCAAAAAGATTATATTATCTTTTAAAGTTTCGACTACTGATGATGAAATGCTGATTTTCAAAATCTAAAAGTTGCTGATCAAAAGTTTGAAGATGTCAAATTGATCTGAAAAGTTTAAAAGTTCATTAGTTTGAAACTTACATTTGAACAAAATCATCAGTTTAGAGTCAAAATGTTTTAATCAAGATCATTAAGTTGAACTTGATAACATAAAATCAGATATTCAAGGTCATTAAATTGGACTTGATTATCTGAGAGGGGTTAAAAACTGATAAGAAGATTAAAATTTGAAATGTTTGTGTTTAAAAGTTTGAATCTAAAATGTTTCTTTGAGTGTTTAAAGAACTTTGAAACAGGAAGTAGATTTAAAAGGGAGCTAGATAAAAACGTTGATTGAAGATACAAGAAATCTCAAAGCAGGGGGGGCATGGTGATTCAAGTTTTATCAAGACAAGCGCAAGAACAAAGAAAAGGATTGTAGACGATACGAAGATCATGGATGTTAAAGTTATTCAAGAAATAAAGATCAAGAGAACAACAAAAACTCAAGAACTTAATTGAAGAATGATGACTATGGCAACCTCCAAGGGGGAGTCTGTTGATGCATATGTCTGTTGCCTACATCATCGTATAACGTCGAGTCAGTATTTAGAAGCGAAATGTCGAAGTTCATAAAAGTTTATAGCCAAGTTCGCTTGAGATTGTGATGTTATAGTCAAGTTCGGCCGAACTTGACTAAGCAAGTTCGCCCGAACTTGCACTCCCCAAGCGAACTTGTGATTCCTATAAATAGGTGTCTTGTCATTTCATTTGTAACTTTTCAGAGATTTTGTCACGACAGAGGTGAAGCTCTGTCCAAGTGTTTCCAGGATCTGTAACGCTTGAACATTAATGAAACGGTGATTAATTAGCGAATTACTTGTATCCAATGTCGCCCATGCAAACGGATTCCGCACGTTTACCTTAGCTTTGCCAAATCCGTACAACAGACCCTCACTTTCTAAGACAACAGTTTATACAGACCATGCAGCCATTCGTTATTTGTTTAAAAAGCAGGATGCCAAGCCGTGTTTAATCAGGTGGATTCTACTCCTCCAAGAATTTGACATCGACATAAAAGACAAAAGAGGAGATGAAAACACCGCGGCTGATCACTTATCCCGATTAGAAGATCCAACCTTGGAGGCAACTAGGGACGAGCTCATCAACGAAAAATTCCCAGCGGAATCTTTAGAAATGGTGGAATACCGGGAAGAACCATGGTAAGCCAACTACGCCAACTACTTAGCTAGTGGGATAGTTGTAAAGGGACGGTCACATCACCAAAGAAAAAAAATTCTTTTCCGATGTAAAACACTACTATTGGGAAGATCCATATCTTTTCAAAATATGTGCCGACCAACTCATCCGATGGTGCGTACATGGTAGCAAAGCTAGAAAAATTCTTTGCCATTGTCATAAGGGTCCATACGGAGGACATCACGGAGCCACTGGTACCGCTCGAAAGGTATTTAATTCAGGATTCTATTGGCCAACCATTTACAAAGACGCACAAGTTCTTATCAAGGCATGTGATGCATGCCAACGATCAGGTAATATATCTTCCAAAAACGAAATGCCACAAAATGGTATTCTTGTTTGTGAAAATTTTTGATGTATGGGGGGTGGACTTTATGGGTCCTTTTCCGCCATCAAAAGGAAACAAATATATACTTGTGGCTGTGGATTACTTGTCAAAATGGGCCGAAGCCGAAGCTCTTCCAACAAACGATTGAAGAGTTGTGGTAAGATTCTTGAAACAACTATTCTCTCGTTTCAGCACTCCAAAATCTTTAATAAGTGATAGAGGTACCCATTTTTGTAATCATCAACTTGGAAAAATATTAACAAGATATGGGTCTATCACCGAATCTCAACCGCTTATCATCCTCAAACAAACGGACAAGCCGAAGTGACCAATCTAGGTTTAAAAAGAATACTTGAGAAAATCGTAGGATTAAATAGAAAAGAATGGGCCGCCAAATTAGACGACGATTTATGGAAAACAACACCATATAAGCTAGTCTATGGAAAAAGTTGTCCTTTCCAGTAGAAATAGCACATAGGGCCTACTAGGCATTAAAAAACGTAAACTTAGACCATGAAACCGCCGGTAAAAATCGATTTTGTCAATTAAACGAATTAGACGAACTGAGGAATCAAGCATACTCTAACTCCGAAATTTATAAGGAACGTTTAAAGAATTCACATGAAAAAAATAAAAAACCTTATGAATTTCGAGAAGGAGATCAAGTGTTGTTGTTTAATTCACGACTTCGATTATTCCCTGGAAAACTTAAGTCTAGGTGGTCGGGACCTTTTTCCATCACCCATGTCTTCCCACACGATGCGATCGAGATTGAATCTCGAAATGGCGTTCCATTCAAAGTCAACAGACAAAGGTTTAAGCTCTACCAAGGATTCATTAAGGATGAAGAGGAAGAGATTTCTCTTCAAACAAGCAAGGTATGATTAAACAAAGGTTTGTGTATATATGTAAATTAACGTCATGTCTGATAGGTAATGAACATCAATAGATCTTCAAGATAGGTAAGATAATTTAGGGAACCTCTTTTGGGAAAACGGTCGCTCACACGTGCACAAAAAAAAACATGGACACGGGGTCGAGGCCATCGGCCACGGGGCCGTGGTCGATGTGCAGACGGGTATAAACCGCTTTTTCCTTAACTGTTCTTCATTCCACCACGGCCCGTTTCCCTGAAAACTCTCTGGTTCACCGATGATTTTCTACCCTTTTTCACGTTTACTCTCCATTTAACATCCACAAGGTATGATTCTAACACTTTGTCTAGCTAGTTTAACAATTTGCATGTAGTATAACATCAAGAAATTTGGGGAAAAATCCAGGGTTCTTAAACTAGAACCAAATCAAACCTCAAATTTCTGCCTAGATCTAGTAATAGTAGTGTGCATTCATGTTTTAAAGGGTAAATCAACCATGATTCTTCATACAAACACCCGATTTCAAGCATAAACCACAAACCCTTGTTTTTGAACCGAAAAAGTTAAAATTGATGGGGTAAACGGTTTGATTTTTGAAAAATGGGACTTGGGGTTTCATTTTCAGGGAAAATCGCCCCTACCTATCAAAAATTTTCAACTTTTCGAAATCGCGTTGAAATTTGAATTTTTGCACTAACAGTGGCCTGACCACAGGGCCGTGGTCAGTGACCACGGGGCGTTCCCAGAGATAACAAATGAACACGGGGTCGTGGTGGGTGACCACGGGGCCGTGTTCATCTTTCTGTTTTTAGTTTTTCCTGAAATTTAGATCATATCTCACTGATTATGCATTGCTTCTCCCATGTAGAAATGGCCAGCAAGTTCCTCAAGTCTAAGACCTCGGAATGGGAATACCAAAACCGCTTTGAGGTTCTTCAAACAAGGTCGGAAGAGGCGCCAAGACAAACATGTTACGAAACCCTGGAAACTATGGGTCAAAAAGGTCGATATGATATGCTCACAGGTCCACCTCGAGCCGTACTTGACAAAAAGCTACACTCCGTCTACGAGTATAATATGGAGTTCTATAGCACATTCAAGTTTGACACCAAGGTGAACCCGTTTGATACGGATGCTGTTGAGTTCAGGTGTGCCGGGCAACTTCTCTCCATCTCCATAGCCCAGTTTGGTGCTAACATCGGGTTATACACCGAGGAAGAGTTAGTTGAAGAAAATGTCACGGGTGGTCTCACTGAAATTCCGGTCAACATGAGGCAAACAGCGTGGTCTCAAATTGGAGATGGACCGTACAACCGAGCATCACCAAAAGCTCTCAGTTGTGAGACCCACTCTATCGGTACATCCACCGGGTCTTAAGCAACTCACTCAATCAATAGCGAGATAGCTCGGGAGTGGTAAGCCTCTGTGACCTCACCTGCCTCCACTGCATCCACACCCGTCAACCACTTGATGTCACATACATACTCCTCAAGAACATGCACCTAAACCAAATGGCCACTCCACCCACACCGATCTTCTTTGGGGGATGGATCTACAAACTGTTCAAAAACTATAGTCCAATATCAGGCCATGGGGTTCATCCAAGACATGGATGACGGGACTATCCGCTTCTGGAATGCTTAAGGAAATACGTGGGGCCCAGAATACATATTAGCCCTCCCTGACAATCCCAACCACACTCCTCCTCAATACCACGGCTACCAAACGAGTTCCTCCTCTCAAGGAGGCGGGTTTCCTAATTTTCAAAGTTTAACTGACCTTTTGCAGGAAAACCTCTTATGTACCCGTAACACCTATAGCATGGCTAGCAATGTCAACACCCGGGTTGGAGCAATGGAACGTTCCATCGCTACTATACAAGGAGACATCACCTACATCCGGGAGCACATGGTGTATCATGGTGAGGAGGACGATGAGGACGAGGACATGGACTAAGTGGTGATGATGGTAGTGAAATGATGGGTGACGAGTTCAGTTTCAGGTTAATCTCTTTATCCCTTGAACAATTGGCCGGCCTGTGTGCCGTGGTTTAAACAATTTACCCTTTCGAACAACTTTTATTTCCTGCACTTTCTTTCTTTTTATGTTTGTGATGATGATGGATTGGAAAGACTCGTAAGTTAGGATTTGGATATCGTGTTTTGTTTTGTGTGGTGTAAATGATAGCAAAGCAGGTACACAGGAGGCTTGAGTGCACTAAGCATTAGTGCTATACAAGCCCGGATACCAGAAGAAAACCAAAAACCTAAAATCAGCAATTGCAGACTGCCACCACGGGGTCGTGTTCATTGAACACGCCCCCATGCCCACACCCCTAAACCTGCTGATTATCTTCCCCTTTCTGACCACGGGTCGTGTCCATCAGGCATGCCCCGTGGCGAATTTTCTGTAAGTTTAGATACTGGCACTCTGACCACGGGGCCGTGCCCATACCACACGGGCCCGTGTCCAGATGCCAGTATCATAAAATCTTGTTTTTAACACGCTTTACGCATTCAACCAACCAAAATTTTATTTTTGGACACATTGAGGACAATGTGTAATTTAAGTGTGGGGGGAAGCTAGCAAGTCCTAATAACAAGCCTTACAGAAAACTCTGTTGGAACCACAATCACCCCAAATCTTTTTCAAAATTTTTCATTTTTTTACTTGTCTTGGTTTAATTTGGGAATAACAAGTTCTAAAAAGTTATGTTTTTACACATTTACAACCGATAGCGTGGTGATAAAAAGAACAAATAAGAAAATTATAAAAGGGCATGACAAATCTTTTTAAAATCTGATTATATATGCTTGTTCACATGATAAACCCATTCCCACATTAAGTGAGTTTTGAGCCTTTATCGAGCATACATTTATACATCTTTAAAATAAATGCTCATTTTTGTTTCTTGTGTGAATAGCCGCTTGGTTCTTACGACTCTAGAACTTGCCAAGATAATACATTCCCGGTCCTTATCAACTTAAACCCAAGTAAGAAAATGATAGAGGCACTAGGACTAACCCATTTTTCATTCAAAACCATTATTTTCCTTCTTTTTACCCCACTAAAAAAAATCCCCCTAGTTAACCCTTTTGAGCCTAAACCTTTTCGTTTCAAACCCGCAAAACAAACAACGTTTACCCACCAAAACCGTTTCCCTTTCAAATCCATTTGTTTTTGTAAAAAGCTCGCTTATCTTGTGACAAAAAAAAACATAGCTCTTCCAATAACCAAACAAGTTCCTTCAAAAATCTTGTTTGAAAATGCTTGTTCCAAATAAATGTCACAAAAACAAAAAGTTTTACGATAATCGACACTTTTTACGTTTTTCGCCATTTTACGAACCACTAACCCAATAATCACCTACCCCTAGCACAAGCGTAACCCTTTTCAAAGTCCTCTTGATATTTACAAAGGTTTATAGTAAAAATAAGGATGTTTGATTGCTTGGCAAGCATATGATAGAAGTAAGTTCCAGACCGGAATCGAGTATTATCACAAAAATAAGTCTTCGGCCGAGTGTTGAGTGATCTCTTGTGAGGTACGTGAACTTGTAGATAAATGGAATTTTAAAAGAGGCATGTTATGCCTAAATAAATAATTTTTCTTAAAAGTGTGCTAAATAAATCATGACGAATAGAATTGTATATAAAATAAAAACAAAATTAAAATAAAGATCTTGGATTCCCGACACTCAAAAACAAGACAGAAAACCTCTTCTCTACCAATTCCATTTGGGTGTGTAAGCCGCATTAAAAATGTTTTACTTGAGGACAATCAAACATTCAAGTGTGTGGATATTTGATGTGTACAAAATGAACATATAAATTACATCAAAAGAGGCATAAAACTAACCCTTTTTTAGTACTAATGTTGGGGAAAGCACGTTTCTTTGTTCCTTTTGTATTTTCAGAATTAAAAGAGATTAAAAGAATAAAAGAAGCAAATAAGCAGCCAAAACCAACATAAATACGAAAAGAAGGAATAACGAGACATGCTCGATCCCTCAGCAACACTCCAAAGACAAAAACAAGATAACAGAAGATGAACACGGGGCAGTGCCCAGCCGAACACGGGGCATGGTCAGACCTTGCACTTCAAGACAAAACCTGCAGAAGCTTCTACGCCCATCACGTGGATGTGCCCAGACCAACATGGGGCGTGGTCAACTATAAGATTTGCAGAATCCAGATAGTACAGCGAACAGTTGACCACGGGGCCGTGCCTAGAGGCCACGGGGTCGTGTGGGGCCCTCTGCTATCAGATGCAATAAATGAAGGAAGAGAAGATAGTTGGCCACGGGCCATGCCCACTGGACACGGGGCCGTGGCCGGGCTACTGTTTGGACTATAAATAGAGGTGCTTGGTTCACTTCAAAGGCATCCCTTGGCAAACCATTTCTCTCTCACTTTGCCACCACTCCACCACCACTACAACACCAACACCAACACCCACCAACATAATCCATCAATCATCTTTAGAGTGTGTAGTAGTCTCGGGATCCAAGATAGATTGTAAGGGTTCTTGTCAAACAAAGGCCATGCTTGGCTAAATTCCTTACATCACTTGGTGAAGACTAATCTTTTATGTATTACTTTTAGTTTTTAATCTTTTAGCACTTTTTAATTGGGTATGTATTAATAACTTTAATAACTAGTTTCTTATGTTGAAAGTAAATTTTCCTAACCATTTCTTCATGATGTCATTGATTTGCTCATTCGTGTCTTTACGGTCTATATAAAGCGCGTTAACTACTTGGAAGGGGGTTAGAAGGGTGGTTTGGTAAAGTTCTTGTCTCGTTCAGTGTTAGATCCTGCGAGGACTTGGTTCAAGCTTACTAGGGCCTCCTTCAATGCTCTATGGGTATTGGATGGCGGGGGCGCGAATAGCTTGAACCCCTATATGTAAACTACTATTAATACTTTAAACCGGCTTCTTGGGATTGTATCCTTGCTGATTCAAACCACTTAGCCGAGGGTAACGTCACCTTCAAAAGAGGGGCCTACCACTCTCGCATTAGTAACTTATTTAATTGTCTTCCAATATTCTGACCCTTTGGGATTGTATCCCAGCTGACTCAAACCACTGGGTTGAGGGTAACGTCACCTTCAAAAGAGGGGCCAGTGCAAAAACTATCAAAGGATACATAAAAGAGAAGTTGGATCCAAGTGATTCTATCTTGTCTATTTGTCTTTCATTTCATTTTATTTAATTTTTTTATTTATTTTATGCTTTAAAATCTTTATCAAAAATTTAGATTGATTAGACGTTGACGATAAACCGGTACTAAAAGCTCTTGTGTCCTTGGACGACCTCGGTATCTTACCAATTCTATACTACGCTTACGATGGGTGCACTTGCCCAAGTGTGTGTTTAGTGTTAGTACAATATCGTGTTTTATAAATTTAAAACTTGAATAATGAGTAAAATGGGCTCAAAATATTAATAAAAATATAATACGCTCATCACACACCAAGTACATAGTTCCCCTCTTTTATTGCAAATATTTTGGGGTGATTCATATGTGCTAAACCGTTTTCAAGTTTTCAAAACAAAAGGCTATGGTTTATCCAAAACACGACGATTTCAATAATGTGAATGAACTTGTTGGTGCGTTAAATGACATTCATTAGCTTTGGCCAAGCCGGCCAGTAGTAAGTTATGGTACCATAGGACTGACAATCCCGTTACTAGGCTATTCACTGGAATTTGGTAGGTAGTTTGGGGAACGATCGAAACTGTTTATTTTAACAAACCCTATGGTGGTTTGTTAGTCGATTTAAAGATACCCTTTGGTGGTATAGACGAGTCAATACAGGTTTGAATGTATTCACCAAAACGACCAAAAGTTTTCACAATTAAAACAAGGACGATTGAACGATTGGTTTATAACAAGGATGAATGAACGATTGGTTTACGAGAGGTGATTTAGATAACACGACGGGTATAATATAATAAAAGCATGGTGGATGCGCCGTTGGTACTTCCTATATGTAAGTGCTTTTATTGTATTGCATATCGTGGCCTTATTTTAATCACCTGGACAATGTTTTGAACGATGACACACAACGATTTTCAGTTAAAGATATAAACCATACAAAGATTTCTTTCAAATCGATTTACTACTCGGTTTTACAAAAGAAATGTTTTAATAAAGATTCATGACAACAAGATTTTATAAACATTAACCAACTTGTTTTAGTTGGTTAACAATATTGCAATACCAAATACTTTTGATACAAGGTTTAATTAACGACTCTAGTGGTTCAACGCGGTATTGCAATACAAATACAAGGCCATGAATTTGACACACTCACAAAACCTATGTACTCGCCGGCATATTTTTGCTGACTCGTTTTCACATATGTTTCAGGAGCTTAGGTGTGACAAATCACAATGCATGGATCACTTAGGACTGGACAGGCCTTAGTGACTATAAAACAAGAACAATAATTTATTTATGTTTTGTTTCCGTTTATTTCCAAAGACAATGTAAACAATACTAATGCAATAATACTAAAACTTTAAATACCATGGTTGTGTAACAATCTGCCAACGTTACTCCCCGACGCTTCCGCCGTGATTTGTTGTTTTTACGCGGTCGGGGTGTTATATTTTGAAAGTAGAATCAAGGTAAAAGACTAAGAAATGAGCAAGTTATGCTCACTTTTGCAAAGTATGACGAATCTGCCAAGTTATTCAGATTTCAGCTGATTATGGAGAGATTATGGAGTGTTAGAAGGAGATTGCAAAGTGAAAATGCTTGGAAGAGGCATGGGTTTTATAGGGGAAGAGTTAGGTTAGGTTTGAGGGTGATTAAATGAGGTTTAGAGGCCATTCGGTGAGATTAGGAGGTGTGGATCCATGCATAATCGCGGCGGCTGTTTGAAATTTCTGCCCGCCAAACCCCCTTACGGACCGTAAGGGGGGAACCATACGGTCCACAAGGCTTGGCTGAAGACACTTTTTTTATTTTTTTTATTTTGTTCATTAGGGCCTTGTCCAATTGTTATATATTAATTGTTTTGCGATTATTCTAGGGTTTTTAAGCACAAGTAGCATGTACTAAAGATTACACAAGTATAAAACGAGTATGATTAAGTATAAGTTGCGTGTATAAGTATCGTACGAAGCATGTATGTCACGTATTGGTAAGTTTTGCAAGTATCACGAATCATGTATCCTATGTATGAATGTATGAATATATATAACATGAATTGAAATAAAATACGAGTTTCATTATGATTCAAGTCTCGGATTACAATGATTACAACGAAAGGATGAATACAAGGTTTCCAAAAACAGCAATACAAGGTGAACTTTCTAAATATGAAAAGTATGAAAAAGTAGGGCGTTACATTCAATAACAGTCACAAGAAATAAGATGAAACAGAGCAATTGACCAAAAGCTTAACTTGCATACAATAGTAATTGTCAAATACAAGTTACAACAAAATAACCACAGTCAACAACCTTAAACCTGACCAACTAAACATGTATTTAGAGGGGAGGTTTAGCCTACAACTCCCCCTAATCCCTAAGCCCAGTTCGCCCCCAAGCCCACTCCATAAGCCTAGATCAATTACAAAACATCTAGCCCACATCACTAATTAATAACTAATGTATAAACCTTTAAGGGCCCAATAATCTCCCCTAGGTTTATAGCATTGGTGCCTTTTCAGCTTGAGGCTCCACCAGTCACACTTCTGCCAAACAAAGGAGTAGCATCCACAAACATCTCGACCCAATCACATTCACCACAGCACTAGTCCACGAATTAGCACAGACTTCATATTTTTCATTTGTGCGAACTTGATGTCTGCTCAAAACCATGATATCCTCTTCATGAAAACCAATCAAATCCAACGTGTCACCCAAATGGTAAGCAGATTCTTAGTAAAAATCATCGCTTCACCCCTTTTAGGATTGTATGCTCAGAATTTAAAGTTCCTCAGCACACCTTTCAGAAACTTTGGGGAAACTGGAATAATCTTTTCTTTGTCAGTCGGAGGCCAGATCACAGTCTTGATAGTTCTGCTGGTGTAAGGATCACGAACACCACGATTCTTCTTAACAGACGATTCAACATATTTCATGGTAGGAAAATTATTCTTGACTTCTCTCTCGAGCTTGGTAAAAAACACCTAACCTCTTCCACGTTGGTTTGAATCAGAATCATGATAAGGAGCTCGTAACAGATTCTTCATATTAATCTTTTTCCATGATTCAAACTGAAACTCCTTGGAGTAATACTCTCTATGTCCACTCTCCCTAATCACAAACCACATCTTCTTGTTCTGATTGTACCTCCACCTTGTAATTCCAGACTTATTTCCCACCTTATCATAGTGACTCTTACCCAAATCCATCACATACCGGTCAAAAATCTTCGTTGGATCTTTGAGTTGAAAGTTTTCATCTAAAGGATTCACGTCTCGAATCTTCATTATAAGCATATGTTTGTTGATTGGATTCTTTTGTGGTAACTCCCTCTTCTTTTTCTGTGTTGTTTCGAGATATCTACTCAATGCAGCTTCTCGTTCAACATCCTTAATAGCCTTTTCTTCAGTCGTTCTCTCTTTGTTCGACATTCATGGCATCATCATCCTTATCAGCAAAACTCACTTCCAAACTTCTTCTCCAACTTTGCTTTCAAGTCAAATACCATAGACATCAACATATTCACGTCACCCTACAACTCATCAATAACTTGATCTTTATTGGAGACTTGAGCTTGCAATGATGAAATCTGGGCATCCTTCAGAATTGACTCTTGTTCAAGCAAGACTACGCATTTTTGCAACTTTACCACATCCACATCTGCATCTTCATCACTATCAGAAGTTTCAATGAGCTTCATCGTATCAAATTCTCATCATGTTCAGACATACCGCCACTCGAACTACCAACATCAAATGAACGCCACTTGAACTTTCTGGTTGTGATCTAGTGGTAGTCTCTGGCATTTCAAAATCAAGGAAATTTTATCTTCAACTTGAGTTGTTGCAGTTGCAATTCTAGGCTCGGCTTTAGCAGTAGGGCTCACACGTTCTGCTATACTAGGTTCAGGTTCAACTCTTGGTCTCTTGTGTACCACTACATATGTATCCTCAGTAGTGTCACCTTAAGCTCGTTCTTCTTGAATAGGAGTACTCGCAGGAGGAGGGTTCCAAAGACTATCCTTCAACGATTCAATCAAAGCAGCAAGATTTTCAGAACTCATTAACTTCAGCTCTCTAATAGGAACTTCAACTTGCTCAGACTCCATACGTTCCAATTCACTATCAGTGCCTTCATCGTTAGTCACTAGATTCTCCATTTCAATCTCTGGTCTCAGTCCAACCCCCGCAAACTGTTTATCATGCTCTTCAGCGACTGTTGCATTTAAGGGTTTTAGGGCTGGCACCTGACCTACAACATGTCCAAACTTTCCATGTTTCTCCAGTGGGTACTTCCCTAAAAATTGATGCCTTTTCGCAGTTTCATGATTCCTTTTAACTGTATCACAACAATCCGAACCCATCAGCTTCAGATTTAACAAGGTTGCACTCTTCACTAGTTCTGGATACTTCTCATCAAGAATCATCTGAATGAACCGATGATATAGTATAAAAAAATCTTCTTCGGATTCTCCAACATCTTCCTCATGTTATCAAAAACGAAGGCAGATAAATTGTAATCCCAATTGTTCACAAGTGCAACAATGGAAACCGTCTGAACTTAATTTAACTGATCTAACCCACCCTTGTTTTCTGATATGCAAAGCAGAAACATGTGCACCAACAACCTCCAGTATGGTGGGAATAACTTCTTGAGGATGGTAGGATATTCTCCTTCATAACTCATTCTTCGTAACGCCTTTTATCACTTTATCTCTTCTAAATGAGGTTGGATGACTAGTCTGATCTTCCAACTTTAACACTTCTCGTATGATTACTTCCATAATCACAATGTCTTTCTTCTGCACTTTGGCTTCAATTGACTCAGCCCTATCAGCTCCACTTCTGTTAACTTTAGCAGACAACTAGAAATCTCTAATAGTGTCACCGTAAATCACCGAATTAACCTTTAGGGCACGTGTAAGTCGACGGGAATTAAGCCCGACGATCATAGAGTTGAATTCATCAAAGTGTCCTGCTGGTGGATCTGAAAGATATCCTGCCTGGTTGTGCAACGCCTCGACGTCTAACTTACATTAATCGTTCATTTTCTGCATAAAAACTAACCAAGTTAGATTAACGTTAAACTCTAGTTAACTAGTCAACATAGTCAACAGGTCAACATGGTCAACGCGTGAACATAGTCAACATGGTCAATCCGAAAAGGTTAATTCGAAAAAATGGTCAAAGGGTCAACTGGTCCATTCCAATGGTCAACGAGTCAAAATCACTATTTTGAAAAACCCAAATGTTCAAATTAAGACCCTTGTCAGATTTTCTCTGAACAGTCTGACATTTCAGATAAATCATGTTAGTTGTACGAATAAATCAAAGTGTTAATACTGATTATGAGAAATCCATCCAAAATATGAAGATCTTTATCCGAAAAACTTTAAGTTTTATCCGAAATGCATGAAGTTTGTCCGAAATGCATTCGAAACCTGTAATACCTTGAAGATTCGAATTAGTCCGCAATTCGATGAGAGAGAATTCGGAAGGATCAGAAAAGTTTGTTGTTTCGAATGAGTTTCCGAAACAATAATTTATCTTTATATATTGTTTCAAAATGGGCATGTGCCTAGTTTAATTCAGGCCCAATTCGAAACAGTGTTTATCCGAAATCCTTTGGGCTTGACAAGCTTAGGACCAATTCGATTAAACAATGTTTATTCGAAAACAGTTGGGCTTTATCCGAAATGGGTTGGCCCATCGTCACCTTTTAATTGAAAGAAAACTATCTTTCTCAAAATCACGATCCGACCGACCGAGCAACCTTTTGAAACACATGTAAATTCACACCAATATAGTTTGTCCTCTTAAACTTAACGCTCAACTTTCAATTATAAACTCGTGAACGTTTAAGGTAATATTATACTATAATACCCGTGTGTCTCATTCCATGACATACCCTCGCGATTAAGGCAAGCACAACGATTCATCATAGTAGGTGAGTATACTAAGTTTGTCCTATCGTTTTACAACGTCAGACTATTGGTGAACACTTAGTTCTTTTGTACAACAGAGTGACCAATAAAATATCCGACAAGCGTTAGGAAAATACCTTTTCGGTATGAATTTCGCTTTTACAAGCGCATGGAATTCCCTCATTTGAGTTTGTCTTCCGTTAAGGTTTTTGGCCTCTTTTTTGGCTCTTTTAAGATATCTTGACCGTGCATAGGTCTGCACATAGTCTGGATGAAACAATAGGACATCCAAGATATCCCCGGATGACTCAACAACATAAAGACCCGAAACCTCAGACATTGACTGTCTATCAACGCAAGATTTAAGACTATAAAATCATATGCCGATGGTATGTTACCCACATGGTACATAGTTCATTATGTTTATATCACTTAGTATCTTTTATCACTTTGAGCGTCAAGCGCATCGACATATCACATTAAATCCTAGTCTTTTCAGCTATAACACCTTACATGTGTTGGTCAAACCCTTTATCACGAACATTTATTTAATTTCTAAGCAAATATTTCTCCCCCTAAATTTGTGCAAAAGTAGAATACTTTATGCTCAACTTACGTATTTTATTAACCCCCCCCCCTTTAAAAAATGCTTAGTTGGTGAAACACATCATTTTCAAAAGATCCACAAGCACTTTGAATCTAGAGTTGCTAACAGGTTTTGTAAAAAGATCTGATGTATTTCCATCAATATGGATCTGCTCAAGCTTAACAAGCCCTCTATCATAGCAATCTCCAATGAAATGAATATTGATAGCAATGTGCTTGGTTTTGGAGTGAAAACAGGGTTTTTAACGATTTGGATAACAGCATCATTATCACAGTAGATAGTAGTGTTAAGATAAGTCAAACCGTAAACCTGAAGTTGGTGTTGCATCCAAAGAACCTGGGAGCAGCAAGCTGATGCAACAACATATTATGCTTCCGCAGTTTAGAATGACACATTCTGTTGCTTCTTGCATTGCCATGAAATAAGTATGTCTCCCAAGAACTGGTAACCAGCTGATGTAGACTTCATATCCCTGTCTGTACCTCCAAACTTACTGTCAGAAAAAGCAAAGAGATCAAAGTTTGAATTCTAGGATACCAGAGTCCAAGTTTTGGAGCTCCTTTAAGATATCTAAAAATTCTTTTGACAACCGTAAGATGAGAAAGGTAGGGTTAGCCTGATAATAAGCACATTGACAGACGACACACATGATGTCTGGCCGACTTGCTGTCAAGTACATCAATGAACCGATCATAGATTAATACAATGCCCGATTAACTGGGCTTACATCAGCATCTTCATTCAATAATGGTCGTTCAGCTATGGGTGACTCCCTAGACTTTGAATCTGTCAGGTTGAATTTTGCAAGAACGTCATGAACATATTTCCCTTGATGAATAAAAATCCCTTGAATGCTTTGACGAACTTGCAAGCCCAAAAACATTGTCATCTCTCCCAACGAACTCATATCGAACTTTTTCTTCATCACTTTTTCGAATTCCTTACACAGATTTTCTTCAGTTGACCCAAAAATATGTCACCCACATAGAGCTGAACAAGAATAAGATCCTTATCAAGCAAGCAGATGCTCTTTTAAGGTCGCATAGATTTTCTTGATGAACACAGATTCCTTACACATATTTTCTTGATGAACATCGTCTGATCTATCGTTCCGCGAGTATATCCATGAGCAAGCAGATGCTCTTTTAAGGTCGCATACCATGCCCGAGGTGCTTGTGCAACCCATACAAAGCCTTATCTAGCTTGTAGGCATAGCCTTGTTTTTCTGAATCCACAAACCTAAGTGGTTGAGCGACATATATTTCTTCCTTAACCTTTCCGTACAGAAACGCCATCTTGACATCTATTTGATAGACTGTGAATCCCATATAGGATGCATATGCCAAGAAAATGCAAATGGCTTCCAGTCTTGCCACCGACGCGTACACCTCGTCATAATCTAAACCTTCAATCTGCCGGAAACCTTGTACCACTAATCGTGCCTTGTTTCTCACGATCACGTAGTGCCATCTTGGTTATTCGATACACCTAACGAGTTCTGAGAACACGTTTTCCTTGAGGCAGCTTCACCAACTTCCGGACTCCCAATTTTTCAAACTAATTGAGCTCTTCATGCATTGCATCGGCCCATCCAGGCTCCTGCAAAGCAACATCAATGCTTTTAGGCTCAATTTATGAAATGAAGCAAGAATATAAAACATGTATTAATATCCCCTGTTTTGCTATGGGTTTAAACACCAGTATTCACGGGACCAATAATGTTATTAATTGGATGATCTATCTGAAGTAGGGTTTTGTTCACGAGCCGATCCGAACCAAGCGGACACTTGCTCATGCTTGGCTCGTTTACAACCGAGCGAAATCCTAACGAGCATATTCAAGCGTGTAATTTTATAAGCGAGCGGCGAGCGGGAAGCGAGCGGCGAGTAATTTGGACAACCATAGATTTAGCATGTTTCCTTCGATGCCTCCGCTATCGGGTCACGACTAAGGTCCAACTGTCTGAGTATGAGAATAAGATTGAGGTCGGATCTTCCAAGGATGAGGCTCTGGTTGAGGCAGGTGAGGCGATGAATATACAACAAAGAACAATTGTCGTATTGTGGAGTATGGTGAGAGCGAGAGACGATTGACGACTGATGAGAGAAAGATGTCAAATATTATTGCTTCACGACTTAGAGTTTTAGTTTCAAATTTGGTGTTAAATTTTTTATTGGTTTGATTAGGCTAGTATGGATAAATATAATTGTATATTTGAGTATAGTGGTCCAAATCTAATATAGCGATATGTATAAAATATGGTTTATATATGTAATAAATTAATAAAAATTAATTCGAGCCAAACCGAACCGAGCGGACCTTTGCTCATGCTTAGCTCATTTGCAAATCGAACCAAACCGAGCGAGCATACTCCGAGCATTTTTTAGCGATCGGTGAGTGAGCGATGAGCAACGAGCGATTTGACTAGCCCTACTCTGAAGACATTGTGGCGTTGCTATAAAAGGTGCCTGCCAGTTCGGTTGTAAGTTGGGAAAACTTCCCAATACTATTCCAGTTTGCTCCCCCTCATTTGATGCAGTCGCAATGTTGTTCACTAGTGGATCAACAATGCAGTCAGACGGAATCAGCTCCGGAAACATTGATGTTCCTTGGACATTGGATTTGAGGTTCCCGTTTTTGTCTGTTGTCAAGTGGCTTCCGTGTTTTGAACTGCATCATCCGGAGAACTTGTTTTTGTAATGGATTCAGAAACCGGCTCCTGAATTGGTGAAGTATGAGGCATTCTGTAGCAGCATCGTGAAATCCTGATGGATCCTCGGTAAGTTTCTTGAATGAATCTTGTAATGCACTGATTCATCTTCATCTGCAATGGGAATAGGTATAACTGGATTGGAGACACTTTCATTGAGAACCACATCAGGTGAACATTAAACGACTTAAATAGGGAAGCATAATCGTATAACCAATCAGGTCTAAGTCGTGCATCTTTGGGATTCTCTTCTAGCTTATCCACATTATAAGCCTCCACAATTTGCTTCTTGAGCTTGCTGTAAATGCGATAGGTGGTGTTTTTTTCAAATAACCAGTGTAATAGCATGGATCCCCTCTTACCTCAAAATTTTCTTTGGCATCCATAAGTAGAAGAATGCACGGACAACCAAAGGTTCTGAATGTTGTACAAAGGACTTTTAACCTTCAACTATCTCATAGGGCGTTTTCATGTGACGTTTATTAATCAGTGCATGATTTTAAACGTAGCATGTGGTGTTCACTGCTTCTGCCAAAAAAATCAATGGTAGGCAAGAATCAATCTACATCGTTCGAGCAGCTTTAATGAGAGTTCTATTTCGTCTTTTAGCAACACCATTTTCTTGAGGAGTTCGGGCTGCACTATATTGACGATCAATGCCCTTTGAGGAACAGAAAGCATTTAGTTCACCATTCTTGAACAACGTCCCATTGTCGTATCGAATGATTTTTACCCTTCCATTTGCCTGATTTTCCATGAGAATAATAAACTGCTTGATCAATCATGTTGTTTCACTTTTGTGTTCTAAGAAAACACCAAGGTGAAACGTGAGAAATCATCAGCTATGACCAAATAGTAAGCCTTCCCTCCAATACTCAGCACAATAGCGGGACCATAAAGATCCATATGAAGCAGCTCAAGAACATTTGAAGTCGAGTGCGTGAGTTTAGACTTATGAGGCTTGCGATGTTGTTTCCCTCGAGCGCACGATTCACATTTTTCAATCTGCAGTAAGCCTTCCCTCCAATACTCAGCACAATAACGAGACCATTAAGATCCATATGAAGCAGCTCAAGAACTTTTGAAGTCGAGTGCATGAGTTTAGACTTATGAGGCTTGCGATGTTGTTTCCCTCGAGCGCACGATTCACATTTTTCAATCTGCATGAAATCCTTGATTGGTAAGTTTCTTACCAAGACTTCTTTCTCCAGTCGATTAAGGTTCTTCATGTTGAGATGACCCAGGTGACGATGCCATAACATAGCGTCATGTTCGGCAATTTCTGAGAACAAACATGTGACTTGATCAGTAGGGGCTTTATTCATATCAATGACGTAAGCGTTACCCCTTTGTTCTGCTTCATTGAGTAGCCAATTCTCCGGTATCACAATCCCTAGTTTTAATACTACACACCCACTTTTGGTGAACAGGACTTCCAATCCTTTATCGCACATCTGAGATACGCTCAAAAGGCTTTGTATTAATTCTTGAACATAATTCACACCTGAAAAGCTGAGGACCCCATTTCGAAGTGTACCCTTCATAATGATTCTTCTAGTTTCCCATCCCGCAAAGTTGGCAAATCCACCATTGAATATTTTTATGTCATTCAATTGGGAAATGTCTCCTGTCATGTACCTGGAACAACCACTATTGATGAAGCAAAGTCTAACGACAGCCCTCCATAGCCATTTCTGCACGTACAATGGGATTAATTAGAAACTGAAACCCAGACCATGGTTGATCTGGGTTGACCATCACTGTCAGTATAAGAAACCTCACGAAAGAGCATATGATTTTTAGTAGAATTAAAGGTTTGTGTGGTAGAAGATGATTGTGATGACTGTGAACACTGAGACTGAGATGTAGCAAGAATTTTGGGTTTCCAAATTTTAGAGTCACTGTTACCGGAAACATTTTTAGTTGTTGTACTTGATTTTGTTGAATGATTTTGAAAACTTTGCTTATTCATGATCTTTTGATTATATTTCTTTGCTAGATTCCAATCTCCATTAGAGGGCTTAGCTTGAATGAATCGATTTCCAGTGGAGCGACAAGGCTTAGCCGTCTGATGATATGTGCTCCTTGAGTGATAAGGCACGTAAGGACGATGAACACAGTTTCTACCTATGTGCCCTAGAACTCCACAATTAAAACAAGTTTGTGTTTTTGAGAACAAGATAACTAGTTCAGCTTGTGTTATTCTAGGGAGCTGATCAGACCTATTCTTTCCACTTGATGCTTATTGCTTATGTGCATGGTTCGTCTTGGATGAAACCTGCTCATAATTATCAGCACAAGAGTGAGTTTTGATAACTTTACCCTTTAACTGAGTTTCATCTTGCTTCTGAGTTGGTTTTTCATTTTGTTTTTCATTTACTGCATCTGTGGAGTTTTCAACTTATGTTTTCTTTTTGTTCTCCTTTTATTTTTGCGTGATCGCTTTTTCTTTAGAGGAGTAGATTTTGCAGAAATAATTTCTTTAGAAACCTCCTCTTCAGAATCTGAACTTTTGGGAACAACTGATGCTGGCTCGTCAGATGGTGAAGAGTTTTCATTCAAAGCATTTGAGTTGTCATTTGTTTCTAAGGCACTGGATTCGGATGAAACAGAAAAAATAGAGTCCTTAGAAATGTCTTGCTCATCATCTGACATGCTAGAATCAATAGTCTGATTTTCAGGTGTATCAGAAGGTTCTGCTTGTTAATAATTTCATTTTCGTTCACACATTCAGACAAAATAATATTTTCAACTTCATCAGTTTCAGAGGATTCTGAGACATCAGGTGATGTTTCAGACATACTGGGATAGTTGTCTAAATCATTTGAAACAAATGTTTCGAATTCATCAGCAGATGTACCAGACTCTTCTAGCAAAACATTTTCATCACAATCGGAATCTAAAACCAGGAATTTCAAATTTTTAGTTTTAAAAACATCATCAGAATAACTGTCAGAAAAAACCCTTAGTCTCAGCAAGCATAGACTGAAAAAAGTTCCAAACGTAAAAATTATATTTAACGCATAAAGAATCATTCGAATCAACAGTAGCATTCGAATGTGGTTTATCATCTACTTCAGTTTTCTCTTCAACTATCACTGACTCTTCACAATAACTGAAACAGTTAGTATTGTCTACAGAATCGCAATTTGATACATTCTCTTCATGCACCCCTGTCACACCCCGATTTCCACATGTAACCCGGTGGGCCCGGATGGGGAGGATCGTGACATATGTTGATATCATTATTACCAAACAATGTAAGTAACACAGAATAGCATAGCGGGAGTCCTTAAATTTAAAATATTATTACAAGCGGAAAGGTTCAAAGATCAAATACAATGGCTCGTAATAAAGATCCAAAGGCGGATCGAAAACATATACAAAAGATGTTCAACAGACTTTGGGCACATCTAAGGACTTGCAAGATCCTCTTATGTTGCTACTGAGCAGCTTCCAGCCTATTTACGTATTTGTACCTGTGACTTAATTATTTTGAAAATACGTCAGTTTACACTGGTACATACAATCAACCGACACATTTTGAAAACCTTTTCAAAATTTGATTTTGGTGCACAAGGCACGAAAAATCTTTTTATACTTGGGATAAACTATATCTGATGTTATCAGTTTTACATAACTCAACAATACATACGGGGACCGGAAACTATGCCGGTTCATGATTAACCGACACACCACTTATTCCCTTATTGGGAGAACCCATATTGGGTTATAAAATTTATAATTTATTCCCTTATTGGGAACACCCTTATTGGGCAACCCTTATTGGGTTATAAAATTATTTATTTGAACCGTATCGCATCTGTCAGGTTTATGCCTACACCCGTGCATAGGCCGTGGCCATTTGCAATTAATGAGTCAAGGATATCCAGGACACGGTCGCATTAACCCCGATGTTTAAGTCAAGCAATACGAATTAAAACGGGTTATTTGAATTTCCCGACACATAGGTCTTCGAATCCCATACCCGACGATGCGGTAATAATTTACCGTATCCCAAGCCCGTATAGGGAAAATAGGTTAAGAGTATTTACCTGAGCTTAGCAAGTCCTTTTAATATAAGGAATATAATAAGCACAGCCGTATCCAATTAGTTAAGCGTAGGTACAATTTACCAGAAGGCTCTAGTCTGGAATGATGGTATAAATAACCAATTAGAATACTAGCGGATCTTATTTAAGTCATAGACTTAGACCGGCTAGCTTAAAGTATTAAAAACGGTACTTATGCGCTTGATTAAGCGATGTCCGGAAAGAACGTAATTTAAACCCGACAAGTACAATTACTTGTATAATATGGGTAAACATATAGCATTCTGGATTTTGAAATAAAAATGATAAGGTTAAACCCGTTTCGGTTAGATTACGTAAACTAGCCTCGTAGGCCTAACCGTACGCATATAAGCGATACCGGGTAACCGGATGATTCTTGAACGAGTTCCATATGCCAATATACATTAAACAAGTTATAATATCAGTAGGATATCAACTTGTATGCCCGTTATAGTTTTAAAATCAGACTATGCCTCACAAGGGTGTTTTGGTCATTTGGCGAGGTATAAAAGAAACTTGCGTATAATATGATGTTACGACCATAATTATTCTATGAAAATACTTTATTTGTGATATAATATCAGTAGGATATCGAATATATGTGTGTTTTATAGTTTAAATCCAATCTATGCTCCGAAGGGGCATTTTGGTAATTTCACACATAGTTTCGAAAGTATAGTTGGGATTCTCAGTTTATAACATGTACCCACTATAAAAATATTTTAAATGAGTTACAATATTAGTGGGTAACAAGTCTTGGTTGGTAATTATGGTTTAAAACCAAACTACGCGCCGAAAAGGCGTTAGAGTCGTTAAATGACGATATTTGTGATATTTTGTGAAAACTGATGTTATGAACAGGTTTAAATAATTAAAATATGTTATTTAGTATAAGATATCAGTAGGGAAAAGTTTCCATATGAAAATGATGATTAAAAACCATTTTAAGTGCCTTAAGGGCGTTATCGTTATTTAAGAGCGTAATACGAGTGCATAAACTCAGTTTATAAACTGAAATGATATCCCAAAATATCCTAATTGTAGGCATTAACTTTGGTATGAGAAATTATATTTAAAACCGTTCTATGCGCCAAAAGGGCTTTACGATCACTTTAAAGCCTTATTTACGATATATTACGAAAACTCGGTTTATGATCAGATTTGTAACATCAAAATATGTCAGACATGATATTATATCAGTAAATAATTTATTTGCAAGTTCTTTGGTGTTTAAAAATCATTTTAAATAAAAGGATAATATAGTCAAAGTTTGGCATTTTTACGGAAACTCGCATAAAACTCGAATAACTATTACTATCATGTAATATAACCTCAGAGGGTTATGCTACATCATAATACGATCTTAATGAGATCTTAAATCAGTAGCATACTAATCTATTTCGGTTCATAATCGAAAGTCAAAGCAGAATTCAAACTTCACGACTTTCGATTGCGAACCGACCCTAAAACTAAAATTGATGAGCCGAACATGTTTACACATGTTCTAATAATTATTACCAAGTTGTTTACATGTTAAAACATATTTTAGAAATCTTTAAACTTAGTTTATGAGTATTTCGAAATCTGACCTGTTGACTTTTTTAAACATTAATATGTTGACCCGCCAATTGACTAAGCATACATGGTAATTAGGAGGTGCCCTTTTTAGGGATTAACACCTACCTAATTACGATTACGTAGCCACGTTCATTGCGAACAATGGTTGGACCTTTAAGGTCTAAACCCAAAGTCAAAGAGTTTATCGAAAATGCTTGACTTTTAGCTTTAAAAGCTAAATAAAAGAACTTAGCCATGAAAGGAACACTTACTTGTGGTCCTAATGACTGAAGAAAACTCAAAGGAAGCTCCCAATTGCTCAGGAACCTCCAGAGGAGAGTTTATAGAAAGAAAGAAGGATAGGTGCAAGTTTGAACTCAAGAATTCAACACCTATTTATAGCGGAAGAGGATCAAGGAGATCATTCTAGGTGTTTGGAGGGTTGTTAGGATGATTACAAGTGTTAATGAGGTGTTAGAAGTAGATTTAGTATGGCAATTTTCAAGCCAGGTGTCAAAATTTGCGAATTGGTGGCAAGGAAATGCAGCTGGAAGCTGCCAGCAGATGTTTCTGTCAAAACAGGGCGTCGTGCTATGCAACGGGTAGCCCTCTAGAGCTACGCGCTACACCTAGCCTCCATACAGAATTTTCAAAAAAGGCAGAACAGGCCCCCGCACAAGATTTTGATGATTTTTGACGATTTTAACACCCGTTAGCCCAATACCTAGGCTTTATAAGGATGTTAAAGCATAGGGACTTGGATTATGTCCGAAAATATCCCGGATGTCGGTTCGTTCAGATGTACGGTTGCGCGTTTCGCTAAAATTGCGTTAAAACGGTTAAACGGACACAAAAACGATCGAAATTTCGCAACGATGGGCATCCTTGCATCCTCATCAATAAAACATAATATATTATTATATGTAATATATTTGGATCCATATTTTTGGTCTGTATATCAAAATACGAGAATCGACAAGTTTCCGCAGTTTGTCAGAAATAGTCCCTTGACTTCCAAACTTGCGTGAAACGTTATTTAATTAGTGCATAAAGCCTTCATTGGCATATAATAAGCACTCATAAGAGTATGAATAATATTTTTTAGAACTCTTGGTTCATTAAAAGGTCACTCAAAGGTTTAGCTTGAGCATGTTGACACTTTTAGTCCCTTAACTATTAATTTATCGTTCAGAGGTTATAAAATAAACATAACGATGCATTTGGTCCCTCTCGTTTTAGCATGCGGCATACGAGGATCAGTGGGACACATGTCAGAATTTTACAGGATGGGTTTTTACGAGGTGTTACAACCCCTGTTGGTGCTTTCATTGGCTCCTTTTCTGGTTCGGATTTACCAACTGATTCATTTGGACATTTTTAGTAGAATCCATGTTAACAAAATTCATGGGTTTTTGAAAATCACTTGGTCTGGCATTCTTTGGTTTGAAAGGTTCCCATGGAACATAGTCGCATGGTTTTCCATAAATCATATGTTCGTTTTATAAGTCTTCCTCAGTAATGGGCATCCTAGATTAGTTATGATTATATGGAGGTGGAACCCTGTTTATAACCCAAACCTTTTCCCTTGTTCTCTTTATATGCCAACTGCACATCGCACAAATTACGAACAATGTCACTGGAAGAATCAAATTTTTTTATGTTTAACTCATTCTGTTGATACTTGCCTGTCAGAAGTTCTAGCTCAGCTCTTACAAAATCTAGTTCCATGATTTTGACATTAAGTTTATTTTTATAGTCATGGACCCAACATTGTTGTTGGTTAAGATCTTTGTGAAGTTAAGCTATATTCTTATTTTGTGCTTGGACCTTTTCAGTGAGTAACTTGTTGTTCTCTCTAAGGCCTATGCACTTTGACATAACACTATTGTAATCGTTCATTAGATTAAAGTTATGTGCTCTCATCTCATCTGTGGAAGTTTATTTCTACAATGATCAGAACATCAAAGTGAGTTTACTGTTTCAGAGAGTGATTTAGGTTCATCTGTATGTGCCATCAAATAGTGTTTGGTTGATGCAGCATTAAATATCTTGAGTGCTTCCACGTGTGCCACCACATCTGACTAACTGAAACCATTTTGCCCTTGAGCCATCAACGCCTTTCCAGCTCTAGCATCCCCTTGGCTTGTGAAGATTGAGCAGGTTACCATTGATCTTTCAGTATTCTGAGTTGCAGCAGCTGATTCGGAACATATCCCACCGGTGCTTTCTTGCAATCTCTCGCAAAGTGTCCCGGCTCATGACACCTGTAACACCTCATTTTGTCTCTTATAGGTCCAGTGCGAATGTAGGAACGTCCACAATTAGCACGGGAACCTAAATTTGTTATCTATTGTCTGATTAGGCGGAAACTAATGACAAGTTAACCAAATAACAAGAATTACTCATTTAAATGTTGTTTTCATTGATCTAAAGTTCAATACATTCGAGAACCGGATCCAACAGAGCTTCGCCGTCTCTGTGCCAAAATCTCTCCAAGTTACAACTGAAATCCCAAGGCACCTACTTATAGATGTGGAGGTTCGCTGGTGAGGAAACATGTTCGGGCGAACTTGACTTGGTCAAGTTCGGCCGAACTTGACATCTCATAACCAACCTTGAGCGAACTTGTCATCAACCTAACTTAAATACGCCTATTTTCTAACAGATTAAGCCCTGTTCACTCAGACTCGATACATAATGACGTAGGTAACAGACATATGCACCAATAGACTCCCCCTTGGATGTTGCTGCAGTCATTTTGACTTTTTAAAATCTTCAGAGTCTTTTGATCTTTAGTTCTTGAATAAACTTTATCATCTTGATCTTTATATCCTCTTCTCTTTCTTTGATCTTTGTCTTGATCAAACTTTTAATCAACATGCTCCCCCTAGCTTTAAGGTTTAGTCTTAGACTCCCCTTTGCTTTGATCTTTAGACTTCAAACTTCCCCTAGCTTTGAGCTTTCTGAAATCTTTGGAGAGTGTTTTATCTAGCTCCCCGTCAAACTTTACTACATGTCTAAATAATTTCTGACATTCAAATAAACATTTCAGATTCATTGTTTTGAAATCTTGTACCATCAACATTTCAAACTTTAATCTTCACTTCAATCTTTTCAAAAATGTTAATTGTTTCAAGTTCAACTTATTGACCTTGAATACATTTTACATTTAAGACCTTCAATATTCACATTTTTATCATTTGATTTGTAAAAAACCACCTAGTTGATCAAGTCCAAGTTAATGACCTTGATTAACCAAATATATCAACCAAGTTCAAATTAATGACCTCAGTTTGAAAAACCGTTACAAACAATCTGATTTTAAAGTTTCAAATTAATGAACTTTAAACATTCATCAGATTTTCTTACCAGACTTCGAAGATCCGTTCTCCAACATTGGCTCGTTGAAACTAATGTAGAAACAAAATCTTTTTGTATTTTGATCTTGAAAAGCAAGTAAAGTATTTACATAAACTTTTAACAAGTAAAGTAAATTATGTACAAACATATTTACAGACATATTTTTGTGAATTCGTGTATAAGGATCATATCAGTTGTTTGTGACATATCACCAGTACCGTTGACCTTTTGAGACTTTAAGTTTTAAACTCGTTTACCTAGATTGTCGATATATTTGTCCACTTAAACTTTATCACGTTTCTCAACTGTTCTAAGATATGTCAGGATATGAATTATGAAAACTTGACTTAACTATGGTTCTCACTTCTTGAATATACTCCCGAATCCAGATTCCCTAGATTTCATCTTACAGGTGAATATAGCGTAATTGATATCTGTATCTGGATTGTGCGAGGCCTTGAGAGCTCAGGTTAGTACTATCGTACAGACAAAGAGATGAAGGCTCATCTTTAAAGTGTGTTCCACTTAAGGAATCTTTTAAGCATTGCAAATGATTAGATCTTTCGATTCTTTTCAAATTTTGCATGCTAATTTGGGTTTTTTTTTTTAGCAAAAGCATTATAGAAGTCCTAGGCTATTGCTTCCGCGAAATCAAAAGAACTTGTATAATACCCCAGATATCAACTATCTATAAAGACCTCGTATCTCAGAATCAGGCAACCCTTCAATCGAAATTTCGGAGTACTAAGTCCATATATCCAGGATATGTTAATCCACAAACTTAAGCAGTTGCAAAATTTAGTTTATATCCCAGAAAACAACTTACTGAACGTTTAAAGTCTATCGACACATCCACAGTAAGACTTGTTTGTCACTTTTAAGCTTTACAATTCTTTAGCATACTATGATTGTCCACTGATGTACTATCATTTCCTTTTTGCAAACAAATTCTTTTTGTCTTTTTCAATGTTTTTTTACTTTTTTTTAATTTTTTCATATGTTTTTGATTTTTCTAAAAATTTTCAAATATTCTTACTCCCCCTAAAATCAAAAACATATTTTTGGATTTTAGATTTTAAGAAATAACATTCTAAAAAGATAACAAACCAATGAGGATCACGAGAACTCGTCGTTCGATCCTTTTGATTTCATTTTCTGCATCATCACCTGTTAGCAGAATAAACCATTAAACTTTAATAACATCAACTAGTAGAAACCACTTTGTAAGAATCACTTGTAGAAAATCAAATTTTAAATGATTTTTCAATATAACCATCAGTGTTCTGTTTAACGGTGTGGATTTTCTCAAAAATTTTTAAATTTTCTTTTTCAACCACTTGTGATTTAAAAAACGTCAAAGTTTATGACTTTCTAGATAAGTTAAAAACTAATGGAGCTCCGCTATCTTGTATCAACTATGAAAGAGTGGATCTTGGGACTCCTGCACATGAAACAACTATTTGAAAAATGAAACCCAAACCTTTTTGGTCTTGGGTTTGTATTGATAAGCATCATAACCATATTCTAACTCTTTATCATAATCAAAATCATCATCAAACATTTCGTCCAATGTCGATTCTGAAAACGTTTTTACCTTTTCTTTATTCGTAGGTTTGATTACTGACTCGGTTACTTTAACATTTTCAGTTTTTTCAGCAACAGGTTTTGGTTTCTCTGATGATGAAAGCCTTTTCTTAGCAACCCAAGATTGTAGCTTGCTTCTCGCTTTCTTGATATAGAACCTAGAATCTTTTATTTCATTAAACTTTTAAGTTTCACCTGTTTCAAATGTTGAGTTATCAAACTTTGACACATTTTTAGGTTTCACTTCTTGTTTAGATTCATAGTTTCTATTTAATTCTTTAACAGATTTCACAATTTCTGGTTGTTTTTGCTTTTCATCTTTTGATTCGGTTTTTCTTCGAGGAAACACAGGCTTTAGATTCAGACACTTGCGAGCAATATGTCCAACAGTATTGCATTTAAAGCAAGTTCGGTTATCAGAAACATTTCCATTAGTGGGTTTTACTCCACTTGTGGACTTCGTCTTAGCCTTGTCCCGAAGTTCTTTCTCCTTTTTGAATTCATCATTCGATTTCTTACCAATCATACCTTCTTCTTGAACCCTATTTGTCCCATATACAAACCTCATGTGTTTACCTTTGTATTCATGACATGGCTACTTCTGGTTCCTTCTCGGTTCATCTTCATTTTCTTCCAAACCAATCCTACTCTCCTGTTCTCAGGAAAATCACCACCAAACTTTCGATAATTGTTAGCATTCCTTTTGGGTTTTGAGTAAAATCTTTTCTCGTTTTCTCAAGATCATCTGATGAAACTTCTACAAGCTTGAAAAATTTATCAAGTTATTCTTCTTTCACGTTCCGAATCGGAAAACTATTAAATCTATCAGATTCCTTAATCTTGTACATTACAATATCAGGATCATCACTTAGATCATGTTCTGATGATGTATCGTCATCTTTAGATTGTGATTCCGAGTTTTTCAAACTTGATTTGGCGCTTTCAGAGCTGCCGTCCTCAGAATCATTTCCCAACACCTTTTTAACCACATTTTTTACCACCGCTTCATTGTCATCATTTGATTTCGTAAAGTCTACGTCAATGTTCTCAGGCAATTTATTTTTCTTTTCTGTCAAAATGAGTAAATTAAATGCCTTTTCAATCTCATCATCTTTCTTGCAGGAATAACTTGCAAGAAGTGGTGGAGGAACACTTCCGTATTCTTTACACTTTGATTTATCACCATTTTACTCCAACTTAATCGTAGGTAAAATGTGATCAATGACATATGCATTTGTGGTGTAGCTCTTTAGCAATTGTCTTACTCGTTCTGTTTCAATTTTTATGCCATGAAGTTCACGCTTTGTCTCGGAAATGGTGTTAATGTACATGTTAATTGCCTTTTATTTTTAAATTACTGTGGCATTTAACATATTGACATTAGCATTGAGTTCCTGATTAGCTTTTTCGAAATATTTATATTTGCTTGATATTTTGTCATAAGCTTCTTTTATGGTTCTGTAATCATAACGAAAGTTTTCGTTGTATACAGTCATTTCTCTTATGACTTTGACTTTATCAAGGCATGGTTCACAAGGATTTGCGCACTTTGTGTAAGGTTTTTCAACCTCCACAATTTTCACAACTTCCTTTTCAGACATTTTTACCTTAGCTTTTACCTTTTCTGCCTCTGATTTCAAAGCTTCTTGCCTTTGCATCTCAAGGTAAGCTAATTCTTCTTCCTCAGCTCTCTGCCTATAACCCTCCAGAATGGCATTTTCCAAAGCAGCATCGACATATGATGTATCAGATTCATCCACTAACTCTGCTATCATAGCAACACTAGTCTTCTTTCCGATGTATATGTTCCAGTCAAAACTATCTTCTTCATGATTAGCAACAAGAGCTTGTTCGGCTTTCTTTGCAGATTTATCTTCTACTTCGACTTCTGTTCTCTTTGGATATGGCTTGTATTGAAGAGCTTTCTTGTAGTACTCATTGTTGCTGCCGAAAGGATTTTGGTTTCCACTTGCTTCTTGATTGCTGCATTCTCGTTTGAAGTGTCCTTTTTGTCGACACCTGAAGCATGTGACTTTAGACTTGTCAAATCCAAGTTTGTTGTTTGAATTACCAATATCCCTTCCAGTGTGTGCCACAAATTTAGAAACTCTTCTGATGATAGAAGCCAAACTCCACTTTATATCCATCAGCTCTAACTCTTCTTCGTCCACCTGATCATAATCTTCGGCGGTCATCTTTAGATTACCGATCTTTTCAGCAACGAACTTTCATATGATTCGAGAACAGTAGTAATAATTGCTATGTGCTGTTTAGCCACCTTTTCTTGAAATACATTCTTCAAATCAACTGCTATGTTACACTGAAAAACATTTGAATCAGAACTAGCTTAGCTTGTCTGATTTGGAATGAAGTGCTTGAACTTGCACTTGTATATCCAGCATATGGAGAACTTTGACTTGGAGAAGAATTTGTATTTGCACTAAATGTTGTTTGAATTTTCGGGCTTTGAATCGGAGTATCTGGAATACCTCCTTTGTAATAGACACTGACATCTTGAACAACATTAGCATTCTTTAATTTTGCAATCTTCATCAATTCCATTTCATGTCCTTCCAATTTGTCTATGAAGGATGACAACTTGAAATGTCTCCAAGATGGACTATTCTTCAGAATCGTCAGATATGTTGTCCATTCTCCTTCTGGAAGTGCATCAGCCAACTTCTCAATTTGCTCTTCATTAGATCTTTTGATATCATGTCTCCGCATCTGGAACATGAGGTGACAATATCTATCGATCATCTGCTTCATTGTTTCACCTTTAATCATCGTGAAAATCTCAAATTCTTTCTTGATCAAAGCCTTTTTGCTTTTGATCATTTCATCACTTCCTTTGAATTTTTCACAAAGAGAATGCCATAATTCTTGCGAAGTGTCATATTCTGGTAAAAGAATCAAGATGTCTTCCTTTACTGATTGTTGTATCAGACTTATCATTTTCTTCTCCGCAACATAGCTATCTTTGTCGGTATTTGAAAACTTGTTCAGCGGAAGATCTTGATCACGCTCATCCTTTGGCCATTTGTAACCATCCTCAACTGCAACCCAGCTGTTGAATTGATTCGCTTGTATCCAGTTCACAAACTTTTCCTTCCATCCTTCAAATTCATCCATGCTCATTAGCTTTGGCAGCTTCGACGTAGTACCCATTTCGTTGTCGAGGTTTATCTGATTTGCCGCAAGAACATTAGCATTTGATGAAGAAGCCATTTGAGAAACAAATACGTTGTGAAAATCTTCCATTTTAACAATCTGAAGGTGTATCTGAAAATACGATCAAAAAACACTCGGAAATTGATTAGAAACAGACAAGTTCGATCGAACTTGTGTGAAAACAGCTTTTGATTTCAGGTTTTCACAAGTTCGGTCGAACTTATATGACAAGTTTCAAATTTTATCACACAACCTCAAGTTCGGTCGAACTTGATGTAGATTATGAGAAAAATTACACTTCGAACGGACTTGTAAAAAGATTTCAACTCGAACTTAAGAAGAATTTTCAAGACCTTAGCTAAGTTCGAGCGAACTTAAGCAAATTTTCAACAGATTTTATACAAGTTCGGTCGAACTTGATAAAATTTTGAAGAATTTAAGCTAAGTTCGGTCAAACTTGATAAAATTTTGAAGAATTTAAGCTAAGTTCGGTCAGACTTGAAGATAAAAACTTGAAAAACTATCAAGTTCGGGCGAACTTGAGTAAAGTTCAAAGAATTTTAGTCAAGTTCGAGCGAACTTGGTCTCAACTTCGTCCAACATGGTTTTGCAATTCATGGTTTTTTCAACTTTTTGTTATCAATTCGATTGAATTTGATGTCCAAACTCTTAGGGGTTTATCTATGATGTATTTTACATGACATATTTAGTTTTTAGCTGATTTTGTCCATGAAAGCATCAAATATGTGAAAATGTTAAGAAACATGATAGAATGGAGATGAAATAGAGAAATTCTTGTCTTGATTCCAGCAAATTAAGGTATCCAGGCTCTGATACCACTTGTAGGAACGTCCACGATTAGCACGGGAACCTAAATTTGTTATCTATTGTCCGATTAGGCGGAAACTAATGACAAGTTAACCAAATAACAAGAATTACTAATTCAAATGTTGTTTTCATTGATCTAAAGTTCAATACATTCGAGAACCGGATCCGACAGAGCTTCGCCGTCTCTGTGCCAAAATCTCTCCAAGTTACAAATGAAATCCCAAGGCACCTATTTATAGATGTGGAAGTTCGCTGGTGAGGAAACATGTTCGGGCGAACTTGACTTGGTCAAGTTCGGCCGAACTTGACATCTCATAACCAACCTCGAGCGAACTTATCATCAACCTAACTTAAATACGCCTATTTTCTAACAGATTAAGCCCTATTCACTCAGACTCGATACATAATGACGTAGGCAATAGACATATGCACCAACAGCGAATATTCGACATTTGACCACAACCAAACTTCTTCTGAATTTTTTTGGCTCTAAATGCTGCCACAGCCAAATTCCATGACAAATCCAGCTCTTCTATGTCTTCTTCAACAACCTGATCAATTTCAATGGTTAAAACAGACAGGGGCAAGAGATCGCCTGCTTAAAATGTGACATTTGTGCCTTTTCAATCATTGTACAATTCCAAACAATTTCGTATTTAAGAAACCTTCTGTTTTATTTCTGGGAATTGTGTAATTATCAATGACATTTGCACATTTTCAATCCTTGCACGATTTCGAACTCTCAAAAACTTTTCCAAAAGTAATACGTAAACTGTTACTCAAACGTAATCAGTTTAATGCGACGTACACTCCGGAACAAGGACATAAGCTACATATACCCTACATACCCTTTACATAACTTAGATATAAGTTTTGAAGGGTTAGGTATGATAAAAACACACTTACACAAGGCCAGGGACTATTTTCGACAAACTGCGAAAGTCTATTAGTCCGTATTCAAGATACGAACCATGTGTACAAATCCGAATATTTTGGTACTCAATAAAATCTTGTATTTTATTGATAAGAATGCAAAAATGTCAATCGTTGCGAAATTTTGTTCATTTTCGTGTTCAATAAAGCGTTGTGCGTTATTTGCGAATCGCGTACCATACAACCGAACGAACCTACATCCGCGACTTTTCTGGACAAAATCCAAATTACCATGTCTTAACACCTTTATATAATCTAAATACTTCGGTTAAAGGGGTTAAAATGGCAAACAAGTGAAACTACAAGTCCAAGGGCCAAAAATGTCCAAAAAATATAATAATAATAAAGATTTTGCTTCTTCACCAAGTTTGCAACCTATCTCCAATTATTGACACCTAGCACTCATTTTGCCACAATTAATTTGGTGTTGACACATGATAGGACACTAATCCATGTTAGGATCTGAGTTTCATTTACTAGTAGTTTTTGTTTCAAAGATGAAAATATGATTGAAATTTAAAGTAAATGCAGCGGAATAGAATGAAAACTTTTACTACAAGTAAAGGTCGTTTGTTTTCATCATCATCACGCTTTCAAGTATATAAACTTTTCATATGATTCACAAACTCCCCCTCATCCTATTGCAACAGTTTGATAGTACAGGAAATGGAAGAAGATGGTTGGTGTAAAGATCTTTTTAAGAAGACAAAGTTTACTGTTACATCGACTCAACTATATATACTAACTATCTAACCTTTGAGCATCTTTTGATGACGTCAAGGTTGATAGTGACATCTAACAATAATATAACTAACTCTAAGCACTGACCTCTAACACCTGATAGTGCAAATGCACTGTTACATGGAAAATAAAAATAATAAAACTAAAACTCTGATGAGTAAGCTCTGCTCCTTTTCTTCTGTTAGACCTTTGATAATTGTTGTAGCAGATGATGCATAAGTATCAGACTTTAGGAGAACAAAGTTTAGGGATCAGAGGATCTAAACTCTGATAGTTGGACCAAACCGCGGATAGAGTATTTTGGCTTTATATCATCTGTTCCTTTATAAAGGGTTCAATCCCAACAATCTCCCCTGGAACAGATGATGCCAAAAACCCTTTTTATTCTTGGTTTTTATTCGTCAACAGTAAATCTCTGATTTGACCTTTGAACTACAATTTGAAATTCAGAGATTCCTCATCATCATCATCATCCTTTTCCAGTACCAGATCCATAAGTTCTTGGAGGTCTTCTACACACAGCCCTATGCATCCTCCATTTTCATCTTGGTAGTTGTGCCATCAGACTTGAGCAGAGTCAATTCGTGGGAGTCTTTGTCAACTTTCCACTTTAGAATTTTTGGGTTTGATGGCTTTCTAGGATGGAAAGTTATTGTTGAGGTAGGTAGAATAGATTGAATTGCCATATGAGACTGCAAGTTTCTGACTGGTTTCATCAGTTTGGAAATCAATCATGTTTTGGATTCCTTCCTTTATGTGCTCATACATTCTTTTATCTTCTTCTACCATATCCATTTGCCTTTTTCTTTGATTTAAGGCCAGAATATATACAACAAGAGTTTCTGATGATTTTGAAGAGTGTTGGGTCTGTTGATCTGTATCCTCTGTTGCATGAACTGGCTTCTTTGGCAAAGATGGATCAGTTTTTCTTCTTTTCTCAAGCCACTTGTATGTTTCCACCACCTTAACCTCTATCCACCTCATAATTTGGTTCTTTGACCCATAATTTGCAGCAATCAACTCTTCCTTCATTCTTCTTAACTTTAAGTTCTTTTCAGGAAATTTCTTGTATTTATTCCAATCTGGAGGAGTTGGCTTTTTGAGAGGATCTTTCAACATATTTTGCATTCTTTGTACTTCTTCTTCCAACTCTCTCACAGACCAGTCTTTCAATTGTGCCCTTGTAGCCTTATATAACTTGGTTTCCCTGATGTGATTGATGTAGTCTTCTTTAAGGCTTTTGTCTTCTCTTTCTGACAGTTGTTTGGACAAGTCTCTTGCATAGTCTTCTATAGTTCTGACTTTGCTCAACTGAAATTGCCAGTAATTTTGTATTACTCTGTCAGACTTTCCCATGGTATCCATTTGGTTATATCTTCTGCTTGTTTGACTTCAAGCTTCTTGTATTCTTCTAAGTTTCTTGGTTTGGGATAACCTTCCAGAGATGGCACTTCCCTTTTATCTGGATCTTCTTCTGAAAAGAAGGATTTGATCTCTGGTTTAACAGCTTGTAACTCCAGTGGGAATTGAGTAGCAAGAGGCACTTTTGTAATTTGAGAAGAAGGAAGTTTGACAACTGTTGTGGTGGACACTGGTTTTGATGACACAAGTATAGGAGAAGGGATGATCTTATCATCAAGTACAACATTTCTGGTTTTTCTCCTTTTGAATTGGATATTGGGTGATTGTGGTTGTGGAATTCTTATTGGTGTGGGTAGAGATATGGTGGAAGTTGGAAATATGATCATAGTAGTGGTTGGATTAACAGTTGTTATAACCTCTGTTGTGTCAACAGATGTTGACACAACAGGTGTTGTAACATTTGTTGTGGTTGGTGTATCAATTGCTTTTGAAGAAGGAGGTGTAAGTGTTTTTGTGGGATCAGAGGATATGGTTGGATTAGCAACTGTCTTAGAAGGAATGGATGTTGATGCTGATTGCCTTGTTTTTCTAACAAACATCTTCTTTGTTGAAGACCCAATATTTTCTTTTTCTTTTTGCAGAGCTATCTTTTTCTCAACCAATGCTCTGCTCTCAACCGTTACCCTTTGTATTCTCTTTTCCCTTGCAAAGATATTAGTTGTTTCATCAATCTTTTATCAAGTTGGACGTGCACCTTTTTCATCAAGTTTAGGGATAACCACTGTTGGACGTGCACCTTTTTCATCAAGTTTAGGGATAACCACTGTTGGACGTGCACCTTTTTCATCAAGTTTTAGCACTTCTTTCTTTAAAGGTATCTCCTTTTTTTGGCATCATCAGAGTTGACCAAGATTACTGTAGGAGGAGGAGTACCAGTGGTTTGAAGGAGATGAGCCTTGATATCTGTAGCAGTATCCATATATCTGGCATCTACCATGTTTCTAACCTCTTGCAACTGATGTTGTGTTGAAGATCAGCATAATATTTTTGTTGTTGAAACATTGGGTCTAAGGCTTGCTTGAGATCATCAGTGGATAGGACAGAGGGTTGGCTCTTTGTAGCTAACATCTGCTTCAGTAAATCCTTGATTTCATCAACAGAGTTTCAGTTTTGGTCATTCTCTCTGCCAAATCCTTGTATTTTAGATCATCACCTAATTTAATAGGATCATCTGAACTCCTACCAAAAGTGGTAGTTATATATCTATAACATCATGAACAAGGGTCTCAACCCCTATTTCAAACATAGATGCCCCTTGATCTTGGAACTTGGGACTTCCCACTGGAACAGAGGTTACCTTGGTAGCCTCAGCAGTGGTTGCCTTCAAAAATATCTTATATATGTAACCACTGTCCAATTGAAAACTTGGTAGTTTAGCAATTGTAGTGGCTGCTCTTGTTGAACTATCACCAAGGGTTACATGTAACCCAAAGGATGTATCCTCTTCATTTGCTGAGGAGTTAGTAATGAGTACAGAATCAGACCCAGTCACTTGTTGGAGTATATTCTCATTGATAGGTTGGTGAGGGGCAATATGTTGGGTGGTAGTGATTTTGTTGGTGAAGGTTGTGGTGCAGAAAGAGACATTGCCCTGGGAGATGGGCTTTGGAAGATAGAACCAAGTCGTCGTAGAGCTTCATAATTTGGTGTCCCTGTGTTTACAACCTTTTCCTGTTGTGAGGAAGAAGGAGGAGTTTCAAAGCCAGGTTGACATTCTAACATCTGTTGTGAACAAGTAGCAGCAGTGTTTTCAAGTGATTTTTATGTTATCACTGGGTTAACCTCTGGGATCTCATCTTCCAGAGGGCCCTTTTTGGGTTTGGTGGGTTTTTTGGAGATTTTCTTGGGTTTCTTTTTGGTGATTGCTGGTGTGGGTTTCAGTGCAGTGGTTGTAATGCCCTGATCACCAGGAGCAGTGGGCTCAGTAGCAGGAGGTTGAGATTGAACATTTTGTTCTCGTAAATCTTACTCAGCCTCCTCTACTTGTGTTTTGGAAACTTTATCCTGATTTGTAATTCTTGTAAAAGTTTCATGAGTTAGGCCGCCTGGTTGTCTAACAGCGCCTTGTTTAGCATCATTATCAGGTAACTGATTATGAAGATAAACACTCAAGAATCAAGGATGTATCAGAAAAGCTTTCCTTTTGCAATATTATTAAAGTTTTCCACATGATCATTGAACAGTATCTGAGAAAAGTTAAAATTTGACCCAGTTAAGATGGCATAGCCCAGATACTGAATATTCAATGGTATTTCATTAAAAGCAGTGGTCTTTGCTGAGAGACATGTTAAAAGCGTATGAAAGAAAAATCTCATCTCAGCAGAAAAATTGGGTTTGAAGATTGTCATACCTTTAAGTTGCCCAATGTAACCCCTTTCCCGAAAGTCAGCATGCATCTCATTTGTAGATAATGACATAGGATGTGCCATATCATTCAGTTCGAATACTTGGGAAATAGATTGAGGGCTTATTTGCATCAATGTTTTGCCCACTCTTGAGATAATAGCATAAGGAACATCCTTTTGAGAATGAACCTCTACATTTGCCCAAAATTGCCATTGTGCGTCTTGATAAATTGGGGCTTTGACAGTTAACATATGCACAAATTTTGATTCTTTCAAGATTTTTATCATTGAATGATATCTTGTGTTTAAATCGGTTTCATCAAGGACTGCTGTATAGTTATGAGGAGTTTTGATTATGAGGGTGAATGGTGGTGGTTCTTGTTTGGATTCCGCTTTAGATTTTGCTTTGGGAGCCATGATTGAAGAGAAAACCGTTTTGAGAATTTTGAATTCAACACGGCAAAGTGAACCTCTGTTCTGGATAAAACAGGGTTTATAGGGTTTTAGAAAATGATGATGGCGTGTCATCTGATGCAAACAACTGATGAATAACGTCTGACCATGTGTATCCTCTGTTTGAGAATGGAAGACAGTTGTTTGGATAAACATTGTTTGAGAATATGGGCAGTGGATGGGAACAGTGTTTTGACTTATCAGAGGATACACTTTGATAGTGGAAAGACTTTTCTAAACGACCAGTGTTTTGATGCTATCAGTGGTTTGAAACAGACTTTAAGGATATATTGAAAAATTCAATTTTAAGCTATTTTTAAGGATAAAATTTTTGATTTTCTGAAAACATTTTTATGCTATTTACACATGGATCACCAGAAAAACTGTTTTTAATCCATGTTTAGCATTCCAATCCTAGAGATCAAGCTTTCAAAAGTAGATGTATCCAATGCTTTTGTTAGAACATCTGCTAGCTGATCCTTAGTATGGACATGTTGTAAAGAAATCAAACATTTTTCGTAGCAGTCTCTCACAAAGTGATGTCTGATATCAATGTGTTTTGTTGTGGAGTGAGAGACAGGATTTTTGATGATATTTTCTGTTGCTTGGCTGTCAATTTTAAGAGGAGTCTTTAAAGCAGTGATACCAAAATCCAAAAGTTGATTTTGAAGCCACAGGATTTGTGCAGTGCAACTTGCAGCAGCAATGTATTCTGCCTCAGTAGTGGATGTGGAAACTGCAACTTGCTTTTTCCTCTGCCAAGACACTAGGCAATCACCTAGGAATTGGACACCTCCTGATGTGGACTTCCTTGTTATCTTGCATCCATCAAAATCACTGTCTGAGTAACCTGAAAGCTCAATAGCTCCATTAGCTGGATACCAGATACCAAGTGTGGGAGCACCCTTTATGTACCTGAATATCCTTCTGACAACAAAAAGATCAGACTTTCTAGGTAATGACTAGGATCTGGCACAAACACATGTTGCAAACATGATGTCTGGCCTAGAAGCAGTTAGGTACAATAAAGACCCAATCATACTTCTATAAAGTGTTTGATCAACCAAGTCATCTTTATCAATAATAGTGACCAGCTTTGATGTTGCCATGGGTGTGCTGCAAGGTTTACAATCATCCATATCAAACTTTTTAAGCAGTTCTTTGACATACCTATTTTGATGGATGAAAGTGCCATTGTGCATTTGTTTGACTTGTAAACCAAGGAAACATTGCAACTCACCCATTGCACTCATTTCAAACTCTGCTGCCATGAGTTTTCTGAACTCTTCACACATGGCAGTGCATGTGGATCCAAAAATTATGTCACTCACATAAATTTGGACAAGCATCAAATCTTTTCCTTTCCATTTTAAAAACAAGGTTGTATCAATTTTACCTCTTGAAAAACCTATGGACAAGAGAAAAGTGGATAGAGTTTCATACTAGGCTCTTGGTGCTTGTTTAAGACCATACAGTGCTTTGTTTAACCTGTATACATGATCAGGATGAAATGGATCTTCAAATCTAGGAGGTTGGCACACATACACTTCTTCCTTGATCTTTCCATACAGGAATGCACTTTTGATGTCCATTTGAAACACTTTGATGTTGTGGTCAGCAGCAAAAGCTAAGAACAGTCTGATGGCTTCTAACCTTGCTACTGGAGCAAAGGTTTCATCATAGTCTATGCCTTCTTCCTGTTTGTAGCCTTGAACCACAAGCCTTGCTTTGTTCTTGACAAAAATACCCCTTTCATCTGTTTTGTTCTTGAAGATCCACTTTGTGCCAACTGGACTTACATCCTTAGGCAATGGTACAAGTTCCCAAACTTGTTGTCATTTAAACTAAAGGAGCTCCTCTTGCATAGCTTCTACCCAACTATTGTCTTTTAGTGCCTCTTGGTACTTGACAGGTTAGATGAGTGATAGAAAACCAGCAAAGAGGCAAATGTTTTAGGATTGGCTTCTTGCGAGCACTTCCTCATTTATGTTGCCAATAACTTGATCCAATGGATGGCTTTTGAGGAAGATCAAATCACCTTGATATGAGACAAGTGTATTTTGAGGTGAAGCTTGCAAATGTGTATCATCTGAGCTATCCTCTGTTGGTGAATTCGATGGTCCAACCTCTGATTGGAATGGAGGTGGTGGTATTGGTGGTATAGGAGTGAATGTTTGTTGATTTTTATCCAGATTTGATGGATTTTTATCAACGGTGTTTTGGTTTTGAGAGCAGGCAGAGGATTGAGAATTAACCACTGTTGAACCAGAAGTGCTTTCACCATTATTAATAACATCTACTCGTCTGCTTGAAGGACAGATCTTGAAGTTTGGAAGAATGCAATCATATTCTTGCTCTTGTGGTGATGACTATGATGCACCTGCAGAGTTAATCTTGACAGACACATCTTCAAATGTAAATTTATCTAGATCAAACAATTCAGCAGGATTTGCTGGGATTTTCAAAGAAGAAAGTTCATTGAACTTCATATTTAGAGTTTCTTCAACACACTTGGTCCTAGAGTTAAACACTCTGTAGGCTTTGGCAGTGGTTGAGTATCCCAGAAAACAACCACAGTCAACTTTGGCTGCAAACTTGGATATGGAATCTTTTAAGTTCAAAATAAAACAAGGACAGCCAAAAACTTTGAAATATGAGATCAGAGGTTTGATTTTGTAAAGCAGATCATAAGCAGTCTTTTGATGCCTAGGGTTAATCAAAACTATGTTTTGAACATAGCAAGCAATGTTTACAGCCTCTGCCTAGAAAGACAAGGGTAAAACAGAGTCTGCTAGCATGGTTCTTGCAGATTCAACCAGAGTTTGATTTTTTCTTTCAACTACCCCATTTTGTTTAGGAGTTCTTGGGACACTAAATTGCCTAGCAATCCCTTTTGACTCAAAGAAAGCATCTAACTCCTTATTTCTAAACTCTGTCCCATTTTCACTCCTAAAAATTTTTACAGGAAGATCATATTGCTTTTCAACTTGTTTGACAAAGTTTTGCGATATACCAGTTGTTTCATCTTTGGAGTGTAAAAAAAAGGTCCATGTAAACCTTGAAAAATCATCGACAATGACAAAAAAATCTTTTCTTCATTAAACTCATTATTTTTACAGGGCCAAACAAATCCATGTGTAGCAGCAACAAACACTGGGTTGTTTTGGACTCTTCAATTGACTTGTAAGAACTTTTATGTTGTTTACCTTTTAAACAGGAAACACAATGTTCTTCACAAGTAAATTGTTTATGTGGTTAGCCTCTGACAAGACAATTTTTAGAGAGTGTGGTGATTGTTCTCAGATTTGTGTGCCTAAGTCTTCTATGCCATAACTCTGTCTCTTTGCTGGAAGTAACTGAGAACAGGCATGCATTAGACATAGGGTTATTTTTCAACATATCAACCACATACACATTGCCACTCCTATGAGCAACAAGTTGTGCTTTGCTCTCAGCAATAATCTGATCAATCTTTTTAACAACCTCTGGTCCTACCAATTGACAAGTTTTCCTTGTAAAGAATAAACCATATCCTTTGTCACTCATTTGAGAGACACTCAGAAGATTGAATTTTAGATTGTCAATTAAATTAACATTTTCAAATTTGAGATTCCCAGCCTGAACACACCCTGAACCCAACACCTTCCCTTTTGAATTGTTACCAAAAGATATATCACCCCCTTCATGAGCCATGAAGTCTTTGAGAAGGACTCTACATCCTGTCATGTGCATAGGGCCTCTACTATCTACATACCATAAACTATCGAGGCGAGTAGAAGCTTCCTGCACACAAGTAAACAGTTAGTTTAGATGAGGTTCCAAAGCCAGGATGGCTTTGGATGAGTTCACAGATTTGTCCACTCTCAAATCCAGGAATATGGTCAATGGTTTGAGTTTGTTTTGTATCCACTGTTGTGAGCCATTTCCTGTCAGATGTTGGTAACCATGAGGATATCTATTCACTTTGAGCTTTGAGGGTCTTTTGTAACCTTCATAGCTCATAGGAAATTTTTGATAAATTGGTTGTCCATTTCCTCTTGGATACTTGTTGGCAGGTGGAGCATCTATCACTTGTACCTCTCTGGGAACAGAGGTTTTGTTCAATGCTTTTGTGACAAATGTTTCAACAGGTTCAAAAGTCTGCTTAAAATTATTTCTTGCAGAGCTTGAACTTTCTTTCTCAAGAGCTTTTGCTTTGATCTCTTTTACCTTTTGATCATAGGTTTGAAGATAAGCACACTGATGAGTTAGATGATTTGTTTTCCCACAGATAAAGCATTTTGAAACATTTGGAATTACATGTGTTTTGTTTATGTCACATACTTTTAAAAGAAAACCGTTTTCTATTACATGATTTCTTTTGTTGTAAAATTCACAAAACAGATGTTTGGTCTTTTCCATTTTCTTTTTATCAGATTTCTTCTCCGCAGATGTTGTAACCTCTGCTGGAATGTCTTTGATGGGAATGATTCTGGCCTTTGGTGCCTTGACACCTTCAATGGTTGAGAAGTCCATTGGCTTGAGGTTTTCAAGAATATCACATTCATCTGACCATGTGGGTTTGAATTGGTAGTTCTCAATTTCTTTAAAAGTTGAAGATCCTTTATGTTTTTCAAGAGAAATTTTGTTACCATGTTTATCAGTGATTTTTATCTCATTTCCAGCCAAATTTGTTGGAACTACTTCAACCTTTCCAGAATCAATTTTTGTAACATTTTCTTTGGCTTCTTCTTCAGTTTCAAAACCAATACCAAACTTTATGTTTCTCTTGATATGTTTTTCTAGCATAATTTCAGAACCTTTTGAAGATTCTCCCCATTTTTCACAAGTGATATGGGTATCCTCTAACTCCTTTTTGCAAACTTGGTATTTATCTACCATAGTTTGGAGTTGGTCCTTGGTTATGCTAGCTTCATGCTTTAAGCTACTTATCTCAGAATCTTTTGAAGCCAATTTTGATTTTAACTCTTTGATAAGTTTTTCAAAATTAAGTTCATTTTCTATCATTTTGTTCCTAAGGTTTTCATTCACCTTTTTAATGGTAGCAAAAGTTATTATACATTTTTCTGAGCAGAGATCCTTTAGGATCTGAGGTGATACCTTAGAAGCAGCCATAAGAGCACAATCACAATCATCTTCACCATCCTTTGAATCCCATGGATCAAATATAGAGTTCTTTTCTTCATCAACAGTGTTTTGTGTAATCACTGGTGCAACCACTGCTTCATCACAATTTTGACTTTCATCAGACTTTGACCCTTGTTCCACAGACTCATCACCTTCAATAATTGTCTCTAAGGCCATTAAATAAAAATTTTCATGTTCTAAATCATTTTTGGCCATAAAAGCAAAGTTTTCATCAAATAATTCCTCAGGCAAACTACTCCAATCCACAAAGCCTTGTGTGAAAAAGCTTTGCTGGTTGACCTCTGCTGGAGCAGTGGTTTGAGTAGTTGGAGTGCTTTGTGGTGCTTATTGCACATGCACTTGAGGTGGTGGTGCTTGGACATACTGAATTTATGGAACAGTGGCAGCAGGGTGTGCATAATGAGCAGTGTTTTGCACTTGATGGACAGGGGTATATTGGGAATATTGGGTAGTGCTTTGTGTGTGTTGAGGTCTAGGGCCAGGATGTGTTACAATAGGTCCTGAAACTTGAGATCTAGACTCTCTGGAAAAGTGTCCTAGCCTGTTACATTTATAGCACTTGATTTTAGATTTGCCTAACCCAACCTTTGACCCCCCATGCAACCTTGGATATTTTCTACCAGTTCTTTTGTAAAACCTGCTTGCTCTCACACTTAGCAAAGCAACTTGACGTAAAATTTCCATTTCTTGTAAGTCATTTGGATCAAAGTGTTGAAGGTCATTTAACTCAAATGAGAGATTATCAGAGTTTGGCATTCCCCACTAGCAGTAAAAGCATAGTTGGGAGGATGAGAATCAGAGTTAAAGTTTCCTCCAGATGTTATATCAATAAAATGATCATAAACCTGATCTTTTCCATTGCTAGAACCCTCTTCATGACTACAAAGAGCAGTGTTACCCAAGTCATCTGTTACTTTCCCAGACTCTTGCAACTTCTTTTTCTGGTTCAACTCTCTTTCATAAGTGAGGAGTCGACAATGAAGTTGTGTGAGGGTCATTTCTTTAAACCCAACAGATGTTCGAGTAACGTAAGCTACAGTCTCCCATTTTTCTGGTAACGATCTTAAGAAATCACTATTGATAGTCGAATTAGGAAATTCCATGTTAACCAGTTTCAATTCACTGATGAGACAGCTCAAACGTTCGAACTGTTATGTTAATGACTCACCTTTTACATGACAAAATGTTTCATATTGTTGATTCAAAACTTCTCTATTGTTTTCGATCACTTCTTCGGTACCACCGAATTGCTCTTTTAGTGCATCCCATAACTCCTTTGCACTATTGCAATGGAACAGACAAGCATAGATTTTATTGGGTAAGGCAGATGCAACAATGCCAAATGCCTTAGCATCCAATTCTATTTTTTGGAAATCCTGCTCGGAGTATTTTTAAGGATTTTTTGGCACTTGAGTATTGGGATTCTCTGTGCTGGGAACCATATGAATATGTGGTCCATACACAACAGATCGCCAACAACCGATGTTCTGCTGAGCTAAAATGTGACCCATCCGACGCTGCCATATGAAATATTCATTTCGTTTCAGCATCGGCGGTTTAAACATAGATCCAATGTTGGATTCTTGTGTGTTTTGAGACATATCTGCTTGTTTACGACAGATTTGTGTTTTAAAAATTTTGAACGTAATAAAACTCTGTTTTCAAATAAAACTATCAAACTAATTAGCAGGGAGAACTGATCTTTTAAATCAAATTGATATTAATCAAATTTTGATTGACCAAGCTCTGATACCAATTGTTAAGATCTGATTTTGATTTACTAGTAGTTTTTGTTTCAAAGATAAAAATATGATTGAAATTTAAAGTAAATGCAGCGGAATAGAATGAAAACTTTTACTACAAGTAAAGATCGTTTGTTTTCATCATCATCATGCTTTCAAGTATATAAACTTTACATATGATTCACAAACTCCCCCTCGGCCTATTGCAGCAGTTTGATAGTACAGGAAATGGAAGAAGATGATTGGTGTAAAGATCTTTTTAAGAGACAAAGTTTACAGTTACATCGACTCAACTATATATACTAACTATCTAACCTCTGAGCATCTTTTGATGAAGTCAGGGTTTATAGTGACATCCAACAATAATATAACTAACTCTAAGCACTGACCTCTAACAACTGATAGTGCAAAAGCACTGTTACATTGAAAATAAAACTAACAAAACTAAAACTCTGATGACTAAGCTCTTCTCCTTTTCTTCTGTCAGACCTTTGATAATTGTTGTAGCAGATGATGCATAAGTATCAGACTTTAGGAGAACAGAGTTTAGGGATCAGAGGATCTAAACTCTAATAGTTGGACCAAACCGTGGATAAAGTATTTTGGCTTTATATCATATGTTCCTTTGTAAAGGGTTCAATCCCAACAATCCGCACTTGAGGACACTTGTCATCACCTCCTTGATCCTAAAATACTATAAATACCCCATGATTCTTCCATTTGTTTTCACACCACTTCAAAACACTTAAAAGCAAAGTATGAAGTTCTTCTTTATATCCTTCTTGGAGCTTGTTTCCAAGCCTTTGGAAGCCTCCTATATTGAGTTCCGAAAGTGTTCTTCAACACGAGTAAGTACACTTCCTAGTTCTTTCATTATTTTAAGTATTTTGAGCTAAAAGTCGAACAGTTTGGCTTCCTGTTTGACTTTCGGTTCTGACCATTTTGGTCAAGTCAAAGTTCAATTGAACTTTGCACGTGATCAAATCACGAAGGTATTAATCCCTTGCGATTGCACCTTCTGGTTACCACGTTTACTAACGAGTCAAAGTTTTATGTATTAAAAGTAAAAAAAAATGTGCATAAGTGCATTTTACGACGAAACTATTTTCGGGTACCAAAATTCCAAGTTTTTAATACCAAATCAGTTTTATAACTTAATTAGACATGTTTTAACATGTCTAACTCGTCACTTCTAGTTTAGTGCTTTTATTTGGGTAAGTCGAGCGGTTTGACTACCGCTTGGACTTTCGAATCCGACTCGGTTGGTCAATCTTAGGATTCGACAAAGAATATTTTTAGGACCATAGTTGTATAGGGAATAACCCTCCGAGGTTATACCTTATGGTCTTATGGTTTGATTAGTTATATGATGAGTTGCTTTTATGGTCTTTTAAATTGACCAAAATACCCTTTTTGGTCATAAATTGATTTTAGACACATGTAATCAAAGTTTGACATCTAAACTGATGCTATAATATAACCAAACTTGATTTGGCATGTAAGACTCATCATATAACATATTTGACCATCTGAACTTATAATTACGCTAATGACCCGTAAAAGTAGCGTAAACTACTTTAAAGAGTCATAACGAGTCAAAAGCACTTAGGATCCTTTCCAAATTAGAATGTTAAGGTAATTAAACCATATCACATGAGTTCCAACACTCATTTGGTTTATAAGCCATCATTCTACCTGAATCCTCCCATTAAGTCCCGGCACACTAACATAGTTATCTGACCCATTAGGACGCACTTAAGCTTTGTTTATTCCATTGATCAAGAACACATATGCAATCTCAAGTGAGTACATAGTTCCCCTCTTTTACGTTTTCAAATGTTTTGGGGTGATTCATATGTGCTAAATCGTTTTCAAGTTTTCAAAACAACGTCTATGGTTTATATATAAAACAATACGATTTCAATAATGTGAACAACTTGTTAGTGCGTTATCCATAACATGAATGATATTCATTAGCTTTGTCCGAGCCGACCAGTAGTATGTTATGGTGCCATAAGACTGATAATCCCGCTACCAAAATTCCCGGTGTTTGTGGGGAAGTTTGGGGAACGACATAAACTGTATTTTTAGCAAACCGTTTGGTGGTTTGTTAGTCGACTTAAAGAGATCCTTTGGTGGACTAGACGAGTCATCAAATGTTTGCATGTATTCGTTAAAGAACGACCACAATTTTCTCAATTAAAACACGAACGATTGGTTTATGACACGGACGATTGGTTTATAACAAGGACGATTGTTTATAACACGGACGAATGGTTTATAACACGGACGATTGGTTTATAACACGGATGAATGGTTTATAACACGGACGAATGATTTGTAACACGGACGATTGGTTTATGGTAAGTGATTTAGATAACGATACATGTGTAATATGATAAAAGCATGGTGGATACGCCGCTGGTACTTCCTATATATAAGTGCTTTTATCGTATTACATATTGTAGCATTATCCGAATCACTTGGACAAATGTTTTCAAAAGATGCCACGCAGCGATTTCACTTAAAGATATAAACTATACAAAGTTTTCTTTTAAATCGATTTATTACTCGGTTTTACAAAAGAAACGTTTTAGTCAAGATTCATGGCTACAAGGTTTTCTTTTACTCATATCAACTTGTTAAGTTGGTTAAATATATTGCAATATCAAACACTTTTTGATTTCAAGGTTCACACTCGTCGACTCTCGAAGTCGGACGAGGTATTGAAATATGGATACGAAGCCATGAATTTGACACACACATACAAAACCTATGTACTCGCCGGCATTTTTATGCTGACTCTCTTTTCACATATGTTTCAGGAGCTAATGTTTGGTGGTTAGGAATGCATGCTTCATATAGGATGGACGCGGGCCTAAGTTTACTTTAAAACTTAAAGACAAATATGGTACCTTGTTTGAATTTTGTTCCAAGACAATGTGAATTATTAATTTAATAAAACAAAACCTTGAAATACCATGTGCTTGAAACAATTCTTGTAACATGACTCCCCGACGTTTCCGTCGCGGTTTGTTGTTTTACACGGTCGGGGTGTTACAAAAAAGACGTGTAAGCTATTAATCATGATGCAGCAAGAGCAAGTCTTTCCTCATTTTGTTTGGTTAGAAATGCGGTGTTTTGAGCTGCACTATAGGATGAAGTGCCTTGAGTTGATGAGGGGAATGCTAGACTGTAAATCACATTGGTGTACTGAGGGTGTGGCTGGGCTGATGAGGGTTTGAGTAGAACTGTTGACAGCGACTTGTGGTGTTGGAATGACATACCATACACATAGTTGGTCTTTTGAGCCGCGGTCAATGGACTGAAAACAATATTTGGGTTATTGTTCGGCACTCCATGAATAGGACTGAAAACTATGTTAGGGTGATTCTGAGAAATCAACACATTGTTGGAACTGGTGATACCAGCGGCCATCAAAGAGCTTTTGTGGTTTAGATCTCTTTGATGTTATTGATTTCACAAGACTTGATTGTAGCAATCAGCTAAGTAAGTGTGACATCGTTCAAATTCTTTTTCCGCTTGATCATAGCAACATCAGCTTCCTAATTCTTTGGCAAGGAGTTTAGAAGTTGGCGATCCATCCCACTATTTGTAATGGTGATACCAGCACTTATCATCTGCGAGACCAGCTTAACAAACCTTCTGATTTGGTTTTCAATGGTTTCACCATAAATATGGTTGAAGGAGCTAAATTTCTTATTTAACATGTTTACTCGATTAGCCTTCATGTCAACATTTCCTTCGTATAGATTCTGAAGCTCGTTCCACACTTCCAAAGCATTTGTGCAGTTCCTAAAAACAATGGACCAAGTGCCATAGTAACAATTGCCATGGCTTTATCATCATCTTCTTGAATTTTCTTATCCTCCCCTATCCACAAATTCTTAGGTTTTGGAATTTGTGTCAACGAATCGGCTTCAGTAGCATACATTATAGTTCGAGGTCCATCTCTAACACACCTCCACATACTCGGTTCCTTCGCGTTGCAGTACTGTTCAAATCGAAACTTCCATTCATATTAATTGTCTCCATACAGTAGCCTAGGAACCTTAGCAGAAGTACCGATGATCTTGTCAAGTTCCGGATGAAGAGCCAGAGTTTGAGATTGAATGGCAGCTAGGGTAGTGTTTGTAAGGTCCGCAACATTCATCATTCTGTTTGTGTTAATCATTTTATAATTTACCAAATAATGAAGTTTAGTTATATTTTAAAAAATGTGAACAGTTCGATTCGAAATCCCAATTCGGAACAGTATTCTTGAAACAGTAGTCCAATCACAAAACCCCAGCAAAGATTCGAAACAGTGTATCTGAAATCCCTTTGCAGAATGGCTATCCGAAATGTAATCATAAATGTCTTTATCTAAAACAGTGTCAATTCGAAACTATCCGAAAAGCTATCACTCGAAAATTTATCCGAAATGATGAATTTGAAACAGTGTTATTCGAAACCTATAAAACAACGGCTGTCAATAACAAACTTTCGGATAATCAGGGATTCTGAATTATCCGAAATCAAGAGAAGATATACTCAAATATGTTAAGTTTGGTAACCTGATCGAAATGTCGCGCTCCGGTCAAAGTTAATACTTATAAGCCCACATTACCTTTAACAAATGTGTTAGTGGAAGTAAGGGGTCGATCCGTGAAGAGTTTATGGTTTACGTATGGACTAGCTTGATTATGAAGGTGTCACGTTTTATGAAGCTTGCTATCTTAATTTGTTTAGTTATTTGAGAAAAGATGTTGGAATTAACCAATGATGATTGTAAATTTGATTAACTACTACGAATGATTGATTATAATTAAAGAAAACACAACTAATGATTCAAACAAGATTTGATAAAATGGGTTCACACCCGGTTTCGGTAATTGCCCAACCTAGGATTTCTACAAGTTTTAGATTCAACTCAATTGTATAGTGGTTAGGAGATTTGGTGTACCGTGACGTAGGTGCCAATAACTATCAACGCTCTGAAGAACGGACAAGAATGCACTTTGTAATCACAACAAGTAAAACCTAATCACAACAATGCATAAATACACATACCATTTCGCAAAGTCATAACTTTATCATCGTTCGACAGTTTACGAATATGAAACAAATGTAAGCTATTGTTAATGATTTCAAAACCAATATAAGTTGTCACAAAGTAGAATCAAATAACAATTTAAAACCCTAGATTAAACAACTACCTACACCGGGGTGAAACCAAGGTGATTAGCCGCTCATGGTGAACGGAACACGATCACCGGATGATTTAGACTTGAGCAAGAACATCTTGAAGCATTGAAAGTGATGGAGATGATGGTTAGGGTTTGGGTTTGGGATGGATGGTGATGGTGAATGGATTGAAGATTGGATGGATGATTCGGGTGATTGGGAATGATTGGAGATGATTGGGAATGATGGTGGAAGTGTTCTTGGCTCCAAGATCAAGTTCAAAACTCAAAATATGCTTTACTTCCCTTCCAAGACCCAAAAATTGGGTTTTAATTCGTCAAAAACACAAAACAAGGGAAATCAGAAAAACGCGTTTTCTTGATGGAGTCGCCGTCGCCACCATGGAGTCGCCGTCACCACCATGGAGTCGCCAACACCACCTAGAAAGTGGGTTTTTCTGCTGACATGATTATGTGCTGTCTACGCAAGTTTTCATCGACGCAACGCGTCGCCGACGCCCCAAGTGCGTCGTCGACGTGCCCTCTAGGGTGTTTTTCTCCGGTTCTTCATTTCACGCATCTTCGGTTGATCCCGTTCGCTCCCGGTACTCCAAATAGCTCCTTAAACTCCGTTAGACCTGCAAAACATAATTCTAATCAAAAGTAGTCTATTCGAAACTAAAATCTATGTAAATACACAAACTTAAATACATAAGAACACCGGTTTCCAACCACGCATCACATCCCCACACTTGTCTTTTGCTTGCCCTCAAGCAAATCTGTTTTTCACTTTCACGTGGGTCGTATGAGACATACACTTCCCATTCTTGAAACGTAAGTTAAGGTCTAATGTCATACCCGGTTCAAAACTTTTACAATTTACGAACTATTTACCGGTAAAGTGAATAATCACATATAAAATGGTTACCCACGATTAATTCGCCCTTGAAACTTACAGATCATACATATCCCTCACAATGTTCACTCCACTCGGTTTACAAATTGGCTAATTTTAATGATGTATTAGCACCTTTTTAAAGTAATCACTCAAAACCGAATAGAAGACGTACCCGCATAGGCTTGCAACTCAATCATTCTCCACCAGTGAACACGAATACTAAGCACAAGTCAAAAGGTCTTTGAAAGGTTGTAATGGGCTAGGCGAAAGGTAGGAACTAGGATGTTTTAAAGTGGCAAGGGTGATGAAACTCGATTTTTATTACAAAATAACTACTCTTAAACAAAATTAACTATGAATATCAACTACGAGGCAACGGTTTTCGCCTTTTATTCAACAACTAATAACTCATATTTTTGTACTTTTCTCAATGATTTTATATTCTTTTTCGCAACATTTTCTGATTTGTTTTCGCAAATATAAATCATAACTATGCAAGTTCTACAATACATGACTAATGGTCCACTCAAACAAAGAAATATGTGTATATATGATGTATAGAAGTGGCTCAAAATCTCATGTATAAAGGGGTATGAAATATGATATGCACCAATTGCAAGTTTCTTAGGCGGATTATTCCAAAATAACCACCACTAAATACCCGTCATGCTATTAAAATGAACTTGACCATGACAAAAGATCAAACGGGTTGTGTCAACCCTCATTAACTTAGTTACTTGTGCTTTTTAGATTGCTTCACACGAAGACACTTTTGAAAAACTTTTGAAATTTTCCCCCATCCCCACCCTTGAGGTCAACATTGTCCTCAATGAGTAGTGTTTAAATAAACGGGTCAAAATCGAAAACTTTTACTCCCCCATCCCTACATTTGAGGTCAACATTGTCCTCAATGTGTAAGAATGGATGTTTTAAAATGCACAAGGTGTCACACCCCGAAATATCAGAGCTGGCGTGACTGGACTGGTATCTTCATTGCATAGCGGAAGTATTAAGGTGCTAAGACTTCTAGAAAATGAACGCCGCTAAGTACTCGAATCCAAATGGGTCCTCCTATTCCAACTGTGCCATAGTTTGACTTTTGAGAACCTGAGAAAGAAACATACGAAAAATCAACATAAAGTTGAGCGAGTTCATAGTTTGTTTGTTTTGTTTCAAATGAATCTTAAAACATTTGAGAATCTTGCTTTTGTAAACCGGTTTGTGAGATCATAATATCTTAAAGCGTATGAAATGTCATAACTATATATTGGTATTAAAATGTTTTCCATTATGTTTGTAAACCGATGCATGTAACTGTTGTGTTTGTAAACTGGTAATAAAATCATAGTATGTAGAATGCCTATGGAATCTAAGGATCAATCAGTGGGTAGCGAACCCCCTAACATTATGTACCATAAGTAATAACCAAACCGAGACAACTTTGTTCTCAATTGGGCTCACAAAAGCACCCCACGGTTAACAAACTAGGAGTGAAGTGTGTCTCAAGCTCAGTAGATCTACACCTTTTGCCCCTTGGTCACTAAGTGATTAATGGTTACCAATGTCATAATCCCACTTACGTACATAGATCTATTGTCATCTAATTCCATAGCTACATACCGAATGTCATAATCTATGTCGTTGGGCCTAGCCCATGTTATCTTGTCATCCGTGTTATTGGGCCTAGCCCATGTTATCTTGTTATCCATGTTTTTGGGCCTAGTCTATGTTATAAATTCAAGTATGTTTCGAAAACACGTATAGTCTGGTAAAAACTGATATGTTTGGCATAAACTTTTCATAAACCATTTGTGTTAACTAGAATAGTTTGTATTTTGGTTTAGAAATATATGTTTGGCGTTTATCGAAATATTATGTGTATTCGTAAAACTTGCATGTCTTTCCACTGCTGAAAACGTTTATAAAAATGTAAAAAGGTAAAAAGTGGGGTTATGAACTCACCTTGTTATCCTTGTGCATAGCTAGCTAAATGTGATTCCATGATGTTATTCCAAGAGCGTGAACTTGCTTGCGTGCAACTATAGCATTCCTAACAAGGAATCAAGCTTATTAGTTTCTAATAAGACAACGTAGTTAAACTACGTGTCCGAGCTCTACCGAATCGTCAGCAAACGATCCTAGAAGGTGTTGTTATCTTAACTTAGAATAACCGATCAATGGTATTGGATCCCGTTTATAATCGGGACAAAATTAAGTCTTGAGAAGTGATTTAGTTTTCGAATGAATTAGGATGTATATATTTATATATCAACATACTTACGAGATCGTATTAGTTATGGTATGAAAATTCGTAGAAGAATAAAGATAATACATCTCTCCGTAGATTTTCATAGGTGTACACGTATACATACATGTATACATATGTGTGTATTTTAATATATGAAAACATTACGAGTCCGAAATCGAATAATTAATAAAAATTGTAGGATTAACGCTTGTTATAATCTTGCGATAAAATGTCGTATTTTGTTTAGATGTTGAAAATAAATATAAATAATTATATTTATTTTATATAATATTCGAATCATCGTCTTTCGAAAGTATTCGAGTCATCTACATTTGTAATAGATATAATAACTCTATTTATCTCATAAAAGTGTTTAAAGTCGACGTTTGCAATAATTATAAACCGTTATATTTATTTTTGTCAAAGTGTTCGGAATCTCGACATTCGAAGTAAATATAAGCATTATATTTATTTGAAAAAGTATTTGAGTTGTAAACGTTGGAGATAAATAATACTAATTGTTTTTATTCCACATAATCACCGAATAATAATCCTTTGAAATAAATAATAATAATTATATTTAATTTGTCTAAGATTTCCGATATCTTGTAATCACATTCGTTGAAAAGTTATAGTGTCGTTTTGTAAGTTATAAAAGTCAACAAAGTTATACACTTCCCTTTATTTTTGTAAAATATTTTGAACCTAGATGGTTTCGTTTTTAGATTATAATACACTTTGTATATTGGGTTTTTAACGAAAAACGGGCAGAGTTTCCTCTGTTTTCTGGACGATCCCGACAACTAATGTGTCGTTATATTTTCAAAACTCATCAATAATTCAACTCAACGTAATCAACCATATATAGTTTTCGTCAAAGTGCACCAAAAATAAAAGTTATATAATCGCTAAAGGTATCGGTTGAGCTTGGTTCGCGTAAAGTAAAAATATCGTAATAACGTCTTGCGACGTTTACATTTACCGGGTCTCGTGTTGACTGAGTTTGACCTCAGTTAACCGAAGCTGACCGGTTGACTTTTGTTGACCAGGTTCGACCGGGTTGACTGAGTTTAACCGAATCCGAACCGAAACTGAACCATTTCGAACCAAGCTAAACCCGTAACATCATGGGCTAACCCGAGCCGAAATCTGAACCCGAACTAAGTGCGTTGACTACTGTTAACCTGCTTTGACCAGGTTTGACTTCCATTGGCCGAGTTGACCGAACCATATCTGAACCGAGATCTAAAAGATGAACCGAGTTGAACCATGAAACCCAACTTGAACCTAGCCAAGTTAACCTGAACACCACCACCCCCGTTGAAGTCGGAACCGGATCCACCGCAGCCAGCTGCCGGCTGTCCCATCTCGTGTGGACTCGTTCCGCGGCTGTCGGAATCCAAAACCCAACAAAACCAAACCCGAACCAGATCTGAACCATGTGAACGAAAGCCTAAACTGAAACATAAAGCTAAATCGAGCCGAGACTGAACCAAACTGAGCCAACACACCACCCAGCCGCTCGGCGGCTTACCTGCTGCCGGAGAAGCGGCTCTGCCGCATACCGCCGCTGCCGTCTTCCACTGCCGCACAACCGTAGAGGGTGGCCGGCTCATCTTCTCTTCCCGATCTCTCTCTCTCGCAGTTCCCCCTCTCTCTCTTCGATCTCTCTCTACAGAACTCTCTCTCTCTCTCTCTAAACTCAGATGCGTGTGGGTGTATAGTGGTGGAAGGAGAGTTCCAGGTGAGGGCGTGGCTTGAGATACGGCCGGAAGCCGGCCGGAGAACGTACTTCTGTGACTGGTTTTCATCAGAGGGAGAGAGATCAGGGGTCTTGTTGTGTGCTAGGGTTAGGGTTTCAAAATGAGGGAGATGAATATGAGATCTATTTATAGTTAGGGTTTGAGGCGGGGTTGGGCCCAAGGCCCGTTAGCGCTTTGTTGGTGCATATGCCTGTTGCCTTCGTCATTACACGAGAACGAGTCTCGAATAAACAAGGGTTTCTGAAGACCGAACAAGACAAAGTAGATATCCAAGAGGGAGCCTATTGGTGCTTAATGTCTATAGAATAGTCTTGTATCGAGTCTGTATAGAATAGGTGAATGGAGGCGTATTTATGTGAGATTTAGGTCAAGTTCGCTGGTCATGGTGTGTAGGAAGTCAAGTTCGGCCAAACTTGACTAGGTCAAGTTCGCCTGAACATCTTCTCCCACCAGCGAACTTGTGAAACTATAAATAGGTGCTTGGTGATTTCATTTGTAACTTTGTTAATTCATAGGCAAAGCTCTGTCGGATCCGGATCTTGAATGTATTGAACTTTAGATCAATGAAAACAACTATTAAACGAGTAATTCTTGTTATTTGGTTAACTTGTCATTAGTTTCCGCCTAATCGGACAATAGATAACAAATTTAGGTTCCCGAGCTGTTCGTTGACGTTCCTACAAGTGGTATCAGAGCCTGGATACCTAAATTTGCTGGAATCAAGACAAGAATCTCTCTATTTCATCTCTATTCTATCATTTTTCTTAACATTTTCATATTCTTGATGATTTCACGGTCAAAAATGGGTGATTTTTTAATATGACATGTAAAACACACTAATAACAAACCCCTGAGAGTTTGGATATCAAATTCAATCTTTTTGATATCAAAAAGTTCAAAAAACCATGTTTGTCAAAACCAATTCCATCGAACTTAAGACCAAGTTCGACCGAACTTGACTAAAATTCATTGAATTTTAATCAAGTTCGCCCGAACTTGTTAGTTTTTCAAGGTTTAAACTCCAAGTTCGACCGAACTTCCTTAAAATTTGCTGAAATATTGCATAAGTTCGACTGAACTTAGTTGAAACATTGAAACTGAGTCTTAAGTTCGACCGAACTTGTTGTTTTGTTTATTTAAATATCAAGTCCGTTCGAAGTGATAAAATTTTCAAAATTTTTCTTCAAGTTCGACCGAACTTGAAGTGTAATCAGAAGATTATACCAAAGTTCGACCGAACTTGTTAAAGGTGAAATCAAAATTTTGAGATTCACACAAGTTCGATCGAACTTGTTTGTTACTAATCAATTTCCAAGTTGTTTTTTATCATATTCTCAGATAATCCATCAGACTGTCAAAATGGAAGATTTCCACAACGTATTCGTGTCACAAGTAGCTACATCATCAAACGCTAATACTCTTGCGGTGAACCAGATGAATATTGACAACGAAATGGGTACTACTCAGAAACCGCCGAAGCTAATGAGTATAGATGAGTTTGAAGGATGGAAGGAAAAGTTTGTGAATTGGATACAAGCAAATCAATTCGACAGCTGGGTTCCAGTTGAAGATGGTTATAAATGGGCAAAAAATGAACGTGATCAAGATCTTCTGTTGAACAAGTTCTCACCAACCGACAAAGCAAATTATGTCTCAGAAAAGAAAATGATTAGCTTGATTCAACAATCAGTAATGGAAGATATTTTGATATTGTTGCCAGAGTTTACAATTTCACAAGAATTATGGCAATCTCTTTGTGACAAATTCAAAGGCAGTGATGAAATGATCAAGAGTAAGAAGGCGTTGATAAAGAAAGAGTTTGAGATCTTTACAATGATCAAAGAAGAGACGATGAAACAAATGATCGATAGATATTGTCACTTCATGGTCCAAATGCGAAGACATGATATTAAACGATCAATGAAGAGCAGATTGAGAAATTGGCCGATGCGCTTCCAGAAGGAGAATGGACAACATATCTGACGATTCTGAAGAATAGCCCATCTTGGCGACACTTCAAATTGTCATCTTTCATTGACAAGTTAAAAGGTCACGAAATGGAGCTAATGAAAATAGTGAAATCCAAAAACGCTAATGTTGTCCAAGATGTAGGTGTCTATTACAAAGGAGGTATTCAAGATACTCCGATTCAAAGTCCGAAAATTCAAACGACCTTTAGTGCAAATGCAAACTCTTCTCCGAATCAAAGTTCTCCTTATGCTGGTTATCCAAGTTCTAGTTCAAGCCCTTCATTTCAAAGTAAGACAAGCCAAGCTGGTTCTGACTCGAATATTTTCCAGTGCAACATTGTGGTAGATTTGAAGAACGTATTTCCTGAAAAAGTGCCGAAACAACACATCGCACTTCTTGCTACTGTTCTTGAATCTTCTGAAGGACTTGTTGTTGGAAAGATCGGTAATCCGGAAATGACTGCCGAGGATTACGATCAAGTGAATGAAGATGAGTTAGAGCTCATGGATATCAAGTGGAGTCTTGCGTCTATCATTCGAAGAGTTACGAAATTCGTGGCGCTTACTGGGAGGGATATTGGTAATTCAAGCAACAAGCTTGGATTTGACAAAACAAAAGTCACATGCTTCAGGTGTCGACAAAAGGGACACTTCAAACGCGAATGTAGCAATCAAGAAGCAAGTGGAAGCCAAACTCCTTTCGGTAGCAGCAATGATTACTACAAGAGAGCTCTTCAATACAAACCATATCCAAAGAAGACACAAGTTGATATTGAAGAAAAATCTTCAAAGAAAACTGAAAAAGCTCTTGTTGCTAATCAAGAAGAAGATGGATTTGGCTGGAACAGATACATTGGCAAGAAAACTGGAGTTGCTATGATGGCTGAGGTTATGGAAGATTCCGAAGCGTCAAATGTTGATGCTGCTCTGGAAAATGCAGCTGAGAAAGAGGAGATTAAAAATCTCGAAAAGCAGAAAACAGAGGAAGCTGAGAAGGTAAAAGCAGAGGTAAATGTGTCATTCAAAGAAGTTGTAAAAGTTGTGGAGGTTGAAAAACCTTACACAAAGTGCACAAGTCCTTGTGAACCATGCCTTGATAAGGTCAAAGTCATAAGAGAATTAACTGAACATAATGAAACTTTTCGTTATGATTACAGAAACATGAAAGAAGCTTATGACAAGATACAAGGCAAATATAAAAATGTCGAAAAAGCTAATCTTGAACTTGGTGCTAATGAAAAAATGTAAAAAGCTACAGTACTTGATAAACAAAAGGCAATTAACATGTACATTAACACAATTGCTGAAACAAAAAGAGAGCTTCATGCTATGAAATTTGAAACTGAACGGGTAAGCCAATTGCTAAAATCTTATACCACTAATGCTTATGTCATTGATCACATTTTACCTACGATTAAGTCGGAGGAAAATGGTGAAAAATCAAAATGTAAAGTGTACGGAAATGTTCCTCCACCACTTCTTGAAAATTGTTGTTGCAAAAAAGATGATTAAGTTGAAAAGGCATTTAACATTCTTCTTTTGTCAGAAATGAGAGATGAATTGCCTGAGAACATTGACGTGGACTTTACAAAATCAAATGGTGACATTAAATCGGTTGTAAAACATGGTGAAAAATGTTTTAGGAAATGATTCTGATGAAAGTTCAAACAGTTCTTGTTCAAAGTCCGAAAGTGACGATACATCTTCTGAAAGTGATCTATGTGATGATCCTAATGTTGTATTATACAAGATTAAGGAATCTGATAGATTATACTTTGAAGAAAGTTTTCTGATTCAGAATGTAAAAGAAGATCAAATTGATAAACTGTTTAAACTTGTGGAAGTATCATCAGATGATCTTGAAAAGAATGAGAAAAGGTTTTACTCTAAACCCAAACGGAATTTTAACAATTACCGTCTAAATGGTGGTGATTTTCTAGAGAACAGGAGAGCTGGACTGGGTTTAGAAACTGGAGAAGAACCGATGAAGAACTCAAAGTCGACATTCCAAGCATACAAAGGTAAAAACATCAACTTTGTGTATGGAACGAATACGGTTCAAGAAGAAGGTAAGATTGGTAAGCAATCAAACGATGAGTTCAAGAAAGAAAAAGAACTTCGTGACCAAGCTAAATCGGCAAGTGGTATAAAACCCACTAGTGGACACTCATATGATAACCGGACTTGCTTTAAATGCAATACCGTTGGTCATATTGCTCGAAAGTGTCTAAATCTAAAGCCTTTGTTTTCACGAAGAAAAATTGTCTCAAAAGATGAAAAACAAAAGCAACCAGAGATTGTGAACCCAAAAAATGAATCTATTTCTGAAATAAAACCTAAAAATGAATCAAAGTTTGAAAATTCTGTTTTTGAAAAAGGAAAACTTCAAAGTGAAACAAAAACTATGATTCACGGTTTTATGTCAAGAAAGCAAGATACATGTCACAATCTTGGGTTGCGAAAAAGAAGTCTCCTGAGAAAGAAAAGTTTGTTGCTGATAAAACTGAAAATGTCAAATCAACTGAATCAGTAATCAAACAGACAAAGAAAGAAAAAGTCAAAATGTTTTCAGAATCGACATCAGACGATATGTTTGATGATGATTTTGAATATGATGATGACTTTGAAAGTGTTTATGATGCTTATCATGTCAAACCCAAAACCAAAAAGCTTTGGGTTTCTTTTTTCAAGTAGTTACTTTCATGTGCAGGAGTTCCTAGATCCACTTTATCAGAGATGATTCAGGATTAAGGAAGCTTCAGTTTGTTTTAACTTATCCAGAAATGTCATATCTTTGTCATTTTAAGGGGGAGTAGTTAAAAAGAAAAGTTTTTGCTATTACAAGTGATTGTTAAAAGGAAAAATTTTGAAAAGTCAAAATTATGAAAATCCACACCGTTGAACAGAAAAACTGATTTCAAAGTTCTTACAAGTTCAAACTGCTTTTACAAGTGGTAAATGAGTTTAATGATTGTTTTGTTAAACAATTGCATATACAGGATTGAGAAAAAGGATCGGACAACGAGGTCACGAGATCCTCATTGGTTTGTTACATTTTTTAGAAGAATTTCTTTAAATCTAAAATCCAAAAATATGTTTTTGATTTTAGGGGGAGTAAGAAAATGTTAAAAATTGTTGAAAAATCAAAAACATATGAAAAAGTTGGAAATTTAGAAACATTGAAAAATTCAAAAAGTACAAAAACATGAAAAAGACAAAAAGAATTTGTTGTCAAAAAGGAAATGATAGTACATCAGTGGACTATCACAGTATGCTAAAGATTTGTAAAGTTTAAAAGTGATAAACAAGTCTTACTGTGGATGTGTCGATAGACTTTACACGTTCAGTAAATTGTTTCCGAGATATAAACTAAATTTTACAACTGCTTAATCTTTTGGATTAACACATCTTGGATATATGGACTTAGTACTCCGAAATTTCGATTGAAGGTTGCCTGATTCTGAGATACGAGGTCTTTATAGATAGTTGATATCTGGGGTATTATACAAGTTCTTCTGATTTTGCGGAAGCAATAGCCTAGAACTTCTATAATGCTTTTTGCTAAAAACCCCCAAATAGCATGCAAACTTGAAAAAATCGAAAGATCTAATCATTTGCAATGCTGAAAAGATTGCTTAAGTGGAACACTCCTGAAAGACGAGCCTTCATCTCTTTGTCTGTACGGTAGTACTAACCTGAGATCTCAAGGTCTCGCATAACCCAAATACATATATCAATTACGCTATACTCACCTGTAAGATGAAATCTAGGGAATCTGGATTCGGGAGTATATTAGTTAAGTCAACTTTCATAATTCTTACCTAACATATCTTGGAACAATTTAGAAATGTGATGAAGTTTAAGAGGACAAACATATCGACAAGCTAAGTAAACGAGTTTAGAACTTAAAGTCCCAAAAAGATCAATGGTACTGGTGATATGTCTCAACAAAACTGATATGATCCTTAGACACGAGTTCACAAAAATATGTTTGTAAATAGGTTTGTACATAGTTTACTTTACTTGTTAAAAAGTTCTGTAAATACTTTACTTATTTTTTAAAATTCAAAAAGATTTTCAACGAGCCAATGTTGGTGAACGGATCATCGAAGTCTGGTAAGAAAAAGTTCATTAATTTGAAACTTTAAAATTGACGAAAACAGAAAGCTGAAGGTTTTTTTTTAAAAAAACGTAAAATGTTTCAAGGACATTAATTTGAACTTGAGATAATTGAAAAATGAAGAATTAAAATTTGAAGTACAAGTTTTGTACAGGTGGTATGTAATATATGGGGAATAAAATTTCAAAGTTTAGAATCTGAAATGTTTATTTGAATTCCCAAGTACTTTGAAACAGGAAGTAAAGTTTTAGGGGGAGCAGGATGAAACGTGATTGAAGATAAAGCTCAAAGCTAGGGGGAGCACAGCTCACAGCTAGGGGAGCTTGGAGATTAAAGTTTTATCAAGATTAAATTAAAGAAACGAGAACGTTTGAAGATCATAAAGTTTAATGCTTATTCAAGGATATAGATAAAGACTCAGGTAGATGTCTATGAAAGTAGATGACTGCGGCAACATCCAAGGGAGAGTCTATTGGTGCATATGTCTGTTGCCTTTTTCATTACACGAGAACGAGTCTGGAATAAACAAGAGTTTCTGAAGACCGAACAAGACAAAGTAGATATCCAAGAGGGAGTCTATTGGTGCTTAATGTCTATAGAATAGTCTTGTATCGAGTCTGTATAGAATAGGTGAATCGAGGCGTATTTATGTGAGATTAAGGTCAAGTTCGCTGGTCATGGTGTGTAGGAAGTCAAGTTCGGCCGAACTTGACTAGGTCAAGTTCGCCCGAACATCTTCTCCCACCAGCGAACTTGTGCAACTATAAATAGGTGCCTTGGTGATTTCATTTGTAACTTTGTCAATTCAGAGGCGAAGCTCTGTCGGATCCGGATCTTGAATGTATTGAACTTTAGATCAATGAAAACAACTATTAAACGAGTAATTCTTGTTATTCGGTTAACTTGTCATTAGTTTCCGCCTAATCGGACAATAGATAACAAATTTAGGTTCCCAAGCTGTTCGTGGAAGTTCCTACACGCTTCGTGTGGCCCAATGACATTTTGTGGCCCGTTTTCGCTCCTGAGTTTCATTATATGTCGCTTAACGCTTAATTAGGGTCGAAAGTTCATTAAATTGTATCGAAGGTCGGTGTTTGGCGCGTATTTCGTCGATTACGCTAAAGATCACGTAAATGCTTTGTTTGTCGTTTCGTATCCGTTTTTTGACCTGGTTTCAATTGTTAGTACTAAAATACAAAAATGATGCTAAATATATCGTAATATATCAATATCTAGGCGTTGCTTAAGTCTAGTGTTTCTGGTTCGTTGCCGGTGCGTTCTTGTAGTTGCGTTTTTCATTCCCATATTCGCTTTGTGTCGTTAAAAGGCACCATAAATTTGCAGAACTTAATTCATATGAATAAATTACGCATATAAAATTTGTATTGGTTGGCGTTTGCCAGTTTTTTGAACGGTATCAGTTCGTTACCGTTTATCGTTACGCCGTTTTCCGCAAATCACCATACACGTATAATAAGGTCGAATAGGCGTTCCTAAGCTTTCCAATAGCCTAATTAAGTTAATATGTGTCTAAAACACTAGTTAGTATCGCCTTAAACGTCTGCTAATCGCGTAACTAAAAGCCGAAAAGACCGGTTATCACATTCTCCCCCTGTTATAGAAATTTCGTCCTCGAAATTTAGACTTTGTTATCTTCTTAAGGTTTTGTCATTCACAGGTAGGTATGAACAATACCGAGGTAGTTGACTACGAGAATGAATCAAGACTTATTCGTAGTGTATGAGTATGATGACTTGTTACGACAATAAGAACCCAACGGTTCAACTGAGTTTGCTTTCCAAGTTGATGCCAAGTGAACGAGATGTTATGATACAGTCACCAATGTGACTAGGTTTACTGGATTCCAACAAGAGAAAATCAACCAATAAGATTTCAAGCGGACATTCACAATATGCAAATTAATTCTAGAAACAATAAATGTACTACAAATAGTACCTTACGTTAGTGGTTGTATGATTGAAAATCAGAATCAACAGCCCAAATGGAATAGGACCATGAAAAAATGAAAAATGATAATTTAAACGAAAAGCTTACGTAGTCTTGCATGAAACGATTGATCATAATTAGCCTAAGCTACAAGTTTATGCCAACGCCAGAAGGCGTTGTAGTGATTGAAATAATTTAACAATAGCGGTGACCGAACAAGTTCACCATGTTTGCAATAAGATAGGAGGTTCGACGAAGTAGATTCAAAAATTTACTCCAATAGAATTTCATAGAAATTCGGGTCGATGACAAAAATAAATAACAAATGAATATCATCGAAGTTGCAGTGGCATTGAAATAACCGTTAGATGTACATCGAAACAAGCCATGAAATTGTGTACCGTATTCTTAATACACGATTGTATTAGGAATGCCCCAAGATAACGAATCAACAAAGTGGATTTAATAATAATTAAATAACTAATAATCCAATCCGTATGTGAAGTTCGTATACGACATCAGCACAAGCTTCAAATTAATGAATACGCCACCACAAGGTGTCGTAAACAACAAATGACTTAGTAGAGTTAAGATCAAACAAGTCTACTATGGTTCAAAATGAATGAAACGCTTGTTGATATTACTTTGAATACGATGGACTCAATCCATCATATGGAATCCATGAATTGAATATATATTGTGAGCAAGTTTAGCCAACTAAACTTGATTTGGATATCGACCAACAACGATATATGTATTTCCAAGGAAGTTTTAACATGATCATACAAAACCATGTATGTGGCTTGTCAAGAAAAGTGATTTAAGGAATTTAGTTGACTCGATATCAATGAGTCAACTCTTGCAATAATATAAGTCATCAAGGTTGAAATGCAATAATCGATATATTGGAAACAATAGTTGAAATATTTATAGAACAACTCATTCAATATGGAATCCCGGAGGGTTTCCACGATTCAAACCAACCACTTGCCGAACAAACAATGCATGCGTGACGTATGAATTTGTCAAGAAGTTGTAACCGGGTGTTCACTAATCATGAATGAAATTCTCGTAATGAGATGAACCTTAGAAAGATTAGAGGTGCAAGAATCTGCTCATTGTATGCAAAGTCCGAAAATTCAACAAAAGAATTTAAGATTTACCTCGAATTTCGTGCAATGACCTAGCGTTTCGTGACATCACCACGAGATGTGAATCTTGGCGTAGTCGTCATTAGGGAGTGGGAGATGTGGGGACTTGTGTTCTCTGTTGTGATGCCCATAATCATGATTTCCAATCGTTCGTAAAGTCCTCGTTTGGACGTACCTTGGCGTGTCTCATACCTCTTGCAGGGCTACATGATAATAGTTGCATTCTGACCGACAATCGTTCCACCGACGGAATTTGACTTGCTGTTGAAATCGGTAGTCCATGTTTTCCCAAAGGCCTTGCCTCGTATTTCTACATCCGTGATGTATGAGCTAAGTTTCATGTATACATGCGCCTCGTCATTCTGTTTTTTGTTGGTTACCTGCTCGAGTTAGTAAAATGGCATAGGTGATATAGATAAAGTTGTTTGCCCGAGTTAATAGTCACAGCTCCTACGAAATGACCTTTAATGGATTTCTGTCATAAGTTAACCAAAGGTCTTAAGTGTGTGTGTTTCCAAAACTTTCAAGTTTTGTTTAGCGTATGTGATCGTTTCGTGTAATGTGTATAAAACATAAAACTAATGCACGTTTATGAGTCGATACGTTGAATCATTGTTTTCGGCCACGGTTGGAACCCATGTATTGTGTTCTAGGCGTTCTGTATGTGTTCAAATCTTAATAAGCTAAGTCCCCAAGGGAAGTGAGGTTAAATCTTAGGTATCTCTAAAGAAACCTACTTCGCTGCTGATACCAATCTGTCACACCCCGAAATATCAGAGCTGGCGTGACTGGACTAGTAACTTCATTGCACAGCGGAAGTATTAAGGTGCTAAGACTTCTAGAAAATGAACGCCGCTAAGTACTCGAATCCAAATGGGTCCTCCTATTCCAACCGTGCCATAGTTTGACTTTTGAGAACCTGAGAAAGAAACATACGAAAAATCAACATAAAATTGAGCGAGTTCATAGTTTGTTTGTTTTGTTTCAAATGAATCTTAAAACATTTGAGAATCTTGCTTTTGTAAACCGGTTTGTGAGATCATAATATCTCAAAGCGTATGAAATGTCATAACTATATATCGGTATTAAAATGTTTTCATTATGTTTGTAAACCGATGCATGTAACTGTTGTGTTTGTAAATCGGTAATAAAATCATAGTATGTAGAATGCCTATGGAATCTAAGGATCAATCAGTGAGTAGCGAACCCCCTAACATTATGTACCATAAGTAAATAACCAAACCGAGAAAACTTTGTTCTCAATTGGGCTCACAAAAGCACCCCACGGTTAACAAACTAGGAGTGAAGCGTGTCTCAAGCTCAGTAGATCTACACCTTTTGCACCTTGGTCACTAAGTGATTAATAGTTACCAATGTCATAATCCTACTTACGTACATAGATCTATTGTCATCTAATTCCATAGCTACATACCGAATGTCATAATCTGTGTCATTGGGCCTAGCCCATGTTATCTTGTCATCCGTGTTTTTGGGCCTAGCCCATGTTATCTTGTTATCCATGTTTTTGGGCCTAGCCCATGTTATAAATTCAAGTATGTTTCGAAAACGCGTATAGTCTTGTAAAAACTGATATGTTTGGCATAAACTTTTCATAAACAATTTATGTAAACTGGAATACGTTTGTATTTTGGTTTAGAAATGTATGTTTGGCGTTTATCTAAATATTGTGTGTATTCGTAAAACTTGAATGTCTTTCCACCCCCAAAAACGTTTATAAAAATGTAAAAAGGTAAAAAGTGGGGTTATGAACTCACCTTGTTATCCTTGTGCATAGCTAGCTAAATGTGATTCCATGATGTTATTCCAAGAGCGTGAATTTGCTAGCGTGCAACTATAGCATTCCTGACAAGGAATCAAGCTTATAAGTTTCTAATAGTTAAACTACGTGTCCGAGCTCTACCGAATCGTCAGCAAACGATCCTAGAAGGTATTGTTATCTTAACTTAGAATAAACGATCAATGGTTATTGGATCCCGTTTATAATCGGGACAAAATTAAGTCTTGATAAGTGATTTAGTTTTCGAATGAATTAGGATGTATATATTTATATATTTATATATAAACATACTTACGAGATCGTATTAGTTTTCATATGGAAATACGTAGAAGAATAAAGATAATACGTCTCTCCGTAGATTTTCAGAGGTATAAACGTATACATACATGTATACATATGTATTTATTTTAATATATGAAAACGTTACGAGTCCGAAATGGAATAATTAATAAAAATTATAGGATTAACGCTTGTTATAATCTTGCGATAAAATGTCGTATTTTGTTTAGACGCTGAAAATAAATATAAATAATTATATTTATTTGAAAGGGTGTTTAAAGTCGACGTTTGCAATAATTATAAAACGTTATATTTATCTTTGTCAAAGTGTTCGGAATCTCGACATTCAAAGTAAATATAAGCATTATATTTATTTGAAAAAGTATTTGAGTTGTAAACGTTGGAGATAAATAATACTAATTGTTTTTATTCCACATAATCACCGAATAATAGTGCTTTGAAACAAACAATAATAATTATATTTAATTTGTATAAGATTTCCGATATCTTGTAATCACGTTCGTTGAAAAGTTATAGTGTCGTTTTGTAAGTTATAAAAGTCACCAAAGTTATGCACTTCCCTTTATTTTTGTAAAATATTTTGAACCTAGATGGTTTCGTTTTTAGATCATAATACACTTTGTATATCGGGTTTTTTAACGAAAAACAGGCAGAGTTTCCTCTGTCTGGACAATCCCGACAACTAACGTGTCGTCATATTTTCAAAACTCATCAATAATTCAACTCAATGTAATCAACCAGATATAGTTTTCGTCAAAGTGCGCCAAAAATAAAAGTTATATAATCGCTAAAGGTATCGGTTGAGCTCGGTTCGCGTAAAGTAAAAAATATCATAATAACGTCTTGCTACGTTTAAGTTTACTGGGTCTCGTGTTGACTAAGTTTGACCTTAGTTGACCGAAGCTGACCGGTTGACTTTTGTTGACCAGGTTCGACCGGGTTAACTAAGTTGAACTGAATCCGAACCGAAACTGAACCATTTCGAACCAAGCTAAATCCGTAACATCAAGGGCTAACCCAAGCAGAAATCTGAACCTGAACTAAGTGCGTTGACTTCTGTTGACCTGCTTTGACCAGGTTTGACTTTCGTTGACCGAGTTGACCGAACCAATATCTGAACCGAGATCGAAAAGATGAACCGAGTTGAACCATGAAACCCAACTAGGTTCAGGTGGATTCTCTACTTCTCTCACTACCGAATGCCGAGTGCCCCTCGAAGACTGAGCTTTCCGTTTTGATGTTCTCGCATTCCTTTCTAAAAATTCCCAGTTAACCTGTTCATAACTCGTACCAAATGTACCATTTGATGTTGAACTCACATCCCGTGCATCTTCATCTGTTAAACCCTCGTGAAATGCGTTAAGAAGCTCCCACAGCTGAATACCATGATGCGGGCAGTTCTTGAGCATCATCTTGAACGATTGAATGCCTCATGGAAAAGCTCACTGGATTGTTGTCGGAAACCCGAATGCCTTTTCTAGCATTATTCGTACGCATCGGAGTGTAAAATTCATCTAAAAATAACTGTTGCATCTCAGGCCATGTAAAGATTGAAGCTGATGGTAACGAATGAAACCATTGTTGTGCTTTGTCTTCAAGTGTGAATTGGAAAATTACCAATTTCACATCATCTGCTGTAAAGCCTTGACCCCCAATCGTATTGCAACGCGCATCGTAACCAACTAGATGCAAGTATGGCTCCTCATGTGCTAAACCATGATACTTTGGTAGACTAGATATCGATTGCGCTCTCACTTCAAATGATCTACCTCCTTTAACTAAGGAATCACAATCGGTGATGGGTTATTCACAATGGCCGGTTTGAAGTGACTTTCAACCCCTCTGACTGTCACACCCCGACCGCGTAAAACAACAAACTGCGGTGGAAACATCAGGGAGTGTCGTAACAGAAGTATTGTTTCAACAACCATGGTAATTAAAGTTTTGTATTATTGGTTCAAATTGTTTACATTGTCGGGAATTTAACAGAAACATAACATAAATTTAATTGTCTTGCTAGATTTTAAGTCACTAAAGCCCAAGTCCGCCTAAATGTAGCATGAATCAACCTCAAACATTAGCTCCTGAAACACATGTGAAAATAGGTACGTCAGCATAAAAATGCATGTGAGATACATAGGTTTTGTTGATGAGGATTCATGACTTGAAGTTAAATTAATAGTTTACGAAAATTAGTCACGAACCTTATAAAATGTTTTCTTTTTTAAAATCAATATGAAAATCAAATGATATAAAAGAAGGATGTATGGTTAAATAATTAACCGGATGAAAATGAATTGTATAAAATATGCCATTTGTAAACAATGTCTTGCGAAAAATATATGTTATTTGAACTAAATGTGTCATGTCTTTGCCTTTGTCGAAGTGATTTAAATAACGCTACGATATCTAATATCATGAAAGCACTTATATAAGGAAGTATCAGCGACGTATCCACCATGCTTTTATCATATTACACACATCTCGTTATTTAAAATCACTTATTAAATAACCACCAAAAATGTCTTGTCTAACAAATGTCAAATGTCATGGATAACCAAATGTCTTGTAAAACCAAATGTCATGTACAAAACAATGTCTTGAATAAACCAAAGTTTAAATCAAAAGCCACGTTCTGCAAAACCAATGCTTTATTTGATATGAACATCTATGTAGTTATGTTTATCGCATACATTCAAGCCTTGAGACTGTCGGATAAACCCTTATCAAGACAAAGGTTTATCAAAAAATGTATTCAGGTTCTGTCATTCCCTACTTCCAAACAAAACTAGGAAGCGGGGAACGGGATTTGTCAAGTCCTATGGTACCATTACATACTACCGGGCGGCGTGATCAATGTTACTGAATGTATTATGTCCCGTTAAACAAACCAAATGTCATAGTCAATGTAAGCAAAGTCATGAAAAACGTCTTTAAACCATGTACTAAGTATGCTAAGTCAACATATGAAGTAGAAATGTCCATAAAATCAATGTGCTAGCATGCTCAGTCAACATACATAGCAAAATGTAATGTAAATCAAAGTGCTCATATGCTAAGTCAACATATGCCGCAAAAGATGCCCTTGAAATCAATGTGCTAGCATGCCCAGTCAACATACATAGCAAAACATAATTGAAATCATGTGCTATATATGTACTAGATGAACATAGCAAGTATATGCCATGAAAGCGTGAAAACATGAAAGTATCGAGTAGGCACATGTGGTTCACCCCAAAATATTTGAAAAATATAAAGAGAGGTCTATGTACTCACTTGGGGTTGCAAAAGTATCTTTGTTCAAGAAGAATAATAAAGCTCAAGAGTATGAGGAATCAAATGGTTCCTAAGATCGGATAACTATGTTAACAAGTCGGGACTTTAATCGGCGGATTGGATAGAATGATGTCTTATAAATCATATGAGTGTTGGAACTCATATGGTATGATTTAATAAACTCAAGATTCTGATTTGGAAGTGATCCTAAGTGCTTTTGACCCGTAATGACCCGTTAAGGTAGTTTACGCTACTTTAACGTGTCATTTGTGTAACACGTGATCGGATGGTTAAACATGTCCTATGATAAGTCTTAAATGCCCAAACATGTTTAATAATGTCGTAATATCAGTGTATTTGTCAAAAATTTAGCCACATATGCTTAAAATGAATTTATGTGCAAAATGGGCATTTTGGTCATTTATAAGGGGCATAATAACGACCTATCATAATACTAACCAAATGACGTGACCATAAGGTATAACCTCAGAGGGTTATTCCCTATACAAATATATATAAGATGAACAAAAACAAAATCACAATTAAATGGGTATCCTATTGATTATCCAACGTAACGTTTACAATCAATTCAATACCAAACCAGAACCTTTCTTTGTGACAAACTCTCTCACTAGTAACTCTCCTTCTATGTTGTCTTACCTAAACCCTAATGCATAACAGTGTTTGTATAACACACATGCATGTATACTGGCTAACCCCAACTATATTAACATCAAACCCGGACACACACAAAGACACATGTCTGGACCCTCACACATAAATTAAACCCAAACCCTCACATTGCTTTAAATTCCTAACCTTCACAAGACCATTTACTCCGGACCCTCACATAACTATTAAGTCCGGACATAATAGATAATCAACGTTACCGAACTACTCAGAAACATTTATCCTTTACGACGTATTCTCAGAACAATCCACATAATAATTATTTGGAATCATTCTCATGACTTTATCTCGGACAACTTCTCCTAATGGTATTTCCGAACATTGACTTTTGTTGACTTCTGTTAAACCCCCCGAATCCAAGCCAAAAGCTGCCATGGCCACTCCAACGTGTTCCATTCCATCTTTAACCACTTTAACTTCACCGATTTACGTGCTTAACCTGCAAAAAAATGATTTCTCATAGTTACCTCATTCAAGACAAGTAAACACATAGAACACATATAAAACTCACAATTTAGGCACTTTAAAGCTCGGGTTTCACCCCCTCCATCACATTCCCACACTTACCTTTGATTGTCCTCAAGCAAACCAACTAGAACTGCTCACCAAGTAACAACACCTCTAAATCCCTTAACCAATTCAACATGTTAAGTTCCGAAGTCATACCCGTCCCATAGACTAACACACTCGAGATTGACAGTCCGATAAGCAAATTATGCAACTTTAAACTTAAGACTTGTCTATCTAAAACTAATATGTTTATAATTAGAATACATGCTACACGCCCCTCACAATGTACTCTCCTCACGGGTAATATCTGGACTAGCGTGGAATGTGCTAGTGTATACACTCAAAGAGCAAACATGAAATCCTGCAATCATAAGCTTGTAACAATCACGCCTCCACTGTATCATGTGACACGGCACATATCAAAAGGACTTTTGGGTTTTGGGATTAGGTTAAGGTAGGACAATTTTCTTAGCTTTTTAGTTTTTATATGGCTAACGACAATCAACCAAACCGCGAGAACTTTATTCGAACACACAATGCTTCATACCTTTTGGTTGGTTTCTACCCAAACAAACAAACATCATTCAAACGACTCGCTTTTTGTTCTTTTTCATTTTTTCTATTTTTTTCTTTCTATATCGAAACTCAAAACATTGTCATTCACGGATGGTCTTACACAATTCATATTGGGTGGACAAACGAAAGGTAAATAGGCTCAACATGGCTACTAAGGAAATACTCAGGTAAACATAACAAAACACAGACACGAGGGATGTAACAGGGAATCCTAATGCCTTTATCATATACGTGCACATGTCAAATCCACAATCTTAGCATGTATCAAATCTCACAAGTTCTAACACAGGATAACACATGGCCTACACTCATGAATTCACAATGCAATTCTTTCTATCAATTCTATAAGCTCAAAATCTCACCAAGAAAAGGAAAAAGGGTTACCGACATGTCGCATATGCAATCTAAAACATGTTACCCCTAAATAGACATCTCTTCTCATATTTTCTTTAAAGCAACTGTCAGACCTACTCTCATGAAACTTAAAGGGACAACCATGACTAAGGACTAGCTTAGTTTACTACCGGTAAGGAACCCATTAGCTTGAAACTTAAGGTTTTCAAATCCAGTTAACTTACTTAAGGCGATGAAAAAAATTTAAAATTTTCAATTTTTTTCAATTTTCATTGATTTCAATCACTTTTCAATTTCTTCAAGCTTTCTTTACCAGTTCCCCCTTTCCGGGTCCCTACATGCCCACACTTGGGATACATTGCCCCCAATGTATGGTGCTTTTAAAACATGACCCGAAAATATCAACCAACAATCCATAAACGGCTAACTCCTAACACCGATAAGCAAAACACATTCCCTTAACACAACAAAGTTTCACACCAGCAAAGACACCAAAACAAATAAAACATAAGATAAGGAGACACATTCACCTGATTAGAAAATCAATACGTGTCAATGGTGTTGTAACTGTTGCGCTCTAACCATAATAGACGTATCCCATTAATTCTTTGATATCTCGTCGGTGATGTTGCCAAACATCCCCACACTTGAATCCTTGCATCCATGCGGCTAAATCGTATCAACCTGTCGAGATACAAACACACACCACGAAAACCAACGATACAAACTCTACATCCTCGGGCTGCCTCCCGAGAGCGCTAAGTTTAAAGGTCTTCAGCCAGACCGTACCTAATCTGCTTAGGTTGGTTCGGATGCATGCTTACCCTACCAATTCTCGGTGTATGTTTCCATCTAGTATTTGGGAAGAGTCATAGTTCCACGCCTATTGGAGTTATACCCAGCTTCATCGCCCTGGCGGGAACCGCCCGGTGGTTCCCGTCAGTAACACTCCTTCTCACATTTTCCTTATCCTCCTGATTTCCAGCATGCGTCAACGCAGACCTGCAGGACTCATCACCACTAGAACCAGATTCATCAGTAGCATCAGCATGATCAAAATCATCATAGATATTGTAAGAAATAGATTGTTACAACTCACTGAAATATAACTTACGATTCTTGTAGCTTACGGTGACAAACCCACCCCTGCAATCTATCTGTGCATTTGCTGTATACAAGAATGGACGTCCCAATATTACCTGTGACTGCATGTACATCTGTAGTGGTGCATAATCGATTACCAAAAAATCGAATGGATAGTAAAACTCGCCAAGTTGGATTATCAAATTTTTCACAATTCCCCGGGGTCGCTTCACACTAGCGTCTGCAAACATTGCCATGTTTTCACACGTTTTTAGCGGACCAAAGTCATATTGGTCGTACAGACTACCAGGGAGAACACTAACCGCTGCACCATAATCCAACAGTGCCTTATGGATTTTAAATTTCCCAACTTGAATTGGAGCAACTGGCTCCCCTAAATCAATGCCATTGCTCTCAACATTCACATCATTTATACCTACAATTAAATCAACCACAGAAGGCGTTAAACTCTTATCGTATGAATCATTATTAGGAACGAAACTTACACCACTGATTGGTGTTTTCATGTTCTTGGGATTCGTTTGAGTATCACTAGGGAGTTTCCCATTTTGTTGTTTTAAACTAGCCATTTCACTAGCCAACTGCCCCATCTGTGTAGTTAGCGACTGTATGGCTTTGTCCTGAATCTCATCTTTTTGAGCTTTCACTTCATCCATCTGAGTGCGCTTTTGCAAGTCCTGCTGAATAGACTTCACCATTTCCATCATCTCATTGCTAACAGGAGTATTAGAAGATCCAGTTGGCCCGCTTTGATTATTCTGATAATTCCCATGAAAGTTATTTTGAAACCGATTTTGATTGAAGTTCCGTTGACCACCAGTTTGATTGTTACCTTGAACCCCAGATTGAGCTGATTATTTGCATTTCCATAGCTCAAATTTGGGTGATTCCTAAGACCCGAATAATATGTGTTAGATTGCATGTTGAAGTTTCTGCCCCACCTCCACCTTCAACAAAGTTTACAGCTTCACTTTCACCCAAAATAACCGGACACTAATCTGAAATATGTCCTATATCTCCACAATGCCCACACATTGGGAACTGTCCACTAGGTTCAAGTGGAATCTCTACTGCTCTCACTACCGAATGCCGAGTGCTCCTCGAAGACTGAGCTTTCCATTTTGATGTTCTCGCATTCCTTTCTAAAAATTCCCAGTCAACCTGTTCATAACTCGTACCAAATGTACCATTTGATGTTGAACTCACATCCCGTGCATCTTCATCTGTTAAACCCTCGTGAAATGCGTTAAGAAGCTCCCACAGCTGAATACCATGATGCGGGCAGTTCTTGAGCATCATCTTGAAACGATTGAATGCCTCATGGAAAATCTCACTGGATTGTTGTCGGAAACCCGAATGTCTTTTCTAGCATTATTCGTACGCAGCGGAGTGTAAAATTCATCTAAAAATAGCTGTTGCATCTCAGGCCATGTAAAGATTGAAGCTGATGGTAATGAAGAAACCATTGTTGTGCTTTATCTTCAAGTATGAATTGGAAAATTACCAATTTCACATACTCTGCTTTAAAGCCTTGACTCCCAATCGTATTGCAACGCGCATCGTAAGCAACTAGATGCAAGTATGGCTCCTCATGTGCTAAACCATGATACATTGGTAGACTAGATATCGATTGCGCTCTCACTTCAAATGATCTACCTCCTTTAACTAAGGAATCACAATCAGTGATGGGTTATTCGCAATGGCCGGTTTGAAGGGACTTTCAACCCCTCTGACTGTCACACCCCGACCGTGTAAAACAACAAACTGCGATGGAAACGTCGGGGAGTGTCGTAACAGAAGTATTGTTTCAACAACCATGTTAAAGTTTTGTATTATTATTCCAAATTGTTTACATTGTCTGGAATTTAACAGAAACATAACATAAATTTAATTGTCTTGCTAGATTTTAAGTCACTAAAGCCCAAGTCCGCCTAAATGTAGCATGAATCAACCTCAAACATTAGCTCCTGAAACAAATGTGAAAATAGGTACGTCAGCATAAAAATGCATGTGAGATACATAGGTTTTGTTGATGAGGATTCATGACTTGGAGTTAAATTAATAGTTTACAAAAATTAGTCATGAACCTTATAAAATGTTTTCTTTTATAAAATCATATGAAAATCAATATGAAAATCAAATGATATAAAAGAAGGATGTATGGTTAAATAATTAACCGGATGAAAATGAATTGTATAAAATATGCCATTTGTAAACAATGGCTTGTGAAAAATATATGTTATTTGAACTAAATGTGTCATGTCTTTGCCTTTGTCGAAGTGGTTTAAATAATGCTACGATATGTAATATCATGAAAGCACTTATATATAGGAAGTACCAGCGGCGTATCCACCATGCTTTTATCATATTACACACATCTTGTTATTTAAATCACTTATATAATAACCACCAAAAATGTCTTGTCTAACAAATGTCAAATGTCATGTATAACCAAATGTCTTGTAAAACCAAATGTCATGTACAAAACAATGTCTTGAATAAACCAAAGTTTAAATCAAAAGTCATGTTCTGCAAAACCAATGCTTTATTTGATATGAACATCTATGTAGTTATGTTTATCGCATACATTCAAGCCTTGAGGCTGTCGGATAAACCCTTATCAAGACAAAGGTTTATCAAAAAAATGTGTTAAGGTTCTGTCATTCCCTACTTCCAAACAAAACTAGGAAGCAGGGAACGGGATTTGTCAAGTCCTACGGTACCATTACATACTACCGGGCGGCATGATCAATGTTAATGAATGTATTATCTCCCGTTAAACAAACCGAATGTCATAGTCAATGTAAGCAAAGTCATGAAAAGCGTCTTTAAACCATGTACTAAGTATGCTAAGTCAACATATGAAGTAGAAATGTCCATAAAATCAATGTGCTAGCATGCTCAGTCAACATACATAGCAAAATGTAATGTAAATCAATGTGCTCATATGCTAAGTCAACATATGCCGTAAAAGATGCCCTTGAAATCAATGTACTAGCATGCTCAGTCAACATACATAGAAAAACATAATTGAAATCATGTACTATATATGTACTAGATGAACATAGCAAGTATATGCCATGAAAGCGTGAAAACATGAAAGTATCGAGTAGGCACATGTGGTTCACCCCAAAATATTTGAAAAATATAAAGAGGGGTCTATGTACTCACTTGGGGTTGCAAAGTATCTTTGTTCAAGAAGAATAATAAAGCTCAAGAGTATGAGGAATCAAATGGTTCCTAAGATAGGATAACTATGTTAATAAGTCGGGACTTTAATCGGCGGATTGGATAGAATGATGTCTTATAAATCATATGAGTGTTGGAACTCATATGGTATGATTTAATAAACTCAAGATTCTGATTTGGAAGTGATCCTAAGTGCTTTTGACCCGTAATGAACCGTTAAGGTAGTTTACACTACGTTAACGTGTCATTTGTGTACCACGTGATCGGATGGTTAAACATGTCCTATGATAAGTCTTAAACGCCCAAACATGTTTAATAATGTCGTAATATCAGTTTATATGTCAAAAATTTATCCACATATGCTAAAAATGAATTTATGTGCAAAATGGGCATTTTGGTCATTTATAAAGGGCATAATAACGACCTATCATAATACTAACCAGATGACGTGACCATAAGGTATAACCTCAGAGGGTTATTCCCTATACAAATATGGTCACAAATATGAGTTTGGTTGGATCCTAAGATTGACCAAACTGGTCGGGTTCGAAAGTCAAAGCGATGGTCAACACCGCTCGACTTACGACCCTAAACAAGCACTAAACTAAAAGTGACGAGTTAGACATGTTTAACATGTCTAACTAAGTTTATAAAACTGATTAGGTATCAAAACAAAGTGTTTTGACACCTGAAAATAGTTCATCGTATAATGCGCACTTTGCGCATTATTGACCGAAACTTTGACTCGTCACTTCAACTAGTAAACATGGATATCAGTAGGCATGATCGCTATGGATCATAACCATCATGATTACGATCACGTTGCAAAGTCCTATTGGACTTTGAATTGACCAATTAATGGTGAAAACTGAAATTCAAACACTGTTTGACTTTTAGCTAAAAATAGCTAAAAGAAATGGAACAAGACTAAGAGAGGGCACTTACATGTGTTAGAGAACACTTGAAGAGCCCCAAGAATAAGAATACTCAGTTAGGAAGCCTCTAACTAAGTGGTAGCCTCCAAGTAGAGCAAGAGAGAAAGAAAGAGTGAATGAGCAAGGAAAATAGTTACAACAATGGGGGTATTTATAGATTTCTTGAAGCCACAAGATCATTCCAAGTGTTAGGAGATGTTGTAGGATCATTACAAGTGTTTAGTGAGCTGTTGCAACCAGGAGAAGTGTGGCAAAAACGAGTCATAGGTGTCAAGGCAAATGAACAAGAAGCTGCCAAGCAACCTGCTGAGCTGGGGAGTCCTTACGGACCGTAAGGGGTATGGGCTTACGGTCCGTAAGCCCCTTAGCTGACAACAACTTTCAAATGTTGGCAGAACAGGCCCCTGAACTCGCGTTTTGGCACTTTTAACACCCGTTAACCTCATTTTTAAGCTCTATAAAGACGATAAAGCTTAGGAAACTTAAAATGTGTCCAAAAATGTCCCTGGGTTCGAAAATATGTGATGTCATAAGTATTAAAATAAATCTTGGAATAAAACAAAATTTTATAAAATTACAAAATTGTTTCAGAATTTTACGATGATTAAAATGCACAGATGTCACAGTAACTGGCCCTCTATCATACCTTCTAGGAATACCATCCGGTTGATTAACTGGTGGAATTAAGTTTCACGGAAGAGGCCTTGCCTGACCCGACATCTGAGGTACCGGTGGTGGTAATGGAATGTCTGATGGTCTTCTCGGGATAGGCTGCGGATTAATCGGGTCAGGTTGTTGATATTGCGGTTGTTGCATCGGTATTGGTTGTGCAGGTGGCGTTACATTCACTGGCTGTTGCACATATTGTTAATACGCGGGATTATTCTGATTTACTCTATCTATGAACCCAAAACCTGTTGTTGGCATCTCAAAGTTCCCCGTATTAACTACCTGTCTACCACCTTAACTAACATAATTGTCATATTCTTCATAATCATCATAAAATTCCCTGAATTGTTCCCTTGATCAAAGAGTGATGGTCGATACTGAAACTGCTGTTGCTGACTTTGTTGAGAATGAGATGGTTGAGCAGCTTGAGGAACTGAGGTTGATGAATTCACTGGTCGATTATGACTTGGTGATGTATTATCATCTAGAATGACCCTCACATTTGGTGATGACTGTTGTATGTTGGCCGTCTGAGTGACAGACGGGTATTGCAAAGAGGAGGCTTGGGTTGAAGCTGGTTGCAGGTTATCGAGATTAGGAAAAAGGAATGGGAATGGTATAACTGGAGAAGTAGATGTAGGCTGAGTGGATTGTGATGGTGGTGGTGGTGCAGCTGGTATCGTAGTATTCGGTGCGGGTTGAGTAGGTGTTAGTGAGAGTTGTTGTTGTTGCTGCAGTGGGTTCTCTGATTGTTTTTTCAGAGTTACTGAGTTCTCCATTGATTTGGTTGTCAATGTTGGTGATTGTAGTATTTTGCTCTCACGATGTATCACTCGTTTCGTATGCTTCACTGTTCTCTCGATCTCTGGTTCAAATACTAATGGTGATGACTTCCCGGAATTCCGAGTATGATGCATACACGATCAAGATCACATGCACATACAAAAACAAAAAGACCTCGTGTAATTCTGAACAAAACAAAATAAAACTATTTTTGAGTTTTTATCTACTTCTACTAAAAACTAAAAACACTTTGCGCACGCTTCCCCGGCAAGGACGCCATTTTGATGTCAGTCGTGATGAACATGCAAAAACCGAAATAAACTAGGTAGCTAGAGTAAGTCGGGTATCGAACCAAAGGAGGATTGTGGAGAGTATATAGTGTTCAGTATCAACTAATTGCTAAGAAAAAGTAAATTCAACTGGAGTTTGATTGTTTGATTAAGCTAACAACTAAGAAAATTGAGATTTAGTTCAATAGGAGGAAGAATGGTTCCTCCGGAGTTCAGGTTTTGAAATTACCTTCATTTATGTGTTTAATCAAACACTTACATAGACATAAGTGGAATAACTTAATTAACCAATTGTGATAACCAAAGACTAAGTACACTGGTTAATACATGACGGGAGGTTATCTAATGATTACTAATCACAATTACCAACCCTAATCCCATAGAAAATATATCCCAATTACTAGAACTCACGGGAATTGAATGATCAAAGAATAAGGTTTAAGCAAATGAAATCGATTACAATTAATTAACTAAGTCTTAGTGAAAAGCATCGAATGCTTAGATCACTGAGTCAAACGATTGTCATGAAACACATAAAATCCATTAACTTACAAAAACCCTCCATCCGGAGGAAACCAAAGAAGTTAGCCGCTAATCTCACAAGTGAAATCGCCAAAAGCTTGAATGGATGAAGAGTTCATGATCAATCCGGTGATTAGATGTGAGATTATGATGTCGGAGGTGAAAAGCCTTGAACTTAGTGCCTTAGGAGTGCCAAAATTCATTCCAGAAGAAAGAGATAATGAGTAACAACCTTTGAAAACCCTAATATACCTTCAAAACTCAATTTGCGTGTTTTTCGTCATCGAACCGTAAGTCACGATAGTGGACCGTAACTTACAATCCACAATTTCTGTTTCAACCATAAAAGCCCCCACCGTAAGTTACGGTTAAGTACCGTAACTTACGGTACTCAATCGCTGGTTCAAATGTTCCAATCATAGGTCCACCGTAAGTTTCGGCTTAAGGATCGTAATGTTTTACTCAGCCTTGTTTCCTCATTTATTCAACTTTCAGCTAATGACATTTAGGCCCCTGGAGTTTATTTCTTCATGATTCTTGCACATTGACTATATTCCAACTTTCATTTGAATACCAAATAGTCCCTCAACTTTATTCATCCTTGTTCCTTGCACTCTCAAGCCGTTTCATCAACCGAACACGTTCCGAATCCAAGCCAAAGCTGCCATGGTCACTCCAACGCGTTCTATTCCATCTTTAACCACTTTAACTTCATCGATTTGCGTGCTTAATCTGCAAAACAATGATTTCTCGTAGTTACCTCATTCAAGACAAGTAAACACATAGAACACATATAAAACTCACAATTTAGGCACTTTAAAGCTTAGGTTTCACCCTCTCCATTATCTAGTGTTATTTGGTCTATGATTTGAGACTTGGGACATGGTGATATAAATTGGTGAACGAAGATTGTGTACTTTGGTGGATATGATCACATTGGTGGTGGTGGGGTCAGGGGTTTATGGCAATGGTCAAGCCAATCGTTAAGGTAGTAATCGGTGGTCATGTTTGTGGTCCTCAAGAACAATGTTGAAATTTATTTAATTATATATTGTCGCATGATTGAATGATATGTTAGTTTAGTTATCAAGTTATAATAATTAGCTAAAAAACTGTTATATGTAAGTTGATACGGGTGTCATTTATTGATAATTGCGCTACTATTTCTCAGGACAATATATCTCTAATATGTGAATCGATAAATATAGGCATGTCTTACTAGTTCTTTTAAATGTTCAATAAGTTGATACACAATATACACAATATTGTGTATCTTGTTAACATAAAAGGTCAATCACTTACGTGTTGTTTTCTTGTCTAAGTTTAAAAAATTAAATAAAAAAGAATACAATATACACAATATCTTCATCATAAGCTAGCATCAAAATAAATTAGAGGCTACTCTCTTAGTCTCTTATGGAATCATGATCAAACGCAAACTCGAACTTTCAACGAGTAAGTTTTATTACTTTCTTGAATGTTATTTTATGTTAGTAATAACAATAAAGTGAACATTCAAATATCTTACAAAATAATGGTGATAACAAAATGTTGAACAAAATTTTTTTAAAGATATTGTTAAAACTAGTTATATTATAAAACTTTTCTATCAAAATAATAAATCTTATAAACTTCATACAAAATGCAAAAAAAAAAAAACAAAAGTGTTTCTTAAAAATGCACATGGTAGTGAATGGTACCTTGTCACAGCTATATGAGGGGCCACTAACATAGCTTGCCATGTAGGCATAACTTTCAAGAGTATTTGTTTCCGTAAACCTACTAATAGGCTCAAATAAACAAAAAGAAAAAATAGATACCTTAAGTTTTAAAAGTCAAATATTTATAAATTACATTTAACTATATTAAACCTTGCATGTTGTAGCAAGTGGTGTCGCGCTATAGTAAAAAATCAATACAAGAGGGTAAATACGAAAGATACCGTTGATTGTTAAATAATATAATACAAAAATTACAATCAACACTTAAATTTTATTACACATAAAAACCCATTCTATTTTTTAAATCATGAATGTCTACATAATGTGTGCTAAGTGCGTCTAGGGACACCTGCAACATCTTTCAACACCTTTTAAAGACGCTCAAAAACTTGTTGATTATCTTCCGAAGTAGACATCCTGATACGTACAAAATTCAATTAAATAGGATAATTTGCCAATCAATAAGTAAAAGTAAAGCAACCTTATCATGATAATTAAGTTGATAAGCTCATAGATATTAGTGCAATTGGAAGCTTATGTCAAGCCGCCTTAGCCAAAACAACCATTGTCACATCTCATTCATCATCGCCCTTCAGCTTGCGAATATGAATTCATATAAGAAGCAACCACACAACACATCAAATAGGAGTGTGAATTTCTGACATGACCCAGAAACATAACACGAACTTAACATAAAATTCATGGGGTTGGGTTTAGTCTAATCGGATTCAGGTCAGTTTCCGGTTGAGCCCGCGAACCCGTTTAGCTAAACGGGTCGGATTCGCGTCAACCTGGTCAGGTTGATGGTTTATGGGGTGACCCGTTTAACCTTTTATATTCTATTTTGTACAATATGTTTTGGTTATAAATTCAGTCAAGTGGGTATTATAAGAAGCAACAACACAACACAGCAAATAGGGGTGTGAATATCTGACATGACCCGAAAACATAACACGAACCTAACACAAAATTCATAGGGTTGGGTTTAGTCTAATCGGGTTCGAGTTAGTTTCCGGTTGAACCCCGTGAACCCATTTAGCTAAATGGGTCGGATTCGCATCAAGCTGGTCATGATGGGGTGACATGTTTAACCCATTTATATTATATTTTGTATAATATGTTTTAGTTATAAATTAAATCAAGTGGGTATTTTATCCATAATTAGAACTTAAAAAGGAGTATGTGACATAAGATTTTAAGCAATCATGTAATTTGTATATATATACATTTGTCTTTTTTAAGTAAAATTTTATTTTGATATATTGATTTGCGAAAAAATAAAAAAAACATGTTGAACGAGTCATGTGTCAGGCCAACCTGTGAATATTCGGGTCGTGTTCTGGTTCATATGTATGACATGATTTTTGGGTTCGGGTCGTGTTCGGGATCGTCTATAATTTTTGGGTTCAGGTCGGATTGGACTCGCCAACCTACAAACACGACTCGTTTAGCACCCTTAAAAGCAAATATCGTTAATCAGGCTTAGAAAATTTAGTTGCAACTGGTTGCCTCTTCAAGGCCATCTCAATTGCCTAGTCAAAGAATAGTATCATCGCATACACAACTTAAAACACAAAACAATAGTACAATATAACCATGCATAAAGGAAGCAAAAAAAAAAACGGGTAAGGTAGTGGTACAGATGGAAGGCCGTTTACGAATGAGGGTTTCACTTTCATCTTTTATACCAAACAATATACTACAAGATAATAAGCATGTGCAATACCTAAATGTATAAAACACCAATAAAACAAAGAGTACAAGACAACAATACTAAAACCACTTATAAATTAAGTCGTGGTTTAAAAGAATAAACCATATGGTCAACATAATTAACATGTAAATCACAGCCTGATTCACATAGCAAAACCTAATACCCCAAGGGCAAAAACTCTATGTTGTGTCTGCAACAAAAGTTGCCCTGCCTTATGACAAAACTCCATGACAGTTGCTATAACATGTTGTGTGCAAACCATAGGATCAGTGTGTGTTGATCTTCAGTAATCATGCAAGACTCTCGAATGAAGCTATGGCCATCTTCATAGAGACCCAAAACAACAACCACCAAGCCATAAATTTCAAATCTCATTAATCATAACATAAAATCAAACATCCATTCCACAAAAAGGTCACTTGACTTCCAACATCAGAAAAAAAATAGACAACACCACTTAAAAACACACATACATTAAGACATGCCAACCGATCTTCGGATGAGAGTATTCTCATCGTCATCGAAGCAAGCCCTAAAAGCATCAAGGGTAAGCATGTCAAATTTGTTCAACAATATCCGGAAAACAAAAACATCCAGAACCACAAAAACGTGTACTAATCTGATATGAGCAAAAGTGAACATGTTTTTATATCAATTTATACCCACTTTTAATTAAGTTTTGTTAACGAAATAAATAAAATTGGCTTATTTTGGTTTATTTTTTTAATTTTCAGGATAAAACAAACCCAAGATGAAAAAAGGAAGCAAATCCGGATGAAAAACAAAGCAAATATGAAAAATTGTCCAAACCCACGCTCCGTGCTTCACGACACACCTCATTCCTCGGATTCAGAAACTGCTAGAAACCTCTAGAAGACCACAGTGCGAAGCCCAGATAAGAAAAGTCCAGACATGCCTTGTGCCCAAAAGGCACGCCCCATGTCTCTTCACTAAAAGACAAAAGCTGACTGTCGGAAGATTTGGAAGATCCGAGGGACCCACAAAGTTGACAACGACATGTGCCTAGTAGACACGACCCGTGCCTCATGAACCGACTGCAATGTGCCATCTTGCCAGGCACATCCCATGCCATCCAGGCACGCCTTTGCTCCCAGCTGCATATAAATAAAGGCCATTCCACCATTTTTAATTGCTCAACTCTTGCCTCTCTTTTCCGCAACACATTTCTCTTCTATCCACTATCTCTAATCATCGTATCACTAAGAAAAACTTAAGAATCATTAGTGTAATAAGCTTTTGATGATTAATATAATCTTTTCAAGTTTGGTAAAAAGTAGTTCCATGGCTATTCTTGGCTAGATTTTTGAGGGTGTTTGGGGAAACTTACCCCCTTTATGGAGAGTTAACTAAGGAAGATCACGGGTAAACAAGGTGTGTGTGTTAATAACTTTGGTTTATTAATAATTTATTGAAAGTGAGTTAAATAGTACTATCGCCATTGACTTGAGTCATTAGTATTTAGGCTGAACCCCTAAACTCTACCAATAATCTTGCGTCGCCATTGATTTGGATTGTTCATGTTTTCTATGTCTATGTAGATTCAAAACATGTTGATGCTCTGGTTGGAGGTTAAAGGTTTTAGATGGAACTTCAGGTTGGTAAGCTCTTGCCTTTACGCGGCGCTAGTACCAAAGTGTAAAGGAGCTGGTTTTTATAAAATAGATTTAAAACCATCATTAGGATTAGAGTAAATCTTCTCCTCTTCGACATTTTCTGTCGGGGTTGCGTCAAAATCAGGTTTAGTTGGAACTTCCTCATCAAATATGACCTCACTATCGCATTAACCATGACCTCTGCAACTTTTTCAACACCACATTCTACTTTCTCAACCATTTCATCATCACCAATCTCATACTCCATCTTTTCCTCAGCAACAATTTTCTCATCCTCTGCCTTTTGACTAATTTCTTCAATCTCTAGAATTTTAACCATAAGAGCTAGCCCTCCGTCTTTTGTGTTACCTTCATTCCAATTGAAACCTTCATCATATTGTGCTACTACCAACGCTTTATTTTTAGATTTTGATGATGAACCTTCTTCAATCGGAATAACTCTAGTGTTTGGTTGAAATGGACTGTTTTGAGAATTCATGTGATGAATAGCCCTTTGGTAATAATCTCTTCCAAAAGGATTTACATTATCGTCCTTCACTTCCCTATGACTGCATTCTCTCTTGAAATGACCTCGTTCTTTGCATCTAAAACAGGTAACTTTGGATTTATCAAAACCTAATTTTGTGTCTTAACCCCCCATGTAGTTCCTGCTTGTAATCTCCATGAAACGCTGAGCTTGTCTTATCACACTAGCCATACACCAATGAATGTCTACCAGTTCTAACTTTTTAGTATAAATCTGATCGTAGTCTTCCTTGGTCATGTTATAATTGCCAATTCTTCCTACGACTAAAGACTCGTACGATTCTAGAACTGAAGCTAACATCGTCATGTGTTCTTTTACGTTTGTAGCTGACAAGCCTTGTATATTCTGAAAGTTTATGGCAATATTGCAATGTAAGGATTCAGATGACTTATTTGAATTCTGATAAATTTGATTTTGAGATTGTTGTGATGTCTGTCGCGGTGAACTATTCGAGCTCCCACTGCTGTAAGCCAATTATGGTGACTGCATATAACCCGATCCATTCCCGCTGCTAAAAATACAATTTCTACTATCTGCTTTTGCACTGAAAGCTGTTTGAACTTTGTAACTGGTAGTAATCACAGGATTTGAGCCCTTGTAATAAAAACCCACATCCTGAGGAATATTCGCTGCTCTCATCTTGTTAATCTTTTTCAACTCTAGCTCATGTGCCTCTAATTTCTCTATCAGCCTTCCGAAATTCAATTTGGTATACTCTTACCTTTTTTATTTCAGAATCAACACAAAGGTTCCCTAGTCCGAATATGGTGAAACATCCAACAATTTCCCAATATAATCCTCTTCATCTTTGTCAATCTGCACTCCTTTCATCTCTGATACGATAAACAATATCTTTCAATCAATTGTTGTAGAGTCTCGCATTTGACAACAGTAAAGATATCAAACTCTTTCTTTAACAGTGCTTTCTTAGTCCCCCTCATTTTGGTATTTCCACGATGTTTATTTCGAAGACCTTCCCAAATAGTGTAAGAGGTTCCTTTATGTTGCAATAATTCCAAAATCTCAAATTTTACTGATTGTTGTAGTAAGTTCATCATTTCATTCTCTCTTATGTATTTATCTTTGTCGGCTTCTGGAATTTGTGATACTCTTAAAACTCCTCTAGATTCAGCTATCAGAGCATGGTAATATTCTTCCAAAGCTATCCAAGCATCGAAATGATTGGCTTGCACGTAATTCTTAAGATTATCAGCCCACCTCATGTAATTCTCCATTCTAAGATATTTTGGTGGCTTATTCGTGGTACCTATCTCATTGTCAAGGTTTGGGTTTTGGATGAGATTTGACGAACTCCCTATAGCCATGCACGCGTTAAACAACTCTTGTTCCATACTTAACCAATTTAAAAAAAACTAACTTCCATGCGTATGTGTACTCTAAACGTATGAGCAAATGAGCGTAAACCTCCTGAACGTATGACCTATCCACACGGATGAACAAGTGAAACGTATGACCAATCGAAACGTATGAATCCAACCAATCGTATGACCTTAAAGCGTATAAGTCAATTTGAACGGCTGACCAAAATCAAGTGTATGTAACTGTACGTCTGACACACAACCGGGCATGCGTATGAAGGCTCAACCGTGTAAACTTTGTGCGTATGAAGGCTCAACCGTGTAATCTTTGTGCGTATGAATGCTCAACTGTGCATATGAGAACATACGTGTAGAAACTCCTTCTAACGTATGAACATGTTATTGGAAAAATTTTCAAAGAATTCGACTGAATTTTGGCGTGATCTTTTAGAGGATTGTTCAATATTGATGATAGAATTTGTAGAAGAAGAATCAAAGGTTTTTAACCGAAAAATCAATGTAGAACGAGGAAAATAGGTCAAAAACACACTTATGGAGCAAAATCTTCAATCCACAAGTGTACTACATATGGATATCAGTCTCCAAAGCTCTGATACCACTTGTAGGATCATTTACTTTGACTAAAAATGTCCGTAAACACAAAAAGCTTGTTTACCCAGTATCTACCGGATCAAATCGAGTGCAGAATCCAAGTGTAACACACTTGTTGTATAATTCAAAGTTCAATTCAAATCCGGACATCAAATCTTTACAAAAGTTCCAAAGCTCTCAAAGTTCAAAATGTTCAAAGTTATGATCCATGCACATGAGGGTTGGTATTTATAGACCATCCCACACGCATGACCTCACGCGCATGGATTAGGATGTTCATACGCACGTATGTGCTCATACAGGCGTATGAGCATGCTTTACATTTGAAATCCACTTTAAACAATCTAAGTCATTGTCCTATACATTAAATCTAGACTCAACTAAGATGTAGGCATTAGACATTATGTAACAACATACTCCCCCTTAGATGATGTCGTAGTCTTGTATTTGTTGGTCTTTTATCCTTTACTCCCAAAGGAATTCTTCCTGTATTTCTGTTTTTGCCTTTCGAATCCTTCAATTGGAGTTTGATCTATCTGAGGAGCCCACTTTATATATAGATACCCTGTGATTGAAGTTTTCTTGCGTCTATCTTCAATGACATGCTCATTCTTCTTTTCTTTGATATCTTCTTTCTTTTCAATCGATCTCCACTTTGTATCCCACATTCTGCCTGAATGTATATCATAAGCATAGCTGACTTTCACCACCCTCTAATATTGCATAGCTTGATCTTGATCAACACTTGCATAATAAATCTTTTTGTAGAATAACATCTCTGTATCTTTCTCTGCTATACTAACAATCCACATCGGATCATACAATGATGGATCTCCGGTTGCCATCCTTGCATAACACTATATCCGCCTCACCTGTCTTTTCATCGTGATGCCACCATTTGAATTCAACATGAAAGTTCTGTTCCATTTCCCTTAAAAGCATATTCCTGATAGTCTTCGAAAGTTTGTAAATCAGCATCACCTTCAACTTTCCCGGTTCTAGATCTATCTCATCTTTCGACACTACTCGTTTTGGTTCCTGAGGCTTCCACCATCTAAAGTGATTCTTTGTATGTTGTTTTATGAACCTCAGAACCCTCTGATTGTATTAACTCAACTCATAATTGATTAACCTCGTTCTGCATAATTTTGTCACATCCCACCAAGGTAAACTTTTGATGTGATTGATATGCCTGAAGTACTGTACCTCATACTCTCTTTGTACCGCAATCACCTTCAACTCAGGTATCCAGCACCAACTAATAATATCTCCAAGTGAAATGTCTTTGTTTCTAGTAAAGAATGATAATGGTCTTTGAAACTTTCTTTCTGCAAGATTAGTCCTAAACCACTTCTGTCGCTCTAACATTGTTTCTCTTCTATCAATCTTTGGAGATTTACCTTGTTTAACCCTTTCTTCCACCGTACGTTTCACTATATCTTCTGCTTCTGCAGCAAACAACTCAGTGAATGTGGGATATTCTTCATTAACGTGACTAGCATATCGAACTTCTTAATCATCCAAATCATCTTCAATCACTACATCATCAAATTCATCAGCCTCAGGAATTGGTTTGAATACATAAGTGTGACACCCGGTTATTTTAGAGCCTGTATTAGTGTGACACGTGTAATGAATAAATAAAAGGAAAATTTTTATTGAATTTGGTTTTATTAGATGATATTTGACGTGTTGATAAATTTAAAGTTTATTAGAAATTATGTTGGCAATATTAAGCTAAACGCTTATCGCGTAACTGATAAAATGCGAAACGAACGTCGGTGAACCCCCAAATAATGTTAAAATCGTATACATAGTCCGTTATGATTAAAATAATATTTTTAATCATGTTCCTAAGGAAAATAAATTAAAATGCTTAGAAACTCTATTTTTCGAGTTTAAACGCGTACCGCGCTACACAGTGCGTATACTGTCAAATACTGAAAAAAACAGCCAGTCTAGGCCAATAAAATATTGTTCAGCAATATTTTGGTGAGTTTATTTTTATAGAATGAAAAAATAATTTAAAACGCCATAAAATGGGATTAAAACGCTAGATAAATACCGGTATCCAGTTATATACCTGTTTTTAGCTTAATATTCTATATATAAGTGTATGTATATGAATGTTGTGTGTGTATAGGACCAAGGTGGCGGCTTGGGAGCTCACCACTCCCTCTCTCTTTTCAAGTGTTGTAGGTCTTGGAATTATAAGCGATGATTATCACTTTTTATAAACACATAACCTTCCAATTATCAAGAAAACACAATCATCTCTCTCTCCTATCTCTCTCGGCCGAAACACACACACACACACACCACACTACCACTTTCAAAATTTGAAGTTCTTTGAAGATTCAAGTTCATTCAAGCTAGTTTCAAGCTCATTTAAAGATTCAAGAGTGTTTTCAAGGAGTTTCAAGCTAGAACCAAGCTCCATATCATCATTTTTGTCAAAAACCCACTTGAATCTTGAAGGTATAAAACTATTTCTTTAAAAATATTCTTGATTCTTGGTGATGTTGATGGTGGTGGATGGTTTATCAAACTCTTGGATGAATCACAAACTTGAAAGTAAAAGGAAATGAGTTTTTATACAAAAATAAAATGGAAGTATATGTGTATGTATGTATAGCCGTGAGTGTGTGTATATATACATGCTAGAGTCGAGTTTTGAATTTTATGAATTCTTGTTGATGTAATTCTTGAAAACATTGTATAAAAAGTTGATTTTTGGAAGCTTATAGGTATATATGTGTGTGTCGTGTACATATGGGTTTTTGTTTGCATGTTCATAAATGTGAAAGATGAATGCATGCAATGATGTGATTATGATTAGATGGAAATGATATTTGGATAATACGGATCAAACGAATGAAAGATGCATTTAAGTCTTGGATGATGAGAATAGGATAACAATGCATTAGATACTTGTACATGAGTGTACATGATGGTTTAATGTTCATAAGTTGTTGAAAATAATATGGTATGACAAAAGTGAAATAAATCAAATTATAAACACTAGAAATAATAATATTTGAAGTGTTATAATGGAATGAAACTTGGTCATGGGTTTGGTAGCTTTCCATGTTGTACATGTAGCTTAGAAGTTGTAAAATATGTGAAAAACACATGATTTTTGTGGGTTACATAAAAACTGCACTGCTCTGATTGCAAGCATCAATTTAGTCAGTAAATAAGATGTATTATGTTAAAATATCAAATTGTTACGATTTGGGATGCTTAGGGTAAAGTTCGATACAAGACTATGCGATAAAACGGTAAAAATCGGCTTTTAAGAGATTTTATAAAATAGTTTTAGATCAGTAAGTAAACTGATATTTTTGATAAAAATATAAGTATTTTAACTTATATTAAGTATCTTTGGTGTTTGGTTAGTCATACGTGACTTCCAATGCCCGAAAACGATACTGAAAACGCTAAATACGCATATTTCAATGTACACGAAAATAGATTGTTCAAGAGTGAACTTTGTGCAATATGATATAGTATGCAAATATGAGAATATGTGATGTGATATACTCAGTGATCACATGATAGTAGGGATTTAGACTATACATGTACATTTGTGCGGTTAAAATGGTGATATCAGTAAAAGTCGCGTTAGATGTGTAACTTGTTGTCGAGCATGAAAATGATACATAGGCTAACTTGATAAGTTATTACATGTATGAATGCCATAAAAATGATAAAATATATAATTTCATGAGATACGTGTATTACGATATGTGATTAGGTGTTCATGTTTATGTATATATATTACGATGCGTAAATCGTAGATATATTGCTTATAAACGGGTGTGATAACGGATATAACATATTGAAGGTCACTAATAAATCTTTCAAGTCGCAAAAATCTTAAATAAATATATGAACTCATATATATATATATACATATATATATACACATATATATATATGTATATGTATATATATATATCGCCATCATAATAAAAAATAACGACTTTTCGAGAAAATCTCAAAGTTATGTGAAAATTCTAAGTATTAAAGAAACTTAGAAATTTTGTGGAATATTAATTGTTAAATCGTTCCTACATATATTAGGATGTGTAGCATCAAATTGTGGGATAGCGCGAATATAAAAACTCACCCAAAGGTGAGTGTCACTAAACCCCTCTTTTTACAGTTTTATAACTGTTTTGGGAGAAGAACACGCCTTAAAAGAATAAGTATACGCTTTTGTATAAAATATACCTTTGATTAAACTATAAATATATTTTCGTGGAAAATATATGGTTTTGATATAAATATGTTTCGGGGAGAAACGATTTGATATAAATATGTTTCGGGGAGAAACGGTTTTGATATAAATATGTTTCGTGGAGAAACAATTTTGATATAAATATATGTTTGGGGGAGAAACGGGATTTGATTAATGATATATGTGTTTCGGGGATGAAACGGGGATTATTACGGTGTTTGGGGGATAAAAAGACCGTGTAGATTTAAAATGCTTAAATCTAAAGTTGGGACAAGTTTGCTCGGTCTCAAGAGAGTAAGTATCGGTATTGGCTTACGTTTCGGTGGGGATGCGGGAAATTCGTACAACATATATTATATTAAATTTATCATTTTAGTAGGATATATGTATTATACATGAGGCAGGCATTATAAGAGACCTATTACGGGCTCTTGTGTAAGTTTTGTCGTTTAATCATTAATATTATATGCGTGGAATTGTTGATAGATCTATCGGGTTGACCACCCCGTCTTGACCGGTAGCTCCGTGTCAAGTCAAGCGAAGAATTTATATTTTGTATTGTCTAGCTTTGGTTATACCTTCATTGTAAATATATAGTTCGTAACGTCTTGCAAACTTACGAATCTGAACACTTGATGCTAGAAATTTAATATGTAAACCTTGGGAACAAGTCGGGATATCACGATGGTTTAGGAAACGCTTGTGATTACTTACCCTTGGATTTTTAAATGAAACTAAATGGACTTTCTAAAATTTATATGGATGTTTTATTTATAAACACATAATATGAATTTTTTTCCTTAGATCAAATTAATTATAATCTGGAATATACCTGAACTCACCCTCCTTTATGTTGACACTTAATTTTAACGTGTTCTTCAGGTACATGAGTTCGGCTTTGGGAATCTTTGGTGTATCTTGTGGTGATGCATGTTTTATTTAAAAATGTCTTGGACAACTTTTATAACTGAAATGGGACCATGTTTGTATTAAGATCCATAAGGATCAAGACAACTTAACTATGTTATGGTTGTTTTTATGTTTAAACTTTAAACTATGTTTTAATTAAGTCAAATGTCCAAAATTAATGATGCATCATCCACCAATATATTTATGGGCACCAACTTCCGTCACCATTACGTTTGTATTTCCGTTGCGTTTTTTTGGGGGGGTGTTACAGTATGCTTCTAACTTATCATCATTCTATGTTTCTACTAACTCTTCTTCAAAATCAAATACGAATTCCTCTTCACTTATACCACACAATCTCACAAGTTCTTCATTCGAGTAATTGTGTCATATTCTCCCTCTTCAATATCATCAAATTCAAATAAATCCTTTGTTGTTGGACTAACAGGAACGGATGTGAGTGGTACTGCATCCGTGATGATTCCTGTAGTATCCTCACCGGCATTCACAACTCTACCTGTCTCCCCCCTCAACACCAGATGTATCTTCAGCATGAACATCTTTGGTACAATTTTCAGGTGCTTCGAATTCAGTAGTTGTAATACCTGCTCCATCTTTATGATTATCATTACCAGATTCATCATCATTATCAAAACCTTCAAAATCCACTTTTTCTTCATCCTCTTTATCATCATCTTCTTCTTGGATTTTATTCTCTGTTCCAAACACAACTTCTGGTTCAACAATATTTTCTGGTTCAACTTCTGACATATTAACATCTTGGTCTACAATAAATCTAGCTTCATGTAGTGTTGTAATTGGAGGTTCATTAACAACTTCAGTTTCAGCAATCTTTGTTTAAGCTACGACTTCAATTTGAGATTCAGTAAAAACTTTTATTTCTTTAACAACCTCTACTTCCGGTATTGTTTCAGATGGAGGTTCAGTAACAACCTTAGGTATACCATCAACCAGTTTCTTACCATCTATCTTCATCTTTGCAGTTTTAGCAACCTCGGCTTCTAAAACTGTTTCTTTCTACAAGTTCTTCATCAGTTTAACTTAATCATCAAACTTACCTGGAACTTGTTCTCCAAATTCTTGAAATAGTTCTTGAACTTGATTAAAAGACTAGCATGGTGACCTCTTAGTTCTGAATTCTCATCAATCTGTGTCTGTTGTTTATCATTCTGAGCGTTCAATATAATATTCCTCCTCTACTAAGCTATCCACTTTGACATTCAACTCTTCAACTTATCTTTCCAAATCCACTATCTTCTAGTTGTTTGGCTCATTAAAGAAATCATAGCCCAGATCCAGGTCATCAAGCCCTGGAGTTGATTGTTTCTTTGGTGTTGGAGCTTTCTTTGGAGTTTTCTGCGAAGGCTCAAAGATTGGTGTTTTCACATGTACACTCTCTGTTTTTCAATATTAATAGTTTCTTCTACAACAGGAGTACCCTTCTTCACTAACACTAGCACCTCTTCAGTAGGTTTGTCCTTGACAGATTCGTGAATTTCATGTTTATCAACTAGTTTCAATTTAGAAGTTCTTCATCTCTTAGATTTAGGTGTACCAGTTGTTTTGATATTCGGCTTCGATTTGCTTATCTTACGACCTCTAGTCTTTGGTTTCTCAACTGAAATCTCTTGAACTTAATCTTCATCTTTTTCCTTTAGTATCTCAGTCTTCCTCTTAGATTCAGTAGCGTCATCATTTCTTTTCATCATTCTCTTTATCTGATGTAGCCAACACTATAACTTCCTCTTCCTCAACGATCGGCTCATCTACATCTATAACTTTCCTTGCACGAGCACGCTTTCACTTAGGCTTTAAACTACCTTCCTCTACCTCCTTTTTCTTAATATGCTTGCTCTTCGAATACTTAAATTTCTTCATTTTCTCTATCTCATTTGCCGCTTCACCATCTGAATCACTGTTCTCGTGTCTCCATTTTCCCTTTTCAGGTGTAACATAATATTTCTTCTTTGCTACTCCAAACACACCTTGAAACTTGAGAAATGTTGTTCTACCTCGATATGCACCCAATCGTTCAAATGTTGCACTGTCCATATGCTCTAACTTCTTTATATCTTCAGAATCTTTATCAAGATCAGGCACTCGAGAATCAATCTCGGATACATCAACCACTTCTTGTCTCCTAAATTTTCCACCATGTTGCTGAAAATTATCTTTGAACATCAATGAACATATGAAACATGGTGCACAGATGAGACTTTATGCATATGTGACATAGACACGTATGAGAAAGATAACACATATGAACAATTTAAGCGTATCAGACCATATCATCATATGAACATTTGAAAACATATGAGGCCTAAGACACGTATGAACCCTGAACACGTATGGGACCTTGCAACACGTATGAAGACTGGAGGCGCATGAGCATTACAAAGTGAAAGTCCCCGGGACCCCCTCGATCGATGACGAACAACAACCACTGCCCTCAATTCAAGACGTGAAACCATAAACATAACAAGATAGAAAGATGTAGAAGATGAATCTCTTTATTAATGAATCAATCAACACAGATTTACAGCCGAAAGAGTATACATCAACTACAAGCTTGTTTAATCACTAAGATCTAAACCTAGCTCACAAATAGTCTATCTCTAGAATATGCACACACTGATGGAGGATGGCTGCCGTTTGTGAGAGTTGCACAAAGCTTGTTTTAATCTAATCTATACACACATATATATAGGCTAGGCCAACAAACTCGGAAAAACATGGACACATAAGTCCTGACAAGCACCTAGTCCGAATTTGTAACTAAACAAATTCGGATAATACAAACATGTAACAAGTTCGGACATCAAGAAGCTATAAGGTCCGAATTTACATTATATTCGGACCTCTTTTCATCATTAAATTCAGACTCCATCATGCTTCTTCGTCTTTGACCAGAAAAGCACAATTACCCAGCAAGAGCTGCACTTACAGACTCCCCCTCAACTGTTGCTATCAGTTTTGTTCTGTCTAGCATCGATAATCTTCAGTCACCGGATACTTCACTACACAAAGCGTATGCACATTTAAGCGTATGAGGCCTGTTCATACGTATGAGCTTCATCCGCACAGATGAACCCTCATACGTTGAACATAACCTGTTCAACAACCTAAAATCCAGATTTTATGTTTTTACACAATCAAACCACCTATCAATCATCAGAAACAACCGATTAATAAAACCCCTAAATCTATTTTGATTTTAGATCACTTTTCATGTTATTTCTTATGTTGTTAGGGTTCAGTTCTGATTCATCAATTCACAACAATTCATCGGTTAAATTACCTTGTTTTTTACATGAAAATGAGCAAAAACACAAGATGAACACTTATGAAAACAATCGATCAACAAATCTACAGATTTTGAAATTTTTCTCTCAACTGTTCAATAAGCGAATGAGAGTATGTGCGTATGAGTGTTCCTGTTATATCATGCAGTTGGCTCATATGCGCGCATGAACTCATACGTGCGTATGAACTAATACGTGCGTATGAGTCATCCGTTCAGCATTCATTCGTTTCGAAATTACACAACTGATTAAAATAGACATGCACTTGACAATACATTCATGCGTTTGAGTGAACTCATGCATATGAACCAATTTTTTTCATTTTAAACTGATTTTTCACTCTGAGTCACACGATTGTTTAACCAAGTCCAAGTTAATGACCTTGGTTTAACATTTTGGTCTAACATCTTTTAGATATTTTCTCAAAAACTTCAATTTCCAAGTCCAAATCAATGACCTTGGCTTCAAGTTCAAATTAATGACATTGGATTTATCTTTGTCGTAATATCCCATCTTCACAAACCATTTTGATTAGCCGCCAGCCAGTTGTACAAAAGCCCATTCATCAACTTGAAGAAAAAAATTTAGTATCCCATCATCAGTAATAAAAAATAAATGGAAAAATAAATTCTTTTTTACTATTACAACTTCACGCTAAAACAAACTGGAAATCTTTTTGGTTTTGAAGTGAAGATTATAAACTATTTACAAACAGACAATTTTTGTGAGATTGTGCTTAGAGGATCATATGAGTTTCTTTGAGACATATGAGCAACACCATTAAGCTTTAATACATACTCAGCTTCAAACAATTCACGTCGATTATCAGTATTGTTTATCCACTTAAACTCGACTTGTTTATATCTCAGGTATTGCTTAATATGATACGCTTAGGTAATATTAGAACATATTAACCAGTGGTGCCCATTACACGACATACTCCCCTATCAAGGTTTGCACAAAAATACATCATTCAGGTGAATATATTCGGTTTACATCTGTAGGGGAATGCGAAAGCTTCAGTGACTCAGATTAGTACCACCGTATAGATAAAGAGTATGAAGTTCGAATTTTAAAAGTGGTGTACCTCATAGGTATATTTTTTAGCAAAAATTCTTATCTTTCGATAATCATTAAGCTTTTGAGGGTTTACGCTATAAGCGTTGTTTATAAAGTACTATAGAGGTTCTCGGTTAACACCACCGTGTAGACTAAAGAACTTGTATAATACCCCAGATATTAAACTAAAATAAAGATCTAGTATCTCGGTATCTTGGCAATTCTGTCAAACGAGATTACGGTACCAAGACCATATGCCTTTTTGAAATTTTCAATATTTTTTATTTTTCTCCAAAAATTCTCCCCCGAAAATTAAAATACATTTTAAATTTTTAGAAAGATAATAAAGAAAAACTAAAAATAATTCCCGATGAGGTTGACTTCTTTGAAATTTCAGAATTCTCAGTACCCATCGATTCACCCTCTGATTCTAATTCTTTTATACCATTAGTTTTGAGTAAAAACTCAAATCCAGCTTTGTCAAATGCTTTAGTGAAAAGATCAGCTTTTGAAAATCGGTGTGAATTTTAGAAATTTGTATCAACTTCTTTTCGTAACAGTCACGAATGAAATGATATCAAATTTCTGTATGTTTCGTTTTAGAATGGTGTACCAGACTTTTAGTTCCGGAAATAGCAGCTTTGTAATCTACATGAATAGGAGTGTTAAGAAACTGCAAATCGTAGTCTCTCATCTGTTATTGTATCCACATAACATGTGACCAGCAACTGGAGGCTGCTATGTATTCTTGTTGGACCCTTAAAGGTTTATACATTAATTATTAATTAGTGATGTGGGCTAGATGTGTTGTAATTGATCTGGACTTATGGAGGGGGCAACTGGGCTTAGGGATTAGCGGTAGTTGTAGGCCAAACCTACCCAACAAATACATGTTTAGTTGGTCAGGTTTAAGGTTGTTGACTATGGTTATTTCGCTGTAACTTGTATTTGACAATTACTACTATATGCAAGTTAAGCTTTTGATCAATTGCTCTGTTTCATATTATTTCTTGTGACTGTTTAGAATCAATTTGATTGTGTGCTTCTATCCCCAATTACTACGTGTGATATCATTGTCAGATCAGATTTAGGGACTTACAATTGGTATCAGAGCCTGTTGAACCTGTTTCTAGGCTCAGATTGATATCACACGAATTCTATTGGTTTTCAGAAGTTGCTGGGTTACGGTGTTTAGAGTCTGCTTGGAAGAATAATCGGTTTCAGAAAAACTGCTACTGTTCCATATACAGTGTTCAAAGTCTGCTGTGAAGAATCATCAATTTCGGATCATATTTGTTGATTTCAAATAGAAGAGTTTAAAGTTTTCCTGTAACCGTTGTTGATTTCATATAATCCTTGAGGAATTCGAAAAGGATTTGCGTGGAAGATCTCGGAAAGTTGGTTACCAGATTCTTAGGGATTTCGGTTATGATGTGTGGTTGGAAACCGGTGTTCTTATATGTTTAAGTTTGTGTATTTACATAGATTTTAGTTTCGAATAGCCAACTTTTGATTAGAATTATGTTTTGCAGGTCTAACGGAGTTTAAGGAGCTATTCGGAGTACCGGGAGCGAACAGGATCAACCGGAGACGCGTGAAATGAAGAACTGGAGAAAAACACCCTAGAGGGGTTGCATCGATGAAAACTTGTGTAGACAGCACATAATCGCGTCAGTAGAAAAACCCACTTTCTGGGTGGCGTCGGCGACTCCATCCAGAAAACGCGTTATTCTTATTTCCCTTGTTTTGCGTTTTTGACGAATTAAACCCAATTTTTGGGTCTTGGAAGGGAAGTAACGCATATTTTGAGTTTTGAACTTGATCTTCGAGCCAAGAACACTTCCACCATCATCCCCAATCATCTCCAATCATTCCCAATCACCCGAATATTCATCCGTTCTTAACCCTAATTCACCACCGTCATCATCCAAACCCTAATTCACCATTCACCATCACCATCCATCCCAAACCCTAACCATCATCTCCATCACTTTCAAAGCTTCAAGATGTTCATGCTCAGGTCTAAATCACCCGACGATCGTGTACCATTCACCCTAAGCGGCTAATCACCTTGGTTTCACCCAGTGTAGGTAGTTTTTTAATCTAGGGTTTTGAATTGTTATTTGATTATACTTTGTGACAACAAACTGTCGAACGATGATAAAGTTATGACTTTGCGAAATGGTTATGTGTATTTATGCATTGTTACGATTAGGTTTTACTTGTCGTGATTACAAAGTGCATTCTTGTCCGTTCTTCGGAGCGTTGATAGTTATTGGCACCTACGTCATGGTACACCAAATCCACTAACCACTATACAATTGAGTTGAATCTAAAACTTGTAGAAATCTTAGGTTGGCAATTAACGAAACCGGGTGTGAACCCTTTTTATCAAATCCTGTTGAATCATTAGTTGTGTTTTCTTTAATTATAATCAATCATTCGTAGTAGTTAATCAAATTTACAATCATCGTTGGTTAATTCCAACATCTTTTCTCAAATAACTAAACAAATTAAGATAGCAAGCTTCATAAAACATGACACCTTCATAATCAAGCTAGTCCATACGTAAACATAAACTCTTCGCAGATCAACCCCTTACTGCCACTAACACATTGTTAAGTGTAATTTGGGCTTATAAGTATTATCTTTGACCGGAGCGCGACACTCCGATCAAAATGCACTGCTAGTACTGGTACATCTGAGAATTCTTAATTGGATAGTTGTAAATAGCCCCAGGGCTATGGAACAAAGGAGTTGGCGCCGTTGCCGGGGAGTTAGTGCGCTTTACGTTTGGTTGTGTTTGAAAATTTGTGATAAACTGTTTAAGTGCTTGTTTCTCTTGTTTGATTTTGTGTTACGCGAGGTGTGTTACTTGGGTAGATTACACTTATTGCATGTGTACACAGAATTCTGGGCGAACAACACCTTTAGTATACGAACCAGAAATCGAGCGAGTGGCAAGGAGAAATTTAGCAAGCCGGTTAGAGGCAACACTTGCCCCTAACCAAAGTACCCAAAACTCACCTTCAACACCATCCATTGGAACCGTTCCAATGGAGCAACAAAACCAAGATAACCAAAACCATAACAACCATCCGGGAGGTAGCAATAACCGCCCACCTGCCAAGCCCCTTCACCAAACCAACCCTCAAAACAAAAATCCTCTACCTAACCCTAATTACCGTAACCGAAACCAAAATCCGGGTGCCGGAATCAACCTTGAACAATCGAAATTTGGACGGGTAATTCCGGACAACGCGGGTCATTATGAACTGGATTATGAGGAGTTGAGGAACAATATTTCGGATGATGCAAGATATAGTGTTCCAAGTTATCGATCACCGGATCGATTTAGTGTCAACACTTGGCAATCGGAAGAGGAAGATGATGATGGGTTCAAGGAGAATGAAGATAATGGGAACTTCTACAACGGTAGTGGTTCAACCGAGACGATGGTTATGGGTATGAATATGATGGTGGGTACAACCGTGATGACGGTTATCGAAACAACCGCCAACCCAGGAACAACAATCAACGAAATCCAAATAATAACTGCAACAACAATAACGTACGGATTCCTGACTTTGTGGGTATGGCTAATCAATACCCCAACCGAAGGGTTATTCGTGGACCACCGATGAATCAAGAGGTGAATGGTCCACCGAGAAACAACCGCAACAACAATCAATGTCAACCACCACAAGGAGTTGACTGTCAGTTTCGACCAATGATATCGGAGAACGATTCACCGATCGTACCACCACGACGAGGAAGAGTTGCAAGTCGAACTACATCAACATTCTTCCTCACTTCAATGGGCGCTCAAATGATGAACCATATACACACCTAGCGGAGTTTTCTGCTATTTGTCGTACTATTGGGGTGGTCACTGTTGGGGTTTTCACATGTTTATCAAAGTCATTTTATCCATATAAAATGAAAAACGCAGCGGAATATTTATTTCAAAAATGTTATTATGTTGATACAAAACTCATTTTCCCGGATCCATAAATGAACATGCATGCTATCTAAACGCAACCACAGGGTGTTTTAGAATACTACCTTTCAAAGAGCTAGGAGATTGAGGAAGAAGATGATTCTTGAATGGTAATCTTCAAAGATGAATACCTCAAGCTTGCATACCCCAAGCCTCCAAAAAAACACCTTGATTGCTAGGATTTTCACATATAAAACTTCTCTTGGAACTCCTCCTTGGCCGAAAATTAGAGAGCAAAACAAGAGTTCTTGCACTTGAATTTAGTGAGAGAAACTCTCTTATAAAACATGCAATCTTCCATGATCTTTTATGAGATATTTTGCATGTATAGGAAATTGGAAAACCCACCTTGGGAGGCTACATATGGCCGGCCATTGGGCCAATTTTTCACCCAATCAAGTGCCTTCTTTTTGAGATTTTGCATGTACTTTTATTGGTGGAAAATCCACCTTGGGGAACCCAATGTGGACGGCCATAGGGCCTTTTTTCTCACCCAATGAATTTTTTTCTCCTTTTACATTTTAAGTCTTGTTTTTTTATAAAATATAACATCACATGTTTACAAGACTTATGCAATCTTTTAAAATGTTATTTAACCCATTAAATAACAAAATAAAATAGTCTCTCAAAATAAATTATCCATATAATTTATTAATTTCTCAAGTGCAATTATTTAGAAAACCAATTTCTAAATATTCTAAGTGTCAATATTTATTTGTTTGATCATATCATAAATAAATATTATGGGTGTTTGTCTAGCTTGTTATTGGGTATGACCCGACTTGGATCATAACGTACTAGCCACATCAAATTAATATGTGTCTTGGGCATACTGATTCCAACAAGCTCCCACTTGCATAAGATACATAGAAGATTGATGCAAGTAGTAAATACCGCCTAACAACGGTTTACTACCCCTAATACGTATGACAAAGTGTCATTCAATAACATCATCTCCTTTTAGTCCCTTACTTGAACACAATTTAGGTGAATCAATCATTTATCCTTTTGTTTCAGATGTCATGTTGAATCCAAATACATAGAGTGATCATTCTCTGTTGATTTAACTTAAGCAGGCTTTAGACATCTTACTCTCAACGAATAAGAGGAACAAATCCCATCTTGGCTACATACGTATCTCACAATCACCTTGTACCACACCAGAGCTTAGCCTTATGTACTGTCATGTTACGGACAACAAAGAACTAGGTCAAGCTATAATATTTGGTGAATCTCAAGACCCAATATGTATCTCAGGTCAGAGGATACTATGATATTCGCCTTTACTCAAATTTACTTATGATCAATTACAAAAGATTCTATGCAGTAACATTTGAGAGCGGGTCAGTCCAATATTTGTATCCCACAAATATTTATGAACTTTGGCAGCAACACTTTGCTCTATATTCATACCTAATGAGTATCCGCCAATCCAAATTCATAATAGTCTTACCTTCATATTTGTTCCCACAAATATGATCGACTACGAACATTTAGAATAATTAACTTATTCATGGATTTAAACATGCTAAAATGAGACATAACTCAAAATGCCATTATCATTTAAAAGAGTCAAAATAACAATTGTTCTGATATCCAAATACAAAGTAGATCAAATCCAATCACTAGAATATCGAAGTCCCAAGGCACAAGTATGATTCTCATGTTTTGGCCTTTTAAGGAGCTTCATGAGTGGATCCGGAATGTTTTGATCTGTGTGAACCTTGCGAATACATATCTTTCCTTTTTCAACATCATCCCTTATGTAGTTAAACCTCCGCTCTATATGCCTAGTCTTTTGGTGTGCAAGAGGTTCCTTGATTTGAGCAATCGCACCCTCGTTATCACAAAAGATTTCCAGGGGGTGGGTCCTGGATGGTAGGGACTACCCCTAGATCAGCAATGAATTTCTTCAACCATGCAACTTCTTGTGCTGCCAATGAAGCGGCGAAGTATGCTGATTCTGTAGTGGATAATGCTACCACATCTTGCTTCGAGTTCTTCCAAGAGATTCCTACTCCATTCAAAATGAAGACATACCCAGATTGTGATCGAGAATCATCTCGATCAATTTAGAAACTCGCATCCGTGTAACCCTTTACAACGAGTTCCTCTTTGCTAGATCCATATATTAGAAACATATCCTTAGTCCTTCTAAGGTATTTCAATATGCTTTTAACAGCCATCCAATGACTGTCACCTGGATTTTGCTGGTATCTACTCGTCATGCTTAAAGCGCATGACACGTCCGGCCTAGTGCATATCATTGCATACATGATGGATCCTATAGTAGACGCATATGGGACTCCTTTCATTCTTTTTTGCTCATCCTGTGAGTTTGGACATTGAGACCGCATTCAATATCGTTCCCTTTTGCATAGGTACCAAACCTTTCTTAGAGTTTTCCATCTTGAACCTTTTTAAGATTTTGTCAATCTATGCACTTTGTTTTAAACCTATCAAGCGTCTTGATCTATCCCTATAGATCTTTATTCCCAAAATATAGGCGGCTTCACCAAGATCCTTAATGGAAAAACAACTTCCAAGCCAAGTTTTTACACCTTCCATGGTTCGAATGTCATTTCCAAATAGTAGAATGTCATCAACATACAGTACTAGGAAAGTGATGATGCTCCCACTAGCCTTATTATACACACAAGCTTCACCACCGTTTTTGATAAAACCAAATTTCTTGATCTCTTCATCAAAACGACGATTCCAACTTCTTGATGCTTGTTTCAATCCATAGATTGATTTCTTCAACTTGCATAGTTTGTTAGGATATGTTGGATCGACAAAACCTTCAGGCTGAACCATATAGACATCTTCATCAAGATATCCATTGAGGAAAGCCATTTTGACATCCATTTGCCAAATCTCATAATCATAATTGACTTTAGCATCACCACGGCGAAAAGGTCTCATCATAATCAACCCTTGAGTTTGAGTGAAAATTTTTGCTACAAGTCTCGCTTTATAAGTATCCAAGTTACCATGCATGTCGGTTTTCTTCTTAAAAACCCACTTACTTCCAACTACTTTGGAGTTAAGAGGTGGCACAACCAATTCCGAAACTTGGTTGTCATACATGGATTGCATCTCTACGTTCATGGCTTCAAGCCACTTGTCACAATCGGATTGTGACACTACATCATGGTATGTGGTTGGTTCATCTGAATCTACCACGTAGCATCCATCCATGAAAAATCCATATCTTTTGGTTGGATTACTAATTCTACCAGATCTGCGAACGTTTTGTGTGTATTGATCAATCATTTGATCACTTTCAACATTCTCTTGTTGAGTGCTAGTATCAACCAAACGTTTACCGGCTTGTGGTTCTTGATCCTCCTCAAGTTCCACCGTTCTACCACTAGTCCCTTCCATAAGGAACTTAACTTCTATGAACTTACCCTTTCGAGCAACACATACCTTTTTCTCGGTTGGATCGTAGAAGTAATATCCTATATCATCTTTAGGATATCCTACAAATATGCACTTAGTGGATCGGACTTCCAATTTATTTGGGTGTATTGCTTGGCATAAGCTTCACAACCCCACACCCTTAAGAATGATAATGATGGAGGTTTTCCATACCATATTTTAAAAGGTGTCCTCTCCACTTTCTTGGTTTGGGCCATATTTAATATACGGACCGCGGAGAGCAAAGCGTAACCCCAAAATGATAGAGGTAATGTGCTCCTAGCCATCATAGATCGAACCATATCCAATAGAGTTCGATTCCTCCTTTCAGACACACCATTATGTTGTGGTGTTCCAGGTGGAGTAAGTTGTGAGATAATTCCACAACTTCTAAGATGATCTTGAAAAGCATCACTAAGGTATTCACCTCCTCTATCGGTGCGAAGGACTTTGATTGTTTTCTTGAGTTGATTTTCTACTTCACTTTTGAAATCTTTGAACATTTCAAATGTCTCATTCTTGTGTCTTAATAAATACACATAACCATAACGACTATAGTCATCGGTAAAAGTAATGAAGTATCTTTCACCATTCCTAGTCATTGACTTAAAAGGACCACCCACATCCGAATGTATGATGCCTAATAAGTCCTTTGCCCTTTCAAAGGTGCCATTAAAAGGTGCCTTAGTTATTTTGCCTTGTAAACAAGATTCACATATATCAAATGAATCATCTTCATTTGTTTCCAAAAGACCATTCTTTCGAAGTGTTTGCATGCGATTTTTGTTTATATGTCCAAGGCGACAATGCCAAAGATAGGAATCACTCAAATCTGTTTTGAGTTTCTTGGTGGTTACTTGGTACATTAAGCTATCATATGATGTGTCATCTTGAACTAATTCATAAATACCATTTAAAGGCATAGCTTTATAGTAAAACACATCATGCATGGAAACATAAATGTCATGGTTAACAAATTCGAAATTAAAACCACATGTCTTAGAAGGGAAACTGAAATAATGTTCCTAGTCAAACTAGGAGCATACAAAACATTTTTCAAAATCACTTCCAAACCACTTGGAAGCTTTAACACATAGTCTCCTTGGGCTTCGACTTCAACTTTTGCTCCATTGCCCATGAAGAGACTAGCGTCTCCCTTCTTATAATGCTTATTTCTTCTGAACCCCTGCAAAAAATTGCAAACATGAGTTCCACATCCGGTATCTAGTACCCATGTGTTAGAAGAAAAAACATTAAGCTCAGCATGTATCAAAAAGATTGTACCTGAGGTTTGCCCTACATCCCTATTGTTTTTCAACTCCTTGAGATAGGTTGGACAATTTCTTTTCCAATGTCCTATCTCTCCACACTCAAAGCATGGGTCACTCGAGGCAACCTTTTGCTTCTTTTCCTTTGGTTTCGTGGGTTCCGCTTTAGCATTTCCCTTCCCTTTCCCTTTCCCTTTCCCTTTGACGTGTCCCTTCCTTTTGGCAAAACTTGCCTTAGAGTCGGGGTGGGGCCTCTTCTTGTTGCCTCCCTTATTGATTGTTAGAACGGGTAAAGCCTTTTTACCCATACCTGCCTCGACAGTTTTGAGCATTGCATGAAGTTCACCAATTCTTTTGTCCCATCCGTTCATGTTATAATTCATAACAAAGTCTCAAATTTCTTTGTTAAAGAGTTGAGGATCAAATCCGTAGCCCACTCTTTAGAGACGGGACAATTGAGCCTCTCGAGGCGATCAATGTGGCTTTTCATCTTAAGGACATAAGATGAGTCCGACTAGGTTTCCTCCATTCGACATGCATGAAGTGCCCGGACCGTTTCGAAGTGTTCTACCCTTGCTTGTTGAAGGAACATTTCCTTCAATTGGGTAATCATGTCGTACGCCCCATGATGTTCAAAATCCTTTCGAATTTCGGGAATCATAGTTCCCAACATGAGGCAAGAGGCTTGCATGGAGTCCTCCGTATACTTAACCCAATCGTTATAGGCATCCTCGTCTTCCATGTTAGGTTCATCGAGAATAGGATCGTCCAACACATAGGATATCTTATCTTACTTGAGAACGATTCTCAAGTTTCGTTACGAATCCATGAAGTTGTTATGGTTGAGACGATCCTTTTCAAGGATTGTTCTTGGTGATAGGTTACGGACGGTTTGGGTAATTGTGTTTGCATTGTTAGCGGCCATCTACAAAATTTTAACAAAGTTCAACTTTAGTATTTTCGATATTATTAAATTTTAATCATTAATACCCTTTTATGTCTCATAGACAATTAATAATTAAAAATAGAATCCAACGTTACATTTAAATATTGGTTAGGTGACCTTTATCCCATTATTTAAATTGACAAGGTAGTCAACGTTTGACGATTGCAACCCTTTGCAATTTCTAGCCATATGGGATCGGTTAAACATCTTTATGTTTAGTTAGCATGTTAAATCCCATCAACACCTTTATATGCGATGCTTCAGTGACCCTAATCATATGGTTTCCAAATCAAGTCATCCAACTTACACACATGTGAGCTTACACATACAAGTGGTTGGGTGACCTTTATCCCACAAATATGGTAAGCCCATCTCCAACACAAAAGTTCCTTCAAATATGGTTAGGTGACCTTTATCCCACAAAGAATTCCCAAGTGATTCGAGTGTTGTATAAAATGATGGTGTTTGACTTGTTTTATAAAAGGGATTTTAAGTTTCCAAAATTCTAGTTTTAGAAAACTTTATGTACCATACATTTGCATGCGTTCAAATTCATTTTACCTTAGTGAAAACCAACTTTCAAGGTTCTTTTAATAAAACTCATTTTATTATAAAATCATTAACCTTTAATATAACCTTTTATTAACCACTATAATGATATTTAAAGAACCAATTTTAAGCTTGTTATGTATTATAAGTTGTTAAGCAAGCATATCCAAATATCATCCAAACAACCATAAATAAATAACCATACAAGCATAACACTTATTATCACAAAAGGTGCATAACCATATCCAACTATTTTTGACAACACTTGTTGGCCGAAACAAGTGTGCCAAAAGGTCCTTCCTAAAGGGTGAACATTGACACAAGACATGTGTCGTTGAACTCCCACTTGAACCCGCACCCAAATGCTTCAAGTATTCCTTTTGTGTTGCGATTTCTCCACTTTCTTTGGGCTTCCAAATGGACTTTAAATTCAGCTCCAAACTCCTTTGGGCTTCAAAATGTGTTTTGATTATTGGGCTAAAATCCCGTTAAGAACTATGAGGTTCTTTAGGCCCGAAATTGGCCAACACCAAAACGCATTTTTGTGTGCGTCTTCTTTTACAATAAAGTATCCAAATACATTTTTCTAGAAAAAGAATTATCTATTTACTTACATACCAAATGGAAATAAATTAATTATACAACTTTATAAATAGAAGAACAAAGATAATTAATTATTACAACCCATTGAAATAATCAAATATAAATCACAACACAATCATTCAACATATTCAAACACAAGGTCATGGCTAGGTTATGAACACCAAATATACATCCACATATGTATATTATTCAAGAGCAAAATGGTTCCCTTTTTACAACCCATATTTTCGGCCAAGAAAGAAAAACCGAAAAATGTGGGTTTTGTCCAAACAAACAAATAATCCAAATGACATAATTTTTCAAGATACCTTTATGCATGTAAGAGAAATATCTTGAATAACCAAAGGTGAACCATGGTTAAAATATCCGGCCATAGAGTTTTAACCAAACCCAAAACCCGAAAATTTTAAATTCTTTGAAGCATGCATTCATATAAGTGGCTCTGATACCATTGTTGGGGTTTTCACATGTTTATCAAAGTCATTTTAACCATATAAAATAAAAAACGCAGTGGAATAATTATTTAAAACATGTTAGTATGTTGATACAAAACTCATTTTGTGTAAAAACCCAAAACCCGGATCCATATATGAACATGAATGCTATCTAAACAACCATAGGGTTTTTTAGAATACTACCTTTCAAAGAGCTAGGAGATTGAAGAAGATGATGATTCTTGAATGGTAATCTTCAAAGATGAAGACCTCAAGCTTGCATACCCCAAGCCTCCAACAAACACCTTGATTGCTAGGATTTTCACTTATAAAACTTCTCTTAGAACTCCTCTTTGGCCGAAAATTAGAGAGCAAAACAATAGTTCTTGCACATGAATTTAGTGAGTGAAACTCTCTCTTATAGAACATGATCTTCCATGATCTTTTATGAGATCTTTTGCATGTATAGGAAATTGGAAAACCGACCTTGGGAGGCTACATATGGCCAGCCATTGGGCCAATTTTTCACCCAATCAAGTGCCTTCCTTTTTGAGATTTTGCATGTAATTTTATTGGTGGAAAATCTACCTTGGGGAACCTAAAGTGGACGGCCATAGGGCTTTTTTCTCACCCAATGAATTTTTTTTCTCCTTTTACATTTGAAGTCTTGTTTTAGTTTATAACTTTTATAAAATATAACATCACATGTTTACAAGACTTATGCAATCTTTTAAAATGTTATTTAACCCATTAAATAACAAAATAAAATATTCTCTCAAAATAAATCATCCATATAATTTATTAATTTCTCAAGTGCAATTATTTAGAAAACTAATTTCTAAACATTCTAAGTGTTAATATTTATTTGTTTGATCATAGCCTAAATAAATATTACGGGTGTTTGTCTAGCTTGTTATTGGGTATGACCCGGCTTGGATCATAACGTACTAGCCACATCAAATTAATATGTGTCTTGGGCATACTGATTCCAACAGTCAATTCACTCAAGATGAGGTTCATCTACGTCTATTTCAGTTTTCATTGAAGTATAAAGCCAAGCAGTGGTTCTTAACATTGCTAACTAATAGTATTCACACTTGCGTCAAGATGCAACAAGCCTTTCTCGATGAATACTATTCAATGGCTAAGACCGATGATGCACGTGATGAAATTAGAGCATTCAAGCAATTGTCGAATGAACCATTACATGAAGCTTTTACCCGATACAAGGAATTGATCAGGAAATGCCCTCATCACCAAATCGAGAAGTGTGAATTGGTTAAGTGTTTTGTGAGGGGTTTGGATGGAGAATTGTGGAATCACCTAGAGTCGACTAGTAATGGAACCTTGTTGAGTAATCATGAGGATGACGATTGGGAGTTTCTCGAGAGGATGGCCAAGAGATCAAAGGCTAAAGAATCGGCCGACCGGGCTAAAATGCATCCAATCACCCGATCACTTCCCGATCTTGATTCTAGTTCTAAGGATCGGATCACCACTTTGGAACGGGAGTTAGCCCGCATGTAGAAGAAAGATGTGAACGCGGTTCAGTTTGCAGTGTGTGAGGATTGTGGTGACATCGGCCATCGAACCGAAGAGAGCCAAGTGAATATGGCACAACCTACCGAAGAGGTGAACCAAGTGTATGGAGATCGAAAACAATATAACATGAACTCAAACACTTATCACCGGGGTTTGAGAAACCATCCCAACTTAGCTATGGGAATGCTTCAAACAAAATGAACCCCAACTTTCAACCCAGTAATCAAGGTGGGGCGTCGTACCAAAATAGCCAAGGTAGTAATCAAGGTGGTTTTCAAAGGAATTACAATCAAGGTGGTGGCTCGGGATATCAAAACCGTGAAGGCAATTATCAACGGGGATACAACCAAGGTGGTAATGGGAATGGTTCGAGCAATCAAGTGGGGGTGGTAATGATTTGAATGCTAAAATGGATGCGATGCTTTCAATGATGCAAGAGTCCAAGAAAGAGAATGAAATTCGGGACAAATCGCATGAGGCGTTAGCAAAGCAAGTGGGCCAACTAGCCTAAGAAATGGCCCAAATGAGAGGAAGTGGAGGAAGACTCCCAAGTGACACCACATTGAACCCGAAGCATCAAAGTTCAAGCACAAGCAATGTGAGGAATGTGCACATTAGCGTGGTAAGTCTTCTTTCAAATGATGAGGTTTGTAGTGTCAAAAGCATTCCACCACCACAACTTTTTGATGGTGTAGTGGAAGATGTAGGTGATGAGTCGGGAAGTAAAAATGAGCAAGAAACGATTTCACAAATTAAAATCGAAAAAGTAACTAAAATTTCTTTTTGTGAAAGTTGTTTACATGAATTGCATGCTAGGGCCAATGATATGGGTGTGGAGTTTAATACCATCCCATACCCATTGTCTTAGTTAAAACCAATTAATGCATCGAAGTTTGAAAAACGGGACCCACCAAAGGACAAGCAGTGGGAAAACTTTAAACAAGCAAAAATTAATCTATCGTTACTTGATGACATTAAAAAGGTCCCAGCTCATGTTGAGTGTTAAAAAGAGTTGATCACCGAGAAACGGCACAATAAGCTACTGAAACAATTTGACTTAATCTCACACGTTAGTGCTGTTTTATCGAGTGCCCTCCCCCATAAAGCTCAAGATCCGGGAAATCCTCTTATTCCAATCCAAATTGGTAAATTTCAAATTAAGAGGGCACTCCTAGATCTTGGAGCTTGTGTGAGTATTTTGCCCGGGAGTCTGTACGACCAATATGATTTTTGTCCTTCGAAAATTTTTGACACCACCGTTGTGTTGGCCGATCAGACTCCCACGCATCCAAAGGGGGGATGGTAGAAGATGTGATAGTGAAGGTTGAAGATTGATATTACCCAGTTGACTTTTTGATAGTTGACTATGTTGGGTGTGTTGAGGACACACAACCGATAGTCATACTGGGTAGACCGTTCCTGGCAACTACTAATGCCATAATAAATTGTGTAACGGGAACGGTAAGCATGAAATTTGGGGACCGGGAACTAAATTTGAGTGTTTTCCTAAATTTACTAACCCGCTCGGTGAGGTAAGTGTCCTAAGGTGGACATGAATCTGAACAAAAAGATATGTGCTATGCTTGGTAGGTTTGGAGAATCGAAGAAGAAATCAGTCAAGAAGAAGAAGGTGAAGAAGTCACCTCAAGAGAAGAAGGAAGAGGATGAATTAAGGAGGTTTGGCTCGTTTGGAAATAAATGGTATGAGTCACCGGTCGGTGATGTGGAAGAGTTCTTGGGCGACAAGTACTCCGTTTGACCACCATGAGGTGGTATGTTATTTGTTGTTGTACATTCTTTTTAGTTATTTTGTTTCATTTATTTTTAGCTTTCTTATATCTTCTTTTGTTTTGTTTTTAATTAGTATTTAAATGAACTTTGTGGGTCTGTTCTCTATATAACCCTCATGAGACCTACTCGTCCTCCCTTGTTTTGCGTTTTTCTGATTTAAAAGGGCTTGTTGCATAAGCTAAATGCAACCGTGATTCCTACGAAAGTGAGTTAGGTTGTTTTTGTTGTAAATTATTTTTCCACATTAATCAAAGTATAATAACGTATGGCTTGGTAATGTTTTCATATAAATGGTAGAACTAGATAACTAACAAATTTTGATGGTTGTGAGAAGCATGCTTCTACACAAGGGTTGCGATTTGTAGGTACATCGTGTTTGTGAGACGACCATTTTGTGAAGGTTGAAGAGCACACGCAGGAAGAGCTCGAAAATCAGGTGCATACGTTTCTTTTTTTACTTTGATTGTTAGTTAGTAATAAGTGGAGTGTATTTTGTATTTTGTATTTTAATTTCCGGGGTGAAATTTTGGGGAGGTTAGTCGTGTCACATCCCTTGCGTGACAACCGGTACTTTTCGGCTTTTAATTACGCGATTAACAGACGTTTAAGGCGATACTAACTAGTGTTTAAGACACATATTAACTTAATTAGGCTATCGGAAAGCTTAGGAACGCCTATTTGACCTTACAATACGTGTACAGTGATTTGTGGAAAACTGCGTAACGATAAACGGTAACGAAATGATACCGTTCAAAATGCTGGACAACGCCAACCAATATGAATTTTATATGCGTAATTTATTCATATGAATTAAGTTCTGCAAATTTATGGGGCCTTTTAACGACACAAAGCGAATATGGGAATGAAAAACGCAACTACAAGAACGCACCGGCAATGAACCGGAAGCACCGGACTTAAGCTATGCCTAGATATTGATATATTACGATATATTTAGCATCATTTTTGAATTTTAGTACTAACAATCGAAAGCAGGTCGAAAAACGGATACGAAACGACAAACAAAGCATTTACGCGATCTTTAGTGTAATCGACGAAATACACGCCAAACACCGACCTTCGATACAATTTAATGAACTTTCGACCCTAATTAAGCGTTATACAACATATAATGAAACTCAAGAGCAAAAACGGGCCACAAAAATGTCATTGGGCCACACGAAGAGCTAACGGGCCTTGGGCCCAACCCCCCCCCCCCCTCCAACCCTAACTATAAATAGATCTCATCTTCATCTCCCTCATTTTGAAACCCTAAACCTAGCACACAACAAGCCCCCTGATCTCTCTCCCTCCGATGAAAAACCAATCACCAGAGTACGGTCTCTGGTCGGCTTCCGGCCGTATCTCCGGCCACGCCTTCGCCTGCAACTCTCCTTCCACCACTATACACCCACACGCATTGAGTTTAGAGAGAGAGAGAGAGTTCTGTAGAGAGAGATCGAAGAGAGAGAGGGGGAACCGCGAGAGAGAGAGATCGGGAAGAGAAGATAAGCGGGCCACCCTTTACGGTGGTGCGGCAGTGGAAGACGGCAACGGCGGTAGCCGCTTCTCCGGCAACAGGTAAGCCGCCGAGCGGCTGGGTGGTGTCTCGACTCAGTTTGGTTCAATCTCGGCTCGATTCAGCTTTGTGTTTTAGTTCAGGCTTTGGTTCACATGGTTCAGATCTGGTTCAATCAAAATCGGTTTCAAAATAACTTTCATGGGAATTATCAGAAAATCAAAGCGGGCCAACTGGATCTTCTAATACTCCTGTTAGCAATGAGATGATGGAAATGGTGAAGTCTATTCAGCAGGACTTGCAAAAGCGCACTCCGATGGATGAAGTGAAAGCTCAAAAAGATGAGATTCAGGACAGAGCCATACAGTCGCTAACTACACAGATGGGGCAGTTGGCTAGTGAAATGGCTAGTTTAAAACAACAGAATGGGAAACTCCCCAGTAATACTCAAACGAATCCCAAGAACATGAAAATACCAATCAGTGGGGTAAGTTTCGTTCCTAATAATGATTCATACGATAAGATTTTAATGCCTCTGTGGTTGATATAATTGTAGGTATAAATGATGTGAATGTTGAGAGCAATGGCATTGATTTAGGGGAGCCAGTTGCTCCAATTCAAGTTGGGAAATTTAAAATCCATAAGGCACTGTTGGATTATGGTGCGGCGGTTAGTGTTCTCCCTGGTAGTCTGTACGACCAATATGACTTTGGTCCACTAAAAACGTGTGAAAACACGGCAATGTTTGCAGACGCTAGTGTGAAGCGACCCCGGGGAATTGTGAAAAATGTGATAATCCAACTTGGCGAGTTTTACTATCCAGTCGATTTTTTGGTGATCGATTATGCACCACTACAGATGTACATGCAGTCACAGGTAATATTGGGACGTCCATTCTTGTATACAGCAAATGCACAGATCGATTGCAGGGGTGGGTTTGTCACCGTAAGCTACAAGAATCGTAAGTTATATTTCAGTGAGTTGTAACAATCTATTTCTTACAATATGTACGATGATTCTGATCATGCTGATGCTACTGATGAATTTGGTTCTAGTGGTGATGAGTCCTGCAGGTCTGCGTTGACGCATGGTGGAAATCAAGAGGATAAGGAAAATGTGAGAAGGAGTGTTACTGACGGGAAACCCAGGCAGTTCCCGCCAGGGTGATGAAGCTGGGTATAACTCCAATAGGCGTGGAACTATGACTCTTCCCAAATACTAGATGGAAACATACGGCGAGAAATGGGAGGATAAGCATGCATCCGAACCAACCTAAGCAGATCAAGTACGGTCTGGCTGAAGACCTTTAAACTTAGCGCTCTCGGGAGGCAGCCCGAGGATGTAGAGTTTGTATCGTTGGTTTTCGTGGTGTGTGTTTGTATCTCGACAGGTTGAAACGATATAGCCGCATGGATGCAAGGATTCAAGTGTGGGGATGTTTGGCAACATCACCGACGAGATATCAAAGAATTCATGGGATACGTCTATTATGATTAGAGCGCAACAGTTACAACACCATTGACACGTATTGATTTTCTAATCAGGTGAATGTGTCTCCTTATCTTATGTTTTATTTGTTTTGGTGTCTTTGGTGGTGTGAAACTTTGTTGTGTTAAGGGAATGTGTTTTGCTTATCGGTGTTAGGAGTTAGCCGTTTACGGATTGTTGGTTGATATTTTCGGGTCATGTTCTAAAAGCACCATACATTGGGGGCAATGTATCCCAAGTGTGGGGATGTAGGGGCTCGGAAAGGGGGAACTAGTAAAGAAAGCTTGAAGAAATTGAAAAGTGATTGAAATCAATGAAAATTTTAAATTTTTTCATCGCCTTAAGTAAGTTAACTGGATTTGAAAACCTTAAGTTTCAAGCTAATGGGTTCCTTACCGGTAGTAAACTAAGCTAGTCCTTTGTCATGGTTGTCCCTTTAAGTTTCATGAGAGTAGGTCTGACAGTTGCTTTAAAGAAAATATGAGAAGAGATGTCTATTTAGGGGTAACATGTTTTAGATTGCATATGCGACATGTCGGTAACCCTTTTTCCTTTTCTTGGTGAGATTTTGAGCTTATAGAATTGATAGAAAGAATTACATTGTGAATTCATTTGTTGAGTGTAGGCCATGTGTTATCCTGTGTTAGAACTTGTGTGATTTGATACATGCTAAGATTGTGGATTTGACATGTGCACGTATATGATAAAGGCATTAGGATTCCCTGTTACATCCCTCATGTCTGTGTTTTGTTATGTTTACCCGAGTATTTTCTTAGTAGCGATGTTGAGCCTATTTACCTTTCGTTTGTCCACCCAATATGAATTGTGTAAGACCATCCGTGAATGACAATGTTTTGAGTTTTGAAATAGAAAGAAAAAAATAGAAAAAATGAAAAAGAACAAAAAGCGAGTCGTTTGAATGATGTTTGTTTGTTTGGGTAGAAACCAACCCAAAGGTATGAAGCATTGTGTGTTCGAATAAAGTTCTCACGGTTTGGTTGATTGTCGTTAGCCATATAAAAACTAAAAAGCTAAGAAAATTTTCCTACCTTAACCTAAGCTCAAAACCCAAAAGTCCTTTTGATATGTGCCGTGTCACATGATACAGTGGAGGCGTGATTGTTACAAGCCTATGATTGCAGGATTTCATGTTTGCTTTTTAAGTGTATACACTAGCACATTACACGCTAGTCCAGATATTACCCAAGAGGAGAGTACATTGTGAGGGGCGTGTAGCATGTATTCTAATTATAAACATGTTAGTTTTAGATAGACAAGTCTTAAGTTTAAAGTTGCATAATTTGCTTGTCGGACTGTCAATCTCGAGTGTGTTAGTCTATGGGACGGGTATGACTTTGGAACTAAACATGTTGAATTGGTTAAGGGATTTAGAGGTGTTGTTACTTGGTGAGCAGTTCTAGTTGGTTTGCTTGAGGACAATCAAAGGTAAGTGTGGTAATGTGATGGAGGGGGTGAAACCCGAGCTTTAAAGTGCCTAAATTGTGAGTTTTATATGTGTTCTATGTGTTTACTTGTCTTGGATGAGGTAACGATGAGAAATCATTGGTTTGTAGGTTAAGCACGTAAATCGGTGAAGTTAAAGTGGTTAAAGATGGAATGGAACACGTTGGAGTGGCCATGGCAGCTTTTGGCTTGGATTCGGGGGGTTTAACAGAAGTCAACAAAAGTCAATGTTCGGAAATACCATTAGGAGAAGTTGTCCGAGATAAAGTCATGAGAACGATTCCAAATAATTATTATGTGGATTGTTCTGAGAATACGTCGTAAAGGATAAATGTTTCTGAGTAGTTCGGTAACGTTGATTATCTATTATGTCCGGACTTAATAGTTATGTGAGGGTCCGGAGTAAATGGTCTTGTGAAGGTTAGGAATTTAAAGCAATGTGAGGGTTTGGGTTTAATTTATGTGTGAGGGTCCAGACATGTGTCTTTGTGTGTGTCCGGGTTTGATGTTAATATAGTTAGGGTTGGCCAGTATACATGCATGTGTGTTATACAAACACTGTTATGCATTAGGGTTTAGGTAAGACAACATAGAGGGGGAGTTACTAGTGAGAGAGTTTGTCACAGAGAAAGGTTCTGGTTTGGTATTGAAGTGATTGTAAACGTTACGTTGGATAATCAATAGAATACCCATTTAATTGTGATTTTGTGTTTGTTCATCTTATATATATGCTTTTGTTCTTGTTTGATCTACTAAGAGGATTCTGCACTCTTAGTGGATTATCAGTCTCGTTACAATCCTTGTGAAAGGGACCTACATTCTACACTATTGGAGGCTAGGAGACATCAAGGGACAAGGAATACTCATTGACAAAGCATTCTAACATCAAGATTGCTCCAGTACAAAAAACGCAACATTTCATCATCAAGCATGATCATGTGTGTCTAAAATCCTTGTGATCACAACCAAGGGATAAAGTCGTATGCCATTTAGTTCAATGTGAGTTGTTATCTATGTTGGACATGAATTCATGGTGTGTGTTAGATATCTTTGACATTTGCTAAGTTTTCATGTGTTATTTCTTATGTTGGTTATTTCTAAACATTATTTGCTAAGATCATTTCTTGTATTTTGAGTTAATCAATGTGTAATCATTGAATTTCAAGATAAATGATTGAAGGCTTTGTTATCATATTTGTATTTGATGGTTATCATTTTGAGATAGTCTAATTACATTGGTGTTTAATCATTGTAAGATTAAGTCCACAAGTATAGGTCTTTCAATACTCAATTGACATATAATTTTACAAGGTTATGTCTATAGGATTTTCCAAGCCAGATTTACAAACTCAAACTAGTAATTGTGATATCAAACTTGATACTTGGTTGTGCTCATTGTTTACTTTATTGAATTTACAACTTTAGTTTAATATGAATTTCTCAAATCAAAACAAAAAACCAATTTCAAGTTTTTTTTTATGTTTTGCAATCGATTGAGGTCTTATACCAATCACTAGTTCTTCGTGGTTCGACACCCTATTTGCCACTACTAATCTAGGGTATTTACCAACAATTAATCTTCTTATCTTTGATCAGTACTTGACTTACTATTATTATTATGCTTGTAATTATTTTCTATACTTGATATCGAAAACATTATTATAGGAATAGTATTATTGACGTTAGAAGGTGACAGTTATCAACCAGTGTGTCGGTTGGTTTTTGGGGCCAAATAAATGTTAATTCATATGTATATATTGTGATGATCTGCAACAATGATGATCACCAATAAATATGAAGTACTTTCATTACTTTTCGGTGTTCCATCTCTCTCTCACACTCAAAAACTATCAAAGGGAACAAAGGATCATTCTCCGATCCTTGTTCTCAATCATCCTTTTTCTATTGCCTTTGATAAATACAGGAAATAGGGAAATCTAGAGTTGATATATTTCTTTCTTTTTTGTGTTGATTGTTTAGATAAACATTATAATTATCCTAAATTTACATAGTGTGGAAGTGATATTGTTCAGATTCAGATGAAATGGCCAGAAAGAAGAGTACGAACTTGAGAGAAACAGAGAATGGAACATGGACTCTAATTCATCTGCATATTTTAATTCATACGAGAAGATCCTTATAAAGGATTACAAAGCATAATAAAGTGGAAACATAGGGATCATAGCATAAGCCACTTCCTCTTTATTAGACCCATTGCCTATCTACCAACTTAAGCAGAATTTGAAACAAATAAATGATTACGTAGACTTGGTAAATAAACATGAATCATGGATAATAAATATGCAGAATTGAAATGTGAACAAGAAGTGACGTGGGTATTGAACATATCATTCCACACCGCTTAAATTCACTACGTCCTCAAGGTGAAGATTGGGTTCATCTGTGGGGTCGACTATCATAAATAGTTGCGATTTATCACACCTATGTCTCGATTGATACCTTTCATTACAATGTAACATAGCCCTTTTGCATGCCAATCTCGAAACTCAGCATTAAAGAGTCACCCACGGATTAGGTGGCTGGAAGAGCTAACAAAGGGGCGGGATTTGGGGCCTAAGAGGCTAGTGGCATTAGTGGAACTCAGCTGGGTTGAAGGTGGACTGTCTATTTCTGATTTCTCTAACAGACTACCCAATGGGGGTGAGCGGGTGAGCAGGGGGGCGGACGGCTGACCTAGGTGATGTGTTACAAAAAACATGCTTTTATCCTATGTATTTTTTACATTTTGTAGTTAATTTGTGTTGTTTTATTAGATTTTAGTGTGTGTTTTATTAGTTGGTGTTATTACAGGTCCTGGTGCATAAGGAAGCAAAAAAACAAGGAAAAGGACCAAGAAAAGAGCACACGTGAACCAGAAATGAAGTATAGGGGCTCAAATTGCAATTTTTGGAAATATAGGTGGTAGGCATCTAGCAAGCCAAGCTGATTAGGCTCTCGCGACTAGCGGAGTGATATAGAATTTTGACCATAACACAAATTCCTTTACTAATTTGTTTGTCGTTATTCAAGCTCTTCACGTGGCGTGAGGCAACTTAAGACCCCTCTCACAACACGCCTATCAATCAAATGTCGACAAAACCTAGATTAAGTCCTATTTAAGCTCAGTTATACCCTTAGCTTCGTTTTTAACACCTTATGGATGAAAAAGCTACTGTGAAAGGTGATTCTAAGCTATTTGTGAAGATCATGGAAGATTGGATTGAAGTTAAAGTTTCACTTTCGGTTTCGGTTTTGGATTTATTGATTGTTATTCTAGTGCTTGGTAAATTGTCTATCTATTGTTTAGTTTTGTCACATATGAATGATATGTTTGGCTTAGTTTATGCCAATGTTCTGCATGTTTCTTATCTTGTTTGATTGTGTATTATTTAAGTTAATATTTATGTGTTTATCACCTATTTTATGTTTGTGAGTTGACTTGTGGTTTCATGTCTTAGAAAACCCTAGGAACGAGTCATGACTTTGCTAAAAGTAGTGTTATGTTATTCTTGAGACCGGGAGGATATAGGATATTGGGTTGTCTAGTTCTATAGTATACGGGTTTGGTGAGAGCGGAAGGAGATCCATCCTAGTAGCCTTTAGATCCTTAGCAATTCCAAGTCAAAACTATAGTAGATAGACTACCCATTACATCTTTGGGTGTATTGTGATTATTGAGACCGAGAGGAAATCTAGTCTTGGGTAACTTAGCATATTAGTAGGTGAGACCGGAAGGTGAACCAAAATCATAAACTATTGTGCTTAACACGCCTAATTGGGGATTGCCGGGTAGCATTAGTGAGACTTGGAGGAGATCTAGTGTGTCTTAACAAACCCTTATTAGTCGTATCCTTAGAAATTAGTTACCAATCAATTAAATAATTTCATAAATGTGCGACTTTACTCGTAGGATCCTATACCTAGGTAGTTGCTTTTCTCCATCTGATTTTTGACCCAGTAGTTCGTGCTAGCATTTGTCTTAGTTAAATTAGTAGTAAATATTAATCAAATAAAAACCCCCAAACTAATATTAAAAATTGACTTATGTTAGGTAACAGTTATTTGTTAAAAGTTGCTTAAACAGAGTCCTTAGGTTCGATATCTGGTCTTATCGGGTATATTACATTGTGACTGGTACACTTGCCGTGCGTGTGTGGTTTGTTTGAGAGCCTGGCCTTAAACTTGTTGAATTATATATTTATACACTTTTCACACATCACTCGGGCTCTTTTTCATACTTCAAACCAAATGTTGAATCTTAGGTTAAATTTGAGACTTGAGAGAGTTACTCGCTTAGTTGTAGAGATGAAAAAAGTCGGTTCTTTGACCTGAACATGAGAAACGGACCCAAACCAAAACCGGTTCTAACCGGATACCGTACAAACCATCAGGTTTAACTCCATACCGTAAGTTTAGCACCAGTATAACTAGGTAACTGATGTTTTGGGTTGATCACAACATTTGAACGCAAACACCACTCCCGTATACGCCTGGGTTTTTTTTTGTCTACTTTGCTTGTTTGCCACTTCACTTTATGGCTTCATCAACAGCATCCATTTCTAGTTCCTCAAACAAACCAATTGTTGTTCGAATTTTAAAAACTAAGAGCTTTTTGGTGAAAAAAATGGGTGTGTCGACTTATGTCAAATGTCTAATGGCTCTCAAAAAGCACATTGTAGAAGGTGTGTTTCTCTTCTCCAACCGTACTCGAACTCCACCTTGAGAAATCATATAACGAAATATTGCAAGAAGGTAATATATAATCCGGTGGAAAGTGGCCAAACTTGATTGATACATAAGGTGGGATTTATGTTTACAACTTTAAGAAGGTTGAAGGCCGAATGGCGAAGTTTGTGATTCAAGAAGGTTTGTCGTTCTCCCACTTCGACAACCCTCACTTGACAAAGATGATCCAAGACACACTCCAAGGTGAAGTCGGCCTTTTCTTTTAGTGGTAGGGTTTTATCGATACGATGAACAAGACTAACTCCTTCATCGTTGGAGATGTGCATATGTTTAAAAGACCACTTGGACGCGATTCGGGACCATTATTCGAAATCTTAGTGAAACACTGGATTTATTTTCTACTGTCTGCTTTTCGTGAAAAAAAAACAATTGAGGTGGAGGGTTTTTTTCAAACAACAAGGGCCCGGATCAACTATTCAATCAAATGATATTGAGCATGCTTCCCATCTCTTCTCGAGAAACATGTGGGCTATTTCTTTGGATCGTACACAACACCAAACAACTCTCGAAGACCAAACAGAAGTTGGAGAACGAATACGTGATGAAGTGGTGGAAAGGGACTAAGTGAGCCCCTATCTGACGAGGAACTCACCTACGATGCCATATGCGCACAAGTAGTTTGGATGAAGAATAAACACCAAAAATAATAATTGTACTTTTAGAATTATGTAATATTTTTTGTATTTCATTTTACTATTTTCTTGTTTAGAAACCTTTAGAAAATAATAAAGTCATAATTTTTGTTTTAGTTTTTTTTCATTTTAGCTTAATTTTTTAAATGTGCACGTAAGAATTGGTTTATGAATCGAAACCAAAACTAAACCAAACCAAAACTAACCTTTCAAACCGACCAAACCGTGGGGGAGAGGGGGGAGCGAACCAGTTTTAAACCAAAACCGGTTTGACTTAGAACCAATCAAAGTAAAAAATGGTTTGGTTCTTAAAAAAATCCGCTTTGTTCATCTCTACTAAATGTTGGATTGTCTGAAATTTAATATTTGAGTAATGGTCCATAAACTTGCTAGCCCAGTTAAAAGTATTAGCCCAAATAATATAGACTTAAGAATAAGCCCAAGCCATCAAATACCTGCACGTCACATATATAAAAATAATTTATGTATTATTCAAATCTAATTTATGTATTATTCAAATCTAAATCTAATCTAATGATAATAGGAAAACGAAATGAACAGTATTTATAAACCTGAGTCAGCAGAAGGCTCTTATCTCAGTCACACGTAGCAGTCTTCATACCCCATGTTTTCAACCCATTTCAAGAAAGAAAGCGTTAGAAGAGAAAAAGAGGAGCCGGAGAATCAAGAGGGATGGAGATGGTTGTTGGCGGCGGCAGACGCGGCGGAGGCCATTCTGTGCTCCGACGATGGGAACTACGGCGGTAGCGATGTTTTCGGCGGCGGCTAGGGTTCAATTTCGACGACGGTAAGTTTTCAGTTCCGATTGGGTTTAAGACACGCAGACCGGTCACATGTCTAGGTGGTTCTAATCTCGGTGACGGTGATGACGATGGGTTGAAGATGAACATAAGTTCTTCCTTTAATTATGGGTTTTGTATAACCGGTAGTTTCTTATATATGTATTTGGTATACTACAACTTTTCTCTTAGTCCATCTCAGTTTGTTTCGATCCATGTGTTTGTTTTGTACACGTAGACGAAGTAACGTGGAGATTTTGTCAGTCTGTTGTCGTTTGTATCTTCGATTTGGCGTTCAGATATGCCAGTATTTTTTCCATCTGTTTGTTTTAATGATTATTTAGGTTTGTTTGTATGTAAGGTTGGATTTAGGTAAGTGTTTTGCAGGTTTTATGTCACTTTGTTCACTATATTTGACTTTAAAAAGTCAATTATTCTATTGATTATTTAGAATAAGTTTTCTTCTGTTTGAAGTGATACGAGCAAAAGAATTTGATGACAGTTGAGCTTAGATACGGAAGACGGAAGGTATACCATAAATGGTGGGAGCGGGGCCTTGATTGGTGTTTAATGTACAACCATGACCCACCACAGTGACTTCAGTTTTGTTGAGTTGCGCCCTGTTGAGGTTTCCTACTAATTACAATATGTTGGAATTGTTAATTCCTTATTTTAGTTAGTTTTTCACAACTATGCTTATAAACATTAAATAAACTATACTAATTACAGCTTTCTCCTAATGACGCGGAAGAAGTCTAGCCAGTGAATTTTCAACTATCGTTATTCGTTAATACGTTTTGTCACCGAGTCCTTACCTAGAAAGACGGATTTGAGTTGATTCTGCAAACAACTGGCGTTTGCCGTTTCCTTACATTTTAATTAATTCCACCTTCTTGATCGCGTGCAGAGGTCAAGAGGGTGCTTAAACCAGGTGGTATTTACGTATTTGTGGAACATGTAGGTGGAACGTGTAGCCGCTGAAGGTACTAACTAAACGCAATCTACTGATACACTTACGATTTCAAAATTGCAAATCGTTTTTATTTTGTTGGAGCGGATGGCACATTTCTTAAAGTTATACGACGCTCTTTAGATCACTGCCGTAGGTCAAGTTCATTCATGTTGTATGTGATCTTCATGATCTTCCTTTATTTTGAAATAAATGTTTCCTTAAAATTTTTGTGCATACTCTGGTTGTACATTTTGCTTGCCATGTTTTTATTTCTTTTCGTTATTTAGTATGCTTACATATTATTTGTTTTTTAAACTTTTTTTTTTGTTTACAGGTGTTATATACTAGCTATTTGCTAGAAGGACAGAACCATTCCTCTTTGCTTTTAGGCGAGATTTAAGTTATTTCCTTTCTGTTTTGGATATCTATTTGATTATATGCATGTATTTTTTTTGCAATTAATTTGACGTTCATTCTTGATCTGGGTAATGCTGCAAATGCCACGCCTGGTGGTCCGCATACGGTTGGGGCGGGTTAGTTTTTAGAGTACTACGTTGGGTTAAAACGTAGCCAGGAAGAGGTTCTGAGGTTTCGAGTATGTGAATGGGGTCTTTTGAGAGAAAGGAACTTCCCCATCCTCAGATAACACTTATCTATCTGGTGTTAATGTTATTAACTTAGGATTAGTTTTATCAACTAACCAACGTTATGTTGTAAATGTTTTCAATAGGCATGACCTGTGCATCCGTTGACATCACACTAAGCATAACAATTAGCTATTAGGATTAGAGGCACCATTTTGGAATTTCTTTCAACTGTTGTAATTCATAATTGCATTTTGAAGACATTGCCACCTCCGTTAATGTTGGGCGAAAGCTTTTTTTTAACTAATATCTTCTTATCCATCAAGCCACACCACAAAGAAGGCGCATGAAGATGATCGCAATGAAAACCTTTTTTGGAAGGTGCGCATGACGAATGAAAAAACTAAAGGAGCTTTTTTTATGCCTGCAGATGATCAAGTCTAGGCAGCTGAAACCCGAAAGCAAGCCATCGCCTACAAAATCTTAAACAAAATACAACTTATCTACATAACAAACTAGGTGTTAGTGTGCTAAGTTGTAATCAATTTTCTGCCGTTAAAATTTTGTATTTTCTTGATACGTAGGTTTGGCGATGTGACTATGGAATGTAGGTATGTAACAATCACTTGGATCTTATAAACTATGATGTACATGAAATGAATTCCCGCAACGGCGGGTGATAAATCTAGTTTGAATAATTGGAATGGTTCGGTTTAAAATCCGGGATTCGGAAACCGAATTTGGAATTTGGTCTAGATTCGAGTATTTGAAACTCTAATTAGTATTTTTTTTTTTCAAATTTGATTCGAGTTGAATTTCATATTTTTTCGCTATGTCATCATACGTGGCTAATGGTAAAACGGCGGCATAGATATCTGAGAGTGGAATGACGGAGAGACGTATGAGGCATGCTTTATGTGTTTTTGTTAATTAAAATTTCAAATATTATAACTTTTAACTTTTTAACAACCCTTTTTATGTCTAGATATTATCTAACCTTCCACTTACAACAATTTAAACCTACACCAATTTTATGGGTAACAAACAACATACTAAATACGAGTAATCATTGATATTTTATTTATCGTTAATATATCAATTAGAATTTATAAAATGAATAAATATATGATTAATAATAATTGAGCCGCTATGGTCGGACAAGAGATTAGTAGTGTTATTAGGCTACCCTTAGTGGGCGACAACCCAACTCCACATCACCAGATTCCGGCACCAAGTACCGTTATGTGGGCGCTATCACACGGCTCCAAACCTACTTTCGCCAAGCGCTTGATGGTTGTGAGGGCATAGAGTGAGAGTAAAGAAATTAATTTTCTTTTTTTAAGCTAATTACACAAGTCACATAACCCATTTAGTTAAACTATTAGAGGACCCGGGGTAGACGCGTGATGTCCCCCGGTCACGCGTTTTCGCGTTTTGCACACCGCCACCACCAACATATAACGCTTGATATATGTTTGACGCGTGATATTTATAACGCGTTGGACTTTAAAAATCGAACGTTGTGAACATGACCGTTGATATTGTACCCTTTTTTAATTAAAAAAAAACCTAAAACAATCTATATATATTTTACAATTTTTAACTATTCACCCACATCAAAACAGAAACAAATATCATACATTTTACAATCTTTATACCATTTCACAAATGGATTTTCCTACGGTTTCAACGTTTCCGATGGACAGCGATAGCGATAGCGATAGCCAATTTCGTCTTCCGACAATGAGACGCTTAAATTTTTCGTGTCAGTGTATAACGATCTTGAAGGAAGTTCGAACCGCCCAAAGAAGAAAATGGTGGATCGTGATCGTATACATGCCAACGAAGTCTTAATGAACGATTAATCAAACATGACGGACGTGCAATATCTCCAGATTGGGTGCCGGATCCTCCTACACAAGTTCACGTTCCCGGAAATATCCAACAGCAGTTGCGTGATGAAGAAACTCACTTTCGCTTGAGATACGATTTAATCGAACTAGTAGGTTCTTTAGGTTTGGAATTTCCTTATTCAGACGAGGAGTATAGTTTCTCTATGTATTTTTTTTAATTGTAGTCTAAAATATTGAACTAGTATGTTTTAATTTTAATGAAATTTTAAATGAATTTTATAATTTATAATTTTAGTGTTTCATTGTTAATTTATAATTAAAAAATAAAAATAAAAAAAAAGTTGCAAGTGATGGAATTTCAACAAGTGATGACCATTTCCACTAAAAAAGAGTATGAGTGATGAAATAATAGTTGATGACATGACGGAACTTGATTGAAAATTATGAGTGAGTAATGAGTGATGGGTGATAACCACCCCTACCCCGTTGTCTCTTGTGAAGATACTGCTCAATGCATGTTTAACAACGACGTAACATAAACTTTTGCTTTTTTTAAGTTAATAACCAAATTTATATTTATAATACCTAAAATATGAGATGAAGTAGGGCTGTTTAATTTATATAATAATAAGTGGTAAAAACAAAAGAAGTCAAACGGGAGTAAAAATGTGTCCTTTGCCGGCCGGCTATGCCACTTTTTCCGGCAGGAATCTTGTCAGACACAAAATATTTTTTTATAAATTTACACATCATAATAATATCATTACTTGTTAATTAAGTATTTAAAACCATCCGAACAGATCTTCCAAAATTGCATGTTATTCGCCGCCCAAAATCCTCGCTTAATTCAGCAAAACATCTTTTTCCACAAAATCAATCCAACTTACCCCGTACCAAATCCATCAAAATTTGTGTGTATACAAATGCCACTGAAGAACTATTTCAAGTCTTGCTGCTAGTTTTAACCACATCGATCTGTTGAAGAAGAATCAAGAATGTCGTTTGTCGTGGGATTAATAATCGGAATTACACTTGGGTTTGCTTTGATTGCTGCATTTGTTCGATCGGAGAATGCGAGATCCAAGCGTCGGGTTGCTCTTGTAAGTTCAATTTATTTTGTTTTTATTTTATTTTATTTTTATTTTTATTTTTATTTTTATTTTTTTTAATGTTGAATGTTGATCTTTCTGTGTTCCATGCATACCCTTTTGTTGTAAAGTTGAATTGATTTACGGGTCATTGCAATTTTTTATTTTTATTTTTCTTTTTTAATGTTGAGTGTTGATTTTTGTGTTCCATGCATACCCTTTTGTTTTAAAGTTGAATTGATTACTGGGTCATTGGAATTTATGCTTAATAAAGGTTTGGAGCGTGTGGGGATGGATCTTTATATAAAAAGTTTTGATTTTTAATCAAGAATGTGTGAATTTGTGCTGCAGCATGTATGTTCTTGGGTTTTGTTCTGATTTGGTAATTGGTTTTAGTTTGAAGTTTAAAAGATTTGATTTTTATCCACTAAAAGTGTGTATGTGTGTGGATCATTATTTCTAGCTGAGTTGATATGAGTTCTCAGTTGCATACTTGCAGAATTATAGGTTTTTTTTTAACAAGGATTGAAGTGCAAGCTGTTACATGAGTCCTCAGTTGCCTACTAGCACAATTACAGATTTTTAATGTTTATTTATGTAATTTTGTTTGTCAAATGTTAATTGAGTAGCTAGAGTTAAGAACTATACAGTTAATATCGGTTATATCGATCCCCTAGTAAATATCGGTGTCAAATATCCGTCGGAATATTGGTATCGATAGTATTGGCGATATTGACCGATATAACCGATATCTCTCCGATATTTGACCGATAACCAATATATCACCGATATATCACTGATATATTAGTGTTAAATTGCTATATATATAAATTCTGCAATTTTATTAAAATTACCGATATCCCACCGATATCTTACCGAGATAACCTATATCTCAAATATCGGTCCTTGACCGATAATTAACTGCACAGGTTAAGAATCCTAAAACATGATATTTGTGTATCACTGTTTGTTATGAGTTGAAACATGTTATGAAGTGATTTTATGCAACTTCATATGCATACGCGAGTCACTGAGTTCAATGTGTTATGAAGGCGACTGTAGTTGCTGCATTTGCAAGGATGACTCGTGAAGATTCGACAAAGTTACTCGCCCCTGAGTATTATCCTTCTTGGGTTGTTTTCTCACAGCGACAAAAGTTGAGTTCTACTTGTCCCGGTTTCACATCCATTTTGCTTTTTATGTGTTTTTTATATGTATGGGAATTGATTTTTCTCTATATTTTGTTGTTGCAGTTGACATGGCTTAATACTCATCTTACAAAAATCTGGCCCCATGTAGACGAGGTAACTTCGGCAATGACAAAACCGTCTTATTTTTTTCTTTTAAAATTCCAATTTTGTACAAATAACTAAACATACACCGCTCAAGATAATCAGGGTCTGTGATGTATGATGGTGGCATAATTATTGATTGTGAATTTGGTGAGCCTGGAAAAACAGGCAGGTCGGGTCGGGCCGGGCTGGGTTACGGGTAACATGAGTTTGGGTCAAACTGGGTTGTGAGCAAAAAGGGTTCCGATCAAAACATGCTGTTTTAAAATTGGGAGCTTAACATCGGTCCGGGTCGATTTGGTGTAGGCAGCTTCAGAGCTTATAAAGGCAAATGTGGAGCCGATTCTTGAGCAATATAGACCAATTGTACTCTCTTCCTTGACATTCTCCAGGCTTACTCTAGGCACGGTTGCACCACAGTTTACAGGTTCGCCTACATTAATTATTTTTTTATTTTTTTATAGATTTTCATATTCTGTGAGAATTCATTAAATGTAGTGATTAATTAGTTTTCGGAAATGACACCATAATTTTCAGGAGTTTCCGTTATTGAAGATGAAAGTGATGGAATAACTTTAGAGTTGGAACTAAACTGGGACGGGAATCCTAGTATAATACTTGATGTCAAGACTAGACTTGGTGTCAGTTTGCCGGTGCAGGTACGGCAATTCGTTTAGCCATCCGTGTTATTATCGCGTTCTGACTTTCTGAAAAATGATATATCTCAAACGTTATGAGTTAAAATTGTTAAACCGTTTTCTAAAGTTAAATAATATTCATATGTAATCTAGATATCCAATCCTCTATTATGACGATTTACTGACGGATCTGTAACTGAATTTAAATATGAGAATTTATTTTCTTTGTGTAGGTGAAAAATATTGCTTTCACAGGGGTTTTTAGGTTGATCTTCAAGCCACTAGTTAATGTATTTCCTTGCTTTGGAGCCGTCTCATTTTCTTTGAGAGAGAAGGTACTTCTCTTTTCCGTCTTCTACGGTTATGGTAGAAAAAATAGAAATGTGATTGTGGGTCCTATTAGTTAGACTTGAAAAAATCAATGACTAGATGGCTGAGAGTGGCGGTGTAAACGGGCCAGGCCAAGCTCGCTTAAGCTTAAGCTCGACTTGTTTAACTCAAGAGAGCTCGAGCTCGAGCTTGAACTCGGCTCGTTTCAAGCTCTATGTCTAAAGGTCATACTCGGTTAGTTTATTATTTATTAACTATTTCATTATTTAATTTATATACATATACAATTATTTTTATAATGATAATTTTTTATATATTACATAATATCATAATTATACATATATAACTATATATCAATTACTAATTTATTCTATTTAAATAAACATTATTATAGATATATAAATATTAGGCCCTGGACTTGAGCTTGTTTATTCAAAGGAGCTTCAATTTAGGCCCCGCCTCGTTTAAGCTCTTCTCGTTTCGAGCTTTTAGCAAGCCGATCTCAAGTGGATCAGGAGAGGTTCGGCTGGTTTACACTCCTACCTGAGAGTAAATCAATTCTTTTGTTTTTTTTTAATTGCAGAAAAAGATGGATTTTACTTTGAAAGTAGTTGGTGGTGACATATCTGCTATTCCCGGTGTTGCTGATGCTCTTGAGGTGTGAGTTTCATTCTAGTCTTCTATCAATCTCTTTTAATAGCTTGTATATTGCATGTTTTTATGTTTTCCTTTTTCAAAATTTTCAACGTATGATGCAGAGTACCATACATGATGCTGTTGAGGATTCTATCACATGGCCGGTTCGAAAAGTTATTCCCATTCTCCCTGGTGACTATAGGTATGGCCGAAAATTGGTATATGACATAAGTACCCTTCGACGCTTCCATAATTACAAAAATCATCATTTTTTTATTATGATTCGATAGTGACCTTGAGTTAAAGCCCATGGGGACATTGGAGGTGAAGCTTGTACAAGCTCAAAATTTGACTAACAAAGATTTTATCGGGAAATCTGATCCTTTTGCTAAGTTATATATACGTCCGTTGCGTAGTGGAACAAAAACAAGCAAAGTTATCGTAAGTTTTTATAATTTTTATATGGTTGTTTTTGCAAAGAACAACGATGAATTCTTTGGTTTATTACTTTGTATTTAGGACAATGACTTGAATCCAGTTTGGAACGAACATTTTGAGTTTGTAGTTGACGATATATCCACCCAACACTTGACCCTAAAAGTATATGATGATGATGGGCTTAACTCTTCGGAACTCATCGGATGTGTTCAATATAAGCTGAGTCAACTCGACCCTGGTAAAGTGAAAGATGTGTGGTTAAAGTTGGTAAAAGATTTGGAGATCCATAGAGACAATAAAGACAGAGGGAAGGTGAGAACTCTAGAGTTGAATCTTGGGTAACGGGTCAAAATGTGTTCGGGTTGAAACAGTCGTTTTTTATAATAAATACATATCTAGACGGGCTGGGTTGACCCGCAAACACTTTTGTCTATCTCTATTCTGCATAAGTAATATATTAATTATTATTAAAACTGTAGTGTTATAACATGATGAATAGGAGATTATATGCTTTGAGTTGTTATAATTTGGTTCCTTGCTTTTGTGTAGGTGCACTTGGAGCTATTATATTGCCCACATGGTGTGGGAAACGGGTTCACCAACCCATTTAGTAAAAACTTATCAATGACATCTCTGGAACGGGTGCTCAAAGATGGTTCAGGCGGTGAACATGGTGATGTCGTTAATCTCAAAAAACGAACCGTAATTATAAGAGGAGTGCTATCTGTCACAGTAATATCTGCCGAAGATCTACCGCCTGCAGATTTAATGGGGAAAGCCGATCCTTTTGTTGTGCTCACAATGAAGAAAACGGGAACAAGAAACAAGACGGGGGTATGTTCGCATGATTTTTCCTAGAGATGGAGAAGTGGTCGGGTTTGGGTAACGGGTCAAAAAGGGTCCGGTTAAACATGGAAGTAGTTTTCTGTTCGGGTCAGGTTGAACAAAACACTTTTTAACCAAAACTTCTACTCTTTCTTACAAAAAATTCAGTGTCAAATATGATTACCAAAGTTATATATTTCAAAATGATCTTAGTTTTGAATATCTTTTTTGACGAAAATACAGTTTGGTCAGCTTGGTCAACTCTCAACCCATTTCCCTTTTAGCTATATTATGTGTTTGAAAAATTAGATACAAAATATCATCTAAATCGACGCATTTAAAATTAGGTGAAATTGTCACCTCTAGTCTTTTGTTTTTTCAAAAAAGAAGCATAGAATGATAACTGATTTTACTTGGTTTAATAAGTTATTGTTGTCAAATTGCAGGTTGTTAATGAAAATCTGAATCCAATTTGGAATCAGACTTTTGACTTTGTTGTTGAGGACGGTTTACATGATATGCTTATCGTAGAAGTATGGGACCATGATACATTTGGGAAGGTATGCGCATCGTTTTGCATGTTCCTTGTCGTTTAGGATTAATTTCATAATCATATATTTATTTACGTACATACAATTCATGGTCACATGTGTAACATTCGGCTCCTCATGCCAATCAATATTGTCCGCTTTGTTCATAAATTTTTGGTTGCCCGTATGGAGATTTCCCAAGGTCACCTATCTTGAATTACTCCCAACCAATCTTCCTTTTATTCATAACCAATGTTCCGAAAATGCGTTGGTGGTTCTTGGGCATTCTTTATGAGCCCGATATATGTCCTGTCCATGGCTGATGTGGGATTTGCCTGTCATAGCTTTTTTCACAATGCTGACTTTGTTAATGTGCTCGAGTTTTTGCAGGATTTCATGGGAAGATGCATTTTGACTCTAACGAGAGTTATATTAGAAGGGGAATATAAAGAAAGTTTTCAAATTGAGGAAGCTAAATCAGGAAAACTGACCTTAAATCTCAAATGGTTAGCACAACCACTTTATCGCAATTCTTAGCGTTGTTGCGTTCGGCTCACCATAATTTGCCAACAAGAAGAATTATTGAAGAAGCACACGCATGTTCATATTCAAAAGAGCCTTGAAGGTGCAAATTTTGCATGCAAGAAGCCAATATGATATTTATGAAGATGGTAAGATCAAACAATTTTTGGGTAGAAAAACATGGATGTTCTTGGTGCAATTTGTGTTTGCATCTTGGTTTTGAAAGTAAAAAACTTTTTGGTCAGTTGTGGAGTGATGATTTTGTGGTGCTAATTAATAGTGCTAACAATGAACTAACCAAAACTTTCATTTTTTTTTTTTCTCATACACCAAGTAGAAGGATATATCAACCACATACTAGAATTCAAAAAATTATGCCACTTTACTCTAATTATTTTGAATATAGACATCCAATAGTTTTGGCTTTCATTTTTCTTATATTAGAGGGGTATTACATGTACAAATAGAGTATCAAACCTTATAAAAAAAAGGCTACTTAAGTTATTGGTGTTCACATGGTTTTGGTATAGTTTTGTGATAAATAGATTGAACTAAGAGTTATCAAGTAACTAAAAATATCTTTTTTTGTTTTTTGAACAATTAAACCGAACCATTTTATTCATAGTGGGTTAACATAGTAAGGTACTATGTAGGGGTGGACCTAGCATGTTACTAGGGGTAGTCTCCGCTACCCCTTGACACTCTGGCGGTAGTGTAAATTTTAGAAAAAATGGATGTTTTTTCGATTTCGTTACCCCTTTTTATATGAAACGTTCCTCCTATAAAGATTTTCTAGATCCGCCACTGGTACTATGCAGTTACATGCCTGGACTGCAGATTATCACAGCAACATCACAATACGACTTAAACATTAAAATTCAAAATTAATGATATCCCTCCATTCACTCCATGTTACTTCAGTATCTGATGTAGTTAAAAATAAGAGATCTTAAAAGTGGTGACAGTTGCAAGACATAAGTTTTTGTCATTGGACTAGTTAGTGACAATCTAAAGCGTTGTTAGGTAAACAGACCAAGTTCGGTAATTGAAGTCTTGGTATGTTTCATTAACATAATTGACAATGAAAATATGTTGTTAGTCGCTTACGGACCCGAAAATTTTTTTCATGGGGTGGAAATTTTTATAATGGGTTCTGTCTGTCTATTGATATATACTTTTTTTTTTTCATAGTTAGGGTCGGAAATTCTTACCATTATTCTTATTCAAGTTAATATCTCAATAACATATTTAATTGGAGTATTTTTTTTGAACGGTGACTTTTTTATGAGTGACCCAATGTCACACCGCCTAAACGACGGCCCTAGCCAAGATCCTACGTTTTCTTAACCGGGCCCACGCTGGGTTTGTTAGACTTGGTTATGGTGTTCCCCCGGAAACCGTACTGCCTCCACACGAGTTGCCTCGCTGAAGTAACAGCCGGATGAAAACCAGGGTGAGGCTCATGGTCAAACCCCCCTCGGTGGGTTTGTCACCATCATTGCCTAATATCCACCCCAATATGACACAAGTGGGAGTTGAACTTGAGTCCCCATTGGAAAACCCAAGTCTCGTACCACTAGGCCACAAGTGGGGGGATATCTAAATTGAAGTATTTAACGTGGATTTCACATAATCACATTGGCGATTGGACTCAATCATAACTTATAAGTCATAACTCATAAGTATTCAAATAGTCAATGTTTCTAATCCACATTAACTATGTTACCCAATAATAAAAGAACTATACGATACAATTGAATATATTAGTTTGGTAATTAAAACTATTAAGATAACATGAAAGTTTTGTACAACAATTCAATATATCAGTTGGTAATTAAAACTATTAAGATAACATATCATGAAATTTTTGTACAACTTCATTTTAGTACTTAAGAGGGCGGCTGCCCCTACTCATAACCTAGGTCCACTGTCACACCCCGATTTCTGGTTGGCCCAGAATTAGAGTCACGTGACGATAGGATAGCAGCTACCACAATGTGCAGGGGAAGATAGAGATATCCCAAAGGTAGGATCCAATAAAATGGACTTGAGACTATTTTAGGTCTCTAGCCAAGGAGTCACAAATTCCATGGTTTATGACCAAGCACTATCTAGCCTATTTCGTTACTCGTCACCTGTAGATTAATCTTTAAAAATACGTCAACTTTCGCTGGTAAATACAATTAACCGACTTATTCTGAAAATCATTTTATAAAATCATTTGAAATATTTATCACGAGAACCCGTAGGCAATCACCAAATATTCCTTGGGATATTTTTTTTGTCACCGGTTTTACATGATTGTCAATACAGTCGGTAACCAGAATCATATGCCGGTCATTGCTATAATGACTATGGTACACACCACCTTTAATACAATGTCTTACGGGCGTATGCCTACCCCGGTGCGTATTTTATATGGCCGTACCTCATGGATGAGTCGGCACGACCAACCCCCAGTGATTAAGTTATCAAGCAATACAGATTAAACCAGATTCTTATATTTATGAAAGCATATACCCATTTATATAATACCCGCTCCAAGAGGCTTATTGCCATATCCAAAAAAAGTTAAAAGAAATTAGGCTAACAGTAATTACTTGTGCTAGTTGTATTCTCACGGTGTATTGGTTCTCGTAACACAGACGAATCAAAGTTTACTAACTCAGGTGCGATTTACCAGAGAGCTCTATATTCTAGAAGGATGGAAATATTATCTTATAGAATGTTCATGGGTCATTATATATCCTTTGGACTTTGACGAGCTACTTAGAATTGCACTCGGTTCCGCTAGATTAAGCGTTGACCAGATAGCAAGTAGTTTATACCCGTCCGAGTGCACAGCCTTGTTGGATACAGTTTATTTAACCAATCATTCTGATTTAAAATGGTTTTGAAATCATTTGACCAGTTACGGCTAGTTTATACGAGCTAAGTCCGCATAACTCGTTATGCACGTAAAAGCGGTTTCGGATGGTCTAATGGGTCTATGACGAGTCCGATAAGTCAAAACACATTTAAGATGTTATATAATCGGTCTTGAGGTCAGATTATGTACCATATGAATTTAAGATCATTTTATGCCAAAAGGGCATGTTTGACCTTTTTATAATATATTTATGGGACTCGTCAAATGACCCTTCAGATAACATGACCAAAAGGTATAACATCAGAGGGTTATTCCCTATATTATTATGGTCACATAACATATCTTGGTTGGGTTTCAAAGTAGACCAAACGGGTCAAAATCGAAAGTCAAAATAAAAGTCAACTGCTTGACTTCCGACATGGAATTGAAAGCTAAACTGAAAATGACGAGTTGGACATGCCAAAATAAGTTTTATAGTGTTATATAAACTGTAATGACGTCAAAACTCATAGTTAAGATACTTAAAAGATCATTCGTCGTAAAATACAAAGTTTATGTTTTTTACTTTTATTTAATACATGTTTGAGTCGCCATTTCGCCTACTAAACGTGATGATTAGAGGTATAATCACAGGGTATTAATACCCTCACTATTATGTTCATGTTGCAAAGTTCAATTTGAACTTTGACTTGACCAAAATTGTCAAAACCGAAAGTCAAAGCAAAAGTCAATTTGCTTGACTTTCGGCTAATAACGAGCCTATAAATTGAAATAGATTAGAAAGAACACTTACTAGTGTTAGAAGGAACACTTAGATTAGGAGAAGGAGTCTTCTATAAGGAGTAACAAGCTCCAAAGTGTTTTTGAGTGAAAGAAAAGAATGGTGTGATTACTTTGTGAAACTAAGGACCTATTTATACTAATTCAAGATTGCTAGAGATGTGCCAAGTGTTTCCAATTGCTCTAAGAAGATTATTAGTGGCAGTTTATGTGTCACAATTTGGTTAAATGGTGGCAAAGATTCATGAGAGGTGGCACAAGGATAAGAAGGTTGCTGGCCAGCTCAATTCTGTTGTCAGCGTAGTCCTTACAGACCGTAAGGGTGATACCTTGCGCCCCGTAAGGGACCCTGGCGTGCAAAACTTTTGAACATCTTTACAAACTATAAGAGGATGTTCTTGCATTCCGTTAGGGACCTCAGAAATTTATTGTAACAACTCGTAATTTCGTTGTTATCTCTTTTCATCTATCTTCGTTGAATCTATCATTATAAATCCAAGATTTGATTAAATGAAATGGGTTATGTTTGTTAATTATTGTTTGTCACAACTATATTACATCTAAACGCTTATTAAACGCTAATTCAACGCAATCACAAGTAGTTATGCCACTTTAAGAGCTGAGTGTGTTATTGTTTAATAAACACTTGTGCCTTAGACATCGCTTATCACATCGCATCGCAATGCAGTTGATTATATTACTTTTTGTTATTTATGTGTTATGTGTGTTTTATGATTTATGGTAATATTCGCTATCGTAACACTCTCACTCGCACGAATCGCTTAATCGCATTATCCTATTATTTAAATCGCTTAACATAACTATGTAATACGAACCAAATCACCAAACGAACACTTCTGAAAATAACGAACAAAACTTAGCCACCAGGCCAAGTTCGGCCGAACTTGAGTACCTCAAGTTTGCCCGAACTTGACCAGGCTTCAGAATCTCCTTAAAGCTAGCAAGTTCGCTCGAACTTGCATAAGTTCAAGCAAACTGGCCAAGTTCGCCCGAACTTGTGCCAAGTTCGCTCGAACTTATGCCAAGTTCGGCTGAACTTGATCTCAATCAGCCCATTCTCCCCTCACCTATAAATACCCAGCTCCTCCATTAGTGCACTCCTTGCTGCAAGTTCGCCCGAAAGCTCCCAAAACCGAAAACCTTTGATTTCCAAGGAAGAATCGACCCGTTTTTTATGCAACAACGTTTTACAACGATTTCTCACAAGGTTTTACCTTCGATATCATCAAAACTCTTCTGTTTACGAAAACCTTCACCTTTTTCTACGAAACTTCTCTTTTTCACTTAGATCTACACTTAGATCTAAGTAAAAACCTTTTAAACATCGATTTTTACACAAAATTCGGACTAAATGACGTATGTTTCGTTCACTATGAAGTGGAACGAGGCGTTGTCAAGCAAGATCTCTGATCCGGAAGCACAAGGACGATGTCGTCACCTTGCACGAGCTGGACTAACCTGTACGAACCATCAAGTTCGCCCGGATTAGCCCGAGTTCCTGTAAAGTGGCTAAAACTCGCTCCAAAAGACCTCTCCAGCCTAGGTTTTGCTTAGTAGCTTAAGGTTGGAGGGATGGACACTCTATTTCCTAAGCAAACGACGCCAAAACGCACAATTTGGTGACCAAAACAGCCAAGTTCGCTCCAAATAGGTCAAGTTCGCTCGAAGTTGACATGAGATTGATGAGCAACTTCGGCCGAACTTGCTCAATTCTCTAGAAAATCAATCAAGTTCGCCCGAACTTGTATGGTTTCCAAGGAAACCAGACAAGTTCGCCCGAACTTGTTCAAACCTCAACAAACTAGGCAAGTTCGCCCGAACTTGTACTTTCCAGTAAGAACTCAAGCAAGTTCGCCCGAACTTGTACCAAATCCAAGAGATCTTGAACCCCTTTACGCTTAAACGCACTTTTGGGTGTCACATATGTTCTTATATCAAATCACATCACACAACTCAACGCTTACTCGCAACCTGCTAATACATGATTATACGTGAAATCTGCTGAATTGTATGTGTTACTTGATTGCTAGTACGCCGCCCTTAACATGATAGCTTGCAAGAGGTTAACCCGCCACCCGGAGGCCCGAGGTTATTAAGGCTCGCATTTTTATTTCTAATTTATTTTCTCTTTAGGACGTGGACACTTGTTCGCGTGCCTCGCACTCGCGGTTTGTTGGTTTGCTTGAATCTAAGTAGATACATAGTTCACATCTCTTACGTATGTCATGCGGTGTATGCTAAACACTTTTATATCTATTATGTACGCAAACATGTATGCTCACCTTTACTTAATTATATTGACTTTTTATTTTGATGTATGTGGCAGGTTGATGACATTTGCTGAATTGGATTAGGGCTATCTCTAGAAACTCATGTATTAGAAATCTAGGAGAGACCGAATTGGATATGTTTTGAGAGATCTTTGAATATTTGTAATAATTGTTTATGATTATATGTTTATTAGTATGGGATAATGAACGTCTAAATATTGTCGCGTAAATAGTTGTTATGGATTCTCTCGAGCAATCTAATTCGCCTAGTGTCACGCCCCGATGTTTCCGCCATCGGTTGGGGTGTGACAGATTGGTATCAGAGCCATAACTGTAGGGAAAGTTAGGTAGAACTGCCATGTTTGACCTAGTCTATAGTTAGGACACCAAAGCAGACTGTTACGCATCGATTAAACGCCCGAAACTGATACGAATTGGCAACTTCGCCCGAAGTTGGGGCAAGTTCGCTCGAAATTGATCAAGTTCGCCCGAACTTGACCAAGTTCACCCGAAGTTACTCAGTCCCCTCAAAACCGACAACAAGTTCGCCCGAAGTTGGTCAACTTCGCCCGAACTTGATCATTCATCTTCGAAACAGACTTTTAACTTACGTATGCTTTTCCTAAAGCTGCCACCATACATGTGAAGAACGCTCGTATCACACAAAACAAGTGATCAAGTCAAGATTAGGTGTGCAAACGAAGAACTCTCGATAAGATCATTCACTCCGCGCATCCTCTATCGCACGAGATACCTTCATTGAGTTAGGAGTGATATCCAAACCTCAACGGAAATCTCCATTTCTATCTAGTGGAACTCCCGATTTGATTGGTGGGCATAACCACAACTAGGAATGAAGTTGTTAAGTTAGGGGTGAAACCCGCATCTTAATAACTAGTCGATTTTCAATCTCACCAAAGTCTCGACTATTTCGATGACTCGGGACACGACGTAACTGGAAGGATAAATGCCGTTAACCGTTGTACGACGAGAGCATTTGTCTATTAGGCCTTGTAGGACCGATCCTCAATGCATAGAAACCTAGATTTGATATCTAATGTCCATAATAGTGGAAATATTACGACACGATTACCAATAGACAAGAATTAATCAGTTAAACGTCAATTTTATTGATATAACGTCAAGTTTCCAAATTGACATAGCTTTGCCTCAGAGATGCCAAAGTTACAAATGAGAGAGACTAGCTTGCTATTCATAGATGTTCAAGTCCACTGGTGGGTAGTGAAGTTCGGGCGAACTTGACAATGTCAAGTTCGGCCGAACTTGACTTTACGTGAACATTATGAGCGAACTTGACCTTCACTAACATAAATACATCGTATCGCTATCCTATTCAATTCTAATCTATACAGACTCGATATAAGACTAAGACATAGACATTCTGCACCAACAGACTCCCCCTTGGATATTGTCTTCAGTCTTGTATCAGTCTTCAAAACTCTGTCTTCAAATAAACATTAACGAACACGACCGAAGAAGTTCTTGTAAGGCTTCCTTCGTCGTTCTTGCTTCGGATCTGGCGTCTGATCTATAGGAGGCACTTTGTTCATATACTGAAATCTTCTAAGCCTTGCCGTCCTACCTTTCTCGTGTATCTTCTCAAGACGCTTTTCTTCCTTTAGAAATTCAACTCGCTCAAGATCCCTCCATCTTGTATTCCACTTCTTCCCAGAGTTCACTTCACGAGCATAACATACGTTAACGACCCTTTGATATTGCATGGCTTGTTCTTTCTCTCGTTCTTCAAACACTATCTTGCTGTAGAACAAGTCCTTGATGTCTTCTCTTGAACAATTCACTAGCCACATCGGGTCTAGTATCCTGATTGTTCTCCACAATCCTCTCATACCCTGAAACCCTAATATCTCAACCTGTTCCTTTGTGATATCCAAATGTTCTTCAAATCGTAAAACAATAACGGCTTCACATGTAGTTGGATCTATCTGCCACCACTTAAACACTGGATAGAAATTTTTTTCAGTCGGCATCAGTGGCATGTTTCTCATCGCTCTCGGTCGTTTCATAATCAACGTTATATCTTTTTCCCCTGTTTTCTTATTCGTTTTGATGCGACGACCTGGAATAAACGGCTTCCAATACTTGAATCCCTTTGTCGCTTAAAACTTGATCATTTTCCACAGTAACTGATCAATATACTTCATATGATATGTAACATTCACAGTTTGAACCAGCTCCTCAACATCCGAGTATGGTAAAGTCTTGAAATCAGCCAGATATTTGAAGTATTGTACTCCAAACTCCCTTTTGATTGCATATACGTTGAACTCCTTAAACCAACCCCAACTGAGAATATCCCCCAATGATACGTCTTTATCTCTGGTAAAGAATGCTAGAGGACATCGAAACTTACGTTCTCGCGGCATTTCTTTAAACCAAGATTTCTTTGCTTGAGCTATTTCCTCTTTCGTCATTTGTTTTGGAACTTTTCCTTCACGTAAAGATTCTTCAATCTTATCTTTCAACATATCTTCATCAAGCTGCTCATACATCTCCTCAAAAGTAGGAAAACTGTCTGTATTAGGACGACATACTTCGCAGTTTGATCAGTTTCATCATCAGAAGACCAATCTTCAACAATAACCCTGTTGTACTCGTCAGCTTCAAACCTTCGTACATATTATAATCATTTGGCTCAAACGTGTTAACATTCATCACTTGTTCTTCAAAGTCAAAGTCAAGTGATTCAGCATCAACTTCGATTAACTTTGCCAAATCTTCTTTCGTATAGCTGTGAATGTACTCGCCTTCCTCTACATTGTGTTCTAGCATAAGTATCAGAGGCTTCGTTGGCACGGTAGCAACAGGCTTTGCAAACCTATCAACATCAATCATATCAACATCATCAGTTGGCCCTGTTTGCCCTGACTCCCCCTGAATCTGATCATCCATCTTGTTCGATTCATCATCCATCAGAGAAGAAAAATCAACATCATCAGAGACTTTTCCTTCACTAATTCTCATACCAACTCCTCCCTGATCATCATCATCTGCAACATTCCAATCTTCATAATCAGAATCATCTTTCTTGTCATCATCATCTTTATCCTCTTTCTCTGCTTTTTCATCGTCCTTATCTTCAGAAGCAACAATAGGATCAGAAGGCTTGACAGATTCATCAACCTTTGGAATATCGGACTCAGAAACTATAACAACATCATCAACAGACTTCTCTGCAACTTTAGATGATTTAGGGGCTTCACCTTCAACCCCTTTGCCTTTGCCACTAGCATCAAGCTCTTTCTCAGATTTTTCTTTCTCCTCTTGTCGATCAAGATGATCATATTCAGCAATGAAATCAATTCCAAGTGTATTAGATAACACTTTTTGCATTCTCGTGAATCTTCGATCATTTAGTGCTTGGATTGATTTTAGATCCGCAATCTCTGTTTGAAGCTTCTCATTCGTATCCTGCAAACTTTCAATTAGAGCTTTGAAGTATTCTCATTCATTTTGACCTTGTCATCAACATTTCTTTCTCTACTGAGCTTTGATTCACTTTCTTTATTAGCTATGCTTTCTCAGCTTCATTTTGTTGAACTTTTTCTTCTAAAACCTTCACATGCTTTTCAAGAAGTTCAACATTCGTTTCTAAAAAGAAATCATTCAGATCTTGAAGACTTATTGATCATTCTGTATATCACCAAACAGATTAGGCCCTGGAGTTTTTGGTGTTGACTTTGGAGTAGCAGCCTTTGGTGTAGAACTTTCAAAATGAGAAGTCGTTTGAGCAACCGGAGATTGAATAACATGAACTTCAAGTAATCCAGTCACAGGAGGTTCTTGTGTGACTCCTGGACGTTCAGTTTCAGATGAAATGATCACAGGAGGTTCTTGTGTAACTCCTGGATGTTCAGCTTCCGATGGAATAAAAACAGGAGGTTCTTGTGTAGGAGGTTCTTGTGTGACTCCTCTCTCCTGTGCGCTAAAAGGTTCTTGTGTAACTTCTGCGCTTTTCAGCTTTCCTTTGTATCTACGACTAGCAGGTTTCTGATATTTCTTTGGTTTCTTCCTGCCTTTTGTCTGAGGAGACCCTGTAGTCTTTGTCGTCCAAACAATAGCAGACTTCACACGTTTAGCCTTTTTCTTGGGTCTTTCCTCATCAGACTCTTTTTCTTGATTCGGATCGAAATCAACATCAAATTCTTTTTCCTTTTCAGCTCTGTTTTAAGCTTCTGATTTTTCTGGCTCTTTCACAGGTGTTTCATCCGAATCTTCATCATTCTCTGAGGTAGCTAAAATAACATCATCTTCCTGAGTTGTTTTCTCAACTTCTTGACTCTCTGTGACAATTGCTGCACTAGAACCAGCTTCAGCTTGAACATTTTCTGGTTTATCTTCATCCACAAGCATTGTCTCAATTTTCTTTGCTGCCTGTTTCTTTTTAGGCTTTTCAACTTCGTCCTTAAGAAACCATTCACTGCGAGTTTTCAGCTTAAAAGCTTTAAACCACTCTTTCTCATCATTCAACTGTTTCTCGTCACCCCTACGTCTTTCTCCATCTGTTGTCAGCCGGTGCAATATAATTTTCATCTTTGATCACCCCAAATACTGTCTTTGCTACTGGTGCTGGTGCTTGCTTCTGGAACTTTATCAGCTTCTTAACAGTAGTATCATCAAGGTGACTCAGATATAACACATCATTCGGATCACGTGCAATGTTTGTGAACTTCTCGTCGATTAACATCTGCACGAACCTTGGATACAAACACAATCTTGAATCATCCATATTCTTTGACATATGTGTAAACACAAGCTTTGAATAATTGAACGGCTTTTTCAGAATTAACGCCGTTGCCATACAGGCCATATAATCTTGAACATCGTCAAGGCCTTCTTTGCAGTGACTGAACGTATGAATAATTGCATGCATTAAGAGCTTGTAGGGGTTAGGCACTTCCCCTTCTTCAATGTTGGTTTGTTAACGCGGCCCTTGTAACCCATTCTGTGAAAACAACCTCGAACCATCTTTTCGTCCAAGAATCGGATCGTCTTTGTCATCATTGAACTATAGGATTCTGCGAATATCATCTTCTGTAACCTTGATCTCTTTGACTTCGTTTCCCACTTTCACAGATGAAATAATGGTCTTTTTATCATCACTGAGGCTTACGTTCATCCAGAAATCGTAAGTGTGTGATCTATACGACACTGTGCACTCCGTAATAGCTCTGTGTATCGGACATTCCTTCAGAAACTTCAAAATACTCTCGTACTCCTTCAGCGACGGACATATTGCTTTATCGAGCGTGATACACGTATTATGGAACTTAGAAAAGTCCATAGAAATTACTTTCGCTGGTACTTGAGCCTGAAAAACGACGCAAAACAATTACCACGCTTTACGAGAAAAAGTTACAAAAATTTTTCAACACATTTTCATCAAGTTCGAGCGAACTTGATGTGTGTAAAAACATTTTGGTTTTAGTCAAGTTCGCCCGAACATGTCAAATTCATGTTCAATACTTGTTTCATAACTTCGGGCGAACTTATGTTTTAATAAACTTCAATTTTCTACAATACTAAGTTCGGGCGAACTTCTCAGGAAATTCATCTTTCAATTCTTATCAGAAGTTCGGTCGAACTTAAGACAAGAACAGATTCATTCAGTGTTTTGTTAACAAGTTCGGTCAAACATGTCAACAAGTTCGGGCGAACTTGTTGTCATCTTCAACAAAAACCTGCAATATCAATTCATGTTCATCTGATCAATTTTAACAGTTATTCAAGATCGATTAGAGTAGATTATCATATTTTTAAGTCCAATTTGATCTCTGCACTCCTAGATCTCTCAGTTTTTAATATTTCAGATCTAAATTGCCGATTCAGTTCAATTAATCATTCAAGAATCAAATACACACCTCTTCCATTGATAGTGGTGTGCAAATCACCAAGATCAACTAAAAAATTCAGCAGAGTAACGGATGATTTTGTCAATTTCACTCAATCGCTCAAAAGACACAAGTTCGCTCATAGGATAAAGATTCAGTGATAATGAGTTCGGCCGAACTTGCTAGGTATTTATACATTGGCAAGTTCGGGCGAACTTGCAAGCCCAATGATAAAGGCCCATATAAGTCCGGGCGAACTTATACTATCACAAACCAGCCATCATTTACAAGTTCGGTCGAACTTGTCAAAACCAAATTCAAACTTTTTCAAATTTTGCAACTTAAGTCCCTGAACTTTTCAACTTTTACCAGTTATAAAAATCCACTCAGTTGACCAAGTCCAAGCTAATGACCTTGGTTAACCGATTTGTTTGCCGAGTCCAAGTTAATGACCCCGGTTTTGACTTGTTACGAACAAATTGTTGATATTTTCAAAATCAAAGTTTCAAATTAATGAACTTTTTATCATTTTGGCTTTTCAGATTTTACAGATTAGCTCCCAGCCCGTTGTCAATGAGATTCCCACCAGTTTAGCACCTTACCAGATTTCAAAGATCCGTTCTCCAACATTGGTTTGCTGAAAATAATGTAGAAACAAAATCTTTTTGTATTTTTGTAAGTTTATGCTAAAACACACTGAAAATCTTTTTGGTTTTAATCTATAAAGCTGATAAACTATGTACAGGACAATGTAAACTATATACAAACATATTTACAGACATATTTTTGTGAATTCGTGTCTAAGGATCATATCAGTTTATTGAGACATACCACCAGTACCGTTGACCTTTAAATGACTTTAAGTTTTAAACTCGTTTACCTAGATTGTCGATATGTTTGTCCACTTAAACTTTACGACATTTCTCAACTGTTTCAAGATATGTTAAGGTATGATTTACGAAACTTGACTTATCTGCGGTTCCCACTTTTTGAATATACTCCCGTATCAAGATTCCCTAGATTTCATCTTACAGGTGAATATAGCGTAATTGATATCTGTATCTGGGTTAGTGCGAGACCTTGAGAGTTCAGGTTAGTACTACCGTACAGACAAAGAGATGAAGGCTCGACTTTAAGGTGTGTTCCAATTAAGGAATCTTTTCAGCACTGCAAATGATTAGATCTTTCGATACTTTTCAAGATTGCATGCAGTTTAGGGGTTTATTGCAAAAGTATTATAGAAGTTCTAGGCTATTGCTTCCGCAAAATTAGAAGAACTTGTATAATACCCCAGATATCAACTATCTACAAAGACCTCGTATCTCAGAATCAGGCAATCTCTCAAACGAAATTTCGAAGTACTAAGTAATATATCCAAGATATGTTAAACCACAAGATTAAGCAGTTGTAAAATTTAGTTTATATCTTTAAAACAGATTACTGAACGTGTTAAGCCTGTCGACACATCCACAGTAAGATTTTTTTTATCACTTTTAAACTTTACATTTCTTTAGCATACTGTAATAGTCCACTGATGTACTATCATTTCCTTTTTGTGGCACCGAATTCTTTTTGTCTTTTTCAATGTTTTTGTACTTTTTGCATTTTTCATATCTTTTTGAATTTTAAAATTTTCAAATGTTTTTGTATTTTCTCTAACATTTCTCCCCCTAAAATCAAAAACATATTTTTGTATTTTAGTTTTTAATAAAATTCAAAACTAGAAAGATATAGACAAACCAATGTGGATCACGTGAACTCGTCGTCCGATCCGTATTCAACCTCAGCGTCCGCACCTGCCAGCAAATTTTTCATACCATTAATTCTCAACAAGTATTTAAACCATGATAAAGAAAATGGTTTGGTATAAAAATCAGCCTTTTGTTCGTCGGTGTAGATTTTTTCTATTTGCACCAACTTCTTTTCGTAGCAGTCACGAATGAAGTGATAACGAATTTCAATGTGTTTTGTGCGTGAGTGATGAACCGGATTTTTGGTTACATCAATGGCTGCCTTATTATCAACATACAGCGGAGTGTCGAGAAATTGCAGACCATAGTCTCTCATCTGCTGTTGTATCCACAGAATCTGTGAACAACAGCTGGAGGCCGAGATATACTCAGCTTCACAGGTAGAGAGAGCGATCGTAGTCTGTTTCTTACACTACCAGGTTACCATTCTTGTTCCGAAGAACTGGCATCCCGCTGTAGTCGATTTTGAATTCAACTTATCTACACCAAAATCAGAATCAGCGTATCCTGCAAGATCGAAATTATCATTCTTCGGGTACCATAAGCCGGTGCTTGGGCATCCCTTCAAGTATATGAAGATTCGCTTCACGATCTGCATGTGTGAAATTCTCGGGCTTGACTGATATCTGGCGCATAGGCAGGTAGGATACATAATATCTGGCCGCGATGCCGTCAGATACATCAACAATCCTATCATTGATCTGTAGAGCGTCTCATCAACTTTGGTTCCAGTTTCGTCAACGAAAATCCCGTGATTAAGATCAAAAGGAGTAGATAACGGCTTCGAGCTTTCCATATCAAACTTCTTCAAGATGTCGTGCACATACTTGGTCTGATGAATGAAAATACCGTCTGGAAGTTGATCTATTTGCAATCCGAGGAAGAATTTCATTTCGCCCGTCGAAGACATTTCGAACTTCTTCTTCATGATGCCCTCAAACTCCTTGCAAAGACTATCATTCGTTGATCCAAAGATGATGTCGTCCACATAGATTTGAACGATAATTAGATGACTACCAACTTCTCTGGTGAATAGAGTACTATCCACAGTTCCTTTGACAAAGCCATTTCCCACGAGATGTTGCGACAACGTCTCATACCAAGCTCTCAGGGCTTGGTGTAAACCGTAAAGAGCTTTATCAAGAAGATATGCTTTCTTTTTGTTGAGTGGATCGACAAACCCCGGTGGTTGTTCGACGTACACCTTCTCGCGTAATTTTCCGTACAGAAAAGCTGATTTGACATCCAACTGATAGACTTTAAATCCTTTCTATGCTGCGAAAGCAAGAAATATTCGAATAGATTCTAAGCGAGCTACTGGTGTGTAGACTTCTGTGTAGTCTATCCCTTCCTGCTGGTGAAATCCCTTGATAACAAGACGAGCTTTGTTTCGAACTATAACCCCTCGATCGTCTCGCTTGCATTTAAAGACCCATTTAGTATCAATCGCTTTATGATTTTCAGGTAGGTCTACAAGCTTCCACACTCCTAACTTCTCGAACTGTAACAGTTCCTCTTGCATTGCTTATACCCAGTTTTCATCGCCTAAATCTTCAGAAACACTCTTTGGCTCTATCTGGGATATGAAACATGAATAGTAGCAATACTCTTAAATTGGAGCAACACGAGTATAGAAATAGTTCAAAGCTTTGTTTATTTGACTCCGTGTTCTCACACCAGCTTGTAATTCGCCTATTATAGAATTTGACGGATGATAAGAATATGATCTTGGCATCACTTCGCCTGGAATAACCACAGTATTCTCTTGATTTGTGATATGTTGATCTACCACTACTTCAACTTCAGGAGCACTACTCGGGCTTGCAGATTCATTCAATAAACTTGTAATCTGCTATGCTTCTTCATCTGAAGAAGATTCTCCATCGGCATCAAATGTTGGAGCCTCGTCCGAGTCTGAACTCTGTGCTTCAGAAAAATTAGGAATCACTGTCGTATTGACTGGTTCTATAGTCGGTGTCACTTGATCTGTTTGAGTTTCTTGACCACCGCTGTTACTTGAACTAGCACTAGAAGAAGATGATCCCAACGTGGGTTGATTAACCACAATTGATCTGACAATTTGCTCTTGATTTGCTGATTGATTAAGATAATATAACGCTGCAATTTCTTCATCGGATGGTTCTTCAGGCAAATAAAATGATTTCCACAAGTCTTGATAGTTGAATAACCATGCATCACCTTTTCTCTGAATAGGATCCGTATAGTTAAAACAATCAACATGCTGCGCTTCAACGACTCTTCTTAATGAGGGAACATAAACTCTTTGCAATGGACTTGCATATCCGACAAAGAAACCTTCAAGTGATTTAGCTCCAAATTTGCCATCTTGATTGATTACAGTACATGGCGCTCCAAATGGTTCTAAGAACTTCAAATTCGGTTTCTGTCGGTTGATCATCTCAAAACAGGTCTTCTTCTTTGGTTTGACTGTGAGAACTCTGTTTAGTGTGTAGCAAGCCGTTGCAACTGCTTCACTCCAGAAGTTGTCTGGAAGCTTTGAGTCTGCAAGCATGGTTCTTGCAGTTTCTATCAGCGTCCTATTCTTCCGTTCAGTGACACCGTTTTGCTGCGGAGTGTAGGGTGCACTAAGCCCGTGCAAAATCCCTTTAGCATTGCAGAATTCCCTCATTTTGGTGTTTTTGAACTCAGTACCGTTGTCACTTCTAACGCGTCTCACCGGAAGATGGTACAGGTTCTCAAGTTTCTTGAAAAGAATTATTAAGTTTTCAAACGTCTCATCTTTTGATTCTTGGAAGAATACCCACGAGTATCAGGAATAATCGTCTGTGACTACCAAGCAGTAGAGATCTCTAGAGATGCTTCGGACATTCACTGGACCGAAAAGAACCATATGAAGTCTTCCGAGTGGCAACTTTATCGAATTGAGAATCTTTCTTGGATGAGATTTCTTGATCTGCTTTCCCTTTTTACACTCGAGGCAATTATCTGACATATGAAAATTTTTCAGATTCACACCTTCCACCAAATTATTATGCACCAAATGATTCATCTTTCTTAGGTGAATGTGTCCCATCTTTCTATGCCATAAGATTGACTCCTTCTCAGTAGCTTTCGAAACAAAACATTGTGCCATTTTTTAAGAAGTAGTAGCATTTCCCATGTCAAGAACATACAAATCATTCTCTCTCGGTGCACGCATGAGTATCCACTCATCTGGTATTTTGAAACCCGGTTTGATGATCATGCATTCTTTATCGTTGAAGTGGACGGTAAATTTCTTATCATAAATTTGAGAAATACTCAGAAGGTTGTTCTCAAGCTCCGCAATGTAGTTCACTTGATCAAATGAAACAACTCCGTTAGAGAGCTTTCCCTCGGTGACAATCCTTCCACCTTGGTTTCCGGAAAATCCAACATATCCTCCATTGATAGCTTTTATGTCGAACAAGAACGCTTTCATTCCTGTCATATGTCTGGAAACTCCACTATCCAGAATCCACTTGGAAAGTACGGATCTCTGGAGCCCCTGCACATTTCAACAATTAGTTAAACAGCGCGACCCAAGCCTTTTTGTTCTTGGGTTGAATTGGATAACCATCATCGTAATCAAATTCATATTCGTCAGCATAATCAAATTCACATTCATCATCTGGATTTTCTATGATGTTTATGTTTGAAAACTTCACTTTCTTTTTATCTTTTAAACTGTTACCACTTGTAATTTTGACAGTTTCAGACTTGATTTCAGATTTTGATTCTTTCATGTTATTACTAGTCTTAACAGGCTCAGACTTAGTGATTTCAGATTTTGATTCTTTCATGTTATCACTAGTCTTAACAGGCTTAGACTTAGTGATTTCAGATGTTGGCAACTTCCTTTTTGAAAACCAGGCTTGTGATTTTATGTTAGCCTTTTTGATGTAAAACTTTTTTTCGTTTGCTTTTGAAGATTCACCTCTATCGAAAGTTGAATTTTCAAATTTCTTTTCAACAAATTGTTTCATTTCTTCTTTGCCAACATTTCTTTTTAAGATTCTTATTTGCCCAATCTCTGGTTGCTTTGGTTTTTCAACATCTGAACTTTCTTTCCTTCGAAGATAAGCCGGTTTAGATTTCGGACATTTTCGTGCAATATGACCAACTTTGTTACACTTGAAGCAAATCCGATTATCATGTGAATGTCCACTAGTGGATTTTACACCACTTGTGGCTTTCGCCTTATCTCAAAGTTCTTTCTGTTTCTTAAACTCGTCGTTTGATTGTTTCCCAATCAAACTCTCCTCGTGAACCGTGCTTGTCCCATAAAAAATTTCATGTTTTTATCTTGGTATTCATGAAATGGTGACATTTTCTTTTTCGGTTCATCAGATTCCTCTAAACCCAACCCAGCCCTCCGGTTTTCCGGATGATCACCACCATTTCTCCGGTAGTTATTGTAACTTCTTTTGGGTTTTGAGTATAATTTCTTTTCATTTTTCTCCAGGTCTTCTGATGTGACTTCAACCAGTTTAAATACTTTATCCAATTGATCTTCTTTGACGTTCCGAATCGGAAAACTATCATCAAAGTATAATCTATCAGATTCCTTAACCTTGTACATAACAACGTTAGGATCATCACATAGATCATCTTCCGATGATGTCTCGTCATTTTCAGAATTTGTGTCAGAACTGTTCAAACTCGAGGTGGCGCTATCGAAGCTGCCATCATCAGAATCGTTCAGAACATTTCAACCACCTTTTTACTACCGTATTGTCAATATCCTATCGAGTTTGGACTACATCAATGTTCTCCGGCAACTCATTTTTCTTTTCAGATAACAACTCAATGTTGAGTGCCTTATCCATCCCATCAACAGTTTTGCGACAATACTTCTCGCATAGGGGTGGAGGAACATTGCTGTATTCTTTACCATTTTTCTTTTTAGGTCTATTAACATTTTCTTCCGACGAGATCGTGGGAAGTATGTGATTGATGACATACGTGTTAGTTGTGTAACTTCTTAAAAGTTGTTGAACACATTCTGTTCAATTTTCATGTCCTGGAGTTGTTGTTTGGTTTCAGCAATGGTGTTATTATAAATGTTTATTTCTTTTTGTTTATCCATTATTGTACGTTTCAACATTCTAATCGTATCATGTTGTTCAATATTATTTCTATCAAGCCTGCCATAATAATCTTTCATTTTGTCATACGCTTCCTTCAATGTACGATAATCGTATTTGAAATGTTCGTTATGTACATTGAGTTCAGCGATGATATGTGATTTTTCGGCGCCTTCAACACATGGCTCGGTACATTTTGTGCAAGGTTTTACAACCTCCACAACTTGCACTTTAACAACTTCCTTTACCTCTGGACCTACCTTGGTTAGATTCGCCATCATAGCTTTATCTACAAAGTCCTTGAGTTTTTCAGCAGTTACTTCTTGAACAACATCAGTACTTTCTTCATTCGACTTCTCGTCGATCACTTGCTCCTGAGAACCATCAAAGTGTCCTGCAAAACTATCACACGAGTTAGGAGATAATATTCCTTGGTTCTTCATGTGAAGATACTCCTCTTCCTCCTGTTGTTACAGATACTGTTCTAATAGAATATTCTCTAGAGCTCCTGCTTCTTCGGCAGATGTATCTTCAACAATCTCAGCCATTAGTGCAACTCCGGTCTTTTTACCAATATAAGGATTCCAGTCAAAGCCATCATCCTCGTTCAAAGCAACCATTGCCTTATCAGTGTTACTGCTGTTTGGCTTTTCTTGGATCTCAACTTGTGTCTTCTTTGGGGAAGGCTTGTATTGAAGAGATTTCTTGTAATACTCGTTGCCTCCACCAAATGGACTTTGATTGCCCATGGCTTCAGGATTTTTGCATTCTCTCTTGAAATGCCCTTTCTGTCGGCATGTAAAACAAGTGACCTTCGATTTATCGAACCCTAGTTTGTTGCTTGAATTTCCAATATCTTGGCCAGTGAGTGCAACAAACTTTGTGACCCTTCGAATGATAGAAGCTAGTGACCACTTGATATCCATCAGCTCAAGCTCTTCTTCGTCCACCTGATCATAGTCTTCAGCGGTCATTTCGGGATTGCCGATCTTTCCAGCTACAAGACTTTCGTACGATTCTAGAACAGTGGCGAGAAGTGCCATGTGTTGTTTTGCAACTTTTTCAGAAACAACATTGTTTAGATTTACAGCAATGTTACACTTGTACACATTTGGATCAGAATTCGTTTGTTGATTCTGCTTTGCTTGACTCTGATAAGAAGCATTTGACCCTGTGCTTGAGAACGAAGAGTTTTGTGGACTTTGATCATATTGAGGATATGATTGGCTCTGATTCTGTGGGAAAGAATTCATGTTTGCACTGAATGCTCCTGAATCTTTGGACTTGAAATATTGTCATGCATTCCAGTTTTGTAATACAGACCAACATCTTGAACAATGTTAGCATTCTTCGACTTCGCGATCTTTAGAAGTTCCATCTCATGACCTTCAAATTTGTTGATGAATGTAGACAACTTAAAGAATTTCCAATTCGGACTTTCTTTCAGAACCATCAGGTAAGTAGTCCATTCTCCGTCTGGTAACGCATCTGCAAGCTTATCGATGTACTCTGGTTCTGTCTTCTCGAGACCATGTCTTCTCATTTGGACTTTCAGATGACAAAAACGCTCAATCATCTGCTTCATTGTCTCGCCCTTCAACATGTTGAAAATATCGAAGTCCTTCATGATGAGAGCTTTCTTACTCTTGATTATCTCTGCGCTGCCATGGTATTTCTTTTGCAGTGATAGCCAGAGATCTCTCGCAGTAGTATACTCGGGTAACAAGACCAGAATATCCTCTTTAACAGATTGTTGAATGAGGCTTATCATCTTTTTCTCAGCAATGTACTCATCTTTCTGTATTGTAGTGTACTTGTACTTCTCCAGAACTTGCTGATGTTCGTCCAACGGAACAGTATAACCTCGCTCAATCGACACCCAGCCTTGGAAATGCATGGCTTGAACCCAATATGTAAATTTCTCTTTCCATCCCTTATATTCGTCCATGCTCATTAACTTTGACGGTTTAACGGACATGCGCATCTCGTTGTCAAGATTGACTTGTTGAATCACGTTGGCATTCGATGTACCTACTCCGGACATATATGCTTTCTGAATATCATCCATTGTGAATAACGGACACGTACTCTAAAAACACGTTAAAACTTTTGAAAATGTTAGAATTACTACAAGTTCGGTCGAACTTGTAGTTGTGAATGAAGATTTCAGAATTTATTCACAAGTTCGGTCGAACTTGTAATTTTTTTTGAAAATTTCCTGAGTTTGAACTTTGGGCAAACTTGTAGAATGAATTTAATAAGAATCTAGCAAGTTCGGGCGAACTTAGCTAAATTTTCTTGAATTTTATCAAGTTCGGTCGAACTTGATAAAGTATCAGTGAATTTTAGCAACTTCGAGCAAACTTAGCTTAAATTCCTTCAAAAACTCCTCAAGTTCGAGCGAACTTGGTAAAAACTCACTGAAAAAAGTGACTTTTTAGCTCAAGTTCGGTCGAACTTGTCTAACAAGTTCGATGATGAGGGTTTTGAAAAACATGGTTTTTGCACAATTTTGACAACAATTCGTTTGATTTTAAACTCCAAACTCTCAGGGGTTTATCTATGTTGTATTTAACATGTCATATTCAAAATTGGACAGAATTTGACCGTGAATTCTTCATTTTTGTTAAAAAGTTAAGAAAAATAGAAGAATGGAGTAGAGTTAGAAGTGTTCTTGTCTTGATATCAATCAAATCAGGCTATTCTAGCTCTAATACCACTTGTAGGACCGATCCTCAACGCATAGGAACCTAGATTTGATATCTAATGTCCATAATAGCGGAAATATTACGACACGATTACCATAGACAAGAATTAATCAGTTAAACGTCAATTTTATTGATATAACGTCAAGTTTCCAAATTGATAGAGCTTCGCCTCAGAGATGCCAAAGTTACAAATGAGAGAGACTAGCTTGCTATTTATAGAGGTTCAAGTCTGCTGGTGGGTAGTGAAGTTCAGGCGAACTTGACAATGTCAAGTTCGGCCGAACTTGACTTTACATGAACATTATGAGCGAACTTGACCTTCACTAACATAAATACATTGTATCGCTAGCCTATTCAATTCTAATCTATACAGACTTGATATAAGACTAAGACATATACATTCTGCACCAACAGGCCAAATTGTGTGCCCGAAGTCAAAGAATTCTCGAACCACTTTGGGTAGTCGCTGTCTCAAAACCCAGGACATTCCAAATTGATTTAAGCCTGCAATCGCCAATTTTATGCATCATCGAGTTTTATTATTATTTATGTGTTTAAATTTTTACGAATTTTACGCTTTATCAATTTCTCGATTTATCGCTTTTACGCTCCATCGATATATGCACAACTCGCACAGCTCTCGAAATCTAAAACGCTAATTAATCACCAACCAAACTAAAACGCTCAACTCTCCTTACGTGAATGTCCTCATACGCAGCTTCACTCGCTTATTACGCTTATATCTCGCATCTCGTATGTTCTACGCATGATTTAATTGAAGATGAATACGTGCAAAATTTGTGCTTATGTGATTATGTGCCTACGTGATTATGTGCTTATGTGCTTCTGTGCTTACATGCTTACGTGGATACGTGCTTATGTGTTTCGTGCCTTATTTGAATAATAATAATAGTAATGAAACTCTAAACTTTTGAACATAAACCTATTATAATCAAATCTCACCCAATCAAATCCTTCATGTAGATGTCTTCCATGGGATCTCACACTTGGTGGAACATCCAGCAACAATGCTGACAAGCGTATTGCCTCGCTAGTAGCCAAACAGATGGCTAAGGTCATTTCCCAGATCGTTAGCGAAATTCAGGCTGCTAGCAGCAACACGTCAGTGGATTCAAAGGCCGACGCGCCCAAGTCCTCGTTCAGCTTCAAACAATTCAAAGCGTGCGGACTTCTTACTTTCACCGGCACGAAAGGACCAAGTGCTATGTTCCACATGTTTGATTCCATTGATGTCACGTTCCGCCAAAGCGGATGTCCCGAACATCTCTGCACCATCAATGCTACCGGCGTATTCCAATCGAGGGCACTTGATTGGTGGACCACGGAGCGCAACAAGCACGGAAATGATGAAGCTTACGGTCTCACTTGGGAGGAACTCAAGGCAGTCATGGTGAAAGAATTCTGCTCTCCTCACAAAGTTCAGAAACCGGAGAATGAGTTCTGGAATATCAAGCAAGATGGCCCCGACAACGCTAGTCTTATAGCCCGTTTCAAGCAGCTGAGTATTATCTGTCCCAGTCAGGTGGACACTACTGAAAAAGCAATAAAAAAGTACCTCCATTCTCTACCTGACTGCGTTGCGGATTTTGTCCAAGCAGCGTGTCCTACTACCATCGAGGAGACCTATCAGCTAGCAGCCGAAATCAATGACAAGCATGTCCAGGCTGGTTACTTCAAGAGCCACAACAAAGTCGCGAACCTAGCTATCACCAAGCCGAGTGCTACTACCAAGCCATCTCGAGAATCAAAGTCCAGTCGCCGAGGTCGCAAGAGAGAGAACCTAAGCAAGAACTGTGCAACTGTTGCACCATTGAACTCTCAGCCGTTTCAAGCTGCTACACCAAACGCACCACCTGCAAAGCGTGCGTACACTGGTCCTCACCCGCTTTGCTCCAAGTGTACCTACCATCACCCAGTTGGAGGCAATTGTTATTTCTGTACCAACTGCAATATCTACGACCATTTTACTATCAGCTGCCGTATTGGTCCTCGTCAGCCAGCTCCTCAAGCACCAGCAGCAGTACCAACTCCACCTCGTGCTCCTCAAACCAATCAGCAGCAGTCACAGCAGCAAGCACCAGTCCCGAAAGCACGTGCTTGTTACACTTGTGGTGATCCGAACCACTTTAGTAATGTCTGCCCAAACAAGGCCGTGAAGCAAGAGCCTCAGCAGCATCCACCACAGCCCCAGCAGCAGCAACCACAGGCTGTGCGTGGAAGAGCCTTCAATCTTAACCACCGCAAGGATCAGAACGACAACAATATTGTTAACGGTATGTTCCTTGTAAATGGTATTTATGCTTCCTGTTTATTTGATACTGGTGCCGATAACTGTTTTGTGTCGTTAGAATTCGAAAAACTTTTAAAATGTAAACGCGCTAAACTCCCAAAGACTTTCGATGTTGAAGTCGCCACCGGAAGAACCGTTACTGTGAACTCTGTCCTACGTGGTTGTACTCTCGATCTCAACAAACACATCTTCTCGATCCATCTCATACCTATGCAACTAGGTAACTTCGATATCATAGTAGGCATGGATTTTCTTTGTGAGACTCATGCTGAAGTTGTTTGTTTTGATAAGATGATTCGTTTTCCTCTTCCTAACGGTGATCAACTCCATGTTTACGGTGAAACACCCTTAAAGAAGTTGATGCTTATGTCATGTACCCAAGTGAGCAAGTATTTGCGCAAGCAATGTATTGCATTCCTAGCCCACATCGTGAACCCGGAGGAGGAAAAGAAAACCTGGAAAGACGTACCTGTTGTTTGTGAATTTCCTAAAGTTTTTCCTGACGATTTACCTGGTTTACCCCTACGCGCGATGTTGAATTCCGTATCGATCTTATACCCGGTGCTACTCCTGTTGCTAAAGCTCCCTACCGCCTTGCACCATCCAAAATGCGCGAGCTATCTAGCCAACTTCAAGAGTTACTTGATAAAGGTTTCATACACCTGAGCACTTCACCTTGGGGCGCACCCGCTCTTTTCATGAAAAAGAAAGATGGGACGTTCCGAATGTGCATCGATTATCGTGAACTTAACAAACTCACGATAAAGAACCACTATCCTCTTCCCCGAATCGACCAATTTTTTGATCAACTTCAAGGTGCTACTTGTTTTTCTAAGATCGATCTACATTCCGGTTATCATCAGTTACGCGTGCTAGAGGAAGATATTCTGAAAACCGCTTTTCGTACTTGTATGGCCATTTTGAATTCGTGGTCATGCCTTTCGGTCTCACCAATGCACCCACGGTCTTCATGGATTTGATGAACCGTGTGTGTAAAGCCTTCTTAGATCGTTTCGTATTGTGTTTATCAATGACATCCTTATTTACTCGAAGTCAAGAGCCGAACACGCGCGACATCTCCGTTTAGTTCTCGAACTTCTTCAAGGAAATCGCCTTTATGCCAAGTTCTCTAAGTGTGAATTTTGGCTCGAAGAAGTCCAATTTCTCGGTCATATCATTAACAGTCAAGGAATTCATGTCGACCCTGCAAAGATAGAAGCTGTAAAGAGTTGGATTACGCCAAAGAATGCATCTGAAATCCGTTCTTTTCTTGGATTGGCGGGTTACTACCGTCAATTCATCACCGACTTCTCAAAAATCGTTGTTCCGCTTACCGCTTTAACTCATAAGGACAAGCCTTTCGTTTGGGATTCCAAACAAGAGGAAGCCTTTCAAACACTCAAGCGTATGCTATGCAACGCTCCCATACTCGCCCTACCCGACGGAAACGACGACTTCGTTGTTTATTGCGATGCCTCTAACCTCGGTCTTGGTTATGTTCTTATGCAATGAGACAAGGTTATCGCATATGCATCTCAACAACTCAAGATCCACGAGAAGAACTACACAACCCACGATCTCGAACTCGGTGCAGTTTTTTTTGCATTAAAGATATGGCGACACTACCTTTTCTGTACCAAGTGTACGGTCTTCACCGACCATAAGAGCTTACAACATATCTTTAATCAAAAGGAACTGAATGTGCGCCAACGCAGATGGGTTGAACTTCTCAACGATTACGATTGTGAGATACACTATCATCCTGGCAAAGCAAACGTCTTAGCCGATGCTCTCAGCCAACGAAGCTATGTGTATAGTGTTCGTGACTCTCACGCTTTGAATAATCTCAAAATTTTGATTCGCTCCGCCCAGTTTGCCTGTTTTAATGAGAATACCCTACAAGAAGAAATGAAATGTGGAGCCAAAACCAAACTCGTAGTTAAACCAAATGGCATTTATTATTACCTCAATCATATTTGGATTCCTAGCCGTGATAATCTTCGAGAGTTGCTAATGACCGAAGCTCATAAATCTCGATACTCCATTCACCACGGAGCCGACAAGATGTACCAGGACCTTCGTCCTAAGTATTGGTGGCCGAGCATGAAAAGGATATCGCTTTGTACGTCTCAAAGTGCTTAACTTGCTCGAAAGTTAAAGCCGAACATCAAAGGCCCTCTGGTGTGCTCGAACAACCCGAAATCCCGATGTGAAAGTGGGAGAGTATAGCCATGGACTTCGTTACGAAACTCCCTCGCACATCCTCTTGTCACGATAGCATTTGGGTTATCGTTGATCGTCGTACTAAATCCGCTCATTTTATTGCCATACGAGAAGACTATAAGGTTGAACGATTAGCACGAATCTATACCGACGAAGTCATTTGTCGATGCGGGACGCCTCGTGACATCATCTCTGACCACGATGGTCGCTTTACCTCACGTCTCTGGGAGACTTTTCAATCCGCTTTCGGTAATACGCTTAATCTCAGTACCGGTTTTCATCCTCAAACCGACGGTCAGACTGAGCGCAAGATCCGCACCCTCGAAGACATGCTTCGTGCGTGCATTATAGATTTTGGTGGTAATTGGGATACACATTTACCTTTAATAGAATTTTCGTACAATAACAATTATCATACTAGTATAAAAATGGCACCTTTTGAGGCACTGTATGGAAGGAAATGTCGATCGCCTATTGCATGGCCCGAGATCGGAGAAGCACAAATCACCGGTCCCGAGTTAATACAAGAAACGACAAAAAAAATTCTCCAAATCAGAGACAATCTCTTGAAAGCTCGGAGTCGCCAAAAGAGTTATGCTGATAAACGCCGCAAGCCCCTACAGTTCGAGATTGGAGATCACGTTCTCTTAAAGGTTACACCTTGGAAAGGAGTGATCCGTTTCGGAAAGAAAGGGAAACTAGCGCCACGATACGTGGGTCCCTTTAAGATTCTGAAAAGAATTGGCAAAGTGGCCTATTGACTGAACTCCCGGCAGAACTCAACAACGTCCATCCGACTTTCCACGTCTCAAACCTCAAGAAATGCCTAGCTGAAGAAAATCTTCATGTTCCACTCTAGGATTTGCAAATAAACAAAACCCTTCACTTCGTGGAAAAGCTAATAGAAATCATGGACCGAGAGACCAAGAAACTTCGACGCTCTTGCATTCCTATTGTGAAAGTCTGATGGGAAGGCAAACACGGTGCTGAGTTCACTTGGGAACTGGAAAGTGATATGAAAGCAAAATATCCACATCTCTTTGTTACGGCCGCTACTTAAATTTCGGGACGAAATTTCCTAAAGTAGGGGAGACTGTAACAACTCGTAATTTTGTTGTTATCTCTTTTCGTCTATCTTCGTTGAATCTATCATTGTAAATCCGAGATTTGATTAAATGAAATGGGTTATGTTTGTTTATTACTGTTTGTCACAACTATATTACATCTAAACGCTTATTAAACGCCAATTCAATGCAATCACAAGTAGTTATGCCACTTTAAGAGCCTAGTGTGTTATTGTTTAATAAACACTTATGCCTTCGACATCCCTTATCACATCGCATCGCAACACAGTTGATTATGTTACTTAATTATTTATGTGTCATGTGTGTTTTCTGATTTATGGTTATACTCGCTATCGCAACACTCTCACTCGCACGACTCGCTTAATCGCATTATCCTATTATTTAAATCGCTTAACATAACTATCTAATACGAACCAAATCACCAATTGAACATTTAATGTGAAAATAACGAACAAAACTTAGCCACCAGGCCAAGTTCGGCCGAACTTGAGTAGGCTTCAGAATCTCCTTAAAGCTAGCAAGTTCGCTCGAACTTGCATAAGTTCAAGTAAAAACTGGCCAAGTTCGCCAGAACTTGTGCCAAGTTCGGCCGAACTTGATCTCAATCAGCCCATTCTCCCCTCACCTATAAATACCCAGCTCCTCCATTCGTGCACTCTTTGCTGCAAGTTCACCCGAAAGCTCCCAAAACCGAAAACCTTTGATTTCCAAGTAAGAATCAACCCGTTTTTATGCAAACAACGTTTTACAATGATTTCTCACAAGGTTTTACCTTTGATTTCATTAAAACTCTTCTGTTTATGAAAACCTTCATCTTTTTCTACGAAACTTCTTTTTTTCACTTAGATCTAAGTAAAAACCTTTTAAACATCGATTTTTACACAAAATTCAGACTAAATGACGTATGTTTCGTTCACTATGAAGTGGAACGAGGTGTTGTCAAGCAAGATCTCTGATTCGGAAGCACAAGGACGATGTCGTCACCTTGTACGAGCTGGACTAACCCGTACGAACCATCAAGTTCGCCAGGAATAGCCCGAGTTCCTATAAAGTGGCTAAAACTCGCTCCAAAAGACCTCTCCAGTCTAGGTTTTGCTCAGTGGCTTAAGGTTGGAGGGATGGACACTTGATTTCCTCAGCAAACGACGCGAAAACGCACGATTTGGTGACCAAAACAGCTAAGTTCGCTCCAAATAGGTCAAGTTCGCTCGAAGTTGCCACAGATTGATGACCAACTTTGGCCAAACTTGCTCAATTCTCTAGAAAATAAATCAAGTTCGCCCGAAATTGTATGGTTTCCAAGGAAACCAGACAAGTTCGCCCGAACTTGTTCAAACCTCAACAAACCAGACAAGTTCGCCCGAACTTGTACTTTCCAGTAAAAACTCAAGCAAGTTCGCCCGAACTTGTACCAAATCCAAGAGATTTGGTACAACTTCGCCCGAACTTGTACTCTGCTCCTTCACGTTTCGTCCGTTTCAGCATTTCGGAAGACTGATGCACTTCTGTTCACTTACAGGCTGAACCGGTGCTCCCTTCAATCCACATCAGATCCCGATCTCTCCCTAATCGCACCAACTGTGAGTATACTTGAACCCCTTTACGCTTAAACGCACTTTTGGGTGTGACATATGTTCTTATATCAAATCACATCACACAACTCAACGCTTACTTGCAACCCGCTAATACATGATTATACGTGAAATCTGCTGAATTGTATGTGTTACTTAATTGCTAGTACGCCACCCTTAACATGATAGCTTGCTAGAGGTTGATCCGCCACCCGGAGGCCCAGGGTTGTTAAGGCTCGCATTTTATTTCGCATTTGTTTTCTCTTTTGGACGTGGACACTTGTTCGCGTGCCTCACACTCACAGTTTGTTGGTTTGCTTGAATCTAAGTAGATACATAGTTCACATCTCTTACGTATGTCATGCGGTGTATGCTAAACGCTTTTATATCTATTATGTACGTAAACCTGTGTGCTCACCTTTACTTATTTGTATTGACGTTTTATTTTGACATATGTGGCAGGTTGATGACATTTGCTGAATTGGATTAGGGCTATCTCTAGAAACTCATGTATTAGAAATCTAGGGGAGACCGAATTGGATATGTTTTGAGAGATTTTTGAATATTTGTAATAATTGTTTATGGATTATATGTTTATTAGTATGGGATAATGAACGTCTAAATATTGTCGCGTAAATAGTTGTTATGGATTCTCTCGAGCAATCTGATTCGCCTAGTGCCACGCCCGATGTTTCCGTCATCGGTTGGGGTGTGACATTTATAAAATTGTCTTTTAGGCATATTTATATATGATTTTTAACCCATCCTTTCAACATTGTGAATTATGTGGAAGATTTATAGACACGTGTAACGTAGGATTCGATCCATAATTATCGAGGTGTTACATCCTCACCCCCTTAAAAGAAATCTCATCCTTGAGATTTTATTCAAATAATTGGGTACTTTTATCTCATTTCATTTAACTTCCCAAGTGTTCTCATTGACAATTCTGGGAATTCCATTCGACCTTCACCTTAGGGATTATCTTCTTACGGAGCTTTTAATCTGTCGATCCTCGATCGACAAAGGTTTCTCAATAAACCTTAAATTTTCATCAATTTGAACCTCGTGATGAGGCATAGCTAGTGACTCATTGCCAAGCATTTCTTCAAATTCAATATATGGAATATGTCATGTATTACATTTAGTTTCTCAGGAGCTTAAGCTTGTAAGCTATGGAACCGACATGTTCGATTATCTCGAATGGTTCTATATATCTTGGGCTTAACTTGCCCTTCTTTCTAAATCCTATGACACCTTTCCATGATGGCATTTTTTAGCACAATCTTATCTCCGATTTGGAATTTAAGAGGCTTCCTCCTCTTATCCCGCTATTGCGGGCAGCTTTGAGCCTATCATGGATTTGTATTATCTTATCCATAGCCTTAGGTACTATCCTAGGCCCTTATAATTTATTTTCTCCTTTTCCACTATACGAGAGTTTCATATTTAACTGTATAAAGCCTTTAAACAAAGCGGCCTTTATACTAGTTTGGTAGCTATTATTATAGGAAAATCCGATTATGGTGGGTGGTCATTCCAACTACCACCTAAGTCAATAACACATTGCTCTAAGCATTTCTTCTAATATATGAAGTGTACGCTCATTTTGGCCATTAGTCCATGGATGGTAAGTCGTACTTAAATTTAAAATGGGTTACTAAAGCTTGCTGATGCTCTTTCTAGAATTGATATGCGTATCGATCCTCCTTGTTTGATACCATTGATAATGGTACTCCATGAAGAGATATTATGTTGCCAACTTATGACTTAGTTAATTTCTCCAAACTAAAAATCTTTTTTATCGGCAAGATTTATGCCGACTTAATCAATCTATTGACTATGGCCCAAATCATGTTACTTCCACTACTTCTTTTAGGTATTTTATTGATAAGGTTCATAATTACTAATTTCCCATTTCCAAAGGGAAATCTTTACTTGCTATAGAAGTCCTGACGGTTTCTGATGTTAAGCCTCTACTGGCGAACATGTAAGACACTTTAGCAATATATATGGCAATAGATTTCTTCATACTGATAATCCTTTTGTCTAAATTATGGTACGTCTTATCCCAACCAGGGTGTGTAGACTTGTTAGGATTAAGAGAGGTTTCTTTTAGAATTGGATCTTTGATTCCTCCATAACAGGGATCCAGATTCTTTATTAAATCTTAAAATTTCCATTGGTTTCTAGGTGTTAGCTATTCCACAGTACCACCTAGATTTTCTGTTGGAGCATTTCCTTCCAATAGGGCATGCTTCTAAGCATTTAGGATATGCTTAATCACGCTAATCCATAGTTCAAGCCTCTTGGCATAAATTCGTATAGGTGTAACTTTTTGCTTCTAAGGATGTCTACTATGATGTTAGTCTTACCCAGATGATAACGAATCCTCATATCATATTTATTAAAAGTTTTCATCTACCGACGTTGACGCATATTCAAATCCTTTTGATTTGTAGGCTTTTATGAGCAGTTTATATAATACACTTTGTGCCATATAGATAGTGTTGCCAAAGCTTAAGGGTTAACACAACCGCGCCTTGATTCTAAGTCTTGAGTTGTGTAATTCTTCTCATGTATCTTGAGTTGTCACAGTGCATAGGTGATCACCTTTGTCCTTAGCATCAGAACATAGCCTAAACTTGTGGGCAAAGCATCACATATTCTACCCCTTTGGGTAAGGAAGGAACATGGGCATTGCTTTATCTTTGCCTTAGAATCTTAAAGGATTCTTTCTTACTAGGCTCCGTTCAACTTTAGCATTCTTATGGTTTGGGTAGTTAAAGGAATGGTTATCTTAAAATTTCTCAATGAATATTTGTCAATAGCCTGTTAATCACAGAAAACTGCATATTTCCATAAGCGACTTAGGAGGTTTCCTAATTAGTGATAACTTCAATCTTTAGCGGGATTAACTTGGATACCACACTTACTTATTACATGCCTCAAGGATTAAACCTTTCTAAGCTAGAACTCGCACTTAGAGAAAATTTGCATAAAACTTTCCTTGTTTTATAAATTCCTAGGATACTCCTAAGGTGTTCTGCAATTTGTTCATCTCTATTGAAGCTAAACGATAGAGAGACTTAGCTATTAGTTGCGACCTAGGTAGAGTGTCGATTGAAACTCGACCAGCCTATCTGGGGATAGACTCGGTAAGTCTTCTGAGATATGTCTGGAAATTTGGACATGACAGGAATATCTTTTACTTTTGGCTTAAAATAATACACTCATGCCATGTATATGTCACGTCTTTTCTATAGACACGTGGATGCCTTAAGCATAAAAGCTTTCTCTGTCAATCCATAATAATCTCTATAGATGGTGGGTATAACACAGGAAGGGTTTGATTTTGAAAAGTTCTATGTTGTAGGAAAGTGGGCCTTGTTATGTGAATAACCAGTCCATACTTAGAACTAATTTTAGATCCGGATAGAGTTACATGTAGAAGTTTAAATGGGATTTACTGATTCTTAATGGATATAAAATATCCTTTTAGAATCTTTAAGGTTATTTTTAAATTCCCATCATTTACTTTAACCTCATAGATACGATCCAAAGTTCTTGAGGTTAGGTTTAATATTATACAGAACTTATGATCTACAAAATTCGTATCAGTTCCAGAGTCAAACAAGACTCATGACAGTCATTCAGGAATCGTACTTGTTATGACATTCACATCTGTTACCGCTTCCCTAACGGTTATTTAAAAAGTCATGGCATTGCCTTTCTTGGCGTTGCCTACTTTGATATTTTCGTTAGTGGTACAATTAGGATAACTAATCTTGATATAACCCCTTATCTCCATATTCAAAGTAGATTGCTTTCTAAATTTTATCGTATTTGTTGGTCATGTGGTTAGTTCTTATGCATATGCCACAACCTTTTGTTGTTCATGAAAAATTTTTCCCAAATGTTCTTTTTCCATAGACCTCATATTTGATTTTTTTACTCGGTCTTGACTAATTCTTTCAAAAATCAGTTCTCCCATTAGGGTTTTAACTTAGCCCTGACACCTTTTTATTGAATCTGATACTTGGTTAATGTGAGGGTCAAGTATACAAATGACCGGGAAGTAACAGTATTGGCTGATTTTACAATCCCTTAATTTTTTGGGTGCAAATCTCCCAATGTATCATGTGATACGCTTAGATTAAGGGTAATTAGGTATAATACTAACTTAGAAATAATATTTATGGTTGGAGGTATACTCCTTATAGTCTAAGTTATTCATGATCATTTTCAAAAGTTTGACTTTGCTTTCTTAATCTCGGGAGGTGAGTAATTAATCTAATAGACTTCTTCTTTTCTATATTATATAGGGAGACTTTCCCATTACTTTAGATCATGGCCTTCTACCGTGTCAATACGTTCTTTTAAAAGATTGCAACGCATATTCGATCACGTCACTTATAGCATATTCATCTGCTATTGTTTATAATAATTTCTATCTTATCGAGCCATTCCATGGCACCGATGACTCCGTAATTTCCCGTGAAGTCTTGGGGTTTATATAAAATAAACACTTGTACGTACACCCCTCCTCAGAATTTTGAGGTTTTTATCCTAGTGACATGGTTATACTTACTAGTCTTACTCCTTCTTGAGGATTTGTAAGAACTAATGGATCTATGCGACATATTCGCTAAATTTTTTAGGGTATTTTATTAATAACTGGCTATATAATAGCTTTTAAAGACTTTATTTTGGCTATTTTTCATAAATGGTCTCTCTCCTTCAACATATCCATCTGAATATATGGATAGTTTAGCCACTTCTAACACTTATAAGTCACTTGGACTTATTTTATATATTTTGGTGTGACGGAAAAATTTTCCACTACTAAAACCTTCTTAACCACTATCATCGATGGAAGTATGTGCTTTTAGTCATAGTCTCTGTTCTATCATATTCAATCTATTAGGCTCACTCGTGTAAGAACTAGTAGGCCGATAGAAGTTGAGAGGGGATATTTGCTTGATTTCTCACGGGTTTTATATTGACCATATTTGTCATAGCCCTATAGACTCTGTTTTGGCTTTCCTAGCATATATTCCGGTGTGAGGGAAAATTTTCCACTACCAACACCTTCTCAACCACTATTATTGGTGAGAGTATGTGTTTTAGCCTTCGTCTATTTGTGAGGAATCGAGAGATTTGTTTGATACGCTTGGAGCAATAAAATGTGACCTTAACAACACTTATGTTGAAGGAATAAAAACGAAAGGCTCCATAAAATCAAAGATTATTTAAGTGGCACTAATATAGCCAAAATATAAATTTAAAATGCTTACTATTACTTGATATTAGTAGAATATGATTGTTGTGATATCTAGAGATTACATTCTACTGGTCAGGCATGAAGGCAATCTATGGTACATACTAAGATACTACCGATTATCATATGGTGCTTTTATCATACGAAGTTCAATATAAATATTTGAAAAAAAATATCATTTAGAATCATTGAAATCAATGTGAGGGTTTTCTAGTTTTTGGTGATTAGAAAATGAGGAAAATGGGGTAACTGATTTTGAATGATAGCCTCCAGATATATGTCATAAGTTAGTATTAGAATATTACTTGGCATAATTTGTCGGGTTTATATAATATAATTTAGTATACCCAAACGGGTTTGGATAATTTAGATATCGAGTTTCCAAAGTTTGTGGTCGTATGCTTCTTAGCAGGAGCCGGGCTAAATGGTTCCTTAATCTGTTTATACGAGCTAAGTCCGTATAACTCGTTATGCGCGTAAAAGCAGGTTCAGATGGTCTAATGGGTCTACGACGAGTGCGATAAGTCAAAAATCATTTTAAGATGTTATATAATCAGTCTTGAGGTCAGATTATGTACCATATGGATTTAAAATCATTATTTGCCAAAACGGCATGTTTGACCTTTTTTATAATATATTTATGGGACTCGTCCAATGACCCTTCAGATGACATGACCTGAAGGTATAACCTCAGAGGGTTATTCCCTATAATATTATGGTCACATAACATGTCTTGGTTGGGTTTCAAAGTAAACCAAACGGGTCAGAATCGAAAGTCAAAGAAAAAGTCAACTGCTTGACTTCCGACATGGAATTGGAAGCTAAACTGAAAATGACGAGTTGGACATGCCAAAATAAGTTTTATAATGTCATATAAACTGTAATGACATCAAAACTTATGGTTAAGATACTTAAAAGATCATTCATCGTAAATACAAAGTTTATGTTTTTGACTTTTATTTAATACATGTTTGAGTCGCCATTTCGCCTACTAAACGTGATGATCAGAGGGTATAATCACAGGGGATTAATACCCTTATTATTATGTTTGCCATTTCGGCTACTTAACGTGATGATCAGAGGGTAGATATATCTGATTGTTTGATTGTTCGTGAATAATCACAACCTTTTGAACTATCATAATTAAACCACACATGTTATGGCCCTTGGTTTGAACTCACACAACTACCTCACCCTTTGAACCGTCACAACCTGAATTGTTGCAGCCTTTCCTTGGATAAAGGACCTAATCACGTTTCTTACAAGTTTAATAGGTATGAACCCTATCATTTATTAGGGGTATTCAAAAGTATTCGGATCCAAAAATCCGATCCGAACTATCCGATATCGGAATCGAACTATCCGAAAATTTGGATATTCAAAATTTCGGATATCCCAGATATCATATTCAAATATTTATTTTCGATCAGATATCTGAAGTATCTGAACTGTCTGAAAATATCTTAAAAATATTTCTGAACTATAAGAAAAATATCTAAATTGTCCGAAAATATCCTAAAATCCAAAAAAAATCCATAAATTTGTATATGGACATCCAAAATTTACCAAATATCCGGTTTCGAATAAACAAAAAATATAAAATAAAAAATTGGATATTCGGATATTCGATTCACTATCTGATCGGTCGGATATCTGAAACTTCGGATAGATATTCGGATAGTAAAACCATGTATCCAAAAATTTCGGATATTCGGTTTTGAACACCCCAACCTATCATGCCTAGTCTAACGTTTGGTTATTGTATGGTGGCTCTTAAGCGACAGAATGCAAAGTGCATCATCAATACCATTTGTCCCAAAATCACATGTGTGTAGATACTTCCTTCCCCTTTAAAGTTCCATTAAGTTTAATTTAAATACTACAAATTTACATCTTATTTGTGCATATAGGTGTTGTACCAAATGCTTATGGAGTCTTTCAAAAAAATTGATTTTTTAGTTTTAACCCAAAAGTATTTAATAAATTACTTTTTACCCAAAACTATTTGAATTTTTACTTTTAACCCAAAACTTTTCATTGTTTTCAATTTGACTTCACAACTTTTTTACTTTCAACTTTGGTCCCCTGCACTTTCATATTTCACAAATTTTTCGTTTTACGCTTCATTCTAAGATTTGCGAGTTAACACGACGCAATGTGCGTGTGTGGTACAACGTTTTTACTTTTTGTTTTACCCTTCGTTCTAAATTTTGCGACTTAACACGACGTAACGTGCATGTGTGGTTTAACGTTGTTACGCTGTCTATTTTTTTCCTATTTGAGAGGTTCGTCATAACTTGCAGGTCCTAGATCGACTTACTTATTATTTTCTATGTTTTACGTTTCGGTCGAATTTCTTCATATTAACACGCTGCAAATTCAGTGTTGATGGTCGTTTGTTGTGGTGTGACATTGATGTTATTTGGCGCCATTTTACGCCCCAACCACAATACGAGGGTGGTTTATACTAATTTCTTCCATCTTTCTGTTGTAGAAATAATATTTAAGGAAGTATCACACTTCAAAACCACTTTCAAATTTTTATGTGAGGTAACGATTTACCAAAAAGTTTTTATCTTTCTCAAACTCAACCTAAAGAGTTAAATGCTTGGTTGGTCCCTGTGGTTTGCAAATCTTGCAGACTTGGTCCCAGTGGTTCACTAATTACACACTTGGTCCCAGTAGTTTCAAATTTTGCACTCGGGTGGTCCTTACCACTAACCTTTGTTAGATTTCTCAGTTAAGTATACATAAAATGTCTATTATACCCCTCGTCTTCTTCATCCTTTCTATCTCTCTGAATAAAAAGCCCTGTCAACCACCTGCAACTACTCTGAGAAATCTCCGGCGGAGTTATTCGAAAATCTGAATTTGTTAACCGGTGAAATACCCGAGGAACTTAGGTTCCTTTCGAATCTCGAAAATTTGATTCTGGATTTCAATTATTTAACCGGTTCAATCCCTGCTAGTTTAAGCAATTGCACCAATTTGAATTGGATTTCACTTTCCAACAACAAATTGGGGGCGAAATTCCGGCTGCCCTTGGGGGTTTATCAAATCTTGCTATTCTTAAGCTTGGGAACAACTCTTTTTCCGGTGAGATTTCGTCGGAGCTTGGGGATTGTAAGAGCTTGGTATGGTTGGATTTAAACACCAATCAGTTAAGTGGGACTATTCCACCTAATCTTTTCAAGCAATCTGGATTCATTGTTGATGCGTATTTGACCGGAAAACCGTATCTATACATCAAGAATGATGGGAGTAAGCAATGTCATGGTGCTAGGAATTTACTCGAATTTGGGGGAATCCGGCAGGAGGATTTGGACCGGATTTCGTCTAGACATCCATGTAATTTCACTAGAGTGTATTTGGGGATCACTCAACCGAATTTCAATCACAATGGGTCGATGATCTTCTTTGATCTTTCGTACAATAAACTGGAGGGTGGGATTCCGAAGGAACTCGGGTCAATGTACTATCTCAACATATTGAATTTCGGTCACAATGATCTCACTGGGCCGATTCCTGATGAACTTAGCGGGTTAAAAAACGTAGCCATTCTTGATTTATCGCATAACAGACTCAATGGCTCGATTCCGAATTCTTTAACTAATCTTGGTCTTGGAGATGCTGATCTCTCCTACAACAATTTGTCGGGTGCTATTCCGATATCCGCCCGTTTGACACATTTCCGGCAGATAGATTTTCGAATAACTCCGGGCTATGTGGTTATCCTCTACCTAAATGCGAGCCAGATAAAGATGACAAATCGAGTGGTCATCGGAAGTCCAACAAACGAGAAGCATCACTAGCCGGGTGCGTAGCAATGGGATTGTTATTCTCACTATTTTGCATATTTGGAGTGATTGTAATCTTGGTGGAGATGAGGAAAAGGAAGGGGAAGAAGGCTGCTGCCGCCCTTGAAGCGTACGCCGATGGTGGTGGCAATTCGTGCTCTGGCGGTGACCGTGCTAACACAGTTGTCGCAATCAAGAAACTGATTCACGTTAGCGGGCAGGGTGAGGGTGGTGGTAACAGAGTAGTTGCAGGTGGTTGACATGGCTTTTTATTCAGAGAGATAGAAAGGATGAAGAAGACGAGGGGTGTAATAGACATTTTATGTATACTTAACTGAGAAATCTAACAAGGTTAGTGGTAAGGACCACCCGAGTGCAAAATTTGAAACTACTGGGACCAAGTGTGTAATTAGTGAACCACTGGGACCAAGTCTGCAAGATTTGCAAACCACAAGGACCAACCAAGCATTTAACTCCAACCTAAAAGTACACTTTTTTATTATCTTGAAAATATTCTAAACACTTATAAGTGAGACATCTTATTTTTTTCAAATTGACATAATATATGCTAAGTTATATAAAAAAATATTAGTTTGTAGCCTTTGGTTAAACTTTAAATTTGAAGATCCCATAAGAAAAATAATACAATATTCATTGAAAATCCCATAAGAAAAATAATACAATATTCATTAATACTTTTTTAGCAAATATAAAATTTGATTTCGTATTTAAAGTTATACCGACACACTCCTCGTCATCTCTAGACACTCCATGTATATAATAATGGTGACCAACCTCCGTCATGTTCACCACATGCCTTTTACCACTAATGTGTTTTAATCGTTTTTAAAGCATGTGTTAGGAATTGTGATAGTAATACTGAAAGACACGCCACATATGCGTTTAGGAGGCGCCATCTAGGCACGAGGGGTGTTCCCTATCATTATCACTAACATATGTTATGGAGTGATCACATTCACTACGCACTCCTTCTCACTCCACTAAAGTACTTCACTCACGAGTGTAAGGGCAAGCATGCCCACCTACTTGGGTGCGACATAGTGTTTATGTGATAGTGATGCAAACGTGGCTAGCCCTCACATAATACATATGCTATTTGATGGATATCCATGGTAAATAAAATTTTTTGAACCGGGTTCATATATGTATATATATATATTTATTTCTACGTTACCAAGATTAATCAAGACACTTTGGACAAATATGTATTTATAAATATATATGTGTTAGTTAAAATTAAACTTTTAACTAGTGAAAACATATATATATATATATATATATATATTTACATAGCAACAGAAGCACAAGTAACAAATAATTAATAAGAACACTTTTATACCAAGGAATATCCACAAGGGAACAAGGTCACCTACATGCAAATATGAAATATAAACACAACCATAGGGAGTTTTAGGTATACCTTCGGTTAGTAATAATCAGTAATAATCGCGTGAGACACCGAGATGCAACAAGGTGAGCTAGAACGAGTCGGGAACAAGCTGAGAACGCAGCTCCTTCTCCAGCTTGTTAGCGGCAGTGGCGACGACCGGAAAAAATAGCGGCGATGACTGGTGGGGGGAGGTGGCGGGAAGAGGAAGGGTGGCGGCTGTAGTGGAGTGTGGCAACTAGGGTTTTGTTTTGGAGAAGTATGTTATGTCTTAACCCATGCTTAAGCTTATATAGCCAAGGATTAGGTTAAAACTAAAACCCTAAGGGCCACAAGCCCACATCCTTTCTTCTTGTCTTTCTTTCAGCCCATTAACAAAAGTCCATAACATAAAATCCAATTTGATTAGGTTTAATATAATATTTATTTTATAACTTCATAAAATAAAATATTATAAATTGTTCCGTCAAAATACGTCATATAATCTAATTAAAAGAATTACCTCGTTGTCTTCGGTGTAACTCTTGCGGGTAAAGACCCGGTCGGTAGCGTTGACTTATCGAACTAGACATGAACTTCCAACAGCTCCCACTTGGACGGTTTCCGATAAGATTCCAACGCAGACAGCTAGCGGTGCTCTAGCTACACATGGTTGCCCCCAACTGGTCATGACACTTCAAAGTCACTAACCAAGGTGTCTTCCATTAGCAACGGTTCGTTGCTTGAAGGAGGTAGACTTGTGGCAATTGTTGTCATCTATCCTTTCTATAAAAGACATCAATTGAAACTATGAGACATGGATCAAATCATTCTCATATTGCATTTCAATTATTCTTGTTCTCGATTCTGATTCATCGTGGTCCAATCAAAAAAACAGTCAGTTTGGGTAGGGCCTTACACTACTCCAATATGAAGCAACGAGGGCACCTTAATGCCTAGCTGTTACATTTTAATGTAAGAGTACAGAATTCCCTATTGATCATATACACCTCCCACTGAACTTTAGATCCATTCCCAACTAGAAGCCTTTATGACTGGCAGTTACGAACAACAGTTTGCTTTGAATCAAAGAATGGTTCTTGGTAAATGGAAGTTCTAATATATATCTCAGGTCAGAGGATACTAGATGAGTATGCCTTATCAAAACATCTTATGACTAAATCCATGAAGATTATTTGACGCGAGTTACATCCAACGTCATTCATAATCAGGCCTGTGAATTTGGAAGCTAACCACTTGAATCCAAATTCAGAAAAAGTCTTAATTCAGAATCGTTCCCACAAGTCTGATCAACTTCGGATAACTTAGAATACACGATTCATGGATTAAACGTATCAAAATCTAACACAGTTGTAAGATTCAAGAATTGCATTTAACTGGTAAATCAAAATGAATGCAAGAGTGCAACTGCTTGATGTTCGTACACCCAAATACTAAATCAAAACATATCACTAGCTAATCTAAGCTTAATAGCGTGCATGGGGCAGTCATGTTTCTCTTGAGTCATTGGCTTAGTAAACTGGTCAGCTAAGTTTTGATCTATGTCAATTTTTGCTTATAATAATGTCTCCGCGTTCCACAATTTCCCGTATGTAGTTAAACTTTCTCAAAATGTTGTCACACACCGATATTTCCACATAGTCCGGTGGGCCCGGTGGGGAGTACTGTGATGTAGTTGATATCATCATAGTCAATTACAACACAGTTATAGCACAACGGAAGGCTTGGAATGAAATTACTATTACAACCCGATATTGAAAGTACGAATAAAATAATATACAAATGGTTGTAATAAGGATCCACAGGTGGATCTATAAATGAATACATAAAACGAAATTCCACATACTTAAGGCATCTAGGGATTTGCATGATCCTCTTATTTAATGCCAAGTAGCTCCAGCCTATTTCGTGAGATACCTGTCACTTGGTCTTTGGAAAATACGTCAGTTTTCACTAGTAAATACAAATAACTGACTCATTTTGAAAACACTTGAAAATATTGATTTAGGTGCACAAGGCACGAAAAATCTTTTATAACTTGGGACAATTACATTTATAATCTTGTATACGGTTTTACATGTTTGTCACACTTTTGGGGCCGGTTCGGAGACCGGTCATGATTAACTGACTCGCCACTTATAGAACCCACAAAGGAGTTATTCCCAATCTTTGTGGGTAGTTTATTTAGCATTTTGCATCTATCAGGTGTATGCCTACACCCCGTGTATAGGTCGTGGCCATTAATAACTTAAATGAGCCAAGGACATCCAGGACATGGTTGTTAACCCCCAAAGCTTATGTTATCAAACAAAACAGATCAAAAACAGGTTATGCGGATTTATTAATCACAATCCGACTAAATGATCCCATACCCGACCAAGAGGCAATAATTTACCGAATCCCAAGCTCGTATAAGGGAAACTAAATTAAATGTATTTACCTGAGTTTTAAGTGCAAGAAATTCTACTCAGCCGTATCTTATTAAGACTTTATGAAGGTATCTTCTACTGGGGCTACCTAATCTGAAAGGAAGGTTTTATTAACCTATTAGGATACTAACGGGTCTCATTTAAGTCAAAGACTTAAACCTGTTAGCTTAAGAATGATTTACAGTACAAAACGCAAGATGAAGCGGTGACCGGAAGGGAATGTAATTTAGACCCAGCAAGTATGAAAACTTGTATAATATGGGTAAACTAAATACATTCTGGATTTTGAAGTTTAGATGACAAGGTTAAACCCGTGCCGGTTAATTAATGCAAACTAGTTACATAAACCGAACCGAACGCGTATAAGCACAACGGGTAACCGAAAGAGTCATATACAAGTTCCATATGTTATTATGCTTAAATTATGTCATGATATCAGTAGGATATCAACATGTATGCCCATAAAGGTTTTAAAACCGAATTAGGCCCCATAAGGGCATTTTGGTCATTCTAAGGTTTATATACAAACCGAAGTTCTGGTCATAAAAATTTTGTAAAAAAATTTAATTTATGATATTAAAACAGTAGGATATCATACTTATATGTGTTTCATGATTTATGGCCAAACTATGCTCCGAAGGGGCATTTTGGTCATTTCACACATAGTTTTAAGGACTTATTTGGGATTCTGAGTTCATGACTTATCCCTACTGTAGAAACACTTGAAATCATTTGTAAATTCAGTAGGTTCAAGTCTTGGATGCTAGATATGATTTAAAACCATACTATGCACCTCATTAGCGTAAAAGTCGATAAATGACGATAATTTCGAAGTTAAAGTGATTCTGAGATTTTGATCAGCTTTAAAGTGCCAAAATATTTTATTTTTCATAATACATCAGTAGCAAAATGTTTTGCATGTTAATTATATGTAAAACTTATTTTACTTGCAAAAAGGGGTATTATCGTCATTTATGAGCTTTATGCAAGAACTCAAAGCTAAGGTCAATATAAAATCTGACCCAACATCCCAATAAATCCTAAATGTGATATCACAACAGTGGGTAAAGAGTTTATACCAAAATTATGTAAAAATTTGATTTCTATGCTTAAAGGGCATCTTAGTTCTTATAAAGGCAAAATTTCGATTTATTACATAACTTCAGTTTATGACCAGATTGTAAACATCAAATTACTCTAAATATGTTTACTAACCAGCACTTAGTCCAATTGTATGACCATTTATCTTAAAAATCCTTATTTTTGACAAAAAGGGCATACTAGTCGACATAAGCATAATAACGGAAATAAGCATATGATCTCAGATTACTAAGGGACCATGTAGAACAACCTCAGCGGGTTATGCTACATCATAAAATGGTCCTAAAGGAATCCTAATGCATAAAGGAAATAAGCTAATTCGGGTCATAACTGAAAGTCAAAGTAAAAGTCAAGCTTTTGCGACTTTCGGTTGCGAACCGAGCTTAAACTTAGAATTGTCGGGTTGAACATGTTTAGACCTATTCTAATAATGTTTACCAAGTTATTAAAGTGATAAAACATGTTTTATAACCCTTACATTATTAGATTTGATTTTTATTTAAAATCTAACTAGTTTGACTTTTTCTTTTATTTACTTTGACCCGACAATTAACTAAGTAAACGTGGTAATTAGGAGGTGCCCTTTTGAGGTGTTTGTGCACCTGGTGTTCGTCACTTGTCAAATAGGCTAGATAGAGCGTGTGTTGAATATTGTATAGGTTAGAATCGAACACACGACCGAAATACGGAGATTTCAGTGTAAAAGGGATCAAGTTCGCCCGAACTTGACCTGTATTGGTCAAGTTCACTCGAACTTGATGTGCCTTTAGTCAAGTTTACTCAAACTTGACCATAGCACATCCGGACGAACTTTTCTCCCTATATATATGTATGTGTTCATTTGTCATTTAAGTTTTTGGCATCCCTACTGGGAGGTGCTGCCGGATTCTCTCCAGGAACTCCGGCAGCTGGACTTATAAAGATGTATACTCTTTCGGTCTAAATGAAGACTTCCGCTGCATTCTACTTCTACTGCATTCTTAATAACATTCTACCGAATCGGTTTACGTTTATCCACTAACTTCCTTCTAGAACCGCCTGATCACAGACCTTCATGAGGGATGAACGCCTACCTAATTACTATCACGTAACCATATTCGCCTCGAACAGCTGGACCGATTGGGTGTAAACCGAAGGTCAAAGCCGTTTTGCGGCAACTTTGACTTTCGGTCTTTAAATGCATAAAAACCGAACTAAAGTGGCTAAGAACACTTACTACAGGTCCTAGCTCGAAGATTAAACTTAGGAGAGCTTCCTTTTTTTATCAGGAACCCCACAGAATGCAACCAAGAGGGAAAGAAAGGATTTTTGAAAGGTGCAAGAATGAAAGGCAACATGAAGAACCTATTTATAGTGCAAAAGGCCCTCTCAAGATCTTTCCAGGTGTTGCAAGGTGTTCTAGGATGTCTCCAGGTGTCCCTAAACGAGTATTGAGCAAGCATGCATCCCTTATTTCGAGAAAAAATGGTTTTGGAAGCTGTTGTGTGGAGGCCAAGCAAAATTCTGCCCAGCTCCAGTCCTTACGGACAGTAAGCATGGGGCCCTTACGGTCCGTAAGCAGTCTGTCAGCGAACCACATTTTTAAGAATGACAAGTTTGGCCCTTTAACTTATATAATCGTATTTAGGGTCTTGCAACTTGTATAATGCCATCATAAGCTGATAATAAGCATATATGGAAGTATCAACAAACATTTTAAGATTCCTGGTTTGCCGGTATACCACTTAAGGGCACTAGTTTTGCCGGTTGACACTTTTACCCCTCTAAAGTGAATTTTCACACAGTTAGGGTTTAGGACACGTGTCTTCACATCATTGGACACGATTTTTGCAAGGTGTTACATCCTCACCCCCTTAAAAGAAATTTCTACCTCGAGATTTACTGAAATAAGTGAGGGTATTTTTGTCGCATAGTGGACTCAACCTCCCATGTGTATTCAGGGCCTCTACGGGCATCCCATTTAACTTTCACAATCAGTACATGCTTTCTTCGGGGCTTCTTAACCTGTCGATCTTCAATCGATATTAGTCTTTTAACAAACTTCATGCTTTCATCTATTTGTACGTCTTTATGGGACATTGCTAACGATTTATCAGCTAGACATTCTTTAAGTTGCAGATGTGGAACACATTGTGAATTCCACTGAGTTCTTCAGGTAAATTCAGCTTATAAGCCACGCTACCGACACGTTCTACGAACTCGAATGGTCCAATGTATCTTGGGCTTAATTTGCCCTTCTTACCAAAACGCATCATGCCTTTCCAGGGTGATACTTTTAGTAAGACTTTGTCTCCTACCTCAAACTTTAGAGGTTAACGCCTTTTATCTGCATAACTCGTTTGCCTGTCTCTGGCAGCCTTTAGACGATCATGGATCTGAACAATCTTTTCTATCATCTCCAGGACTATCTCAGGTCCTGTTACTTGGGCCTCCTCCACTTCTGCCGAACAAACAGGCGTTCTGCATCTCCGCCCATATAAAGCCTCAAAAGGCCCAGCCTGAATGCTGGTATGGTAACTGTTATTGTAGGAGAACTCAATCAAGAGGAGATGGTCATCCCAACTACCTCCTAGATCAATGACACATGCTTGGAGCATGTCTTCTAACATTTGAATTGTACGCTCGCTCTGCCCATCCGCCTGAGGATGGTAAGCGGTACTAAAATTTAAACGAGTGCCTAAGGACTGTTGGAAACTTTTCCAAAAATGAGAAGTATATCTAGTATCTCTATCGAACACAATAGATACTGGCACCCCATGGAGAGACACAATCTTATCCACATATATCTGCGCTAGCTTGTCGGAGCTATGAGTCTCTTTGATGAGTAAGAAATGAGCTGACTTTGTCAGTCTATCAACTATAACCCATATTGTGTCATTCCCATGTTTTGTTTTAGGTAATTTGGTGATAAAATCCATGGTTACCATTTCCCATTTCCATGTGGGAAGTTCTAATTGTTGTAGTAATCTTGATGGCTTCTGATGTTCAGCTTTAACTTGAGAGCATGTCAGACATTTAGCTACATGGGTGGCTATGGATTTCTTTAAACCCATCCACCAATAGTTAGCCTTCAAATCCTGATACATTTTGTCACCCCCAGGGTGAATCGAGTACCTGGAATTATGGGCTTCCTGAAGGATTATATCTCTAAGTCCTCCACGAATAGGGACCCAGATTCGACCATTTAGTCTGAGGATTCCATCATTCCTAGGTGACAACTGATCAAAGGTTGCTCCTAGTTTTTCTTCGGGAAGGTTAATTTCCAATATAGCTTCTTTCTGTGCAGTTAACAGCTTCTCGTTTAAGATGTTCCTAAGTGCAATACTCTTGGCATTAATCCGTATAGGTTTGACTCTTCCCTTTCGGCTGAGTGCATCAGCGACTACATTCGCTTTGCCAGGATGGTAGCGAATCTCGCAATCGTAGTCGTTTAAAGTTTCAATCCAACGCCGTTGCCTCATATTGAGATCTTTCTGGTTAAACAAATGATGGAGACTTTCGTGATCTTAGTATATCACACATTTAGTTCCATATAAATAATGTCTCCATAACTTAAGTGCGAATACAACGGCACCAATTCCAGATCATGGGTGGTGTAATTCTTTTCATGCACCTTTAGTTGTCGTGATGCGTAGGCGATTACCTTGCCTTTTTGCATAGGCACACAGCCCTTGCCAGTGTGCGAAGCATCACAGTAAACAATAAACTCATCTATACCTTCAGGCAAGGTCAGAACTGGAGCATTGCTCAATTTCTTTTTGATAATCTCAAAGGATTCCTGCTGCTTAGAACCCCAATTAAATTTTACATTCTTGCGGGTCAGAGCAGTTAAAGGTGTGGCTACTCTTGAGAAGTTTTCAATAAATCTTCTGTAATATCCTGCTAATCCAAAAAAGCTGCGAATTTCAGTAGGTGTCTTAGGTGCTTCCCAATTCATGATTGCTTCTATTTTAGCGGGATCCACTTGGATACCATGCTCGCTCATAACATGTCCAAGGAATTGAACTTTGCGAAGCCAGAATTCACATTTGGAGAATTTAGCATAAAGCTTCTCCTGCTGTAGAAGTCTTAAGATGCACCAAAGGTGTTTCTCGTGATCTTCCTGATTACGAGAGTAAATAAGTATGTCATCTATAAATACGATGACAAACTTATCCAGGTATGGGTTGCAGACTCTATTCATAAGATCCATGAATGTTGCGAGTGCGTTAGTGAGTCCGAAGGGCATCACTAAGAACTCATAGTGGTCGTACCTTGTTTGAAACGCGGTCTTAGATACATCTTCAGTCCTAACTTTGAGTTGATGGTACCCTGACCATAGGTCAATCTTTGAAAAGAAACTTGCCCTTTGAAGTTGATCAAACAGATCGTCGATCCTGGGCAATGGATAGCGGTTCTTAATTGTTACCTTATTTAGCTCGCGGTAATCAATGGACAGACGTATTGAACCGTCCTTCTTGTTAACAAACAGTATGGGTGCTCCCCAAGGTGACGAGCTGGGTTGAATGAAACCTTTTTCCAGAAGTTCATCTAATTGGGTTCTTAGTTCCTTCATTTCGGTTGGTGCTAGGCGGTATGGAGCTCGTGCAACCGGTGCTGCTCCAGGCATGATGTCGATTCTGAACTCTACCTGCCTCTCTGGAGGTAGTCCAGGTAACTCTTCTATCTTTGGTTTCGGCTCATCCACTATCACCTGTGCCATGTAGATGACACATCCACTCTTTAAGCACTTGGATGCCTTAAGGATAGATACATTATCAAGCAATCCATAATGCGTGTCTCCTTGAATAGTGATTGCTTCACCAGAAGGGGTTTTGATGTTTACTAGTTTCTTATCACATGCAATTTGGGCTTGGTTATGTGATAACCAATCCATGCCTAAAACTACATCAAACCCAGCCAATTTCATTGGCAAAAGAGATAACGGGATTAAATGGTTCTTAATGGATATACTGCATCCATCAAGAAGGGTCGAAGCAGTTTCTAAGGTACAGTCAACGAGTTCTACCTCATATGTAATATCTAGAGTTTTGATGGGCAGGTTCACCAGTTTACTAAACTTATGGTCTACAAAAGATTTATCTGCACCTGAATCAAATAAAACTCTAGCATAAATATCGTTTATGAGGAAGGTACCTGTTATAACTTTATCATCCTTTACTGCTTCCTTGGCACTCATCTGAAATATCCTTGCATTCGATTTCTTAGCCTCCTCAGGCTTCTTAGCATTCTTTGGGCAGTTTGTCTTGATATGCCCCTTTTCATTGCAACCATAACTGGTTGCATCTTTCAGATTCCTACATTCCAATGTCTTGTGCCCCGTTTTCTTACAGATCCCACAAGGTTTGGCCCGTGGATCTAAGGTGCACTTCCCAAAGTGCCTCTTTTTACAGTTCTTACACAAGGGCTTGTCACCTGATTGATTAGGGTTTTTCCTGAACCCCAAATTTCCTTTCTTCTTCTTGTTGGAATGATGAGTCTGATCATCTTCTCTCCTTCTCTTTCCCTCATCTGTGGTCTTTCTAGACCTACTCCTAATCACATCCAGTGTGAGGGACAAGGACAAGTCTACAGCTGACCTGTAGGTGGTAGGTTTTGAGGCTTTGACGTTTCCTTTGATTTCAGGGGCTAGACCGCCTATGAAGCGCGCAATGCGCTTTGGTTCAAGAGAGACCAAGTGAGGAACAAGCCTAGACATAGCATTGAAATTGGTTACATTTGATCTGCAGTCCAGGTCCTTCATAGTTAAGGTCAAGAAGTCGGTTTCAACCTTCTCCACTTCGTGTTGTGGGCAGTATGTTTCTTTAACCAACTCTACAAACTTCACCCAAGAGAGGTTATACAAAGGAATCTTTCCGGTGGATTGAACCAGAGCCTTCCACCAAGTTAGGGCATCGCCCTTGAATGACTGTGAAACAAATTTAACTATATCCTCCTTTGCGCAACCACTTATGTCCACCACCGTTTCCATCTCATCAAGCCATTTCATGTAGTCAATGGCTCCCATTTCTCCAGTGAAGTATCTTGGTTTGCAAGAGATGAAATATTTGTAGGTACAACCTTTATTGGAACGTGGTGTCTGATCAACACATTCGGTTTGTGTGATTCACTCCTCTGATTGGATGAATATTTAGATTCATCTTTCTTTGATCTTTGTGGTTTTGAATGGGTTTTTGAGTGTGTTTTGGGGCGAGGGTCACTCGACTCCTTTGGTACTCTATCCACGGCCTTCAAAACCGTTGCGTCTATCAGGTCTTGTAGTTCAGCGCCAGTGATATTTACCCTTGTATTATCATTCCCTTCAACTGGGTGACTGTGTGCCTCGTCTGTGTGACACCCGGCTATTTAGGCTGTCCTGTACAAATGTAACACGTGTCATGAATGAATAAAAGGCCATATTTGATTATTTATGATGTTTTTATATGGTATTTGATGTGTTGGTAAATCCAAAGTTTGATAAAAATTACGTTGGCAATATTAAGATAAACGCTTATCGCGTAACGGTTAAAACGCGAAACGAACGTCGGTGACCGCCGGATAATGTTAAAATCCCAAAATTAGTCCGTTATGAGTTAAATGATATATTTAATCATAATCGTGAGGAAAAATAATTTAAAACGCTAAGAAAACTCTACTTTTCGAGTTTAAGGGCGTACAGCGCGATACTGCGCGTATCTGACAAAATACTGTCAACACAACCAGTTCAGGGCAACTAATAATTATTATAGTAATAATTTGACAAGTTTATTTTTATAGAATGATAAAAATAAATTAAAACGCTTAAAATCTCTATTTTGCGAATTTAAGCGCGTACTACCAATTACCGACAACGTAACTGGTCCAGACAAATAAAATATTGATTAGTAATATTTTAGTGAGCTTATTTTTATAGAGCGTTGAAAATAATTTAAAACGCGTTAAAACACAGTTAAAACGCTAGATAAAACACCTGGTATCCAGTTAAATACCATTTTTAAGCCAATTTATGTAATATATATGTATATCTACGGATATATGTGTGTATGGGCAAGAGGTGGCAGCCATTTGAGGCTTCATCTCTCTCTCTCCTCCATTTGTTGACATGGGGAACATGTACAATGATGATATCTTTACATATCTTCTCAAATCTTACAAAATCCAAGGAAAATCAAAATTACATCAACTCTCACTCTCTCTCTCTCATATCCACGGCTGAAACACACACAAACACACACTAAATTTTTGAAATAATGAAGATCTTGAAGATTCAAATGAAATCCAAGGTGTTTTCAAGCTTATTTGAAGGTTTAAGGGTGATTCCAAGGAGTTTCAAGCAAGAACCAAGCTTCACCTCATCTTTTTATTCAAAACCCACTAGAATCTTGAAGGTATGTACTCATGTCTTTTAAAAATGTTCTTGATTCTTGTTGGTAAGATGATAGTGAATGGGGTTTCTCTTGTTCTTGGATGCTTCACTAACTTGAAAACTAAAACAAATGGGTTTTGTATAAAATGAAAATGGAGATGTGTGTGTGTGTTCATGTGGCCGTGAGTATGTATACATGTGTGTATAAGATTGAGTTTTGACTTTGAATGGTTTTGATTGATGATGTTCATGAGGATTTGATGCACGCATGATCAAAAAGTTGTCATAAGAGAATGTTCTAAAAAGGGTTTTGTGATTTGAAAAGGACATGTTAAAAAGTGAACTTTGGAAGTTCATATGTGTATGTATGTACGTCGTATATAAATATATATGTGTGTATGCATGCATGTAAAAATATTGATGTTAGTTCATAAATGTGTTGAACTTAGATTCTTGCATTCATGGTGGAATGACTGGGAGATGATGATGATATGAAGATGATTGTGTTCTTGGATGAATGAACATGAAATAAGTGAATATTGATGCTTATGAATACATGCATGTTGATGAAGATATGTTATGGATGCATTAGGAGCTTGTACATGGACATGCATGTAGGTGTATGTACATAAAAAGATGAATAAATGATGTTATGATAAAAATGATTTTAGATCAGATTATAAAGCATAAAAAAATTTTATTTGAAGTGTAAAATGGTATGGAACTTTGACATAAAGTTTACTAGCTTTGCATGTTGTACTATGTGCTTAAAAGTGTTGTAAAATACATGAAATCGCATGATTTATCTGCCTTACACGAAAACTGCACTAATCTGATTATAACCATAATTTTATTCAGTATATAACATGTATTGTGTTAAAATATGAAGTCGTTTCGAGTTCGGATGGTTATGGTAACGTTTGACGCAAAACTAAACGGTAAAAACGGTAAAAATCGCCTTTAGAGGGTTTTTATGAAACTGTTTTAGATCAGTAAATAAAGTGATATTTTTTATGTAAATATAAGTATATTAACTTATATTAAGACTATTTGGTGTTTGGTTGGTCATATGTGACTTTCGACGCCCGAAAACGTTACCGAATCACTAAAATACGCATTTTTCAACATACACTAGAATGGTTGTTAATGGATGAACCTTATGTGTTTAAATGTGTCATGTGATTTAGCTATGTAAATATGATAATATGTTAAGTGTTGACATGATAGCGGGAATTAAGACTATGCATGTACGCTTGTATATTTAAAACAGTAGAATCGGTAAAAATCGCGTTAAATGTGTAGCTTATTTATCGAGCATGAAAATTGATACATAGGTTAACTATATTAGTTATTTCATGTATGAATGCTTTAAAATGATAAGTGTATGAGTTAACGAGGTTTCGCGTGTTATGATGTTGTGAAAAATGTGCACGTTTATGTATATATATTACGACGCGCAAATCGTAGATATATATTACTTATAAACGGGAATGTAATGGATATAACATTAAGGTCACCACTAAAATCGTTCAAGTCGCAAAATCTTAAAAATATATATATATGAACTCATATTATATACATATATATATATATATATATATATATATATATATATATATATATATATATATATATATATATATTTATATTAATATGCCAACATAATCAAAAATAATAACTTTTCGAGAAAATCTCAAAGTTATGTGAAAATTCTAAGTATTGGAGAAATTTAGGAATTTTGTAATATATTGATTATTAAATCGTGCCTACATATGTTAGGATGTGTAGAATCTAATTGTGCGATTGCGCGAATTTAATATACGCACCCAAAGGTGAGTGTCACTAAACCCCTCTTTTTACTGTTTTAGTATATGTTTTGGGGGAAAAACATGCCTTAAAATGATAAGTATACGTTTTCGTATAAAATATGACTTTGATTAAACTATAAATATATTTTCGTGGAAAATATGATTTGGAAATTATGTGATATGTTTTTGAAGAAAAACATGATTTTGGATATAAATATGTTTCGGGATGAAACGGATTTTGGAATAATGATATATGCGTTTCGGGGATGAAACCGGGATTTTATGGTGTTATGGGATAGAACGACCGTGTGGATTTAAAATGTTTAAATCTGAAGTTGTAACGAATTGGCCCGGTCTCAAGAGAGTGAGTATCGGGATTAGGCTTACGTTTCGGTGGGGACGTTGGGGATTCGTACAACGTGTTATATTAAATTTTAACATTTTAGTAGGATATATATATTGTTCATAAGGTTGGCACCTTGGGTGACCCATTGCGGGCACTTTGCGCAAACTTAGCCATCTAATCATTAATACGGATTGCGTGGAATTGTGAATAGATCTATCGGGTTGACAACCCCGTCGCGACCGATAGCTCCGTGTCATGTCAAGCGATGAATTTATATTATGTTACTGTCTAGCGTTGATTATACCCTTAATATTAATATATAGCTCGTAATGTCTTGCAAACTTACAAATCTGAACAAATGGATGTTAAAAATAAATTTAATATGTGATACTTGGGAAGATGCTTAGTTCGGAGGTTTCGGGGAAACGCTTGCGACGGCTGACTCATGGATTTTATTAAGGAAATAAAAATTGACTTTCGAAAATATTATTTGGATGTTTTGATAATAAACACATAATTAGAAAGTTTTTCCTTGTTTTAAATTTGAATATGTGAGCTCACGCTCCTTTGTGTTGACACTTGATTTTAGCGTGTTCTTCAGGTACTTGAGCATGGTTTCGGGTATCTTTGGCGTATCTTGTGGTTGTGATGCATATTTGTTTAATAATAAACTTTGGACACTTTTAAAACTAACCTGGGACAATGTTTGTAATGAGACCCATAATGGATCAAAACAACTTAACTGTGGTGTGGTTGTGGCTTATGTTTAACTTTTAAACAATCTTTTAGTTAAGTAATATGTCCAAATTAACAATGCATCGTCCACTAAGATATTTATGGGCACCAACTTCCGTCACCATTACGTTTGTATTTCCGCTGTGACGTTTTTGGGGTATTACAGAAGTTGGTATCGGAGCCAATGGTTGTTAGCGAACTAGATGTTTTCAGGGGAAAACTCTAGACTTCAACCAAAGAATTTTGAGATATAAGTCCAAAATTCGAGAAGCTAAAATTTTTAAATAAGCATGGATTTTTATCATGTATGAGAACCATTGCGTGTTATAGTGCATACGTGTTAATCTGTTTATTTGGACCTTATGTGTTATTTTTCATTTGAACACACACTTACTTTGTACGGTTATATATGTCACAAATGTCGCACGAGCACGAGGTCATCGAGATTACTGACTCTGAGAGTGAGCCAAAATTCGAGACTTCACCTAGATCCGTTTTACCAGAGGTACCCCTAGGTTCCACAATTTGTTGATGCGGCCGGATTCGCTTCGTCCTTCCATGTTAACCCTGCTGCTTTCGCAAGCCAGGTTGACCCTCGTTATGCTTTTACAAGCAATTGTTGGATCGAAGACAATGATGATGCTCTACCCTCGATTTACAAGACTAGGCAATCATCAGGTACCGTGCCAGTTATCGATGACGTGGGTAGAGGTGTTCCGTTGATCGGAGGATCTTATAGTATCGCACCAGCAGTAGACGCTACCATTGTTACGGCTCAGCCATTAGAGCCATTGGTCGTCTCATCTGCTGCCATTGCTGAGCCCACTACTGATATCCCTCCACCAGTTGTTACCGAGTCGTCATTTCCATCGATCGAGTCGCGCGCTCCTACTGCACCCCTTTTGGTCTACTTTCGACGTAGGAAGAGGATACGACCAGCTGGAGACATCGCTTCAACTTCCAGAGCTGAGACTGCATCTGCTTCGAAGAAGCAGAAAGGACTGTGGGTTGACCGATGTTCTCACTGCGACCGTCAGCTGGGGGCCATACGCGGAGATCTAGAGGCGACCAAGGAAAAGGTGAAGGACTTGGAGGGGCAAATGGACTGGTTTGATGAGCTTAAGGACTTGGATGACAGTGCAATGGATCAGATGCACTGGAGGATAGTTGAGCTGGAGGAGCTTGTGAGGAAGCTTCTAGAGTTTATTGGCATGAAGAAATGATGGTGGTTTGTCATTTGTGTTGTTTGTTTGTTTTGTATGTCTCTTTGATAAACCCTTATATTGGCTTGCATGCCAAATTTTTCGATATTTAGGAGGAAATTTCATCTAGACTTGTTATTGGTGGTTGATTGTGTCTCACCAAATTTTGGTTAGTGGTTGTACTATGAACAAGCTTTGTAATTTCCGTGATAAATATCAATGACATGGGTTCTCTTTTGGTTAAATTATTCTCATTATTATGTGGATGCATGTGTATTGTTTAGTCCACTATTATTTAATGATTGAAATATTTAAACAATGTCTTATGTTAATATTATTATTGCAATAATAGAAACGACAAGATGCCGCCAAAAGCGAGACAGGGTACTAGACTACCTACCACCCCAGAAGAGTTGGCACAACTCATAGCCCAACACTTTAATACTTCCTTGGAACAGCGTGAAGCCAACCAGAATATTGAGTAGGACGTGGACGTGGTGCTCCTGGGCATGGTGAAGGTGGTGTGCAGATTGGAAACCCGCAAGGTAAAATAATGATCGGAAAAGTGCTAGTAGTTCCTATGTTATGATATAATCAGAGCGAAATCTTGTTTTTTCATTAACCTTGTGAACAGTGCATGGATGTACGTATAAGACATTTCAGGGATGTAACCCATGATCATTTACCGGTGCTAAAGGGCCTCTTGAAATCACCAGATGGATCGAGAAAATGGAATCTGTGATGGCCATCAGTGGTTGTGTTGCTGATCAAAGGGTGAGGTATGCTTCATGTTCATTTCTAGACGAAGCTTTATCCTGGTGGAACGCTCAAGTTCAAGTTTTGGGCGAAGATGCGGCCTACGGTCTTACCTGGACTGAACTAAAAGAGATGCTTCTAAAGGAATACTGCCCGCGTAGTGAGATGCAGAAGATCGAGACTGACTTCTGGAATTTGACCATGGAAGGCCTGAACGTCAGAGCTTATACGTCTCGGTTCAATGATCTGGCAAGATTGGTTCCATGAATCGTCACTCCTGAGTACGTTAAGGTAGAAAGGTATATCTGGGGATTGTCGCCACAAATTCGTAGTATGGTTACGTCAGCGAAGCCCACTACCTATCTGGAAGCTACTACTCTAGCGAAATCATTAGCGGATGATGCTGCTCGTAATATAACCTTAACAAGAAAGAGGAGACTGAGAAGTCGTCGGGAAAGGTCAAGGCAGATGAGAAATCTGAACGATCGAAGCATGCTGAGTATAGATCTGGGGATTCGCGGAAGCGAAGATCTGAGAGCTCGAGGAAAGATTCCGATGTGAAGCGTGAGAAGAAACGCGATTCGAGGAAAGTGTATGTGGCTAGTGCTAGTGATTCGAGGAAGGATAATGCCAGGGATGGCGGAAGTGGTTCAGCGAAGAAGACTCAAGGTGATGAGCAGGGAAAGTGTGCCAGATGTGGTTGAACTGGCCATATTACTCGCGAGTGCTATGCTAAGAGCACCGCAGATGGAGTCAAGCTTGTGGGTTACTTCGAATGTGGAAAGCAAGGACATATCAAGTGAAATTGTCCATCGTTGAAGAATCAGGGTGCTAGGGGCAGAGCTTTTGAGCTGAATGCTGGGAAAGCACGGGATGATCCTGCAGTTGTTACCGGTACGTTCTTAATCAATGACCATTCTGCGTTCGTACTATTTGATACTGCTGCTGACTTGAGTTTTGTTTCAAAACACTTTGAACCGTTTCTGTGTTCTCAAACAAGTAAGCTAAGTAAAAAGTACTCGATAGAATTAGCAAATGGTAAATTGATAGAGACTAGCGAAGTTATTCCTGGTTGTAGAATTCGGTTATGTGATCATAGTTTTGGTATCGATTTATTACCAGTGGAGATGGGTAGTTTCGATGTGGTCGTTGGGATGGATTGGCTATCCAAGAATGGAGCTGAGATCATTTGTTCGGAGAAACAAGTGCGGATACCTCGTCCTGGTGGTGGTGAAGGTTTAGTTATTCACGGAGACCGATCGAGTCGAGTATCAAGAGTTGTTAGTGTTATGAAGATGCACAAGATGTTGCGTAAAGGCTATCCTGAGGTTTTGGTTAACGTAGTGGATACGAAGGCCGAAAGTGGGAAGATTAAAGAAATTCCTATAGTTCGCGATTATCCGGAAGATTTCCCTGAAGACTTGCCTGGATTACCCCCTACGAGATAGATCGAGTTTAAGATTGATCTTGTACCTGGTACTACACCGATTGCAAAATCTCCTTATAGATTAGCACCGTCAGAAATGAAAGAATTGTCAAATCAGCTTCAAGAGCTATTAGAGAAAGGTTTCATACGACCAAGCTTTTCACCTTGGGGAGCGCCTGTGTTGTTCGTAAAGAAGAAAGATGGTTCTTTCAGAATGTGTATTGATTACAGAGAGTTGAACAAACTGACTATCAAGAATCGGTACCCGTTACCAAGAATTGACGATTTGTTCGACCAGCTTCAAGGATCAAGCTACTACTCGAAGATAGACCTGCGTTCAGGTTATCACCAGTTGAAGATTGCTGAGGAAGATGTTCTGAAGACTGCTTTTAGAACACGCTATGGCCATTATGAGTTCTTAGTCATGTCTTTTGGCTTAACTAATGCGCCTGCAGTGTTCATCGATCTCATGAACAGGGTATGCAAACCCTATTTGGACAAATTCGTGATAGTATTCGTTGACGATATACTAATCTATTCGCGAACCAAAGAAGATCATGAGCAACATTTGAAGATGATTCCGGAGTTGCTGAAGAAAGAGAAGTTGTATGCCAAGTTCTCTAAATGTGAATTTTGGATTCGAGAGGTGCATTTCCTCGGTCATGTCATAAATGAGAAAGGTATACATGTGGACCCGTCGAAGATTGAGGCGATTAAGAATTGGGAAGCGCCAAAGACTCCTTCAGAGGTGCGACAATTCTTAGGACTTGCTGGGTATTATAGAAGATTCATTAAGAATTTTTCTAGAATAGCGCAGCCATTAACGCTATTGACCCAAAAGGATAAGAAATTTGATTGGAATGAAAAGCAGGAGATAGCTTTTCGGATGTTGAAGGAGAAGTTGTGTAGTGTACCTATTTTATCCCTGCCAGAGGGAAATGACGGTTTTGTTGTATATTGTGATGCGTCACGTTTGGGCTTTGGTTGCGTGCTTATGCAGAAGGACAAAGTGATAGCCTATGCATCCAGACAACTGAAAGTGCATGAGAAGAACTACAAAACTCATGATTTAGAGTTGGGAGCTGTTGTGTTCACTTTAAAGATTTGGAGACATTATCTGTATGGCACGAAGTGTACGATTTACACAGACCATAAGAGCCTCCAGCATATCTTTGATTAGAAAGAACTCAACATGCGACAACGGCGTTGGGTAGAGTTACTCAATGATTATGAGTGTGATATTCGTTATCACTCGGGAAAAGCAAATGTTGTTGCTGACGCGCTCAGTAGGAAAGAGTGGGAAAAGCCTCTGCGCGTTCGTGCTTTGGGTTTGACCATACAAACGAATTTGACCGATTGAATTCGTAATGCACAGCGAGAAGCTTTGAAAGATGAGAACCTAAGTAGAGAAGGTTTAAGAGGTTCGGAATGTGAACTGATACCAAAAGTGGATGAAGTAATGTACTTCATGAACCAAGTTTGGGTTCCGCTTAGAGGTAACCTACGTGAACTGGTTATGAACGAGTCTCATAAGTCCAGATATTCTATTCACCCAGGTTCTACCAAGATGTATCAGGATATCAAGGAGTTATATTGGTGGCTGAATATGAAGAGAGATATTGCGGTGTATGTAAGCAAATGTCTGACATGCTCGAAGGTTAAGGCTGAGCATCAGAGGCCGTCTGGGCTTCTACAGCAACCAGAGATTCCTAAATGGAAGTGGGAGCATCTTGCTATGGACTTTATCACCAAATTACTCCGTACGTCACGTGGACATGACACCATATGGGTAATTGTGGATCGATTAACGAAGTCTGCTCATTTTCTAGCCATTAAGGAAACAGACAAGACGGAAAAGATATCGCAGTTGTACCTCAACGAGATTGTAGCCCGACATGGAGTGCCTGTGTCAATTATCTCTGATAGAGATGGACGATTTAACTCCAGATTTTGGAGATCTCTTCAGGAGTCGCTGGGTTCTCGTTTAGACATGAGTACTACATATCATCCTCAAACGGATGGTCAGAGTGAGAACCATTCAGACGTTAGAGGATATGTTGAGAGCATGCGTGATTGATTTTGGTGGAAGTTGGGATACTCATTTGCCGTTGGCAGAGTTTTCTTACAACAATAGTTACCACGCTAGTATCAAAGCCGCTCCGTTTGAAGCTTTGTATGGAAGGAAGTGTCGATCACCCTTGTGCTGGGCTGAAGTTGGCGAAAGGCAACTAACCGGACCTGAGCTTATCCAGGAAACCACCGACAAGGTTGTCCAGATCAAGGAAAGGTTGAAAGCTATCGCCGATCGACAGAAAAGTTATGCAGACAACCAAAGGAAACCGTTGCAGTTCCAAGTCAGGGATCGTGTTCTGCTGAAAGTGTCACCTTGGAAAGGTGTTGTTAGATTTGGGAAAGGGGGAAAGCTAAGCCCACGGTATATAGGTCCTTTCGAAATCGTATCTCGAGTTGGATCAGTCGCGTATAGGCTTAAGCTGCCGCAGGATTTGAATGGAGTTCATGACGTGTTTCGTGTTTCCAACCTGAGAAAGTGGATGAGACACTAATTACACCCCTTGATGAGGTTCAAGTAGACGATAAATTGAGATTTATCGAGGAACCGGTTGAAGTTCTGGATGAGAAGATTCAGAAGCTTAGAAGGAGTCAGATCAAGTTGGTCAAGGTTCGCTGGAAATCTAAACGTAGACCCGACTTCACATAGGAACGAAAGGACCAGATGCAACGAAAATATCCGTATCTCTTTAAATCTAGTGCGAAAACGAAACCTGTAGTGTAAGAATTTCGGGGACGAAATCCCTTAAACAGGGGGAGACTGTGACACCCGGTTATTTAGGCTGTCCCGTACAAATTTAACACGTGTCATGAATGAATAAAAGGTCGAGTTTGATTATCTATGATGTTTATATATGGTATTTGATGTGTTGGTAAATCCAAAGTTTGATAAAAATTATGTTGGCAATATTAAGATAAACGCTTATCGCGTAACGGTTAAAATGCGAAACGACCGTCGGTGACCGCCGAATAATGTTAAAATCCCAACAGTAGTCCGTTATGAGTTAAAAAATATATTTAATCATAATCGTGAGGAAAAATAATTTAAAACGCTAAGAAACTCTACTTTTCGAGTTTAAGCGCGTACAGTGCGATACTGCGCATATCTGACAAAATATTGTCAACACAGCCAGTTCAGGGCAACTAATAATTATTATGGTAATAATTTGACAAGTTTATTTTTATAGAATGATAAAAATAAATTAAAACGCTTAAATCCCTATTTTGCGAATTTAAGCGCGTACTGCGCAACACAGCACGCATACTGCCAATTACCGACAACGTAACTGGTCCAGACAAACAAAATATTGATTAGTAATATTTTAGTGAGTTTATTTTTATAGAGCGTTGAAAATAATTTAAAACGCAGTTAAAACGCTAGATAATACACCCGGTATCCAGTTAAATACCAGTTTTAAGCCAATGTATGTAATATATATGTATATCTACGGATATATGTGTGTATGGGTAAGAGGTGGCAGCCATTTGAGGCTTCATCTCTCTCTCTCCTCCATTTGTTGACATGGGGAACATGCACAATGATGATATCTTTACATATCTTCTCAAATCTTACAAAATCCAAGGAAAATCAAAATTACATCAACTCTCACTCTCTCTCTCATATCCACGGCTGAAACACACACAAACACACACTAAATTTTTGAAATATTGAATGTCTTGAAGATTCAAATGAAATCCAAGGTGTTTTCAAGCTTATTTGAAGGTTTAAGGGTGATTCCAAGGAGTTTTAAGCAAGAACCAAGCTTCACCTCATCTTTTTATTCAAAACCCACTAGAATCTTGAAGGTATATACTCATGTCTTTTAAAAATGTTCTTGATTCTTGTTGGTAAAGATGATAGTGAATGGGGTTTCTATTGTTCTTGGATGCTTCACTAACTTGAAAACTAAAACAAATGGGTTTTGTATAAAATGAAAATGGAGATGTGTGTATGTGTTCATGTGGCCGTGAGTATGTATACATGTGTGTATAAGATTGAGTTTTGACTTTGAATGGTTTTGATTGATGATGTTCATGAGGATTTGATGCATGCATGATCAAAAAGTTGTCATAAGAGAATGTTCTAAAAAGGGTTTTGTGATTTGAAAAGGACATGTTAAAAAGTGAACTTTGGAAGTCATATGTGTATGTATGTACATCGTATATAAATATATATGTGTGTATGCATGCATGTAAAAATATTGATGTTAGTTCATAAATGTGTTGAACTTAGATTCTTGCATTCATGGTGGAATGACTGGGAGATGATGATGATATGAAGATGATTGTATTCTTAGATGAATGAACATGAAATAAGTGAATATTGATGCTTATGAATACATGCATGTTGATGAAGATATGTTATGGATGCATTAGGAGCTTGTACATGGATATGCATGTAGGTGTATGTACATAAAAAGATGAATAAATGATGTATGATAAAAATGATTTTAGATCAGATTATAAAGCATAAAAAAATTTTATTTGAAGTGTAAAATGGTATGGAACTTTGACATAAAGTTTACTAGCTTTGCATGTTGTACTATGTGCTTAAAAGTGTTGTAAAATACATGAAATCGCATGATTTATCTGCCTTACACGAAAACTGCACTAATCTGATTATAACCATAATTTTATTCAGTATATAACATGTATTGTGTTAAAATATGAAGTCGTTTCGAGTTCGGATGGTTATGATAACGTTTGACGCAAAACTAAACGGTAAAAACGGTAAAAATCGCCTTTAAGAGGGTTTTTATGAAACTGTTTTAGATCAGTAAATAAAGTGATATTTTTGATGTAAATATAAGTATATTAATGTATATTAAGATATTTGGTGTTTGGTTGGTCATACGTGACTTTCGACGCCCTAAAACGTTACCGAATCACTAAAATACGCATTTTTCAACATACACTGGAATGGTTGTTAATGGATGAACCTTATGTGTTTAAATGTGTCATGTGATTTAAATATGTTGTACGCTTGTATGTTTAAAATAGTAGAATTGGTAAAAATCGCGTTAAATGTGTAGCTTATTTATCGAGCATGAAAATTGATACATAGGTTAACTTAATTAGTTATTTCATGTATGCATGCTTTAAAAATGATAAGTGTATGAGTTAACGAGGTTTCGCGTGTTGTGATGTTGTGAAAAATGTGCACATTTATGTATATATATTACGACGCGCAAATCGTAGATATATAGTACTTATAAACGGGAATGTAATGCATATAACATTAAGGTCACCAATAAAATCGTTCAAGTCGCAAAATCTTAAAAATATATATATATATATATATATATATATATATATATATGTATATGAACTCATACATTTATTATATGCCAACATAATAAAAAATAATAACTTTTCGAGAAAATCTCAAAGTTATGTGAAAATTCTAAGTATTGGAGAAACTTAGGAATTTTGTAATATATTGATTATTAAATTGTGCCTACGTATGTTAGGACGTGTAGAATCAAATTGTGGGATTGTGCTAATTTAATATACGCACCCAAAGGTGAGTGTCACTAAACCCCTCTTTTTACTGTTTTAGTATATGGGGGAAGAACACCGCTTAAAAGGATAAGTATACGTTTTCGTATAAAATATGCCTTTGATTAAACTATAAATATATTTTCGTGAAAAATATGATTTGGAAATTATGTGATATGTTTTTGAAGAAAAACATGATTTTGGATATAAATAGGTTTCGGGATGAAACGGATTTTCGAATAATGATATATGCGTTTCGGGGATCAAACGGGGATTTTACGGCGTTATGGGATAGAACGACCGTGTGGATTTAAAATGTTTAAATCTAAAGTTGTAACGAATTGGCCCGGTCTCAAGAGAGTGAGTATCGGGATTAGGCTTACGTTTCGGTGGGGACGTCGAGGATTCGTACAACGTGTTATTTTAAAATTTAACATTTTAGTAGGATATATATATTGTTCATAAGGTTGGCACCTTGGGTGACCCATTACGGGCACTTTGCGCAAACTTAGCCATTTAATCATTAATACGGATTGCATGGAATTGTTGATAGATCTATCCGGTTGACAACCCCGTCACGACCGGTAGCTCCGTGTTATGTCAAGCGACGAATTTACATTCTGTTATTGTCTAGCTTTGATTATACCCTTAATGTTAATATATAGCTTGTAATGTCTTGCAAACTTACGAATCTGAACAAATGGATGTTAAAAATAAATTTAATATGTGATACTTGGGAAGATGCTTAGTTCGGAGGTTTCGGGGAAACGCTTGCGACGGCTGACTCATGGATTTTATTAAGGAAATGAAAATTGACTTTCGAAAATATTATTTGGATGTTTTGATAATAAACACATAATTAGAAAGTTTTTCCTTGTTTTAAATTTGAATATGTGAGCTCACCCTCCTTTGTGTTGAACCTTGATTTTAACGTGTTCTTTAGGTACTTGAGCATGGTTTTGGGAATCTTTGGCGTATCTTGTGGTTGTGATGCATGTTTGTTTAATAATAAACTTTGGACACTTTTATAACTAACCTGGGATAATGTCTGTAATGAGACCCATAATGGATCAAAACAACTTAACTGTGGTGTGGTTGTGGCTTATGTTTAACTTTTAAACAATGTTTTAATTAAGTAATATGTCCAAATTAACGATGCATCATCCACTAAGATATTTATGGGCACCAACTTCCGTCACCATTCGTTTGTATTTCCGCTGTGACGTTTTTGGGGTGTTACAGTCTGGACCAGCCATGATGAGGTTTTGAATGCTATATACCAAGTAACAATAATCTATTTAGTGGTTATAGAAAGGATCATTACGCTTGGTGATTAACTAGCCATGGCATGAATAAACCATATAGGCTAAAAGGTGTAACATTTCTGTGGAACGAGAAATTTGAGATTAGTACGATTAGCCTAGGTTACAACTGAACCATCAAAGGCATTTAAACAGGATATAATCCTTTACATATATGAGACAGGGAACATATGTCAAAACTGCCATTATTGCATAGATACTTTTACATAGCACAAAGGCTCGTCTTGGAAAGTATCTAGTTGGCACAAAAGGGCCTTGTCAGTTGGAAAATTTGAAACATAACTTACGATCTTATTGGATCGTAGATTTTAAGAGTTGAACATAGTTGATTGCCTTTTTGACAGAGAGTTATAAACTACAACTGTCATAGCTATTAAAAACAACGTAGTCTGTCCCGTAGGAGAACGAGTAATTGTCATCTATGAATGTCTTATTATTAACATTCTATTGGATGATATCATCCATGATTCACATTGATCATTTAGGTTGTATGAAAGCTTGGAAGAACCCAAATACTTTGACGGCTGGCGTGGTCACTGCCAGGAGTGTTAACATGTTCTGGATGTTAACAAGAATTTATTTCCTTAAGAGGGTTTTTGTAACACCCCAAATCGCGTAAAGCAACACGAGGCGGAATCACTTGGGAGTCACGTTAACATATTGTTTCATCAACACATGGTAATTAAAGTTATGATTCTTGAATGATTACGAGTTACATTATATTCGGAATTACAACAAACTAAACAAAGATTTTAATTGCCATTCTTGTTTTAAGGGACTAAGGTCCGCGTCCGTTCCTACGTGAAGTATGTAGCAACAATCGTCATGTAACTAATCCTGAAACATATGTGAAAACGAGGTCAGCATAAAAATGCAGGCGAATACATAGTTTTCGTGAAATGTCAAATTCATGACTTAATATCTATATTGCAATACCTCGTCCAACTTCGAGAGTCGACGAGTGTAAATCTTGAAATCATAAAGTGTTTGATATTACAATATAATATATCAACTTTACAAGTTGATATAAGTAAAACAAAATCTTGTAGCCATGAATCTTAACAAAAATCATTTGTTTTGTAAACTCGAGTGGTAAATCATCTTGTAAGAAACCTCGTATGGTTTATACCTTTAATAAAAAATCGTTGTGTGACATTGTTTGAAAACATTTGTTCGTCGTTCATCATTCCTCCTAATAAACCATTTGTTATAAACAAATTGTTCATCGTTCTTTGTTGTAAACCAATTGTTCATCGTTCATCGTTCATCGTTCATCGTTCATTGTTCATCGTTCATCGTTCCTTGTTATAAACCAATCGTTTCTTGTTATAATTGTGAAAACTTTTGGTCGTTTCATGAATACATTCAAACCTTTGTTGACTTGTTCGAGACCACCCACGGTGTCCCTTAATCGTATAACATACCACCAATGGGTATGTTACAAATACAGTTTCAGTCACTTCCCAAATTTCCCCACAAACCCCAGGAATTTAGGTAACAGGATTGTCAGTCCTAGGCGCCTTAACTTACTACTGGTCGGCTTGGCCATTGTTAATGAATGTCATTCTTGTTATAAATACATCGCACCAACAAGTTGTATCACATTATTGAAACCATATTGTTATATAAACCATGGTATTTGTACTTTTAAAACTTGAAAACATTTAGCACATATGAATCACCCTAAAACATTTGTAAACATAAAAGAGGGGAGCAATGTACTCGACTGAGATTTGCGAATAAGTCTTGTACAAGTGTATGATCAACGTCCGAAGATCAAAGAATCAAGTGTGTGTCCTAATGAATCGGATAACAAGTAAATATCGGAACTTGAAAACGGAGGATTTGGATAGAATGGCACCTTATAAACCAAATGAGTATTGACTCGTATGACATGGTTTAATAAGTTATCATTCTGAGTTGGAAAGATTTTATGTGCTTTTGACCCGTTATGACCCGTTAAGGTAGTTTAAGCTACTTTAACGCGTCATTTGCGTAACTACGCATTCGGATGGTTAGAATGTGTTATGATAAGTCTTAATGCTTAAACATGGTTGAAAATTTTATTTGATCAGAAAATGTGTCAAATTTTATGTTACATATGATTAAAGTTGATTTATTTGCGAAAGGGCATTTTGGTCATTATTGAAGAACATAACTAATTATCATAACACTAACCAAATGACATGACCATAAGGTATAACCTCAGAGGGTTATTCCCTCTATATTTATGGTCACAAATTTATATTTGGTCGGATCCAAAGATCAACCAAACGGTTCATATTAGAAAGTCAAAGCAGTGGTCAAACCGTTCAACTTTCGACTCTAAACAAGCACTAAAATAAGAGTGACGATTTAGACATGTTTTGACATGTCTAAATAAGTTTATAAAAGAGTTTGGCATCAAAACAAACTCTTTTGACTCCTGGAATTAGATCCACTGCAAAATGCGCAAAAATCGCATTTTGACCGAAACTTTGACTTGCCAAAATGACTAGAATTGGTGATAATCAGTAGGCATGATTTTTAGGGATCATAACCACCTTGATTATCATCATTTTGCAAGATTCAATTGAGCCATAACTTGATCATTTCATGATCAAAACTAAAAGTCAAACTGTTTGATTTTTAGTCAAATTAAGCTATAGATTTTGAACATGGCGTGAAGGATCACTTACAAACACAAGGGAAGAGATCAAAGACACCCGATGAAGTTCCACAATGAGTAAAAATTTGGATTTGTGACAGGTTGAAGCAAGAAGGTGGTTAAAGAGTTCAAAATTCACATGATCATTGGTATTTATAATGATCCAAAGGTGTTCAAGATCATGCCAAGTGTTAGGCTAATGCTCTAGGATGATAACAAGTGTTATTGAGGTTTTAGATGCAGGTTAAGTGTGGCAAAATGCAAGATAGGTGTCATAATTTGCGTATTGGTGGCAAGGGAATGAGCTGGGAAGCTACCAGCTAATGTTTCTGTGAAAACAGGGGCATCGCGCTACGCGACGGATAACCCCCTGGAGCTACGCGCTACACCTAGCCCCCATACTCAGTTCTGAAGTTTCAAAAATGGCAGAACAGGTCCCTACACGTGTTTTCGACGTGTTATGGCATTTCTAACACCCGTTAACCCAATATTTAAGTTCCATAAGGACGTTAAAGTATAGGGAACTTGAAATATGTCCAAAAATGTTCCAGAGGTCGGTTCGTTTGGTCGTACGGTTGCGGTTTTCGGTTAATTACAACGAAAAGCGTAACAAACGCGCAAATGACCATACACACGTAACGAATGATATTTTTTGCATTCCAATCACTAAAATACCATATTTTCATGATTACAAAAAAATTTTGGATGTCCGTACATGTTCCGGATGATGTTATAAGCAAAAAGGCATAGTTTCACAGAATTTGCAAAATAGCCCCTGAAGTTACAAAAGTGTGTTTTTGCCATACCGAAGCCCTCAAAACTTATTTCTAAGCTATGTAAAGGGTATTTATGGTATGTTAAGTTTGTGACCTTGTTCCGGAGCGTACGTCGCTGCGAGAATCGACAAACTTTCACAGTTTGTCGTAAATAGTCCCTGTGATCGAATAAACTTGTTTTTGACATACCAAACCCTTCAAAACTTATTTCTAAGTTATGCAAAGGTTATTTAAGGTATGTTTAGCTTACGTAACTATTCCAGAACATACGTCGTATTAAATTGGTTTCGTTTTGCGTAATAGCTTATGTATAACCTCCAGAAAAGCCTAGAGGAGTTGAAATTTTACATGGACTAAAATGTATAAATGTCACATGTAATTACACAATTCTCATGAATGAAACGCAAGATTTCATTAGAGTCGGAATTGTTTGGTATTGTTTGATGCTTGAAAAGGTTCAGATGTCACAATCTCCCCTACTTTAGGAAATTTCGTCCCGAAATTTAGTTTAGAGGAAACTTGTGTATACATATGTGAGGGTATCGCCTCAAGTGATCCTTCGTTCCTGGAGAAAAATCTCTAGAAAACATTTGGACTCCAGCGAACTTTGTTTATTGTACTCGTTTGTTGTCCATGGTGATGAGTCGGGATTCGAAAATCTTAACCTCATTCCAATAGGTAGGTGCGTGACACCTTTGATTGTACTGAGCCTCAGAAAAGATTCTTGTAAATGTCATAGTGGTATCTTTTTGTCGCAGCACACCATTAAAGAGCGTGAACTTGAAGGAGAAGAGTCGGATTTCGAATAATGAACGTAAGATTGTTTATAAGGGTTTCCCATGAAGAATAGTATCGGAAACTTGTGTGTGCTCGAAATTGGAGTCAGAGAGTGTATAATAGAACAACATTGGTCAAGGTCCAGAACTTCTAGTAACTTAAATAACGCCACGCTTGCAATGTAATAAGGAACACTTATATATAGGAAGTACCAGCGGCATATCCACCATGCCCTTATTACATTGTTCCCGTTTCGTTATTTTTATTACTATAGGTTCTCACACATGACAAAACTTGCTATGGTTTTCTATGCAAGGGATTTTATAATTATGTACGCATCCATAATTACTCAATTCGTTGCACAGTCCGCATAGTTTATTTTGTGATGTGTAGGGGAAAAATCATATGAGTAAACATGGAATAACTCGTCTAGACCTTATCAGGATCTCTTAAATTAGATCAACGCATGATCCCTTTAAGTAGACCACCAAAGAGTCTCTTCAACTAGATTGACGAACAATCTCTTTAACTAGATCAACACATGATCTCTTTAATTAGATTGACGAGCAATCTCTTTAACTAGGCCCTGAAAGACCTCTTTAACTAGGCCCTGAAAGACCTCTTTAACTAAGCCCTGAAAGACTTCTTTAACTAGGCCCTGAAAGACCTCTTTAACTAAGCCCTGAAAGACTTCTTTAACTAGGCCCTGAAAGACCTCTTTAACTAAGCCCTAAAAGACTTCTTTAACTAGGCCCTGAAAGACCTCTTTAACTAAGCCCTGAAAGACTTCTTTAACTAGGCCCTGAAAGACCTCTTTAACTAGATCAACGAATGATCTTTTTAACTAGACCCTGAAAGGCCTATTTAACTAAACGCTGAAAGTTTTCTTTAACTAGATCAACGAATGATCTCTTTAACTAGACCCTGAAAGGCCTCTTTAACTAAACCCTGAAAGGTTTCTTTAACTAGACCCTGAAAGGTCTCTTTAACTATGAATCAAATTAGGAATAGTACTTTGGAATCCAAGGGCTTAACTATTTGCATAGAATAACCCATTCAAGGATTTAAGATAGTACGTTCGGATATCCTTCTAAGAATCTATCATATGAAGATATGGAAGATTCTACAAGGATTTGGATAACGAACATTTGAATCAACTTAACACATAAACACATAATCACATAATTGTCAATTTGGTCATCAACTTGTTATTAACTTGTCATCAATTTGTACATAAGTAGTTAAAGTACACTAGGAACCCAATCAAGGAGTTCATTTAGTACCTCAAGCATCCGCAAGAATCTAACTATGAAGATAGAAAGATTTTGTAAGGATTTGGTTTAGTCACATCGTCTTGTCACATTGTCTTGCATTAAAGTACACAAAGAATCCAATTAAGGACTTCGATTTGCACTTTAAACATCCAGAATAATCTAACGATAAGGATAGGAAGATCTTATAAGGATTTATACGCGAAAATGTTTTGAAACACACTAAGTATGTTTGGTCAATATACGGAGCAAAATGTCGTTGAAAATCATGCATGGAGTCTTTGAAAATATGTTCAATGATTTTGGAAATCATACATATAATGTTTTTGAAATTATGCACTAGCTATATTAGGTAAATATACCATATTAAAATGTTTTGAAAACATATGAAAAATCTATGATTTAAGACGTATGGTTTTTGAAAATATGCATGAAATCGTGCACTATGTATATTTGGTAAATATGCTATGTTAGAATATTTGAAAACCATGTGAAATGTCTTTTGAAATCGTGTAAGATATCTTTGAAATCATTATGTATGGTATAATGAGAACGAGAGAACATTGAAATGCTCATAAACATATTGCATAAGACCATTTAAGGACTCATGGAAGTATCCTTAGGTATCCAATCAAGGATTTAAAGTGATACTTTGAGTATTTGTTAAGAGTTGTAACTTCTACCTTGTACATTGTTTCTTAAAAGAAATGAGTACTTAGGATTTTTGTAGAGATCGCGGGCGATCACAAAATGAAAAAAACTACAAGAGTTGTTTGATTCGCAAGGAACCATGTTATTGGTATTGGTATTGTAGGGGAGGAACACACATATACAATCACATTTGTAAATAATATGGAAACAACCAAATTTATTTATAGACAATCAAAGTGCTTTCAAGGTTCTTGGGAAATAAATAGCAAACATAGAAGTTTAAGTGTTTATTTAGATATCAGCACAAGCCTTAACATTGCTAGTGTAGATCTTGTGTCCATACATTGAGTCGTCATTTGCCAGCCCGATTAGTTGAAATGATTAGGATATCCACCATTGAAGCAGATTCCATGTGGGTAGTTAGGACAACCCAGTATCGCATGAGGAGTTGCAATAAGTTGAGTATGAACTGCCATTGCTTGGTTTGGTGGGGTAGCCAAACGACAGACCTTGGCTGTATGACCAATTTGTCCACAGTTAAAACATTTTCGACAGTGAACACTGGCATAGTGATGAAGGTTACATTGATTGCACAGGGGTGCTTTTCCTTTGTATGGTTTCTTAGCGGGTGGCAGAGTCACCTGGCTAGGTCCCACTTGGTTAAGCGGAATTGGATTAATCAATGTAGGATTCTTTGAAGCTTTACGCTTCCTTGATTTTTTTGAAGGCTTGGCTTTCGTCTTTGTTGGTTCCTCATGACTTGATAATGCTACAGCTAACTCAAGAGTTCCACTGAGTATTATGCCTATCTGCTGGGCGATGGTATTAGCCAGTTCAGACTTTTGAGTGTCGTTGTGAGGAGAAGGCATTCTAGAAGAGGAAAAGGAAAATATAAGTGAAGCTGAATGAGATTGATATAGGATAGCCAAAATGAATTGTTAAAAGAAATATCGGCGAAGCATAAGGATTGTGATCAATTGTTTAGTACTAAGAACAAACAAGTGACACAGTCACTAATCAAAGTAAATGGGTCTTTATAATGTATCGTGAAGACATGCTTTGGCCTATAAGTGGACACTCACCCCAAGAGTTCCCAGGTAAGAGTGACTGGTCCGATTAAGTGGATTTGTACGAACACTCTAGCCTTAGACAGAAAACTTGGGGTACAGGCACCCACCCTTCCAGATTGCACGTGTTCACATTAATAAAACCCAACTTTGACGAGATTTTGAAAACTTTGAAGGCACAAAGCCCAAAAATAAATCATCTAAGGATAGATGATTTCTTGTGAAGTTTTGGAAAAATTTGACTTTCAAAAGATGTGATATGCTTTATTTTTGGTAATCACCTAAGGATAGGTGATGGTAATGTTTTAAGAATCTAAACACAAGTAAACTTGCGTTGGGGTCCTAGGAAGGTTATAGTCTAGGTCAAAGCATTACTAATAACCTAACTCCCTATAACCAGTGCTCTGATACCAACCTGTAACACCCCAAATCGCGTAAAGCAACACGTGGCGGAATCACTTGGGGAGTCACGTTAACAGATTGTTTCATCAACACATGGTAATTAAAGTTATGATTCTTGAATGATTACGAGTTACATTATCTTCGGAACTACAACAAACTAAACAAACATTTTAATTGCCATTCTTGTTTTAAGGCACTAAGGTCCGCGTCCGTTCCTACGTGAAGTATGCAGTAACAATCGTCATGTAACAATCCTGAAACATATGTGAAAACAAGGTCAGCATAAAAATGCCGGCGAATACATAGTTTTCGTGAAATGTCAAATTCATGACTTAATATCTATATTGCAATACCTCGTCCAACTTCAAGAGTCGACGAGTGTAAATCTTGAAATCATAAAGTGTTTGATATTGCAATATAATATATCAACTTTACAAGTTGATATAAGTAAAACAAAATCTTGTAGCCATGAAGCTTAACTAAAATCATTTATTTTGTAAACTCGAGTGGTAAATCATCTTGTAAGAAACCTCGTATGGTTTATAACTTTGATCGAAAATCGTTGTGTGACATTGTTTGAAAACATTTGTTCGTCGTTCATCGTTCCTCATAATAAACCATTTGTTATAAACAAATTGTTCATCGTTCCTTGTTGTAAACCAATTGTTCATCGTTCATTGTTCATTGTTCATCGTTCCTTGTTATAATTGTGAAAACTTTTGGTCGTTTCATGAATACATTCAAACCTTTGTTGACTTGTTCGAGACCACCCACGGTGTCCCTTAATCGTATAACATACCACCAAAGGGTATGTTACAAATACAGTTTCAGTCGCTTCCCAAATTTCCCCACAAACCCCAGGAATTTTGGTAACGGGATTGTCAGTCCTAGGCGACTTAACTTACTACTGGTCGGCTTGGCCATTGTTAATGAATGTCATTCTTGTTATAAATACATCGCACCAACAAGTTGTATCACATTATTGAAACCATATTGTTATATAAACCATAGTATTTGTACTTTGAAAACTTGAAAACATTTAGCACATATAAATCACCCCAAAACATTTGTAAACATAAAAGAGGGGAGCGATGTACTCGTCTAGGATTTGCGAATAAGTCTTGTACAAGTGTATGATCAACGTCCGAAGATCGAGGAATCAAGTGTGTGTCCTAATGAATCGGATAACAAGTAAATATCGGAACTGAGGATTTGAATAGAATGGCACCTTATAAACCAAATGAGTTTTGGGGCTCATATGACATGGTTTAATAAGTTATCATTCTGATTTGGAAAGATTTTATGTGCTTTTGACCCGTTATGACCCGTTAAGGTAGTTTAAGCTACTTTAACGCGTCATTTGCGTAACTACGCATTCGGATGGTTAGATATGTGTTATGATAAGTCCTAATGCTTAAACATGTTTGAAAATGTTATTTGATCAGAATATATGTCAAATTTTATGTTACATATGATTAAAGTTGATTTATTTGTGAAAGGGCATTTTGGTCATTATTGAAGAACATAACTAATTATCATAACACTAACCAAATGACATGACCATAAGGTATAACCTCAGAGGGTTATTCCCTCTATATTTATGGTCACAAATTTATATTTGGTCGGATCCAAAGATCAACCAAACGGGTCAGATTGGAAAGTCAAAGCGGTGGTCAAATCGTTCAACTTTCGACTCTAAACAAGTACTAAAATAAGAATGACGATTAAGACATGTTTTGACATGTCTAAATAAGTTTATAAAAGAGTTTTGGCATCAAAAAAAACTCTTTTGACTCCTGGAATTAGACCCGCTGCAAAATGCGCAAATATCGCATTTTGACCGAAACTTTGATATGCCAAAATGACTAGAAATGGTGATAATCAGTAGGCATGATTTTTAGGGATCATAACCACCTTGATTATCATCATTTTGCAAGATTCAATTGAGCCGTAACTTGATCAATTCATGATCAAAACTAAAAGTCAAACAGAAGTTAAACTGTTTGATTTTTAGTCAAATTAAGCTATAGATTTTGAACATGGCATGAAGGATCACTTACAAACACAAGGGAAAAGATCAAAGACACCAGAGGAAGCTCCACAATGAGTAAAAATTTGGATTTGTGGCAGGTTGAAGCAAGAAGGTGGTTAAAGAGTTCAAAATTCACATGATCATTGGTATTTATAATGATCCAAAGGTGTTCAAGATCATGCCAAGTGTTAGGCCAATGCTCTAGGATGATAACAAGTGTTATTGAGGTGTAAGATGCAGGTTAAGTGTGGCAAAATGCAAGATAGGTGTCATAATTTGCGTATTGGTGGCAAGGGAATGAGCTGGGAAGCTGCCAGCTATTGTTTCTGTGAAAACAGGGGCATCGCGCTATGCGACGGATAACCCCCTGGAGCTACGCGCTACACCTAACCCCCATACTCAGTTCTGAAGTTTCAAAAATGGCAGAACAGGTCCCTGCACGTGTTTTCGACGTGTTTTGGCCTAACACCCGTTAACCCAATATTTAAGTTCCATAAGGACGTTAAAGTATAGGGAACTTGAAATATGTCTAAAAATGCTCCAGAGGTCGGTTCGTTTGGTCATACGGTTGCGGTTTTCGGTTAATTACAACGAAAAGCGTAACAAACGCGCAAATGACCATACACACGTAAAGAATGATATTTTTTGCATTCCAATCACTAAAATACCATATTTTAATGATTACAAAAAATTTTTGGATGTTTGTACATGTTCAGGATGGTGTTATACGCAAAAAGGCATAGTTTCGCAGAATTTGTAAAATAGCCCCTGAAGTTACAAAAGTGTGTTTTTGCCATACCGAAGCCCTCAAAACTTATTTCTAAGCTATGTAAAGGGTATTTATGGTATGTTAAGTTTGTGACCTTGTTCCGGAGCGTACGTCACTGCGAGAATCGGCAGACTTTCGCAGTTTGTCGTAAATAGTCCCTGTGATCGAATAAACTTGTTTTTGACATACCAAACCCTTCAAAACTTATTTCTAAGTTATGCAAAGGTTATTTAAGGTATGTTTAGCTTACATAACTAATTCGGAACATACGTCATATTAAATTGGTTTCGTTTTGCGTAATAGCTTATGTATAACCTCCAGAAAAGCCTAGAGGAGTTGAAATTGTACGTGGACTAAAATGTATAAATGTCACATGTAGTTACACAATTCTCAGGAATGAAACACAAGATTTCATTAGAGTCGGAATTGTTCGGTATTGTTTGATGCTTGAAAAGGCTCAGATGTCACAGTTTTACCATCATAACCATGTTCACATTGACACATAGGCTAGGTTATACCATTAGGAGGATCCTTTTGGAATTTATTGGCAGATCAAGTAAAATGAAATGATTGTTTGCACAATGATGTAATATATACAAAAATTTCCAAAAGAAGATTTTCATTAATACTACTAGCGGTTACAAAACTACATTAAACGGGTCTTTTTAAATATCATAGATTGTCCACACAGGGATGAAAGGAAAAGGAACAAGTCCTCGCAGGGACTAAAATATAGAGATAATGTCCACGCAAGGACCAATACTAAAAGAAAATGTCCACGCAGGGACTTAATTTAAATAACAAATACAAGATAAAAGTAAAGAAAATCTTCAATCGTCATTCCTTTTTTCCCTGATGAATTTCAAGATTCTTCAGGAACTTATTATTCTTTTTCTCACCTCTTACCACTCTACGTTCCACATTTTACACCCTTTGCAAAATTTCCAATTGTTGTTGCTGGGGTGGTTGTTGTAGTTTAGGTGGAGGTTGAGGTATAGGGTGTTGATACGTATAGACAGGATACCTTGTTGGGTACACTGGAGGAAATGGCGATGGATAAAGAGTATTATAGTTGACTGCTTCGAGGTATGGGCCGTCAGCAGGGGGTTGGTAGTTATACTCCATAGCAGCTTGTGGTTCAAATGGATTATACTCTGTTATTTATCGTAACCCATCGGAGGTGGTTGTGGTGCAAAGGTAGCCGGTGTGACATCACTAGGGCCGGAGATTGATGTCACACCGGCCACCTTTGCATTAATATAATCATTAAGGTTAAACTGACCCGGAGAATAGGGTGAAAGATAGTGTGAATGATGGGAAGAATGGTGGGATTGGGGTGAATGCAGCGAATGCTGCGAATGATGAGAGTGTTGGGACACTTGAGGTTGTTGTGGCCCAAAGGAATGGAGGTAAGATAGCGAAGTGCTTAGAGAAACAGATCGCCTTGCGGGTTCTAACGAATGTCTCTAATCGTCATGGGGATCGAAGCTAAATGATTCTGAAGGCGTACGGAGGTGAGAAGGCCCTGCATGGCTAAATGGTCCTCCCCTCATAGGACCTTTCCCTCTTCCCCTGACACGTGGTGGCATCTTATAAGGAAACCTGCCAAAATAAAGTAAAATATCTATATAAACCAAATAAAGGTTAAGAGTAGTCCTAGGTCGTTTGTCTAGACACGGAAGTCTAAAGAATGTGCTACTGTGTCATTGAGATTAAACACAAAAGGCTAGTGTTTAATTCACTCAATGTTGGCTCTGATACCAATCTGTCACACCCTGATATTTCCACCCTGATATTTCCACATAGTCCGGTGGGGAGTACTGTGATGTAGTTGATATCATCATAGTCAATTACAACACAGTTATAGCACATCGGAAGGCTTGGAATGAAATTACTATTACAACCCGAATATTCAAAGTACGAATAAAATAATATACAGATGGTTGTAAAAAGGATCCACAGGTGGATCTATAAATGAATACATAAAACGAAATTCCACAGACTTAAGGCATCTAGGGATTTGCATGAACCTCTTATTTAATGCTAAGTGGCTCCAGCCTATTTCGTGAGATACCTGTCACTTAGTCTTTGGAAAATACGTCAGTTTTCACTGTTAAATACAAATAACTGACTCATTTTGAAAACACTTGAAAATATTAACTTAGGTGCACAAGGCACGAAAAATCTTTTATAACTTGGGACAATTACATTTATAATCTTGTATACAGTTTTACATGTTTGTCATACTTTTGGGACCCGTTCGGAGACCGGTCATGATTAACTGACTCACTACTTATAGAACCCACAAAGGAGTTATTCCCAATCTTTGTGGGTATTTTATTTAGCATTTTGCATCTGTCAGGTGTATGCCTACACCCCGTGCATAGGTCGTGGCCATTAATAACTTAAATGAGCCAAGGACATCCAGGACATGGTTGTTAACCCCCAAAGCTTATGTTATCAATCAAAACAGATTAAAAACGGCTTATGCGGATTTATTAATCACAATCCGACTAAATGATCCCATACCCGACCAAGCGGCAATAATTTACCGTATCCCAAGCCCGTATAAGGAAAAATAAATTAAATGTATTTACCTGAGTTTAAAGTACAAGAAATTCTACTCAGCCGTATCTTATTAAGACTTTATGAAGGTATCTTCTACTGGAGCTACCTAATCTGAAAGGAAGGTTTTATTAACCTATTAGGATACTAAAGGGTCTCATTTAAGTCAAAGACTTAGACCGGTTAGCTTAAGAATGATTTACGGTACAAAACGCTAGATTAAGCGGTGACCAGAAGGGAATGTAATTTAGACCCAACAAGTATGAAAACTTGTATTATATGGGTAAACTAAATACATTCTGGATTTTGAAGTTTAGATGACAAGGTTAAACCCGTGCCGGTAAATTAATGCAAACTAGTTACATAAACTGAACCGAACGCGTATAAGCACAACGGGTATCCGAAAGAGTCATATACAAGTTCCATATGTTATTATGCTTAAATTATGTTATGATATCAGTAGGATATCAACATGTATGCCCATAAAGGTTTTAAAACCGAATTAGGCCCCATAAGGGCATTTTGGTCATTCTAAGGTTTATAAACTAGGTTTATATGAAAACTGAAGTTCTGGTCATAAGCATTCTGTAAAAACTTTTAATTTATGATATTAAAACAGTAGGATATCATACTTATATGTTTTTCATGATTTATGGCCTAACTATGCTCCGAAGGGGCATTTTGGTCATTTCACACATAGTTTTGAGGACTTATTAGGGATTCTGAGTTCATGACTTATCCCTACTGTAGAAACACTTAAAATCATTTGTAAAATAAGTTGGTATCAAGTCTTGGATGCTAGATATGATGTAAAACCATACTATGCACCTCATTAGCGTAAAAGTCGATAAATGACGATAATTTCGAAGTTAAAGTGACTCTGAGATTTTGACCAGCTTTAAAGTGCCAAAATATTTTATTTTTCATAATACATCAGTAGCAAAAGGTTTTGTATGTTAATTATATGTAAAACTCATTTTACTTGGAAAAAAGGGTATTATCGTCATTTATGAGCTTTATGCAAGAACTCAAAGCTAAGGTCAATATAAAATCTGACCCAACATCCCAATAAATCCTAAATGTGATATCACAACAGTAGGTAAAGAGTTTTATGTCAAAGTTGTGTTAAAAATTTGATTTCTATGCTTAAAGGGCATCGTAGTCCTTATAAAGGCGAAATTTCGATTTATTACATAACTTCAGTTTATGACCAGATTGTAAACATCAAAATACTCTAAATATGTTTACTAATCAGCACTTAGTCCAATTGTATGACCATTTATCTTAAAAATCCTTATTTTTGACAAAAAGGACATACTAGTCGACATAAGCATAATAACGGAAATAAGCATATGATCTTAGATTACTAAGGGACCATGTAGAACAACCTCAGAGGGTTATGCTACATCATAAAATGGTCCTAAAGGAATTCTAATGCATAAAGGAAATAAGCTAATTCGGGTCAGAACTGAAAGTCAAAGTAAAAGTCAAGCTTTTGCGACTTTCGGTTGCGAACCGAGCTTAAACTTAGAATTGTCGGGTTGAACATGTTTAGACATGTTCTAATAATGTTTACCAAGTTATTAAAGTGATGAAACATATTTTATAACCCTTAAATTATCATATTTGATTTTTATTTAAAATCTGACTAGCTTGACTTTTTCTTTTATTTACTTTGACCCGACAATTAACTAAGTAAACGTGGTAATTAGGAGGTGCCCTTTTGAGGGATTAACACCTACCTAATTTTTGAAAGGTCCAAAGATGAGAGACAACATGAAAAACCTATTTATAGTGCAAAGGGCCCTCTCAAGATCTTTCCAGGTGTTGCAAGGTGTTCTAGGATGTCTCCAGGTGTCCCTAAACGAGTATTGAGCAAGCATGCAGCCCATTGTTTCGAGAAAAAATGGTTTTGGAAGCTTTTGTATGGAGGCCAAGCAAAATTCTGCCCAGGTCCAGTCCTTACGGTCCGTAAGCATGGGGCCCTTACAGTCCGTAAGCAGTTTGTTAGCGAACCACATTTAAGAATGACAAGTTTGGCCCTTTAACTTATATAATCGTATTTAGGGTCTTGCAACTTGTATAATGCCATCATAAGCTGATAATAAGCATATATGGAAGTGTCAACAAACATTTTAAGATTCCTGGTTCGCCGGTATACCACTTGAGGGCACTAGTTTCGCCCGTTGACACTTTTACCCCTCTAATGTGAATCTTTCACACAGTTAGGGTTTAGGACACGTGTCTTCACATCATTGGACATGATTTTTGCAAGGTGTTACAAATGTGCTTGGATTTTTGATGAGATCGAGGCTCCTTGGCTTAAGCAATAGCACCTGTGTTATCACAAAATATCTAGATGGGTTTCATGATGCTTGGAACTACATCGAGATTGGCTATGAACTTCTTCATCCAAGCAGCTTCTTTTGTGGCATCCGATGCGGCAATATACTCAGATTATGTGGTGGAATCAGCCACGACACTCTGTTTGGAGCTTTCCATGAGATATCTCGTCCGTTGAGAGTGAACATGAAACTTGTTTGTGAGTGAGAGGTATCTCGGTCAGTTTGAAAACTAGCATCAGTGTAAAATTTTACAGTGAGCTCCTCATTGACTCCTCCAAATATCAAGAACATATCTTTTGTCCTTCTCGAGTACTTAAGAATGTTCTTAACTACAGTCCAGTGAGCAATCCCAGGGCTCTGTTGGTAGCTGCTAGTCATGCTTAAAGCATACGAGAGGTCTGGTCGAGTACATACCATAGCATACATGATAGAACCAATCGCTAAAGCATATGGAACTGCTTTCATCTGTTTTATTTCATGGTCCTTAGAAGGTGCTTGTGATTTGTTCAAGAGGGTACCTTTAGTCATTAGAACACCCCCTTTCTTGGAGTTTTCCATCTTAAAGCGTCTTATCACTTAGTCTATGTATGTACTTTAACTTAGACCAAGAAGTCGCTTAGATCTATTCCTATAGATCTTGATTCCTAGAATGTAAGCGGCTTCTCCAAGATCCTTCATTGCAAAACAAGATCTCAACCATCGTAACTTCATTAAGCTTAGGGATGTTGAATCCAATGATCAATATGTCATCCACATACAAGATGAGAAATGATATAGCACTCCCACTAGCCTTTTTAAAACATAAGGCTCATCTTTGTTTTTGACAAAGCCAAATTCTTTGACTTTCTGGTCAAAGCGAAGATTTCAGCTCCCGAGACACTTGCTTGAGTCCATAAATGGACTTGTTCAGCTATGGCAAGCAAAATAAAACCGTCACCAAGAAAGATGTCCATTAAGAAAAGCGGTTTTAACGTCCATTTGCCAAACTTCGTAATCATAATACGCAGTTATGGCAAGCAATATCCTAATCAATTTGATCATAGCGACGGGCGAGAAGGTTTCACCATAGTCAATACCTTGAGTTTGAGTGAAACTCTTTGCAACTAGTCGTGCTTTATAGGTATGTATGTTTCCATGCATGTCGGTTTTTCTCTTGAAAACCCATTTGCTCCCTACTACCGAGATTCGGGGGGTAGCTCAACCAAGTCCCATACTTGATTGTCACGCATGGACTACATCTCAGTTTCCATAGCTTCTAGCCATCTCAAATAATCTGGATTAGAAATAGCATATTTGTAGCTAGTAGGTTTGTCATCAGACTCGGCTACTGTCAAGACCTTAGAACCCTCAACATGCCATAGGTATCTATCGGGTTCTCTACGAGTCCTAATGCTCCTGCGAGGGTTTGTGTATAAGTCGGATTCGTACCAACAACTTGTTGTGGTTCAGACGTTCCGACCTCCTCATCTGTTGTTTGTGGTTCTTGAACTTCTTCAAGGTCCACAATATTACTTCCAGTTCCTCGACTAGGAAGTTCATCTTCGAGGAATTTCTTAGCCTTCCTTTTGATGATCATCGTATTAGCATTAGGATGGTAGAAGTAATAACCGCTTTGGTTATAGTATCCGACGAGAATTACCTTCTCGCCTCGAGCGTCGAGCTTGTCATCAGAATCACTTATGATGTAAGCATCACACCCCCATATTCTTAGGTAACTCAAGTTTGGCTTACGCCCATACCATATCTCATATGGAGTCTTGTTTACCTTTTTGGTCGGCACTAGATTTATGAGTCGAGCAGTAGTTGTAAGAGAAAAACCCCAAAAGGAGTGAGGCAAATTTGTTCTATACATCATCAACCAAATCATATTCACACTCCATTAAGTTGGGGTGTGCCTGGTGGAGTGGGTTGTGAAACTATTCCACGTTCCTTTAGATGATCGAGAAATTCCAAGCCGAGGTATTCACAGCCTCGATCTGAGCAAAGCATATTAATCTTTCTATTAAGCTGGTTTTCAACTTCGTTCTGAAACTCTTTGAATCTTTCAAAGGTTTCATGCTTATGCTTCGTAAGATATACATAACCATATCTACTATAATCATCAATGAATGTAATGAAGTATCTCTCGTGATTCCTAGTCATAGTTCTAAATGGACCACATACATATGAGTGTAGAGTCCTAGTAGATCACTAGCTCGTTCACCAACATGGGTGAAGGGATCCTTGGTGAGTTTGCCAGCTAAGCATGACTCGCAATCATCAAATGAGTCCGTTCCGGTGGATTCAAGAATCCCCTCAGATTGGAGCCATTTTATGCATGCCTTGCTTATGTGGCCAAGTCTACAATGCCAAAGGAATGAATCATTTGTATGAGTTTTCTGATGTTTAGAAAGGTGATATATGTTATTGCTAGGTTCAAATTAATTTCGTAAATACTGTTTTGAGGTTTAGTCTTAAAATAGGAAATACTATTTAGATAAGCAAAAATAGCAATACCATTAAAAGCATATATAAATCCTTGTTCAAAAAGCAATGAAACTGAAACGATGTTCCTGGTCAAACCAGGTGCAAAAAGATAATTGTTCAAAACAACAACAAGACCAGATGACATGCAAGATTAAATGTGCCAATTGCCAGAACTAGGACTCTCTTCCCATCGCCAACGATGAGCTCCATGTCTCCTAGCTTTAGTTTCTTCCACTTCTCAGGCTCCTGCAAGACATTAATGATGTGATAACCACAACCGGTATCAAATACCCATGTGTTGCTTGAAACAGTGAAAAGCTCAATTACATATATTAGAATACCTGAAGAAGTGCCTTCTCCATTAGCCTTCTTTGCTTTGAGCTTGGCAAGATACTCGGGGGAGTTACGTTTCCAGTGCCCCATCTTGTTGCACTCATAGCATTGCCACTCTTCTGGAGGAGGGGCTTTCACAGCTTATTTGCTCTTGTTGGTGACAGGTTTGGCAGCAACGGGGGCCTCTCCTTTGCTTTTGCTATTGTAACTTTCTTTGTTTTTGGCTTCCTAACACCACCGGATCGAACCATTAACACTTGGTTTGTTATGTTGGAAATGTTCATCTCTGCCGTTTTGAGCATCCCATGTAGCTCTAGCACTGTCTTTACCCAGTCATTCATGTTAAAGTTCATAATAAATTGATCATGGTGACTGGAAAGAGAGTTGAGAATGAAGTCAACAGCCATCTCATCTTGGAGAGGATAACCAAGTTTGTTTAATGGGTCGATGTAGCCTTTCATCTTGAGGACATGAGCACTAACTGAGGAAACCTCTTGCATTCTAAAGCTTATGAGCTGTTTCATGGTGTCATAGCATTCCTGACGGGATTATTTCTGGAACATGCCTTTGAGTTGCTCAATCATGTCAAAGGCACATATTCTTCTGGAGATTATGGTGGCTTGCATGAGGCAAGCAACTTCCATGGCATCTTCTTTATGTTTATCAAAAGCCTTATTCGCAGGGGGTTTCCAAAATATAAAGCTTCTTTGCCATTTTGAGAACGATTCTCAAGTTGCGGTGCCACTCAAGAAAAATGGTGTCATTTATTTTGTCTTCTACAAGTATGGACGTGAAAGAAAAAGAGGAGTTGTTTTCAGAAGACATTTGTTTAAGCAAAATTATTTAATTAGTATTCCAATGTATTTTCCTTATTTAGTTAGGTGAGACGATAAGGAATGAGAATCCAGTTAGAAGCTCTTTCTAAAGGCAGTTGTAGCACGCAACATTTGCAAGAGGTTCAAGTGGACTGACAACGATTTTCAATTGTGAGAAAAACACAACTCTTGAGGTTTATGAGGCTGCGAGGATAACCTATTGTCCTTGCATTGATACGTTTTGCCACATCTATGCAACTTTTGTACTTGAGACAGTTGTAGCACGTAACACAAGAAGAAAAGTAATAGTCTTCCTAAAACAGTCAAATGTGGAAGGACCGGATGTATCAACGAAGCCCTTGCACCTTGGAACGATAAACTAGACACCAAGTGTCGTGTTATGGTTCTAACACTGATGGTTCGCATTATGCCCCAAGCGTTACTAGTAGTAGGATGGCATAGACCATTGATTTTAATTCTTTACCAAATAGGGTCGTTATAGTCAAATTTTAATTTCGATAACAAACTCTTGATTTATCAAAAGGACCCTGTCACCTCTCGGGACAATTAGTTTTAGATAACTTATAAAACAAAGTTTGTCGCGACTTGGAATAACTAATTTAAAGTTAATAGTGAAGACTATTAAGGTTTTTGATTTTTTAAAGATGTGAGAAATACATGTTTTAAAATTCTAGTGGTTAAAAAATTTACAAGTTGCTAGAACTTGCCCTTTTCGATTCCATATTTAAAACCCTTTTAAAAATGCGTTTTGGTATCATGTTGATGTGTAATAACGTTTATTAAAAGCAACCATAATAGAAAAATGGATATGCAAATCATACGGGCATATGTTTTTGATTTTGCTAGAGCCAAGTAGCAAGATCAAAGGGGTCATGGGTCATAAAAAACAACAACCACAAGGATGGACTTGAGTGCAACTTGTTGTCTTGAGCGACTCTCACTAAATCCAAGACTCCCTTTGGCATTTGGTTTTGCTTCGAGTTTACTTCGGGTCTTCGGTTAACGATATTTAACAAGTAAATACAATACAGAAAAAACCCTATCTATTCCAACTTTGAACCACAAAATGGGCCAAAACCGTGAACTATTCTATTACAAATTTGAGCCAGAAAGTGGGCCAAAACCAAATATAAAACATAACCACAAGGTCGGGCCCGATTTGCATATTTAACATAATCAAAAGCTTGTTTGGGCAAGTTTTGGTCAACTAAAAATATGACTAAGAATTATATATTGACCAAAATAAAAAAAAATCAAAAACTTTAGATATTTAAAGTTTGTGACTTATTATTTGGGTAAAAAAAGATCGGCTACAATTTGCATGTGGTGAGCATCGGCTCTAATACCACTGATGGATATCCATGGTAAATAATTTTTTTTGAACCGAGTTCATATATGTATATATATATTTATTTCTTTGATACCAAGATTAATCAAAACACTTTTGACAAATATGTATTTATAAATATATATGTGTTAGTTAAAATTAAACTTTTAACTAGTGAAAACATATATATATATATATATATATATATATATATATATATATATATATATATATATATATATATTTATTACATAGCAACAGAAGCACAAGTAACAAATGATTAATATGAACACTTTTATACAAAGGAATATCCACAAGAGAACAAGGTCACCTACATGCAAATACGAAATATAAACACAACCATAGGGAGTTTTAGGTACACCTTCGGTTAGTAATAACCGCGTGAGACACCGAGATGCAACGAGCTGAGCTAGAACGAGTCGAGAACAAGCTGAAAACGTAGCTCCTTCTTCAGCCGGTTAGCGGCGGCGGCGGTCGAAAAATGGCGACGGCGGCGACCGGAAAAGTAGCGGCGGTAGCCGGCGACGAAGGTGGCGGCTGTAGTGGAGTGTGGCAACTAGGGTTTTGTTTTGGACAAGTATGTTATGTCTTAACCCATGCTTAAGCTTATATAGCAAGGATTAGGTTAAAACTAAAACCCTAAGGGCCACAAGCTCACATCCTTCTTCTTGTCTTTCTTTCAGCCCATTAATAAAAGTCCATAACATAAAACCCAATTTTATTAGGTTTAATATAATATTTATTTAATAACTTCATAAAATAAAATATTATAAAATGTTCCATCAAAATACGTCATTTAATCTAATTAAATGAATTACCTCGTTGTCGTTGGTGTAGCTCTTACGGATCAAGACCCGGTCGGTAGCATTGACTTATCGAACCGACATGAACTTCCAACAATATTATCAAACTCGTAAACAAAAGCAAATTTAAAAGTTGTTTACACATGTTGGTATATAATCAAATGATCGATTACAGATAAAAGTCATAAACTTTCATGTTTTCCTTTTCATTATACAGTATTTCAAAACTTTGATTTAATAACCGCTCACCAATCATATTTTTTTAATAATTCCTACATTTTTTTGAGTAAAGTACAATTTACGTCCCTGTGTTTACACCCACTAACCGTTCAGTCCCTAATTTAAAAAATTCAACTCTGGTCCCTATGGTTGTCGCCTGCTCGCAATCAGGTCCCTCTCACTGACGTCCGTTAGTTGAACGTTGGGATTTATGTTAAAAGACAATAATGCCCCTAAGGGACTGAAAGTGCAAGTCGAATATGTGTTATCTTCTTTATAAGCTCTGCAATAGAGAACCACCACCATCATCCTCAATTCAAGTTCCCCTAAATTCCCATTTTGTTGACTAAACTCCCATCTGCATCAATGGCATACTCATCAAAATCACTCAACGAAATACATAAGGTAACAACACGAACATCTTCGAAAATTTCAAGCCATTTGCAATTTTCCCCATAGCCCGTTGCTTGTACTCTTATTAATTGAAACCTAATCATAGTGGTTAACAAAGGTTATACTGTGATTTTGTCTTTAGAAAGTAAACCATAAAGATTATGATTTTTTAAACAAACCTGAGTTGAGATTTATGTAGATCAGTTGTGTCATTGTTTTCATCTGGTAACGACGGGAATGAGAAATCGACACTAGAAAGCCCATTTGAAGAACTAACATGCTCGACATACAAAATGTCAACATCTGAAGGTATATAGTCTACGCTCAATATGTTGGCAGCCTGAAAATTCACACATACAGTAGGATACGAAATTCGCTTAGTGTAACTTTTACAATTTACATGTTCCCTGAAATGACTAGAAACACTATGAGTGTTTCCAATTCATTTCATCTCTTGTAAGTGGCCTGCATTGCGGGATGAATCCATAGTTCTTCAACAACCGATGCATATTCCGGTGTGGCAGCCGGGAATATATCTTCCAACTTTCCAGCCACCATGGTTTTAAGAAGCCAATCAGAAAACGTTTCTTCATTTTCCGTAACACCATCTCCTGTCGACAACTAGATATTGCCTATCATTTCAAGTATGATAGCAAAACAAAAAAAAAGAAAAGAAAGAAAGAAAACAGTTAATCCATACCTGCAGATTCAATGTTTTTAATTTCATTCAATGCTTCATCTTCAAACCTTTCACACCCTTCTAGAAGTATCCCAAGGTAACCATAGACGTTGCTTTGGATTATGAATTTGATACTTTCATGTTCTTGTTGATGCATATGTCTGTTGCCTTCGTCATCATATAACATCGAGTCTGTATTTAGGAGCATAACGTTTAGTTTCGTAACGAAGTTGTAATTCGTACGAACTAGCCGTTCGTACGAATTACAAGTTAGTGCGAAGTCTATGTATGTTATAGGTGTAGTTCGCACGAAGTGTGTATGTCATGTGCCTAATTCGTACGAACTAGTAGTCCGTATGAATTAGAACATTGGTGATTTGGTACGAATTACATCCTCTATAAATAGCTAGCATGGGTCATTCATTGTAACAATCAGAGATTTTGCAACTTGGACGGCGGAGCTCTGTCCAAGTGTTTCCAGGAACTGTAACGTTTGACAATCAATGAAACAGTGATTAAATAGAAACAAACGTGTATACGAAGTGTGTATGTCATGTGCCTAATTCGTATGAACTAGTAGTCCGTACGAATTAGAACATTGATGATTTGGTACGAATTACATCCTCTATAAATAGCTAGCATGGGTCATTCATTGTAACAGTCAGAGATTTTGCAACTTGGACGGCGGAGCTCTGTTCAAGTGTTTCCAGGAACTGTAACGTTTGACAATCAATTAAACAATGATTAAATAGAAATGTCGCCTAAGCAAACGGATTCCACACGTTTACGTTAGGTTTGCCAAATTAATGCCTGAACAGATCCGGCAACGGGACTAACAAGTGGTATCAGAGCAGGAGAGGACTAATTTGAAGACATTGGACTTAGAACATCACATCTTCTACTCATTCTTTCTATTTTTAACTTTTCTTGGACATTACACGGGTAAAATAGACTGATTTTCAAGTATAATATATAAATCCATGATAGTAAAACCCTTGAAAGTTTCAGACCTAAAAACAAACGATTTCATGTCTAAAATTGCAAAAAAAAAACTCATTTTGAAGAACTAATTCGCACGAAGTTGTAATGTAAAGTACTAGTTCGCACGAAGTAGTACTTCGTACGAACTAGGTACTTAGTGTTTTGGTGCGAACTAGCTGCCCTATAAATAGGTGTCTAGGTTCTTTCATTTGTACAACTTTTGCATTAGAGACGGCGAAGCTCTGTCAGTTTGGATTCTCGATGTACATCTTTAGACATTAATAAACTGACGTTTAAACTGAATATCTTGTGTATATTGTCACCTAATTCACGTAAATTCCGCATACATGGATTAGATACATCTTGGGCACCTTTGCTAAGGGATTAAATGGTCCTAGAGTTCTTCATCGTTACCAGATCCACAACATCCAATTAACAGAAGTTTACAACCGCGAGTAATCACACTAGTTTGGAAAAAAAAACACCAGTTGAAAAATTACTAGACATTCTTGGGGATTAAATGGTGTGATTTAGGGCTTTAGGGGGTGGGGGTGAAATATGTTACAGCAGCTTTCATAATACAAAATGACGATCATGCCCTTCCTTTTATAAGTAAAAAGACCATAACACCCTAGTCTACTAACAGCTGACTAACAAAGTTTAGTGGGAGGGACCTGATTGCGAGCAATCGACAACCACATGGACCCGAGTGTTGAATTTTTGAATTAGGGACTGAACGTGCAAGTGGATGTAAACCCCAGGGACGTAAATTGTACTTTACTCTTTTTTTTAATGAATACATCATACTCACATCTTACATGATTTGAATTTCTAACCTTTTGGTTGTAAAGCACACTACTTAACCACAAGTCCTATTGGGGTCATTATCAATCACATTATACCTTCAAAATATGTTCTACCTTTTTTTCAGTTGCAATCAAATGAAACAGATTAACCAAATATAGTTACAAGAATGTACATACAGAACTTGGTTTAATTTGATCGAATATAAGGTTGGTCTAGCTTATGGTTCCTTAATGAACAAGCCAACTTTGGCTCGAGCTTAAAGCCATATAACCAGCTTGACTCGTTTATTCTTAACAAGCCAAAACTTGTGGTCGAGCTCGGTTCATAAGAACACGAGCCAACTTGTTCAAGTTAAAATTACGTGAAGGTATTTGTAAATGGAACTAGGTTATAAGTTATAAATGTCAAAATTTAGAGTTTAGTTAAACGAGTCACGCCAATGAGGTAGTGGTGGAGTGGTTGGAGAAAGAATTGGTGTTCCTTGTGACACAGGTTCGATTCCCACTCTCCTCATTATTTTCTACGACATCCAGGTGAAGAGCAAATACCAGTTCGAATTGGATGAGAGGCGAGCAAGGTGAGGTAGACTCATTTTGCATTTCGAGCAAGATAGAGAGTGCATTTTGTTGAAAGTGTAGGGGGGTTGTTGGGAAAAGAAAGAAGAGGGAGTCGAAGGAAGCCAAGGGCAACAACATGATTGATTAGTTCTCAATAATCACGCCTTCCGATTGCGATTTGGTCTTCTTCGCTACCAACCAACCAAACAAAACTCACCCACGCGTCTCCTTCTCTCTAACCCTATCCACTTTCTAGGGTTTTTATTTCAATTCCTTTCTACGCATCTGTTCGTCTTCTAATTTGAATTCTCAACTCTTTAGGGTTTGTGTTCCCTTAATTTCAGTCACATACGATGTAAGCTGGTATCTACCTTAATCAATTAATTAAGAAGCTGGCTGTTGTAGAAGAATCGAATTACAAGTCAGGTATTAGTTCAATCAATCCAATTTGTTTTTAGTCTGGTTTTGAATTCAAGTATAGTATAGTATAGTAATTTAACTAACTCGTTGTTGGAAGTATCCATATTTTTTAGAAGATAGGCATTATTATTATTGTTATTATGCAGGCTGCGTGATTCATGGAAGCTAGAAAAAAACATTTCACTAAACCAGTAATATAATCATCTTGCTTTATGATTTTGATGTTTAAGAATCAAACGATGCCAACTTCTAAACGAGCTGCGATTGGGTGTGTTAATCTTAATAAGCATATATATATAATATGGACTGATTAGATGGTATTTGAAAATCAGAATCTTTATGTGCTGAAACTAAAAGAAGCATTTTTAAGGAAGTTCACTAGGATCAATCCTTTGTATTTGATAAATAATGAGCTACCCATGTTTTAAATGCTAGACAATAAGCATCATACAATAACTACTGTCAACTCAAGTATGGCAGCTATTTTCCTTTATAATACAATTTTGATGATAAGAATTAAGGATTTTGATAGTTGTTGTCAGGAATCATGATGAGCATAAAAGATTGGGTTGTATCTCAGTTGGTTTCAAACTCGTTAGCCTCAGCAAGACCATTGTCTGGCAATGACAGTTTCTTTGAAGGTGAGCACCCTGCTAACGGCAATGTTCATGGTATATGACACATCCCCATGTATCTTATGATAATTTTAGATAACTTTTCATGTGTGTTCAATGCATATATACACATTTTTCTCTTGTAGATTTCTTGTATGGTGTGGCTTTTTTTGTCCGTCCATATTTAACATTAAAGATGGTTAGTTTTTCTTTCTTGGCATGACCCCTAATTAGTATGTATATTTACTTTCAGGTTCTGCGCAAACTGCCAACGCTCCATCACCCGAGGTGGCGGCCGATTTATCACATCCTTCGGTTCCTAGCCAAGAAACCGCACCACCGCTACGCCAAGTCGCTTTCGAGAACCCTCGCCAGCACCATCATACAACCAAGGAAAAGGATTTGGATCCATTAGCCAAGATTGAGATGCTTCAGATCAAATTCTTACGTCTTCTTCATCGTTTGGGCCGCCCACAAGACGATCTCATCGTGGCCAAAGTTTTATACCGGATCCACCTGGCAACGTTAATACGCGCAGGAGAATCTGATCTTAAAAGGGTTAATCTCAGAAGTGATAAAGCCAAGGAGATCGCAATACAACAAGAAACATCCGGTGTTCCGGAGTTGGATTTCGAATTTACAATTCTAGTCCTCGGTAAAACTGGTGTTGGCAAAAGTTCCACCATTAATTCTATACTTAATCAAGCAAAAGCGAAAACAAATGCGTTCCAACCTGCTACCGATCGTGTGCAAGAAGTTCCGGGGACCGTTAATGGAATCAAGATTTCGTTCGTTGATACACCTGGTTTATTACTGTCATCGCCTAATACTATCGGTAGAAACCGGAAGATTCTACACAAGATCAAGAAACGTATCAGAAAATCGCCTCCAGATATGGTTTTGTATTTTGAAAGGCTCGACATGATTAATAACAATTACAGTGATTTGCCTTTATTAAAGCTTATAACCGAGGTATTTGGTATGGGAATCTGGTTCAACACCATGCTCGTCATGACTCATTCGTGTTCACCGCTTCCCGAAGGACCAAACGGGTACCCTGCTACCTACGAATCTTATCGTACCCAATGCACAGATCTTATACAACACTATATTCACCAGGCGATTTCCGACTCGAAACTTGAAAACCCGTTTCTGTTTGTGGAGAATCATCCGGAATGTAGAACCAACGTCAATGGTGATAAGATTCTTCCAGGCGGGCAAATTTGGAAATCCCAATTTCTTTTGTCGTGTTTATGCACGAAAATCTTGGGTGATGTTAACAAGGTTTTGGATTTCCAGGATAGAATTGAATTGGGGGTGTCGAATAGTGTGCGGGTCCCGTCTTTACCACATCTTCTTTCGTCTTTTCTTCGCCATCGTATTTCAAACCCTAATGTAACCGAAAGTGAAATCGACTATATGGCGCTTTCAGATTTGGAAAAAGAAGATGATGAAGAAGAGTATGATCAGTTACCTCCTATACGAATCTTGACAAAAGCCCAGTTCAAAAGGTTGTCGAATTCTCAGAAAAACGACTATCTTGATGAGCTGGATTATCGAGAGACCCTTTATTTAAAGAAACAGTTAAAGGAAGAATTACGTGCACGTAAAGAGAAAAAGATTTCTGAAGATGGTAACTTAGATGGTGACGGGAATATTGATCCTCCGGAGCCCGTGCTTTTACCAGATATGGCAGTGCCTCCTAGTTTTGATTCTGATAACCCGTTGCATAGATATCGGTGCCTTGTTACAAGTGACCAGTGGCTAGCTAGACCGGTTCTTGACCCCCATGGTTGGGACCATGATGTCGGGTTTGATGGAATAAACCTAGAGTCGACTACCAAAGTAAGCAAAAACTTATATGCATCTATTACGGGACAGATCAGCAAGGACAAGCAGGACTTGAATGTGCAATCAGAGTGTTGTGCGGCTTTTTTGGATCCACGGGGGCCTACTTATAGCGCTGCGTTGGATGTTCAATCCTCAGGTAAAGAGCTAATTTACACTCTTCATGGGAGCACAAAAATGCATGTGTTAGAGCGGAATATAACGGAATGTGGAGTATCATTGTTGTCTTTTGGGAATAGTTACTATGCGGGTGTGAAACTGGAAGATAGTTTTTTAGTTGGGAATAGGGTGAAGTTTGTAATCAATGGTGGTCAAATGAGGGGTCGGGAACAAGCGGCTTATGGTGGGAGTTTGCAGACGGTAATAAGAGGGAGGGATTACCCTGTGCGAAATGACAAGATTAGCCTTACTATGACGGTGTTATCTATGAACAAAGAGACGGTTTTGAGTGGGAACATAGAATCTGATTTTAGGGTGGGGCGAGGGACAAATATGTCCATAAATGCTAATATAAACAACCGAAACATGGGGCAGTTAACCATCAAAACAAGTAGTTCTGAGCATTTGGAAATAGCTTTGATTGCGGCTGCCTCGATTTTGAGGGTTCTTTTTAGGCGAGCGTGACATGGTGGTTCAATTAAGGAGTACCCTGATGTTGCTTGATCCGTTTACTTTTAGTTTTGTGGTTCTGTTTTTTATAAAGCATAAATGGTTTGTTTCAGTTGGAAGGGGAGGCAAATGCAATAATTGTAAATGTATTTTGAGGAAGAGTTGATGTAGAATTTTATATTAGAATATATATACAATCATTTCATCTTGTTTTTGGGTTATTGTGGCTTTTGATTACAAGTTGTAATAGTAATCAGAGAAAAGAAGGTATGAAGCAGATGATCTTTGTAATGTGATCATATGAAGGTTCTTAAACCATAGTATTACTAAACATGCACGAGGATATTGTTTTAAGCCATACAAATATTTTCACAAAATCCATGCTGAGCTTTAAGCGCAAGCGATAGTACCATGTAACATCGTTAAATAAGTGCACGCTATGTGGCTTTCTAGTTACTGGCTCGACATTAACTAACAAATCCGAAAAGGAGATGCAAAAACAGTAAGTTAAATCTCTTCTGTAATGAAGCTGTGAATGTACATGTTTTTAACTCAACTGTTGCAATATCCATCTCAAGGGTTGGTAAAAAGAACACAAAAACAACCAACACTTGACCCGACACAAAATCATAAGAATCTGCCAAACAAATACCTTAAAATCATCAAAAAAACAGTTTGTTTCTCTCATGAGGTACCGCTGACCTTGTAATAAAGCATTTTCTGAACATAAAACATCATGTAACCTTGTGCAACCCTCACAATATTCTCACTCACTTGAGTCACCCATGCATCATCACACTTGTACCATTGGTTACTCAACCTCAAATAAGTCGAATAATGTCCAGCATCTAGTTTCCCACTATGAGTCACAACAGCAAACAACTCAAATTCTGAAGTCGATTCGTTTGAACAATCCGGGTCATTAGTGTTACCATTACCGTCCCCGTCAAACCCAAATATGCGGTTCCCCAATCGACTCCTTAAAATAGACGACGAGAGATAAGGAGACATGTCTAATGAAAACGGAAACTGCATGTAACGGTCAACCTTCCTTGACATCTTTCTGATTGGCGAGTGTTCAAATCTTTTTATGTGAAAACAAGAAACCAATGGGAGTTTGCGTATGGACATTTGTTTAAGGGATTCCTGTCTCACTTGACATTGTTGGCAGAAAAACTTCTGGTCAGAACCTAATCTTTCTGGTCTTGTGAACCGGTCCAAACATCCAAGTAGTGTAGACACCCCCAGGTTAACGGTTTCTGCGTTCCCGTTGCAAGAATGAAGGGTTTTGGAGGATGGTTTCGTGGGGCCTTCGTGGTTGGGTACCAAATCAAGTGAAATGTCTACGCAAGGATCGTATGTGGTGGAAGTAAAACCACATGCTGTGCACATGACATCCGACCGCAATATTCCGGAGAATACTCTATGCGCGATACAGCAGTCTCCACTACCTATCAGAAAGAGGGAAAATAAGTCATTAAGTCCAACAAAACGAGACAGGATGATGGTAACTTTTGAGCAGATGAACTAACAAGAAAAAGACATTAACATATTACAAACGATATCAAGCAATGTCTTACACGTGAAAATAGGAAGTTGGTGGTTAAGTTAGCTGTATGATCCCACTAATACATCACTCTTTCTATATTCATCCAGTTGATGTTATGTAGGAAAGTTTGATAATCTAGTGGAAACCTTGAACTTCCTCCAGGCTCCAGATAATCTGTATCAAAACATAAAAGACCCTTTCAATGGCCAAAGAAGAGATGTGACACAAGAAAATCCTACGGGACTAGACTTACTGAAGTTGACCGTATGCAAGCTTCCTAAATCTTACAACTAAACGTTAGCGGCGAAAAAGATTATCCAAGATCCCCTAAAGATAGGGGATAACGATCTTCCTACTTCTTAGTGAATACAACCACCGGCTATCTAAGAGTACTAATTCTTGTCACGTGGCAACTTACAGTAAGTTATTCGGTCTTTAGAGCTTGATGATAGCAATAAAAAAGTAGACAAGAAAATAAACAAGTTAAAATTTCATATGTATTCCATGGTCCAATTAAGTTGCAGACAGTTGTGCTACAACTGTTACGCGTGTGTGTCTGTTAGAGAGAATGCTCTAGTTAAGAACAAAAGTGCATCATTCAACAGGGAATCACATAATGTTATATACAGAAGCATCAGTTGCGGATAATTTATTTACAGGAAGACTGCTTGAAAAACTTGTTTAAACTAGCAGCATGGCACCAAATGAACATGCAAGATAAGTTGAGAATAATACAGGACAGACAGGTTCCTATATGAATTATATTCTTTTTTTTCACCAAATCTGACATACAATTCCAATCATTTGTTTAAAGTAAAGCATGATTCTTGCCCAGATTCTCCATGTCTAAACTACACATATAATATTAACATGATGTAGGAAAACCAATCCATGACCCACATAAATAGTTGCAGATTCAACAAGAAAAAGATTAAAAACAGATCAAAACAAAGCTCACCTTGACTGTGATGTTTACGCTCGTCTTTATCCACCTTCTCATGGATCCCATCAAGCATGGAAATGAAAAACTCATGAGCATCCTGCTGTTCATAACTCGCCAGGTTTCCCGCATGCGGCCACCAGCTGGAAAACAACCGCAAGTAATCAGATTTTTTATAGTTCAAACATTTCTCAAAAATATCAACCACCTATCCTTGTCCACCTAATTTAAAAAGATTGATTAAGACAGCTACAATATATTTTTAGCAAAATATAAAGACATGCCCCACTTTAAAACATCATCAATCCACACCACATGTTCCTATCAAATTTTCACAACTTTATTCATCTTCATTTCTAATATTCTACAAACACATATAAATCTCCCACGGCCTCTAGACTCGTTCAACACACACAACAGACAAATCTAATATCATTCATCATTGCAGCATATTTCCAAATAACCAATCCAAAGTTCCAGACCTGTACAAAAACTTTGCAGGGCTATATGGCTTCCAGTCACCAGAAAACACTGCAGAAAACAACGCATCTGTATCACAAGCCAAACACAACCTCTGTACACTTTTACTCTTCCTATCATTCTTATTACAACTAACACCATTCTTCTGCTGGCAAACGAACTGGTTATGCCGGTCACTTAAGAAATAATTTCGCAACGGAGGCGTGTGCAACAAAGCCTGCAATACAGAGTTCATAAAACAGGTGTTTCCTAAATTGTTTAATCCTTTCAATCCCAACGGAAAGTTCATATCTTCATTGTTTCCAGATAACAAACTTGAGTGTAACCCTAGCAATGCACGCTCTCGTGAATCCGGCGTCCACAGACGATAATCCACGCGCCGCCGCTTCCTCAAACTCTCCGGCGGTGGGGGCGTGAAGCGAGTTACAACCACCTAACGTCGCCGCCGCCGTCTGCGCCAACACGACAGCGGAATCGAAGTCAGATCGTACACCTGGTCCCCACACGCGCTACAAAACAACTCTGCTCGATCCACATCAATCACAATCTGATGTTCGTGATCCGACAAGTGCACGTCACAAACAACCGCATCACACGTCACACACGCGTAAATCCTCGGTGGCGCGCGACCACACGCGCTACAGCAGAAAACCTCACCGGCTTCACTCCGTACGGAAGCGCGTCCCAACGGTTTCACTCGAATGCGTTGTAACAACTTGGTGAACGACATCGTACCTGTATCGGCTTTAAACTCCGTCAAGTGGACGCAGAGCGGTGGAAGAATGACGGCCGTTGATTGTGGTTGGTGATTAGATGCAAAGGAGCGGTGGTGATGAGTCTGGTGGTCCGAATTCGACGACATTGTTGTTGTTAGTGTGAGATTTTGCAGTTTCATCGATCTGATGAAGATGAAAGGTGATTGATTAGAGAAAATCGGATCGATTGAATGTGTTAGGGCTTGAGATTAACAGATATCTTCATTTGGTTACAGATCTGAGGTTGTGAAATTGGAAAGAAAATAGAGAAAAAGAAGACGATTTACGAAAAATGTTTCTAAAATTAGGTTATGGTATCATCCATTTTGCTTTGTTTCGTTTGTCGATGATCGAAAAGAGGGGAGAGAGACTGGACGTAGAGTCAAGATATACAGTCTGATTCTATTTTATAACTTTGTTATTTTGTATTGTTTTTGTGTTACGGAATAAAAGAGAAGCTGATAAATACTTAAATGCAACTTACGTCCATGATCAATTTAGTCGGAACAAGTCGAGTCTCTAAATTATTTTTTTGCTTCTTGATCACCATATGGTAAAAAGCGTTGGCATCCGAGTCCCTCCATCCAACTTCTGTTAGATCGACCAGGTTTGACTGTTAGTTTATGACTGAAATGTCTATTTTGCCCTTCTTAAACAAAAACTGTTTCAATTAAAGCCCTAGTTCTCGAACAAATTCTCAGTCTGCTCTCGTTCTTATTCTTATTCGACTTCTGAAATCCTATTACGTTGCAATTCAACAATGTCTCAAAGATCAATGGACGTAAAGTGCATTTAACTCTCTTATTCATCAAAAGAACCGAATCGTAGGACCGAGCCGTCTGACATCATCTGTTCATGTGGTGCCGCTACTTGCTAAAAGTACTCACGGAGCAAAGCTAATCCAGAGCGTTGCTATTTATGTTGTATAAATCTGCCCGAAACAATGTTACTCTTTTGATTTAGTTATATGTTGATGAACAATGTTACTCTTTTGATTTAGTTATATGTTGATGAACAATGTTAGTGGTTATGCTTTCTAAAGTGTAAAAATTAAATTGCAGAGACTAACAGTTGGGAGGATGTGGATTCAAACGGTGGGATGATAAGGAATCTTGCCCAGGTTGTGACAATGCAATCCCCACATTGTTGAGATTGATTGAAATTAAAGATGAAACTGCAATCAAGAAAGCTAAGGAGGTGATGTTTTGAAGATGTTATCGATGTTCAGTTGGATGTTCTTTGTGTTTAAGTAGAGTTATGTGAGGGGTTTTAAATGTTTGATAGCTGTTGATGATAGTGCCTGTAATGTTGAAATTACCAAGTAATGAAGAATATGTAATAGTTGTTGTTTGTTGTTATAATTTCAGTTTTGATTAAGTTGTATATGTTTTCTACTGTGATTTTATTTATGGTTTGATGTTTTATGGTAGCCTGCTTGTAAGCAATCTGAGGATGTAGATATCGAAGAAGCCGAAGATGATAACTTTACTTGGGTGCCTACTGTGTATAATGAATGGTTTGATGAATATGATAGTGTCATAGAAGTGTTGAAAGTAGAGGCAAAAGCTGCAAAAGAAACAGATGTTCCAACTACTGAAGACTATAAGATGAAACCAGAGGACTATGACCCCGAATTTTTGGAAATGGCATAGGACTATACGATTGAACCTGTCACACCCCGATTTCCACGTATGTCCCGGTGGGCTCGGTGGGGAGTATCGTGACGTAAGATTGATATCATAATAACCACACAACATTTTATAGCACAGTGAGAGTCATTGGATTAAAAGTACTATTACAAACGTATTGTTTCGAAATTCAAATATAATACTTAACGTTCGTAATAGATCCACAGGCGGATCAAAATATATAACAAAAGAGATTTAACAAACTTTAGGCTTTCTAAGAAAGGAGTTGCAAATTCCTCTTAAGCTTTGCCGAGCACTTTCAACCTATTTCGTTACCTTGCTACCTGCGCTTAGTCTTTTGAAAATACGTCAGTTTTCACTGGTAAATACAATCAACCGACACGTTTTAAAAATATTTCAAAATCATTTATGAACACAATAGTACATTTATTTTCATAAATAACTTGGGGGACAAACTATATCTCATGTTATAAGTTTTACATGCTACAATACATTTAGGCCCGGAAACTATGCCGAGATCATGATTAACCGACACGCCACTTTCATACCTTTGTTAGGTATACCCATATTGGGTTATATATTTTAGCATCTGTCGGGTGTATGCCTACACCCCGCGCTTAGGTCGTGGCCATTTGCTATTAAATGATTCAAGGATATCCAGGACATGGTCACATTAACCCCCAATGCTTAATATTAAGCAATACGAATTAAAACGGATTATTTGAATTCCTGACTCATTTGTCTTCGATCCCATATCCGACCATGCGATAATATTTATCGTATCCCAAGCCCGTATATGGAAAATAGGTTAAGAGTATTTACCTGGTTTAGCAAAATTCTTCAAATAAGGACAGCGGGTCTTTATATAAGTCACTGACTTAGACCGGCTAACTTAAATTATTAAAAACGGTACGATACGCTAGATTAAGCGATGACCGGAGTAGAAGGTAGTTTAAACCCATTAAGTACTATGACTTGCATAATATGGGTAAACAATATACATTCTGGAATTTTGAGGATTAAAATGATAAGGTTTGACCCGTTTCGGTAAACTTACGTAAAAGGTCTACATAAGCTTAACCGAACGCATAAACGCGATACCGGGTAACCGGATGAGTCATGGACAAGTTCTACATGCCAATATGTTTTAAATAAGTTATGATATCAGTAGAATATTAATTTATATGCCCATTAAGCTTTTAAAACGAAACTATGCCTCATAAGGGCATTTCGGTCATTATGTGACGTATAAAAGGAACTTATGTAAAATATGATGTTATGATCATAAACATTCTGGAAAAATATAACATTTACGGTATATTATCAGTAGGTTTCAAGTTTGATATCAAAATATTGTTTAGAAATCGATTTAGATGCCATAAGGGCATTTTGGTCCTTTACAAGACATAGTTTGCGATAATTATAAAAATTCAGTTTATGATCAGTATAATAACATCATTATATGCTATCTACAATAACATATCAGTATATATTTTATTCATAAATCATATGTTGATTAAAACCGTGTTTTTCGCAAGAAGGGCATAATGGTCAAAGTTGGCATAATGTAGAACTAATGCATAAAACTCAGATTCTGATTATGATCTTTTAGTACAACCTTAGGGGGGTTATACATCATTATATAACAATCATAGGCAACTTAAAGGCAGTAGCTAAAGTTGCTAATTCGGTTCATAATCGAAAGTCAAGGCAGAAGTCAAACTCCGCGACTTTCGGTTGCGAACCGACACTTAGACTAACATTGATGGGCTGAACATGTTCATACATGTTCTATTATTAATTACCAAGTTATTTTAAGTGTCAAAACATTTTTATAACTTGTATAAACTCAGATTATGAATTTTACATAATCTGACCCTTTGACTTTTTAACAATTAAACTTTGACCCGTCAATAGGTCTATCAAACGTGATCTTTAGGAGGTGCCCTTTTAAGGGTAAACACCTTCCTAATTACGATCACTTAGCCACATTCGATTTGAACCATGGCTGGACCATAATGGTCTTAACCGAAAGTCAAAGCGTTATTACGATAACGCTTGACTTTTGGCTTTAAAGCCTAACAAAAAGGACTAAGCAGAGATGGAACACTTACTTGTGATCCAAGATGAATTAGAAGCTCAGTAGGATGCTCCAATGATCAGGAACTTCCACTTTTTGAGCCAAGGAGGAGAGAAGATGAGAATGAGCAAGGAATTTGAGCAACATTGGTTGTTATTTATAGCCAAGGGAGGAGCACAAGGTGATGACAAGTGTCCATGCTGTTGTGAGAGGTCTCCAGGTGTTTTTGGACGTGTCAAAGGCTTCTCAAATGGTGGCATTAGGTGGCAGGATATGAATCTGCCAAACAATCTGCCACTGGCAGGATATGAATCTGGCAAACAATCTGCCACTGGCAGGTCCTTGCGGAACGTATGGCACTTCGCTTGTGGTCCGTAAGGACCTCTGGCACCCACAGTTTTCAAAATGGTTACGGACCGTATGGGATAACCCTTGCGGTCCGTAACCGCCTCTCAGTTGAAATATTCTTTCCTAGCTTACGGTCCGTAAGCCCATTGGCTTGCGGTCCGTATGGCTGATGCAAATGTTATATTTTTGTCATTTTGACATGTTTGATCCCTTGGTGACCTAAGTTTCATTCGTGGACATTATTAGTCTCTTTAAAATATTTTTCGGACATCGTTCAGCGGTCGATAAGTAGACACGACGATGTATTTTGTCCTACGATTATTTTATTTGTCGTTCAGCGGTTATCGAAATAACATAACGACAAAATTTGTTCCCTCTCGTCCTACACGTGGCATACGAGGATCAGCGGGACTCGTGTTTATATATTATTGGTCAAAATTTTCTAGGTGTTACAGAACCAGAAGATGATTGATACCATGATATGTACCTAGCGGATCATTCTTCTGATTCCACATGATCAAATGATGATGCACATTGGAAATAAGTTTGTAATAAGTTTGTAGTTTATCGACTTTGTAATGGTTATGTTTTCGACTTTGTAATGGTTTTGTTGACTTTTGAAATGGTTATGTTGCCACTTTGTAAAGGTTATGTTCCCGCATCATTCCTTTTGTAATGGTTATGTCTAAAGTTGTCAATTTAAAGTCAACATATGCATGTTTGACAATTTAAAGTCAAAACTCTCCAAATCATGGCCAAAACTGGGTAAATCATGGCCAAAACTGCAAATCATGGTTGCACTTGGCGATTTTCCTGTTTGACAATTTAGAGTCAACATATGTACATATGTATGTTTCAGCACGTTTGACAATTTAAAGTCAAAACTGTCCAAATCATGGCCAAAACTGTCTAAATCATGGCACTTGGCCATTATCATGTTTGACAATTTAAAGTCAACATATGTACATGCAACATGAAATTGTCTCCAAAATAGAACATACACATTCATAAAATTCAAAGAATCCAAAGTCAAACTACCTACATAGGCAAACCCAACATGTCTTAAACCTAATAAATTGTCTCCAAATTAACAACCAAGTTAACATTAACACATCCAACATAAATATGTCTCAACAAACTCAATCGACCTCAAACAACCATCTCCACTGCACTAATGAGTTTGACCATAATGAAGTGTTAATAACAAGATAAAAAAAGATATAATTATTTGAAGATAAGTGTATACTTACCTTTTATCTATCTGTAATGAATGTAAACTTTGTGTAAATTGGTAAATCAAGGTCATCCCTTAACAACCCTAGAAACCATTCCCAAGACTTGAAGGTTTTAGCCTCAGCTAAAGCATATGCCTCTGGGTAAATTCCATTGTTCCTATCAATACCAACTACTGTAAGAATTTGTCTTGGAAATGGACCTTTCATGAACAACCGTCTAGACCAAGAATTTTTCTTCCAGTTACCTTGAAACCTGCCATCATTGATGTAAATCATATGTAACATCTTCTAATTCCCAAGTATATTCTGGTCCTCATTTCGAATCCTATTTTACTTTAACCAGAATCAATCTTTTATGTTTGAGATTCTTAACCTTCCTATCTTCGATTTGAAGAGGTACTATTAAAGACTTATCAGCTAAACATTTCCTCAAATTACATACATGAAATACATCATGTATACTAGCCATTTCTTCAGGTAATTGTAGCTGATAAGCTACTGGACCAATTAGCTTAATAACCTTAAATGATCCAATGTACCTTGGGCTTAGCTTTCCTTTCTTACCAAATCGAATCACCCCTTTCCAAGGAGAAACTTGTAATAGTACTTTGTCTCCAAATTCTAACGGCTTACGTCTATTATCTGCATAACTCTTTTGACAATCTCGTGCCGTTTTCAGTCTTTCTTAGACTTAAATTATCTTATCTGTTGTTTCTTGTACAATCTTGGGTCCTGATAATTGCTTTTCTCCTATTTCTGCCCAACATATTGGAGTTCGGCACTTTCGTCCATAAAGTGCTTCAAATGGGGCAGCATTAATACTTGTGTGATAACTATTGTTATAGGAGAATTCCATTAATGGCAAATGATCGTCCCAACTACCACCAAAATCTATTACACATGCCCTCAGCATGTCTTCCAAGGTTTAAATTGTCCTCTCACTTTGTCCATCAGTTTGAGGATGATAGGCTGTGCTTAAATTTAGTCGTGTTCGCATAGCTTTTTGGAAACTTGTCCAAAAATGAGAAGTAAAATGACTATCTCTATTAGACACAATGGATAATGGGACTCCATGTAAGGACACTACCTCATCCACATATAACTTAGCTAGGCTTTCCATGCTAAAGGTTTCCTTCATTGGTAGGAAATGAGTTGATTTGGTTAATCGATCCACAATCACCAGATTGTGTATTTACCTTTTCTTGTTTTGGGTAATTTAGTAACAAAGTCCATTGTTATCAATTCCCATTTCATACTGGCATTTCTAATTGTTGAAGTAAACCTGAAGGTTTCTGATGTTCAGCTTTAACTTGCGAACTAGTTAAACACTTAGAAATATAACTAGCTATGTCCTTTTTCATTCCTATCCACCAAAATTCTTCTTCAAATCTTGACACATCTTGTCACTACCAGGATGCATCGTATACTTAGACTTATGAGCTTCCTTAAGAATTCTATGTCTTAAGTTCCATTGGATAGGTACCCAAATTCTTTTCTTATGAAATCTCCAAATTCCATCTGTTCCTTGTGCTAACTCTTTTAGCCTTCCTTTTAATCCTTTAGCATCGTCCTTGTTTGCTGCTTCCTGGGTACTTCTTAGTTGTTCCATTAAATCTACCTGTATATTTAATCTGAGAGCACATACTCGTTTTGGTTTCTCATGATACTTACAACTTAAGACATCAGATACTACATTAGCCTTTCCTTCGTGATATTGAATATCACAATTGTAGTCACTTAGAATCTCCATCCATCGCCTTTGCCTCATGTTCAATTCTTTTTGCCCGAAAATATACCTTAAGCTCTTATGATCTGTAAAGATGGTAAAATTACTACCATACAAATAATGTCTCCAAATTTTAAGGGCAAAAATTATTGCTCCTAATTCTAAATCATGAGTAGTATAATTTTCTTCATGCTTCTTCAGTTGCCTATGTCACACCCCGACCCGCAGCGGAAAAGGTGATCGGGGAATGATTGGGTTATCATCAAAGCTCATGACATTTATTAAGCGTTTCATATTCATTAATACAAATTAAATGGAAATCTACAATAAATGTTACAACATGATCTATCTAACAATCTAAACTTCTTTGTTCTCTTCTAAGGCATATCCTATGTTTTCCTTGCTTCAACATGTTCACCTGTATCATGTGTAAAAAGGTTTTTTGGATCAACATAATGTTGGCGAGTGAATCCTATGGAAAACATTTGAACAAATTTATTTAAATTGATTATGAAATATGTGCACAACCAAACATGAGTAAAATTAGATGTAACTTAATCAACAATCATAAGATATTAAATGAAACACTCATGAACAATAATGGAATAATTAGAGGCACGCGATGCTCAACTCGTCTCTCACGAGGAACTGAGGGGCCTGATGAATGAATTGCATAAACATGATAATATGAATGACACAACTACAAACAATATAAACTCAATGATACACACATGAACAATAATGAATTTGAATTGAAGCACGCGATGTTCTACTCGTCTCCCACGAGGAACTGATGGGCTTAATGTATGAGTTTCATATAATTTGACAAAAGGAATATAAGTAAATCACAACAATAAAACAATCTAAGTTTAGGTCATGATGTGGTATGGCACAAGTTTAAATAAATAAATTAATTATTTTCATAACACATGACACACCCCAAAACGTGTAATTTAAAAGGGGGAGTTGTAAGATTCACTCACAGTGGGTGCGTTCGGTTGATGACGTTGAATGCACGCGAAGTGGTTTTAACCACGAGTGAGATTTAACCTAGATAAATCGCATTATGGTTTGGTAAATAAACGGGTTTTATTAATCTATTTTAGTAGGATTGTTGGGTGTATTTTTGTGAGTTTGAGGCTATTTTCTAACCTTAAAAATGTTATTTTTAAGTATTTTTAATTGATTTTTAATTAAAATAATTAAATAAAAATAATAAAAAAAAATTATTTTTTTCTGACCGTTGACCGTTTGACTGACCGTTGACCTGACCGTTGACCGGTTCGATCATGTATACAAGTGCGCTGAGTGAGGCTCGAACCCGAGACCTCCCGTACGCGTGCACGCAGCTCTACCAACTGAGCTACGTGTCTAACCCGTTATAAATCTGATTTTAATTATATATATATATTAATTAGTTTAAATCGAAAATCATTTTATTTTAAAAACAGTTTTAAGCGAAATCGGACATGCACTCCACAGGTCTCGAACCCGGGACCTGTGGTTTAATCTAACACACAGTCCACCGCTGGACTGTGTGTTCAACATGTTATATAATTCGATTTTCATTATACTTAAATACTAATTAGTTATTTCCTTTTCTGTCTTATTAAAAAGAATAGATAATTGTTCGAGTCGGTGCAGTAGACCGGACTCGAACTCGTGACCTGTGATATAAACAAACACACAGTCCACCGCTGGACTGTGTGTCTAACTTGGTTATTATTCCGATTATTAATATACTTAACATATAACTGTATGACTTCCGGTTCGGTTAACAAAAAGAAACGTTTTTATTAAGGCGACGTGTGTGAAACCGGATTCGAACTCGAGACCTTTGAATGTTTAACGTGCACACAGTCCACCGCTGGACTGTGTGTCTAACCCGATTAATTTCTTGATTTATTTTATACTTATATGTTACGGAAATACATCGTCTTCTTCACTGAAATATAACCAGAGTTCGGAAATCGACTGGTTCAAAGTTTTTATCGGTTTATTAGTGCTTTTCAGTTCATTACGGTGAGATAAATGTGAAAAGGAAAAGAAATTGGGCGGAGAGGTATACCGACTGGACTCTCTGTTTTCCGGCAGAAACTCCGGCGACAGAATTCACCTCCGGCGACGTGTTCCTTATAGCAGCGAGTCTCCAGGAAGCTTACAAAGGGTGTGGGTATCTCCGGTATAAGCTCAGAGGCTCAGTGAGGCTCAGGGATGGAGAAACCGGTTTTCCGGCGATGAGCAGGGAAATTCCGGCGAGTGAAATTACGCCGAGAAAAGGTGTGTTTTTGAGCGAAAAGGTTTGTAGTCGGTTGTGGGTGAATTTATAAGGAAAAACGTTGAAGAATCTGGTCTGATTTCCGACTGTGTTCGTATAACATAAAAACTCCGGCGGTTATGGTTTGGTCGCGGACTTCAAACATCGGTTATAACCGATGTCTGGTTAATGGTTTACGTTATAACGTAAATTGTAGTTAAGACTCGCGAGATTTACGGGATTCCGACGACTGAACTGTTTGGGCGCCGGTTTTGAATTCGTAACGTCATTATATTAATTAAATGATTTCAATATATAACAACAAAATCCGTGGCGCAGTGGTTTGTGTGTGTGAGATAAGTCTGTTTGTTGATTCAGTACAGACCCGGGTTCGAAACCCGGCAGAGTACTTTCATTTTTATTTTGCGATTTTCAGCAGTTTTTCAAAAACTAAATATATATTCCCGTATAATAATTGATTATGGATCGTTTAAAAATATTTTGGGCATTTAATTCGCAACGAAATTTTTGACTGACTGTTCGGTTGCTAAACGGAGCGGGTTTGGTAAATCCGTTTTTGACGGATGTTACAGTATCCCCTGCTTTTTAGAAATTTCGTCCCGAAATTTAAATAATGATATATTTTGACTAACAGGATGATGATGTTTTGTTTGACAGTCGTATGCTTAACAAAATAAGGGCTTAAGTTTTTGTTCGAGGCGGTAACGTTCCTTGTAAGGGTTAAGTACCCTATTCAGGAATCGCTTTTTGTTGCCTACTGTATAAGTATTGATAAGCAGAAATGATTTGCTAAAAATGATATCATGCATAAGAGTTTAGATACGTTTGGGAAAGTATGGTTATATCCTAAGGCAAAACTTCTAACACTACAACCTATATGGAACATAAATAAAAACACAACAGCCGATATTTGAACATAGGTAAACACAACAGCTCATATTCGAACATGAATAAACACATCAGCAAATATTTGAACATGAATAAACACAACAGCAAATATTTGAATCCACATTCTGATAGCATATATGTTTGAATGATGGAAGTTCCTCTCTCGTTTGTTATGATGGAGAGGTTAGTTTATGTAGAAATGGATCACAATCCAATCTATTTAAATAACATGATGACATAAATATAACACAAATTCCAACCAAGGCAATAATAAATCCTACATGGAACTTCTCATAACCGCCTGATAATGCCTCTGATCCTTTGGCAAGAATACTTATATATAGGAAGTACCAGCGGCGTATCCACCATATTCTTGCCAAATTTTCATTAGTTTTATCCACAAGTTATGATTGGTTACCAAGAACTAATAAATCCTACATAGAACTTCTCATAACCATCCGATAATGCCTCTGATCCTTTGACAAGAATACTTATATATAGGAAGTACCAGCGGCGTATCCACCATATTCTTGTCAAATTTTCATTGGTTTTATCAGTGAATTATGATTAGTCCTATAACTCTACAACCGATACAGCAAACATAAAATACTGAAATGAAATATATCTGTGCGATCAAGGCTCAATCGAATGGAGCCGATCGTATTGCATGTACTGAAAATGAAATGGATGTGCGCTCAAGGCTCAATCAAATGGAGCCGAACGTATTGAATGTACTGAAATTGAAATTGTGTGCTCAAGGCTCAATCAAACGGAGCCGAGCGTATTGCATGTACTGAAAATGAATAACTTAACCACACAAACAGCCTATGCATGGAACCTCTCATAACCGCCTGATAATGTCTCCGATCATTTGACAAGAATACTTATATATAGGAAGTACCAGCGGCGTATCCACCATATCCTTGTCAAATTTTCATTGACTTTATCCGCAAGTTATGGTTAGTTCGATGCGACTCTACTACAAACACCACAACCACAAGATACTGATAATGAAATTGTATGTGCGCTCAAGGCTCAATCAAACGGAGCCGAACGTATTGAATGGAATTGTATGTGCGCTCAAGGCTCAATCAAACGGAGCCGAACGTATTGAATGTACTGAAATTGAACAACTTAATCTAAACAACCATCACACAATCAGCCTATGCATGGAACCTCTCATAACCTCCTGATAATGCCTCCGATCATTTGACAAGAATACTTATATATAGGAAGTACCATCGGCGTATCCACCATATCCTTGTCAAATTTTCATTGACTTTATCCGCAAGTTATGGTTAGTTCGATGCGACTCTACTACAAACACCACAACCACAAGATACTGATAATGAAATTGTCTGTGCGCTCAAGGCTCAATCAAACGGAGCCGAACGTATTGCATGAACTGGAAATGTAAATTGAAATGTGCGCTCAAGGCTCAATCAAACGGAGCCGAACGTATTGCATGAACTGGAAATGTAAATTGAAATATGCGCTCAAGGCTCAATCAAACGGAGCCGAACGTATTGCATGTATTGAAATGTAAAATGAAATAACCGATCAAGGCTCAAACAAACGGAGCCGATCGTGCGGGCACGCCAAGATCAACCACATAATAAAATGGGGATCCAACTCAACCTAGATGGATGGGGAGCCACGGCCTCGGCAAAAGCATATAATGAAAACAAAATATATAATATCCAATAATTTCTCTAACAGTCTACACATGTGATAAAAACATAAAACTAAACGATAGGAGTTGAATCTGGATCTTCAGCGAAGAGGACTAGCTGAGTATCTTCGTTTGGGCCGTCATTATCTTCGACAGGATTGGCGTTGATATTGAAGACTCTTTCTCTTGCTGGTGGCATAGTGGTTGGGTTTTCTTGGTTTACTTGGTTAACTGGGTTTGATTGGGCTTGAGTGTTGATAACGTTAACCAATTGAGGGCATGTGTTTCTAAAGTGGGTAGGGTCGCCACAATTGAAGCAAGCTCGAGCATATGGGAACATGGGGTATTGGGGTTGATAATAAGTTTGGGTCATGTTTTGAGTAGGAGAGGTTTGGTTTTGAAAGGTGCGACAAACATTGTTCAAATGACCATAGCGTCCACAAGCTGTACATAGCCGGCAAGGTAAAGTAAGGGGATGGTGATAAAAACAGTTGTTGCATCGAGGGTGAGGTCCAAGATATGGTTTCTTATTTGGGTAAGCTGAGTTGGGTGCCACTTGGGTGATTGGGATAGCTCGGATGGGTATAGCGTGTAAAACTGGTTGATTTCATTGGGTAGCAGCGAAAAGTCGCCCGACTCTTCTTCTCTTAGGATTGGGTTGAGAAGGGGATTCGGTTTGGGTGGAGTCGGAGGTTTCAGTCGATTTTTTATCGTTCTTCTTCTCCTCCTTGAAGTCTTTGTTTCGGATTCGATTCTCGGTGAGCTCTGTTGCTAGCTCCATTGCTGCTTCCAAAGTTGCAGGCTTGGTACTTATTACAGGGTCTTGAATCTTTGACGGAAGACCACGAATGTAGTGCTCGATCAAACGGTAGAGGGGAGTAAACATGTTGGGAACCATTTGATGTAATTCGAGGAACCTTTTGTTGTAGGTGATGTGGTCTCCTTCCATTTGCTTCAATGAGTAAAATTCATCTTCTAACTTCTTGATTTCGCTCCTTGGGCAAAAACGTCTGGTCATGATTTCCTTCAATTCGATCCAAGTTAAGGACATAGCATCTTCCACACCTCGTTTTGCCTTCTCTGTGTTCCACCAAGTAAGTGCTATCCCATATAGTCGACCGGTAGCATATCGCACTTTACGATCGTCAGGGCAATCGCAATTTAGAAATGTGTTCTCCATCTCTTCAAACCAATGGAGGAGTGCGGTGACGCCTTCAGTCCCTTTGTATTTCGGAGGGTCGCATGATTTGAAGTGCTTGTAGGTGCATTTAGTGGTATTTGGGGGAGAGTTGAAAATGTTTTGGTTTGCTTGATTGACAGGATTAGCGGTAAGTGCTTGCTGAACTTGGATTACAATATTGGGTATAACGGCTGCCATTTGTTGAGCGATTAAGGCAGCCATGCGTTCGCGGTCTTTTCTTGCTCTCGTCTTCCTACGGGCGAGGTTAGAAGACATCTATAAGGAATACATGACAAGAGTATGAGTTGGATGCTTTTGGGTTCATGGGTCGCATTAGGAATGAACATTCATAAAATAATTATAGATAAATAAATTACTACATCCATTGGATGTCTTGGGTTTTGCTCGCTGTTAGGCCCTTCATGCCGCCATACTTTACCTGTGTAATCATGTGGGCCCCCATGAATACCGGTTTTTCATATGGTTCGCACGGTTTCTGCCTGGTTGCGTACACAAAAACCCGGAGAAAATCGAGAAATATGTATACAACGTGTGATGTTCGGAATGTGTCCAGGTGTAGACACGGTGACACCTCAAAGTAGGGTTAGTTCGAACGACGTTTGGTGTGGCATGCTTTGGCCTAATAGGTCCTTCGTACTCTCGTCGTTGGTCCCCAGGTAGGCAAACTGGTCCGTTATATTGGATTTATACGAATGCCAGCCTAGACAGGACGTTCCGACTACCGGTACTTGTACCCTTCCAGTTACTACATGCCCGTCGCAGAACTTACTTTGATGAGATTTGAAAATTGCACAAAATCTTTGGATAATGAGAGTATGAAAATAAATTGAATACATGAACATCGATATATGTATAATGAATATGTATATATGTATAATGAATATGTATATAAGCATGTATGTTTGACTGTAAATGTAAACAAATATGAAACAAATAAATATCATAAGTTTGTATGTAACCACCTAATCAATTAAAATTTAGGCAGACTATAGTATAGGCTCTAAGGGTCTAATAACCTATCCTATATCCCTATAGTCATGGCTCTGATACCAACCTGTCACACCCCGACCCGCAGCGGAAAAGGTGATCGGGGCATGATTGGGTTATCATCAAAGCTCATGACATTTATTAAGCGTTTCATATTCATTAATACAAATTAAATGGAAATCTACAATAAATGTTACAACATGATCTATCTAACAATCTAAACTTCTTTGTTCTCTTCTAAGGCATATCCTATGTTTTCCTTGCTTCAACCTGTTCACCTGTATCATGTGTAAAAAGGTTTTTTGGATCAACATAATGTTGGCGAGTGAATCCTATGGAAAACATTTGAACAAATTTACTTAAATTGATTATGAAATATTTGCACAACCAAACATGAGTAAAATTAGATGTAACTTAATCAACAATCATAAGATATTAAATGAAACACTCATGAACAATAATGGAATAATTAGAGGCACGCGATGCTCAACTCGTCTCTCACGAGGAACTGAGGGGCCTGATGAATGAATTGCATAAACATGATAATATGAATGACACAACTACAAACAATATAAACTCAATGATACACACATGAACAATAATGAATTTGAATTGAAGCACGCGATGTTCTACTCGTCTCCCACGAGGAACTGATGGGCTTAATGTATGAGTTTCATATAATTTGACAAAAGGAATATAAGTAAATCACAACAATAAAACAATCTAAGTTTAGGTCATGATGTGGTATGGCACAAGTTTAAATAAATAAATTAATTATTTTCATAACACATGACACACCCCAAAACGTGTAATTTAAAAGGGGGAGTTGTAAGATTCACTCACAGTGGGTGCGTTCGGTTGATGACGTTGAATGAACGCGAAGTGGTTTTAACCACGAGTGAGATTTAACCTAGATAAATCGCATTATGGTTTGGTAAGTAAACGGGTTTTATTAATCTATTTTAGTAGGATTGTTGGGTGTATTTTTGTGAGTTTGAGGCTATTTTCTAACCTTAAAAATGTTATTTTTAAGTATTTTTAATTGATTTTTAATTAAAATAATTAAATAAAACTAATAAAAAAAATTATTTTTTTCTGACCGTTGACCGTTTGACTGACCGTTGACCTGACCGTTGACCGGTTCGATCATGTATACAAGTGCGCTGAGTGAGGCTCGAACCCGAGACCTCCCGTACGCGTGCACGCAGCTCTACCAACTGAGCTACGTGTCTAACCCGTTATAAATCTGATTTTAATTATATATATATATTAATTAGTTTAAATCGAAAATCATTTTATTTTAAAAACAGTTTTAAGCGAAATCGGACATGCACTCCACAGGTCTCGAACCCGGGACCTGTGGTTTAATCTAACACACAGTCCATCGCTGGACTGTGTGTTCAACATGTTATATAATTCGATTTTCATTATACTTAAATACTAATTAGTTATTTCCTTTTCTGTCTTATTAAAAAGAATAGATAATTGTTCGAGTCGGTGCAGTAGACCGGACTCGAACTCGTGACCTGTGATATAAACAAACACACAGTCCACCGCTGGACTGTGTGTCTAACTTGGTTATTATTCCGATTATTAATATACTTAACATATAACTGTATGACTTCCGGTTCGGTTAACAAAAAGAAACGTTTTTATTAAGGCGACGTGTGTGAAACCGGATTCGAACTCGAGACCTTTGAATGTTTAACGTGCACACAGTCCACCGCTGGACTGTGTGTCTAACCCGATTAATTTCTTGATTTATTTTATACTTATATGTTACGGAAATACATCGTCTTCTTCACTGAAATATAACCAGAGTTCAGAAATCGACTGGTTCAAAGTTTTTATCGGTTTATTAGTGCTTTTCAGTTCATTACGGTGAGATAAATGTGAAAAGGAAAAGAAATTGGGCGGAGAGGTATACCGACTGGACTCTCTGTTTTCCGGCAGAAACTCCGGCGACAGAATTCACCTCCGGCGACGTGTTCCTTATAGCAGCGAGTCTCCAGGAAGCTTACAAAGGGTGTGGGTATCTCCGGTATAAGCTCAGAGGCTCAGTGAGGCTCAGGGATGGAGAAACCGGTTTTCCGGCGATGAGCAGGGAAATTCCGGCGAGTGGAATTACGCCGAGAAAAGGTGTGTTTTTGAGCGAAAAGGTTTGTAGTCGGTTGTGGGTGAATTTATAAGGCAAAACGTTGAAGAATCTGGTCTGATTTCCGACTGTGTTCGTATAACATAAAAACTCCGGCGGTTATGGTTTGGTCGCGGACTTCAAACATCGGTTATAACCGATGTCTGGTTAATGGTTTACGTTATAACGTAAATTGTAGTTAAGACTCGCGAGATTTACGGGATTCCGACGACTGAACTGTTTGGGCGCCGGTTTTGAATTCGTAACGTCATTATATTAATTAAATGATTTCAATATATAACAACAAAATCCGTGGCGCAGTGGTTTGTGTGTGTGAGATAAGTCTGTTTGTTGATTCAGTACAGACCCGGTTCGAAACCCGGCAGAGTACTTTCATTTTTATTTTGCGATTTTCAGCAGTTTTTCAAAAACTAAATATATATTCCCGTATAATAATTGATTACGGATCGTTTAAAAATATTTTGGGCATTTAATTCGCAACGAAATTTTTGACTGACTGTTCGGTTGCTAAACGGAGCGGGTTTGGTAAATCCGTTTTTGACGGATGTTACAGCCTAGATTCATAAGCAATCACCTTTTCACGTTGCATTTAATAATATCCTAATCCTAATTTAGAAGCATCACAAAAGACTACAAAATCCTCAGTTCCTTCTGGTAATGAAAGTATTGGTGCATTCGTTAACCTTTGCTTCAAGGTTGTAAAAGCTTCTTCCTGCTTGGGTCCCCATTGAAACTTAACTGACTTGCAGGTTAACTTGGTTAACGGAACATCTAGTTGGGAAAAGTCTTGGATAAAACGTCGATATTATCCAGCTAATCCTAGGAAACTTTTGACCTTGGTAGCTGACTCCGGGACTTTCCATTTAGTAATCGTTTCGATCTTTGTGGGATCCACATGAATTCCTTCATGGTTAATTAAATGTCCTAAGAATTACATTTTTTGCAACCAGAATTCACACTTGGAGAATTTAGCATAAAGCTTCTCTTTTCTCAGTAGCGTTAAGAGTGCATGTAGATGCTTAGTATGCTCATCTTTGCTCTTGGAATAAATAAGTATATCATCTTTGAAGACAATTACAAATTTATCCAAACATGATGTCCATATATGCTGCTGGAGCATTTGTTAACCCAAATGGCATGACTATAAACTCTTAATGACCATATCTAGTCCTGAAAGCAGTTTTAGGAATGTCCTCTTCCTGTACTTTCAGTTGATGGTATCCTGAGCGTAAATCAATCTTGGAAAAGTATCGAGCTCCTTGAAGTTGATCAAATAGATCATCAATCCTTGTAATGGGTATCGATTCTTAATTGTGACCTTATTTAATTCTCTATAATCGATACACATCCGCATCAAACCGTCCTTTTTCTTGACAAACAATACAGGTGCTCCCTAAGGGGATGAACTTGGTTGTATGAATCCTTTCTTTAGTAATTCATCTAATTGCTTCTTCAATTCCAGCATCTCCGTCGGTGCTAATCGATAAGGTGCTTTAGCTATCGTGCAGTTCCAGGTATTAGATGAATTCTGAATTCTACTTCTCGGTCCGTTGGCAGTCCAGGTAGATCTTCTGGGGAAGATATGGGGTATTTCGATACTACAGGGATTTCTTTCAGTTCCTTGTCTCTAGTGTTAATGATTACATAGATCATATACACTATGCCTTGCTTCCGTTCATAACTGCAGCCTTCATCACAGAGATGAATTTCATTGGCTTGGTCAGCTTGTCTCCTCGAATCATGATCATTTCTCATGTTGGCGTACGAATCTCAACAGTATTCTGATCACATAGGATCCGAGCATGATTGGCTACTAACCAATCCATTCCTAATACTACATCCAATTCGGCTAGATTCATTGGTAGTAGGTTTGCCTCGAACTTGTGTCCTAGTAATTCTATCTTTCCTCCTTGCAACATTTCACGTATATTAGTAGAGTTTCATTCTGCCGTTTCTACCGTACAAGCTTGACTAAGTTGGGTTAACGGTTGATTAAGTGTTTGACAGAATGTCGTATTTATAAAACTTTGGCTGGCACTAAAGTCAAATAATATTTTAGCATATATGTCATGGACAAGAAACGTACCGGCGATCATGTCAGGAATCATCGCAGCTTCCTGTGAGTAAGCACAAAGGCTCGTGCATTCTTCTTAGCTCCGTTTGCTGATTTTGTCTTAGTTTCCGGTATCTTAGCTAGCTTTTGGCAATTTGGCTTAATGTGACCTAGTTCTCCGCAGTTGAAACAAACAGTGGATTTCCTTCTACATTGTTCTTCTTTATGCCCGGGTGTTTAGCAAAAGTTGCAATACCAAGCACATTTCCCAGAATGCTTCTTTCTACAAATTCTACAAAAAGGAGGTGCAGATGATTGACCAGTTCCATTCCTCCTGTAGTTATTACCTGAACGAAACTCTTGGGTAATTTTCTGAGCTAACTCTTTCTTCTTATTTTCGTCCCTGGTGCGAACTAATCCGTCAGTCAATGTATTGGCCAGCTTGACAGCTTCCTCAATAGTCTGAGGTCTAGCGGCCTTGACTATATCCCGGATCTCGCTGATCAGTCACAAATATAACGAGAAATAAGTACAGGTTCTGGCGAAGCCAAGGTTGGTACCATTCTTGCATATTCAAAGAACGTTGTCGTATATTCGCGACACTTCACGTCAAGCATTCTATGATTTGGGAATTTGTTTGTCATTTGTTCCTTCTCATGAGAAGGACAAGATTTCCTTTCTTTCATTTCATTAAATTCGTTCCAAGTCATGGCATAGGGCATGTCACTACCTTTTGCTTGAAGGATAGTGTTCCACCATTCTAAAGCTTCATCCCTGAAGAGATTAGAAGCATACATTACTTTATCTTCTTCAGCACATTTGCCAATTTTAAAGACAACCTCAGTCTTTTCCAGCCATCGCAAAGCAGCCATAGCACCTTCGCTGCCTGCGAATTCAGTTGGCTTACAGGCTAGGAAGTCCTTATAAGAACATCCAGAAGCAATAGCTTTCATTCTCTTAGGGGTTCTGATAAAGATATCGTTATCCCCATTGACACTGCGACTATAATTGTTGCTACGGTTTCGCTTACTACTTACAACCTTATTGTTTTCTATAGGCATCGGATTTTTAATAGCTTCAATAATTTGAGGCATAGCCTCTGCTAATTTCTGAGCTATTATATTCTCTATAGCATTTTGATCCACGGAGTTTTCATGATCATTTGTAGCAGATTGATTAACTTCGTTTGACATCTGTATTTTAAACATATTTCACAGATTAATATCATAGAATAAATAAGAAGCAAAATATTGTAATCACAAATACACACTGGTCAGAGCATATTGCCAAGAACGTCGATCATTGCGACTTGCTCTTTTTTTATATATATTATGCATCACATATATTTTATGTACATTACCCAATATAAATATTTTACATATTTATATATATAGATATATTCTAGTTTTTTTTACAAAATACAGAAATTACATTATATATATATGGGTTAATTTGGTCTTCATAACTGGTGTTCCCTTTCATCGTACTTCCAAATGAGGTTCTCTCCTATGGTTCGAATTCTATTTCCTACATCTACTAACTCTTCTCCATAGTGGCGTAGCTCCGCCACGTTTTCTGGGTTCATCTGGGGAAAGGCCAGGGGTGCTGGTTCAAAAGTTGGGTAATACTGACAGGGGTCTGTCGTGAGGTCGGTAAATGCCCAATCACTGGTCCACCACTCTTCAGCTATATTTAGGGGTGGTTGGTTTGGTATCACAGGTTCTAAATTTCTGGGTTCTGGGTTATTGAGGGTTGGTGGCATATTTAGGTCAATTTGGTTAGGTACTAGCTGGAACATTTGATAGTTTACTAGGCGTTGGTCTAGTTGTGCCCAGGTAAGCATGAAGGGACGAGATTAGAACTTTCTCTAGTGGTTAGATTTTCTGGTGGGTTTCTGGTGAGTTTAGTTGCGGTGTTCTTCTTCCTACCCCTTTTCCAATCTAATACTCTCCTCCTTTTCTTTGGTGGCGCTTTTGGTTGTCCCTGTGCCTGAAACACCATGGGCTCATCGGCATCAGCGTCATTTCCGGATTGCTGACCAGGTTGATTTTCGGTAGTGTCCATGTCAGAGTTATTAACTGATATATGCTGAAATGCTTCTACTATTCCTCTATCGCTCGTACTGTTAGTTAAAAACAATAAAAACAACGAACTCTGAAAATTGAATAATATAATATTTGGTTAGCAATAATCACAGAAACTATTGCACATAATTGTTGACTATTAATTTCAAGTATTTTTACAATACTTGATTAGCTTAAACCAGTGGCTCTGATACCACCTTCTGTCACGACCTCCGACCCCACCCTGGGCGGGAGCCGTGAGCAGATACAGTGGTACAGGTGTTAATTTTAAATTTCGCAGCGGAATATTTCATCAGGACTGGGTGTCAGGAAAAATATCCGAGTTTCAAAAACACCGCAGTTTCATTTTATAAATTATGGAATAAAACCTGTATTTACATAAAGGATTTTCATAGGGATATACTCTATATTACAAAACATGTTTTATTCAGGTGTTCATAGCCATTTATTTAAGTTTGAGTGCCTCCTAACACCTTTTCCTTCATTTCACAGTAAATTACATGAAACACGTTTTGAAGACATTTGGTCAGTTAAAATACTGGTGAGTCATTCTCTTTTTCTCAAATGCTTTTGCAAAACCCTAAATGTTTTACGACTTGTATATACAGTGATTAAGTCTTTGTATTCCAAAACTACATCCGGTATGTGGGGTTTTGTATACATTACTTGATAATCTTTACTATTGGACAACGGGTTAGCCAATAGTAATATGACCACTGTCACTGATCTGAGCAAGTGACAAGTACTGTGGGTATATAAACAAATATGAAAACTCTTAATGTTGTAAATTACAATGCTGTGTTTTCATAAAATAGGATGAACTCACCAGTATTTTAACTGACCAAATGTTTTCAAAAAGCGTTTCAGGAATTTACTGTGAAGTGAAGGAAAAAGTGCTGGGAGGCACTCAAGTTTAAATAAGTGGCTATGAACACCTGAATAAAACATGTTTTGTAATATATTGGGTATATCCCTATGAAAATCCTTTATGTAAATACGGGTTTTATTCCATATTTTATAAAATGAAACAACGGTTTTTTGAAACTCTGATATTTTTCCAGACACCCGGTCCTGATGAAATATTCCGCTACGAAATTTAAAATAAACACTGGTACCACTGTATCTGCTCGCGGCTCTCGCCCAGGGTGGGGTCGGAGGTCGTGACTTCTTTGCCCTGAAAACCTTATGAGTTGAACAGTCATCTGATGCCTCTTTGCAGTTGTATCTTGAATCGCAACCAAAGGCATATCTGGGTTGGATTCAAGCATTGGTTGGATCTCCTTGGCCATAGTACTCATCATGTACAAATCTGGTTCTCTTGTTGTCAGAAAATGATGTTGATTGATGTGCTCAAAGTGGTTTAATTAAAACTAACTAAATTAACTCTAAACTAGACACTCTAAGTTTTAAATTTATAACCTAAGACTCTCTGAACCTAAACTACAGAACCAACAAGTGTACTGATCAATGTAGTACAACCCAGAAAGTCCAAGTATCGAACCCACGAGACTCTATTGATTACGTTAACTAGACTCGATTAACTTACCTAAGACTCACTCAACTTAATTGTTTTGTTGATTCGGGCGTTTTCTAACGAACTACTAGATTAACTAAATAAATTAAAACTAATGAAGACACGACTGAGATTGGGATGTGATCAGATGGCGAAACATGCACTACCTAGGCCAGACTCCTACACATGCATGACACCTCTTATCGGTTATGGAATTGTTATTGAAACCAGGATCTTAGGATACTAAACCTAAAGGATGACCGAACAAGACTCTCGCCCCTTCTCGAGAAGACACTTATGGACACCTAGAGGATGTTAAATTACCGGTTTTAAGATGGATTCCCTCACGGGTTTCCTACTCTGTTAATGAACGATCCTAAAGATAATCTAGCTCATGGTGTTACAATCTAAAGAAACTAAGGTAATATGATTAAACACAACTAGCAAATAGGGATCATTGAACTAAGGGATCCTCTCACGAAGTATCTAACCCTTAGTCAATCGATACTAGTTGACAAACTCTAACCTCATGGCTTTTAAGGATGGTAGAACACTTAAACTTAGACAAATCAGAAAAACTATTCCTATGGTAATCGTGCACAGTTAACCACAAACTAATCAAAGACACAAAGTAATTGATCTAATATAAACCTATCCTATGAAAGACATTCAACAAGGATCATGTGGAATAATTAACAAAACAAATAAGTATAAGCATGCAAACACATAAGATCACATGAAAACCAAAGTCTTTTAGTTCATAAAAAATCCATAAATAAACCCAAAACCAACAAGGCTGTAATAAAACATTGTAATCATCTTTTTGGCCTAGATAGTGTATAAGGAATTAGCCTGACATGGCTTTAAAAAAAGAACAAGGTTGATATAGAAGATAAACAACCTGATTGAAAGTAGGAAAAACAAAGAAAGTGAAAACCCGAGTGTAGAACCCGAAGATATCTCGATCCTGTGCTCTTAGACTTCAACCTTTTTGATTCTTGATCTTCAAATTCACCTTTTCAACTGGAAATTCATATTCTGGGGTTCCAAATTCGTCTAGGGTTGTCTGGTTATGGTTGTTTATGGTCCTTAATAGGGTCAAAACTTGGACTTTTGCATGCTTACCAGACCTCCGCTCGCATCGCGCGACCTGCATTAAAGTTTCTGTTGCGCGGCGCGACGAGCATCAGTACGCGGAAAACTGTTTTCGTCATAACTTCTTCGTTTCAGCTCTGTTTTCTTCACTATTTTCGCCTACGTGTTCGTAATTCAATTCTCTATTATCTCATCTTCTTAAATCTCCATATCAATTCCATGAGAATCCATCACTAAGCTCAAAAAGTCTTCGGTGTGCACGTCTATTTAACGTTTTAGCTCGTTTTTTACTTCCGGAACCCTGCAAAACACACAAGACACGATAATATATAAAACCAATGGTAAAACGACACAAAATGAATCGAAATATTATACAAACTATACAGGGAAACAAATGTAATTTACATTAAATCAAATATTCCCGCACTTAATCTCTTTTTGTCCCTGAAAAACTCTGCAATGGAATTAGAACTAGGATCACTCGGTTCAAAAACTTACATTTATTAATTTAGAGACTCAAAACGTTTAATCACGATTACCGGTATAAGTATCCACTAAAACCCAAACACCGACTTATTAGACCCTTTTCATGTAATTATTAAATTCAAGTTATTCATCCAAAGGGTCTCACACTTCGGAATCCACAGATCCACCTACTCCCACCTCAAGCTTATGAAACTAAAGGAACATTTAATTACCTATTTCCTAACCGTCTTATAAGAAACCAAGAGAATTTAGAATTATATATTTTCTCTTTTTTTATTATTATTGAGCACTAGAGATTTTATACCTAACCCAGAGGTTGTCTGAACCAGAGTCACCATCCCTAGTAACGACAGCATAAGCTTCGGCATTTTCCATATTTTTTCCTAACTTAACCTAGAGAGATTCTCGATCGCAGTTTCCATCCCCAAGTGAGATTCCACAGGCTTCGTTATTTTCTATCTAGCTTATTTATTCTATTTTTTTATCATGATTAAAAATTCTAGCGGTTTTAACTTGTAACAGTGTTCCTTATACTATTATCGGCGGTTTCGGTTTCCTTATTATCCTAGATGAGTACCCACAAGTCTTTTATATTAAGGGTATTCTTAAACAATCTAAGGAGCCTTCTAAGTCAGCTAGGCCTGCCGGTACATCCCGGAAAATACGTCTTTTGTCTAATTTATCTCATATGTATAATATTTTGAAAACCAACCAATCCCAGTTTTTCTATCATCTTCCATTATTTGCAAAGAGTTTCCAAAAACATTTTCAATTTTTTCACATTTTTTGTATTTTTTTATTTATGACTCAAACGATAGACTAAACATTCTCAAATGATAGTTTCCTATCCCCACACTTAAACTCTACATTTCCCTCGATGTAGGAATAGAAACTGGCTCAAAAGACTAAAATAAATAAGAATAAAAAGACACAAAGGCAACTTAGAAATGACTTAGCTAGTTAAATAATCGCGTAAACTTTAAAACTCTCCTACAGTCCAGCTCGATCATATAGAATTTCATTCGCGATCGGCTACTTTGACAGCTGGTATTATCGGGATTGCCTCCACAAATAATAAGCAGCTCCGAAATCACCCGAATGGAGATTGAATGCGGGTGGTACGATTCAAACCTGCATAATAGAAAAACAAGCAAAAACCCAAGCAGTACCGACTCAAGAAAAAAAAACGACTAAAAACACTAACTTAGACACATGGTACAAAAATAAAGACACAAAATACATGAAAAATATGTACCGTAATCGTTCCAAGCGCATAAACTGAGCAAACCGAAAAGATGTTAAGCATATATAAGACTAGCATATAGTATTGTGTGTATAAACTGAAGTGTGAATCATGATATGTGTAAGGCTGTCATGAAATATTGATTGCATAAGTTTAAATGTGAACAACGATATGAGTACGATTCGTATGAATCGTATAAGTTGAAATGTGAGTATTGATATGCATGTGTATGTCTAATACAGAACGTAGACTTATAGAAAGTTGTGAATGTTGATATGCATGTGTATGTCTAATACGAAACATAGACTTATAGAAAGTCATGGTCACAAGGAGTTTGAAAAGCGTGGTATTAACCTGTGAGGGAAATAGTTTTTTTAGAATGAATAATCGCGTTTGTCAAACTATATAAGATGGTTCGTTGGGAATGGATGTGTATGTCTGATACGAAACGTAGACTTATAGAAAGTCATGGTCAAAAGGAGTTTGAAAACCTGGAGGAAATAGTTGTTTTAGAATGAATAATCGAGTTTGTCGAACTATATAAGATGGTTCGTTGGGAATGGAGAATCAAGCTTGTGGATATTGGGAGAAAGTAGCGTTTTATGACGGAAGAAGTAGTTCATAAAGGAAATACATCTTCGTTAAAATTTTTGGATTCTCATACGTCGTAAGTCGTCCGTTTTTATGAATTTCTCTTGCCCACATGTCTAGATTTAGAATTGCGCATTAGTGATTTTGAGAAGAGTTTTAGGCAGTGAGCTGGTTTTGTTGAAAGCATTTTACACCATAATGAGAAAAGTCGTCCTTGATAATTTTTGTGGAAAACTTGGTTTTGAAAATAATTTCTAGTAACAACGGACTTATAGATAGTCAAGCTTCGTTGGTATTGGCATGTATTTGTAGGATTACTATGTCTAGAGTATGTATGAGGAGTTAGGTTGACCGGTACGATGGTTGTGGTTGGTCAGTTGAGTAGTAGTTTGATGGTAGTGTGTCGGGGTTCCAATTAAATATCTATAGGTGCGACGCTTGGTGCACGAGGGCACGGTGTACGAGTGAGTCACCGGTCAGGGGTATTGAGAGGTTCCCCAGGTATGGATCTTACCGGGTTTCTTGGGTTGTGAGTATAGGGGAGGTTCGTAAGATATCTGGGGTGTTTTACCCTCGTTACAAAGCGTTGGTTGAATTTACCGGTAGGAGACCTAGTTCTAAGTTGAGGTCTTTTGTTGTAAATTGAGCCTCGAGGGTGTGTAGGTTGGCTATTTGATTTCATTGGTTAGGTTGACTATTAGTTGATTATGTTTTACCAACTAAGCGAGGTTAAAGTTAAAACGAAGCGACATCTATAAGAACTATATGTATATGAAAGGAATTTTTTTTTGGTTCCGTATCGGGAACAAAGTGTCTTTAGTATGGTAGTAAAGTGTGAGCGTGTATTAGTGTTTGAGTCAAATATGAAATTTGTGGGCAAGAATTTACTAGACCGACTAGGTTGGTAAGTATCATATTGTAAGACTTAGAAAACCGTGTAAGAAAATATTTAAGGAATGAATTGGATTGTCACACATACTGATTTGCGTAAATAGATTGTAGGGTTAAAATATGTTTGGTAAAATAATGAAATTTGAGATTCATGCGAAAGTTTGAAAATTTAACACAATGATGAATGATTCAAGTATAAGACTTAATCGAGGTATTTTCATGGAGTGGGTCAAGTTGCGATTTAAATCTCCCCATTGAGACCTGAACATCACTCCTAACTCAAGGGTAAGGTTTTTTTTAATAAGGAATGAGAATCAGGAATGATCACCGAGGTAAGAAAATCACTCCTAACTCGTTGATAAAATTTTTGTAAGAGGGAGAGGAGCGGAGCTAATTGTCAAGGTAAGAGAATCACTCCTATCCCTTGATGACAATACTTCAATTTTTAAAGTATAAGTAGTTTTCTTCCTTGTGGGTGACGTTTTAGGGATTTCACACATGGATAGTGCAGCAAAAATAGATGAAAGGATAGGTATGATATGTATATAACCGTTGTGAAATAATTTGACTTTGAAGGAAGGAAGGAAGGTTGTATTTACATTACATCATTGATCATGGATGGTCTTCAGACACAAAGAGCCTACCCTTGTCTTCCTTGATATCTGAACTGCAAAGGGGCAAGTGGGTTTCCGGTACCTTTTTATCATGTTTTAACCCTAAATCCATGTAATTCCATTTTTTCCTTAACCCACCTTACCAGACTTTAGACTAGGATTTGTACCCAAACAAACAATCTGGTACCTTAAATGCTCATTTTTCAAATCGTAAATTTGCATACGGACCTTAGCAACATAATTCTTAACCATTTCATTCAATTTCTCCTTGGAGGGAATCAATTGACCAACATAAAATAGAAGCATGGAGTCACGAATATAGATTTTCTCTTCTGCTTCCTAATTTTCTTAGCAACCCTCTTGAAAACACTACAATCTTTATCGCCTTCACTGAAGTCATCTATATCACATGTTATGTCTTTGTGCATAAGGTTTATATCAACAATCATACCTCTTGAAGGTCCATGATCAGGCGGTTCTAGACGGAAGTTAGTGGATAAACGTAAACCGATTCGGTAGAATGTTATTGGAGTAGAAACAGATTGCAGTGTAGGTCTTCATTCATACCGAAAGAGTATACATCTTTATAAGTCCAGCTGCCGGAGTTCCTGGAGAGAATCCGGCAGCACCTCCCCGTAGGGATGCCAAAAACTTAAATGACAAATTAACACATACATATATATAGAGACAAGTTCACCCGGATGTGCTATAGTCAAGTTCGGGCGAACTTGTCCTTCACAGGACAAGTTCGGGCGAACTTGACTAAAGGCACATCAAGTTCGAGCGAACTTGACCAATACAGGTCAAGTTCGGGCAAACTTGATCCCTTTTACACTGAAATCTCCGTATTTTGGTCGTGTGTTCGATTCTAACCTATACGATATTCAACACACACTCTATCTAGCCTATTCGACATGTGACGAACACCAGGTGCACCAACAGATTTCCCCTTGTTCGTTACTGTCGAATCTTGGTGTTCAAATTTGAGCCGTGTTTGAATATTCTGCAACTTCATTCAGGGTATCTGCCGATGTCGTCGAAACAAATTCCCCCTTAATTGATGATCCGGGTTTGCATTATCGACGTTAGATTCCCCCTGAAATCTCCAGTTTAGACATTTATTTGCATAGTTTCCAACCTCCTCTGATTTACTTGACCGACAGATTATCTTGAATAGACACCAACTTGAAATTCATCAATGCAGCTTCTCTATTTCAAATTTAACCGCATCCGTATTCAGTTTTAGCGCATATCTCCCATGCTCAATCTTCCGATCTTCAAAAACTCAACCAGCAATTGATAGAAACTTTGAATTACCACACTGGTAAACTTCAAATCAATGTTTACCCGCAATAATCTGAAATCCTGATTTCCGTAATCACTCTAGATCAGCAAATAGGTAATCTTTTTCAATCAGCAAATCTTCATCGGAACCAAATAATCTAGTAACACTTCGACTCTGAGAAACATTCGTCCGTGATCAAAATCACAGTCTTGTTCTTCAACCTTCAAACCTAAACCTGCTCTCCTATGTTCAGGAAAATCACCACCAGCCTTTCGGTAATTGTTATCATTCCTTTTAGGTTTCGAGTAAAATCTTTTCTCGTTTTTCTCAAGATCATCTGATGAAACTTCTACAAGTTTGAAAAACTTATCAAGTTGATCTTCTTTCACGTTCCGAATCGGAAAACTATCATCGAAGTATAATCTATCAGATTCCTTAATCTTGTACATGACAACATTAGGATCATCACTTAGATCGTGTTCAGATGATATATCGTCATCTTCAGATTGTGATTTCGAGTTGTTCGAACTTGATTTGGCGCTTTCAGAGCGGCCGTCATCAGAATCATTTTCTAACACATTTTTAACCACATTTTTTACCACCGCTTCATTGTCATCATTTGACTTTGTAAAGTCTACGTCAATGTTCTCAGGCAATTTATTTTTCTTATCAGACAAAATAAGTAGATTAAATGACTTTTCAACTTCATCATCTTTCTTGCATGAATAACTTGCAAGAAATGGTGGAGGAACACATCCGTACTCTTTACGCTTTGATTTCTCACCATTTTCCTCCGATTTAATCGTAGGTAAAATGTGATCAATGACATATGCGTTTTTGGTGTAGCTCTTTAGAAGCTGTCTTACTCTTTCCGTTTCAATTTTCATGCTGTGAAACTCACGCTTTGTTTCAGCAATGGTATTAATGTACATGTTAATTGCCTTTTGTTTCTCAATTACTGTGGCATTTAACATTTTTACATTAGCGTTAAGCTCACTATTAGCATGTTCAACATATTTATATTTCCTTGATATTTTGTCATAAGCTTCTTTTATGGTTCTGTAATCATAACGAAAGTTTTCGTTGTGTACAGTCAATTCTCTTATGACTTTGACTTTATCAAGACATGGTTCACAAGGACTTGCGCACTTTGTGCAAGGTTTTTCAACCTCCTTTTCAGACACACTTACCTTAGCTTTTACCTTTTCTGCCTCTGATTTCAATGCTTCTTGTTTTTGCATCTCAAGGTAAGCTAATTCTTCTTCCTTAGCTATCTGTCTATAACCTTCCAGGATGGCATTTTTCAAAGCAGCATCGACATACGATGTATTAGATTCATCCACTACCTCTGCCATCATAGCAACACTAGTTTTCTTTCCGATGTATCTGTTCCAGTCAAAACCATCTTCTTCATGAGTAACAACAAGAGCTTGTTCGGTTGTCTTTGCAGATTTATCTTCTACTTCGACTTGTGTTCTTTTTGGATATGGCTTGTATTGAAGAGCTTTCTTGTAGTACTCATTGTTACTGCCGAAAGGGTTTTGGTTTCCACTTGCTTCTTGATTGATGCATTCACGTTTGAAGTGTCCTTTCTGTCGACACCTGAAGCATGTGACTTTAGTCTTGTCAAATCCAAGCTTGTTGCTTGAATTACCAATATCCCTTCCAGTGAGCGCCACAAATTTAGAAACTCTTCTGATGATAAATGCAAGGCTCCACTTGATATCCATCAGTTCCAACTCTTCTTCAACCACCTGATCATAATCTTCAGCGGTCATCTCTGGATTACCGATCTTTCTAGTAACGAGACTTTCATATGATTCGAGGACAGTAGCAAGCAGTGCTATTTGCTGTTTGGCCACCTTCTCAGGAAATGTGTCACACCCTCAATTTCCACTTGCGGAGTATTACCGCGAGGCGTGTGATCAAACCAGAATCTCAGACACTAGCAATGTCGAACAACTCTATATGATTTATTTAAACGTTTTCCAAAAACATTTATTATAAACATGCATAGTCATTTTCAAAGTTCCAAAGTTTCAAAGTTTAGCGGAAGCATTAGAGTAAAGTAACGGGCGCCAACATAAACGCCAAAACCAAAATCCCAAAATAATCGTTAATAAAGACTCGATAAAAATGTCTTGATCAAATGCAAAGTGGGTGCACCTAGCGCTCCTAGCGTCCTGAGAAACATGCAAAGAAACAAGTGTCAACATTAAAGAAGAGTGAATTCACAGGTTTTGTAAGTTCACAAGCTCGGTTTAAAAGATCGGTTTCCCCCGTTATCCCTAACCCGGAATAACGACATAGTTCCATTATTCCTAACCTGGAATAATAATGTTGTTTCGTAAATAAGTTCATGTTAACATGCAGGTAGCGAGCCTAGAGTTACGTCACGTAAGAGTTCGCGATCGAAGCTGACTGTTGTTGCCTCTGTGTTGCCAGGTCTATCACTGACCATGGCGAAAGTTAGGCCAAATTAATCACCCGTTGACCATTCCCGGTCGGCTAGCGCAACTAGCTCGGGTGGGGCTTGTCGAGCCCAGTAGTACTACGATAATTTCCCCGCTATCTAACCCAATACTAACGATCCGAGAGTTGGTTGAGGACTTCCGTGATAAAAGCTACTTAGTGACCATAACATACATTAACATTAACTTAGTTACCGAATAGTTAACGACGTTAATTTCGCATAACGTAAAAGTAGAGTTGTAGAACGTATACATGTTTCTCCCCCTGTTGTTCAAAACCGGATAAAATAGGGGCCATGAACTCACCTTAAATTGCTGGTTAGATAAACGCGAAAGAAGTAAAGGATGGAACCGCTAATCACGATCTAACATGTCAACCGATTCAAAGTTAGTGTGTGAACACACTGACACAAAACCCTACGCACAACTAACACACAGTACGACACACGTAATAACCAGTTCGAAACCATAATCATGCATGCAAAGTGTCACCATACGAAATAACGACCAAATCAACTTGTCACAACATAGGATAACTCATACAACACTTAGACACACACAAACGTAAGTTATCATGTTTTAGCTTGTACATTCATAACTGGGCTGTTTTCGAGAATTCTTATAAAATAGTTCCAACGTTCCAAAAATTCCAATTTTTTTACAGGAGGTGTCAATTAGCCTGTATAATTTTGAACGGAATTTTCAAGTCCTAATTCCTTACCAATTATTTATAAGAATTTATTTACTATGCTGCATTCAGATTCGTCACTTTCTGACTGCAGTCCACGGGAAAAATCATTTAAAAATACTCGTTTGTCTGATCGACGAAATTCCAGTTGGATATTTTTCTGAATATCTAGGAGTATCCGCTGCATAAATTTCGTGACCTAACACTTTACAGATTACGAGATAGGACTCAATAAACAACCTGCAAATTCTGCCAAAATTAGGCAGCTTCAGCTGCTACACTAAATAGTCATTTAAAAATAGTAAACAACCTCAGAAAAATATGAATCTGGCGCCATTTGAAGTATTTTTCAAAAATACACATTTCAGGCTTCAGAAAATCCACTTTTCAATAAATAATGATCAGGTTACGGCCAACTGAAGTTGGCGGTAAATGTCAATCAACTTTCTGTTTTCGACTTTATTGTATTAGAACATGTTTAAACGACCATGACGCTTAGTTGTATCGATTAACAGCAGGTTAACGTATCAATATCATCTAGTACATCAAGATTCACACAAACCGTAGGTGAATAACACCCTTACATCATAACGAACGCAACCAGAATTTATGCATACTTCTAATAATTACATGATCGAAACATTATCGCAACATGATTTCTAAACTACAAATCAACAACATGATATCAAACTAACGCAGCCACGTATAACAAAACTTAAAACCAAGACAATCAAAAACACTAACCCTTCAAGAAATATACGAGAGAGATAGAGCCTGAGCGAGAGAGAGAGAGAGATCGAGAACAAGAGCTAGCGACGGTGGGGGGGGCTGCTTTGTGCGACCGAGAGAGAGGAGAATGGGGCTGCTGCCGTCGAGTTTCACCAAGGGAAGGAGGTTCTAGGGTTTTGCCAAAACTTCAAGAATGCAACATGCATACATAGGGGGCAAGGGGGGCGGTTTGGGCTTGTCCTTCGGCCGCAAGGGAGGGGTGGCGGGTTGGGTTGGGTTCGCAAGGGGGGGTGTGGGTGGTGGGTTAGGCTTGCGTGGTCACAAGGTCGACACGTTCTGCGGCTCGGTTCGGTTCGGCTATTTATTTATTATTTTTTTTACAATTCGATAACACAAGGCTTATAACTAATAAATCGCGAAATCGAAGCGTGATACAACAATCCACAAGCGTCTAATAACACATAGCACGTAATTCAGATATAACTCGTTAGAATTTCAATATCCACAAGCGTCTAATAACACATAGCACGTAATTCAGATATAACTCGTTAGAATTTCCAAACATTGTGTATTTCCGAAATACTAAAGTTAGCGTAGTTATTGCGTGCGCGTAATTAATTCTCCGAATTAAATTAGCGTATGAACAAAAACGATAAAGTTGTGCGTTTAAAGTACCTGAAAGACCGGGATGTCACAAAATACATTTTTCAAATCAATTGCTATATTGCACTGGAAAACATTTGATTCAGAACTTGCTTGACTTGTCAAATTTTGAAATGAAGATCTTGTACTAGCACTAGTATAACCAGCATATGGAGAACTTTAACTTGGAGAAGAATTTGTATTTGCACTAAATGTTGTTTGAATTTTCGGGCTTTGAATAGGAGTATCTGGAATACCTCCTTTGTAATAGACACCGACATCTTGAACAACATTAGCATTCTTTGATTTTGCAATCTTCATCAACTCCATTTCATGACCTTCCAATTTGTCGATAAAGGATGACAACTTGAAATGTCTCCAAGATGGACTATTCTTCAGAATCGTTAGATATGTTGTCCATTCTCCTTCTGAAAGTGCATCAGCCAACTTCTCTATTTGCTCTTCATTAGATCTTTTGATATCATGTCTCCGCATCTGCACCATGAGGTGACAGTATCTATCGATCATCTGCTTCATTGTTTCACCTTTAATCATCGTGAAGATCTCGAATTCCTTTTTGATTAAAGCCTTTTTGCTTTTGATCATTTCATCACTTCCTTTAAATTTCTCACAAAGAGAATTCCATAATTCTTGCGAAGTATCATATTCTGGCAAAAGTATCAAGATATCTTCCTTCACTGATTGTTGTATCAAGCTGATCATTTTCTTCTCCGCAACATAGTTATCTTTGTCAGCATTTGAAAACTTGTTCAACGAAGATCTTGATCACGTTCATCTTTTGGCCATTTGTAACCATCTTCAACTGCAACCCAGCTGTTGAATTGATTCGCTTGTATCCAATTCACAAACTTTTCTTTCCAACCTTCAAATTCATCCATGCTCATTAGCTTTGACGGTTTCGATGTAGTACCCATTTCGTTGTCAATATTGATCTAATTCGCCGCAAGAACATTAGCGTTTGATGAAGAAGCCATTTGAGATACGAATACGTTGTGGAAATCTTCCATCATGACAATCTGAAGACTTATCTGATAATACAATAAAAAACACTCGAAATTTGATTAGAAACAGACAAGTTCGGTCGAACTTGTGTGAAAACAATTTTTGATTTTAAGTTTTCACAAGTTTGGTCGAATTTAGATGAATTAATTTCCAACGTTTTATCAAATACACTCAAGTTCGGTCGAACTTGATGTGGTTTTTTGAGAAAATTCAACCTTCGAGGGACTTGAGAATTTTTAGATGAAACTAGTAAGTTCGGTCGAACTTAAGCTTGAATTTCGAGAGAAAAACTAAGTTCGGGCGAACTTAAGTGAATCTTCACTAGAATTATATCAAGTTCGGTCGAACTTGATAGAATTTCAAGCAAAAATTAACAAGTTCGAGCGGACTTAAGCTCAAAATCTTGAAAAAACTAATCAAGTTCGGTCGAACTTGATTAAAACTCAAAGTATTTCAATCAAGTTCGATCGAACTTAGTGTTAAGTTCGGCTGAACCTTGTTTCCAAAACATGGTTTTTGCAACTTTTTTATATCAAAACATTTGAATATGATGTCCAAACTCTTAGGGGTTTGTTATTAGTGTGTTTTAGATGACATATTCAAAAATACCTATTTTTGACCATGAAATCATCAAATATCTGAAAATGTTAAGAAAAATGATAGAATTGAGATGAAATAGAGAAATTCTTGTCGTGATTCCAGCAAATTTAGGTATCCAGGCTCTGATACCACTTGTAGGAACATCCACGATTAGCACGGGAACCTAAATTTGTTATCTATTGTCCGATTAGGCGGAAACTAATGACAAGTTAACCAAATAACAAGAATTACTCCTTTAAATATTGATCTAAAGTTCAATACATTCGAGAACCGGATCTGATAGAGCTTCGCCGTCTATATGCCAAAATCTCTCCAAGTTACAAATGAAATCCCAAGGCACCTATTTATAGAGGTGCAAGTTCGCTGGAGAGTGTGTGAAGTTCGGGCGAACTTGACTATGTCAAATTCGGCCGAACTTGACTTCTCAATTCCCTTCGAAGTAAACTTGACTCCAATTCTACTTAAATACGCCTAGATTCTAACAGATTAAGCCCTATTCACTCAGACTCGATATATAATGACGTAGGCAACAGACATATACACCAACAGACTCCCCCTTGGATGTTGCCGCTGTCATTGACTTTAAAAATCTTCTGAGTCTTTCGATCTTTAGTTCTTGTATAAACTTTAACATCTTGATCTTCTTATCCTTTTTCTTTTTCTTGAGCTTTGTCTTGATAAAACTTTTAATCAAACATGTTCCAGCTAGCTTTAAGCTTTAACCTTCAGACTCCCCTTTGCTTTAGTCTTTAGACTTCAAACTCCCCCTAGCTTTGAGCTTTCTGAAATCTTTGGACAGTGTTTTATCCAGCTCCCCCTCAAACTTTACTACCTGTCTAAATAAATTCTGACATTCAAATAAACATTTTAGATTCACTGTTTTGAAATTTTGTACCATCAACATTTCAAACTATAATTTTCACTTCAATCCTTTCAAAAACGTTTTTAATTGTTTCAAGTTCAATTTAATGACCTTGAATACATTTTACGTTTAAAACCTTCAACTTTCATATTTTTATCATTTGATTTGTAAAAATCCACTTAGTTGGTCAAGTCCAAGTTAATGACCTTGATTAACTAAATATATCAACCAAGTCCAAATAATGACCTCAGTTTGAAAAACTGTTATGAACAATCTGATTTTAAAGTTTCAAATTAATGAACTTTTAAACATTTATCAGATTTTCTTACCAGACTTCGAAGATCCGTTCTCCAAGATTGGCTCAATTAAAGCTAATGTAGAAACAAAATCTTTTTGTATTTTAGAAACTTTATGCTAAAACATACTGAAAATCTTTTTGATTTTTATCTTTGAAAAGCAAGTAAAGTATTTACAGAAACTTTTAATCAAGTAAACTAAACTATGTACAAACATATTTACAGACATATTTTTGTGAATTCGTGTCTAAGGATCATATCAGTTGTTTTGAGACATATCACCAATACCGTTGACCTTTTTGATGACTTTAAGTTTTAAACTCGTTTACCTAGATTGTCGATATGTTTGTCCTCTTAAACTTCATCACGTTTCTCAACTGTTCGAAAATATGTTAGGGTATGATTTATGAAACTTGACTTAACTGTGGTTCCCACTTCTTGAATATACTCCCGAATCCAGATTCCCTAGATTTCATCTTACAGGTGAATATAGGGTAATTGATATCTGTATCTGGGTTGTGCGAGACCTTGAGAGCTCAGGTTAGTACTACCGTACAGACAAAGAGATAAAGGCTCGTCTTTAAGGTGTGTTCCACTTAAGGAATCTTTTAAGCATTGCAAATGATTAGATCTTTCGATACTTTTCACGTTTTGCAAGCTATTTGGGGTTTATAGCAAAAGCCTTATAGAAGTTCTAGGCTATTGCTTTCGCAAAATCAGAAGAACTTGTATAATACCCCAGATATCAACTATCTATAAAGACCTCGTATCTCAGAGTCAACCAACCCTTCAATCGAAATTTCGGAGTACTAAGTCCATATATCCAAGATGTGTTAATCAAATAGTGTTAACTAGTTCACTAGATGTTTCTAGTTGTGTTCGGGTGATCATTCCGTTATCGGATGGTTAAGATGCTAAGTTGTGCACTTTATATGTTTTCATTTGTTTTTATGACACCATTTAATTTCCAACACTTTTGTAAGCATATTATAATGTTCAGACTTATTTCTGGATATTACATTTAAAAGCTAAAATGCTGAATTTTTGCTAAAACAGTTGTTTATTGTCTGTTTCGGACACTTTTAGGTGCTTAAATTTTTTTCCGGAAGGTGTTATCCCAAATCCTTGTTTTCCCATATAGGATTTAATATATGATTGTTATTGGACTTCCATCTAAGTCCTAAAACTGTCGTTAAGCTAAGTACCGGACTAGTGCTGACACAGCTAGTCTAACCGGCAAGTCTACTAGTTGTTCTAGTGCATTGTCTAATTGTTTTCAGGCGCGATGATCAAAATGAATAATATGCACTATTTAAATGTAATTCATGACATATCCAGATACATAAGATGTAATCTAGCAGCACATGACGTTTTAACATATAATTGCATGATTAAATTAATAGTTTAATTGTACGGTAATTACCCAAAAATTGCTAGTTGTCACATACTCCCCCTGTTAAAAGGAATTTCATCCCGAAATTCAAGCTGAGTTATCCGTTGCAGGAGGCTTCTCAAACAGGTGAGGGTATTTGACTTTGAGTTGATCTTCACGTTCCCATGTATACTCGGGTCCTTGTCGAGAGTTCCAACGAACCTTGACTAGTTTTATACGACTTCTCGTGTTTTCTGGACCTTTCAGTCCATAACCTCAACAGGTTATTCAGTGAATTGGAGCTTGTCGTCTATATGGATCTCATCCGAAGGGATGATAACTGTCTCTTTAGTTGGACTCTTTTTGAGGTTAGACACATGGAATGTGTCGTGCACATTATTGAGTTCCTCGGGTAATTTTAGCTTGTATGCATCAGTACCGACCTTTGCCAGAATTTCGAAGTGTCCAATGTATCATGGATTAAGCTTTCCACGCTTACCAAATCTAGCTACGCCCTTCCAAGGCGAGACTTTCAACAAAACCTTGTCTCCGACCTCGAAGGATAATGGTTTACCTCTTCTGTCCGCGTAGCTCTTTTGTCGATCACGAGCTGCCTTAATACGCTCGCGGATTTTGAATATCTTGTCTGTGGTTTCTTGGACTAGTTTGGGACCTATGAGTTGTCTGTCACCAACTTCCGCCCAGCATAGCGGAGATCGGCACTTACGTCCGTAGAGTGCTTCGAATGGTGCGGCTTTAATGCTAGTGTGATAGCTGTTATTGTAGGAAAACTCTACCAACGGTAAATGAGTATCCCAGATCAGACAGGCGCGAAGCATGTCCTCCAATGTTTGGATGCTTCGCTCGCTTTGTCCATCAGTCTGCGGGTGAAACGTTGTGCTTAGATCTAGGTGAGATCCAAACAAAGCTTGAAATGACTGCCATATCAGCGACATAAAGCGACCATCTCGGCCTGAGATTATGGAGACTGGCACTCCGTGACGTGCCACAATTTCCTTAAGGTAGAGGTCAGCTAGTTTCTCAGTACTATCCTTCTCCAGAATCGGTAAGAAGTGAGCCGACTTGGTTAACCGATCTATAATCACCCAAATCATGTCATGTCCTCGAGAGGTTCGTGGGAGCTTTGTTATGAAATCCATTGATATATGTTCCCACTTCCAAACAGGAATCTCAGGTTGTTGTAATAATCCAGACGGTTTCTGGTATTCGGCCTTAACCTTCACACAAGTCAGGCAATTCCCAACATAGGTTGCAATGTCTGCCTTGAGATTAGGCCACCAGTAATACTCCTTCAAGTCCTGATACATCTTATCCGATCCTAGATGAATTGAGTATTTTGACTTGTGTGCCTCGTCCAGAACCAAGTCTCGTAAATCTCCAAAATAGGGAATCCAGATTCTTCCCATGAAATATAAAGTTCCGTCTTTGTTTGGTTCCATTTGCTTTTCCATTCCTCGTAAGGATTCTGTTGGGATGTTTTCCGGTTTTAAAGCTTCTTATTGTGCCTCACGCACACGAGTTGTAAAGTTTGTCAAAATTGTCATTTCCAAGGCTCGTACTCTTAATGTCTTCACTTGTTCCTTGCGGCTCAAGGCGTCTGCTACAACATTCGCCTTGCCCGGATGATACTTGATCGTGCAATCATAGTCATTCAACAATTCAACACAATGCCGTTGACGCATATTTAATTCCTTCTGATTAAATATATGTTGAAGACTTTTGTGATCCGTGAATATAGTACATTGAGTACCATACAGATAATGTCGCCAAATCTTTAAAGCGAATACCACGACACCTAACTCGAGGTCATGCGTGGTATAGTTTTTCTCGTGAACCTTCAACTGGCGTGACGCATACGCGATGACTTTTTCCCGTTGCATAAGCACGCAACCTAAACCTTGATGCGAAGCATCACAGTACACCACAAAGTCATCGGTACCGTCATGAAGTGATAAGATTGGCGCATCACATAGCTTATCCTTTAAGAGTTGAAATACCTCTTCATGTTTTACATCCCAAACAAACTTCTTGTCTTTTTGCGTGAGAGATGTTAACTGTTGAGCAACTTTAGAAAAGTTCTCAATAAATCTCCGGTAATAGCCTGCTAATCCCAGAAATTATCGAACTTCAGTTGGAGTCTTGGGCGCTTCCCAATTCTTAATGGCTTCAATCTTTGACGGGTCTACGTGAATACCTTTTTCGTTCACCACGTGTCCGAGAAATTGTACTTCGCGAATCCAAAGTTCGTACTTCGAAAATTTCGAGTAGAGTTTCTCCTTCTTTAGAAGTTCTAGAATGGTTCTCAAATGTTGCTCGTGCTCTTCATTCAATCGTGAATATATTAAGATATCGTCAATAAATACTATAACGAATTTGTCAAGATACGGCTTGCACACGCGATTCATTAGATCCATAAAGACCGCCGGTGCATTTGTTAGACCGAATGGCATAACAAGAAACTCTTAATGACCATAACGAGTCCTAAAAGCCGTTTTTGGTATGCTCTTTCCTTGTATCCGCAATTGATGATATCTAGACCTTAGGTCTATCTTGGAATAGAAGCTCGAACCTTGTAGTTGATCAAACAAGTCATCAATCCTCGGCAGTGGATACCGATTCTTGATAGTAAGCTTATTCAACTCTCGGTAATCGATACACATCCTGAACGTTCTGTCCTTCTTCTTCACAAATAAGACCGGAGCTCCCCAAGGCGAAAAGCTCGGTCTAATGAATCCTTTATCCAGCAACCCTTGGAGTTGTGTAGATAATTCTTGCATCTCAAAAGGTGCTAGTCGATATGGAGATTTGGCTACAGGCGCGGCTCCCGGTACCAAGTAGATGCGAAACTCGACTTGTCGTTGAGGTGGCAATCCCGGTAAGTCTTCAGGAAAGACTTCAGGGAATTCCTTCATGATCGGTATGTCTTAGAGTTTAGGCTCCTTGGCCTTCTTGTCGACAATGTGGGCTAGGAAAGCTAGGCAACCTTTTCTTAAGCACTTTTGGGCTTTCATGCAATTAATCATCCGTAGTGGCGTGTTTTGTCTTTCTCCGCGGACCATCAAATGTTCTCCATTTGGTATTGGAATACGAATGATCTTTTCATGACATAAGACTTCAGCTCAATTATCGGATAGCCAATCCATGCCGATAACGACATCGAAACTACCTAATTGAACCAGTAAGAGATCTATGTCGAACTTTCGTTCACCCAGTTCCAAGGTACATTTCCTTATAACTTCGTTCGATTCTACCAATTTTCCGTCAGCTAGTTCAATCGAGTAAGGAATATCTAATTTACTCGATTCTACCCCAAGTATATCTCTAAATTCCTTAGAAATAAAACTAAAATCCGCCCCGGTATCAAAAAGTATAGATGCAAAGTGGTTGTTAATAGGGAACATACCGGTGACCACATTCAGGTCCTCACGTGCGTCCTTAGCTCCAAGCACAAAAGCTCTACCCCGAGCTTGATTTCCTTTCGAGCAGTCCTTCTTGAAGTGCCCTTTGTCACCACAGTTATAACATCCATCAGTTGTTCCTCGACACGCAGTGGTAGTGTGCCCAAACCTTCCACACTTGCCGCATTTGGGGCCTCGGCATTCCCCAGAATGGTGGAAAGGGCATTTGGGACATTTTGGTGCGTCTCCACCATAGGGCTTCCTCTCACAATTGTTTGGTGTGGTAGCGGCATAAGCTTTCGCTACTTTGTTTTCCCTTGGTGCTTGCCTCTTGCCTCTGTTGTTGTTGTTACCACGAGTACCCTTCTTAAAGTGGGAAGACTTCCTCTTGTTGGAGTCTGTAGTCTCCACAGTAGCTTCTTTCTTGATTTCCCCAAGTTTCGGTAGCTTCTTTTGACGCACAGCCTCTTCAGTAAGGCTCACAGCTAACTCAATCGCTTCCCCAATTTCAGTCGGTTTTGATGAAGTCACCATACTTAGAATTTCAGGGGTGAGTCCCTATATGAATCTTTCAATCCTTTTGAACTCCGGTTCCACCAAGTACGGAACCACTCGTGACAAATCATGAAACCTTTGAACATAACCCGCGATGTCTGAGCCAATCATCTTAAGATTCCAGAATTCCGTTTCCAGCTTTTGAATTTCAGACCTCGAACAATACCTTTTCCTCATGATCTCTTTCAACTCCTCCCAGCTCAGACCATATGCAGCATCGTCTCCTTTGGTCTGCACTTGGAGATTCAACCAAGATAACGCCCCATCAATGAAGAGTCCAGTGACATAAGTGACTCTTTGCTCATCAGGGCACTTGCTCATTCGTATGACCGAGTCATTCTTTTCGGTCCAGCGCACGAATGAAACAGCACCGCCGGTACCATCGAAGTTCAGAGGCTTGCAGTCCAAAAACTGCTTGTAAGTGCAACCTAAAACAAATTAGATGTACCAACTCAAGAATGGGACTCAAAGCACGAATAGAATAAACGAGAGTGACATATGGTTATATGAATAACCAAAAGTTACCGATGGATGGGTTGGTTCCAGATGAACCTCCGGTTCCATCGCTTTGTTCGATGCGGTTGGCCTCATGCTGTGCAATGGCTTGAGATATGCGATCGTTCAACTCTGCTTGGGTCGTTGGGAGTAGGTCGTTGTTGATACTTCTTCGGCATGGAGGCATCGTCTTCTAGTACGAAATATCGATTGTAATTAGACGATTGCTTAATAATGAAAGAAAAATTTATTATAAAAAAATATATTACAAAAATTTTGTTTGTTTATTTATTTATTTTTTTGTCGAGAATATAAGAAAGCATCACGTCGGATAAGGGGTAAGAAGTCGTGTATATGGCGTACAACACACGATCGAGAACATGCAAGAATAAACCAATCATCATAACCATTATGCAATATCTAACGTACATGCGCACCATGATAATATATATAAAATCATCCACGACATATCACCACATCACAATAATATCAACCACGTCACATCACAATATCAACCAACATATCACAATATCAATCAACATATCACAATATCAACCAACACATCGCAATATCAACCAACACATCACCAAATCACAATAATACCAACCATGACATAAATAAAATACAATGTAAAATAAAGAAAATACACTTTCATACATAATGACAACTTAGTACATTTGTTCTGGAGAATCAAAAGGACTTGGGGTTACATAGCCCCAGTCAGTACAAGTTTTCTAAATATAAAAGTAAAATTGTCTTCTCCATTGCATCTTCGTCTCTAGTCGTCACAAAAGCTGGATCTTCTGGCTTGAGTCTTCGTCCACAAAAGTTGGGGCTAGTCCCCAATGATAGCTAGTACTAAACTACTGAGATGGCAGGGGTGGAGGGGATGGTGACCTATGAAGAAAACTGCGGTGGTAGGCCAACTCCTCCTCTAACCCGAAGACACGGCGAACGGATGCAGCCTGGATACGCTCCCACTCGCGCATACGTGCCTCATATGGGCATCTGGGGTGGTGATAGAGACACTGGGGTAGTGGAGTCGGTGGTGGTGGTGAAGATGGTAGTGGTGGTGGTGATGGTGGTGGGTAGATGGAGGGGGTGGTGGTGGCGATGGAGGTGATGAGGGCGGGCGCTGGCAGTAGTCTGAATGGCAGTCTGAGTAGGGCGCTGACCCTCTGGAGCTCATGAATCAACCGATAGAGCTGAGCTATCTGGTGGTCGTGTGCTATCGCTGTCTCCCTGAGAGGGACAGTAGGAAAGTGACAGGGGTGGTATGGTCATATGGGCTCATGCCCGGTGGAGGTGAAGGGGGATACCTGCGGTAACGGGGTGGCGAAGGGTATGAAGCATACATGGGTGGTGCAGTAGGGGATAGGGGTCCGGCCCAATGTGATGATTCAGCCGCATGTGGGGCATGAACGGAATGGTATGAGGATCCTCCCGTGAAAAGTGGGGGTGGCCGCTCGTAGGGTCGGGGTGTACCGCTCAATGAGTAGTGACGTGGGGGTCCAAAGAATGGGTTAAACATAGGAGCAGGGATGCTAGCATGAGACGGGCCGACAGAGGCATGCGGATGTACAAAGGGTGGTGGTAACACAGTGTTGGGTGAGTGAACTGGTGAGGGTGTGGCTGGTACAGCAGACATAGCATCATCAGACAAGTGTCCATCGTCAGAGTCAGAAGATGAAGAGGATAGGTCAATAACAGGAATGACAGGTGGGGGTAGCTCAAGTATGGCTAGCTCATCAACGACCTCGCATCCTAACTCGTCATCTAAATGGTCAACATGGAAGACGGGTATGACATCATCCTCATCATCGTCCAGCTCGATGACAGTTGGAATGACACCTAGTGGTGCGACTAGGTTCACCACCACGTGCTCTCCCTCGGGGTGACCATGGATGACCACGTCATGCTGGGGCTGAGGGATGGCTAGCACATCATCCTCCATGTCGTGCGGGTGCTCCTGATCGTCTCCCATGTGATGATCGGGTAAAGCAAAAGGCTGATAATCGTCGAGGTCCTCATCATCGGAGACCTCATGAATAGCCGCATCCTCCTGAGGTATGGCCTCAGCAGCATCAACACCGTATCCATCGTCGGATAGGTACTCCATCAGGTCCTCCTCGTAAGAAGAAACAGAAGACATGGTCCTGGCAATTACAATCCGTACAATGTATAAACATATGGGTTAGTAATTAATTATTACTTATGATATACTTTTCATTAACCACCAATCCTCATGCAATTTTGTTCTTTGGTTTCATGTGAAATCTTAATGTTTTTGTCTATCCATTATAGGCTAAGCATGAATATGTTCTAGTTCCTTCCTATGATTGAGCTTGTGTGATAGTTCCTCATGTTATCGTGACATTTTGTAATACTCTTGTCATATACTTGAAAACAATTTTTGTAATGTTATAGACTTTGTTTTCATGTGAGAGCCCCTAGTGATTGTAGACCAAACTTAATAAAAGTTTGTCCCTGGTTCACTACAATCGAAGCTTTGATACCAATCTGTCACACCCTGGTCGTAGTGGAAGCGCAAACGTGTGACTTAACGGTAATCATTGCAATCAATCGTGTAAACATAATCATAACCAACAACGATGCCATGTGTTTCATACTTTCAAATTCAAAGTTTACAAGTTTCCAACAAGTTCATAAGTTATCCAAAAACCATATTTAGTTAAGTTACATCACCAGAATATGTTTGTTATCATCATAAATTAAATCGAGGTTTTGACTCCTATATGCCCAAACGAGGAAGGGATATAAGAGGCAAATCCTCCAAAAGTGGCCATCGTTGTATCTTCCGAGAATCCATCACCAGTTATGCCTTGTTTCCTGAAATACATGTAGTTTGAAAAATAAAAAAAGTTGAGCGAGTTCATGTAGTTTTGTTATAGAATGAGTTGTCATAATTGTAATCCAATATTGAAATCCAGGTATGTAAAATAATTACGGAATTTTAGAATCTATCAGTGGGTAGCGAGCCCTCTGATACTATGCGCCGTAAGTAAATAACCAAACCGAGACACTTTGTTCTCAATTGGGATCACAAAAGCACCCCATGGTATACAACTAGGAGTGCAGCGTGTCTCAAGCTCAATAGATCTACACCTTTTGCACCTTGGTCACTAAGTGATTAATGGTTACTAATGTTATATTGTTCTCAATCCTACTTACCCACATCGATCTTATTGTCGTCTAACTCCATAACTAACATACCATAAGTCTTAACATGTATTTCCCCCGAATTTTATAAAACCGAAAATGTTTAAAAGGAAAGGGGGACATGAACTCACGGGTTTGCGTTCCTTGTGTAAACTCACAAATGTTTTCCTTGGTCTCGAACCGAAACCTACAAGTGTTCTAAATTCCATTAGACACTTAAGTTTATGCTTGTTCTATGTACAAGTTTCCATCTTGTGTTAGTTGTTCTTAATTGTTTTCTTGGTTAATTATTCCTTAACTTGGTAGTATATATTTTGTTATCGAGTCTTGAATAGTGTGTGAACAGCATCGTCCGTTCCTTGTCCTCGTGCCTAGCACGCATGTCATTGGGCCTAACACATGTCATTGGGCCTAGCCTATGTCCTTGTGTCATTGGGCCTAGCCCATGTCTTTATGTTATTGGGCCTAGCCCATGTTATATTTATTCTTGAATAAATATGTATTTTCCAAGTTAAGATGGGTTGTTAAAAATAATATGATTTTTAACTTATACTTGTATTTGTATACTTATACTTTTCTAAGTATTCTTGTGTTATACTTCTTTGATCAAGTCAAAGTATATGTTTAGTTATATTTATTTTTCCACAATAAATATGTATACTTTGTAAAATAATATTTCCAATATTATTTTTAGTATAAGTATAATTGTTATTCACCAAATGTATACTTAGGCAAGTATACATGTATTTATGTATTATTGTTCATGTATTTCCCATTAAGTGACAAAAAATCCTTTCTAGTAATTTTTATATTTTTCGGAAATTAGTTTTCTTAAAAATAATATATTTGGCTTGTATGAAATATATATATTTCTACCAACCTTGTTAAATATATATATTTTGTGTATAACTCCATCCAATTGTCCAAGTCCATATAAATCAAGAAATATATATAAGTTTATATATATATTGTGTTGTATTTGCCCAAGCACCCAAGTATGGGCATTTTTATGTATAATCTTCCTTGGTATTTTTCTTGGTATTTTGAAGGTATGTGTGTTTATACTCCTTTGGGAGTATTTATTGTTTTGAATGCCCTAATTTGTCTACTACCATATAATACACTTAGTATACACATAGCACACAAATACTTGGTGACTTCTAAATACATATTTTCTTAAATATATATTTATACTTGTTTTTATACTTTAAGAATCTTTATTTTCTTAACTTGTATTTTTATTTATAAATAGGGTAAGGTCATGTTTAATTTATTTAAACATCTAAAAATCAAAAGTTTAGTAGTACTTTATATTTTTCTAAGTGTTGAATTTTTATAAAATTTGGCCATAGTTTTCCCTAGATTTAGGAGTTTTCCCATGTTTAAAACATGTGTTTAAGCTTTACAAAACTCACTTGATCAAACACAATAATTTCTATAAGTTTAAACAACCTCATACATACACTTTCACATGATGATGAACTCATATTTTCATAAAAACATGTAGTCTTTTAAATCTAAGTTTAACATGTTTATTTAACTTCAAAAACACTAATTATCCACTAATTACACAACTTTGTGAAAAATCCATGTTTAACATTTTGTTCAGTATTCATATGTAACCTAGGGTGGGCACAGGCCCACCGTCCATCCAGACACACCTACGGAACCAAATGGTTCATTAATGGAAGTGTGTTTATTGTCTGTTTCGGACACTTTTACGTGCTTAAAATTATTTCCGGAAGGTGTTATCCCAAATCCTTGTTTTCTCATATAGGATTTAATATATGATTGCTATTGGACTTCCATCTAAGTCCTAAAACTGTCATTAAGCTGAGTACCGGACTAGTGCTGACACAGCTAGTCTAACCGGCAAGTCTACTAGTCGTTTTAGTGCATTGTCTAATTGTTTTCAGGTGCGATGATCAAAATGAATAATATGCACTATTTAAATGTAATTCATGACATATCCAGATACATAAGATGTAATCTAGCAGCACATGGCGTTTTAACATATAATTGCATGATTAAATTAATAGTTTAATTGTACGGTAATTACAAAAAAATTGCCAGTTGTCACAAATATAATAAGAGATAAATAAGAAAAAGTGAGAAAGCACCGGAAAGTGACACGTATCCAAGAAAGATTTTCATTTATTAGTATAGAAAGATAGAAAGATTACGAATCTTTTTATTTTAATTAACTATATCATAAATATTAATATAAACTTTATCTTAATTAACTACATTTAAAAAGTAAAGGGTAAAATCTGGAGATAAATTATAAATTATAGAATTTATAATAAGAAAACTAATAAGGGTTTAACTTTATAAGATTACGTATTTATAAAGATATAAATATATAAATAATTTTTCTAGTATATTTATCAAAAAGTTTTTAAAGTTTATAAATATTGAATATTATGTAAGTATATAAAATTATTATTCTTAAATGGGATATTGGATTAAATAATCTCCAATTTCACTATTTGGCCGATAACACTTTCAACTTACAAATTGTATCACGTCACTATCAACTTTCAACTTATTTTCCTCTGCACACCCAAACTAACTAAACCCTAACCCAATTAGCTGACATCAGATGCCACGTCACCAAACAAGTGCCACATCAGATACTACGTCATCAAAAAAAGTCAAGTCAGATGCCACGTTAGTAAATAAGTGCCACATTGGTGCCACGCCAACCAAAAAATGTCACATCAGGTGCCACATCAGCAAAAAAACTAATTGGGTTAGGATTCAATTAGTTTAAGAGTGCCACAGGAAAATCAGTTGAAAGTTGAGAGTGACGTGATACAATTCGTAAGTTGGAGTGTTGTCGGTCAAACGATTAAAGTTAGGGTTATTTAAATCCAATATTTCTGCTTAAATAGAGTAAACTACACTCCCCCCCCCCCCCCCCCGGTTAGTTTGGTTCAGATTACACTATGACACCCTATCTTCTCGTTTTTTTTTTTGTTTGACTCCTCGTGCTTGCATTTCATAACACTCTGACCCCTCCTTCAGTTAAACGTTTGTTTGACCATCCAAATAGCGAGTAAATGACTATTATACCCCTTTTCTATTATAGTATACACCATGTGGTATCATTTTTATTACAATCACCCACCACCATCCACCACTGATGTTCATCACCAATCACCTCTACAACACCATCACCCACAATTTATATTTATTTTATTTGTTTACTATTAACCACCATTAACCACCACTGACCGCCACCACTGTTATGCAATGCAGAAAGGGAGTAATGGTTGTTGAATCTTACCAGGTTCGCTAGATAATAAATCAGCACAGGGAACCACCGGTAACACTTTTCACTCGAACACTTTCCATCGGTCAGGGCCGTCTTCGAAAATCACAAAATAAAATTTGGCCCTGTGCGAGATAAAAAATTTGGGCCCTGTTCGCAAACTTCCACGAATTATAAACTCATCAATTATTTAATCACTAAAATTTATATGAAAGCAATTTAAATAGTTACTTTTAGCTAAGTTTAGGTAGTAATTTATTTACTAATTAAAGGGAAATATGTAGTTAACAAAATTAGACATTAAATGTCATATGCAGCTAACCAAAAAAACAAAAAAGAAGCTAAAATAAAGAATTTGGAGACACCAGGATTAGAACTCGCATCTCCTTGTTGTTTAAGTAAGGAAATAAACACCCTGACAAGAGCTTGTCTATGTCATCTATCGATTTAGCACATATATATTCAAGCTTCTACAACGTAAATTCTATACCAAATTAAAAAGATTTGGGCTCTCAGAGGGTTTAGGCCCCGTGCTGTCACCCATTCTGCACCCCCTCCAAGCCGGCCTTGCCATCGGTTATACTACCGGTAATCAAATCAAATCACCAGAAAACAAAATTTAGTTGCTAATCTTAATCAATAAGTAGAGAGCATTAGAGGTCCATTACAATATCACTATACTTTTAATTTATAATGATAAGTATAAGACAGACTTTCAATTCCTTTCTGACTTCATTCTTAATTGTGAATGATAAGCATAAGACAGACATTTCGTCATCCCCTTAAAATAATAATAGAATGGGAGTAGTCCTAATCATGATGGATAAAATATCCTTTATCATGTTCTCGTGTTATAACTAATAAGCAAGGTACTTACATAATTGTTAATGAAATTAAAGAGAAAAACTAACACAAACATTCCATCGAACGGTTGGTATGTGTATATTCTAAACATCCCATTGAGTGGATAAACACAGAGAATTAGCCATACTAATCAGAGGATTCTTGTTTGCAAACATGGAATGGATTTGTATGTAATCTATGTGGAGCAATCTAGTCCTTTCACAAATCTCATATGTACCCTCATCAAACCCATCAAAATCAACCGAATCTATATCGGCTTCTCATCTTCTCCATAAATTGCTTCATCTTTGTCACCAAACACCACTACAATGTTTCTTGAGTGGAAATTGTGTGTGTTTTTTTTTTGTGGGTTTTGAGGATATTTTTTGGAGGTGATTGGTTCTTCTTTCTCGTGATAGGAATGATGAGGGGAATGAAAAAGCGAAGACACGTAGATTTCCAAGGTCTAGTGGTGGCAGCAAGAAGACGGAGGAGGTGGTGGCGGCGAAGATGGTGACACCTACAGCCTTCTATGTGGTCTGTGTTTTTGTGTGTGTAGTGATAGAAATTGGGCAGTAAAGTGACCAATTTATCCCTCACTTGCATGGTCAAACAAACGTTTAACTGACGGAGGGGGTCAGAGTGTTTTAAAATGCACGCACAGAAAGTCAAACATCAAAAACCAGAAGATAGGGTGTCATTGTGCAATCTGGACCAAACCATAGAGGGGTAAATTCACTACAAGAAAATGAAGCTAATGCAACCCAATAAAATGTTGCATTAGGCCTAATGCAACCTTCAAAAGCTGCATTAGGTGAAGTTGTATTAGCCCTATGCAACTTTTTTGTTGGATAATGCAACCCTTTTTGAAAGGGTTGCATTTACCATCCAAATGCAACCTTTTTATATTATAATGTAACTTTTTTACTTTTAAATGCAACTTTTATAACACTCAAATGCAACCTTTGTTACATTAAAATGCAACCTTTACTACACTCAAATGCAACCATTATTACATTATTAGTAGAAAAACGCAACCTTTTTAACATCAAATGCAACATTTTTTTTAAATTTTATTTACCACAAATGCAACCTTTTTATACCAAATGCAACTATGTAACATAAATACAATTACTATTAATCAATATGCATTCAATCGCAATTAAGCCAAACAATAATAAACATATATCATTGATTGTCAAATGGCGTATTTTGCACACTTGTCTAAACTCAAAAAACAATATATTCAACACAAAGTGTCAACTACAATAATAAAGAATAATGAAAACATTCTACTGATCTCGATCTCCAACTAATAGTTATTACATAACCTTCTGCATCATAGCATCCATGTCTTCTCGCTAGCTGTCCATATCTTTTTGCATAGCTTCAAGCTTGCCTTTTTTTTCTTCATGACCCTCTTCAATCTCTCTACGCATTTCAAGCAAGTGTGTTTTCTCAACTTTAATGTTTGTTTTGAATGATCATCAGCCCCTCTGGAATTATGTACGATGTGCAAGCATTGTCTACTTATTTGATAAATATATTTATGACTCCTCTACCATGAAGTCAGTGACATCCATAATTCTATTTGTTTATTACAACTATATGTATCTATTATCAAAACCAGCAGCCAAATCAAATCGAAGTTGTTTAAATCAAAACTAAGTAACATCTTATTAACCAAGTCACATACTAACGCATTTAGAAGCTGCAACTAATTCTGAATTGAAACATGAAACATCTGATTTACATGCAGACTGAAATGTGTTGGGTAACATCTTTCTTCCGGTTTGGCCATAAATGGGTAGTTTAAGTGCGGACTAAAGATCTAACACATAAAAGAAATAAACTTACTAAAAAGCTTACCAGGACATACTACATGATCTTGTTTTTTTCCTTGACAAAACAGGCAGATCAGAACCAACCATGTAGCGCTTTGTAGACCAGCTAACCAAGAACGTTATCTGCTCAATGGTACTTGGTGAACTGCATTAAACTTGAAGTCTATCCTAACATCTGTCCCTGAAATCAGTAACCAAAGTAAGAATAATAATGACCTTTTAATTTAAGAAAGATCAATATATAGTGGGTTGGATTAACTCATTAACCTGATAACTAACAAGTGTGGTTATTTATCAACTAGTTCAAGCTTTGAGCTGATTTTGTCAAAGAAACAACCACTGCAATGTAAGATGTATAAATGAAAATCACATAAATCATTACTATTATGAAAACAAGTTCAATAAACAAAAATGATTCACACTAACATGATCATTAAATTCAATAGGAATTCAAAATTGTCGTTTGGTATTCAAATCAACATCACATGATTTGAGATTACAATATCAAATAATTAACCAGAACAATCTCACAATTCTATAACAAGTAAATCGATAGTGATGTCTGGGTAAAACTTAAAGCTAAAGGTATGCCAAAAATAAGATAAAAAGAGTTCCACTAATATTTTAAGAGTCACGTTTTTTTCCTTATTGACGTTTAATTGCGAGAGAAAAATATGAGGTTACACAAGAATCACCATAGCATAATAGAAACTAAAGCCATTTACATTACAAATGAATAAATCGTGTATACAATTATAATAATCCCAAGTCATTGTGGTGCAAACAGATGAAATGAGTTTCATACGGATCTAGGATCCAAAACTCGGTCGATAATAAAGGTCAGGTTAACAAAATTACATTAACTAGTATTAGATCACATCTAATGTGTTAACTATCCACAAAAAACGTTTAAGAAATAGAAAAAGAAAACTTTTATGGGTCAAGCCAACATGACCCATTTTGACATGAGCTAAAGGTTACCCGTTTTGTCACACCCCGATCACGTAAAACAACAAACCGCGACGGAAACTTCGAGGAGTCATGTAACAGAACTATTGATTCACAACACATGGTACATAAAGTTTTGGTATTATTGAATTGTTAAATTACATCGTCTTGGAATAAAATTAAACTAAACACAACATTTGTCTTGCAAATTTTAAGGTAGTCTAAGGCCCAAGTCCGCCCTATGTGAAGCATGCTCAAATCAAACATTCGCTCATAAAACATATGTGAAAATAAAACGTCAGCATAAAAATGATTGTGAGTAACATAGGTTTTGTGATGATGATTCATGACTTTGAATGTTTAAAAAGAATGTTTAACTAATACAAAAGTAGCCATGAACCATTATAAAATGTTTCTTTTATGAAATCAAATGATTTAAAAGAATGATGCATGATTAACTTAATAACCAAAATATGTCATGTCTTGTATAAAATATGTCGTGTCTTGTTTAAAATATGTCATGTATAAACAAATGTCTTGTATATCCAAAATATAAAACAATGTTTTTGAATGAACAAATGTATTGTTTAATCAAAGGTTTTGTTTTATAAATCATTGTTTCTATTGTGTAGACATATAAATATGGATTGTTGGCGAATACATTCGTGTATATCCAAAATGTCGTGTATAAAACAATGTTTAGGAATGAACAAATGTATTGTTTAATCAAAGGTTTTGTTTTATAAATCATTGTTTTTATTGGGTAGACATATAAATATGTTTTGTTTTATAAATTATTGCTTTTATTGTGTATAAATCATTACTTTTATTGCGGTGGTCAAGGCCGCTCGACTTACGACCCAAAATAAGCACTAAACTAGATGTTACGAGTTAGGCATGTTGAAACATGTCTAACTATGTTATAAAAATGATATGATATCAAAACTTTGATACCCAAAAATAGTTTCTTCGTAAAATGCACATTATGCGCATCTTTGACCAAAACTTTGACTTGACACTTCGATTAGTAAACATGATAATCAGAAGGTGCAATCGCTAATGAACAAGACTAGGAAAGAACACATACTTGTGTTCTAGAAAGACAAGAATACTCGGTAGGAAGCCTCCAATAGGAAGCAAACTCCAATTTAGAGCAGATAGGTGAAGAAGAAGGAAATGACAAGGAAGAATGAAGAATTCACTTGCTATTTGTAGTGTTTTAGGAGCCACAGGATCATCACACATGCCCCATGTGTTGGCATGATTCTAGGGTGGTCCTAACACTTGTCCACAGCAGGAACAAAGCTGGAATTTTCGAAAACTTGGGCTCCAAAAAAAAAAAAACCATGGGCTGCAAGGAAATTCTGCCAGTGCCTACCGTAGCTTATGGTGGCTACCGTAAGCTACGGTGGCCACAAGTTTCATTTTAGGCAGATTTAGGCCCTGGACTTGTTTCGTCGCGTTTTGTCACTTCTAACACCCGTTAACCTAATTTTTAAGCTATATGAGGATGTTAAAGCATATATGACTTGATTTTTGTCTAAAAATATCGTGGATGTCGGTTTGTTCGGTTGTACGGTTGCATTTTTCGTTTAATTACGACGAACGCTATAACGAACATGAAAATGACCGAAATTGCGCAACAGTTGATATTTTTGCATTCTCATCAATAAAATAAAAGATTTTATTGATTACAAAAATATTTTGATTTGTATATGGGGTTTGTATTAAAAAATACGAGAATCGGCAGACTTTCGCTGTTTGTCGCAAATAGACCCTAAGCTTGAATAAGCACGTTTTTGTCATACCGAACCCCTCAAAACTTATATCTATGTTATGTAATGGGTATTTAGGGTATGTTTAGCTTATGTACTTGTTCCAGAGTGTATGTTGCGTTAAACTGATTACGTTTGTGTAAGAGTTTACGATTTTACTTCCAGAAAAGGTTTGAGAGTTTGAAATTCTACAAGGACTTAAAACGTGCATATGTCACAAGATTTCATTGGATTTGAAATTGTTCAGGATTGTACAATGGTTGAAAAGGCACAAATGTCACAGTCTCCCCTACTTTAGGAAATTTCGTCCTGAAATTTAATTAGAGGAAACTTGTGAAAATAGATGTAGGTATTTTGCTTTGACTTGATCCTCTCATTCCCAGTAAACTTTGGGCCATATTAGGATTTCCAACGAACTTTGTCAATCGAATTTTCCTGGTGTTTCTAGGAATAAGTTCAGATATGATGACTTAAACTTCATTCCAACAGTTAGGTGCACGACATTTCCGATTGTTCCAGGCCTCATGAGAACCGTGTAAATGTCAGAGTGATAACTCTTATTGTAGTAGAATTCGATCAAAGGCAGATGCGAATTTCAACTATCACTCAAGTCAAATCACATAAGCTCTAAGTATGTTCTCGAGTGTTTGAATTGTTCTTTCGGTTTGTTTATTCTTTTGAGGATTTTTAGCAATGCTTAGATTTAGTTTGGTTCCCATGGCGGATTGCATGGATTTTCCAAAAATGAGATAAAAAACGAGTGCCACGATTTGTTATGATGTTCGAAGGAACACCATGACGTGATGAAGTCTCATGGGCATAAATCTTAGCAAGCTTGCTAGTAGAGGGAATCCTCATGAATCGAAAAAAGTGTGCTGACTTAGTCAGACGGTCAATGATTATCGAAACTTGGGGTTTTGATACCCAAAAATATTTTTGTCGTAAAATGCACATTATGCGCATCTTTGACCGAAACTTTGACTCGTCACTTCGACTAGTAAACGTGGTAATCAGAAGGTGCAATTGCTAGGGATTATAACCTTCGTGATTACGATCACGTTGCAAAGTTCGATTGAACTTTGACTTGACCAATTATGGTCAGAATCGAAAGTCAAACAGAAAGTCAACTGTTTGACTTTTAGCTCAAAATAAGCTAAAATAATGAATAAGACTAGGAAAGAACACATTCTTGTGGTCTAGGAAGACAAGAATACTCGGTAGGAAGCCTCCAATGGGAAGCAAACTCCAATTTAGAGCAGATTGGTGAAGAAGAAGGAAATGAGCAAGGAAGAATGAAGAATTCACTTGTTATTTATAGTGTTTTAGGAGCCACAAGATCATCACACATGCCCCATGTGTTGGCATGATTCTAGGGTGGTCCTTACACTTGTCCACAACAGGAACAAAGCTGGAATTTTTGAAAAAATGGCCTCCAAAAAAAGAAAACCATGGGCTGCAAGGCAATTCTGCCAGTGCCTACCGTAGCTTATGGTGGCTACCGTAAGCTACGGTGGCCACAAGTTTCATTTTAGGTAGATTTAGCCCCTGAACTTGTTTCGTCGCGTTTTGTCACTTCTAACACTCGTTAACCTAATTTTTAAGCTCCATGAGGATGTTAAAGCATATATGACTTGAATTTTGTCTAAAAATATCGTGGATGTCGATTCATTCGGTTGTACGGTTGCGTTTTTCGCTTAATTACGACAAACGCTATAACGGACATGAAAATGACCGAAATTGCGCAACAATTGACATGTGAAACTCGTTAGGCTCGTCGAGTCTTATTAAGCCTTAGTATAATATTACTTTTTGTTAATATTTGTTAACATTTACCCCTTACTTAAATTTATCTAGTAAACGAGTTGCGCCGAGCTTATTTAAACTTGTTTACAAGCCAAGTCCGAACCTAAAAATAAGTTTGTTTGGCAAACATGTCCTAGCCTAAGTTTCACTTATCGAGCTCGCGAGCCTAAACCAATATATTATTTATATTATCTTATGTGATATGTTAATTAATAGGTAGTAAACGAGTCGAGCCCTAGCCAAGCTCGAGCTTCAGAAACTACCAACAAGCCAAGCTCGAGCTTCAAAAACAAAGCTCAAACCGAGCCGAACTAGAGCTTGAGGAAACTATCAATGAGCCGATCTCGAGTTTTGAAAACAAAACCCGAACAACTCGGCTCGTTTGCACCCCTATTTGCCTCCCATTCAATCTCTATAACCATATAAGAGAGGGGTAGTGACGTTTTTGTGGGGTGCGTTGGCTTGGGTTTGTTAATTTTGTTACTAATAAAATTTAACCCTATACCTGTTATTAAGAACCCCGTGTCACAAACATTATAAGATTATAAATATAACCATTTCTATAAATGATCAAATTAACATCATTTATTTTATTAATCTGTCACAACACATTTATCAGATACAAGTTGCTCGTTGAGTGACCCTTTAGGATCAAGCCTTATTGGCAACATCGTTATACTCACGGCTTATTTGTCTAGCACAATTATGACCAGTTAAGGTCATTAATGGTTAATTAGGTTTGTCGACGATCAAACATCGTCATTAACAGTCAAATAGAATTATTAGTGGTCATTTAGTCATTGTTAGTTAAACATGGTTATTTATAGTTAATCATGGCTAAATGATTATCAATTACGATAACTAATGTAACACCCCGTTTTGTAACCAAATATTGCGTCTATTTTCAAACGAGTAAGAAACGAGTTAGATGCTAGTGAGTATTATTGTTCTAAGATATCGTTTAAGAATAGTAATAAAATTTATTATATTTGGTTGTACTCTGTTTTTAATGAAACTTGGCTCGAAACAAAGAGAAAAACGAGCTCGTCCGGTACAATGTAGTTGAATCTAATTGTATGTGGGGCTAAACACCGACGGTCCCGTAGAGATTTCTTGTGTATGGAAACATCGTGAGTATTGCATGCGTAGGTACAAGTCATGAATGTGTCAATGTGATTGTTATAAACTATTGATATTCGTGAACTCACCAGCATAAGCTGACCCATGTCTTTTAAGCATGTGTCACAAGTAACGAGGTTTGAGGGCTAATTACCATAGAGTCCGAGCCTACGTGGCCGGAGGAAACTTGTAACACTGGACCCATAGTGTCTAGTGAAATTTTGTGAACCAGATGTTTGTTAGCCTTATGTAATTTTGTGTCGTTTAAGTCTCCAACTTCTATACCTTGTAGCTTTATGTTAATAAAATATGTGTTTTCCGCTTAAGTGGGTATCAACTCTGTACTTTCCATCCTTATCAGGGTGATCATTAACAATCAATTTGGCTCATTGATGGTCAAACAAGGTTATTGATGGTTAATTCAAGTCACTGATACTCAATTAGAATAATTGTTAGCCAAGTAGGCATTGACGGTTAAATTTGGTCAATGATGGTTACTTTGGGTCATTAACGATGTGTTAAGGTTAATTATGGTCAGAAAATTAAGGTCACGAATATTCAATTAGGACTGTTGATGGTTAGACATGGTTACTTCCGGTCATTAATGGTTGGTTATAGTTAATCATGGTCAATTAGATCTAACCAAGGTAATGATTGTTATTCTACGACAAGTGATGGTAATTTAAGGTTAATGGGCAATAAAAATCAATGATGGTCAACTATAGTTATTGATAGTCAAACACGGGCAAGTCATGTTGACATATTGCGACAGACGATAACATAGTGTAACCCTTTTCGGACCTGCTACAAGACAAGATATACTAAAATCCTATATGATATGTTTGACCTATGCTTGGAGAAATGGGTGGGTCGGTTGGGTTGGGTGACAAGTTAAAACGGGTTCGGGCCAGAACGACTATTGATAAATATAGATACGGGTCAATATTGGTCATCTTGGCATACTGGTAGCGATTCATAAACGTCGCCTCTTCAATCGACAACAACATAAGGATAAGAGAACTGAAAATTGTCGTTTTGCCACTCGCATGGAAAAATAATGCTCAGACAATGCTCTTTCAATTTGCGCTTGTTGGAAATGAGTCAATTGGCTCGATTCGGCTTGTAAATGAATTGAGCACGAGCAAAGGTCCGTCCGGCTCCTGAACAACCCTACTCTACTAACCATCTATACCTACATATTACAGTACTTTTATGGATAGAGGGGGACATCCATACCACTAGATTATTAGATCATTTAGTAAAAAAAAATAGTACATTTTTTTATTTTATAACCAAGTATTATTACTTTTTAAATAGTTGTTTTTTAACTTATATTGCATATCAATATTTATTATTATAAACTTATTTTTGTCAAAAACTAAAAAAAAAAGGTTTTATTTCGCTCCCGCCAAATCTCTTTTCCCTCCATCTTTCCCCACCAAAAATTCAATTTCCCTCCCAAAACTAATCCACCTCCTTCATCTCCCTCTAATTCACCGCCCTAACTTGATACGTGCCACACATTCCCCAAGATATGTAAAGATTTCAATATCTTTTATTTTCTTATCTTCATCTATCACACTCTACTACACATTTCCAAAACTGATTCATGTTTCCACTCACGACCCACCCATCGGTGGTTCAGAGAAATCTGTTTGATACTACAAATAATGGTAGGATGTATTAAGTTAGCATGGTGAAAGCTTTTGTTGTCGTAGTCACTGGCATGTTGCTTTATGGGATCGGGCGCGATCATGACAAGCTCGCCGCTGCTCTTCACTCAATTGGATGTCCTTATCTATAAGCTCACGAATGAAAAAGTTGCTGGTAATTTCTTTTTATTTGTTTTTTTTGATTGTTAGATGACTGTTCATATTCCAATTGATGTTCACTTCTAGTATCATTGTCTTGTTAGTTAGACTTTTTTTGTTGGATTAGGAAGACTAAGACATTATCTTCTTTTTTGTTGGATTAGATCTTCTTTTTTTGTTGGATTAGGAAGATTAAGACATTATCTTCGAATGATGAGTAAACAAGAATACTAGATCACATTTGGCTATTCATCATTTTCTCTGATTCATGGATTTGTAACGTGTTTGTACAAAGTTCAATGCAACCAGACTAATGTTTGCCCGTCCTCTTTAAAGCCTCATTTGGATCTAAGAACATTTTAAGTAATTGTAAGGAAAATTACATTACATTATTCACAAGCCGTACTATATGCTTGCTGGTGCATATAGAATCAGGGAAGAAAAGCTGAAAAGGAGTGGGTAGGATTTAGATGTCAGCGGATAAAGAGTATGCACCTTACAAAAATACAGAAAGAGGGAAGTTGTTCATGTGTATCATAAAGGTCCTTTGGGGCATTATACGACAAGTGGCAAAACCCGTCATAGAGAGGCTTTATGGGACTTTATGACTGACTTTATATCACAAGAGGGTGTAGTCATAAAACCCCTACCTCATCATCAGTCAATTATTATTTCTCATTTTTATAATTAATTTCTAATTTTATAAAATAAAAAACTATTTCATTAAATTATAAAAAGCATTACAATAAAATAAAAAACTCACAGATTATATTTTTTTCGATTCGTTCCTTTTGTTGTAACGCCATCTTCAACGTTTTTTCCGGTTAGGTGGTCGTACGGTTTCGAGTAGAATTCAAAGTCATGAGCCCATTGTCTATCCCGTATAATCTCGGTCACTTCCCGATTCTCTTCCATAAGTTGAGTCCCTAGTTCGTTTATGTTTTGAAGGCGTCAGTTTATCTCCGAAAATGCATTAGTCATGTTGGATCCCATCGACGATGACTCTGGCTTTCTCGATCTTGCACCGCTTCTTCTTCCGGCAGGTCATGGTAGCTCTTCCGCTGGCTCTTCCTCTGGATATTATCGTTTACGTTCGTGTTTCGAGCATCGGACGTTGGTTTTTGATCTCTTTGACGACCTTTTATTTGCCGACCGACCGAAGGAGTTCCTACTGTAGGGACGTTGGCCCATTTGGGACAATTTCAAAGAATTTGCTCAACACTTCAAGTATGGGAAATTACTTTGAGTGGCTTGATACTTGATTAAGGCGGCTTGTGTAATTTCCTCGTCGTTGTGGCCACTTTTCCATCCGTTTTTTACCCGTTGGTAAACTGACTGAAAATTTGTACACTTCTTGTGGATATTGGTCCACTTGCTCGATATTGAATCCGGTAGCCGGTAGCTATTTCCCCCACCCAAGAGCCCGAAGAAAAGCTCTTCAATTCGGTTCCAAAAGACGGATTTATTTTGGTTGTTTGCTAAAAAATAAACAAATAATTAATACAAACAAATTAAACAAAAAATTTATACAAAAATATTACCTATTTCGGGGTCCTCTGACACGTCGAGCCAAGATCGAGTTAATGCGTACTTCTCTTCATCATCCCATGGTTGCACCTATTTCTTCGCTCGGGTTTCGGTTTTCTTCTTATGGGGGCGTTTTGTTTTGCCTTTTGCATCTCCTCTACTTCCGGTTGTGTATCTTGAAAGATGTCGGGCTCGCGTGGTGGCGAGCCGAATGCTTGTGCCGAGTCGAAGGGTTGAGACGACCCCATTCAGCTCATGTTTTGGTTTGGATTCCAAACGTATAGATTTGGCTCCTATGAGAGTGGTTGGTTCAATAGGTTCGTGAAGCCGATTGATGTTGATTGTAATCGACAAAACCGGATCCGTAGGGGGTGGGTCTAGTGGGAACCGGAGAAATGGGATGGCTAGGATTGCTCGTTTGGTTCGTGTCCGCACTAGAACGCAGGGGAATAAAACCGCGTTTGAAGGATTGTATAAAAATTCTAGAATTTTATAAAAAAAGGTAGAGAGAAGAGGATTTGAGAGTCTGTTGGATTTAAAAAAAATAGGAGAGATGGGGAATATTTATAGAAGAGATGGATTTTAAAATGAATTAATTTTTTTTAATTTATGACCGTTCAAACGATCAAATCTTGAAACAAAACACCCCTCTAACGCTGCTATGAACATCACAGGGACCCAAAATCAAACCCCCCTAGCGCCCGCCATAGTGGTGTTGGGCGGCACTATTAAAGTATAAATTGTAGTCTTTAGTCTTTTGTAATTATTTCATTCTTTTGTACCAATTATGTAAATTGTTCATCTATATATTCTGCATCCTCATCAGTTGAGGCATGCAAACAATTTCATTTACTTACATGGTATCAAAGAGTCACTGATCCTTCCCCTCCCCCTTGTCTCTTCCCTTTCGATCTCCCCTCTCCTCCTTCCCCTGCCCTCTTTCCACTTCCGGCCATGGCTTCTTCATCTTCAACCGATTCTTCGGTCACCCTAAACACCATTTTCCACATGCTTACCATCAAGCTCAACTCCTCAAACTATTTGTTATGGAGGCATCAGATGCTTCCCATTCTGGAGTGTCAGGATCTCATATTGACGGATCCGCCCCTCCCCCTGCTGAAATAATGATTGAAAACAAACCTGCTGCTAATCTGGATTTGGTCAAATGGCGCACCAATGATCAGAAAGCCATTCTCGTTCTTCATGCTAGTCTTTCGGAAGAAGCCCTCGTCGAGATTCCTGGGCTTCCCTCTGCCCATGCTATTTGGTCAGCCCTGAAAAATGCGTACAACAATACTTCCATTAAGCGCATCCAAAATCTCAAAGACCAGCTTCGCCAAATCAGCAAAGGCACGTCAACTGTGTTAGAATTTGGCCGCAAATTCAAACTCCTGTGCGACCAGTTATCTGCTGTCGGCCTCCCGGTGGAAGAAACCGAAAACTGCATTGGTTTTTATACGGTCTCGAGCCGTCTTTCGAAACCTTCTCCACTGCGGTTCGGGCTTCAAAACCGGCACCCATATTTCGAGACCTTCTGGCTCAGGCTGAAAGCCATGAGTTGTTCCTCCGTTCCATTCACGGCTCGACTACCACCCCCACGGTTGACTTCCAGTCTCAAACCACTCACTCCACAACTCCTTCTCGGGGTCGAGGGGGTCGTTCTCGCGGGTCTTCTTTCTCGGGCAGGCAACGTGGTCGTGGTAGACGGACTCCACACTGTCAATTGTGCCGTGTTGACGGACACTACGCTAACCGGTGCCCAAGCCTCTCATCATTTGCATCACAATCCATGAATTCCAATGAGGAACTTGCACATGCTTTTCATGCTCAACTCAATCTAAATCAGGGAGTACCAGACTGGACTGCGGATACTGGTGCCACCGACCACTTTTCCAACACCACTCACAATGTGAACCAGGCAAACCCGGTCCCGCGCAACACTAATGTTACCTTTGGCAATGGTAAGTCTCTTTCTATTACTAAAAAGGTCACTCCACCATTGCGCCTAATATACATCTAAATAATGTGTTGGTTTTTCCGAATCTTGTTCGCAACCTTCTATCTATAAGTAAATTAACGACTGACAATCATGTGGATGTTTTGTTTTCCCAACCTAACTTTTATATTCAGGATCGGACAACGAAAAAGGTTCTCGCTCAAGGTCGGTGTGAAGATGGTCTTTATGTGTTGAAGAATAATGGACCTCAGTCCTATGTTGCTGCTTCAAATTCCTCTTTAATAGCATCATATGAATTATGGCATTTACGTTTGGGCCATGTATCGTTTATACACTTTTGCTTCTTAATAAAACGGGATGTTTGAACCTTACATCTATTTTACCTAAGCCTATAATTTGCTCGTCGTGTGAAATGGCCAAAAGTAAGCGTTTGCCCTTTACTTTAAATGAAAAGCGTGCCATTAATCCTCTTGATTTGATCCATTGTGATCTATGGGGACCATCCCCGGTCATGTCCATTGAAGGCTATCGCTATTATGTTATATTTATTGACGACTCATCTCAGTTTACATGGTTATACCCTCTAAAAAGCAAGGCTGATTTTGCAGATACCTTTATGGTCTTTATCAACTTTGTGCAAACACAACTCTCTAGAAAAATTAAAATTTTCCAAAGTGACGGGGTACAGAGTTTACAAATAATCGAGTTAAAAAGTTGTTGGAAGACACTGGCACGCTACATCGCTTATCTTGTCCTTATACGCCCCCTCAAAATGCGCGAGCGGAAAGGAAGCATAGACATGTGGTTGAAACCGGGTTAGCACTTCTCTTTAATAGCAATGTTCCGCCATTATTTTGGGTTGATGCTTTTTGCACCGCTATTTATACCATCAACCGTTTGCCTACCAAGGTGTTGGATGGCCGATCCCCGTTTGAACAATTATTTAAAATTCGACCAACCTATGCTAACTTTCGGCCTTTTGGTTGTCCGGTATACCCTTATCTTCGTGACCATTCAGAAAATAAACTATCACCACGAAGCTTACCATGTATCTTCTTGGGTTGTAGCACACAATATAAAGGATACAAATGTCTCGAACCATCTACATCCCACAAATTTATCACACGACATGCTCGCTTTGATGAATGTAGTTTTCCATTTAAAGCGGAAAATACGTCTCATGACACTCACCTCATCCCTTCGCACACTTATCTCGATGATCTACCACCTAAAATTACCCATAAAAACTCAATGCCACTTAACCCAGCTCCTCAACCCAATAGCACCTCTTGTGGCTTTTGTGATGACATGCAAGCTACAATTCCTGCTGCTATGTCATCACAAGAAGCCCAAATCTCCCAGCCCATACTGTCACACCCCGACCAGCAGCGGAAAAGGTGATCGGGGCATGATTGGGTTATCATCAAAGCTCATGACATTTATTTTAACGTTTCATATTCATTAATACACTTTAATGGGAAATTACAATCAATATTACATCATGTCCTAAACATCAATCTAGGCTTCATTGTTTTCTTCTAAGGCATTTCCTATGTTTTCCTTGCTTCATCCTGTTCACCTGTATCATGTGTAAAAATGGTTTTTGGATCAACAAAAAGTTGGCGAGTGAATCCTATGGAAAACATTTGAACAAGTTTATTTAATTGATAATAAAATAAAGTGCAAAACCACACATGAGTAAAAATAGATGTAAACTTATTCACCAATCAATTAATATTAAATAATGCACACATGAACAATAATGGATCGTTTTGAGGCACGCGTTGCTCAACTCGTCTCTTACGAGGAACTGATGGGCCTAATGAATGATTTGCGTTGACAATATGAACTACATAACTACAAACAATATAAACTCAATAATACACACACGAACATTAATGGATTTGTTTTGAGGCACACGTTGCTCAACTCGTCTCCCACGAGGAACTGATGGGCCTAATGAATGAATTGCATATAAATTGGCAATATGAAATACATAACTACAACCAATGTATACAATCTAAGTTTAGATCACAATATGGTATGGCACAAGTTTAAATAAACGAGTTAATTTTTGGTGACACATGACACACCCCAAAACGTGTAATTAAAAAGGGGAGTTGTAAGATTCACTCACCTTGGGTGCGTTCGGTTGATGATGTTGAATGCGCACGAAGTTAGTTTTAACCACGAGTGAAACTAACCTAGATAATGGCATAATGGTTCGGTAAGTAAACGGATTTTATTAATCCATTTTAGTAGGATTGTTGGGTGTATTTTTGTGAGTTTAAGGCTATTTTCTAACCTTAAAAATGTTATTTTTAAGTATTTTAATTGATTTTTAAATAAAATAAATAAATAAAAATAATTAAAAAAATGTTGACTTTTTGACCGTTGACCGTTGACCATTGACTTTGACTGTTGACCGATTCGTATGTGTGTATGTATGCGTTGGGTGAGGCTCGAACTCGAGACCTCCCGTACGCGTGCACGCAACTCTACCAACTGAGCTACGTGTCTAACCCGAAATATTTCTGTTTTTAATTAAATTTATATACTAATTAGATTAATCCGAAAATCATTTATTTTTAAAAACGATTTTAATATATCGAACCGGTGTTCTCCACAGGTCTCGAACCCGGGACCTGTGGGCTGGACTGTGTGTCTAACTTGTTAAATAATCTGATTTTTATTATACTTATATACAAACTAAATATTTTCATTTCTGTCTTAAATAAAAAGTTTGATAATTGTCTGGACCGGTGCGGTAGTCCGGACTCGAACTCGTGACGTGTGTTTAAACATTCACACAGTCCACCACTGGACTGTGTGTCTATCTTGGTTATTATTCCGGTTTTTATTAAGCTTAACATCTTACGCAGTGACTCCGGTTCGGTTAAAAAAAGGAACATTTTTATTAAGGCGAGTATGCGTGGGACATGTATCGAACTCGGGACGTGAGCGTGTTTATGTGCACACAGTCCACCGCTGGACTGTGTGTCTAACCCGAGTTATATCTTGATTTAAATTAAACTTATAGACAACAGAAACTTCGTCTTCTTCGTTGGACTCAACCAGAAACGGAGTCCGACTGGTTCGATGATTTTATCAAGTTTCTTTAGTGTGTTATGATTAATTACAGGTGAGGTAAATAAAAAGAATGAAAGATTAAGCGTAAAGTATACCGAACTGGACTCCTCTGTTTCTCCGGCGAAACTCCGGTGACGGCAGATTATTCCGGCGACGTGTGTCCTGCGGCAGAGAGTCTTCAGGGAGCTTGAGATGAGTGTGGGTGGCTTCGGTATGAGCTCTGGGGGTTCAGTAAGGCTCCAAGGTGAAAAGCTCGGTTTTCCGGCGAGTTGCAGAAATTTTCCGGCGAGTGGAATTACGTCGGGTAAAGGTGTGATTGTGAGCGAAAAAGCTAGCAGAGGTTTGAGGGGGTATTTATAGGGCAGACCATCGATGTATTTAGTCCGTTTTCCGTTTTGATTCGTCGGTCATTACGTTTTCCGGCGGTTATGACTTGCGTCGCGGGTTCAGACGTCGGTTATAACCGACGTCATAGTTAAAGTTTACGTTAAAACTGAAGAAACCGTCCAATCTTGGCGAGATAGTCGGAATTTCCGACGACTGAAATTGGGCGTGTCGGTATTTGAATTCGAGATTTATTTTATGTATTAATTGTTTCCAATATTTAACAAGAAACATAAGTGGCGCAGTGGTTGGATGGTTAAGTGTTAAGGCTGTGCTGAAACCGGTTGACTGACCCGGGTTCGAAACCCGGCAGCAACCTTTTATTTTAAACCCCTATTTTTAATACTTTTTCAAATATAAATTATATATTCCAATATATTTATTAATTATGTATCGTTTAAGATTATTTTGGGCATTAAATACGCAACGAAATTTTTAACTGATTGTTCGGTTAATAAACGAAGCGGGTTTGGTAAATCCGGTTTTTGACGGATGTTACACATACCACCCGTAACTCAGCCTTCTTCTCATGCCGCCCCACCTCCTCAACAAACTACCCAGGCCCAATCCCTCTCTGACGAACCAGCTTCGATCCCCGCTGAGACCGGCCCAACTCCTCAGCCGCCTCAAGATTCCACCACTAATCCCAATCCAAACCCTGAGTCACCTCAAAATACATCCTCTCATCCTATGACCACTCGGTCGAAGTCCGGTATTTTTAAACCAAAACATCGGACCTACTTAGCCCATATAGCAACCCATCCTCTCCACACTGCCCTATTCTCCGAAGCCACACCTAAAACCTACAAGTGTGCTTTGAAACAACCGAAATGGCTTGAGGCTATGAATCACGAGTTATTAGCACTTTCTAAAAACAATACTTGGTCTCTAGTCCCCAGACCTATCAACCAGAACATTGTGGGGTCCAAATGGTTGTTTAGAATTAAGCATAAAGCTGATGGCAGTATTGATTGCTATAAGGCTCGTTCGGTTGCTCAGGGCTTTAGCCAAATCCCTAGGCTGGACTTTCATCATACATTCAGTCCAGTTGTTAAAGCCTCGACGATACGTATTGTCTTATCCATTGCTGTTATAAATGGCTAGAAATTACACCAGTTGGACGTGAATAATGCCTTCTTGCATGGCCACATTGATGAAACTATATTTATGGAGCAACCCCATGGGTTTGCTGACCCCAAATTCCCTGACCATGTCTGTAAATTAAACAAGGCGCTATATGGCCTAAAACAAGCACCTAGGGCTTGGTTTCACAGACTGAGTGCATTCCTTCTCGCTAACGGATTTGTCTGCAGCCGTGCTGACACTTCACTATTCGTCTTTAAACGAGATGAATGTATTATGTATCTTCTGGTATATGTTGATGATTTAATTCTTACAGGGAATACGAAGTCTGTCATCTCCAACTTCATATCCAGCTTGCATACGGAACTTGCTATCAAAGACCTTGGTGACCTTAACTATTTTTTGAGACTTGAAGTTGTTTACACATCTGATGGACTATTTTTAAGCCAAACGAAATATGCATATGACATTCTAGAGCGCGCTGGACTTCTTGATTGCAAGCCTACTCACACCCCTCTATCTCCCAATGTCTCGTTTGTTAAAGACGGGGTCCCTTACAAAGACCCAACTCTGTTCAGATCCCTTGTTGGTGCTCTTCAGTAACTTACCATCACGCGACCGGATATCTCGTATGCGGTGAATCAAGTTAGCCAGTTTTTACAAAACCCAACTGTTGAACATCTTCTAAATGTCAAACGCATTCTTTGGTATGTTAAGGGAACTGTGGCATATGGTCTTACATTCTCTCGCCCAACCAAAACAAAAATTCTTGGTTTCTCAGATGCTGATTGGGCTAGGTGTCTTGACACCTGCCGCTCCACCTTTGGGTACTCTATTTTTCTCGGTGGAAATCTTGTATCGTGGAGCGCCAAGAAACAGTCAACTGTATCGGCGAGCACTGCTGCTGAACTTGTAGGGATCTCTCACCTTCTTCGTGAACTCCATGCTCTGCCTCCTGATTGTCCAACTCTCCTATGTGACAACAAAAGTGCCCTTTTTCTAACTCAAAACCCGGTCTCTAATAAACGGTCTAAACACATTGACCTTGATTATCACTTCATAAGGGAACTTGTTACCTCTGGCAAACTCTCTACTTGCTTTATTCCAACCAAGCTTCAAGTTGTGGACATCTTCACCAAGAGTCTTTCACGTCATCAATTTGAATTCTTCAGTGACAAACTCGGCATTCGTCCACCACCATTTCGCTTGCGGGGGGATGTTAAAGTATAAATTGTAGTCTTTAGTCTTTTGTAATTATTTCATTCCTTTGTACCAATTATATAAATTGTTCATCTATATATTCTGCATCCTCATCAGTTGAGGCATGCAAACAATTTCATTTACTTACAGGCACTATGAGACGCCATGCTCTCTTTTACCGTGATATAATGCTTCACTACGGGTGGTCTAAGAAACATAGGATAGATGAAGAGACTAAACTTCAAAAGTTGAGTTAACTAAATTTTAAACAAAATGACAAAGTCCAAAATAACAAATGTTTGTTTTGCTTCTTACTTTGCTTGTACTTGCTAAGATATTATATTCTATGTATAATCAGGCACACCTTAATGATATTGGTTTTCAAGTATGGAATGCTCTCTATAAAGGATAATACGCATAGAGCAGCTCTTTTGTAGCCTCAACAAAAATATCCACATAGATCAGCTATTCGTTTAGTTATTGGTGATCTTAAAAGGAATTCGGACAACTGAAATTCATAAAGCGATGTAAATCATTCTAACGCCATATGTAGTGGGGGGTTGTGTAAATTGTAGGTTTTACGACACGTGACAATTGTGTATGAAAAGGGGGTTGTATAACTTGAGTGTGTAGTGAAGGGTTATGTAGATGTGGGATTATATATGTATATATATATGTGTGTGTGAGTGTTTTCTAGTTTGGCGGCCGTGATAATCTTCGCGGGGAACAAAATTTTGAAGCCATAGCACCCCGGGGTTGATGTGCCCAGGCGCTATGGGGCGCTATATTTAATTTTGGCGTGATATACTCTTTGATTACGGAAGGACTAAGAAAGCATAATGTTTGACCCAAAAAAATTTGCTAATAATCCACTCCATGCTCATTCATTCAAGATTCCAATATAAAAATAACAATTTTATCATGAAGAAAACATCATAATAAACTGAATGCAATAAAATGTGATGATGAATAAAACAACACACCACTTAATTACATACTTAGAACATCCGTAGCGGGTCTTTTTGGCATTTTTTTTCCCTAAAAAAGCCCAACTAAGCACCACAACCGTCCTAGGGCGTTTTTTTTTTAAAAGAGGCTTGGTGTGCTTTTAAAAACGTCCGGAACCTGCTGGATGGCCAATAGCATTTTTTATTGTTTTTGTTTTTATTTTTATTTTTTATTTAATTTTATTACAATATAATGCCTCACAAGATTTTTAGCCCCACTACACCTCTTTTAACTTAATGTCCAATAAAGTCTCTTTGCTGACTGGACTGCCAGATGACGTAAAAGCCCAAGAGTGGAGGCTTTGTTTTACCCTCCCACTACACATGGTCTTAGACGGTCACTGTTTTTTTGTTTTTTTTCACAAAGTGCGTTAGGTTTGTTTGACATAAAAAGGTCAAACTTGTTTGTAACAACATTTTGAACTTTGAAATATCAAGTTTGACATAAAAAAAATCAAATACAACAACAACCATACCCAGTAAATCACACAAATAACTTATCTTGGTGGGGTCTGGGGAGGGTGAGATGTAGACAACCTTACCTTTATCCATTTGGATAGAGAGACTGCTTCCAAAAAGACCTCCGGCTCGAGACCAAACTGCATGCAAACAATCTGAACTAAACATTTAACGATATAAATCTACCGATCATAAAATACGTGGTGACAGAGTACCATAGCATAACAAAACATATAGCACCCTAGAGCAACAAATACTCACACGCATGATAAGAATCACAATGTAAAGTCCACTTAAAAAGTAGGAAATATTAACCCCTAACCCAAAAAGCTCAAACGAAAACACACATACACACACCCACTTCAGTACCCTCTCCTAAAAATCCCTAACCTTAATCCTACATCTCCACGAACTCCTATCATGGACCATGTCCTCAGAAAGGTGCAACTCTAGCAAATCTTGTTTAATCCGCTCATCCCAAGTTAATTTGTGCCTTCCTCTACTCCTCTTACCTTCCACACAAAGGGCGTCCACTACTCTAACTGGTGCCGTCGTCGGCCTCCTCTTCACATGCCCAAACCATCTCAATCTCCCTTCCTTAATCTTACTCAATATACTAGCTACCCCTAACCTTTCCCTTAAAACCTCATTTCTCATACGGTCTAACTTTGTGTGCCCACACGTCCACCACAACATCCTCATCTCTGCTACCTCCATCTTGCGCACCTGCGTCTTTTTAATAGCCCAACAATCTGTTCCATACAACATAGCAGGTCTAACTGCAACCCTATAGAATTTTCCCTTTAATTTAGTTGGAAACCTCCTGTCACACAATGCCCTTGCGGCTGCTCTCCACTTACAACAGCCAGCTTGGATACGGTGGGCAACGTCACTATCTATCTCCCCATCTTGTTGTACAAATGATCCTAAATATTTAAACCTAGTAACCTGTGGCATCGTTTGACCATCGACGGTGATCTGAATATCCTCGTGGTCGGCTGTCCCACTGAAATCACAGTAAAGGTACTCGGTCTTTGAACGACTAATCCTTAAACCTTTTCCTTCTAAAGCAGCCCGCCACTCATCTAACCTCTCATTCAGGCGTTGTTTAGTCGCAGCAACCAACACAATATCATTTGCAAAAAGCATGCACCACGGAATCGGCTCCTGCAACGACTTTGACAACTCATCCAAGACGACTGCAAAGAGAAACAGACTCAATGCAGACCCTTGGTGGAGTCCTATATCCACAGGGAAAAAATTAGAATCCCCTACTGGCGCACGAACACAAGTTTTGGTCCTACCATACATATCCCTAATTATGTCTATATACGTCCCATGTATCCCTCTACTGTCCAAACTATCCCAAATCAAGCCACGTGGCACACTGTCGTATGCTTTTTCTAGGTCAATGAATACCAAATGTAGATCTCGTTTCTTCTCCCTATACTTTTCCAGCAATCTCCTCAGAATGTGTAGTGCTTCCGTAGTTGACCTCCCTGGCATAAAACCAAATTGGTTTACTGTAACTTGGGTTTCTCTTCTAATTCTAGTCTCAATTATCCTCTCCCATAACTTCATAGGCATGTGTCATATCAAATATCATCTCTTATTTTGAAATGTCACATTTGTTTGGCTTTTTCACAAAATACTTCAGGTATGGTTTATAGAAGAAATACAGCTCAATGTGGACTTAAAGATTTTTCGTTTCTCCTTTTAAAAATTTTATCTAGTCATCAGCAACTTGTTTTTATTAGCATCGAGTCGGCCCTGTATACACCAACTAATAATTGATAAGTTTTCACTTATTCCAATCGAGTTGCCACAAAACACTATATATTCTTCGACTGAATTGCACGTTTTGTCCTTTATTATTATACCGTTTTTCAAGCGATGTCCTTTATGTTTAAAAATTGATGAGTTTTATACTTTATGTTTTAAAATCCTGCACGTTATGTCCTTAGGCCTAACCCAGTTAGTTTTTCTGTTAAATCAGGTAACACAAGGGTATTTTAGTCTTTTTACCAATTTATTTAAAAACATTTTAATAGATAAAACAAAACTAATTAAAAAATTAATATAATATTATACATATATAACCAATATACAACCCCCCCTCTCTCGTCCGTTCCCCACCACCTCCATCAACCACCACTGCCACCACCCATCACCATGAATCGCCACCATCTGCCACCACTACTACATACATTCTCTAGTAGTACAAAGCAGTCCCAAATTCATGATGGAGCACAATTAAAAACAGCATAACCTTTACCCCTCAAATTCGCAGATAACTCCACAATCAACAGACCATTGATAATAATACATGTCCAAATTAATAATAGACACATGGACTAGGTGCCACCATATAAAACTCAATGACACCAAAAGCACTACCATTCCTTCGTTTCTTTGTACCATAATATTATTTTTTTTTAAGTTCAACCATTCTGTTGATCCCAGATAACAATGCTTTGGCTTAAAATGGCAAGTTGATTTCAACTTTATATGAAAATAATGTGCGGAATTAGAAACCAACTTGTAAGAAACAGAGATACAGAATTTTCAAGTTTAAATCACTTTTGAAAGTTTACAAAAGATGATTGAAAAGTTATTTTTTCTAATACAAAACAACGCTTAAGAATTCTATGGGAGTGAAGGGCAATGGAGTATGTAAGTAGTGATACTTGCAATGCTCAGCTCCATCGATCTTCGGTTTGATGATCTCTATTTATAGAGAGTAATTGACATGAATTCACAAGTTGTTTATTCATGCAAGTGTTTGTTGTGGCAGATCATTTCATGTGTCATGCTTAGTATGTCCACTTGTATCATAAATGTCCTTCAACTGAATTACCTTATTTTCAACTGCAAGTGGACATTATGATTGGTCATCAAATTTCTGATGACTTCTGATCAGAATCTGATGAGGTTTCATCAGATTTTGATCAGATCTTTTCTGATCCTTTCTTCGAACATATAGACAAAGATACTCTCATCAGATCTGACTCAAATACTTCTTCTTATGGCCTATGATCATATTTCTTCTGTTGACTTGATCCTTTGACTTCTTTTTCATCAGATCTGATCAGATTGATCAGATTCTCCTTCTTCATTTTTCTTCAATACTTCAATCGTACATATAAAGTTTCCTAACACATTCAATTATTACTGTGAACGCACCATGCCTATAATATTACACCTGCCAAAAACAATATTCAAGAAAACAATTTGATGGATTCTAAAATGGAACCCAATAATAGATTTGAAATTTACTAGACCCTGCACTCAAGTATGAAGCATTATCGTCTCTTCTAAAATTATATTTGTGGTTAGGGTTGGGGTTGGTCGCAGATCTGAAATTGCGATGATGTGGGCTGGGCGGCGGAGTAGCGATGGATGGTGGTGGTTTGGCAGGTGGGGCAGTGGGTCGTGGTGCTGATGATAGTAAAAGGGTGGGTGGGTGGGTGGTGGTGGAGTGGTTCGGTGCCGTGGTGGTAAAATAGTGGGCGGTAGTGGTTGCACAGATGAGAGAGTGAGAGAAGGATTTAGAGAGAGAAGAAGAGAGTTCAGGGAGAAGGTTATATAACTTTTTCATTTTCTTTAAATCTTTCGTTTTTATTGTATTTTTAATAAAATACTTAGGTATTTATGGTATTTACATAATTAGTCCTTAAAAAGATGGAATGACAAAATTGCCCTCAAGTCCATCGCACATGACCATATTTAACAGAAAAAATTAACTGGGTTAGCCCTAAAGGACATAACGTGCAGGATTTTAAAACATAAAGTATAAAACTCGTCAATTTTTAACACAAAGGACACCGCCTGTAAAAAGGTATAAAAATAAAGAACAATTTTTGCAATTCACTCTATATTCTTCACACTTTATCATATTCCACCCATACATATGATTCAAACCTTTTAAGATAATAGTTGCATTTTATTTTTAACAATGTAAGTTGTGAAATTTCAAAAGAATTTACAACCTTGTTGCAAGTTTTAGTTAAATTCGCAACTTTTAAATAAAAAGGTTGTAAATCCAATATAATTTTGCAACTATTTACGAAAAAAGGTTGCATTAGATCTTTTAATGCAACCTTTATAATCAATAAAGTTGGGGGCTTTACACGACTCGTGGCGGAGGTGGGCTCTACCAGGCCACTCTAAAAAAAGTGGAGTGTGGAAAGGGCGTGGTGTGGCGTGGCCAGCCATGTGGATTTTTCTTTTAGTTAAAGGAGTCAGCCATATTAGACCAGCCAACCAAAGCCAGCCAACTCACCTTACCCTCTGCCACATGCCAGGCGGAATACCCACGCCAAAGGGGCAACGCCATACCCAACGCCAACCTAGGGTGGAAAAGTTAGCGTTGAAGGGCAAGCCCCCAACCAACGCCCATACCCCACCGTCTTAAATATAACCCAACCCTACCACCTGCCATACTACCCCACATTGTTTCATTATTTTATGTTTGTCTACAAAAACCAAGTATGAAAAATGGGAAATCCCGTTGGTTGAAAGCATGTCAAAGGTGTACTCGAAAAAACGAGTGAATCGCGTACATGTTATATGTGTATTCACATTTATTGTTGCATATATTACTGAACAAAGGTAATTACATATGTGTTACATATGTTAAATGGAAAATGAAGTAATTGAATGAAAAATAATAAGCTACTATTAAACGTGTAAGCTATTGAAAATCATGATGGGTGAGATTAAAATTTATTGAGGGAGACTATGCAATAAAAGTAACTGAATGAAAAACAAAGGACTTCAGTTACACGAGTGTTACATATGTTAGAAAAACACTATTACATATGTAACAATGTCATTAAATATGTAACATAATGAAAAATAATAAACTACCATTAAACGTTTCAGTTATTGAATACTATGAATGGGTAAGATTAAAACTTATGTAGGGAAGCTTTGCAATAGAAGTAATTGAATGAAAAACAAAGGACTACAGTTACTCGTGTGTTACATGTGTTATAAAAACATCGTTACATATGTAACAATGGTCTATATACGTAACTTGTTGAATGAAAAAAAAATTTAAACTACTATTAAACGTGTAAGCTATTTATAGCTATTTATGAATAGGTGAGATTAAAACTTATGTAGGGAAAATGTGCTATAGAAGTAATTGAAATGAAAAAGAAAGGACTTCAATTACACATGTGTTACATAAGTTAAAAAAAACACGGTTACATATGTAACATGTTGAATGAAAAATATTAAACTACTATTAAACATGCCAGGTATTGAATATCCATTACTACTTAACAAGACTGTCATTACATAGATCTACGTAAAGAAATACACAATATATGAACAACCAACTAAACAATAACATCTTCAAAGTCATCACTTCCTTAACTTTGGTGATTGTCATTTCATCTTTCTTTTCTATGTTGCTTAACAATGCAAGGGATTAGCATCTCACACCCATGAACTAATTGTTCATTTGTGCGACATGTTCTTAAGTCGCATGCGATTCGAAGGACCCCGTTTCCTTTTTTGGGCCTTTCTACGTTACCCGGGTCTAAACAAGAAGCATGTGAATTCTATTCGAGTCCGGGTTGACCCAACGAATTACGGGTCAGTTTGAGGACAACCCGTTTGGCATGTATGTCGGTCAGTTTGATCAACAAAAATGATTTAGTTAATATGATTGTGAAGTATAAGTAGCAGATTGTGGATATGAATTGATATTTTGATGATACATTTTGTTGATATGATTATAATCTTGTAATGCAGAACTATTAAGACATTATCTAAAGCAAATTAGGGAAGAAACAAATGGGAGATTGCTGAGTGTTGCATACAGACCTAATGGAACTCCACACAAGTGGTGGTTAGCTTTCGCTAAACGCAAATTTATAAACATCGTTGCTCTTTAGAACCTCCTTGTTGTATGTCAAATGAACTTCATGAACCACGCTGTATAGTTTCAGAACTACTCGGTCCATGATACAGTTCAGTTGTGCCAAATATCAAATTTAATTGTACTTAACTTTATGTCATATAATAATAATACTATTTTTATTTTGTACAGACGATGGATGGAGACGTTATAAGCTTCTTACAATAAGATACTTTTACGGAAACAATACTTTATGATTTCCATGTGATAGGTAAATCTATTCCAAACTGTTGCAAGCATGGAGTGGTGACCTTTCAAGATATGTTGTGTGGTCACTTGGTTCTTCGAAATCTTTGAAGGTGAAGCTCTTTCAAATATGGTAGATGTTGATGTATGTATACATGTTGCTGCAAGGATCTTGTTGCAGTTGTTGGCTATATTTTTCCTTGGATAACTGTGGTAATGGGTTAGATATGGATAGGTATTGGTAATCCGAATCTTATATCTGACAAGCAGTGGCGAACCCAGAATTACTTTTTGGGGTACGAACGAGAGGTTCAACCAGACTGTCAAGAGGTGCGATTGGGATTATTGCCCATAAAATAAACAAAAAAAGAAAATTTTAAGGGGGGGAGTGCCCGACCACCCAAGCTTTCACTTGGGTACCGCACTACTGACGAGTGGGTACCTGCTATTCAATACCTATGGGTATCTGGTATACATACCTATCTATGATTTTACGTGTGGTTAAAAAGTACTCATTACACGAAATCCGGTATTGAACAAACTTAATAAACCGATTAGAAATATTAAATATTTGAGTACATGTGTAACAATTCTATAAATCTAATGATTTCAAGTTTTTAACAACTTTTGAATACTTTATTCTTAAGAATAGATAATATATTACATTATTTAGATTTGATGTGGGTTAACTGTTTTGGCAACTGGACGGGTATCACCTAATGCCATACATGTCGTATTTTTATTAAAGTAATCCCATACCCGGTCGGCCGGTCCCATACTTGAATACTCGTCCTCGATGATTATGGTATTAAATTTTTATGTCACGTTCGAGTTTATTTTTGCGACTATATGCAAAAACAAACATCGTTGCCTTGCCATGAGGGGGTGGTTTTCTAACTTGAGACTCTGATTTGAGAGTAAGTACGTGGTTCAAGAAAGAGAGTAAGTATGTCTCCAAAGAGAAGGTCTTCATTGATGAAAATGCATGTAGTGTAGCAGCAAGGGATGCCACAATGTCAAGCACACATGCTGGTGTGTGCCATCGCCTACTAGTCAAAATACGGTGAGTAGGTGTTTTCTTTTGAATTAGTACAATTAAGAGGATAATTGTGTCTTTGTTTTCGATCTTCCTTTGTGATGGACACTAGACATTGCCTTGTGAAAATCCATAGCTCATGTAGTATGTAGCTAGGTGCAGTTTTATCCCTTTGGTTGTTGTAGAACCAAGTTCGATTGTTCTTATCGCATGCTCATGGTCTTAGTAGTCCAAACGACACTAGTAGGTCCTGATTTATCTTTGTTATACATCGTGTGTTTTAAAAGCTTTGACTAGTGTGGAGCTTATCATGACTTGCAATGTTAATGTGTTAATTTGAATCGAGGTTTGTAACATGAGACATTATGTAATGATAGTAGTAAGAACATAGTGCGTTAGACGACTAAATTTGGCCAATGTTACTGTAAATGCAAGGTACTTGTTGCGTGTCTGTATGTGTTTACCATTCTTACATGGTAAATTAACGTATATTAATATTGAGATATGCGGAATCAAGATGAAATTAAATCGACACTAACGATGCTTTTGTATATAGGGAGTTTTACATATTTCCTTCGTCAAAGTGGTTTTATTAAATATTTACCCAACTATAAAATTTAATTACGTATTGCCCCTTTTTATTGAGAAGTTACCCGTTTACCCTTGTGTTATTCACATAATCTCATAATCAAAAAAATTGTTTCCTTTTCCATGGTGGGCTGGTAGGCACTAATCACACGACAAACCCTACACATCCAAACATTGCCCCTCCTCCTTCTTCGAACTGCTCCCAATCGTGTCTTCTTCTCTGGTAACAAATCAGGTATGTGGATTCTTCCTTGGTTCATATAACCTGATTGTGTCTTCTTCCCGGTTCATATATCCACAATTTCAAACATACTATCTAGTATTTACACGGTTCATATAATCAAACAGTATTTACACGGTTCATATAATCAAACATACTGTCTACACCCTTCATATAATCTGATCGTGTTTTCCTCCCTTCTTCCCTGGTAGTCGAACAACCAAACTATCTACACAGTTCAGGTGATTATTGGTGTATATGTTACTCATGTGTTTCAATTTTTTATTATTTGGCCTAACTTCTTCACACAACATGTCTATTCAAACCATTATATTTTTAAATTTATATTTTATGTTGTTTCCTTCACATATACTCAAACACTAAATAACCTCGTATGCAATCAAAGACGAACAAAACTATGATTTTCCGGAATTCTTCAAGAAAATAATTAACTAATTTATTTAAAGTCTTAAACAATACAAGAGTCATAAGCCTCAAAGGTATGGACAAAAAATAATAGAGACCACCAAAGCCTTTAAGCTTCAAAAGGTGATTGATTGAAGAAACTAAGACTAAGAATACAAATTAGAACTATGATTCAAAGATTTTATAAGTTCATTAAGGGTAAAAGAAGAGTAATTTTAATGAAAAGGAGATATGGTTTAAGAAGCAGAAATATATAATTAAATTTTATTATTAGGTAAATATGTAATAAACCCTCTTAGGAGGGGGAAAATATGTAAAAAAAAAACACTTAGTATATAATATAGCCATATGCTTTTATAAATATGATGACGATGATCTTGAAAGCATGGATCCCAGTAAGTGTAAATGTAAAATGATTACTAAAAGTTAACGACCAAAACAGAACTTATTTATTTTCGTATGATGTCATGAATTATCACACCTGGATATAAGGCGTGACAAGTGGCACATGACATGGATTTTTACACATGAATTTGGTTGTGAGGATTATAATCTTGTAGTGGATGCAATTGACTTTTGTATTATCTTTTTAGTAGTAACTTGACAAATACTATATATGCGTCTAGCAAGTATTATTAGTCTGTTTGAATTTGAGATTTCCTGAACATGTAAAATGCATGAGCGTATTTGAAGCATACAAAGTAAGTTATTTTGATGCCACTGTTCAATGAAACTAAGAAAATTCATTATATTGGTCAAGGCACTATTAGTTTATGTGGTACCATCGCCATGGTAACCAAAAAATGATTTATTTTATTTTTTTGCTTGTGCATTTTTATAAAGAACTACTAAATAGACCCGCGCGCGTTGTGGCGCAGGTACATTATAAACATCGAACATAGTAGTGCAAACGCTATATAACCCGTGGCCGATGCACACCAATCAAAAGCGGCTTATTATATCTTTAAAAATAGAAACCACACGAAACGTCGCAGAGTAACTCAAATTTATATCGTCGAACGAAAGAAAATATTATATTTAACGAGACTCGGTTTGGTACATAACAAAAACACATTATACTTTTTGTGACTCGTTTCCTAAGAAAAGTTTTCGTCTAAACGTAGATCAACTTGAATTTTTACGGAAACGTACATAAAAATTCGCACGTTAAAAAGTTAGTTCTTTTGAAGTAAAAGAACAAAATGGGTAAAATCGAAACTTTATTGTGATTTTGTCCCTAAATAAACCTAGAGTGACATACTTTAAATACATGTCTTTTACCAGTTTGTACTAAATCTTTAAAATCAAACAATAATGTTAATCTGGATATACAAAAAAATCAAGCTGTGAAAGAATATATATTGAAAACGGTCCAAATCGGTTGCAGATATAATTTGTTAGAAAAACACATGTGTAGATTATCTTCACAGAATAATAAAGAGTGAAACTTTGTTCATCACAAAATAATAAAGAGTGAAAACTTTATTTTATCTTTGTTTATAAGAACTAAGTAACTACCTAGCTTACTATTGTACAACTTAAAATATGAAGAAAGAGAAGAACAAAAGAAGTAATAACTCAGGCCCATAAAAGAAGAAGCTGGTGAAAAAAAGAAAAGACTAAAATGCATTAGTATTTGGTATTTATTAGTAAAGAAAAGAACAAAAATAGTAACTTGGGGCCAGACCCAGAAGAAAACTGGTGGAAAAAAGGAAAAACTAAAAAGCAAAACAAACCGGTTGTAGGAAGAATGAAACTCATAAGATAATTTGGTCGGTTGATAAACTTATATATATATACACGTGAAGTTACAAAACGGAGAAGTTGGTCGGTGGCAAAGGCCACCGACTTTGTGTTTTAAGACTATAAGATAATATGGCTAAACATGCCATATAGTCGTATAAAGAAAGTTTAAATATCGTTAGTGTTGAATCTGGGTACAGGATCAGAGAGATTAACACGAACGAGGTTCACAAATTTCTTCTATTGATTGGTTGTGAATTTTGTGAACTTCTTAAACTTGATTACAAGGACTTAATACTTATAGACTAAACATCCTAGACTAATACGAAATCTATTTCTACTCTAACTCAAATACTAAACAAGACTAATAGATAATTCAAATAATAATTAAATAACTTTATTTTTACTCGTTTAATCCTTCGACTTAAGATCTTCTCTAGACAACTCCCTAGTTGATGTTGTAATTTTATCACTCCCTCTCAACATCAACTTCCATAAGTCTCCCTCTCAATCGTGACTCATTATGCCTTGATCTATCACATCATCTCCGGTAAACACATGACCTCCATTGACATCTTAAGTAGACACACTACCATTATCGTCATTGGTTACAACTTCGTTACCGGTACTAACATTACTTCTGTCGGTAGTCACAACGTCACTTCATCCTAAAGAGCTTGAGCTACACACGCTTCGCCTTCGGTGAAAAACGCCTCTTCATCTGTATTCGATTGGTACTCACAAACTATGTGACCCTTTTGATAGGACTTCAAGAGGCCCTCGAACGCCTTTCAAGTGGCACTCCAACTATCCTTCAAACTCACTTCAATCGAACCTTTGAACTTGAACAATAACAAAACTCTATCAACTGGAAGAAGGATAACTTGTCAACTGCCTTCAACCGAATTGAATCAAAGGGTACACCAAGATCGGTCCGAGATCTTTGAACGAGTCTTTTTCCTTTGTTCGGCCTACTACCCTGACACACGGTAATGGCACATGTTGAAACCTTCAACATCAAACACTAACTTTAGATGAGCTCAAATTGACGAGTCTTGATAACCGAGAGAGATTTTAATCGAGAGAACTTTTAAACGAGAGAAGGGTAAACAATTCAAACTGCCATCAACTCAACGAACACATGTGATTGCCATTAGACACTTGTGGAACATCACCCACACGACGACTTTGTTGACGCGCGATCTTCGGCTTCTCAATCTTTGACTGCTTCTTCACTGTGATCGGTTTCTGAGAACTTGCCTTCAATCAGTTTCTTTCTGTGATCGGATTCTAAACTCCTGCGATCGGAAACTTACTTCGATCGGTACCTAGACACCTTCGATCGGAAACACCTCTGAACCGAAAACAGATGGGTCACTTTCAACAAAAATACGAGCATATACCGTCAGGCGAATTTGTTAGCTTAACGCTATTTCGTTTCTTCCACGACACACTCGTTTTTCTAGTTCTAAAATCACCTGAAAAAACTGTCGCTAAACTGATCACCGGTCATCACCTGTTATCCCAAACGGTCCTTTCCTGCGACACCGGCTAACCATAACCACATAAATCCCATAGAAACTACATGTATTCGATTTAACCCATGCATCTTTTCATCTAGAGCTATTTTTAACAACTCCAAGAAATCACCGACTTTGACTATTTCTTTTCTGATGAATGCATGCAACCACCATTAAACCATGGTAATTAGTTTACCATATCCATGCACAGACCCACTTCACTATTACATATGAATTAAATCCACCAATACTCTTTTTAGACTTGTTTTCCACTTTCCTTGATAAAAGCGATTTACCAATTGAAACTTCTGACCGACGCAGGGGTTTAACTAACCACCACCACAATTGCAATACGTAAATTGTTCGGAACTGATTTACAAGTCTTTAAATTAATTCTTGAATGGACGAACCAAGGAATTACCTTTCTTTATTTTTGTTTTGACTTACAAAACAATAAAGCAACCTCCAAGCGACCAAGCACCAGAACGGAGTTTTGCTTCAAAAACAAGAAGCGACACTTTAAAATCTTCTTTTGACTGTCGACATTTCACCACCTTCGCAACCCCGCGAGGGGCTGCTCCTTCTCTTCGGAATCGACTCTCAAAACCGTGGCTCTGATATCACTTGTTGAATCTGGGTACAGGATCAGAGAGATGAACACGAATGAGGTTCTCAAATTTCTTCTATTGAATGATTGTGAATTTTGTGAACTTCTTAAACTTGATTACAAGGACTCAATACTTATAGACTAAACATCCTATACTAATACGAAATCTATTTCTACTCTAACTGAAAACTAAACAATACTAATAGATAATTCAAATAATAATTAAATAACTTTAACTATTATTTTACTCGTTTAGTCCTTCGACTTAAGATCTTCTCTAGACAACTCCCTAGTTGATGTTGTAATTTATCAGTTAGAACTCTTCGGTACCGATTAAAAGTTACAATATAAGGATGCATTGAAATTCGATAAAACAAATATTTTGATACTTTTAAAGCATGAGTTTACAAAAACACATGGTTCATGAACATCACTTGATCTTCTTGAGTTTACATTTAGACACCCTTAGAATAGTATGTTCATGACAAATTTTTAAATAGCATTCATCTGGATGGGCTCAAATCCTTAACTTTAAGTGAAAACACCTTAATTTCAATGGTTTTACTAGTTGACCCAACCTCCAATTCATGCTCATGACAATTAGATTGCATAAATCAAGAAGCTCAAATGACGTGATTTCTTTTTCATTTATATGCTTCTATCACGATAGTTTTTCTAACAAGATTATAAATAATCATGTGTTCTTTTTAATTCTCTTACGCTTTTGTCTCATGATAAGATATTAACAAGACATATAATAGTTTTACATAGTAAACATCTAAGGATATGCATTCTTTTCTTTTGCTACATGAGAATATGTGTTGAGAACCAACATGTCTCAATCTTTTTTACATTTGGGTCTTTTGCCTTTGAAATGGTCAGTACTTTTCTAAACAGAGAGCAGCGAGTCGTACACATCTATCGCTCAACATTGAAGAACCATAGTTTTGTTTTAGGTAGGATTAGTTTTGCTATTTAATTGGGGATTGTTGTGCAACATATCACCCGTTTACCTGCCACTCTATTGTAAATTCCTAATGGTTTGTAATTACAAGTTTGATAGTATTATCATTCTTTTCATAAATGGGCTAATGTTGAGAACCACGAAAAACCACAAAATACACTTGTACATTGCGCATTATATTATACTATAATACAAAAAGCAACACATGTCGTTTCGTTTTATGTTGCACCAATTAAAATCAAAGTTCCCGTTCGAATATTGAGTCAGCACGGTTGCGACGTTTCCGTTTCTTTAAAATAATTTCGTCTTATCATACCAATATTGAAAAAACAACCGGGGAAAAGGTCACGATCCATCAACATGCTAACCAAATCAACGCGTCGTTTGAAAAGAAATAACCAAATCGACACGGCCACTTTGCGGGGTTCGTCTATGACTTTGTTTTTGTGTATGGTGGCGATGAGGGTGCCGTTCTTGGCAGCGGCGGGGTTTGATTTCAAAGAGAGAGATGGAGAAAATGTATGATATCGTTGAATGGAGTGGATTTCTGTGGGTGGTTTTCTTTGCTGTGGGCATTGTCTTTAGTTTATGCTCTATGTTTTTGATCTATCATTTTGCTGTGGGTATTGTCTTTAGTTTAGGATCCATAATTTTAATCTATCGTATATCGTTCTGATCCTTTTCTTGAAAAAAATACATACCATCAATACGTTATGTAGTTTTTGCATAACAATGGTAGAGATAAGAGTAAAAGATATTCCAATTTGCGTGACCCTGCTGTTACGATTTTCCACCACATAATAAAAAATAGTTATAACTTTTAATTTATTTATAACATACAATTTTTTGTTTTAGTCTCCAATCTAAAGTCTGAAATTTATTTTAGTATACTTTTCATACAAAATGTGAATTTGGCATATAAGTTTGATATGAACTTCAGGAATAAAACAAAGTTTTGTTAATCGATTTTCATTCAATGGTACGACGCCTGATAAGACGTAGGGTGGGTTCACAAAATTTTGCGAGTTTTAATTTTCAAAAAGTTTATGTTTTTATAAAGCAAAAACATTCATTTTAACAACCCGTCGCAACGCACGGGTAGCGTCACCTCGTAAAATACAATTAGAAATAGTGGGAAAGGCTAACAAAAACAGGTAGTGAAAAAAAATATGGACGGTTCATAACTCTCAAATATACCACATTCAAAGCAATAGACACAATTGCATCAAGCGGTTTTTGCAGTTTTCAACGTATTTCTTGAACTGATTTGAATAATATTAAAACATTATTTAAAAAACAATCCTATTTTGTTATTAAATACCCTAATACATTTACATGGTATTAATTTACTAGTTTTTCTTTGCGTAATAGTGTTATACCTCGTTCTTTTCAAAATTTTTCATCTTTTATAATTTAACCTCATAAAATTTGATTATTTTTTACTTTTAAACCAAAACTTTACATCTTTGGCAATTTAACCTTACACATTTTTTACTTCAACTTTCGTCCCCTATACTTTTCATCTTTCGCAAGTTTTCGTTTTGCGTTTCGTTCTAAATTTTGCGAGTTAACACGGCGTACCGTGCATGTGTGACTTACTGTTTTTACATCTATTTTTTCCTGTTTGATAGGTCCATCCCAATGCGCGGGTTCTAAAGCGACTTACTATTATTTTCTATGTTTCACGTTTCGGTCTAGTTTCTTCGCATTAACATGCCGCAACTTTCAGTGTTGATGGTCGTTGGCTGTGATGTGACATTGGTCCTATCTGACACGGTTTTACGCCCCCGTTGCAACGTATGAGAGGTCGAGAGGGCTTAACTAGTTATTCATAAATCATTTAGCCTAGAGCAGGTCGAGTCCCCAAAATCCTTTTTTTTTTGCTTCACGACTCCCCGTTTGGTAAAAAGCGTTGGTATCTGAGTCCCTCCACCCAACTTCTATTAGATTGACCATGTTTGACCGTCAATGGTGAGGGTAAACTAGTAATTTCTCTATTTAAATGCCTCATTTATAAGGAAAAACCAATTGCGACCCTCATTTCATTAGCCGGTTGTTAGTCAACACCCTGTACAAAGCCCTAAATTATGTCAATCTTCATGCGACATTCGATCAACACTGGAGATGGCAAACATGTATTGGCAAATTCGTGCAAGAGACGTGTATTGCAATCCTGAAGACTTATACGGTAAGTGTTATTGTTGTTAAATTTGAAAAATTGAGTGGGTTTATGTCCTCAAATTCACTGATGACGTGTTTGTTCATGGTTACAGCAAATCAATCAAATTTATGTGCACTCAAGATTCATCATGGGGGTGACTTTAGATTATCTAGGAATATAGTACAACAGTGGTAACATAACATATGTTGATAAAGAGAATACTGAGCAATTGCGTTTTGATGTCCTTGACCAAATTATGAAGGAGATTGTATACTCGTTAAAGGATGAGTTCTATTATTTTACCAAGAATCCTCATGTATGTTTGGATTTCGGGTTAGGCAACTTACTTCTGAAAAAGATTTATCACATTTGTGTGATATGCTAGTATAGGGTATAAGCTAATTGGCCTCTATGTTGAAATTGGTCATTCCTATGTGATTAGAGAATCGTTAGATGATGTTGGGACATCACAGGTTGTTGACACCCTTTGTAAGGCAATTGTGACTGTTGAAAGTCATTGTTTTTCCTCATCAAGCAACCCATTTCAAGACCAAACAGAGCATACTGAAGATGTGGATGAGTTTGAGGATGATGAAGATGATGCAGACTATGTTGCTGAAGAGGATGTCGAAAACGTATTGTTAAAATTTAAAGTAGATGATCGGAGTGTCGCGCTCCGGTCAAAGATAATATTAATATGCCCTAATCACCCTTAACAATGCGTTAGTGATAGTAAGGGGTCGAACCACGAAGATTTTGTGGTTTCCAATCGGATGTGATTGATTTTAATTACGATTGTCACTTTATGAAGCTTGCTAAGAAAATGATTAATTTATTTGTTTGAGAAAGGTGTTGGATTGAACCAACAAATTTGGTTTGATTAATTAACTACTAAATTCCTAAAAATTTAATTAACGATTGTAAAAAACGATGAGAAAACAAGGTTCACACCCGGTTCAACAATTGCAAGTCCTAGGGTAACTGCGTGTTTTAATTTGGTTTAATCAAATTAGTTCATTTACGATTTAGAGTCTCAAGGCTTAGGTGCCAATTGCTATCAATGTCATAGACAACGGACCACAATGCACTTCGTTACCTTGGACAAGTAAAATCTATCAAAAGATAAAGCATAGATATGCATATTCATCTCACAAAGCAAATTTCATAACTCATTCGTCAATTCGCAAATACAATACAAACGTTGCACAATTATCTAATGATCAAATGCAATTCAATTAGTCACAAACCAAATGTTTAACAAATAGTAAACCTTAGAAACCTTACAAAAGTCTACACTGGGGTGAAACCTCCGGGAATTAGCCGCTCATGGTGAACGGAACACGGTCAACAATGGATGGAAGCTTGAACTCGGACATCTTGGAACTTTGATGATGAGAATGGTGATGCCTAGGGTTTGTGGTAGTGTACGGAGATGGATGGATGATGGTGATGGTGATGATTAGGGTTAGGATTGAGTGATTCGATGATTCGGGATCATAGAATGGATTGGGAACGATTAGGGATGAAGGTGATGGTGTTCTTGGCTCCAAGGTGAGGTTTCAAACTCCAAAATTGCGTAACCCCTCAAAAATGATCAAAACCAATCATATAACCCATCACAAACCCAACAAAAACCAAAATTCACGATGCAACATTAGACAAGGCGTCGCCGACGGCGGGATGACCTGTGTGTCCTTGATTTCCTCCCGACGAGCTATCCAGCTGTCTACGCACAATTCTGACGACGGAAACAACTATAGGGCGTCACCAATGGCCTATATGGGCGTCGGCGATGGTGCCCCTAAGTTTGCTTTTCTGTTTTGACCGTTTCTTGATCCCGGATGGCTCGGTTCGCGTCCTGGTGCTCCGTTTAGCTCCCCATAAGCTCCTTAAACTCCGTAAGACCTGCAAACCACAAATCCCATTAAAAGTAGGCTAGCCGAGATTAAAAGTTACGTAAAAACATAAACTTAAACATTAACGAACACCGGTTTTCGACCACGCATCACATCCCCGCACTTGTCTTTTTCTTGCCCTCAAGCAAATCTGGTTTTCATTTTCACGTCGGTCGACGAGAAATACACTTCCCATTCTTGAGACATAAGTTAAGGTCTAATGTCATACCCGGTTCAAGATTTTTACAATATTCAAAATATTTAGTGATAAAGCACTAATAACATAAAAATGGTTATCCAAGATTAACCCGCCCTTGAAACTCACAAATCATACATATCCCTCACAATGTTCACTCACTCGGAGGGCACTTTGTCTAATTTTTAATGATGTATTAGCACTTTGAAAATAATCACTCAAAACCGAATAGAACATGTACCCGCATAGGCTTGCAACTCAATCGTTCCCTACCATCGAACGCAAATACAAAGCACAAGTCAAAAGGTCTTTTTAAAGGTTGTAACGGGACTAGGTTAAGGGTATGGAATGGGATGTTTAAAAGTGGCTAAGGTGATGAAAATTCAATTTTTATTGCAAACAACTAATCTAAACCGACTAAATGAAAGTCGACAAACTAATAGGAAACAACGTTCGCCTTTTATTCACAACTACTACACATCTTTTTGTGTTTTTCTCAATATTTTTTCTCTTATTTTTCATGATTTTTTTTTTCAAAACTTACGAACAACTAAACCTAAAATCGAATTTTCATCACACGGGTTAAGACGAAAAGGATTTAATGGTCAAGGGCTAAACGGGGTGATCAAATGAAAGGTTTAGGCTCAAAGTTGGCGACTAAGGGATAGATTTCGGGTAAGGATAAGCAAACGGTGTAAAAAGAAAAGGTTTACCTAATGCCTTAATCATTCTCGTGCTTGTATTCGGCCTATGGTCTCAAACGCATCAAAAGTTTCAAGTTCTACAATACACGACTAAAGGTCCACTCAAACAAAGAAATATGATGTATAAAAGTGGCTCAAAACCTCACGTATAAAGAGTATAGAATATGATATATACAAATTGCAAGTTCCTTAGGCGGATTATTCCCAAATAACCACCCGCTAAATACCCGTCATGCTATTAACTCGAACTTGACCATGACAAAAGACTAAATGGTTTGTGTCATCCCTCATTAACTTAGTTACTTGTGTTTTTAGATTGCATCAAACAAAGACATTTTTGGAATTTTTTTGAAATTTTCCCCCATCTGAGGTCAACATTGTCCTTAATATGTACTGTTTAAATGAACAGGTCAAAATCAAAAAAAATTTTACTCCCCCATCCCCACACTTGAGGTCAACATTGTCCTCAATGTGTAAGAATAGGGATTTTAAAACGCACAAGGGATGTGACACGGCTAACTTCCCCAAAATTCCACCCGGGAAAATAAAGCACAATTACAATCCACTTATTAGCTAACTAAAAATCAAAAGTAAAAAGAAACATATGCACCTGGTTTTTAGCTCATGCCTCGTGTGCTCTTCATTCTTCAATAAAATTGGTCATCTCACGAACATGGTGTACCTACAAACCTCAACCCTTGTGTAGAAGCATGCTTTTCACAACCATCAAAATTTGTTAATAACCAAGTTTTATCATTTTTATAAGAATATTACCAAACCATACGTTAGTTTACTTTTGATTTATGTGGAAAAATAATGTACAACAACAATAAGCCTAACTCACTTTCTAGGAATCACGGTTGCATTTAGCTTATGCAACAAGCCCTTTTAAACCTCCCGATAGCTCGGGAGGACGAGTAGGTCTCGTGAGGGTTATATAGGGAACACACCCACAACGTTCATTTTGCCTAGTAAAGCAATAAAAACTAACTACTACTAACGAAGTTACAATATATAACTAAAACAAAGGAAATGTACAACAACAACAACAGAAGACATACCTCGCTCACCTTTCGTAGCATTCATTCGGGTCAACTGGAGGGTATGGGTTGTACGGGTAACCGGTGAGGGATGACATCACCTCCTTCCAACTATCAAGGGGCCCACTTTCCCCTTCGGCGGGAGCTTGAAAGTGCGGTGGGATAAAACTGGAACCGACCCCTTTGGGCCAATGGGGAGATGGGTCGGATGGACCTCGCGGCACCAGAAGGTTCTCATAACAGGTCCACCCCGAGTGCTCACTATACGGTAGACCGGCAAGATAATCCCGTTGATGTCTTTCTTGATCATGGAGAATCTTGGCATTATTAATTGCCAACTCCTAATTTATACCTAATGCCATCCAACGGCGATCATCCACGGCATTTTGTTCCATTCAGAAGCGATTTTGGTTCTCCTCCCATTCTTGCCTTCGGGCCAACTCTTGTACCCGCTGTTGCTCCATCTACTCCCACCCAGACAATTGCTGAGCTTGGAACAACTGTTGTTCCTCCCAGTACTTCTCCATCTTAGCTCGGTGGGCGGCTTCCTCGTCCTAATGAGTTTGTTGTTGGGCTTGGAAGCTTTGTTCCCATTGGTTCCTCTGCTCATGGTACTCGCGGTTTTCCTCAATTCCTGCGGATACGTTGTCATACACCCCTTGCTGCCCTCGGTTGAAGTTGGGATGCCCCGATTCCCGTCGATTAGTCACAAATCTTGCCACACCCGCTGAAATCTCTTGGTGTAGCCAAAATTTGATCGGAGTGTCGCGCTTCGGTCAAAGATAATATTTATATACCCTAATCACCCTTAACAATGCGTTAGTTGTAGTAAGGGGTCGAACCACGAAGAGTTTGTGGTTTGCGATCGGATATGATTGATTTTAATTACGATTGTCACTTTATGAAGCTTGCTAAGAAAATGATTAATTTGTTTGTTTGAGAAAGGTGTTGAATTGAACCAACAAATTTGGTTTGATTAATTAACTACTAAATTCGAACGATTGCATAAAAATTTATTTAACGATTGTAAACAATGATGAGAAAACAAGGTTCACACCCGGTTCAACATTGCAAGTCCTAGGGTAACTACGTGTTTTAATTTGGTTTAATCAAATTAGTTCATTAACGATTTAGAGTCTCAAGGCTTAGGTGCCAATTGCTATCAACGTCATAGACAACGGACCACAATGCACTTCGTTACCTTAGACAAGTAAAATCTATCAAAAGATAAAGCATAGATATGCATATTCATTTCACAAAGACAAATTTCATAACTCATTCGTCAATTCGCAAATACAATACAAACGTAGGACAATTATCTAATGATCAAATGCAATTCAATTAGTCACAAACCAAATGTTTAACAAATAGTAAACCCTAGAAACCTTACAAAAGTCTACACCGGGGTGAAACCTCCGGGAATTAGCCGCTCATGGTGAACGGAACACGGTCAACAATGGATGGAAGCTTGAACTCAGACATCTTGGAACTTTGATGATGAGAATGGTGATGACTAGGGTTTGTGGTAGTGCACGGAGATGTATGGATGATGGTGATGATGATGATGGGTTAGGGTTAGAATTGAATGATTCGATGACTCGTGATGATGGAATGGATTGGGAATGATTAGGGATGAGGGTGATGGTGTCCTTGATTTCCTCCTGACGAGCTATCCTGCTGTCTACACACAATTCTGACCACGGAAACAACTATAGGGCGTCGGCGACGGTGCCCTTAAGTTCGCTTTTCTGCTTTGACCGTTTCTTGATCCCGGTTGGCTCGGTTCGCATCCCGGTGCTTCGATTAGCTCCTTAAACTCCGTAAGACCCGCAAAACACAAATCCCATTAAAAGTAGGCTATTCGAGATTCAAAGTTACGTAAAAACATAAACTTAAACATTAACGAACACCGGTTTTCGACCACGCATCAGTATATATAGAAGAATTTAGATCATGTGTTGTCATTGAACCAGAAGAAGTAAATGACACAATTGAGGATGCAAAAGGTGTTGGTGCACCTGGTGTTCGTCACTTGTCGAATAGGCTAGATAGAGCGTGTGTTGATTATTGTATAGGTTAGAATTGAACACACGACCAAAATACGGAGATTTCAGTGTAAAAGGGATCAAGTTCGCCCGAACTTGACCTGTATTGGTCAAGTTCACTCGAACTTGATGTGCCTTTAGTCAAGTTCGCCCGAACTTGACGATAGCACATCCGGGCGAACTTGTCTCCCTATATATATGTGTGTCTTAATTTGTCATTTAAGTTTTTGGCATCCCTACGGGGAGGTGCTGCCGGATTCTCTCCAGGAACTCCGGCAGCTGGACTTATAAAGATGTATACTCTTTCGGTATGAATGAAGACTTCCGCTGCATTCTGTTTCTACTCCATTCTTAATAACATTCTACGGAATCGGTTACGTTTATCCACTAACTTCCGTCTAGAACCGCCTGATCACGGACCTTCAATTGGTATTCGGAGCTAGTCATTAATTCCTAAGATCATCACCGAACATTTTGAAAATTTGAAAATTTTCTAGAAAAATAAAAAACATATGAAAAAGTTGAAAATTTAAAAACATTAAAAATTCAAAATGTACAGAAACATTGAAAAAGACAAAAAGAATTTGGTTGTCAAAAAGGAAATGATGGTACATCAGTGGACTATCACAGTATGCTAAAGAATTGTAAAGTTTAAAAGTGATAAACAAGTCTTACTGTGGATGTGTCGATAGACTTTAAACGTTCAGTAAATTGTTTTCCGGGATATAAACTAAATTTTACAACTGCTTAATCTTGTGTTTGACTTCATACAACTAGTTAAGGTCACCCGACACCTTATTACACTTAAAACACCTAATGCACGTAACACCCTAACTAAACATCTTAGTCTAACTAGTTAACTTAACTTACCATTAAAACCCAACCAAGACCCCCCCCTTTGTGGACGGTCAAAGTAGGGGCCCCACAAGCCATCTACTTGTCCCCTAATCTTGATTATAGTTTGGTGGTTAATAACATAGTTTAGAGGATGATTATGTTGTATGGAACTATAAGGGGACAAGGTCATCTAGCATCCTCCTACCTTATCATCATCCAAAATTTCAAACCATCTCACCTCTCTTGCTCCCTCTACCTCACGGCTCCACCATCACCAAAACACCCCCACTTTCTTTTGTTCATCAAGCCATTTCAAGTATATAAAAGGGTGTCTCAAAGCTAAGTAAGAAGGTTTCAAGTGGAAGAAGCTAAAGGAGCTCTTTGGAGTGCTTTTATCCACCTTGTTTCTTCATCTTCATCTTCTTGGTATCACTTGCCACTTCCCTAGCCACTAGAGCTAGTTGTAAGCCTCTTGATCTTCATTTAAGCTCATATTACTAGTATATTATCAATGTGCAAGTTAAACCATCAAGAAACATAAACTTTAAAAGATGAACACATAAAGAAATCTTATAATCTAAGGAAAGCATATAAGTTATAATAATAATAATAATAATAATAATAATAATAATAATAATAATAATAATAATAAAATTTATACATCCATCCATTTATGTTTGAAATTTATATAATTGTTTTCAAATAATTAATCAATTAGGTTCTCAACCTAACCACCTTGGAAATGAAATTGAAACAGTAAAAAAACATAAAATAATACATTTAAATAGCTTAACATATGTTTTTTCTCTTTTAGTCTTCTTCTTCATACTTCTTTTTCACTCTACAGACTTGCAGCCCTCCGTCTGCTTTGCCGCCACCATATTCGGCCCGAAAAAATCTCAGTTGCATTATTTTCTTTCTTCTCGCATCACTATGACTATTCTAACTGTTATAATTTTGGGGATGAACCTATCAAATTATACCATCTTCGAAACACACTTCCATTAATGAACCATTTGGTTCCGTAGGTGTGTCTGGATGGACGGTGGGCCTGTGCCCACCCTAGGTTACATATGAATCTGCCACTGAACAAGATGTTAAACATGGATTTTTCAAAAAGTTGTGTAATTAGTGGATAATTAGTGTTTTTGAAGTTAAATAAACATGTTAAACTTAGATTAAAAGACTACATGTTCTTATGAAAATATGAGTTCATCATCATGTGAAAAGTGTATGTATGAGGTTGTTTAAACTTATAGAAATTATTGTGTTTGATCAAGTGAGTTTTGTAAAGCTTAAACACATGTTTTAAACATGGGAAAACTACTAAATCTAAAGGAAACAATGGCCAAATTTTTATAAAAATTCAACACTTCAAAAAATATAAAGTACTATTAAACTTTTGATATTTAGATGTTTAAATAAATTAAACATGGTCATACCCTATTTTTATATATAAATACAAGTTAAGAAAATAAATATTTCTTAAAGTATAAATATATATTTAAGAAAATATATATTTAGAAGTCACCAAGTATTTGTGTGCTATGTGTATACTAAGTGCATTATATGGTAGTAGACAAATTAGGGCATTCAAAACAATAAATACTCCCAAAGGAGTATAAACACACATACCTTCAAAATACCAAGAAAAATACCAAGGAAGATTATACACAAAAATGCCCATACTTGGGTGCTTGGGCAAATACAACAAAATATATATAAACTTATATATATTTCTTGATTTATATGGACTTGGACAATTGGATGGACTTATACACAATATATATATTTAACAAGATTGGTAGAAATATATATATTTTATACAAGCCTTAAAAATATGTTATTTTTAAGAAAACTAATTTCCGGAAAATATAAAAATTATTAGAAAGGATTTTTTGTCACTTAATGGGAAATACATGAACAATAATACATAAATACATGTATACTTGCCTAAGTATACATTTGGTGAATAACAATTATACTTATACTAAAAATAATATTGGAAATATATTTTACAAAGTATACATATTTATTTTGGAAAAATAAATATAACTAAACATATACTTTGACTTGATCAAAGAAGTATAACACAAGAATACTTAGAAAAGTATAAGTATACAAATACAAGTATAAGTTTTGAAAACAAAAGGATTGGACGACGAGTCTCGGGATCCACATTGGTTTGTTACATTTTTAGAAAAATTTCTTTAAATCTAAAATCCAAAAATATGTTTTGATTTAGGGGGAGTAAGAAAATTTTAAAAAAAATTGTTGAAAAATCAAAAACATATAAAAACAAGTTAAAAATTCAAAAACATTGAAAAATTCAAAAAGTACAAAAACATTGAAAAAGGTAAAAAGAATTTGGTTGTCAAAAAGGAAATGATAGTACATCAGTGGACTATCACAGTATGCTAAAAATTGTAAAGTTTAAAAGTGATAAACAAGTCTTACTGTGGATGTGTCGATAGACTTTAAACGTTCAGTAAATTGTTTCCGAGATATAAACTAAATTTTACAACTGCTTAATCTTGTGGATTAACACATCTTGGATATATGGACTTAGTACTCCAAAATTTCGATTGAAGGGTTGCCTGATTCTGAGATACGAGGTCTTTATAGATAGTTGATATCTGGGGTATTATACAAGTTATTCGGATTTTGCGGAAGCAATAGCATAGAACTTCTATAATACTTTCTCTATAAACCCTTAAACTGCATGCAATTTTGAAAAAGTATCAAAAGATCTAATCATTTGTAGTACTGAAAAGATTCCTTAATTGGAACACACTTTAAAGTCGTGCCTTCATCTCTTTGTCTGTACGGTAGTACTAACCTGAGCTCTCAAGGTCTCGCAATACCCAGATACAGATATCAATTACGCTATATTCACCTGTAAGATGAAATCTAGGGAATCTTGATACGGGGGTATATTCAAGAAGTGGGAGCCGCAGATAAGTCAAGTTTCATAAATCATACCTTAACATATCTTGAAACAGTTGAGAAACGTGGTAAAGTTTAAGTGGACAAACATATCGACAATCTAAGCAAACGAGTTGAGATCTTAAAGTCTCAAAAGGTCAACGGTACCGGTGATATGTCTCAAACAACTGATATGATCCTTAGACACGAATTCACAAAAATATGTCTGTAAATATGTTTGTACATAGTTTACTTTACATGTTAAAAATTTAGTAAATACTTTACTTGCTTTTCAAAATAAAAACCAAAAAGATTTTCTGTGTGATTTAGCATAAATTTTCTAAAATACAAAAAGATTTTATTTCTACATTAGTTTCAACGAGCCAATGATTGGAGAACGGATCTTCGAAGTCTGGTAAGAAAATTTGATAAATGTTTAAAAGTTCATTAATTTGAAACTTTAAAATCAGATTGTTCATAACGGTTTTTCAAACTGAGATCATTAATTTGGACTTGGTTGATATATTTAGTTAATCAAGGTCATTAACTTGGACTTGATCAACTAAGTGAATTTTTACAAATCAAATAATAAAAATATGAACATTGAAGGTCTTAAATGTAAAATGTATTCAAGGTCATTTAGTTGAACTTGAAACAATTAACGTTTTTTTGAAAAGATTGAAGTGAAGATTAAAAGTTTGAAATTTTGATAGTACAAAATTTCAAAACAGTGAATCTGAAATGTTTATTTGAATGACAAAATTTATTTAGACAGGTAGTAAAGTTTGAGGGGGAGCTGGATAAAACAATGTCCAAAGATTTCAGAAAGGTCAAAGCTAGAGGGAGTTTGAAGTCTAAAGATCAAATCAAAGGGGAGTCTAAGACTAAAGCTTAAAGCTAGGGGGAGCATGTTGATTAAAAGTTTATCAAGACGAAGCTTAAAGAAAGAGAAAGAGGATATAAAGATCAAGATGATAAAGTTTATTCAAGAACTAAAGATCAAAATACTCAGAAGATTTTAAAAGTCAAAATGACTGCGGCAACATCCAAGGGGGAGTCTGTTGGTGCATATGTCTGTTTCCTACGTCATTATGTATCGAGTCTGAGTGAATAGGGCTTAATCTGTTAGAATCTAGGCATAATTATGTGAGTTAGAGGCTAAGTTCGCTTGAGATGTATTTGAGAAGTCAAGTTCGGCCGAACTTGACTAAGTCAAGTTCGCCCGAACTTCATCCCATATCCAGCGAACTTGTGAACCTATAAATAGGTGCCTTGGTGATTCATTTGTAACTTGGGGAGATATTTTCGCACAAATACGGCGAAGCTCTGTCGGATCCGGTTCTCGAATGTATTGAACTTTAGATCAATGAAAACAACATTTAAATGAGTAATACTTGTTATTTGGTTAACCTGTCATTAGTTTCCGCCTAATCGGACAATATATAACAAATTTAGGTTCCCGTGCTAATCGTGGACGTTCCTACAGAATTCAGTTGAGAAGAAGGGGTTTTGGAGAAAATTTCTTGGAAAAGTTTGAAGGAATTTGATTAAAATTAAAAGAAAATGAAAAAAAAGTATTTATATAACCATAGGGGGGTTGGCGGTTTGGAGTTGGGCCCCCTAGGGCCACCTCGTGCTTTGTTTTGCGTGCTTAAAGATGTTTATCTTCTAGATAAGTACAGGTTCATTTTCGGGTTCTGCGCACGTTCTCGATTTGCGTGACGGACTCCGTTTTGTGCGTACTTAGTGTCAAAAGACTCGGTTTTAAAAATTAAGCATAACCGTCTTAAAATCCAAACCCAGTTACGTTTTAATCATAAAAGTCTCGTTTGACGTTCGTTTAAGTGTTTTTGAGCTTGATAGATCGTTCCTTGCACATTCGGTTGCCTTATGTTATGCCCGGAACGAATGCGTTTCCCCAACCGGGAGCTGATTTGTTTTGCGTGTCCGGGCTTTGATTATTTTCAAACCTTATGTCACAGTCTATGGCACAAAACTAAGTTATTCCTGGAACTCGGAATCTTAAATAAGGCTACCGATAACCTAATAATCAACGTCAAAGGTTTAATGCGCTGTTAAACGTCAAGTCTCCGTTTAGTGTCATGACAACCATGACGTGCTCTCGGATTCCTCCGAGATATAACATATATCGTTTCGCACAACACACAAGTCATGAAATTTCACAAGGTTTACGCATAATTATAGTTTTAGTCATGCTTTACGTTTAGGACCAATTTAGGTGTACCTGGTTTCGTCATGGGTATCACAACTTTCAAGATTCACATTAACAAGAATCATTCAAGACAAAAGCTCAACCTCTAACATATATATATATACATACGGCTACATATACATATATATATATGACTTCTAAGACTTTACTTTTTCACATGCCCATTTCAAATGATATAACCCCTTTATAACCTTCTTTTGATTACATATTCAATCACCTTTCAAGGATCATGTTAAACAAGAATATATCAAATTCAAAACTCAAACTCTATCATGCATACATACACACATACAGACACACATATACATATACACTTATCCATTTTTATTTTCTTTAAAAACGAATTTGTTTTAGTTTCAAGTTTGTGAAATATCTAATGAATCAAGAGAAACCTTCCAACATCATGTCCATCACTATGAATAAAGAGTATGTTTTAAAGAAATGATTTTATACCTTCAAGATTCAAGTGGGTTTCGAAAATGTATGATGATATGGAGCTTGACTCTTGCTTGAAACACCTTGGAATCACCTTTGGACCTTCAAATGAGCTTGATACTAACTTGAAATGGCTTTGAATCTCCAAGAACAAGTTAAAAATTAAAAAATGATGGTGTGAGAGGGGTGTTCGGCCGATATTTTTAGAGAGAGGGAGTGAGATTAAGAAATTTTGAGTTTGATCTTGAAATGCATGTGGATGGAGTGTTTAAAAGTTGTAATCATTGTTTATTGTTTCCATGCCCAACACTTGTCCAAGTTGAAAGACATGAGGCAAAAGGTGGGCATATGAAGCCGCCACCTACACGCCATTCTCACATATATACACACATACATACATATATATTACATATATTGGGCAAAACGGGTATTTAACTGGATGCCGGGTATTTTATCTAGCGTTTTAATCCCGTTTTAAGGTGTTCAAATTTATTTTTAGCACTCTATAAAAATAAAGTCACCAAAATATTGCTGAACAATATTTTATTTTCCTAGACTGGCTGCGTTGTAGGTATTTTGCAATATATGCGCTGTATTGCGCAGTACGTGCTTAAACTCGAAAAACAGAGTTTCTAAGCGTTTTAATTTGTTCTTCCTCACGAATATGATTAAAACTAACATTTTAATCATAACAGACTATCTTTGGGATTTTAACATTAATCGGGCGGTCAACGACGTTCGTTTCGCATTTTATCCGTTACGCGATAAGCGTTTATCTTAATATTGCCAACATAATTTCTAATAAACTTTAAATTTATCAACACATCAAATAACACCAATTTCAATAAAATTTTTCCTTTTATTTATTCATAACATGTGTCACACTAGTACAAGCTCTAAAATAACCGGGTGTCACACTAAGTCTTCATTAGATATTAGCCATGCTCTTAAACAGATGTTCTGAATAGGTGCTCAGGATTCACTATCTTTGTTGAGAGGCTGGTTCAATCTTTTGCTTATTTCTTGATCAGTGGATTCATGATTTGGCTTTTGGATATCATCTGTCCTTTTGTAGGTCCAACATGTGTCATTATCATTACAGGTTTGTGATTGTGATGATGACGTATGAGTTGATGTTCTTATGATGGTTGTTGTGATTTTGGGTATGACGCGTGCAAATGACAATATTACGATAACTATATGTCTAATGTTCTTTAATATTTATAATTAAAGAAAACCATGCCACAAAGGTGAAAATTTCTATGCGGGGAAGAAAACCATAGGCCGGGGTGAAAAATACCTTGTTTCGAGTGTGTTTCGACAAAACATTAGAGGAAAGATTGTTCCAAGTTGAAAAATCAAACTCGTGGGAGAGCTTTCGTAATTGGTTTCGGGAAGCATGCCAAGATACCAACGTTTTTATCGGTAACGGGTCATTATACCTCTATTTCATTTGACACTTGGGCAGGTTTTAGTTTTGTATTATTTGATTTTAAATGAGCCCTTGATTTAGAGACTACTAAGTTAAATACACAATATACGATAGAATTGGCTAATGGTAAAACTATAGGAATGAGTGGAGTTGCAAAAGATTGAAAATTGGGTCTTAGCGGTTACGAATTTAGAATAGATCTTTTGCTAGTGGTTTTAGGTAGTTTTGATGTTGTAGTAGGTATGGATTGGTTATCTAAAAATCTTGCGGTCGTTGTTTGCGGTGAGAAAATAATTAAAATTCCCCTAGCTGATGGTGAAGTTATTTTTGTTAAACGGGTAAGGTGTGGACACCATTAAAAATCATTTCATGCAATGGAGCCCAGAAGGGTTACTATGCATTCTTGGTACATGTCATAGATTCCGAAGACGTAAGCTTGAGGATATTCATGTAGTAAAAGATTTTCCTAAAGTATTTCCTGAGGATTTTCCGGGGTTGACGCCTCCCCGAAAAGTCAAATTTTGTATTGATCTTATTCCTGTAGGGCAATCGCCATATCACTTAGCTCCCACCGAAATGCAAGAATTGTCCGATCAATTACTGTAGGACCGATCCTCGATGCTTAGGAACCTAGATTTGATATCTATTGTCCATAATAGAGGAAATATTACGACAAGTTTACCAATAGACAAGAATTAATCAGTTAAACGTCAATTTTGTTGATTAAACGTCAAGAATCCAAATTGACAGGCTTCGCCTCAGAGATGCCAAAGTTACAAAAGAGAGGCATGCTAGCTATTTATAGATGTTCAAGTTCGCCAGAGGATAGCTAAGTTTGCCCGAACTTGACCTAGTCAACTTCAGCCGAACTTGTCTTTACATGTTACTCATGGGCGAACTTAACCTCTTAATACATAAATACTACTTTTTACTAGCCTAAACAACTCTATTCTATACAGACTCGATATAAGACTAAGACATAGACATTCTGCACCAACATATTCCCCATTGGATATTGTCTTCATCTTGTATCAGTCTTCAAAACTCTGTCTTCAAATAAACACTAACGAACACGACCGAAGAAGTTCTTGAATGGCTTCTTTCATCGTTCTTGTTTCGGATCTGGCGTCTGATCTGTAGGAGGCACTTTGTTCATAAACTGAAATCTTCTAATATTTGCCTTTCTACCTTTCTCATGAATAGCTTCTAGATGCTTTTCTTCCTTTAAAAATTCAACTCGTTCTAGATCCCTCCAGCTTGTCTGCCACATCTTTCCTAAATTTACTTCATGCGCATAGCAAACATTCACAACTCTTTGATATTGCATAGCCTGTTCTTTTTCACGTTCCTCAAATACTATTTTGCTGTAGAACAAGGTTTTGATATCTTCTCTGGAACAGTTGACAAGCCACATTGGATCTAGAATCCTTATCGTTCTCCATAATCCCTTCATGCCTTGAAATCCCAATATCTCAACTCTTTCCTTCGTAATATCCAAATGTTCTTCAAATCGTAACACAATAACAGCTTCGCATGTGGTTGGATTTATCTGCCGCCACTTGAACACTGGATAGAAATTTTGTTCTATAGGCATCAATAGCATGTTTCTCAAAGCTCTCGGTCTTTTCATGATAAACGTTATATCCTTTTCTCCCATTTTCTTGTTTGTCTTAATGCGCCGACCTGGAATAAACGGCTTCCAGTACTTAAAACCTTTAGTCACTTCAAATTTGATCATCTTCCACAATAATTGATCAATATACTTCATATGATAAGTAACATTCACAGTCTGGACAAGCTCCTCAACATCCTAGTACGACAAAGTCTTGAAATCAGCTAGATATTTGAGGTATTGCACTCCAAATTCCCTTTTGATTGCATAAACTTTCAGCTCCTTGAACCACCCCCAACTGAGAATATCCCCCAATGACACATCTTTATCTCTGGTAAAGAATGCTAGAGGATGTCGAAACTTACGTTCGCGTGGCATTTCTTTAAACCAAGATTTCTTCGCTTGAGCTATCTCTCGTCATCGGCATAGGAACTTTACCTTCACGAATCGATTCTTCGATTTTCTCTTTCAACATGTCTTCATCTAGTTGCTTGTACATCTCTTCAAATGTAGGAAAACTATCAGTGTTAGGACCGACGTACTTTGCAGTTTGATCTGTTTCATCATCAGAAGACCAATCTTCAACAATTACTCTGTTATATTCGTCAGCTTCAAACCTTCGTATATACTGATAATCATTCGGCTCAAATGTGTTAACATTCAACACTTGCTCTTCAAAATCAAACTCTAGTGATTCTACATCAACTTCAACCAACTTTGCAAGATCTTCTTTGGTATAGTTGTGCACGAATTCACCTTCTTCAACGTTATGTTAAAGCACCAAGATCATAGGCTTTGTCGCAGCAACAGGTGGCAAATCTATCAACATTCGCCATATCAACATCATCTGATAGCCCTGTCTGCCCTGACTCCCCCTGAATCTGATCATCCATCTTATTCGATTCATCATCCATTAGAGAAGAAAAATCAAATTCATCAGCGACCTTTGCTTCATTAATTTTTAATCCAACTCCGCCCTGATCATCATCATCATCATCAGCATTATTCCAATCCTCATAATCAGAATCGTCTTTCTTTTCATCATCATCTTTATCTTCTTTATCTGCTTCTTCATCGTCCTTTTCTTCAGAAGCAACGATAGAATCAGAAGGCTTGACAAATTCGTCAACCTTTGGAATATCGGACTCAGAAGCTATAACAACATCATCAATAGACTCCTCTGCAGCTTCAGATGATTTAGGGACTTCACTCTCAACACCTTTACCTTTGCCGCTTGCTGCTATTTCTTTTTCAGATCTTTCCTTAGCTTCCTGTCGATCCAGACAATCATATTCAGTGATGAAATCAATCCCTAGTGTATTAGATAACACTTTCTGCATTCTCATGAATCTATGATCATTTAGGGCTTGGATTGACTTTAGATCAGCAATCTCTGTTTGAAGTTTATCATTCGCGTCTTGTAAACTTTCTATTAACGCCTTGAAGAATTCGCGTTCATTCTCTAACACTTTGACTTTATCATCTAACATCTCTTTCTCTACAGTATTTTGATTCATTTTCTTTACCAGTTCAGCTTTCTCAACTTCATTTTGTTGAACATTCGTCTCTGGAAAGGAATCATTTAGATCTTGAAGACTAATTGGATCATTATGCATATCACCAAACAGATTTGCCCTTGGAGTAGACTTTGGAGTAGAAGTATGTGGTGTAGTCTTCTTTGGAGTAGAACTTTCAAAATGTGAAATCGTTAGAGCAACAGGAGATTGCATAATAGGCACTTCCAATAAACCAGACACAGGAGGTTCTTGTGTTGCTCCTGGCCTTTCAGCTTCCTGAATGATCACATGAGGTTCTTGTGTGACTCCTGGACGTTCAGTTTCACTTGTAACAACAACAGGAGGTTCTTGTGTAGGAGGTTCTTGTGTAACTCCTATCTCCTGTGCGCCAGAAGGTTCTTGTGTAACTTCTGTGCTTTTCAGCTTTCCCTTATAACGACGACTAGCAGGCTTTTGAGCTTTCTTCGTTTTCTTCCTGCCTTTTGTCTGAGGAAACCCTGTAGTCTTTGTCATTGAAACAGTAGCAAACTTCACACGTTTAGCCTTTTTCTTGGGTCTTTCCTCATCAGACTCTTTTTCTTGATTCGGATCGAAATCAGCATCAAATTCTTTTTTCCTTTTCAGCTTGTTTTTCTACTTCTGTCTTTTCTGGCTCTTTCACAAATGTTTCATCAGAATCTTCATCATTCTCTGAAGTAGCAGAAATAACATCGTCTTCCTGAGTCGCTTTTTCTGTTTCTTGACTTTATATAACGACTGCTGCGCTAGAACCTGCTTCTGTTTGAACATTTTCTGGCTCGTCTTCATCAAAAAGCATTGTTTCCACTTTCTTTGCAGCTCGCTTCTTCCTAGGCTTTTCTATTTCAGCTTTAAGAAACCACTCACTGCGAGCTTTTGGTTTGAAATCTTTAAACCACTCTTTCTCATCGTTCAACTCTTTCTCGTCACCACTACCGTCTTTTCTCCATTTGTTATCAGCCGGTGCTGTATAATTTTCATCTTTGATAGCCCCAAATACTAGTTTATCAACCGGTGCTGATGCTTGCTTTTGAAACTTGATCAACTTCTTCACCGTTGTATCATCGAGGTGACTAAGATAAAGAACGTCACTTGGATCTCGTGCAATATTTGTATACTTCTCATCGATTAGCATCTGAACAAACCTCGGATATAAGCATAACCTTGAATCATCCATATTCCTCGACATATGTGTAAACACAAGCTTTGAATAATTGAACGGCTTTTTCAAAATCAACGCCGTTGCCATACAAGCCATGTAATCTTGAACATCGTCAAGGCCTGCTTTGCGGTGACTAAAAGTATGAATAATCGCATGCATTAGAAGCTTGTAGGGGTTAGGCACTTCCCCTTTCTTCAATGTCGGTTTGTTAACGCTCCCCTTATAACCCATCCTGTAAAAACAACCTCTAACCATCTTCTCATCTAAGAAAATCGGATCGTCTTTGTCATCATTGAACTGTAGAACCCTGCGAATATCATCTTCTTTAACAGTGATTGCTTTGACCTCATTCCCGACTTGCACAGATGAAATATCAGACTTCTTATCTTCGCTGAGACTCGCGTTCATCCAGAAGTGATAAGTGTGCGAACGATAAGATACAGTGCATTCCGTGATAGCTCGATGGATAGGACATTCCTTCAGAAACTTCAAAATACTGCCGTATTCCTTCAGTGACGGACATATTTCTTTGTCGAGCGTAATACAAGTATTATGGAACTTAGAAAAGTCCATAGAAATCACCCTCGCTGGTTCTTGAGTCTGAAAAACGACGCAAAACAATTAGCACACATTACGAGAAAAAGTTATAAAAATTTTCAAACACTTTTTTATCAAGTTCGGGCGAACTTGATAAGTGTATAACAAACTGATTTTAGTCAAGTTCACCCGAACATGTATATCAACATGTTCAATAAACCAAACTTAAGTTCGAGCGAACTTATACTCAAACATTTTCCAGAATTCAAATTACAAGTTCGAGCGAACTTCCTTTTTATTCATATGTTCTGTTTTAAACTAAGTTCGGTCGAACTTGAGTTAATCAAATCAAAGTTTATTCATTTTATGTACCAAGTCCGGTGAAACTTGATAACAAGTTCGGCCGAACTTATTATTTCTTTTGATCAAACCTGTTCATTTTATTAATTAACCATTCCAATCAAATCCAAGTCATATTCACGGTCGATTTATGTTGTAGATCATGATTGTAAGTTCATTTAGCCATTAGAACCCTAGATCTACCAAATTTTAACATTTCAGATCTAGATTCATCAATTCATGTCCAATAAATGGTTCAAATCACAATTATATACCTCGGCCATTGATAATGGTGTGCAAATCACCAAGATCAATCGAAATTTGGACAGTATAACGGTACGATTTTGCCAAAATCACACAACCGCTAAAATATTCTTAAGTTCGCTTCAGAGAGTTTGTTTGCTGAATAATAAAGTTCGGCCGAACTTGCAAGGTATTTATACCTTGACAAGTTCCGGCGAACTTGATAAGCCCATGTTATAAGCCCAATCAAGTCCGTGCGAACTTAACATATAACAATCAGCCATCATTCACAAGTTCGGTCGCACTTGTTTAATTGTTAAAATGTAATAAGTTTAGCAAGTTCGGCCGAACTTGCCAAACCCATTTTTCAAACTTTTTCAAATTTTGCAATTAAGTCCCTGAACTTTTCAACTTTTACCAGTTATGAAAATCCACCCTGTTGACCAAGTCCAAGTTAATGACCTTGGTTAACTGATCTGTCTGCCGAGTCCAAGTTAATGACCCCGGTTTGACCCGTTACGAACAAACTGTTGATATTTCAAAATCAAAATTTCAACTTAATGAACTTTTCATCGTTTTGGCTTTTCAGATTTTACAGATTAGCTCCCAACCCGTTGTCAATGAGATTCCCACCAGTTCTAGCACCTTACTAGACTTCGAATATCCGTTCTCCAACATTGGTTTGCTAAAAACAATGTAGAAACAAAATCTTTTTGTATTTTTGTAAGTTTATGCTAAAACACACTGAAAATATTTTTGGTTTTAATTTGTAAAGCTGATAAACTATGTACAGAACAAAGTAAACTATGTACAAACATATTTACAGACATATTTTTTGTGAATTCGTGTCTAAGGATTATATCAGTTAATTGAGACATATCACCAGTACCGTTGTCCTTTAGATGACTTTAAGTTTTAAACTCATTTACCTAGATAATCAATATGTTTGTCCACTTAAACTTTACCACGTTTCTCAACTGTTTCAAGATATGTTAAGGTATGATTTATGAAACTTGACGTATCTGCGGTTCCCACTTCTTGAATATACTCCCGCATCAAGATTCCCTAGATTTCATCTTACAGGTGAATATAGCATAATTGATATTTGTATCTGGGTTATGCAGGACCTTGAGAGCTCAGGTTAGTACTACCGTATAGACAAAGAGTTGAAGGCACGTCTTTAAGGTGTGTTCCAATTAAAGAATCTTTTCAGCACTGCAAATGATTAGATCTTTCGATACTTTTTCAAGATTGCATGCAAATTAGGGGTTTATTGCGAAAGTATTATAGAAGTTCTAGGCTATTGCTTCCGCAAAATCAGAAGAACCTGTATAATACCCCAGATATCAACTATCTATAAAGACCTCGTATCTCAGAATCAGACAACCCTTTAATCGAAATTTCGGAGTACTGAGTCCATATATCCAAGATGTGTTAATCCACAAGATTAAGCAGTTGTAAAATTTAGTTTATATCTCGAAAACAGTTTACTGAATGTGTTAAGCCTATCAACACATCCACAGTATAACTTGTTTATCACTTTTAAACTTTATATTTCTTTATTATACTGTGATAATCCACAGATGTACTATCATTTCCTTTTTGTGACACTGAATTCTTTTTATCTTTTCAATGTTTTTGTACTTTTCGCATTTTTCATATGTTTTGAATTTTAAAATTTTCAAATGTTTTTGAATTTTCTCTAACATTTCTCCCCCTAAAATAAAAAATATCTTTTTTGTATTTTAGTTTTTAATAGAATTCTAAACTAGAAAGATATAGACAAACCAATGTGGATCACGCGAACTCGTCGTCCGATCCGTATTCAACCTCAGCATCCGCACCTATTAGCAAATTTTTCATACCATTAATTCTTAACAAGTATTTAAACCGTGATAAAGAAAATGGTTTGGTATAAAAATCAGCCTTTTTGTTCGGTGTGGATTTTTTCTATTCGCACCAACTTCTTTTCATAGTAGTCACGAATGAAGTGATAACGAATTTCAATGTGGTTTGTGCGTGAGTGATGAACCAGATTTTTGGTTATATCAATGGCTGCCTTATTATCAACATACAACGGAGTGTCGAGAAATTGCAGACCATAGTCTCTCATATGCTGTTGTATCCACAGAATCTGTGAACAACAGCTGGAGGCCGAGATATACTCAGCTTCACAGGTAGAGATAGCGACCATAGTCTGCTTCTTACACTGCCAGGTTAGCATTCTTGTTCCGAAGAACTGGAATCCCGCTGTTGTCGATTTTGAATTCAACTTATCTACACCAAAATCAGAATCAGCGTATCCTGCAAGATCGAAATTATCATTCTTCGGGTACCACAAGCCGGTGCTTGGGCATCCCTTCAAGTATTTGAAGATTCGCTTCATGATCTGCATGTGTGAAATTCTCGGGCTTGACTGATATCTGGCGCATAGGTAGGTAGGATACATGATATCTCGGCGTGATGCCGTTAGATACATCAGCGATCCTATCATTGATCTGTAGAGCGTCTCATCAACTTTAGTTCCAGTTTCGTCAATGCAAATCCCGTGATTAAGAGCAAGAGGAGTAGATAACGGCTTCGAGCTTTCCATATAAAACTTCTTCAAGATGTCGTGCACATACTTGGTCAGATGAATGAAAATACCGTCAGAAATTTGATCTACTTGCAATCCGAGGAAGAACCTAATTTCGCCCATCGAAGACATTTCGAATTTCTTCTTCATGATGCCCTCAAAATCCTTGCAAAGACTATCATTCGTTGATCCAAAGATGATGTCGTCCACATAGGTTTGAACGATAATTAGATGACTACCAACTTCTCTGGTGAAGAGAGTACTATCCGCAATTCCTCTGACAAAGCCGTTTCCCACGAGATGTTGTAATAACGTCTCGTACCAAGCTCTTGGGCTTGGTGTAAACCGTAAAGAGCTTTATCAAGAAGATATGCTTTCTTTTTGTTGATTGGATCGACAAACCCTGGTGGTTGCCCGACGTACACCTTCTAGCGTAATTTTCTGTACAGAAAAGCTGATTTGACATCCAACTGATAGACTTTAAATCCTTTCCACGCTGCGAAAGCAAGAAATATTCGAATAGATTCTAAGCGAGCTAGTGGTCCCTTCCTGCTGGTGAAATCCCTTGACAACAAGCCGAGCTTTGTTTCGAACTATAACCCCTCGATCGTCTCACTTACATTTAAAGACCAATTTATTATCAATTGCTTTCTGATTTTCAGGTAGGTCTACAAGCTTCCACACTCCTAACTTCTTGAACTGTAACAGTTCCTCTTGCATTGCTTGTACCCAGTTTTCATCGCCTAAAGCTTCAGAAACACTTTTTGGCTCCATCTGGGATATGAAACATGAATAGTAGCAATAATCTTGAATTGGAGCAACACGAGTATAGAAACAACTTAAAGCTTTGTTTATTTGACTCCGTGTTCTCACACCAGCTTGTAATTCGCCTATTATAGAATTTGACGGATGATAAGAATATGATCTTGGCATCACTTCGCCTGGAACAACCATAGTACTCTCTTGATTCGTGATATGTTGATCTACCACTACTTCAACTTCAGGAGCAATACTCGGGCTCGCAGATTCATTCAATAAACTTGTAATCTGCTCTGCTTCTTCATCTGAAAAAGATTCTCCATCGGCATCGAAGGTTGGAGCCTCCTCTGAGTCTGAACTCTGTGCTTCAGAAAGATTAGGAATCACTATCGTATTGACTGGTTCTGTAGTCGGTGACAATTTTTCTGATTGTGTTTCTTGACCACCGCTATTACATGAACTAGCACCAGAAGAAGATGATCCCAACGTGGGTTGATTAACCACAATTGGTCTAACGATTTGCTCTTGATTTGCTAATTGATGAAAATAATATAACGATGCAATCTCTTCATCTGATGGTTCTTTAGGAAAATCAAATGATTTCCACAAGTCTTGATAGTTGAATAACCATGCATCACCTTTTCTCTGAACATGATCCGTACAGTTAAAACAATCAACATGCTGCGCTTCAATGACTCTTCTCAATGAGGGAACATAAACTCTTCGTAATGGACTTGCATATCTGACAAAGAAACCTTCGAGTGATTTAGCTCCAAATTTGCCATCTTGATCAATTACAGTACACGGAGCTCCAAATGGTTCTAAGAACTTCAATTTCGGTTTCCGTCGGTTGATCATCTCAAAACAGGTCTTCTTTGTTGGTTTTACTGTTAAGACTCTGTTGAGTGTGTAACAAGCCGTTGCAACTGCTTCACTCCAGAAGCTGACTGGAAGCTTTGAGTCTGCAAGCATGGTTCTTGCAGTTTCGATTAAAGTTTTGTTCTTCCTTTCAGCGACACTGTTTTGCTGCGGAGTGTAGGGTGCACTAAACTCGTGCAAAATCCCTTTAGCATTGCAGAATTCCCTCATTTTAGTGTTTTTGAACTCAGTACCGTTGTCACTTCTAATACGTCTCACCGGAAGATGGTACATGTTCTCAAGCTTCTTGAAAAGAATTACTAAGTTTTCAAACGTCTCATCTTTTGATTCTTGAAAGAATAACCACGAGTATCGGGAATAATCGTTTGTTACTACCAAGCAGTAGAGATCTCCAGAGATGCTTCGGACATTCACTGGACCAAAAAGATCAAGTGGTAATTTTATCGAATTGTGAATCTTTCTCGGATGAGATTTCTTGATCTGCTTTCCCTTTTTACACTCGAGGCAATTATCTGACATATGAAAACTTTTTAGATTCACACCTTCCACCAAATCATTATGCACCAAATGATTCATCTTTCTTAGGTGAATGTGGCCCATCTTTCTATGCCATAAGATTGACTCCTTCTTAGTAGCTTTCGAGACAAAATATTGTGCCGTTTTTGAAGAAGTAGTAGCATTTCCCATGTCAAGAACATACAAATCATTCTCTCTTGGTGCACGCATGAGTATCCACTCGTCAGGTATTTTGAAACCTGGTTTGATAATCATGCATTCTTTATCGTTAAAGTGGATGGTAAATTTCTTATCACAAATTTGAGAAACACTCAGAAGGTTGTTCTCAAGCTCCGCAATGTAGTTCACTTGATCAAATGAAACAACTCCGTTTGAGAGCTTTCCTTCGGCGACAATCCTTCCACCTTGGTTTCCAGCAAATCCAACATATCCGCCATTGATAGCTTTTATGTCGAACAAGAGCGCTTTCATTCCTGTCATATGTCTGGAAGCTCCACTATCCAGAATCCACTTGGAAAGTACGGATCTTTGGAGCCCCTGCACATTTCAACATTTAGTTAAACAGCGCGGCCCAAGCCTTCTTGGTCTTGGGTTGAATTGGATAACCATCATCGTAATCAAATTCACATTCGTCAGCATAATCAAATTCATATTCATCATCTGGATTTTCTATGATGTTTATGTTTGAAAACTTCACTTTCTTTTTGTCTTTCAAACTATTACCACTTGTAATTTTGACAGTTTCAGACTTGATCTCAGATTTTAGTTCTTTCATGTTATCACTAGTCTTAAAAGGCTCAGACTTAGTGATTTCAGATGTTGTTGACCTTTTCTTAGCAACCCAGGCTTGCGATTTTATGCTAGCCTTTTTGATGTAAAACTTTGTTTCAGTTGCTTTTGAAGATTCACATTTTTTGAAAGTTGAATTTTTAACTTCAGGTTTTAATTCAAAATTTTGTTTCATTTCCTTTATGTCAACATTTCTTTTCAAAATTCTTATTTGCCCAATCTCTGGTTGCTTAAATTTTTCAACATCTGAACTTTCTTTTCTTTGAAGATAAACCGGTTTTGATTTCGGACACCTTCGTGCAATATGACCAACTTCGTTGCACTTGAACCAATCAGATTATCATGTGAGTGTCCACTAGTGGATTTTACACCACTTGTGGCTTTCACCTTATCTCGAAGTTCTTTCTGTTTCTTACACTTGTCATTTGATTGCTTTCCAATCAAACTTTCCTCATTGACCGTGCTTGTCCCATAAACGAATTTCATGTTTTTATCTTTGTACTCGTGAAATAGTGACTTTTTCTTAACCGTTTCTTCTTCCTCATCTAGACCCAGCCCAGCTCTCCGGTTTTCCAGATGATCACCACCCTTTCTCCGGTAGTTATTGTAATTTCTTTTGGGTTTAGAATAGAATTTCTTTTCATTTTTCTCCAGGTTATCTGATGTGACTTCAACCAGTTTAAACAGTTTATCTAATTGATCTTCTTTGACATTCCAAATCGGAAAACTGTCATCAAAGTATAATCTATCAGATTCCTTAACCTTGTACATGACAACGTTAAGATCATCACATAGATCGTCTTCCGATGATGTCTCATCATTTTCAGAATTTGTGTCAGAACTGTTCAAACTCGAGGTGGCGCTATCGAAGCTGCCATCATTAGAATAGTCCAGAACATTTTCAACCATTTTTACCACCGCATTGTCATCGTCTGATTTACTATATACTACATCAATGTTCTCCGGCAATTCAATTTTCTTTTCAGATAACAACTCAATGTTGAGTGTCTTACCATCCCATCAACAGTTTTGCGACACTACTTCTCGCAAAGGGGTGGAGGAACATTGTTGTATTCTTTACTAATTTCCTTTTTAGATTTTTCTTCTGATGGAATTGTGCGAAGAATGTGATCAATGACGTATGCGTTAGTTGAATAACTACTCAAAAGTTGGTGAACACATTCTGTTTCAATTTTCATATCCTGGAGTTGTTGTTTAGTTTCAGCAATGGTGTTAATATAGATGTTTATTGCTTTTTGTTTATCCATTACTGTACCTTTCAACATCCTTATGGTATCATATTGTTCAATATTATTTCTATCGAGCCTGCCATAATCATCTTTCATTTTGTCATACGCTCCCTTCATTGTACGATAACCGTATTTGAAATGTTCATTATGTACATTTAGTTCAGCGATGATTTGTGATTTTTTGGCGCATTTAGCACATGGCTCGGTACATTTTGTGCAAGGTTTTACAACCCCCACAACTTGCACTTTAACAACTTCCTTTACCTCTGGACCTACCTTGGTTAGATTCGCCATCATAGCTTTATCTGCAAAGTCCTTAAGGTTTTCGGCAGTTACTTCTTGAACAACATCAGTACTTTCTTCATTCGACTTCTCCTCGATCACTTGCTCCTGAGAACTTCCATCAAAGTGTCCTGAAAAACTATCACACGAGTTAGGAGATAATATTCCTTATTCTTCATGTGAAGATATTCCTCTTCCTCTTGTTGTTGCAGATACTGTTCCAATAGAATATTCTCTAGAGCTGCTGCTTCTTCGGCAAATGTATCTTCAACAATCTCAGCCATCAATGCAACTCCGGTCTTCTTACCAATATAAGAATTCCAATCGAAGCCATTATCCTTGTTTGAAGCAACCATTGCTTTATCAATGTTACTGCTGTTTGACTTTTCCTGGATCTCAACTTGTGTCTTCTTTGGGAAAGGCTTGTATTGAAGAGATTTCTTGTAATATTCGTTGCCTCCACCAAATGGACTTTGATTGCCCGTGGCTTCAGGATTTTTGCATTCTCTCTTAAAATGCCCTTTCTGTCGGCATCTGAAACAAGTGACCTTCGATTTGTCGAACCCTAGCTTGTTGCTTGATTTTCCGATATCTCGTCCAGTGAGTGCAACAAACTTTGTGACCCTTCGAATGATAGAAGCTATAGACCACTTGATTTCCATCAGTTCAAGCTGTTCTTCGTCCACTTGATCGTAGTCTTCAGGGTCATATCGGGATTGCCAATCTTTCCAGCTACAAGACTTTCGTTTGATTCTAGAACAATGGCAAGAAGTGACATATGTTGTTTTGCAACTTTCTCAGAAACAACATTGTTTAGATTTACAGCAATGTTACACTTGTACACATTTGGATCAGAATTCGTTTGTTGATTCTGATTTGCTTGACTTTGATAAGAAGCATTTGACCCTGCGCTTGAGAACAAAGAGCTTTGTGGACTTTGATCATATTGAGGATATGATTGGCTCTGATTCTGTGGAGAAGAATTCATGTTGCATTGAACGCTGTATGTATCTTTGGGCTTGAAATACTATCTTGCATTCCGTTCTTGTAATACAGACCAACATCTTGAACAATGTTAGCATTCTTCGATTTCGCAATCTTCAGTAATTCCATTTTATGACCTTCAAGTTTGTCGATGAATGTTGACAACTTAAAGAATTCCCAATTTGGACTTTCTTTCAGAACCATCAAATAAGTAGTCCACTCTCCATCAGGTAAGGCATCTGCAAGCTTATCGATGTATTCTGGTTCAGTCTTCTCAAGACCATGACTTCTCATTTGGACTTTCAGATGACAGAAGCGCTCAATCATCTGTTTCATTGTCTCACCCTTCAACATGTTGAAAATATCGAACTCCTTCATGATGACAGCTTTCTTACTCTTGATCATCTCTGCGCTACCTTGGTATTTCTTTTGCAGTGATAACCAGAGATCTCTCGCAGTAGTATACTCGAGTAATAAGACCAGAATATCCTCTTTAACAGATTGTTGAATGAGGCTTATCATCTTTTTCTCAGCTATGTACTCATCTTTCTGTATTGTGGTGTACTTGTACTTCTCTAGTACTTGCTAATGTTCGTCCAACGGAACAGTGTAACCTCTCTCAATCGACACCCAGCCTTGGAAATGCATGGTCTGAACCCAATAAGTAAATTTCTCCTTCCATCCTTCATACTCGTCCATGCTCATTAACTTTGGCGGTTTAACAGACGTGCCCATCTCATTGTCTAGATTGACTTGCTGTATGACATTAGCATTGGATGTACCCACTCCTGACATATACGCTCTCTGAATATCATCCATCGTGAATACCGAAACACGTACACTGAAAACACGTTAAAACTTTTGAAAATGTTAGAATTACTACAAGTTCGGTCGAACTTGTAATTAAAATGAAGAATTCTCAGAATTATCACAAGTTCGGTCGAACTTGTGACTTTTGATTTAAAAATGTCCCTGAGTAACCTCAGTCGAATTTGTACTTGAGTTTATAAGAAAGATGTGCAAGTACGGGCGAACTTGGTTAAAGTTTTCTTGAATTTTATCAAGTTCGGTTGAACTTGACAAAATATCAGTGAAATTTTAGTAAGTTCGAGCGAACTTAGCAGAATTCCTTCAAAAACACCTCAAGTTCGAGCGAACTTGGTAAAACTCACTGAAAAAGTGACTTTTTACCTCAAGTTCGGTCGAACTTGGCTAACAAGTTCGATGATAAAGGTTTTGAAAACATGGTTTTTTGCAACATTTTGATACTAATTCGTTTGATTTTAGTCTCCAAACTTTCAGGGGTTTAGCTATGTTGTATTTAACATGTCATATTGAAAATTGGACGGAATTTGCCCATGAATTCTTCATTTTTGTGAAAAGGTTATGTCTTGATACCAATCAAATCAGGCTATTCTAGCTCTGATACCACTTGTAGGACCGATCCTCGATGCTTAGGAACCTAGATTTGATATCTATTGTCCGTAATAGCGGAAATATTACAACAAGTTTACCAATAGACAAGAACTAATCAGTTAAACGTCAATTTTATTGACTAAACGTCAAGAATCCAAATTGACAGAGCTTCGCCTCAGAGATGCCAAAGTTACAAATGAGAGAGGCATGCTAGCTATTTATAGATGTTCAAGTTCTCCAGAGGATAGCTAAGTTCGCCCGAACTTGACCTAGTCAAGTTCGGCCGAACTTGTCTTTACATGTTACTCATGGGCGAACTTGACCTCTTAATACATAAATACTACTTTTTGCTAGCCTAAACAACTCTATTCTTTACAGACTCGATATAAGACTAAGACATAGACATTCTGCACCAACAATTACAAAAGTTATTGGACAAGAGTTTTATTCAACCAAGTTTCTCACCTTGGAGAGCTCCGGTTTTTTTGTGAAAAAGAAAGATGGTATGTTTCGTATGTATATCGACTATAGTGAATTGAACGAGCTTACCATAAAAAATCATTATCTCTTGCAAGGATTGACGATTTCTTCAATTAGCTTCAAGGGTCTGGTTATTACTCTAAGGTCGCCTTAAGATCCAGGTATCATCAATTGTGTATTTAAGAAGAAGATATACCGAAGACGACACTATGAGTTTCTATTCATGCCCTTTGGACTTACGAATGCTTCTGTCATCTTCATGGATTTGATGAACCAAGTGTGCAAACCTTATTTAGATAAACTTGTGATAGTAATCATGGATGACATTTTGATATATTCACGTTCAAAGAGGAGCATGAAAATCATTTGAGATTAGTCTTGAAATTGTTAAGAAATAAAAAGTTATATGCTAAGTTCTTAAAATGTGACTTTTAGATTCGAGAAGTTCATTTCTTAGGACACATGGTGAATGAAAAAGGTATACATGTAGACCCCGCTAGGATGGAAGGTGGGAAGTGCGAAAGATTCCTACCAAGGTGCGTCAATAATTCTTAGGTCTTATAGGCTATTATAGGAGATTCATCGAAAACTTTTCCAAGGTAGCACAATCCCTAACCATGTTGACCCATAATGATAAGAATTTTAAGTGGACCAAAAAACAAGAATCAGCTTTCTAATTATTGAAACAAAAGTTATGTGATGCGCCTATCATATCCCTCCCCAAAGGAATGGACAATTTTGTAGTTTATTGTGATGCATCACATCAAGGTTTGGGTTGCGTGTTCATGCAACATAAGAATTGCTTGTGCTTCTAGAGAATTGAAAATTCATGAGAAAAACTACACAACACATGATCTGGAATTAGGTGTTGTGGAATTCACCCTGAAGATATGGATACATTATTTATATGGTACTAAGTGTACAATTTACACGGATCATAAGAGTTTTCAACACATTTTTGACCAGAAGATGGGTCGAGTTGTTAAACGATTATGATTGTGAGATAAAATACCATCAGGGTAAGGAAAACGTTGTAGTGGATGCCTTATGTTGGGATTGAACCTTTGGAAAGGAACAGATGATACAAAGTCAAAACATACCATCCGAGCTTTGGTCCAGCTATCAGAGGTTTCTATCCACTGATAGGCTTTTACTGCTTTCAATAAAGAACATTGTTACCTATCCTCTGACAGAAGAAACTCCCAACCGCTGATAGAAGAATACAAGATCAGAGGTTGGCCAGCAGTGTTTAGTCTAGTCTTAGTTAAATCAATGTAACAGTGCTATGCACTGATAGCTTTAGTCTAGCAGTGCTTATAGTTAGTTACGTTTGTTAGATGTCACTATCAACCATGACGTCATTGTAAGACGATCAGTGGTTAGATAGTTAGTATAAATAGGCGCTCATCGTAACAGTTTTACTTGTCTTCTTAAAAAGATCAATTTCGCATATCTTCTTCATTTCTTACTATCAAACGATCGTTATTGGGCTAAGAGGGAGTTTGTGAATCACTTGCAATCGTTTAATTACTTAAAAGCAAGATGGTGATGAAAACAAACGACCAATTGATTGTTGTAAAAGTTTTCCATTAATCTGCTGCACTTAGTCTCTATTTTCAATCATTTTCCATTATTTGAAACAAAAACAGCAATCAATTCAAACTTAGATCCTGACAATTAGTATCAGAGCTTGGTCCATCGATTTTGATTTAAATATCAAATTGATTTGAACAGATCAGCTCTTTGTTGCTAATTTCGTTTGATAAGTTTTGCTCGAATACAAAGTTTTATTACTACAAAAGTTTTTAAAACACAAATCTGTTGTAAACAAGAGAAATGGCACAAAACACATTGGATTCCAATATTGGATCCATGTTCAAACCACCTATGTTGAAACGAAATGAGTATTTTATTTGGCAACGTAGGATGGGTCATATTCTCGGTCAACAGAACACCGGATGCTGGAGATCCGTTGTGTTTGGACCCCATGTTCCCATGGTTCCAAGTACAGAGGATCCCCACACTCAAGTCCCTAAAAAACTCGAAAATTACTCTGAACAGGATTTCCTCAAAATTGAATTGGATGCTAAGGCTTTTAGCATCGTTGCTTCAGCTTTTCCCAATGAGATTTATGCGGGATTACTTCATTGTAATAGTGCTAAAGAGTTATGGGATGCTCTTAAAGAGCAATTTGGTGGTACTGAAGAGGTGATCGAGAATAATAGAGAAGTCTTGAATCAGCAGTATGAAATATTTTGCCATGTAAAAGGTGAGTCACTAACCCAACAGTTCGAGAGATTTAGCTGTCTCATAAGCGAATTCGAGTAGATGTGAAATTTCCTAATTCGACTATCAATAGTCGTTTCTTATGATCACTACCAGAAAAATGGGAGACAATAGCTTATGTTACTCGAACATCTGTTGGTTATAAAGAAATGACCCTCACACAGCTTCATGGTCGACTTCTCACTTATGAGAGGAGTTGAACCAGAAAAAGAAGCTTCAAGGACCTGGGAAAGTGACTGATGTCTAGACACTAGGAAACACTGCTCTCTATAGTCATGAAGAGGGGTCTGGTAGTGGAAAGGATCAAAGTTTTGATCATTACATTGACATAACTTCTGGAAACAATTTCAACTTTGATCCCTGTACACCCAATTTTTCTTTTGCTGCAAATTGTGAAAGCCAAACCTCTGACAATCTGAGTTTTAAGATGAATGACTTACAACACTTTGAACCCACGGATTTGGAAGAAATGGACATCCTATACCAGTTGGCACTTTTGAGTGTCAGGGCTAGTAAGTTTTACAAAAGAACTGGTAGGAGGTTTCCAGGATTGCATGGGGGTTAAAAGTTGGGTTAGATAAATCAAAGATAAAATGCTTTAAGTGCAATAGGATAGGACATTTTGTCAGGGAATGCAGAACTCAAACTATAGGACCAATTGTTATCCATCCTGGCCCTAGTTCCCAAAGCACTATCTAATATTCCCAGTTTGCCCCTACACAACAAATGCAAAACACTGCTCATTTTGCAAGTCCTGTAACAACTGTCCCTATTCATTATGTCCAAACCTCTGCTCCACAGATTCAATATGTTCAGGCACCACCTCAAGTGCATGTGCAACAAGCTCCACATGTCACTCAACTACTCAAACCACTGCTACACCAGCAGAGGTTACACAACAAAGCTTCTTTACCCAAGCTTTTGTTGACTGGAGTAGTTTGCCTGAGGATTTAACTGATGAAAACTTTGCTCTCATAGCCAAAAAAGATTTTGAAAATGAAAACTTATGTTTTATGGCTCTTGAGACCATAGTTGAAGGTGATGAGTCTGTGGAACAGGAGTCAAAATCTGACGTGGTTGAATGTTGTAAAGCAGTGGTTACACCAGAAGTTACACCTGTGGTTGAAATGAATACTGCTGAGGTTGAAAAAGAAAATCTATCTGACCCATGGGACACAGAGGTGTGTGAAGAAGAATGTGAGTGTTCTCTTATGGCTGCTTCGAAGGTATCACCTCAGATCCTAAAAGATCTATGCTCTGAAAATGCATTATTGCTTTTGCAAACATAAAACAGTTGAATGAAAATCTGAGAAACAAAATTTTGGAAGATGAACTTAAATTTGAAAAACTTGTTAAAGAGTTGAAAACAAAATTAAGTGAAAAAGATTCTGAAATGAGTAGCCTAAGGCATGAATCAAGCATAACCAAAGATCAGCTCCAAACTATGGTAGAAAATACCAAGTTTGCAAACAGGAGCTAGAATCTACCCAGATCACTTGTGAAAAATGGCTAGAGTCTTGCAAAGGTTTTGAGCTTATGCTTGATGCTCAAGTCAAGAGCAACATAAAGTTTGGTTTAGGCTTTAGGGAATATGACCATACTTGTGAAAATGTTGCAAAAATTGACTCTGAGCTGGTTGAAATAGTCCCAACAAACTTGGCTGGTGAAGAAATTAAAATCACTGATAAAAAGGGAAACAAAATTGTTCTTGAAAAACCAGAAGAAAAAACAGTTGAAAATATCAATTTAAACCAACCTGGTCAGATGAGTGTGATATTTTGGAAAACTTCAAGCCAATTGACTTTTCAACTATTGATGGTATAAAAGTACCAAAAGCATTGGTGATCTCTATCAAAGACTTGCCAGTAGAGGTTACATCATCTGCTCTCAAAAAGTCTGATAAGAAAAGGAAGGAAAAGGTTAAACACTTGTTTTGTAAATTTTGTGAAAAGAGAAATCATGATATAGCATATTGTTTCCTTTTGAAAGCTATGATATAAACAAAACTTGTGTTATACCTAAATCTCCTAGATGCACCATTTGCAACAAAACAAATCATCCAAATCAAGAGTGTGTCTATCTCAAAACCTATCATCAAAAGGTAAAAGAGATTAGAGAAAAGGATCTAGAAAGAAAATTCAAATATTGCAAAACAAAATTTTGAATCATGTGAAACATCTGTCACCAAAGCTTTAAATCAAACCTCTGTCCACAGAGAAATTCAAGTAACAGATGCACCTCCATCAAACTAGTTTCCAAGAGGTAAAAGCCAGCCTAATTACCAAAAGGTGCCTATGACTTATGAGACTTACAAAAAGCCTTCTAAGCCAAGGATAAATAGACATCCTCATGGTATCAACAGTTGATAGGAGGTAGCTCACAGCAGTGGTTACAAAAGTCTGATCCAACCACTGCTCATCAGTCTGAACTTGAGTCTGGATCACCTGATAACCATCCAAAGCCATTTTGGCTTTGGAGACTCACATGAACTAATTATTTCAAAACATGTGCAGGGAGCTTCTACTTGCCTTGACAGTGTTTGGTATGTAGATAGTGGAGGCTCTTGGCACACGACAAGATGTAAAGCCCTGTTCAGAGATTTTAAAGCTCATGGAGGAGGTGATATATCCTTTGTGAATAATTCAAAAGGAAAGATGTTAGGGTCAGGATGTGTCTCAGCAGGAAAACTCAAGTTTGAAAATGTGAATCACATTGACAATTTAAAATTCAATCTCTTAAGTGTTTCACAGATGAGTGACAAAGGTTATGGTTCCTTTTTCACAAAGAAAACTTGCCAGATAGTAGGCCAGAGGTTGTCAAAAAGATTGATCAGATCATTACTGAGAGCAGAGCACAGTTGACTGCTCATAGAGTAGGAAATGTGTATGTTTTGGACTCCTCATAGAGTAGGAAATGTGTATGTGGTTGTCAAAAAGATTGTCAAATGCATGCCTGTTTTCAGTTGCCTCAAGCAAAGAAACAGAGCTATGGCATAAAAGACTAGGACACACAAATATAAAAGCTATCTCCACTCTCTCAAAACAAAATCTGGTTAGAGGTCTACCCCAAAAACAATTAACTTGTGAAGAGCATTGTGTTTCCTTTTTGAAAGGTAAACAACATAAAAGCTCTTACAAGTTAATTGAGGAGTCCAAAACAAGTCATTGCTTATAGTTGCTTCATATGGACTTGTTTGGACCTGTAAAAATCATGAGCTTAAAACACAAAAGATACTGTCTGATGGTAGTTGATGATTTTTCCAGGTTCACATGGACTTTCTTTTTACACTCTAAGGATGAAACAACAAATATTTTGCAATACTTTGTTAAACAAGTTGAAAAGCAATTTGATCTGCCTGTAAAAATCTTTAGGAGTGATAATGGGACAGAATTTAGGAACAAGGAGTTGGATGCCTTCTGTGAGTCAAAAGGGATTGTTAGACAATACAGCATCCCTAGAACTCCAGAACAAAATGAGGTTGTTGAAACAAAAAACAAAACTTTAATTGAATCAGCAAGGACTATGCTTGCAGACTCAGGTTTACGCTTGTCTTTTTGGGCAGAGGCTGTAAACACTGCTTGCTATGTCGAGAACAGAGTTTTGATAAACCCTAGGCATCAAAAGACTGCCTATGAATTGCTCTACAAAATCAAACCTCTAATCTCTTATTTCAAAGTCTTTGCTGCCCATCCTTCATTTTAAACATCAAGGATTCAATATCCAAGTTTGCAGCCAAAGTTGATTGTGGTTATTTTCAAGGATACTCAACCACTACCAAAGCCTACAAAGTTTTTAACTCAAGGACCAAGTGTGTTGAGGAAACTCTAAATGTGAAGTTCAATGAACTCTCATCCTTGAAAATCCCAGCAAATGGACCTGCTGAATTGTTTGACCTGTCTAAATTTACATTTGAAGATGTGTCTGTCAAGGCTAACCCTGCAGGTACCCCACAATCATCATTTGAAGAACAAGGATATGATTGCATTCTTCCAAGTTTCAAACTCAATCCTACAGGCAGAGGAGCAGATGTTAGTAGCAATGGTGAAAGCTCTGCCAGGTCAACATTGGTTAATACTCAAACATCTGCCAGCTCTCAAAACCAAACATCTGTTGATAAAAGTCCACAACAAATGGATGAAAATCAACCCACTTTCACATCCATACCCCCAATTCCTCCACCACCATTCCAATCAGAGGCTGGACTATCAAATTCACCAGCAGAGGTTAGCTCAGATGATACACATTTGCAAGCTTCACCTCAAAATGCCATTGTCCCATATCAAGGTGATTTGATATTCCTCAAAAGCCATCCATTGGATCAAGTTATTGGCAACATCAATGAGGGTATGCTCACAAGAAGCCAAGCCAAAACATTTGTCTTTTTGATGGATTTCTATCACTCACACAGCCTGTCAAGTACTAAGAGGCACTGAAAGACAACAGCTGGGTAGAAGCCATGCAAGAAGAGCTCCTGCAATTCAAGAGACAACAAGTTTGGGAACTTATACCACTGCCAAAGATGTGAGTCCCATCGTCACAAAGTGGGTCTTTAAGAACAAAACCGATGAAAGGGGTATTGTTGTCAAAAACAAAGCAAGGCTCGTGGTTCAAGGCTATAGACATGAAGAAGGGATTGACTATGATGAAACTTTTGCTCCAGTAGCAAGGCTGAAAGCCATTCGCCTGTTCTTAGCTTTTGCTGCTAACCACAACATCAAGGTGTATCAAATGGACATCAAAAGTGCATTCTTGTATGGAAAGATCAAGGAAGAAGTATATGTTTGCCAACCTCCTAGCTTTGAGGATCACTTCCATCCTGATCATGTGTACAGGTAAAACAAAGCATTGAATGGTCTAAAACAAGCACCAAGAACCTGGTACGAGACTCTATCCACTTTTCTCTTATCCATTGGTTTTACTAGAGGTAGGATTGACAAAACCCTATTTTTAAAATGGAAAGGAAAAGATTTGATGCTTGTCCAGATTTATATGGATGACATCATTTTTGGATCCACATGCACTGCCATGTGTGAAGAGTTCAGAAAACTCATGGCAGCAGAGGTTGAGATGAGTGCAATGGGTGAGTTGCAATGTTTTCTTGGTTTACAAGTCAAACAAATGCAAAAAGGGACTTTTATTCATCAAAATAAGTATGTGAAAGAATTACTTAAGAAATTTGATATGAATGATTGTAAACCTTGCAGCACGCCCATGGCAACATCCAAGCTGGTCACTATAGATGGCAGAGATGACCTTGTTGATCAAACATTGTATAGAAGCATGATTGGGTCTTTATTGTACCTAACTGCATCACGGCTAGATATTATGTTTGCCACATGTGTTTGTGCTAGATCACAGTCAATACCAAGAAAATCATATCATATTGCTGTAAAAAGGATATTCAGATACATAGAAGGTGCTCCCACACTTGGTGTCTGGTATCCAGCTAATGGTAACATTGAGCGTGCAGGATATTCTGATAGTGATTTTGCTGGATATAAAACAACAAGGAAGTCCACATCTGGAGGAGCCCAATTCCTAGGGGATTGCTTAGTGTCTTGGCAAAGTAAAAAGCAAGTTGCACTATCCACATCCACTGCTGAAGCAGAGTATATAGCTACTGCAAGTTGCACTGCTCAAATTTTGTGGCTTCAAAACCAACTCTTGGATTTTGGTGTGACTGCCTTGAGGACTCCTCTCAAAATTGATAGTCAAGCAGCAGAAAACATCATCAAAAATCCAGTCTCGCATTCCACCACCAAGCACATTGACATCAGACATCATTTTGTGAGGGATTGCTATGAAAAAGGTCTGATTTCTTTACAACATGTCCATACCAAGGATCAACTAGCAGATGTGTTGGCAAAAGAAATTGATGCTTCCACATTTGACAGCTTGATATCTAGGCTTGGAATGCTAAACATGGATTAAAACAATTTTTCTTGTGATCCATGTGTAAATAGCAATAAAATGTTTTTTAGAAAATCATAAATTCATCCTTAAAAATAGTTAAAATGATTTTTTCAATAAAATCCTTAAAGTCTGTTCAAAGCTCTGATAGCTCAAAAACACTGTTGTTTAGAAAAATCTATCCACTGATGCAAACCTCTGATAGTGTTTAAAATTGGTCACACCCACTGGTAGTTTTTACTCTAACAGTGGTTAGCCAAAACAACTGTTTTCCATTGTCAAACAGAGGTTACACGTGGACAGATGTTACTCGACAGATGTTGCATCAGACGCCACGTATAGTGCACTTTTTGAAAAACCCTATAAAACCTTCTTCTATCCCCAAACAGAGGTTTCATCTTTCTTGTGCGATTTCAAATTTCTTCAAAGCCTATCTTTCACAAATCATCCAACAATCATGACTCCTAAAACCAAATCGGAGAAGAAATCGACACAAGAAAAACCCCCATTTATCCTCATCATCAAAACACCACACAATTACACTGCTATTCTTGAAGAAACCGACACAAACATTCGTTATCATCCAATGATCCGGATTCTCAAAGAATCAAAATTCAAATCACATGTTGGAAGTCAAAGCCGTTGTGTACATCGATTCTTTAAAAGAATTTGGGCAAATGTTAAACTCCACTCATCCGCTGATGATGTGCCCTATTCCATTACATCCAAAGTAGGGGGCAAACAATTACAGATAAGCCCACAATCTATCTCCCAAGTCTTCATGTTAAATGATATGCAACATCCGGTATCATTTCCTTTGAGGGAGATGCAACATGAATTCGTTGAAAGAGGTTACACCGGATAGTTGAAAGGTATGACAATCTTCAAACCTAATTTTCCAACAGAGATGAAATTCTTTTTCCACACCCTAGTTACTTGTGTCTCTGCAAAAACAAATGCTTTCAATGAGATTCCACTGAACATGCAGTATCTGGGATTTGCAATTTTAACTGGTTCTGATTTTAACTTCTCCCAAGTGTTGTTCAATGATCTTGTAACTAATTTTAAAAATATTTCAAAACAAAAAGCTTTCTTGATACATCCAAGATTCATGAGTGTTTACTTGCAAGACCAGATCAAATCAAACGCAAGTAACCAAGGTGCAGTTACAAACGCTGGCAGCCTAAACCATGAAACGTTCACACAAATTACAAATCAAGATAAAGTTTCCAAAACAGAAACAGAGGAGGCTGAGCCTATTTTCCAAGAACAAAATGTTCAAGCTCAACCTCCGGCTGCTGAGCCCACTGCTCTAGGTGATTAGGGCATCACAACCGCTGCTCTAAAACCTACACCTAAAATTTCCAAAAAGAAACCATCCAGAGCATCCCGAAAACCCACCAAACCCAAAAAGGGTCCTCTGGAAGATGAGATCCCAGAGGTAAACCCAGTGACACCACTAAAGTCACCAACCACTGCTGCTACTTCTTCACAGCAGATGGTAAAAAGATCTCAAACTGGCTTTGAAACTCCTCCTGCATCCTCACAAAAGAATCAGGTTGTAGGCACAGGGACACCTAATTATGAAGCTCTAGGATCACTTGGTTCTATCTTCCACAATCCCTCTCCCAGGGCAATGTCGCTTTCTACACAGCCACTCTCACCAATTCCATCTTTACCACCAACTATGTTACCCTTGCTGAATGCATTAGAAATTGAGCAGACATTATCCAGCACTTCTCACTAGCCTATCATTGAGAATATACTTCAACCAGAGGCCGGGTCTGACTTATTTCTACATGCTAGCCCATCATCAAATGAAGAGGCTACATCCCTTGGGTTACATGTAACCCTTGGTGATAGTTCAATAATGGTAGCCACTACAACTATTGAACTCCCAAGTTCTCAATTAGATAGTGGTTACATAGCTAAGACCTTGTTGAAGGCAACCACTGCTGAGGCTACTAAGGTAACCTCTGCTCCAGTGGGAAGTCCCCAGAACCAAGATAAAGGGGCATATAAGATTGAAGCAAGTGGTAAACCACTTGCTCATGATATCTTGGATAAAACTACCACATCTGGTAGGAGTTCAGATGATCCTATTAAGTTAGGTGATGAGCTAAAATATCAGGAATTGACGGAAAGGGTTACCAAGGTTGAAAGCACTGTTGATGAAATAAAAGATCTTTTGAAACAGTTGATCACTATACATAGCCAAACCCCTGTTCCAACCATTGCTAAGCTCAAATCTGTAATATCTCCAATCTTTCAACAAGAGAAACACTTCCTGGAACAGAAACATAAGCATCAGATGATGGAACTCAGATTTATGGTTGATGCAAGATATAATGACACTGCTGCAAATATCAAGGCAATCAAAGCCCACTTCCTCATCACCATTGGTACATCTCCTCCTACTGTCATTTTTGTCAGTCCAGATGAAGCCAAAAAGGGGGAGAAACCTTTGGGAAATAAAAAGTTGAAGATGGATGATGATAAGGCAAGGCCTACAGTGAATATTCCTAAGCCAGATGGTTCAAAGAAACCAAACTTAACTGAAGATATCTTGGCAAGGGCAAAGAATTCCCATAAGAAGTCTGTGTTTGATGAAGGCAAGGTGCTGATTGAGAAAAAGATTGATCAGCAGTTAGAAAAGGGAGAGACTGGTACCTCAACAAAGAGGAGATCTTCTTCAAAAGCAAGACAACCAGAATCCACACCTCTCAAAACTAAAGATGCTACCAATCCAACCACAAAAACCTCTGCCAATACAAAATCAACCAGATCTTCTCACACAAAACTCATATCCACCTCAACAAATGTTACGGCAACTGTTGGGCCAACATCTGTTGACACAACAGAGGTTGTAGCAGATGTTACCACAACCACTGCCATTCTCACTTTTCCTACATCCACACAACAACTACCAACACCACCAAGAATTCCAAGTCATCCATCATCACCTTCGATCAGTTTTAAGAGGAGAAAAGTTACAAAGGTCATAAATGAAGAAAAGATCCATGCTCCTTTGCCTATTGCATCTGCACCAATGCAAAATCTAACCTCTTTTTCCCCAACTGAAACGTATGCTCCCTCAAAAGAAGTGATTCCTGCAGCTATAAAATTTCCTCTTGATTTGTCTGCAGTCAAGAAAGAAATCATATCTTTCTATGATGAAGAAGTCCATACAAAAGACACTTCCCTTCACTTCAAGGTTATCCAAAGCCTGCAAATATTGATCAGTATCTGGCACTCAAAGAAAAACAGGCAGAGGATATTGCTAAGAAGTTGTCTAAAGGAAAAAGTGATAGAGAGTGCAAAATCAACTCAAGTTTCAATTGAGCAAAGTCCAATCCCTTGAAAGATTCTCAAAGAATTTATCAAATAAATTTTCTGAAGCAGAAGATAAACTCTTGAAAGAAAATTACATCTCACACATCATGGAAACAAAGAAATATGCTGCTACAAGAGCACAGTTCAAGGATTTGTCTGTGAGTGAGCTTCAAGAAGAAAATGCAAGAATAGAAGCACAATAAAAAGATCCTCATAACAAACCTACATGTCCAGACTGGAAAAAATAAAAGAAGAATGTACCTAAAAAGACCCTAAAGCTCAGAAGAATGAAGGAAGAGCTAATTCAGAATCACTATGGGTCAAAGAATCAGGTGATGAGATAAGGGGGAGATAAGAGTGTTAGATACATACAAAATGCTTGAAGCTTGAAGGAAAAAGGATCCATCAATGCCTCCTAAACCTGATTAGTCCAAAGAAGATGCTGCTCTCAAAGCTTCCTAAACCCGAGATAGGGGGAGATAAGAGTGTTGGATACATACAAAATGCTTGAAGCTAGAAGGAAAAAGGATCCATCAATGCCTCCTAAACCTGATTATTCCAAAGAAGATGCTGCTCTCAAAGCCCGGCTCTCTAAAAGGCCCAGCTCAACAACTGTCCAATCCACATTTGCTTTGGTAAAACGAAAAAGGAAATAAGAGTTGTCTGAGAAGGTTGACAAAGAGTTTAAGAAAGTGTTTATCAAAGAAGGAATCAAGAATATGACGGACTATCCAACAGATGATAGAAATTTGAAGATTTAACAAGAGTAGCTCCTTTTCTTTCCTCAGCAATAAAAGCTCCTTCAAGAAAGCCATCAGACCCAAAAATTCTAAAGTGGAAGGTCAACAAAGACACCCATGAATTGACTCTGATCAAATCTGATGGTAAAGTCACTAAACTATCCATGGAAGCTGCTTATCGGCTTACAATAGAAGACTTCCACGAACTACTAAGTTTAGAACTTGAGAAGGATGCTGATGACTTAGAATCTTTTAACTTTGAGCTACAATTCAAAGGTCGAATAAGAGAGTTCTTTCTGAGGAATAAAGATCAAGAATAAGGTTTTTTGGCATCATCTGTTCCAGGGGCGATTGTTGGGATTGAACCTTTGGAAAGGAACAGATGATACAAAGTCAAAACACACCATCCGAGCTTTGGTCCAGCTATAAGAGGTTTCTATCCACTGATAGCCTTTTACTACTTTCAATAAAGAACATTGTTACCTATCCTCTGACAGAAGAAACTCCCAACCGCTGATAGAAGAATACAAGATCAGAGGTTGGCAAGCCGTGTTTAGTCTAGTCTTAGTTAAATCAATGTAACAGTGCTATGCATTGTAGCTTATAGTTAGTTACGCTTGTTAGATGTCACTATCAACCATGACGTCATGGTAAGACGATCAGTGGTTAGATAGTTAGTATAAATAGGCGCTCATTGTAACAGTTTTACTTGTCTTCTTAAAAAGATCAATTTCGCATATCTTCTTCATTTCTTACTATCAAACGATCGTTATTGGGCTAAGGGGGAGTTTGTGAATCACTTGCAATAGTTTAATTACTTAAAAGCAATATGGTGATGAAAACAAACGACCAAATGATTGTTGTAAAAGTTTTCCATTAATCCGCTGCACTTAGTCTCTGTTTTCAATCATTTTCCATTATTTGAAACAAAAACAGCAATCAATTCAAACTTAGATCCTGACACCTTAAACCACAGGGAACGGGCTAAGCCATTACGCGTCCAATCATCAGACTTGACCATCACACGAGTTTGACTGATAGAATTCATGAAGCCCAGGCAATGCGCTGAAACCGAAGAATGTGAAAAAGGAAAACCTTCGAGGTATGGTTGATTTGTTAGAACCCAAGTTGGACGAAATGTTATATTTCATGAATAAAGTTTTGGTGCCCTTGTATGGTGGTTTATGTGAGTTGGTTGTAGCCTAAACTTAAAAGTCCCAACATTCTATTCATCATCGTATTAAAGGATTTGAAAGAATAGTATTGGTGGTTGAAATTCAAAAGAGATATTGCGGCTTGTGTGGCTCGATTCTTGACCTGTTCTAAGGTAAAAGCCAAGTATCAAAAACCATCTGATTGCTATAACAACAAGAAATTCCCGAATGGAAATGGGAACAAATATCAATGGATTTTATCACCAAGTTACCCAAGACATCTAGTGGCCACAGGTCACACCCCAACCGATGGCGAAAACATCAAGGCGGGACGAAATAGATTGCTAATTGCTCATAAATACTAATTGGTGATAATATTTAAATAAAACCCATATTTCATTCATAACAACATTGTCATACGTTACAAGGAATTTCAAATACAACAATAACAAAGGGCAAAATTTGATACAACATTTTATAAACCTAACGTCTATATGTGTATCTAAGCATCATCACTACTCCATGGTTTAGCAAAATCTTCATCAACCTGTAACATGTTAAAAATACGAGTTCAATGCAAAGGCAAAGCGAGTACACAAGTTTGGTGATACATAGCATAAGTATAAAAGTGTAACTCGAATCCACATGGTAATTGTAAGCAAATTTCATACTAATCATGCAATACTAGATCAAACCCCGAGTTTCCACAAAAGATTAACAAGATCGAGCTTCCCTTGTCACAAAAGCGACAAGACTAAAATGAGTATGATAATCTTAACATAACCCCGACGGGTGGCGTGCTACTCCTGTAGCGCTATATATGATAAGTTGGGCTAGCTAAGTTAATGATCGAGCATGTATAATCAAGCATGTATCTAGACATAACAAGTATTCCTGTATAAGGATTGAGCATGTAAAAGCATGAGTTTGTGATGTGTATTTTGATAGGTAAACATGTTACAACCCAAAAGTGATTAAAACGGTAAATGGGTCGAGTGTACTCACGGTTTTGCTCAGTGTTCCACTTAAGAAATCCCGAGAGCTTTGTTGTGATGTTTAGAGTTTGGCACCTTGTCCTTCTACAAGAAGAACTTAGGTATTAGTTAGGAGTGTAACGGTAGATTCGTATTATTCGAGCAAGATTATGAAAATAAGACTAAAGTATTATGTATGAAAATAATCACTAGACATAGCACTTGTTCTTGACACTAATGATAACCCGAAAGGGTTTAATATGGTTTCATAGGTTCGAGACCTATTAGAATTGTGACAAGGAACTACATACTTTAGTGATAAACTTATTAAGTTGATAGGTGACTACTTAATCATCATCAAAGGTTTGGTTTTAATGATTTATATTATAGTCCATATATATATATAGTTTATGTACATACATATGTTATAAGTCAAGCATGAGTAGGATGATGAACACCCATTTAGGAACCTCTTTGATATTCAAGTAAGTCAAGCATGGAGGTAGGATGATGAACATCCATTTAACCTCTTTATATGATTCACCACTACACTAGTTGTCATAGACAACAAGGAGGGTCATGAATGTACAATAAGAAATGAACTAATACACAACTAATCTAAGAGAACATCAAGTGATGTGTGGTCTCAAAGTTTAAGATAGCCAAAGCTAACCATGGTGGACACACATGAACAAGTTATAAACTTGCACCACTTGTGAGCTTGAAGCTCTATGAAAACAGAAAGTTTGTAAGGATAAATCCTCTTGTTTGCATGTCTCAAACTTGTTTTTAAGCCTAATCAACTACAAGAAGTGTTATAAGCGTTCGGACATAGGTTTGAGATGAGTTAGACTCAAGTTCGATGGACATAAAAAAGTTTTGAAGTAGTTGAAATCATAACAGAAAGTTTAGGACACTTTAGGGGCACTTCCAGGTTTGGATTCTCCATGGAGAACTCTTGGATTCAATCCTAAATATTATCCAAGTAAAATGGAAGAAGAATCAAGTAAAAGACCAAGATTTGAGCAAGTTATGCTCACTTTTGTGAAGGTGACACAATCTGCCCGAAAATTATGATTATGAGAGTTCTTGAGGTGATTTGAGAGAGATGATGGAGTTGTGAAAGTGGAAAATATGTGGAGAACACTTGGGTTTTATAGGGGGGTGATTAGAGTTAGTTAGGAGGTTGTTTAATGAGCTTTGGAGGTGATTGGAGGGTGTTAAGATTGTCACACCCCGACCGATGGTGGAATCACCAGGGTTAGCGGCACTAGGCGGCCAGATTGTTCTCACGAGAATTCCATAACAATTATTCACAACATTACTAAACGTTTAACATCCCATACTATTAAACATAATATTCTAGATAATCATTACAAAATCCAAAGTTTTCTCATAAAAACAAAATGGTTCGATTTCCCCTAGATTTATTACATTCCAACTAAACAAAACAAAAGAAATAAACTAAGCTAAGCATGCAATCATCCAAGCCTCCGTAGCTAAATCCTCAACCTGTTACATACGTTAAAATACAAGTCAATACAATTAAGTAAAGGTGAGCATACAGGTTTGAATACTACTAGCATAGTCGATAAAGCGTTTGTGAAACAATCTAATTACATATCATGATACACCAAAACACTTAACATAACATAGGCTCATTTCTCATGCTAACTACCGTGAGAAGGCTTGCGCGTCCATCCTAACTAGACCCCGTCGGGTGTAAGCCACACTATAGTACCATACTAGCTAAGGAGGCAAGTTGACGAAAACAAGTCCTAGTCAAATGTTTCTAGTATCACGTATTCGAGCATATACAATCAGATTATTCACGTGTGATAAACAGTTTGATTTATGATGTGATTTTGATATACGAACGTATGTAACACCCAAAAAATGCGTTAAAGCGAAAATGGGTCAAGTATACTCACTGTGGGTGCGTGTAGGGTAAGTTGGGGATTCTGCGAGGAGTCGAGAAGAACGCTGGATCAGCCTGCATACGCGAACGGAAGTGCATCAGTCTCCGAAAAGCTGAAACGGTTAAGTCTTGGTTGGGCAGTAGCCAAGTTCGGGCGAACTTTCGTGTAAACACACAAGTTCGAGCGAACTTGTATGAATTTGGTGAGTTTATAGCCAAGTTCGGTTGAACTTGATGAGATTCTTAAGAATAAGTTCGGACGAACTTGTGGAGAATCCTTACTGAGGAGACAAGTTCGGGCGAACTTGTGTTGTTTCTTAAGAAACTAAGCAAGTTCGGTCGAACATGGTAGGAATTTGATGAAATTTAGCCTAAGTTCGGTCGAACTTGACCCATTTGGGGAACAAGTTCGGTCGAACATGACTAGAAGCTGCTGAAATCTTGAGCGAACTTGGTGTTTCCGAGTCCAATCTTGTGTTTTCACGTCGTTTGCTGAGTAAATCGAGTGTTCATCCCTCCGACCCTGTTCTACTGAACGAAGTTAGGTCAGAGATGTCTTTTCAGAGCAGTTTTAGCCGTTTTACAAAAGCGTGGGCTAATCCGGACGAACTCGGGGTTCGTTTGGGTTAGTCCGGCTTGTGTAAACCGTCAAACGTCCGTGTGCTTCCAGATCTGGGATCCTGAATGATAGATGTTTCATTTCATATCAGAAAATGAACAAAACATCCTCAAAAGTCTGTATTTTGTGTCAAAATCGATATTTATCAAAGGTTTTCTCAGATCTAGAACTTACAAGCCGAGATCTTGCAGATCTTGTGTTTGGGAAGCCTCTGCTAGCACCAAACGAACTTGTATTGTGTAGATCTAAGTTAAAAATAGAAGTTTTGAAGAAAAAGATGTAGATTTTCGTAAAAGAATGGGGTTTTTTTTTTTATGAAAACGAAGGCTATGCCTTGTGCCAAAATCGTTGTAAACCTTTGTAGATCGTTGATAAACGTTGTTGCAGTGAAAATCGGGTCGATTCTTACTTAGAACACGAAGGTTTCAGGTTGAGAGAGCTCTGGGTGAACTTACAGCAAGTTCAAATGAGAGAAATTAGCTTGGTATTTATATGAGGAGAGCTGGTGGAGGCATGTTCGGCCGAACTTGCATGAAATTCATACAAGTTCGCGAACTTGATGGATTTTGGGAAGGATTATGAGTAAGTTCAGCCGAACTTGCATATACTCATGCAAGTTCGCGCGAACTTGATAAAACAAAGGGGTTCCTACTTGCCAGGCAAGTTCGGGCGAACTTGTGGTAGTCAAGTTCGGCCGAACTTGGCCTGGTGACCAAGTTCCGTTTGCTGATTTCGCGTTAAGGGTTCGTTTGGTTATTCGGTTTACATTAGATAGTTATATTAAGCGTTTTAATTGATATAATAGCGCGCTTTAGCGATTTGAGAGTGCGAGAGCGATGCGATAGTGAGCGTAAACATAACCACAAACACAAATAACACTCATAAATAATATAAAACCGCATAAATAACTGCGATTTGAGATACGATGAGATTAGCGATGAGATTTAATAAGCGATTAGATGCAATAATAACGTAAAACACCATAAGTAATTAACATAAACTTTATTATTAACCGAATCTCAGATTTACAAAAAGATAGTAAACAGAGAACAAAAGAAGAGATAACAATCGAATTTTCGAGTTGTTACAGTCTCCCCTACTTTAGGGAATTTCGTCCCGAAATTAGGCAGCAGCCGTAACAAAGAGATGCGGTTTTTTTCGTTTTAATATCACTTTTGAGTTCCCAAGTAAACTCGGTGCCGCGTTTGCCTTCCCATCGGACCTTCATGATAGGTATGCGAGAGCGTCAGAGTTTCTTGGTTTCCCGATCCATGATTTTAACGGGTTTTTCATGAAATGGAGAGTCTCGTTGATTTGCAGATCTTCGAGAGGGACATGAAGATTTTCTTCGGCTAAGCACTTCTTGAGGTTAGACACGTGGAAAGTCGGATGTACATTATTAAGTTCCTCTGGTAATTCGAGACGATAGGCTACTGTACCGATCTTTTCTAGAATCTTAAAGGGACCAACGTATCGAGTCGCTAGCTTTCCTTTCTTGCCGAAGTGGACCACTCCCTTACAAGGTGCAACCTTTAGGAGAACGTGATCTCCCACTTTGAACTGTAGGGGCTTGCGGCGTTTATCGGCGTAACTCTTTTGACAACTCCGAATTGTCCCTGATTTGGAGGATCTTGTCGGTTGTTTCATGAATTAGCTAGGGACCGGTGATTTGTGCTTCTCCGATCTCGTGCCATGCAATAGGCGATCGACATTTTCTTCCATACAGTGCCTCAAAAGGAGCCATTTGAATGCTGGCATGATAACTATTATTGTACGAGAATTCGATTAAAGGTAAATGCGTATCCCAGTTACCACCGAAATCTATGATGCACGCATGAAGCATGTCTTCGAGGGTGCGTACCGTTCGCTCCGTCTGACCGTCGGTTTAAGGGTGAAAAGCGGTACTGAGATTGAGAGTAGTACCGAGAGCGGATTGAAATGTCTCCCAGAGACGCGAGGTAAAGCGACCGCCGCGGTCAGAAATGATGTCATGAGGCGTCCCGTGTCGACATATAACTTCGTCGGTATAGATTCGGGCTAACCGTTCGACCTTAAAGTCTACTCGTATAGCAATAAAGTGCGCAGATTTAGTGAGACGATCAACGATAACCCAAATGCTATCGTGAGCGGACGAAGTGCACGGGAGTTTAGTAATGAAGTCCATAGCTATACTCTCCCACTTCCACTTCGGGATTTCGGGTTGTTCGAGAAAACCAGAGGGCCTTTGATGTTCGGCTTTAACTTTCGAACAAGTTAAGCACTTCGAAACATACACAGCGATATCCTTTTTCATTCCCGGCCACCAATACTTAGGACGAAGGTCCTGGTACATCTTGTCGGCTCCGGGGTGAATGGAATATCGGGATTTATGAGCTTCGTCCATTAGCAACTTACGAAGATTATCATAACTGGGAATCCAAATGCGATTGAGATAGTAGTAAATACCATCAGATTTAGATACAAGCTGAGTTTCGGCACCACATTTCATTTCGTCTTCCAAAGTATTCTCGTTGAAACAGGCGAATTGAGCGGCACAGATGAGGGTTTCAAGTTTAGCACAAGCTTGAGAGTCACGAATACCATATACATAGCTTCGTCTACTGAGAGAATCGACGACGACGTTTGCTTTGCCGGGATGGTAGCGTATTTCAAAATCGTAGTCGTTGAGAAGTTCAACCCATCGATGTTGTCGCATGTTTAGTTTTTTTGATTAAAGATTTGTTGTAAGCTCTTATGGTCGGTGAAGACCGTACACTTAGTACCGTAAGGGTAGTGTCTCCATATCTTCAATGCAAAAACAACTGCACCGAGTTCAAGATCGTGGGTTGTGTAGTTCTTCTCGTGGATCTTGAGTTGACGAGATGCATACGCAATAACCTTGTCTCGTTGCATGAGAACACAACCAAGACCAAGTTTGAGGCATCACAATAAACAACGAAATCGTCGTTTCCGTCGGGTAAGGCGAGAACGGGAGCGTTGCATAGCATACGCTTGAGAGTTTGAAAAGCTTCCTCTTGCTGGGAATCCCAAACAAAAGGTTTATTTTTATGAGTTAAAGCGGTAAGCGGAACGGTGATTTTCGAGAAGTCGGTGATGAATCGACAGTAATAACCCGCCAATCCAAGAAATGAATGGATTTCGGAAGAATTCTTCGGTGTAATCCAACTCTTGACAGCTTCAATCTTTGCGGGATCGATGTGAATTCCTTTACTATTAACGATGTGGCGAGAAATTGGACTTCTTCGAGCCAGAATTCACATTTAGAGAACTTAGCATAAAGACAATTTCCTTGGAGAAGTTCGAGGACTAAACGGAGATGGCACGCGTGTTCGTCTCTCGACTTCGAATAGATAAAGATATCATCGATGAAACAATGACGAATCGGTCTAAGATAGCTATACACACACGGTTCATCAAATCCATGAAAACCGTGGGTACATTGGTTAGACCAAAAGGCATGACCACGAATTTGAAATGGCCATAGCGAGTACGGAAGGCGGTTTTAGGAATGTCTTCTTCCAACACGCGTAACTGATGATAACCGGAACGAAGATCGATCTTGGAAAAACAAGTAGCACCTTGAAGCTGATCAAATAAGTCGTCAATTCGAGGAAGAGGATAACGGTTCTTTATCATGAGTTTGTTAAGTTCACAATAATCGATGCACATACGGAACGATTCATCTTTCTTTTTCACGAAAAGGACGGGAGCTCCCCATGGCAAAGTGCTCGGGGCTATGAAACCTTTATCAACAAGCTCTTGAAGTTGGCTTGATAGCTCTCGCATTTCGGATGGTGCGAGACGATAAGGGCTTTAGCAACGGGAGTAGCTCCTGGAATCAAATCGATACGGAATTCAACATCTCGAGTGGGGGGTAAACCGGGTAAATCATCGGGAAAGACTTTAGGATATTCACAAACAACGGGAATGTCTTTATAAGTCTTCTTTTCTTTCTCCGGGTTCACGATATGGGCGAGGAAAGCAACACATCGCTTTTGCAAGCATTTGTGTGCTCGAGTACATGACAAAAGCATCAACTTCTTTGAGGGCGTTTCACCATAAACATGAAGTTGATTACCATTAGGAAGAGGGAAAGAAATCATTTTATCGAAGCATACAACTTCAGCATGATTTTCACGAAGAAAATCCATGCCTACTATGATATCGAAACTACCTAACTAAATAGGTATGAGATTGATTGAGAAGACATGGTTGTTGAGCTCGAGATTACAACCACGTAAGACGGAATTAACGGTAATGGTTCTTCTGGTGGCGACTTCCACATCGAAAGTCTTTGGGAGTTTGGCGCGCTTACATTTTAAAATCTTTTCGAATTCTAACGATACAAAACAATTATCAGCACCAGTATCAAATAAACATGAAGCATAAATACCATTAACGAGAAACGTACCATTGACAACATTGTTGTCATACGGAGCCTGGCGATGGTTGAGGTTGAAAGCCCTACCCCGCGCAGCTTGTGGTTGCTGCTGCTGCTACTGTGGTGGCTGTGCTGGCTGCTGCTGAGGCGGCGATGCTGGCTGCTCTTGCTTAACTGGACGATTCAGACAGGCATTGGCGAAATGATTAGGGTCACCACAAACATAGCACACACGTGCTTTTGGAGTTTGCTGATTGGCTGGAGGAGGAGCAGGTAAAGCTGGAGCTGCTGGAGTCTGAGGAGCTGACTGACGAGGGCCGGTACGGCAGCTCACTGTGAAATGGCCGTAGATATTGCAATTTGTGCAAAAACGGCAGTTGCCACCCACTACATGATGATATGTGCACTTAGGGCACATCGGGTGAGGACCAGTATACGCACGCTTGGCAGGAGGTGCGTTGGGTGTTGCGGATTGGAGCGGCTGCGGGTTCGCTGGAGCTGCGAGGGCAAAGTTCTTGTTGGAGTTTTCAACTTGCGACCACGACGACTGTTCTTTGACTCGCGGGGCTGATCGGTAGGAGGAGTTGCTGATTCGGTAACTGCTTGATTTGTGACCTTGGTGTTCTTGAAGTAACCAGACTGAGCACGCTTGTCGTTGATTTCGGCTGCTAACTAATAAGTCTCCTCGATGGTAGCAGGGCGTACTGCTTGCACAAAGTCAGCGACGCAATCAGGGAGAGCATTGAGGTACTTCATGATTGCCTTTTCGGTCGTGTCAACCTGACCGGGACAAATGATGCTCAACTGCTTGAAACGAGCGGTAAGACCGGCATTGTCAGGACCGTCTTATTTGATGTTCCAGAACTCGTTCTCCAATTTCAGAATTTCGTACGGAGGACAGAACTCCTTGATCATGATCTCCTTAAGTTCCTCCCATGAGAGCCCATAGGCTTTGTCGTTTCCGCGCCTGTTGCGCTCGGTTGTCCACCAATCGAGAGCCCTCGACTGAAACACGCTGGTGGCGTTGATAGTGCGCAGTGCCTCAGGGCATCCGCTTTGGCGGAAGGTAACCTCAATCGAATCAAACCAAGGGAACATGGCACTTGGTCCTTCAGTGCCAGAGAACGTTAGAGGTGCGCAAACCTTGAACTGCTTGAAGCTAAAGCGGGATTTCGGAGCATCACTCTTGGAGTCAACAAACGAGTTGCTGCTAACTGCTTGAATTTCGCTAACAATTTGCGGGATCACCTTAGCCATTTCCTTGGCTACGAGAGAGGCGATGCGTTTGTCAACGTTGTTGCGCTGAGCGGTGCGGCGAGTGTGAGATCCCATTGATGCCATCTACATAAAGGATTTAGATTAGACGAGATTCGATTATAATAGAGTTATGTTTAAATCTTTAATATTATTATGCAAGCAAGCACAAAACATGTAAGCACGTATCCACGTAGACACATAAGCACACAAGCACGTAAGCACATATTTGCACGTATTCACCATTCTAATAATAACAATGCGAAGCGCGAAACGAGATGCGAGATATAAGCGAGACATATAAGCGATATATAATAGGGATATAAGCGAGATAATACGGCGTATGAGGCAAACATCCTCATAGGCGTAAGCGAGTTAAGTGATTAGTTTGGTTGGTGTATTGATTTAGCGTTTTAGATTACGAGAGTTGTGTGAGTAGTGCATGCGTTTAGGGAGTGTAAAGCAAGAAATCTATAAAGCGAGAAATAAAAAATAAAGCGAGAAATCGAATGAAACGAAAATTCTCAAAATTTTAAACACATAAATAATAATAAACTCGATGATGCATAAATCGACGATATAGGCTTAAATCAATTGGGAGTGTCCGGGGTTTTGAGACATTTGACACGCCAAAGTGATTCGACTACCCTTTGCATTTGGACCCACGCTTTGGCCTAATAGATAAACGTTCTCACCGCAAGCGGCTAACGACGCTTACCCTTCCAGTTAATACGTGTTCCAAACCATCGGCATAACCGAGACTTTGGTGAGATTGAAAATCGAAGCACGAAATTAGTTATTAAGATGCGGGTTTCACCCCTAACTTAACAACTTTATTCCTATATAGAAATGGTGATTTTCGTCGAGGTTTGGATGTCACTCCTAACTCAACGAAGATATCTCGTGAGAGAGAATGCGCGGAGTGAATGATCTCGTCGAGAGTTCTCAGTTTTCACACCTATTCTCGACTTGATCATTCGTTTGTGAGATACGAGCGTTTCCAAGCGTGTATTTTGTATTAGCCTTAGGAAAGGCACATTTAAGCATTTATGGCAAGTAGATTAGCATTTAATTTAAAGATTGGTCAATCGGGTACTTAAGCATGCTACTAGGTCAAACATGGCAAATCTACCTATTATCCTAGGAATTAGCTCTGATACCAATCTGTCATACCCCGACCGATGGCGGAATCACCGGGGTTAGTGGCACTAGACGACCAGATTGTTCTCACGAGAAATTCCATAACAATTATTCACAACATTACTGAACGTTTAACATCCCATACTATTAAACATAATATTCTAAATAATCATTACAAAATCCAAAGTTTTCTCATAAAAACAAAACGGTTCGATTTCCCCTAGATTTATTACATTCCAACTAAACAAAACAAAAGAAATAAACTAAGCTAAGCATGCAATCATCCAAGCCTCCGTAGCTAAATCCTCAACCTGTTACATACGTTAAAATACAAGTCAATACAATTAAGTAAAGGTGAGCATACAGGTTTGAATACTACTAGCATAGTCGATAAAGCGTTTGTGAAACAATCTAATTACATATCATGATACACCAAAACACTTAACATAACATAGGCTCATTTCTCATGCTAACTACCGTGAGAAGGCTTGCGCGTCCATCCTAACTAGACCCCGTCGGGTGTAAGCCACACTATAGTACCATACTAGCTAAGGAGGCAAGTTGACGAAAACAAGTCCTAGTCAAATGTTTCTAGTATCACGTATTCGAGCATATACAATCAGATTATTCACGTGTGATAAACAGTTTGATTTATGATGTGATTTTGATATACGAACGTATGTAACACCCAAAAAATGCGTTAAAGCGAAAATGGGTCAAGTATACTCACTGTGGGTGCGTTTAGGGTAAGTTGGGGATTCTGCGAGGAGTCGAGAAGAACGCTGGATCAGCCTGCATACGCGAACGGAAGTGCATCAGTCTCCGAAAAGCTGAAACGGTTAAGTCTTGGTTGGGCAGTAGCCAAGTTCGGGTGAACTTGTGTGTAAACACACAAGTTCGAGCGAACTTGTATGAATTTGGTGAGTTTATAGCCAAGTTCGGTCGAACTTGATGAGATTCTTAAGAATCTTGTCAAGTTCGGGCGAACTTGTGGAGAATCCTTACTGATGAGACAAGTTCGGTCGAACTTGGTAGGAATTTGATGAAAGTTAGCCTAAGTTCGGTCGAACATGACCCATTTGGGGTACAAGTTCGGTCGAACATGACCAGAAGCTGCTGAAATCTTGAGCGAACTTGGTGTTTCGGAGTCCAAAATCTTGCGTTTTCGCATCGTTTGCTGAGTAAATTGAGTGTTCATCCCTCCGGACCCTGTGCTACTGAGCGAACTTAGGTCAGAGAGGTCTTTTCAGAGCAGTTTTAGCCGTTTTACAAAAGCGTGGGCTAATCCGGACAAACTCGGGGTTCGTTCGGGTTAGTCCGACTTGTGTAAACCGTCACAAACGTCTGTGTGCTTCCAGATCTGGGATCCTGAAAGATAGATGTTTCGTTTCATATCAGAAAATGAACAAAACTTCCTCAAAAGTCCGTATTTTGTGTCAAAATCGATATTTATCAAAGGTTTTCTCAGATCTAGAACTTACAAGCCGAGATCTTGGAGATCTCGTGTTTGAGAAGCCTCTGCTAGCACCAAACAAACTTGTATTGTGTAGATCTAAGTTAAAAATAGAAGTTTTGAAGAAAAAGATGAAGATTATCGTAAAAGAATGGGTTTTTTTTGATGAAAACGAAGGCTATGCCTTGTGCCAAAATCGTTGTAAACCTTTGTAGATCGTTGATAAACGTTGTTGCAGTGAAAATCGGGTCGATTCTTATTTAGAACACGAAGGTTTCGGGTTGAGAGAGCTCTGGGAGAACTTACAGCAAGTTCAAATGAGAGAAATGAGCTTGGTATTTATAGGAGGCGAGCTGGTGGAGGCATGTTCGGCCGAACTTGCATGAAATTCATGCAAGTTCGCGCGAACTTGATGGATTTTGGGAAGGATTAAGAGTAAGTTCAGCCGAACTTGCATATACTCATGCAAGTTCGCGCGAACTTGATAAAACAAAGGGGTTCCTGGTTGCCAGGCAAGTTCGGGCGAACTTGTGGTAGTCAAGTTCGGCCGAACTTGGCCTAGTGACCAATTCCATTTGCTGATTTCGCGTTAAGGGTTCGTTTGGTTATTCGGTTTACATTAGATAGTTATATTAAGCGTTTTAATTGATATAAAAGCGCGATTTAGCGATTCAAGAGTGCGAGAGCGATGCGATAGCGAGCATAAACATAACCACAAACACACATAACACTCATAAATAATATAAGATGTGTGGATTCATGCAAACCCGTGAAGATTCAAACCTGCTGTCCCGCCCAGGTCCCCTTGCGGACCGTAAGGGTTTCCCCTTGCGGTCCGTAAGGACCTTGGCCGGGTTACAAATTTGATTTTTTGTTATTTTTCCCAATGTGACGGGTTTTGATGGTTTTCTAAGATATTTTATGACATGTTGAGGTATTATAAGCATACGTAACATGTTATAACGTATGTGTATGCATCAAGTGATCGAGATCGAGTATAGATATCACGTATGAAGTATGGATCAAGTATAACGTCGTGTATGATCAAGTATGTCATGCATTCAAGCATGTGTATCATGTATAAGTATTGTACGAACAAGTATGATTTGTGTATAACAAGTATCAAAATAAACATGTATTTCCCATTATGATTCAAATCTCGATTACAACGATTACAATGAAATGGAGAATACGAATTCAATAGACTTCCAAAATAGAATTACAACACAAGTTTGCTATAAATAGAAAGTATGGAAAATGCGAGGCGTTACAGTCTCCCCTCCTTTAGGAAATTTTGTCCCGAAATTTAGGAAGATGCAACGAAGAGGTGTGGATACTTAGTCTTCATATCACTCTCGAGTTCCCAAGTAAACTCGGCACCACGTTTCCTTTCCTATCGAACCTTGACGATAGGGATCTGACTGCGCCTTAGCTGCTTGACTCCTCGGTCCATGGTTTCGACCGGTTTTTCCACAAAGTGCAAAGTATCATTAATTTGAAGAACTTCGAGCAAAACATGAAGTCCTTCTTCGGCAAGACACTTCTTGAGATTTGAAACGTGAAACACAGGATGGACATTGCTGAGCGTTTGAGGTAGGTCCAGTCGATACGTTACCTTGCCAATCCTTTCCAAGATCTTGAAAGGACCTACGTAGCGAGGAGCGACTTTGCCTTTCTTACCAAAACGAACAGCACCTTTCCAAGGGGATACCAAGAGAAGTACATGGTCACCTACATTAAATTCCAAGGGCTAGCGTCTTTTGTCAGCGTAGCTCTTTTGTTGGCTTCGTGCTTTGAGGAGGTTATCACGTATTTGTAAGAACTTTTCCGTTGTCTCTTGTATTAGTTCGGGACCGGTGATTTGAGCATCTCCAATCTCGTGCAAAAAATAGGCGCACGACACTTACGACCATACAATGCTTCAAATGGAGCCATTTGAATACTCGCGTGATAACTGTTGTTGTACGTGAATTCAACCAAGGGTAAGTGTGAATCCCAATTGCCGCCAAAATCGATTACGCATGACCGAAGCATATCCTCCAAGGTTTGGATAGTACGCTCGGTTTGACCATCAGACTGAGGATGAAAAGCGGTGCTAAGATTAAGTTGAGTGCCAAGGGCGGATTGAAAGGTTTGCCAAAGGAGAGAGGTGAAACGGGCATCGCGATCAGAAATAATATCAAGAGGAGTACCATGACGACTAATGATCTCACTCGTGTAGATACGAACCAATTTCTCGACTTTGTAATCTTCAAGAATGGCGAGGAAGTGAGCGGATTTCGTCAGACGATCAATGATAACCCAAATGCAGTCATGACCAGAAGGAGTACGAGGCAATTTCGTTATGAAATCCATGGCTATGCTCTCCCATTTCCAAACAGGAATTTCTGGTTGTTCAAACAAACTTGAGGGACATTGATGTGATGCCTTGACTTTGGAACACGTAAGGCATTTGGATACGTAAAGAGCGATATCACGTTTCATTCCAGGCCACTAAATACGCTATCGAGGTTACCCTCGTTAATGGCAGGATTTGTGGGCTTCATTCATTAAAGTAGACCGAAGATTGAGACGATCAGGAATCCAAATACGACTATGGTAATAAAGAATACCATAAGGCTTGGCTTAGAGTGGGTTTTCGATTCCACAATTCAATTCGCTATCGAGGTTACCCTCGTTGAGTCTTCCCACGATTTAGTAGCATCGAACACTCTTAACATGAGTCTTATGACAAAGTGCATCGGCCACGACATTCTCTTTGCCATGGTGGTAGCGAATATCACAGTCGTAGTCGTTTAACAATTCTACCCAACGACGTTGACGCATGTTGAGTTCCTTTTGATCAAAGATATGTTGGAGGCTCTTATGGTCGGTGAAGACCGTACACTTTGTACCATAAAGGTAGTGTCGCCAAATCTTTAATGCAAAAACAACTGCACCAAGTTTAAGGTCGTGAGTGGTAGTTTTTCTCATGTATTTTGAGTTGTCTCGACGTGTAAGTGATTACTTTGTCCCGTTGCATGAGTACGCAACCAAGACCCCGGTTAGAGGCATCGCAATACACGACGAAATCGTCGTTCCCATCAGGGAGAGTGAGGATAGGAGCATTACAAAGCATGTCCTTGAGCGTTTGGAAAGATTCCTCTTGTTCGGGACCCCAAACAAAAGGTTTATCTTTTGAGTCAACGAAGTCAAAGGAACGGCAATCTTGGAGAAGTTCGAGATGAAACGACGATAATACCCAGCTAGGCCAAGGAACGAACAAATTTCAGAGGGCGACTTAGGTGCAATCCAATTCTTCATAGCTTCTATCTTTGCAAGGTCAACATGAATACCGAGTTCAATGAAGGTGTGACCTAAGAATTGAACCTCTTTTAGCCAAAATTCACACTTGGAGAATTTGGCACAAAGACGTTCGGTTTGCAAAAGCTGAAGAATGAGACACAAATTTCGTCCATGTTCTTCTTTCATCTTGGAGTAGATTAGGATATCGTCGATGAATACAATGACGAAATGATCGAGAAAAGGCTTACACACGCGATTCATGAGATCTATGAACACTGCAGGTGCGTTGGTCAAACCAAAAGGCATGACTACGAACTCATAGTTTCCATAACGTGTGTGAAAGGCAGTTTTGGGTACATCTTCCTTGGAAACCCGAAGTTGATGATAGCCAGAACGGAGATCGATCTTCGAAAAGCACTTCGCGCCTTGCAATTGATCGAAGAGGTCATCAATACGAGGAAGTGGGTATCGGTTCTTGACTGTAAGCTTATTGAGCTCACGATAATCAATGCACATCCAAAAAGACCCATCTTTCTTTTTGACGAACAAAACGGGAGCGCCCCAAGGGGAAGTACTAGGGCGTATAAACCCTTTATCAAGAAGCTCTTGAAGTTGGCTTGATAGCTCTTTCATCTCCGAGGGTGCTAAACGGTAGGGAGCTTTCGCTACAAGAGTTGCGCCAGGGATAAGATCAATACGAAAATCGACAGCTCGAGGAGGCGGAGGACCAAGAAGATCCTCAGGGAAAACAGAAGGAAACTCACAAACGACAGGAACGTCACTTATGTTAGGACCTTTGTCTTTCTTTTCCACAACATGGGCGAGAAAGGCAAAGTAATCCTTACGCAAGTACTTGTTCGCTTTGATGCACAACATAAGCTTGAGACCTTTAGAAGGTTTCTCGCCATAGACGTGTAGAGAATCACCTTGAGGAAGAGGGAGGCGAATAAACTTCTCGGAACAAACAACTTCGGCACGAACTCGCATAAGCCAATCCATGCCTACTATGATGTCAAAACTACCCATTTGCATGGGAATGAGATCAATGGAGAATGAATGATCATTAAGAATCAAAGAGCAACCAGAAAGAACGGAATCAACGGAGATGGTTTTACCATTAGCGACTTCGACAGCGAAAGGATTAGGCATTTTAGAGCGTTCGCACTTAAGCAAGGGTTCAAATTCTAGAGATACAAAGCTTCTATCGGCACAAGTATCAAATAGGAATGTAGGATAAATATGATTCACAAGGAACGTACCAATAATGATGTCGTTAGAGCTTTGGGCTTGAGCGGAGGTGAGCATGAAAGCTCGTCCTTTTGCAGGCTCGGGCTACTGTTGCTGCTGATGTTGATGCTGCTGGTTGATAAGAGGACAGACATTGGCAAGATGATTGAGATCGTCGCATTTGTAACATGCTCACACAGGAGCATTCTGACGTTGGGGTTGAGCTTGGTTCGGGTTAGGGTTAGGACGATGGCTTGGTTGCTTTGGGGTTGCTGACAATGGCTAGAAAGATGCCCCATCCTGTTACAGTTGGCGCACTTTCGACATGGGGTGGAAGGGAGATGGTGGTAGGTGAAACGATCACACCTTGGCCAAGTGCCGGTGTAACTTCGTTTGGGTGGATCGTTGTTTTGGGTGGAGGAGATGACATTTAAAGGCGTAGGGGTAGGCGGAGCGACAATCGCGTTGTTTTGAACAGAAGCCTTCCGCTTCTTGTTCTTGATGGGGTTCTTTTTGGGTTGAGAGGGAGTGATTCGGTAGCGGTGGTATTGGCGGTGTCTTGATGCGCATGCTTCGTAGGAACCTTGTGATAGGCCCCCTGAAGGATGCAGTTATGGTTAAGCTGGATGGTTATACTAAAGGCTTCTTTGAGGGTTCTTGGGTTTGCGGTGGATACGTGATTCATGATCACAGGCAAAAGCGAACGAATAACCTTAGCTATCGCTTTGGGAACCGTATCCACTTGTCCAGGACAGACGATACTCAACTGTTTGAAGCGAGCGATCAGCCCTTCAGCGTTGCTCCCTTGTTGCGTGAGATTCAAGAATTCATTTTCGAGCTTCTAGGACTCGTGGGGAGGACAGAACTGATCTCTCATGAGCTGTTTGAGCTTGTCCCAAGTTAGATCGTGGGCTGCTTCGTTGCCATGCTTGTTGCTTTCCATAGTCCAACACTCGAGGGCTCTCGGGCGAAAGACCCCGGTAGCGTTGAGGGTTCGAAGGTCAGGGCAACCGCCCTGAAGAAAAGTAAGCTCCATCACGTCAAACCAATTGATCATGGCGGTGACACCGTCCATGCCAGTGAATTCGACTGGTTACAAGCCATGAAATGCTTGAATTGGAAGGGCATTTAGGGGTTGTCGGTTTTTGAGTCGGCAGAGGATTTGGGTGTCTTGGTATTAATGGTTTGAAGCTGGCTAACGATATCGGGTACGACACGGGCCATTTGGTCGGCCAATTGCTCGGTGACAAGGCTGATGAGTTCTTGCTTGGAGATGGAGTCTTCATTGTTGTTGTTGTTGTTGTTGGACCCCTTGTTGGACCTCTTGGACTTCTTGGATGAGTTTGGAGAATTCATCTAGAGGTTCAACATAGAAGAAAAGGGAATGAGACTTGACCATAATATGGGGGAAAACAAGTTTTGCATGGATAAGCATGTATGAGGTTCAAGCATGGTTCACATAAGATTGCATGGGTTCATCATGTATAGTTCACAAAGTTTGCCTGAATTCATTAAGTATAGCATGTAAAATCACGTATGGATGCGAATAAGGAGTATAAATTTAGTTTGTTCACGAGAATTAGCATTGTTTTTGGTTGCGGTAAACGTGCAAAATGTGTAACGGTTCGAAATGAATAAGGTAACAAGTTTAAAATCACATAAAAATTGAGGTAGCATAAAAGATTAACTCAATAAAACATGAGATTGTTTCGGGTAGAGAAACGTCGACAATTCCAAAGTGAATCGAAGATCCTTTCTAATTAGAGAAACATGTTTTGGCCTATAGGTAAAATACTCTCGTCGAGAAGCGACTAACGGTATCTTACCCTTCCAGTTACTACACGTCTCTAATCGATTAGAAAATCGAAACTTTGGTGAGAAAGAAAATCGATGAACGGGACTAGTTGGCAAGGTGCGGGTTTTCACCCCTAACTTGACAACATCGTACCCTAAGTGTGGTTTGTCTCTTACCAAACGAGGAGCATATTCCGACTCGTTTGTAAGATCCACTAGAGTATGAAATGGAAGTTTCATCAAGATGTGGATATCACGCTTAACTTGATGGTATAACTTCGTGAAAAATTGAATACACGGAATGAGGGATTTCACCAAAAATTGTAAGTCATTGGACCTATCTTGGTGCAAATTGCCTCGTTTGCATCATGAGTGTCTTCAAGTCTTCAAGTGTGTTGTGTAAAATGTCTTAGGAAAGACATTATGTGAATTTTAGACCAAAAGATAAGGAGGAAGCAATGCGGAAGAATAAAGTTTTAAGCATAATACAGGAAACACTTAAACTATAGACTAGTTCGAACATGGCAATTCTACCTAATTCCCTGTAGTTATGGCTCTGATACCAATCTGTTACACCCTAACCGATGGCAGAAACATCAAGGCATGACGAAATAGATTGCTCATTGCTCATAAATACTAATTGGTGACAATATTTAAATAAAACCCATATTTCATTCATAACAACATTGTCATACGTTACAAGGAATTTCAAATACAACAATAACAAAGGGCAAAATTTGATACAACATTTTATAAACCTAACGTCTATATGTGTATCTAAGCATCATCACTACTCCATGGTTTAGCAAAATCTTCATCAACCTGTAACATGTTAAAAATACGAGTTCAATGCAAAGGCAAAGCGAGTACACAAGTTTGGTGATACATAGCATAAGTATAAAAGTGTAACTCGAATCCACATGGTAATTGTAAGCAAATTTCATACTAATCATGCAATACTAGATCAAACCCCGAGTTTCCACAAAAGATTAACAAGATCGAGCTTCCCTTGTCACAAAAGCGACAAGACTAAAATGAGTATGATAATCTTAACATAACCCCGACGGGTGGCGTGCTACTCCTGTAGCGCTATATATGATAAGTTGGGCTAGCTAAGTTAATGATCGAGCATGTATAATCAAGCATGTATCTAGACATAACAAGTATTCCTGTATAAGGATTGAGCATGTAAAAGCATGAGTTTGTGATGTGTATTTTGATAGGTAAACATGTTACAACCCAAAAGTGATTAAAACGGTAAATGGGTCGAGTGTACTCACGGTTTTGCTCAGTGTTCCACTTAAGAAATCCCGAGAGCTTTGTTGTGATGTTTAGAGTTTGGCACCTTGTCCTTCTACAAGAAGAACTTAGGTATTAGTTAGGAGTGTAACGGTATATTCGTATTATTCGAGCAAGATTATGAAAATAAGACTAAAGTATTATGTATGAAAATAATCACTAGACATAGCACTTGTTGTTGACACTAATGATAACCCGAAAGGGTTTAATATGGTTTCATAGGTTCGAGACCTATTAGAATCGTGACAAGGAACTACATACTTTAGTGATAAACTTATTAAGTTGATAGGTGACTACTTAATCATCATCAAGGGTTCGGTTTTAATGATTTATATTATAGTCCATATATATATAGTTTATGTACATACATATGTTATAAGTCAAGCATGAGGTAGGATGATGAACACCCATTTAGGAACCTCTTTTATATTGAAGTAAGTCAAGAATGGAGGTAGGATGATGAACATCCATTTAACCTCTTTATATGATTCACCACTACACGAGTTGTCATAGACAACAAGGAGGGTCATGAATGTACAATAAGAAATGAACTAATACACAACTAATCTAAGAGAACATCAAGTGATGTGTGGTCTCGAAGTTTAGGATAGCCAAGGCTAACCATGGTGGACACACATGAACAAGTTATGAACTTGCACAACTTGTGAGCTTGAAGCTCTATGAAAACAGAAAGTTTGTAAGGATAAATCCTCTTGTTTGCATGTCTCAACCTTGTTTTTAAGCCTAACCAACCACAAGAAGTGTTGTAAGCGTTCAGACATAAGTTTGAGATGAGTTAGACTCAAGTTCGATGGACATAAACAAGTTTTGAAGGAGTTGAAATCATAACAGAAAGTTTAGGACACTTTAGGGGCACTTCCAGGTCTGGATTCTCCATGGAGAACCCATCCAACCCTAAAGATTATCTAAGAAAAATGGAAGAAGAATCAAGTAAAAAGACCAAGATTTGAGCAAGTTCTGCTCACTTTTGTGAAGGTGACACAATCTGCCTGAAAATTCTGATTATGAGATTTCTTGAGGTGATTTGAGAGAGATGATGGAGTTGTGAAAGTGGAAAATGTGTGGAGAACACTTGGGTTTTATAGGGGGATGATTAGGGTTAGTTAGGAAGTGGTTTAATGAGCTTTGGAGGTGATTGGAGGGTGTTAAGATGTGTGGATTTGTGCAAACCCGTGGAAATTCCAACCTGCTGTCCCGCCCAGGTCTCCTTGCGGACCGTAAGGGTTTCCCCTTGCGGTCCGTAAGGACCTTGGCCAGGTTACAAATTTGATTTTTTGTTATTTTTCCCAATGTGATGGGTTTTGATGGTTTTCTAAGGTATTTTATGACATGTTTAGGTATTATAAGCATATGTAACATGTTATAACATATGTGTATGCATCAAGTAATCGAGATCGAGTATAGATATCATGTATGAAGTATGTATCAAGTATAACGTCGCGTATTATCAAGTCTGTCATGCATTCGAGTATGTGTATCCTTTATAAGTATTGTACGAACAAGTATGATTTGTGTACAACAAGTAAACATGTATTTCCCATTATGATTCAAGTCTCGATTACAACGATTACAACAAAATGGAGAATACGAATTCAATAGACTTCCAAAATAGAATTACAACACGAGTTTGCTATAAATAGAAAGTATGGAAAACGCGAGGCGTTACACCACACTACAATATGGGTAATTGTTGATCGTTTAACCAAATTCGCACACTTCCTACCTTTCAGAGAAACCGAAAAATGGGGAGGTTAACTCATTTATATATTAAGGAAGTAGAGTCGATACACGGAGTGTTAGTGTCGATTATTTCTGATCGTGATAGCCATTTTACTTCTTGATTTTGGTGAACCTTACAACGTGCTCTAAGTACTCGTTTGGATATGAGTATGACTTATCATCCCCAAACAGATGGTCAAAGTGAAAGGACCATTCAAAATTTGGAGGACCTGTTGTGTGCTTGTAATTGATTTTGGAGGTAACTGGTATTTTCACTTACCTTAGGTAGAATTCTCGTATAATAATAGTTATCATTCAAGTATCCAAGTATTCAAGTTTCACGGTTTGAAGCTCTTTACCGACGTAAATGTAGATACCCTCTATGTTAGGATAAGGTCATAGAGAAGCAAGTGACTGGGCCTGAAATCATCCAAGAAACTACCGATAAAATATTCCAGATTAGGGATCGCTTGAAAGCGGCTCGAGAGCGACAAAAGAGTTATGCGGATGTGAGACGCAAACCATTAGAATTTCAAGTAGGTGATATGGTCTTATTGAAAGTCTCACACTGGAAGGGTGTGGGTAGATTCAGAAAGTGCGGAGAGCTAAATCTAAGATATGTTGGTCCCTTTGAAATCTTAGCAAGGATTGGTCCCGTGGCTTATAGGTTTAAGTTACCCGACAAACTTAATGGGATACATGATATTTTCCACGTGTAGTGTCTCTTGGATGAAACTTTGATCACCCCTACCGACGAGATTCGTATTAATGATAAGCTTCACTTTAGGGAAAACCGACCGAAGTCACGGACTTGAAAGTTCAGAAGCTTAGACGTAGCAAAATCAAGTTGGTGAAAGTGCATTAGGACACAAAATGTGGACCAGAGTTCACATGGGAAACGGAAGATCAAATGAAAACAAAGTATCCCCGGTTATATGGGAAGACTCCTATTTAGAATGAGTCAGGGCTTGAATTCCAGAACGAAATTCTTTTAACAGGGGAGGATGTAACATCCGGCAAAAAAATTCAGGTAATTTTGTACGATGTTCATAAAATAATTAACGAACTTTAAGTATATATTTATATTATTTAAGGTTAATTGAGTACCAGAAAATAGCGGAGTCCATTAGAATGCATAGGATTGCAGAAGTTTAATTAAAGACGTGACATGATCGCAGGAGTATAACTAGTCCGGAACGAACGTTGGTGATAATCATATATCAAATAAATAACCAAAAACGATTCTAGATGCCCGTAACTTTGAATAAAGGGCATTTATATAAGATATACGACGTTTTGAAAGTACAAAATTCTAATAGAAGACATAAAAAGTGAATCTCCAGGTAACAAAAATAAATTCGCATAGCGCCCCCGCGCGTATAACTTAGAAATGCACCTAACCAAACCAACCTAAACCTATCTAATTTAGCATGTGGGAAAAATCAAAGTGGGACCCAGAAAATCACCACCCATAATCGGCCCCATTACTTTAGCTTGTGAAAGTATATAAAATCATGTTAATTGTTATGATCGAAGATGTGATGTTGATAAAAAAATATCTATCCTACCCTATATATATATATTACACCACCATAAAACAAGCAACACAAACACATCTGCTTGGCAACCTACGGGCAATAACCCCCTCCCCCATTCTCTCTAGCCTAGTAATCACTAATCACCCCTTAATAACCTTCGAAAACCTTAATCAACGTGTGTTTAGAATGCTTGGAGCTTAATATTGTGGAAGAACACACCAAACCCCATTCAAATCCATCAAGTTTGGTCATCCCAAGTCTTAGAACTAGTGGCAAGAATCCTAATTTCTTGTATAATTCTTGATGTGTAATCTAAACTTGCAAGTTGTACACTAACACGAGATTAACAAGATGATTAAAGTGGGATTTAGAAGGCTTAAACAAACTAAAATGGATGTATTAGGGTGATAACATTGGGAGTGGGTTAGGATGATGTTGTTGGTGATGTTTCAAAAACTTGTTAAGTAACAAAAGATTGTTTAAACAAATAATACATTAAAGTAACCTAACTTAGTTTTGATGAAAATTGGTGAATGGATTAAAAGACTTAAAAACCTAAAACAAGTGACTAAGTAAGCCTATAATGGCTTATTATGAGAAATATAAGAAATCATATGTCATAAAAATGTTAATGGGAAGATTAGATTTGTTAATGTAAATTGATATTTGCTAAAGGTTATAAGCTTGAAAGTCTAAAGACTAAAAATGTAATTCTTGAAAGTTAGAAGTTCTTTTGAAAAGTTAAAAGACTTAAAATTAATTTTTGAAATTATGAGGGTTTTAGAATGGAAATTTGAAAGAGTAGAGTCAAGAATATAACTTTTTGAAAGTTTGGTATCAAAATGTAATTTTGACAACCTTAGGGTATTTTATGAGGAAGTATGGCAACTTGGTGAAATTAATAAAATAATAATTATTTATATAAAAAGAAATGACGTTTTATAAAGTTTAAGTTACACAAACGGGAAGTTGTAGGAAAATATAAAAAAACTAAGTTCGGACAAAATCTCGATCGACAATAACCTATTATATTTATCCTAATGGGAAGATAAATATATGGTGAAGTGAGTCGAGTCGAGTGGCAAATGGAAACATAATTCAAGCTAACAAATATATAGGAATATATTCTTCACAATGGTCATTGACGTAGAGGAACACGAGCAAATGATCGGGATTGGGGAAATGAATCCGACTAACTTTTATAAGATTAACAAGGTTATTTAATTAGTTACGTGAAACTCGTAACTGGTTAACCCATAACTAGCAGGCCCTAATAGGGTATCTTTAATTGAAGGGGAAATATAAATAGCGGTTTAGGAGTTGGGATACGACTTGCCGGTTAAGACACACACTATTGAACTGGACTCATGTAGGTGGTCTTCCCTCGGATCTTGGCTAGCTATTTTTTGTTTTTATTTACGTATATGCTTAAGGTGAGTCTTCACGGCCCCTTTACGTTTTTATGTTTTTAAACTTGGGGGAAAGATATGCATGTTAAAAAGTGTAGTAACTTGTAGAAACATAAAATTGTACATGGGATGAGCGCATGGGTAACAGTAAAGTCACAGGGGACGTGTAGTCTCCCTAGTTAACTGTAACCATTAATACAAAGCGGTGTAGCCATAATAATATATGAATAGTACTATTAGATCTTTACAAGACCCACCCTGGTGATTAGCGTCAACTCGGAAGGACCAAGGAGTGCAATGATATTCCGAACTAGTTGTTACCATGAAACGTGCAGGGCAATGTAACTAGTCTTGGCTTTGGTTATGGGCTCATGGGATTGGCCATCGACATGAGGGTTTGCAACCCTAATTTATATTTCGTACATTTCCTATTCTGTTAAGCAGCACTAGTTTTCAGATAATGGTATTTATTTAAGTCGATAAAACATGTGAACTCACCTATATATTTTATATATTGACGATTTTTAACATATCTTTCAGGTAAATTAAGAAAGTGTTAAGCGGACTACATGGCTAGGGTATGGAACGTAATGGCGATCGGATTTTTGTTTGGAGGATTTGTGTTTATTTTTCATAGCCTTGGGAAATAGATGAAAATCCCCTCTTTTGATAAACAACTTTTAAATACATTTTGGGACATGTATTGTTACTTGAATATTTTTTGACGTCTTAGTTAATATCTTTTCTAAATTATGTGTTTGTGTAATCTTGGTTGTGAAACATATCTTTTCGCACACACTACGTGATTTCGCCTTTGTTGTGGTATGACATACACATAATTTGTTTTTCTCGTTATGATTAAAGATTATGTTGTGCAAACTAGAGGTGATACATGATCAATTTGGTTTCGCATATGATTTCACAGTGTGCTTCTAGTAAGTGATAAGATTGATCCATTAGTTAAAGTTGATATGTAATTACAGTGTGACTGAACTCCCTAGCTGTATGCGTAATTGATCGTTGTCATTGATACATTTATTTTTCGGATCCAGAAAATGTTAAAATTCATGTGTTAGAAAAAAGGAGAAGGATATCGCAGTCTAGTAGTTCAGTTCGACACATCTTTTTTAGCTAAATGACATCCTACAAGCCAATTCTTATGTTTAACAACGGTTTCCGTTCTTATGTTGGCGACGACAGCGAAATAAAAACAAATAAAAATGGACAAAAAAAAACAAACACATAAGAACAGATGTAAAGATCATCTTCTGAACGTAGTTAAATCTTGCAAGCATCAATGGATCTCGTACCTTCCTGGTAGTTCTTTAAATAGAAGTCGAGAGAAAAAGTGACGTTCTTGTATAACCTTGGCGTGTCATCCGTAATCAGCCCATCTATAGGTCCAATATCCTTTTCAGTTTGAGGCATGCAGAACATAGCCACAGTAATCCTTTGGTCCTTTTCGTGTACGTACACTCGATGTATTGGGCTCTTGAAAACTCCATTACTCATTACCTGCACATGTACATATCATTCATCAAATATCTGCTCATCTCCAAACAAATCATATTTTCACAAGAAAGATTGATCTAGAGTTTTCGCATTGACATAAAAACAAGAATACCTCCATTTGATCGCCAACATTGATGGTTAGAGCATCCGGAACAATAGGAACTCCAAACCACTGACCATCTTTCAAAATTTGAAGACCTTCAAGCCCTTTATCTTGCAACAGAAATGTGATGGCTGAACCATCAGAATGTGGCTTGAGTCCCAACACTTTATCAGCTCATGGACAAGGAGGGTAGTAGTTAAATCTTCCAAAAAATTTTGAATTAGTTGTCCCATATTGGTCTAAGAAACAATTCTCCTCCAAGTTCAATGATCTAGCCATGGCTTTAAAGATAACTTCATTGATCAACTCAACTTTGGAGCAATATTCATAAACCACATCCCTGAAACATCACAGATGCATGTTCAATTTGACATTAGTTTTTTGTGGACTTAGACCGATTTACCTGAAGTTAGTAGGATTTTGAGGCCAAAATTGAAGCCTTTGTTGATCTTGAGGAAGAACAGTGAGAAATAGTCTGTCAGTCAATCGAGAGTTTGGCGATCTGAGAGGACCATGTCATTTCCATAGCCTTCAACATCACCTTCTTCCCTCAAGCATTTCTTCTTCTCCTCTGCTGATAAATTGAAGAACAGTCTGCTGATTTCACGAACTTTATCCAAAAGGGGACCTTCAATTCCATGGTTAATTGTCTGAAACCCGATCAAATATCAATTAATCAGTAACACAAACTCCGACCAAGAGGGGTGGAACCAGGGATTCAGAGGGTCCGCTGACTCTTTATCACCAAAGTTTGTTGGATTTATATTTTTTTATGTATGACATCTGATATTTTCTTAAGGAAAGACATAAGCCGACACCTATCTGTAACATGTAGAGAAGAAAATCTACGATGACCCTCCGATTAAAAAGTTCTAGTTTTCCCACTAAGAAGTGTTACCTAGATGATATATAGAAAAAAAAAACCTGAAAGCAACCCCAAGTGGTAAGAGCTGTTTTAAGCCTTTCGAGCTCCGAAGGAGATGAAGTTAAGAGGCTAACATCAATAACAGGAATCTCCGTTTGAGAAGACTCGACACTCTTGGTGATGTTACCATACTCTTCATCTTCTTTATAGATAAATCTTTCTGGTAGCTGGTCATAGTTAGCCGCTATTTCGTGAACTTGAATGGTAACTGACTCAACCGGAGCAACCTCTGACTGGGATTCAACCATGCCTCTGCAAATTATTGAGTAATTAACTATCAAATTGATATACAGATGTGACGACGACTTTGAATTGTGTACTCACCCTCCTTAAAATAAATCAAAGTTGACTTTAGTTGTTACCAGTTATATTTTGTCTAGTGGCCATACAATAAAACAAACAATACGACTACAATAGTAATTACCAGTTATATTTTGTCCTTTTTTTTCTGAAATGATACCTGTTGACAATGTCATATAATCAAACCAAACCAAACCTACAAATACGGCATATAATAATATATTTTTTTTGAATGGCAAACTTATTAAGATTAAAAATAAAATTCTCGTACAAATAACTTTAACGTACTAAACGTACGAAAGACATGAAAAAGCCAAAAAAACGCGGTAGCATTTTCGTAATTATTTGTTCGTATTACTCTACAAATGATTTTATAGAGTAATTATCAAAATAATACTGCAAATGATCTTGTATAGTAATTTTGATCTTCTAAGGAAATTATTAAAATTACTCTACAAGTGTATCAAAATTACCATGCACTAAAATTACTCAAGTATATTAAAATTATTCTACAAGTTTATCAAACAACATACAATTCAAAGTTACTCTGCGAGTTAAATGCCATTTTAGTCCCTGTGGTTTGGGCTGTTTTGCCAGTATAGTCCTAAGGTTTCATTCTTCGCATCCGGATCCAAAAATATTTTATCCTTGCCATTTTGGTCCAACTGACTTAACCCCATCCATTCACCTCTGTTAAGTCAAGGGCATTTTAGTCTTTTACATTTTTTTGTTTTTACTTTTTGTCCAGACAATTAAACCATTTATTCACCAAAAATTCAAAAGCTCTGCAGACAGTCAGACACACACTTTGAACCACCACCATCAACCGACCAACACCATCCTTCTTCTCCGGCGACATCAACATCCACAAACACCAAACAAAAATATACTGCAACAATCGGATTTCAACAATCAAGGAAACATAACAAAATCAACATCCACCAGCCACCATACCACCACCTGTCACTTCACCACCACCCACCAGTCCTCCCCTAGCATCACCAGCACTCGTTGTCGCTTCACCAGCAATATTGGCTACTAATTTGGTAAGCTGTTAGAATCTGAGTTTGAATTAGTTTTGATTGTTTTTAAAAGATGGTTTTATGGATGAAGATAAAACAGAGTGAAATACAACGGAAATAAAAAAACTTTGTTTCACAACTAATGGAAGATTTTTTTGATCATCAAACCTTATAGGTTATACATGTGAATTACAACTCCCCCTCAGCCTTTTATAACTTAAGTTTGATCGTACATAATGCAGAGAAGATGATTGGTAAAACGATCTTTTGATAGATGGATAGAACAGTACTACACTGCCTATTTATAGTACATGGCTAACCTCTAAGCATCTTTGCTGATGTCAGGGTTGATAGTGACAGCCAACAATACAATAACTAACTTCTAAACTCTGATACCCTAAACTATGCTAATACTAAAACACTGTTACATTGAATATAATAAGATAAACTAAACTCTGATGCAATCCACTGTTGGTCTTCAGCAGAGCTTTGGATATCTTTGTCGTTTAGCTTCATCAGATGCTTGTTTGCAGGGCTTTAGCTATATCAGATGTTATTCATCAGAGCTTGTAAACTCTGATATGCATGATCAGTTGATATAGCATGTTTTGGCTTTCTATCATATGTTCCTTTGAAAAGGGTTCAATCCTAACAATCTCCACCTGGAACAGATGGTGCTAAAACTTCCTTTATTTCTGATCTTTATTCCTCATCAATAGTTCTCTGATTTGACCTTTGAATTGAAGTTCAAAGTCCATAGCAACTAAGTCTTCAAAATCGTTTTCAAGTTTGAGATTCGGCAGATCTTGAAGGTACTCAGCAGGAAGACCATATGCTGCCTCCATTTTAATTCTTCGAACTTTTCCATCAGACCTGACCAACGTCAATTCATGTGTGTCTTTATCGACACTCCATTTTCGAATTTTTAGGTCTGTTGACTTTCTTGGGCGAGGTTTTATTTTTTATGAGTTTGGTGATGATGGCCTGCTGGCAAGTTTAGATAGTATAGCTCTGAGTTCATCACTTGCAGGGTCTGTGTGGAATTTTAGTTGATTCATGATGCCATCTTTAATCAAATCATCTTCAATCATCTTTTTATCTGCTTCAAACATCTGTTTTTGCCTTATTTTTCTTGTCCTAGGAAATGGTAGATAAGCCAGATGTTGCAGCTTGATTTTTAGAGGATTTAGTCTATGTTGAAGTGATGGCAGTGAGAGCAGTGGTTGTTGCAGAGTAATCTGGTTTCTTTGGCACCCTTGGATCTTTTAATCTCAGCTTTTCCAAACTCTTGTAGGAGTCGTCAATCTCTTCGTTTGATGTTGCAACAGTGGTTTCAGGCTCTTTTGGCTTTAATGACGAATCAGGCTTTAGTTTTCTCATAGAATCTTTCTCCCCCTTTTTGGCATCATCGACTATGTCTTCTAGAAAGACATGTGTAGGGGAAAAGACAGTAGTCTTCAACAAATGATCCTTGATTGCCTTGATCTCATCCTGGGTATCTTTCTACCTTCATTTGAGTAGAAGATGACTGAGATAATTGTAACATCTGCTTCATCATGGATTTTACTTCACTTACTGATGATTCCATGTTGCTCTTCTCTCTGTCAGTTCTTTGTATTTTAGCTCATCACCTAACTTAATAGGATCATCTAAACTCCCACCAGTAGTGGTTCTATCTGGATTCTCAGTGGAAGTAAATCCCGTGTCCTCAAAACCAGATGCCCCTTTGTCTTGGTTATGGGGACTTCCAACTAGAAAAGAGGTACCGTAGTAGCCTCAACAGTTGTACCTTCAAGGGAGTCTTAAAGATGGAAGCACCTTCCAATTGAGGAACGGGAAGTTCTACAATTGTAGTGATTGCTCCACTTGAAAAATCACCAAGGGTTACTTGTCACCCAAGGGATGTAGCCTCCTCAGTTATTGATGGGATAGCAAAGAAAAGAGTATCAGACTCAGTCACATGTAGAGGAGAACTCTCAGTAATGTGTGAGTGAGAGGAACTCATATATGTCTGATCCATGTCTATTGCATTCAACAGAGGTAAAATGGTAGGTGGAATTTTTGTTGGTGAGAGTTATGGTGTAGAAAGAGACATTACCCTGGGAGAGGGACTGTGGAAGATAAACCAAGTGGATCTAGAGCTTCATAAGTTGGTGTCCCTGTGCTTAACAGCTGATCCTTTTGTGAGGATGCAGGAGGAGTTTGGTTCTCAGGTTGTAATCTTTCCACATGCTATGAGGAAGTAGTAGTAGTGGTTTCAAGTGACTTTAGTGTTATCATTGGGTTAACCGCTAGGATCTCATCTTTCAAAGAACCCTTTTTGGGTTTATATTTGGTGGGCTTTTTGGATTTTGTATGTTTCTTTTTGGTGATTGCTGGTGTGGGTTTTAAAGCACTGGTTGTAGTGCTTTGATCACCAGGATCAGTGGGCTCAGTAGTAGTGGGTTGAGCTTGTGATGGTTGTGCATCTAAAATTTGCTCAGCCCCCTCTACTTGTGTTTCCAAAACTTTTGATTGGTTGGTGATGCGTGTAAAAGTTTCATGTGTAAGGCTGCTATGAGAAACCACAGCACCTTGTTTAGCATCTGCTACACCAACTTGTTTTTGTATGTAAACACTTAAAAACCTTGGGTGCATTAGAAAAGCTTTGTTCTTTTTAATGTTGTTGATGTTTGTCACCAAGTCATTGAACAATACTTGGGAAAAGTTGAAATCAGATTTAGTCGAAATTGCATATCCCAAGTATTGCATTTCAAAGGTATTTCATTAAATGCAGTTGTCTTGGCAGACAAACATGTCAACAATGTATGGAAAAAGAATTTCATTTCAGCAGGAAACTTGGGTTTATAGATGGTTTTTCCTGTCAGTTGACCTTCATAACCTTCATAACCTCTTTCAATGAATTCATTATGCAAGTCAGGAAGTGAAAAAGAGGTAGGATGATCTAGGTCATTTAAACCAAAGACCTCTCAAATGGAAGATGGGCTTATTTGAGGGAGAGTTTTTCCCATGTGGAAACAATAGCATAAGGTTTCTTCTTTGTTGAATGAACCTCAGCATTTTCCTAGAACTTTCGTAATATGTCAAGATAAATTAGGGCTTTGATTACCATGATGTTTTTTGTATTTTGACTCTTTTAAAATCTTTATAATGGCATGATAAGCTTGATTTGAGTCGGTTTCTTCGAGAATATGAGTGTAATTATGAGGTGTTTTGATTATGAGCGTCATGGTGAAATATTGAAGTGTAAAATTTGTGAAGAAGAAGAAGAAGATTTGATGAAAAACCGCTTTGAGAATTTTGAATTCGATACGGCAGAGTGAAAAACTTTGTTTGGAATAAAACAGGGTTTTCTAAAGTGAAAAAGTGAGTGATGACGTGGCATCTGTTGCTAAGATCTGATGGCTAACATCTGTCCACGTCTAACCTCTGATAAGTAATGGATGACAGTTGTTTTGGCAAACCACTGCTATGACCAAAGCAGTGGGTGGGAACAATACTGATTTTTAACACTATCAGAGGATAGATATCAGTGGTTAGAAGTGAAATCAGAGTTTTGACTCTATCAGTGGTTTGTGAACATTGGCAAAGGGAAATCAGAGGATACACTTTTATAAGTGGATAAATTTTTCAAGCCAACAAAGTTTTGAAGCAAACAGAGGGTTATGAGCAGACTTTAGAGATTTATTTAAAATTTTTCAATTTTAAACTATTTTTAATGATGGATTTTTTATTTTCTAAAAAACATTTTAATGCTATTTACACATGGAACACAAAAATTTGTTTTTATTCCATGTTTAGCATGCCAATTCTTGAGATCAGACTTTCAAAGGTTGATGTACCTAATGCTTTTGTTAGAACATCTGCCAGTTGATCTTTAGTTGGAACATGATGCAGAGAAATCAAACATTTTTCATAGCAATCTCTCGCAAAGTAATGTCTGATGTCGATGTGCTTTGTTGTGGAATGAGAGACTGGATTTTTAATGATGTTTTCAGATGCTTGACTATCTAACTTGAGAGGAGTCTTTAAAGCAGTTACACCAAAATCCAGCAGTTGGTTTTGAAGCCATAAGAGTTTAGCAGTGCAACTTGCAGCAGCAATATATTCAGCCTCAACAGTAGATGTGGATACTGCAACTTGCTTTTTTGCTTTGCCAGGACACTAGGCAATCAGCTAGGAACTGAACTCCCCCTGATGTGGACTTCCTAGTAGTGTGGCAACCAGCAAAATCACTGTCTGTGTAACCTGAAAACTCAATGTTTCCATTAGCAGGATACTAGATACCAAGTGTGGGAGCACCTTTTACGTATCTGAATATCCTTTTCACAGCAATAAGATTAGACTTTCTAGGTGCCGACTTGGATCTGGCACAAACACATGTTGCAAACATGATGTCTGGCCTGGAAGCAGTTAGGTACAGTAAAAACCCAATCATACTTTTGTAAAGAGTGTGATCAACCAAGTCATCTTTGTCATCAACAGTGACATGCTTTGAGGTTGCCATGGGTGTTCTACATGGTTTACAATTATTCATATCAAATTCAATGAGTAGTTCTTTGACATACTTACTTTGATGAATGAATGTACCATTGTGCAATTGTTTTACTTGGAGATAAAACATTGGAGCTCACCCATTGCACTCATTTCAAACTCTGCTGCCATGAGTTATCTAAACTCTTCACACATGACAGTGCATGTAGATCCAAAAATGATGTCATCCACATAAATTTGGACAAGCATCAAATCTTTTCCTCTCCATTTCAAAAATAAGGTTTTATCAATTTTACCTCTTGTGAAACCAATGGATAAGAGAAAAGTGGAAAGAGTTTCATACAAAGCTTTGTTAAGCTTGTAGACATGATCAAGATAAAATGCATCTTCAAATCCAAGATGTTGACAAACATATATCTCTTCTTTGATCGTACCATATAAGAATGCACTTTTCATATTCATTTAAAACACGTTGATGTTATGTTTGGTAGCAAAGGCTAAGAACAATCTAATGGCTTCTAGTCTTACTACAGGAGCAAAGGTTTCATCATAGTCAATTGGACATACATCCTTAGGCTGTGGTACAAGTTTCCATATTTGTTGTCTTTTGAATTGAAGGAGCTCTTCTTGCATAGCTTCCACCCAACTGTTGTCTTTCAGTGCCTCTTGGTACTTGACAGGTTATGTGCGTGACAGAAAACCAGCAAAAAGACAAATGTTTTGGGATTGGCTTCTTGTGAGCACTCCTTCATTTATGTTGCCAATGATTTGATCATATATGGATGACTTCTAAGGAAGATTAGATCCCCCTTATATGGAATGATGGCATTTTGAGGTGAAGGCTGCAGATGGGTATCATCTGAACTAACATATGTTGACAATTTTGAAGTGCCAACATCTGTTTGAAATGGAGGTGGAGGTATAAGTGGAATGGGTGTGAAATTTTGTTGATTTTTGTTCACAGAGAATGGACTTTTATCAACAGGGCATTGAGTTTGTGACTTGGCAGAGGTTTGTGGGTAAAAAAATGTTAAGCAACAATGCAGAGTTTTCACAGTTGTTGTTAACATCTGCTCCTCTGATGGATGGATTGACTTTAAATTGTGGTAGCACACTGTCCTATCCATAGTCTTGATGAGAAGATTGTGATGTACCTGCAAGGTCAGTCTTGATAGACACATCTTCTAGATCAAAAAGTTCAGGAGGATTTGCTGGGATTTTTAATGAAGAAAGTTCATTGAACTTTACATTCAAGGTAACTTCAACACACTTGGTCGTAGAGTTAAAAACTCTGTAGGACTTAGCAGTGGTTGAGTATCCCAGAAAATAACCACAATCTACTTTGGCTGCAAACTTTGAAATTGAATCTTTTAAATTTAAAATGAATCATGGGCAGTCAAAGACTTTGAAATATGAGATCAGATGTTTGATTTTATAAAGAATTTCATAGACAGTCTTTTGATGCCTGAGATTGATCAAAACTCTGTTCTACACATAGCAAGCAGTGTTTACAGTCTATGCCCAAAAGACAAGGGTAAACCTAAGTCTGCAAGCATTGTTCTTGCAGATTCAATTAAAGTTCTGTTTTTCCTTTCAACCACCCAATTTTGTTATGGTGTCCTTGGGATGCTATATTGTCTAACTATCCCTTTTAACTCACAGAATGCATCCAACTCTTTATTCCTAAACTCTGTCCCAGTGTCACTTCTAAAGACTTTTACTGGAAGGTCAAATTGCTTTTCAACTTGTTTAACAAAATTTTTCAAAATCCCTGCAGTTTAATCTTTAGAGTGCATGAAAATGTCCATGAGAACCTTGAAAAATCATCAACAATGACAAGACAGTATCTTTTCTTTTTGAGACTCATGATTTTACAGGGCCAAATAAGCCATGTGCAGTAGTTGCAAGCACTGGCTTGTTTTGGACTCTTCAATTGACTTGTAAGAACTTTTAAGGTGTTTGCCTTTTAAACAAGAAACACAATGTTCTTCACAAGTAAATTGTTTTGAGGGTAAACCTCTGACAAGATTTTGTTTTGAGAGTGTGATGATAGTTTTCAAATTTGTGTGTCCAAGTCTTCTATGCTATAACTCTGTCTCTTTGCTTGAAGCAACTGAGAACAGGCTTGCACTGGACATTGGATTATCTTTCAACATATCCACCACATACACATTGCCACTCCTATGAGCAACAAGTTGCGCTTTACTCTCAACAATGATTTGATCAATCTTTTTAACAACTTTTGGTCCTACAATTTGATATGTTTTCTTTGTGAAGAAGGATCCATATCCTTTTTCACTCATTTGTTGATATACTCAGCAAGTTGAATGTTAGATTATCAATGAGATTAACATGTTCAAATTTGAGTTTCCCAGCCTGAACAGTCCCTGACCCCAACACCTTCCCCTTTGAATTGTTACCAAAAGATACATCACCCCCTCCATGTGCCATGAAATCTTTGAGTAGGGCTCTACATCCTGTCATGTGCCTGGAGCCTCCACTATCTACATACCATAAACTATCAAGGCAAGTAGAAGCTCCCTGCACATTAGTAAACAATTAGTTTAGGTGGGTCTCCAAATCCAAAATGGCTTTGGATGGGGTCACAGATTGTCTAATCTCAAGTTCAGGAGAATGAACAATGGTTAGATCAGGTTTTTGTAACCACTGTTGTCAGCCATTCCTGTCAGATGTTGGTAACCATGAGGATGCCTGTTAACTCTTGGCTTTGAGGGTTTTTTGTAACCATCATAACTAAGAGGAACCTTTTGATATACCGGTTGACCATATCCTCTTGGGTACATGTTTGCAGGTGGTGCATCTGTCGCTTGTACCTCTCTGGGAACATAGGTGTTGTTCAAAACTTTTGTAACAGATGTTTGAACTGATTCAAAGGTCTGGTTAGTATTGTTTCTAGTAGAGCTTGAACTTTGATTCTCAAGAGTTTTTTATTTAATTTCTTTTACTTTGATGTCAAAGTTTTGAAGATAAACACACTCTTGGGTTATGTGGTTGGTTTTGCCACAGATGATGCAGTTTGAAGAATTTGGTATTATGCTTGTTTTGTGGATGTCATATGCTTTTAAAAGAAAACAGTTTTGAGTGACAAGGTTTCTTTTTTCACAAAAATCACAAAACGAGCTTTTAACATTTTCTTTCTTCTGCCCTTTTTCAGACTTCTTTTAGCAGACATTGTAATATCTGCTGGAAGATCCTTGATAGGGATTATCCTTGCCTTTGGTGCTTTGACACCATCAATGGTTGAGAAGTCCATTGGCTTGAAGTTTTCAAGAATGTCACACTCATCAGACCACGTGGGTTTAAATTGATATTTCTCAACTTCCTCAAAAGTTGATATTCTATCATGTTTTTCTAAAATGATTTTATTTCCGTTTTTGTAAGTGACTTTGATCTCTTCACCAGTCAAATTTATTGGAATAATTTCTACCACACCAGATTCATTTACAATAACTTTTCCACAAACTTGGTCATTTTTCCTAAAACTTATGCCAAATTTTATGTTACTTTTGATCTGGTTTTCACGCATGACCTCATAACCTTTACAGGATTTTACCCACTTCTCACAAGTGATCTGGGTAGATTCTAACTCCTTTTTGCAAACTTTATATTTTTCTATCATAGTTTGGAGTTGATCCTTGGTTATGCTTGCCTCATGTTTTAGACTGCTGATTTCATATTCTTTGTTAACCAATTTTGTTTTCAACTCTTTTGTGAGTTTTTCAAAATGAAGTCATAATCTAAAATTTTGTTTCTAAAATTTTTATTCATCTTTTTTATGTTAGCAAAAACAATTATGTGTTTCTCTAAACATAGATCTTTAAGGATCTGAGGTGATACCTTAGCAGCAGCTCATGGCACAGTCACAATCACCTTCACACACACTGGTTTCCCATGGGTCAGACAGAGGTTTCACATCTTCATCAACATTCTATTTTGTAACCATTGTTTCATCATGAACTTTAGACACATCAGATTTAGACACTTCTTCCACAGATTCACCACATTCAACTATTGTATCTAGAGCCATAAAGCAAAAAGTCGTTTTGTAAATCATTTTTGGCTCATAGAGCAAAGTTTTCATCAGTTAATTCCTCAAGCAAACGGCTTCAATCAACAAAGCCTTGTGTGAAGAAGCTTTGTTGGTTAACCTCTGCCGAGCAGTGGTTTGAGTAGCTTGAGTGACATGAGGTGCAAGTTGCAGATGCACTTGAGGAGATGGTGCTTGTACATACTGAATCTGTGGAACAGTGGTTTGAACATAGTGCACAGGAATAGTGGTAGCAGGGTGTGCAAAATGAGCAGTGCTTTGCATTTGAGGAGCAGGGGTATATTGGGAATAATGAGTAGTGCTGTGTGTGTGTGTGTGTTGAGGTCTAGGGCCAGGGTGTGTCACAATAGGTCCAGAAGTTTGAGATCTGCATTCCCTTGCAAGTGTCCTAGCCTATTACAATTATAACACTTAATTTTATATTTATCCAGTCCAACTTTTAACCCCCCATTCAACCCTGGGAATTTTCTACCAGTTCTCTTATAAATCTTACTAGCTCTAACACTTAATAGAGCCAGCTGGTGCAAAATGTCCATTTCTTCTAAATCAGATGGGTGAGTAAGAATCAGAGTTGAAGTTTCCTCCAGAAGTTGTATTAGTGAAATAATCATAACTATGATCCTTACCATCGACAGATCCCTCTCTTGGCTTAAAAGAGCTGTGCTACCAAAAGCATAGTCATCAGCCATTTTGCCAGATTCTTGTAGCTTCTTTTTCTGGTTCACATCTCTCTCATATGTGAGGAGTCTACCATGAAGTTGTGTAAGATTCATTTCTTTAAACCCAACAGATGTACGAGTCACAAAAGCTATTGTGTCACACTTTTCTGGTAAAGATCTAAGGAAACGATTGTTTACAGCCGAATTAGCAAATTCAACGTTTACCAGCTTAAGTTCACTTATGAGACAGCTAGATCTCTCAAACTGTTAGGTTAGAGAATCTCCTTTTACATGACAAAAAGTTTCGTATTGTTGATTTAAGACTTATACGTTGTTTTCAGTTACTTCATCAGTCCCATCGAATTGCTCTTTCAAGGCATCCCATAACTCCTTTGCACTCTTGCAGTGCAATAGGCCAGCATAAATTTTGTTAGGCAAGGCTAAAGAAACATTGCTAAAAGCCTTAGCTTCTAACTCATTTTTTTTAGAAATCCTACTCGGAGTAATTTTCAGGACTTTTAGACACTTGTTTCGTTGGGTCCTCAGTACTTGGAACGATAGGAACATGTGGTCCAAATAAAACTGACCTCTAGCAACTGGTATTTTTCTGAGCAAGAATATGACCCATCCAACGTTTCCATATGTAATACTGATGCAGGCCCAAGTGTGGAGGAGCGGCCATCTTGTATTTGGAGGACCAAGATCGTGTAGCAAATGAGGGTTCACTAAAATGGCTCTAACTTGGGCTACAGGGGTCCGTTTTGGGCGTGCGACCAGACGAAACGATTGTGAGAGAAAGGCCCATCTTTTGGAAAATGCCTACGGCGGTTTGGGTCATTGTTCGGGCCTGAAAACTCATTTTTATGAGTATTTTATCATTTTATGTTTTTATGCTTTTCGTGGACTTTTATTTTGTTCTAGTTTTTGGCCCAAGTGTATTTTAGGGCCCATTTCGAATTTCTGTCTCTATTAATATGTTGCCAATGCTATAGTAATGATCAGAATTCAGTTTTGAGGAAAAACATTTCACTTCAAATTCCGTGCCCTTTGGTTTGAATTTTGGGGTTGGGACAAGATCGTCATGGGTATTCGCAGAATCAACGTGATCGTTCTTATTTATCTGTTCATACTCTACATCAAATACTCATTCTTGACAAGCATCAGAGGTTTAAACATGGATCTAGTGTTGTTGGAATCCTCTGTGTTTTGCGACATTCTGATTTTTACCAACAAATTTTGTTTAAAAGACTTTGAACGTAATTAAACTCTGTTTTCCAATAAAACATGAAGGTCTGTGATCAGGCGGTTCTAGACGGAAGTTAGTGGATAAACGTAAACCGATTCGGTAGAATGTTATTACAGAAAGGAGTAGAAGTAGAATGCAGCGGAAGTCTTCATTCATACCGAAAGAGTATACATCTTTATAAGTCCAGCTGCCGGAGTTCCTGGAGAGAATCGGCAGCACCTCCCCGTAGGGTCGCCAAAAACTTAAATGACAAAATGAACAACATACCTATATATAGGGAGACAAGCTCGCTGTAGTGAAGATGAGTTCGGGCGAACTTGCATATGCAAGTTCGAGCGAACTTGACCTCCACAGGTCAAGTTCGGGCGAACTTGTTCCCTTTTACACTGAAAACTCCGTATTTCAATTCTAACCTATACAATATTCAACACACGCTCTATCTAGCCTATTCGACAAGTGATGAACACCAGGTGCACCAAAAAATTCCCCCTTGTTCGTTACTTCGAATCTTGGTCTTCAAATTTGAGCCGTGTTTGAATATTCTGCAACTTCAATCAAGGTATCTGCCGATGTCGTCGAAACGCGTCAACAAATTCTCCCTTAATTGATGATTCGGGTTTGCATTATCAACATCTAATTCCCCCTGAAATCTCCAGTTCGGATATTTGTTGCACAGTTTCCAACCTCCACTGATTTGCTTGACCAACAGATGATCTCACCAACTTAAAATTCATCAATACAGCTTCTTCATTTCAACTTTAACCACATCCGCGTTTAGTTTTAGCGCATATCTCCCATGCTCGATATTCCGATCTTCAAAAACTCAACCGGTAATTCATGGAAACTTCGAACTACCACACTGGTAAACTTCAAATCAATGTTTACCCGCAATAATCTGAAATCCCGATTTCCGTAATCACTCCAGATCAGCAAATCGGTAATCTTTTTCAGTCAGCAAATCTTCATCAGAACCAAATCATCTGGTAACACTTCGAATCTGAGAATCACCCGTCCATGATCAAATCACATTCTTCCTCTTCAGTCACAATGTCAGATATATAGCTATCTCCGGTAGACCAGCGCCACTTAATCACCAAACATCATCATCCAATGGCGTTTAGTCCAAAGAGAAGAATGATTCATCTGCTTGAAGACTAAAAATAATGGCCACCAAAGGCTATCATCAGTTAGCGTATCTGGGATAACTTCAGATCTCCTTGGAAATTTTGAAACCATCCGTCTTCGGAGCTAGTCACTAATTCCTAAGATCATCACCAAATGTTTTGAACGTTTTCAGTTCCTCACTAGTACCAATGACTGCTAATCCAGCTAACTGTTCCTTCACCGGAGATCAGGACTCTAACCCTTAAGCATCACTCTGTATCATGAACTGAAAACTCGGAACTTCCTGTGATCACAGAATCCCAAATGGATAATCTCTTTCGTCCGCAACTGGTAAGCTTCTTTGTCTGGAAGATCCGATCCCATAAATCATCTTCCTTAATCATGGTACCGCGTACAACCCGGGGCAACTGAAACTATAAAGCATCCTTATCTCCTGGCGGTTAGCCCAGTCAATAATTCATGTGCAAAGCAGAGTTAAAGATAGGCAGTTGTGTGTGCTTCCAAACCATACGCGCGAATCAGGTGTCAATCCACAACCATGACCGCAGAATCTGATAAACAACTCCTCCAAGACTCAGTTATGTAATCACCTGCTTTTAAAGTAGACATCAACTTGATCAATTTACAAATGAATCTCAAATCTCTGTATTTCCCGGTTAATCTGTAGTCGGAAACCACCCGAATACTGTTGCAGTATCACGAATTTCAAAATGCCAGAATCTTCAAATATTGAAAATTTTTTATTCCCCCTCATTTTTGCAAATTCTGACCATACCAATTTTTTCCCTGAAATTCCCCTCAAATCCGGAATTTTCAGTATTTAACAAATGCGGAATTTACTTTAAGGCCCATCGGTAGTCTTCAACCCTAATGATCACCAAATTGCTTTGGTATCAATGACTACCCTCTCATCTTCATCCATTTCTAACCTCATCATCTCAGCCTCTCTCTAATGCCTCCGACAGTGTCCCCAAATAGTCAGTATCGGACGTTAAAATTTCGAAAAAAAATTCTATTACCAAATTTTTTCTGGACACCCGTCTCATCAAACCAAGCAATAATTTTTTTAGACTCCTTGACAAGTTCGGGCGAACTTGTATATGCTAGTGAGACAAGTTCGGGCGAACTTGGTTGGCCACCACCAAGTTTGGGCGAATTTGCATGAAATAGACAAGTTCGGGCGAACTTGTGCTTAATATCAATGAAAATCAGTCAAGTTCGGGCGAACTTGATGAGAATTCATGAAAAACTTTGTCAGGTTCGGGCGAACTTGATGAAAAGTCTTGAAAAACCATGTTAAGTTAGGGTGAACTTGGTCTCCCAAATCAGCCATTTTTCACATTTTTCGATCCAAATCCTTATTTCTTCGAATTTCGAGATGATTTCACCATAGATCTGGTCGAAATTGGTTTTCTAACAATCCTATCCGTTCCATTTGGATTTTGCCCGTGGATTGTAGGTGTATTTCATGATTTACGTCCAAAACCCCTCCTAATGTCCATAAATGTCCAAATTCATGAGCGTAGGTGATAACCGTAGCTCTGATACCAATTGAAGGTCCGTGATCAGGTGGTTCTAGACGGAAGTTAGTGGATAAACGTAAACCGATTCGGTAGAATGTTATTACAGAAAGGAGTAGAAGTAGAATGCAGCGAAAGTCTTCATTCATACCGAAAGAGTATACATCTTTATAAGTCCAGCTGCCGGAGTTCCTGGAGAGAATCCGACAGCCCCTTCCCGTAGGGATGCCAAAAACTTAAATGACAAATGAACAACACACCTATATATAGGGAGACAAGTTCGTTGGAGTGGAGGTGAGTTCGGGCGAACTTGACTATGTCAAGTTCGGCCGAACTTGACATCAACATGCACTCTCAAGCGAACTTGGCCCTGCTATAGTCAAGTTCGGGCGAACTTGACTAAAGGCACATCAAGTTCGGGCGAACTTGATCCCTTTTACACTTAAATCTCTGTATTTCGGTCGTGTGTTCGATTCTAGCCTATACAATATTCAACACACGCTCTATCTAGCCTATTCGACAAGTGACGAACACAAAGTGCACCAACAAAACAAACAAACAAATTAGCAGGGAGAGTTGATCTTTCAAATCAAATTGATTATTAAATCAAATTTTGATCTACCAGGCTCTGATACCAATTGTTAGGATCTAAGTTTGAATTAGTTGTGATTGTTTTTAAAAGATGGTTTTATGGATGAAGATAAAATAGGGTGAAATGCAAATAGAAAAACTTTGTTTCACAACAAATGGAAGATGCTTTGATCATCATGCTTTTAAACTTTATAGGTTTTGCATGTGAATTACAGCTCCCCCTGAGCCTTTTATAACTTAAGTTTGATCGTACATAATGCAGAAAAGATGATTGGTAAAATGATCTTTTGATAGATGGATAGAACAATACATAAGCACTGCCTATTTATTGGTAAAATTATCTTTTGATAGATGGATAGAGCATCTTTGCTGATGTCAGGGTTGATAGTGACAGCTAACAATACAATAACTAACTTCTAAACTATGATAGCCTAATCTCTGCTAATACTAAAACACTATTACATTGAATATAATAAGATAAACTAAACTCTGATGCAATCCACTGTTGGTCTTCAGCAGAGCTTTGGATATCTTTGTCGTTTAGCTTCATCAGATGCTTGTTGGCAGGGATTTGGCTATATCAGATGTTATTCATCAAAGCTTGTAAACTCTGATATGCAGGATCAGTTGATATAGTATGTTTTGGCTTTCTATCATTGTTCCTTTGAAAAGGGTTAAATCCTAACATAAGCGCACTCCACTTCCTAAATCTGACCTGCTGAATCAGTGGCTACTTGCTATTGTATCCTCATGATACTTTTACCAACAGATCTAAACTTATAAACCTACAACTATAATGTTTTATGTTAAATTCACATAGAAATCTTACAATATGAAACCTGCAATATGAATTAGGTTTAATAAATGAAGAGTGTGAATGATGAGAAGTTAAATGGGTATAAAAGTGGGAGAGATGATTTGTTCGAACTATGTTATGTTGGGTATTTAGGATTTCAGGGTTCTGGTCATACAGGGGGTGAAAGGGCCGGAAAATGAGAGGGAAAAAATAAAGAATAAAGGGTTACTTAAAAGAAAGAGTAAATTGCCAAAATCGTCCCAAAGGTTTAGGTATTGTTGCCAATTTCATCGAAACAACGTTTTTGTACAAAATAGTCCTTCACTTTTGGGATTTTTTGCCATTTTCATTCAAACACCTAATTTGCTTTGTTTTTTTTGTTAAACATTTGGATGAAAATAGCCAAAACTCTCAAAACTCATGGATGATTTGGGCAAAAAAGTTGCAAGTCTGGATGAAAATTGCAAAAAATCCCAAAAGTGAAGGGCAATATGGTACAAAAAAGTTGTTTTGGATGAAACTAGCAAACATGCCCAAACCTTTGGACGATTTTGGCAATTTACTCTAAAAGAAAAATGAAATGACTAAAATCCCTTGGCTGACTTAACACATATGGAAGGGGTTAAGTCAGTTGGACCAAAATGGCAACGATGAAACCTTTTTGGATACAGATGCCAAAAAATGAAACCTTTAAACTATACTGGCAACACAGCCCAAACCACAGGGACTAAAATGTCATTTAACTCTTACTCTACAAAATCATTTGTAGAGTAATTATGTTACTTTACAAAATTACCTTACAAATTCAAATTACCATACAAGATCATTTGTAGCGTAATTATGATACCCTACATTAGAGTAATTTTGATAATTACCCTACGAGCAAATAATTACAAAAATGCCACCGCGTTTTTTAAGCAAAACCTTCATTTCGTACGTTTTGTACGTTAAAGTTATTTGTATTTGATTTTTTGTCAACTTATTAATGCCTTAATTCTGCATATACCTTGCACTTGTAAGGATCTGAACACACAACCTCACATTTATAAGAGGACACCATACTTCTAGACTAATAGGTCATGGATGCAAGATATAATAATATGATTTTTAAAAATTGATACTATAATCCATGTCGGAGTGGGCAAAACTCTCAAAAAGATCGTTACACTCAACTACCGTCTTTTTGCCCATGAGTTGCCCTCCAACAGAAGTATCGACCCGAGCTTTGATCTCGGGAATAAGACCGTTGTAGAACTTTTCTACAAGTTCCCAATCCGATAAGCCATGTTGAGAACAACGAGAAATGAGGGTTTGGAATCTCTCCCAGGCTAGGTGATAAGGCTCGTCAGGTTCCATCCGGAACGAATGGATCTGATCGCGGAGTCGAGATGCCTTGGCGGGTGGGTAATACTTAGCTAAGAAGGCATCTCGAAGACCTGCCCAGGTGGTGAAAGTACCCGCTAGCTGTGAATCCAACCAGACAGCAGCGCGACCAGCGAGGGAAAACGGAAAGACCTGAAGGTATCTAGCATCAGGGTTAACACCCTCAATGGAGAAGGTGCTACAAAGGCGGGTAATGCGGTTTATGTGGGCGGGGGCGTCCTCATCATCACGGCCATGGAATTGGCAAGAATTAGTTATGACCATCATGACGTAGGATGGAATATGCCAGGATTTGTCATTAGTGATGTCGGGTAAGGTAATGGGGGAGTTCGCACCAGTGAAACCGGTGGTGGCTTGTTGGTAGACGGTGCGGTTGACCATTTGGACAACGGGTGGTGGACTTTGGGTATGGGAAGGTGGTGGGGAATTATGGGGTGATGACTTCGGTGGAAGTCAAAGTTTGGTGGTTTAGAGTGGAGTGTAGAGTCAGAACGGGTGGAAGATGATGGTATAGGAGTACTTACCTTGAACAAAGAAGACGAGAAGGAAGGCATGTCCGTAGGTGGCTTCGGCGGAGGTACTTGCGAACGCGTATGGGGCATCCACTGAAAAACCAAAAACAAACAAGTAAGAAGACTCAAAAACGACTCGAAAAAAACAAAAAGAAATTGACACTATTTTAGACTCCTACGATATCAAGAAAGTCAAAACAAAGTAATTAACGCAATCGCCAAGAGTCCCCGGCAACGGCGCCAAAAACTTGATGTGCTAAAAGTAGTTTAATAAAAATAACTAAAATTAACCTAAATCTAGACTCAAAGTAATACTCTAGACTCTCTAAACTCGACTAACTACTAACCGGCAAGTGAACCGATCGACTCTAGTAAAGCTAAATAAGTCCGGTATCGAACCCATGAGAATCCATTGATTAAGTTAACTACTCTATTTAGACTCTAACGAACACGGACTAAAATATTTGTTTGTTTGATGAGGGGGTTTCTAAAAATTCCTAATAAAGCAATTAAAATTAAACTAAATTAACTAAGTTAACTAAAGAGTACGAACTAAACTGGACTTTACTCTGATGATGGAAAACACTACCTAGACTGGAATCCTGATTGCTTTTAGTAATGATTTTTATTTGGAAGTTGTCAACTATGGAACCGGGATCATAAAGTTCACACCTTTCGGGATATCTAAAGGACTCCTAACCCGTCTCAAGAGCACGCTATGACACCCTAAAGATTGTTTAGTCTACCGGTTATTAGACTCTCTCACAAGACATCTAACGGATTTATGAAAGTACCTTACACGATTCACTCCCTCATAGGATCTAAATCTAAGGTAAACTTGGGCTCTCGATTAGACTTGCTAGACAATAGCCAACGGGTTTACTTCCTAAAAAGCTCATACCTTGCGGCTTAATGACTTAGACCTAGCAATAATCTCGCACCTCACAGCTATTAATGATTAGAAGAACACTTGATTTTATACGATTACCGATTATTGCTTTTAAAGTTAATTGTGCACGATAACCCTAAAGACTCTAGCTTTATTACGTGATATAGACAGTCACCAAAAACTAGAACCTAACATTACTCTATTACGTGATAAAGACCGTCACCAAAAACTAGAACCTAACATTACTCTAATACGTGATAAAGACCGTCACCAAGATTCATGTAAAGCAATAAACAATAACCAAATACCATCAAGCAAGTATATACATCTAATCAAGGGAACAAATCGCCTACAATTCATAAATAGTCTAGAATCCATAAATCCATAATGAAAATCAGAATTTTACGCAATCAATCATCCAATCTAGGTAGTTCATAAAATTTAGCCAAACAAATTCATGAGGACCATCGAAAAAAAAGTAAATTCAATCAAACTAAACATGGTAAATAAGAAAGAAGCGAAAGTAAGGACACCCGAACGTCACGAATGCTTCTCCGACTTTGATCTTTAATCCAATAGCTCCGAATGCTTAAAAACCTCGGATTCAATGCCTCAAAATCGCCCTAGTTCTTAATAATTCGTCACCTCCTTTTTGGAAGAGATAATGATGTATTTATAGGTTTGGAAGAATCATGCTGCAGATACAACTCACTGTTTCCCGGGATCACCCCCGTCGCGTCGCGCGTAGGCTGAGGAGGGTGGACCGTCGCATGTGGCGGTGTGTCTTTTTTACCGGATTTCTTTTGCCCTACCTTAGAGTCGTGCGTAGATGTCCTCAGATGGGTGGCGCGCGGCGCCAAGGCTTGATTTCCACAGAAATTCTCGAATTCCATCTTTGTTTCAGCTCCAACATTCTTCAACTCTTACCCTTTAGCTTTTCCTAAGCATATTTTCTTCAGTTTTACGCACTTTTCCGTAACAGGCACCTGTACAAAACAAAGTATCAAACTTCTACGAAATAATTATGAAAACCAAACAACACAATACGAAAACCAAACAAATTGTACATGATAAATAGATGTATTTCGCAAAACATCAATAGTGGGTTGAGATGATGTGGATTTTTGAAGAGCAACAGTGGTTGTGGTTAGTGGTTGTGAGGATAAAGGAAGTGGTGAAGGAATGATATTATCATCATTTATGACATTTGTTGTCTTCCTTCTTTTGAAAATGAGTTTTGGGTGAAGGTGATTGGTTGGGAATTCTTGTGGGTGTGGGTATTGGTGAGTAGTGGTTGGAAAAGTGATTAGAGCAGTGGATGGTGTATCATCTGTTGTAACCACTGCTGTATCAACAATTGTTGACACAATAGGTGTTACAACATCTGATGGTTCAGTATTTGATGGAGGTTTGGGTGGTGATGATGGTTTTGTTTTGTTGTCAGATTGAACAATGATTTTGGAAGGGGTTGATGCTGGTCGGTTAACCTTTCTGGTTGACTTTCTTCTTTGCTTTGAAGTATCAAGCTCCTCCTTTTTCATTTGTTCAGTCTTTTCTTTTCCAAATCTGTCTGCACCTTTATTTGCTAACCTCTCGTTTCTCAATTGCTTTTGTTCAGCAAAGAGGTTGAGGGTCTCATCAACTTTTTTTGACCCATCTGGCTTTGGTATCTCAACCACTAGTTTGGCTTTTGGGTCTGGCTTTAGCTTGATCCCTTCAGTTTCTTTCTCCCCCTTTTTGGCATCATCTGTGTTCACAAGTATCACAGTAGGAGGAGAAGTACCAATGGTTTGAAGAAGATGAGCTTTGATGGCTTCAATATCTGCAAGTGTGTCTGATATCTTGCATTAACCATATTTCTAAACTGGTGCATATGCTGCTCATGTTGAAGATCAGCATGTTGTCTTTGTTGTTGAAGCAGAGGATATAAGAGTTGCCATAGCTCAGCAATGGTTCTTGATGTTGCAGCAGTGGATTAACTTTTGGAACTTTGTAACATCTGTTGTATCATATTTTTTATATCAGCTACAGATGATTCTATACTTGAAACTCTCTCCGTTAATTCCTTGTATCTCAGCTCATCACCTAACTTAAAAGGATCATCTGAACTCCTATATGTGGTAGTTTTATTTGTGTTATCATGAGCAGAATTTTCCTTCATAGCTTCAAACACATATGCCCCTTTGTCTTGGAACTGGGGACTTCCCACATGAACAGAGGTTACCTTGGTAGCCTCAACAATGGTTTCCTTCAAGAGAGTCTTATACATGTAACCATTGTCCAACTGAGAACTTGTTAGTTCTGCAATTGTAGTGATTGCTCTACTTGAATTATCACCAAGGGTTACATGTAACCCAAGGGATGTAGCCTTCTCAGCTGTTGATGGGATAGTAAAGATAGAGGCATCAGACTCAGTCACTTGTGGGAGTATATTCTCAGTGATAGGTTGGTGAGAAGAACTGATTTGTGTCTAATCCATATCTATTGCATTCAACAGAGGGATGATGGCATGTGGAAGATTTGTTGGTGAGGATTGTGGAGTAGAAAGAGACATTGCCCTAGGAGAGGGGCTGCGGAAGATAGAGCCAAGTGGATCTAGAGCTTCATAGATTGGTGTCCCTATGCTTACAACTTGTTCCTTTTGTGGGGAATCAAGAGGAGTTTGGTCTAAGGGTTGAGATCTTTCTAACATTTGCTGTGAGGAAGTAGCAGTAGTGTTTTCTAGTGACTTTTGTGTTGTCACTGGGTTAACCTCTGGGATCTTATCTTCCAGAGGACCCTTTTTGGTTTGGTTTGGTGAGCTTTTTGGATTTTGAATTTGGTTTCTTTTTGGAAATTGCTGGTGTGGGTTTCAAAGCACTGGTTGTAGTACTTTGATCTCCAGGATCAATGGGCTCAATCGCAGTGGGTTGAGCTTGTGAAGTTTGTTCTAAAATTTGCTCAGCCCCCACTACTTGTGTTTTTGAAACCTTTGATTGATTGGTGATGCGAGTAAAATTTTCACGTGTTAGGCTACCATGTGGAGTCACAACACCTTGTTTGACCGCATCACCAATTTTCTTTTCAAGATAAAAACTTAAAAATCTAGGGTGCATTAGAAAAGGTGAGCGGCCCTTTTTGATGTTGTCAATGTTTGACACCAAGTCATTAAACAATACTTGAGAAAAGTTAAATCAGATTTCGTTAATATTGCATATCCCAAGTATTGCATGTTCAAAGGTATCTCATTAATGCAGTTGACTTGGCCGACAAACATGTCAACAAAGTGTGAAAGAAAAATTTTATTTCAGTAGGAAATTTAGGTTTATAGATATTTTTACCTGTAAGCTGACCTTCATACCCGCTTTCAATGAATTCGTTGTGTAGATCAGGGATTGTGAAAAATGTAGCATGAGTTAGGTCATTTAAACCAAAGACCTCTGAAATGGAAGTAGGTGTGACTTCAAAGAGTGTTTTTCCCACCGTGGTAACAATGTCATAAGGAATTTTCTTATAATGAACTTTGGCATTTGCCCAGAACTCTCGTAATGATTGTTGATAGATTGGGGCAGTGATTTCCATGAGTTCTTTGTACTTGGACTCTTTAAAGCTTTGATCATAGTATGATATTGCCTATTTGAGTGGGTCTCTTCAAGAATTGCGGTGTAATTGTGTGGGGTTTGATGATAAGAGTCATCATTGTAATTATGAATGAGGAACAGTTGTGAAAAAGAAGAAGATTTGAGAGAAAACCGCTTTTAGAATTTTGAATTCGATACGGTAGAGTAAAAACCTCTGATTGGGATAAAACAGGGTTTTATAAAGTGAAATAGTGATGATGACATGGCAAAGATCTGACGGCTATCATCTGTCCACGTGTATCCTCTGATTGTGAATGGAAGACATGTGTTATAGGAAACACTGTTGAATGGGAACAATGCTTTGATTTTACACTATCAGTGGATAGCTTATCAGTGGATACGGTCAACACAGTGGTTTGACCAACCAGAGGATACACTTTTTCCAGTAGATAGATTTTCAAGCCCATCAGTGGTTTTAAGAGAATAGTGGGTATAACATACTCTTGAGATTTATTGAAAACTTCAATTTTGACTATTTTTAAGGATGGATTTTTTATTTTCTGAAAACATTTTATTGCTATTTACACATGGAACACAAAATCTTGCTTTCAATCCATGTTTAGCATTCCAATTCTAGAGATCAGACTTTCAAATGTAGATGTATATAATGCTTTGGTTAGAACATCTGCCAGTTGATCTTTTGTATGGGCATGTTGTAAAGAGATCAAACCTTTTTTCATAACAACTCTCACAAAGTGATGTCTGATGTCAATGTGCTTTGTTGTGGATTGAGAGACAGAATTTTTAATGATGTTTTCAGCTGCTTGACTGTCTATCTTGAGAGGAGTCTTTAATGCAGTTACACCAAAATCAAGGAGTCTCTCATATGTGAGGAGTCGACCATGAAGTTGGGTAAGATTCATTTCTTTAAACCCTACAGATGTTCGTGTCACGAAAGCTATTGTGTCCCACTTATCTGGTAACGATCTTAAGAGACGACTATTAACGGTCGAATTAGGAAATTCCACATTAACCAGTTTAAGCTCGCTTATGAGACAACTAAATCGCTCGAACTGCTGGGTTAGAGACTCACCTTTGACATGACTGAAAGTTTCATATTGTTGATTTAGAACTTCTCTATTGTTTTCAATCACTTCCTCAGTTCCACCGAATTGCTTTTTTAGTGCATCCCCAACTCCTTTGCACTATTACAGTGGAGCAGTCCAACATAGATCTCGTTAGGTAAGGCAGAAGCAACAATGCTAAACGCCTTAGCATCTAACTCTATTTTCTGGAAATCCTGCTCAGAGTAGTTTTCAGGATTTTTTGGCACTTGAGTATTGGGATCCTCAGTACTTGGAACCAATGGAACATGTGGTCCAAATACAGCAGACCTCCAGCAACTAGTGTTTTGAAGAGCTTAAATGTGACTCATCCGACGCTGCCATATGTAATATTCATTACGTACCAGCATTGGTAGTTTAAACATAGATCCAGTGTTGGAATCCGGTGTGTTTTGAGACATTTATGAATTATTTTAAACAGATTTTGTTTTAAAAACTTTAAATGTAGTAAAACTCTGTTTTCCAATGAAAACTATCAAACGAATTAGCAGGGAGAGATGTCTTTCAAATCAAATTGATAGTTAAATTAAATTTTGATTGACCAAGCTCTGATACCAATTGTTAGGATCTGAGTTTAATTGATTGTAAATGTTTTATAAGATGGTAAATGAAAGAAGGTAAAACAGAGTGAATTGCAGCGGAAATAGAAAACTTTGTATGTGAATCACAAACTCCCCCTTAGCCTTTTATAACTAAGTTTGATAGTACAGAAATGCAAGAAGATCATTGGTGAATGATCTTTTAATAGATAAGTAAAAAAAACAGTACAATGAAGGCAAGTATTTATACTACAATGCTAACCTGTGAGCATCTTTGCTAATGTCAGAGGTGAACACGATTGCTAACAAAATAACTAACCCTAAGCACTGATTAACCTATCATCTGCTAAACAAAAACACTGTTACATTGATAAACACTGATTAATACTAAACTCTGATATCCTTAGCTCTGCTGGTCTTCATCAGACCTTTGACTTTATTCTTCATCAGAGCTTTGCTTCATCTGACTTTAGCTTCAATAGTTCCTGTATATCAAAACTTGGATTCATTAGTGGCTTGGGTCAGAGTTTAGAAACTCTATTATGAAGGATCAATCATCTGATGATGTTTTGACTTTATATCATCTGTTCTTTTGATATGGTTCAATCCCAACAGTTATAAAATAATAGATATTTAATATTTAAATATACAACATTATCTACAATAACATAAAGGAAGCCCGGCAATAGTATTTTGTTGGCATTGGTTGAGTGGGGTAGCCACATCTCACCCAATTTTATTTTCTTTACATAAAGGAAGCCCGGCAATAGTATTTTGTTGGCATTGGTTGAGTGGGGTAGCCACATCTCACCCAATTTTATTTTCTTTTTTTTTGCTATATTACGATTTTACCTCCTTTAAATTTTTAGTTTTACTATTGGTTTTATTTTTTTTTTCTTTCAGCCAGATTACAATTTTTCCCTCAATTCAAATTTACAACTTTTTCATCGCTTTCGTTTTTATCCGGTCAAATTACGATTTTGCCCCAATGTAATATAGCCATGCCATTGTTTCAGTTTCTTTTTTTTTACAAAAATATGATAGCGTTTCAATCTGTTTATTTTTTTTAAACTATATAGTGTTTTGTTTTAATTTGTTGACTCGGTTTAATTTTTCTTCGTGCCAGACGGCTACCTGCCATACACGCACTTGTCCTGAAAAATTACAGTTTTGCACCCAATTTAAAATTATAGTATTTCCATCATTTTAGTTTTTTTAGCAAAAGTATGACCCTGTTTTATTTTAATTGGTTGAATCGACGTAATTTTTTTTGATCGTGTTATGAGTAGTATTTACAAGTAATCGAAACACAGACGTACATGTTAGTGTTATGAGAGAGAATTATTCGGCTTAATGCCCCGCAACGCAGGCGGGGCAAAATAAAATTACGTTTATTATTTGGGGGAATAGTGCCAGACCGCCTAGCACATTTCTATTACCTATAACTACAAAGTTCATTACCTATAACTACAAAGTTCATTTGGGGGAATAGTGCCAGGCCGCCTGGCGCTACCCCATTGGACCACACAGATTATTTTTTTTTTACACTTTAAACTTACGTTTCCCCACCCCCCCCCCCACCCCCCGTTTGAAATGACGTTTTTACCCCCTGCGCAAAGTTTGAAATGACGTTTTTACCCTCTGCGCAAAATAAAATTATGCTTTTATCCGTAGCTCAAAATTATGATTTTGCCCTCGACTCAGAAATACGATTTGGCCCTCAGCTCAAAATTACGTTTTTGCCCCAGCCTGACACTACCCTATTGGACCACATAGTTTATTATTTTCTATACACTTTAAACTTACGTTAATTACGTTTTTGCCCGCTGCTCAAAATAAAATTACGCTTTTGTCCCCATCTCAAAATTACGATTTTGCCCTCGATTCAAAATTGCGATTGGGCCCTCAGCTCAAAATTACGTTTTCACCCAGTTTAAAAGAAAAATAGATTTTTTTCTCCCAGCTTAACTTACGATTTTGCCCTCTCTTCAAAAGTAGATTTTCCACCCGTTTAAAAAATTATGATTTCGCCCTCAATTCAAAATTACGTTTTTGCCCCTGTTCAAAATAAAATTATGCTTTTGGCTCCATCTTAGAAATACGATTTTACCCTCGGTTCAAAATAAAATTATGGTTTTGCCTCCAGCCTAAAATTACGATTGTGCCTTTAGTTCAAATTTATATTACTGTGTTACCCCAACTTCAAAATTACGAATTTGCCCCTGCGCAAATTTACAATTTTACCCATGTTTCAATTTACAGTACTGTCATCACTTTATCTTTTGGCAAATTACGATTTTACCTTAGTTAAAAAAAAACTTTCCATTAGTTAAAAATAACAGTATTGATATTGTTTTAGTTTTTTTTTCAAAACTACAAAAATGTTTTGTTTTAATTGGTTAACTCCATTTAGTTGTTTTTCATGTCACGGAGCTGCCTAACACTCGCTTATTATTTGATCATTTCCCTGCAATGCGGACGGGGCATCAACTAGTTTAATACAATAAGTAGAATTTAGAAATACAAACTTCATGTAGAACATACATGAGAATTTTCTTCCAACAAAAATACAATACAATAAAATAAAAGTACAAACTTCACGTAAACCGACTGACTTGAGAACTTCATGTTTGTAACAGTTCATAATAGTAAAGTTCACAATGCATACAAATTCCTTGTATGCATCACCGAATGTTAGGTACATAGCTACCAATACCGTCAGACACGTGGAAGAATCTTGACTTATATTTTCCTCTTCCAGATAAGTACAAAATTGTTTATTTTGTTGTTAGGAGTAATTTTTAAAAGAGAAAAGTGTTTGAATAGTTTATGTGATTTGTTTCGATTTCACCTTTAGTCCTTACATTTTTTAAATTACAGTTATAGTCTTTAACTTCGGCAAAATTGTTCTCGGATAGTCTCTGAAGTGGATAAATGTTAGTTTTCTTAGTTAAGTGGGTGTGGAATGACAAAATGCCCATGCTATTAAATAATTAACAAATAAAACATTAAAAGATAAAAAAAAATACATGTGACACCCACCTACCCACCCCTACCCCCATCCCCTGTCTTCTTCCCCCTTGTTAAACACACTGCTATCATGAAGAACGCAGCAAATACCACAAACGGAAATCAACTTGAAGGGTCAACGCAAAAATCCTTTTGTTTCTAGGAATGTAGGTGAACGTTTAATCCTTTTGGCATCGGCCTCGTAAAAGATAGCCCCACTTAATGATGAACAACTAAGTTAAGCAGAAACGATGCATCCATTTAAGCTACTTTGGGAGGACAGGTATATAGCAAATACATGTGTGAGTGTGTCTGTTTTTATATTAGAACACCAAAATTCCCTAACAAAAATAGTTCTTTTTGTGGTGAGTGCAGAAGCTTCGTATGCAATTTGTGATTGGAGGTGTGCTATCAGAAACTATATTTTGAGCTACAAGAAAGGTTAGTTATTCTGAAATATAATTGTCATATGGACATTTATTATAATGTATATACCATATTCATACTCATGTTTTTCTATACGATCTTCACAATAAATGTTGATAAATTTGATATTATGAACAGGGCGTGGCGGGTGTGGTTTTGGCCCGATTCAAGCCTTACAGACCAATGCACGTGGAGGCTGATTGTAGTGGCGTGATTTCTCCCTTCTCAAAAGTTGAAAATACTGAACCGAAAACAACATGGCTGTTGCAGGTTGAAGAGAAAGAGGTGGGGAAGAAGACATGGCGTGGGGTTGGGGGGGGGGGGGGGGGGTTGGGGTGGGGTGAGGTGAGTACGTGGGGCCATATGTATTTTTTTATCTCTTAACGTTTTATTTGTTAATTATTTAATAGTACGGGCAATTTTGTCATTTCACACCCACTTAACTAAGAAAACTAACATCCATCCGTTTCAGGGATTATTCGAGAACGATTTTGCCATTAGAGACTATAGCTGTAATTTTGAAAATGTAGGGACTAAAGATGAAATCAGAGCAAACACATAGACTATTCGGACACTTTTCTCCTTTTGAAATTGAACCCTTGAAGCACATACTTTGTTGTTACGTGTAATTTTTAAAATTGAACCCTTGAAGTACAAAAGAAAAATGGAAATTCCCTTTTTGCTTTCTTATAAGCATATATGAAAAAACCCTCATTGCTCCTACACAAACATGGATAAATTAGGTATAGATAACTTGAAATATAATATTTTTGTTAATTGTTTTCTCTACATATTTGACTTTTTTTTTAACGGTAAATTTCTTTTATTCATTGCTATTTATGGGACTTGAACCTAAGACCTCCATCTTCCAAAGTGTTTAAAAACTTTGTCTTTGTCAATGAACCACCGTCCCATTGGTCTCTACATATTTAACTAAGCGTTTGTTTTCTCCACATATTTAACTAAACGTGTGCCAAAAGCAAAGACGCATTATCCGTTTTTTTTCTTCAAGTGTTCGACCTAAAAATTACACCGAAATACAATTTTTTTCTTCATGTTCGATCTAAAAATTATACCAAACACATAATTATTTATATATATATATATGTATATATATATATATAACCTGTTAGCAACGTCATTCAAAACAAATTATACCAATCACATAATTATATATATATATATAAATATATAAAGTAAACTTGTTAGCAATGTGATTGTTTTGAACTTAAGAATTTGGTCATCATAATTTTTTTTTAAAACCAAACAAAAAAATCAACCAAATTCATTTTTTAGTTACATTGTATTTTTTAATTGATGACACGTGTCTCTAAAAAATTTTACTAGCTTTAACAAATATTTATTTTTACATTTTTGTTGCTTTATTGTTATAATAAATTTTGAGCATATTTCTCTCATAACTTTTAACATGTGGTGTTTTATAAAATTTCGAGTATGTCGTTGCGACGTGTCTTTTTTTACAATGTTGTTATATAAACATTTTTTAAAAAAAATCAAGTTGTGGGTAGTAATGTACAAATATTTGAAACACAAGGTGCCATGACGAACCAAACGATCCCGACCCAACAACATCGGTAGCAGTTTGGTACCATCTAAACTGATACCAATATTCGTTTCATGTGCCAATATCCTTTTGCGCATATTACGAGTTTACATTTTGGATCTTTCTCTTTCAGTTGTTATACACAGTGTCAATACCATACTGATACTATAATGAATCGAATGGATATCAGTTGAATTCCCGCCGTAACGCGCGGGAAAATTTACTAGTTAGTAAACATGGTTTCTCTACAGAGATCCCATTTTTGCAAACGTTAACTTTACATTTAATTTTCTAAAAAACCAGAAAGATATTAGAAAAACAACACCCAAACCTTAACCCCTTTATTTAATTTACACTTGTTATTACTTTATTTTCATCGCATAAAATACTTGCATTTTAAATATTATTTCTGCTACAGATCGGGTACCTTTCCTCAATCTCAAAAGTTTTATCGTGACATTGACATTCAAAGTTGGCGGATTATAAGGCCTCACATTCGTATTTTACTCGTTATCTAACTTATCACTTGGACAGTAAAGCCTTGTTGAATCTTAATGAACAAACACTTACAAGAAATAGCGGCAGACTGTGACCAGCTGCCGGAAAGATTTATATGTAAACAAGATAAAGAGTACGGCAACGTTAGCAACTCCGGTGAGGTAGAACTTCCTGTTATTGATGTTAGCCTCTTAACTTCATCTCCTTTGGAGCTTGAAAAGCTTAAATCAGCTGTTACCACTTGGGGATGCTTTCAGGTTTCTCTAAATAACTGTTTTTATATGCTAGTTGATGATTAATCATGTGTTGGTATTGGAATTATGAAACTTTGATTGATTTCAGGCAGTTAATCATGGAATTGAAAGCGCGTTTTTGGAGAAAGTTCGTGAAATCGGTAAGCTTTTTTTTGGATTATCAGCAGACGAGAAGAAGAAATACTTGAGAGATGAAGATGATGTGGATGGGTATGGGAATGACATGGTTCTTTCGGATGATCAAATTCTTGATTGGACTGATAGGCTTTATCTCACTGTTCTTCCAAAAGACCAACGAAACATGCAATTTTGGCCTCAAAATCCTCCTCACTTTAGGTAATCAAATCGTCCATCAATAATTAAGCTTGTAAGCGAACCAAATGTTCAGTAAACTGTTCCGTGTTTATTTATTTAATTAAAGAAGTAACATGATCGCGTAACATTTTTTTATTCATTTAATTAAACAAACAAACAAAACAGGTCACTTCATTTATGCTCATTTATTTAGGTTCTTTTATATTGGTTTGCTTATGTAGTTCATCTATATTCGTTTGTGTGGATTAAAACAAGTATAATTTCGGGAATATTGATTGGGATCGTTGGTGTGACTTTAATATTAGAGACTTGGTTATGTAATGTTTTTTTTTCTTTTTTCTGGTATTTCGGGACTTCCAGTGTCTAGCTAGCCCCTTCTTTTGTCAATAAAAAGTTGCCGTTGGCTGTTAAAAAAAGGTAACTAGTAATACTAATTGCCATTGCGCATCAATACATCAGCTCAATCAAAATTTTAGAACCGGGTTTTGGATAATCAATTGAATGAATTCGTTGTATATATTTACATTCGTTTATGTATGTTCGTTAAAATTTGTATAGAATAATTCCAAAAGAACGTAAACGAACACACGAACGAACATGAATAAGAAAAAACCTTTCAATTGAGTATTCATGTTTGTTCTTTGTCCTGTTGAAGTTAAATGAACTAACACGAACGAACAAGAAAATACGTTCATTAATTTAAGTGTCTGTGTTCGTTTGGTTGAAGTTAAATGAAGGAGCACGAACACGCCCTGTTTGTGTTCTTTCGGTTCATTTAGGGCCCAATAGTGACTCAAGAATATTTGTTGAGTTTTGAGAAGTCAATAATAGAATTATGCCATTGTGATGTTACAGGGAAGTTCTTGATGAGTATACCTCCAAAATAGAGTTAATTTATGAAGTTACCCTTAAAGCACTGGCTAGATCATTAAAATTGGAGGAGGATTGTTTCTTGAACCAAATTGGAACAACTGCACCGATGAGTGCAAGATATAACTACTACCCTACTTGTCCATGGCCCGAAAAAGTGTTAGGTGTCAAACCACACGCTGATAGTTCGGCCATCACACTTCTGTTGCAAGACAAAGAGGTTGCAGGACTTCAACTCTTGAAAGATAATCAATGGGTCGGTGTTCCTGTTGTTCCTGATGCTATCACCATCAACGTCGGTGATCAAATCGAGGTAATCCGTTTCTTTTTCCACCTAACGTGACATGAAAATCCGTTCATTAATTTAAGAAAATCTAGAAAACAAAGTAGTATCCCCAAAGGCGAGGGGCGAAACTAGAGTTGAGGTGTGTAGGGGTCAAGAGGGTCCACTAACCCCCAAGTCACGGAATTTTATTGGATATTTAAATATAAAATTTGAGTTTTTTTCAACAATAATATGATTTGGACCCCTAATTGTATCCGGTACATAAAAAGAACCTTATAATGACCCAAAGTTCCGTTACAATGACCCAAAGTTCTGGTTCACCAATAACAAGTGTCTTTGTCGGTACTCCCATGGTGAAGGTGGTTATCGACAGAAACTCATCAGCAAAGAGCAGTCGAAAATATGGTTGTGAGTAATCTAACTTGCGACAGATTACTGACGGAAGTTACCAAGGATCATCGGCAGTCAACTTTACTGATGGAACACCGACAATATTTGTAAAAATCATCCAAGGTGCTCGTATCGGATGAATTATTGACGGACTCCCGACAACTACTATTAGTGATTGCCGGTAATAATAAATAATTTTGAAAAGACTTATTTTAAACAAGTGTATATGAAAATGTGCAGATTATGAGTAATGGGATATTCAAGAGCCCTGTGCATAGAGTGTTGGTGAACTCGAAAAAAGAAAGGATGACTCTAGCTGTGTTCTGCCCGGTTCTGTCCGACAAGGTGATCGGACCCGTGGACGGGCTCATTACCGACGAGACACCAAGGTTGTACAAGAACGTCATATACTCCCTCGACTACTTTTTCAAGATTTACCAACAAGGTGGGCGACCAATTGATGCTTGCAAGATCTGAGATCTTGTCCACAAAAGGGTCTTTTCATCTGACCTTGAGTGTTTATCTGTTTGGCTCCTTATATTTACTTTTTTATTTTGTTAGCGTCACAAGAATAAGATAAGTAAATCATTGCTGTATAATTGTATGGTGTATGTTGCTAGTTTTCTGTAAGAGTGAAAACATATAAACAACTGCCCCTGTTGAGTTTTGGAATTTTATTTTATTTTATAATCGTGGTGCTTCTTCTATAACATATTTCCTCTATATTATTTATCAAATTCTGGTTGTGAGGATATTTACTGTTCAATTTTGATGCTTTTTATTTATCCAAGTGTCTCTTCTATTTGTCCAAAGACATATTTATCAAATTCTGGTTGTGAGGATATTTACTATTCAATTTTGATGCTTTTTATTTGTCCAAGTGTCTCTTCTATTTGTACCCATGTCTTTGGGTTCATGATGTATAGTCATCTCTCTATTGTTTTTTTCTATGAGCTCTAAACTCTTTCAACTCACAAAACAAATTCAAATTCACCCACACGAAGGTTAGATTCAAATCTAGAATTACCTGAATGTTTCCATTGTTTCTACAAGGTTAGATTCTATAGTGATTATATTTTTTAGGTTTTATGTCGGTTTTCAAAAACAAGTTCTTAAATGTCACTCTTGATGTCGTTGTCACCGATACTCCTGCCGTCGCTGTCATCGTTGTTCGTGGATGCCGGAAAAACCCATGTGTCAACAATTGTGTCAACATTTCTTTCATAACTCAGGCGTTCAACAATAGCTCCTTAAAGTCCTAAACCAAATGGTAACAGTATCCAAAACTCTTAGAGCTTTTAACTAGATTTTAATAATGAATTGTTTACTTATTTTCATTGAATATTATTATATGGGCTTTAATATATTGATTGATGTTTGATTTGTGGTGAGAGACAGAGTAATCCACCTCCTCCCAAAAGGCTATAAACAACAAATACCTTATCATCTTGATACTGAGGTCAAATTTTAATATTTTAAGGCGGGTTAGTACATATTTCAAAGTTGGCGTCGCATTTTGTATATAATCATCAACATCAATGTTTTTTTTAAAATCAAAATCTAATCTACTGAGTCCATGAACAAACAAGTTCAGGAAATAGCAGCTCATTGTGACCAGCTGCCGAAAAGATTTATCCGCAAAGACGAACGCTAACATCACCAACGCCGGTGACTCGTATCCAATGGAGATTCCTGTTATTGATATTAGCCTCTTAACGTCATCTCATTTGGAGCTTGACAAGCTTAAAACAGCTATTACCACTTGGGGCTGCTTTCAGGTCTCTCTTGAACGAACATATCATCTATGAGTTTGTTTTACTAATTAATTGATATCTGATTGGCATGGGATGGATGGATCCTTTTTGGATAAAGTTCGTGAAGTCAGCAGACTGTTCTTCGATTTATCTGCCGAGGAGAAGAAGAAATGCTTGAGGAAAGAAGATGATCTTGAAGGCTATGGAAATGACATGGTTCTCTCAGATCACCAAACTCTTGATTGGACTGACAGGCTTTATCTCACTGTTCTTCCTCAGGATCAGCAAAGGCTTCAGTTTTGGCCTAAAATTCCCACCAGTTTCAGCTAAATCGATCTCGAACAATGAGCAGAAACAGGAATAAACACAGAGATATATTTCTCAAAAATATTTGTAAAAACGGTATGAATAAACGATTACAAGATGTGTCTATTTATAGAGAGGTTCTAAATTTGACCCAAATTACTGAAATTTCGAAGTGACTAGAAAATCTTGGTTTTTAAAACCATACATGTACACGTTAATTATGCTCTACTTAATGATTTACGCGTTTTTAAGCTAAAAGTAAAGTATTGAAGATTGATAAATTTGGGGAAAACTCTTGAGTGACGAATGAATTCGGAGTCGTAAATAAAAGAATTTAGATTCATTCCACAATTGGGCAAAACCACCTATGGCTGTTTTCCAGATGATCCGGCTTGTCGAGACCTTTCTGTCCAATGGCTATGGGCACGATAATTCCACTTCTATCACAAGTTACGCTTGTTTGAAGTTTGGGGTTTATCTACCTTGTTTCCCTATTCCCTACCTAGTCTTGGTAAGACTCAGCCAACTATTGGATCAGCTACTCGTTAAAAAACATGTTAACTGATCCTGCATCTATGATGTTTCAGGGAGGTCGTTAATGAATATTCCTCCAAAATAGAGGTGATGAATGAAGTTATCCTTAAAGCTCTGGCTAGATCATTGAATTTGGAGGAGAATTGTTTCTTGGACCAATATGGGACAACTGCAAAAATGATTGCAAGATTTAACTATTATCCTCCTTGTCCATGGCCTGATAAAGTGTTAGGAGTCAAACCACATGCTGATGGTTCTGCAGTCACATTTCTGTTGCAAGACAAAGAGGTTGAAGGTCTTCAAGTTTTGAAAGACGGTCACTGGTTTGGAGTTCCTATTGTTCCTGATGCTCTGACCATCAATGTTGGCGATCAAATCGAGGTAAATCTTCGTGTTCTTATCATTTTGTCAATGTGACAACTCTAGAATAAACATACTTGTCAAAATGGTGAACGAGATGTACATGTGCAGATAATGAGTAATGGGATATTCAAGAGCCCGGTGCATCGAGTTTTGGTGAACACTAAAAATCAAAGGATTACTCTGGCTTTCTTCTGCATGCCTCAAACTGAAAAGGATATTGGCCCTGTAGACGGGCTGATTACAGATAGTACGCCAAGGTTATACAAGAATGTCACATTTTCGGCAGACTTCTTTTTTGAGAATTACCAGCAAGGTAAGAGACCAATTGATGCTTGCAAGATTTGACTATATATATTCAGAAGAAGGTCCTTTCCATCTGTCCTTAGGTTTTTATTTCTTTTGCCCATCATGTGGCTTTTTTTATATGTTATTATTTTATAGTAATCACCAGAAGAAATATAGAAAACATTGTTATATGGTAGGATGATTTACCTAGTTATTTTTTAGTGTACCTGGCAAAAATGAGAAGGTCGGGTCGGACGGGTCAGAATGGGTTGCTTTAAATTATGCCTATTTTAGTTTGGATCAGAACGGATTGTGACAAAAAAATGGTATGCGCGTGTCAAAACATGCTGTTAAAACAAACTTGGAGCAAACAGCATAAGCTCTCAAGCCACTGAGATTGTTTAAGAGTAACAAGCCTTTGGATCATCAGTACCAGTTTTAAACAACAAATCAAATCAAAATTGCTGAAAAAAACAAAAGAAAAAACAATCATCCAGATCTTTCGCCCATAAAAGATATGTAGTCAAACTAATGAATTTGTTGACAAAGTAGGAGTGAAGTCGAATATATGAGAAACAAGACTGATCATCAACAATTACTCCACTCCCATATGTATTTTTCCAGTTTTGTGAAAAGCCCAATGACTGACTGTTCAGAATAGTGGCTTGCTTAATATGACCCATGACTTTGTTTTTATACTACTACCATAACTTAAAACTTGGTTAAGATTGCCAGAACTAGGGGTATTCATAAAAAGTGTTAAGATACTATCTATAATCATGATAATTGTGATAGGGCTTACAAATTCAGCCGGCATGGCTTGGTTAACAATTAAGGGGCTGTTTGTTTACCTTTTAACGAGTCTCTGAATAGTTTAGACCTCTTACTGGTTCAATACTTAATGATTCAGACTGTTTGTTTCACGAGTAAATGTCTGAATGGTTCAGACATATGCATCTGAATGATTAAGCATTATATCGAGTTTCGATGGTTAAAACCTCTAATGTGAATTGATCAGACATTTGCCTCTGAACGGTTAAGCATTATACCGGCCCTTAATGGTTTAGACCTCTTACTAGTTCCGCACTTAATAGTTCAGGCCTCTTACTGGTTCAGCACTTAGTAGTTCAGACCTCTTACTTATTCAACACTTAACCATTCAGAAGTTGTCAAACAGCCCCTAAACATTATACATGAGCTCCGCGTTACGGCCGGTGTATTCGGTACCGGTACCGAACGGTACCGTACTCATCACTACCCAAAAATACAAGTTTTAATACCTAACAATGTTACCAATGTCAAACTTTATAAGCTAAAAATACAAGTTTTAATGCCTAACAATGTTATCAATTAATAGTATATTATCAATTAAAGTATATAAATATAAATAAGTTTTTGAACAATTTGGTTTTGAAGAAAAAACTATTAATGCTACATGTACAACCATATATGCACAAAATATTTTAAAATAATAGTATATAAATTATGTTAAGCTGAACTCAAATGTCAAATCTAGGATGTATTAAAAACATAATGGATAATGCCAAAAGTTTCGTAAGATTCAACACGTATGTAGTACGAATGTTGAAGGATAACAAATTGTACATTAAGATAAACCAATAGGTTATCATCCGCGCTTTGTGGCGGGTTCGTACCGTAGATAAAAAAAGTAATCGTAAAAGGACATTTTACGTAACGGTTTACGACGGTATATTTGAAAGTCATGAAGAAGTTATCGGTTCGGTCTGTGATGGTATAGACACTCGTTATAATCATAATAACGAATATATGAGACAGGTTCGGAACATGAATAAAATAACCTACTTAACTAGATACACACGAAAATTAGAAACATATTACATTGAGAAAAAAAACTAAAAAGAAACGAAAATAAATTAGTAAAAGGAAAAAAGAAGTTAAAGTTTAGGGTTTAATTAATAATTTAAAAAAAAAGTGTAAAGAGAATAACTAAAGTTTGAGGGTCAAATAGTAATAATAATAAAGTGTAAGGGTAAAAATAAAATAATATATTAAAGTAAGGGGCTAAACATGTTATTACTAAAGTTGAGAAGCCATTAGAGATAACAATGGTCGGGTTTGGGACGGGTTTAGATAATCCCAACCCCAAACTAGATTAGATAAGTTTGTCCCAAACCCTTCCAAAACGCGTCGGGT